>OY728125.1:987602786-990102786 GCA_963277665.1 Viscum album
GTGGATAGCCTGTAACCCCTGGAAAGCCCCCACCCCTGTGGATAGCTCACCCACCCCCTGGGTACCCCATTCCTCTCAGACAACTCCATCCCCATGGACACCCCCACCCCCTGGACACCCCCACCCCCTTGGATAGCCCCCCAACCACATGGACAACCCCCACCACTAGGACCCCACCCTCATGGACACACCCCCACCCCCATGGATAGCCCCCACCCCTGAACACCCCCTACCCCCTTGAACACCCCCACCCCCGTGGACAGCCCTCCCACCCCCTGGACACCCCGATCCCCTGGACATCCTTGCCAGCCCCGTGGACATCCTTCCCACCCCCAATACACCCCCCATACCCCGCTCAACAACCATGCCCACCCCTTGGACACCTCGTTCCCCCTAGGACAACCCCCACCTCTTTTGACAGCCCGCCCACCCTCGTGGACACCATGTTCCCCTTTAGACAACCCCTACCCTCGTGGACAATGACCACCCCCATGGAAAACCTGCATACCCCCATGGAAAACCCACCAACCCTCTTGGACACCCCGTACCCCCTAGACAGCCACTCCACCCTTATGGACAGCCCACCCACCCCCCTAGACACCTCGTACCCCGTGGATGCCCCCCACCATCTTGGAATATCCTCCCACCCCTGTGGACAACACACCCTCCCCCTAGACACCCCCACCCCCTTGATAGCCCCGCCACCCCCATGGATAGCTCGCCCACCCCTCTGGACACCCCTCCCCTCGTGGACAGGCCCCCAACCCCCGTGGATAGACCTCCAACCCCTGGACACCCCCCTACCCCTTGGACAGCCCCACCACCCCATGGAAATCCATCCCCCCATACCCCCTGTACAACCCCACCCACCCCCGGGACACCCCATACCCCCCCACCAGACAACCCCATCCCCATGGACAGCCCCACCAACCCCATGGACACCCCTCCCCACTGGAAAGCCCCAACACCCCTGTGGACAGCCCCTCACCCACTAGATTGACCCCCACCCCTGTGTATTATAGGGTTTCTAACAACTATATGATCACATTAATCTTAGCTACCCAAATCATTTCCTCCTAGGATCCTTTATCACCAATAAAAAATAGTGGATGCATTTTTAGAAACACCCATGCATAATCAATTATCCGAGAAGAACATGGCTATTCCACTTCAAAAAGAGTTTGGGTAGAGACCCAGACTTGGAAGAAAATATCTAGATCATAGGAATGACTACATGATATATCCACTTATTGAATTTTTTATTCATTTATAGTGGTATCATTTTATGAATTATAAAAAACAAAACCTTCAGTAAAAAAATATAATGTTCTAAAACATGGGATACAAAATTGCAAATCCCATAAAGATATATCATAAATAGTTCTTCATAAAACCATTCCAAAATCACATAATAGATAATTATTTCTATTTAAAAATACTCAATGGGTTATAAAAATTAATTTTAAGTTTTCATTTCAAAAATCATAGAGTATTTATGTCCCAAAAAAAATTAATCCATTTCTTAAAAACCAAATCCCCCTTCCTACCATACACACCAAAGGCATTCATTTTTTCTTGAATATGTCTGATTAGGTAGGTCACATTATCTTTATTTTTTTTGTATATAAAAAATAAAACGTGGCTTAATGATTTTCTGTGACTAATTCACCCCTCCCCCAGACATCCCCCCACCCCTGTGGACATCCCTCCCACCCCCTGGACACCCTATACCCCCTAGACAGCCCAACCACCACCGTGGAAAGCCTGTCGATCCCCCTGGATAGCCTCTCTACTATTGGATAGCCTCCGACCCCCATGGACACCCCCTAGACAACCCCTACCCCTAGATAGCCCTCCCACCCCCGAGGATAGCATGCCCACCCACGGGGACAGCCCGCCAACCCCTTTGGACACCCCGTAGCCCCTGGACAGCCCCACCACCCTCATGGACATCCCACCCACCCTATGGGACACCCCATACCCCATGGATACCCCCCCCCCCCCCGAACACACACACACCCGTGGACATCCCTCCACTCCCGTGGATAGCCTGCCCACCCCATGGACACCCCTACCCCCCTCAACATCCCGTCCACCCCTATGGACTTCCCGCCCACCCCCTCAATAACACTCACCAATGGATAGCCCCCCCAACCACCCCTGTGGACAGCCCGCCCACCCCCCTGGACACCCCTACCCCCGTGGGTAGCCCACCCACCCCCTGGACACCCCTACCCCATGGATAGACCCACCACCCCCGTGGACTCCCCCCTGTACTGCCCCCACTCCCTTGGATTATAGGGTTTTTAACAACTCGAAGATCCCATTAATCATAGATACCCACATCATTTCTTCATGGTATCCTTAGTCACCAATAAAAAAATGTAGATGATATTTTAAAAACTCCCAGACATAATAAATGATATTGGAAGAACATGAATATTCCACTTCCACAGGAGATTGAGTAGAGACCATGACTAGGAAGACAATAGCGGGATCACAAGATTTACTACCTGAGATATTCCATTATGGACATTTTGATTCATTTATTTTTGTAACATTCAAATGAATTATCGAAAATAAACCTTTAGTAAAATAATCTGATGTTCTGAAATAAGGGACACAAAATTAAAAATCCCACAAAGATACATCATAAATAACTCTTCATATAACAATTTCAAAATCACATAATAGAGACTTCTTTCTATATAAAAATCCGAAATTTTTTATTAAAATTACTTTTAAGGTATCATTTTAAAAATCATATAGTATTTTTGTCCCACCATAATAATCTAATCCATTTCCTAATAACCAAACACCCCTTCCTACAATACACACAATAAGCATTCATTTTTTTCCTAAAGAAACTCATACTATTTAAAAAAACTATTCCAAAACCATTTTAAAAATAAAAATGATCTTAAAATCCATGAAATTCATTCCATTAAAACCATTACAGCCCCTACCCCACCTAGAAACCAACCCACCACCTGGACCCCACCCCTTGGACACCCCCACCCCCTAGGGATAGCCCCCACCCCCTAGACACCACCACACCCCCTTGGAAAACCCACAACCCCTAGACCGTCCCCACCCCGTGGATACGCCCAACCACATGGACAACCCCCAACCACCTAGAATGCCCCCAAGCCCATGGATACCCCAACCCTCCTAGAAACCACACCACCACCTAGACACCCCCAACCCCTAGACACCCCACCTCTATGGATAGCTACCCCACCCCCTGAACAGCCCCACCCACTTGGACAACCCCCAACCCTCGTGGATCGCCCCCAACAACCTGGACACCACCCCACCCCATGTACACCACCCCACCCCCTGGACACCCCCACCCCCTCGACATTCCCACACCCAGGAAAGCCCCCCAACCCCATGTATATCACCCCACCCCCTAGACTCCCCCATGGATATCCCCCCACCCCACCACCACCCTGGAGATCCCCCCTCCCCACACCCCTAGACACCCAAACCCCTAGATGGAACCCAACCCTCTTAGAAAGAACCCCACCACTTTAACACCCCCACCCCAAGACACCCCACACCCATGGATAGCCACCACCACCCCCAGGACACCACCCCCACCCCCTGGACACCACCCCACCCCCTGGACACCACCCCACCCCCTGGACACCCCAACCCCTAGAAACCCCCCCCCCAAACCCCTAAGCACCACACCACCCCTAGACACCACACCACACCCCTAGACACCCCCATGGACACCCCCTACCCCCCTTGGGATAGCCACCCTAAACCACTGAACCGCCCCAACCCCCTAAATTCTTAATTGAATTAATTTTCTATTTATTTAACTAATGAATTGTGTGTTAATGGTGTATGCGTATACTTGTTGTAGGGGTATACTTTTCGTATGTGTATACTTGATGTAAATACATTATGAATTATGTGTTAATTCTATATCTGTGTAGAGGGTAATTAAATACAAAATATGAGGTATTCAAAATTCTGTATGAATTATTTGTTATATGAATTATGTATGAATTAATCCAGAATTTGGTATGTATTATGCAGGTATTGAGAATTGTGCAGGTATTTGTGCATGTATTTAGAATGGACCACACCCAACCCCTGTATATATTCTATTGTGTATGAATTCTCCAGGCCTACGGGTGGAAATGCTGCAGGAGCACAGGGGGAGGCCAGCATGCCAACTTACTTTTTTAGCTACCAAAAGGATATGTGAATGGTTTACAACCATTAGAATATGTGTGAAATCCGAACTTATACCAATTGTTTTATGTAAACCATTGGTATAAGTATATACCAACGGTTTTTAAACTGTTTGTATAGAGATGATATTTTCTATAACCAATGGTTTTAAATCATTTGTAAACATTTATACCAATGGTTTATTGAAACCGTTGGTATATACTAAATTTTTCATACATATCCCAACAGTTGTCATAGAATAGTTGTGATTTTTCTATCCCTATGGATCAAGATCCAAATGGATTGGACAACTATTTGTATCATTTATACCAATGGCTTTCCAAGCTTTACAAATGATTTTAAACCTTTTGTAAATATATAATTTCCATTAGTGTTTGGAAGATGTTCTATATTTAGGGAAAATACTATATTCCTATGGAAAATAGAATACTTTGAGATTTCAACTGAGGAGTAATGGTGGAATTTTATTTTGGAAGAATCAATGTTTTTATTATGTAATTATAAGTGTTTTGGGTTATTTAATGAAATAATTAACCTATCTTTGAGAATATTTTACTAGGTTATTTACACTTCTGTATGAGACATTTAGAGTAGTCGATGTTATTTGGAGTTAAATGTTAATAATTACCGTGGAAGACTACGTGATTAAATCCTTATGCTTGTGGGGTTTCAATCATAGTTTGGATTACATTGAAGGATTTTAAGGACAATTTTATATAGAAGGGTCTTGGTTGAAAATTGGGTACTTTTGTTGAATTTTAGTGATTAATAGATATATTTTTTTAAATGATGATCCCTTTTGGGAATTATCTAATATTGTACTATCTTTTATGGTGTTGGATGATGTATAAATATGGGGACAATATATAGTTTTTCATTTGTAGATTATATTCTAACACTTTAGGTGTGACCATGTCATCTGTAATACTCATAGTTTGGAGAATAAATTAGTTTATGTTACGAATTTATTAAAGGATGAAAGTGTACATGACAAGTAAGTATGTTTCCATATATTTTTAGTTAAGCTCATAAATAAATTCCTCAACATTATGAAAAGTTACTTAAAATAGAAATGTTGTTTGTTAACTTTTTCTACTAGGGAATCAAATTCCGTTTAACCCATCAAAAGTTTGTGATTTTCTATTGGTTAACATTCTCTTAATCATGTTTTCTATAACTCTATATCATAACTTGAGACCTTTTTTCTCCTTCATATCAATGTTTTCATGGGATCCTAGTATGGGTTATCTCAGGTGACCTTTATAAATATCTTTATTTCTTTTAATGTGATAGTTTTATTTACTCTTTTCCCAATGTCGGACTTTCAATGACGTTTCCAAAACTGATTATTAAAATTCCGAGGAAGAAATTTCCAAAAGAGGGAAGGATGTAACATCCCAGGTAAATAAAGAATAATACATTTATCATATTTATTAATATTTTTAAATTAAATATTAATTTTAATTTAAAGGGGATACAATGATCAATGGGATACCAGATATTCAACAATGGGTTTCTTTGAAAACATACATTGCACTCAGCGATGCGTTATATCAAAAAATTATATAATAATATTATTAATTTAAGTGGTAGTTAATGCAAAACCACTATATTGGCAGGAATGAATATAAAAAACTAAAATATGATTATATTTTTTTGCTAAATGTTTTTACCTTTATCCAATAAAATTTAAAGTCTTAAAATGTGAAGGTATATAATTTAATGCTAAAATACTCTAATATTCTTTAAAAGGTTGATTTGCCGCCTTTTAATGGTGAATCATTTTTAAATAATTTTTTTTTTCACTTTTATATGTTATATTTGAAAAAATAAAATTATTCTTTAGAATCGGGGCATCAAAATTTACTTTGGGTAATTTTTTGGTATTTTTTTATAAATTTCATTTTTAATGAATAGTGAAAAATATTGTATTTTAATTCAAAACTATCTTTTAATCTATTTTATTTATAAGGTAGATAATCTCTCTTAATGGCTTTAACATGTAATTAGATTATATTTTTACAATTTTATCCAATGTTGGTCATTGAATGTAATTTCACTTTGAAATTGGTCATAAACAAGTGTCAATCTTTTGATAGTTATTATTTCATAAAAACACGCCTTTTGTTTTGACACGGGACTTAATTTTAAATTAATTAATGAAAATTCTATTATTTGAATTTTTTAAAATTTACATCTTTTTTGAATTCCGAATATCAAATATATCTTAGGCTGAGTTTTTGGTTTTTTTTCTGAAAAACATCAATTTTTTATAAATTGTGAAAACAATGAGTTGTAGTTGAAAAGATAACATTTTAATTAAAATAAAATTTTACTACTTCTGTGAATTGAAATTTGAAAATATAACATAAATGGTTGTTATTAGTATGTAAAACGTGGTTCAGTATGATGAAAATATTTTATGGTGAATAATATCTTTTGACTTTTATTTACTGCGGTAAAAGGTAAATAGAGTAATTCAAGTTATAAAAAATATTATAATAATATAAAATAACATTAAAACATGAAATAACCATATTGGATAAGTAATGGAAGTCTAGGAAAATCCATGGGTGAGACTTTTTGCCTTTGAAATCCATTTGGGTAGGATAGTGACATTAATAACTTCTTATATAATGTAGAAATAAAAATATCATAAACATGTATTATTTCGCTAAAAAAAATTAATACGGGGTTATATAATTGATATATTTAACTATAAATATTGATTAGAACGTTAAAAATATTTACTAAATCATGGTATTTTATTTATTATTTTTATATATCAAATAAATAATGTTATATATGACACAATAATGAAGTAGTGTTTACCTCATTAATGAATGATTAAAATAAATAGGATTAAAAAATTAAAACAATATCTAAAACTAGTCGAATTATTATTGGATGATTTTATTTCTAACATTAGTCATCTTATCTTTGCAATTAAAGAGTTTTTTACCATCATAAAACGAAAATCATTTTATAATAAAATAATATTTTCAAACATTCTTAAAGAGCCCCTCCGCCATTAGAAAAAGCTCTAACCTCTAACCCATTAATCACACCTCTAAAACACCTTGGATCATCCAAAATCTGCCCAAATAATCTTTCATGAACAGTATATTCCACCTAGAATCCTTTATTTGGTATAAGGCACTTCAATAAATCATTTTGGTTGAAACCACAGGGAGTTACCCGATTTCAAGGTTACATCATCTCTTAAGTTATTTTCTTTTATTTTACTTCTCCAACCCCTTAAATATTTTTATTCCTTTATTTTATAACAACTACATTATCATAAATATAGATGGTTGTTTTTATGAGAATTATTCGAACCACACTTACACACACCTCTATCTAATGGGTAAAGAAGATACTGTTTCTGTGGACGGCGAACTACTCTCTCACGAAACGATGATTTTTCATTCTTCTACAACCACCTCTTATGGTGGAAATTATGATTGAACTATAATTATATGTGAAATATATTATATTTATATTTCATCTTTACTTATGTATTTTTAATTTATATCATTACTTTATGGTTTCCATAATGGGTAAATGTGATAATTTCATTTGAGGAAGTGCGGACTACCTCCCCCTCAAAGTGATATGACTCGTTCATGACATATTTGAGAATTATAAAGGATGGAGTTGATGAAATTTTATATATTGAATATAATTATAATATAACAATGTATCATTATTTTTCCAATCCATTATAATATGAAACAGAAATGAATGAAGTGTTCATGCGTATGTACGACTTACCGTCTCCATGAACGGTGCATTTCATTTATTATCTACAAATGTTTTGTACTATTATAAATACATATATATACAGGATATATATGATATATAAGATATTTAAATAATTAATGTGATTCTGGAGATAATATAATTTTGAACACATGGACAATTGGTAATTATAACAAGTTCATTTTTGACTCAAGTTCCGAAAATTGACAAAATGTACGATATAAATTCTAATAATTAATTAATTGCAATAGAAAGATAATAAGTGATATAAAAGGAATAATAAAACATTAAAATGTTTTTGAATAAAGTTTAAATTAACTTATGCTTATTATTCAGGAAGAACAAGGAATATACAAGACAAGTTAGACCTGAGGTAAGGGGATTCTTATGTCACTTTTAATTCTATTTCGCCACTTATTTCATTCATGTGATGTATTATGTTTTTCCATTTGATATATATTATCATGATTCCATTTATATTCATGGTATTATATGATTCATTTTGTGTTTATTAAATTTTGGTCATACGACTCGATTGATTACAACGTGGTAGAGGGTTTTCATCTCACTTTTTATTCCCGTGAGATTCATGATATATTTTCCACTATCTCCATTTATATGGTGCATGTACTACCCATGATTGTATTATTTTTATAATATAATTTAATTTATGGGAAATTAAATCTTCATTTTATGATCCTTCTTTCATGTGGTGTATGTTTTGTAAGTTTTCAAATCAATAAGGGAACCTTTCACCCTCCTCTTTTTAAAAGACATCTTTTTGTTATGTCTTTTAATTTATATATTCTTATGTTGGGAAATGTTATTATATATAATTTTTTTAGTAAATATTATTTCCATGAAATTAGATAACCTTTTTTCTCTCATCGAGTCATTTTATGAATTTTAATGTGACGTCGTTTGGCTGTCTAATTTCTATAAGAGAACATTTTAACCCAATTTCAATTATTTGGGGTTAAACTTCTACTTCTAGATTATGTCATGCTATGAATATGTGTGAATGACCTATAGTTGTTTTGAAAATATTATTCACTTATATTGGGTGTATTTTTATTTTTCATACATAATTATGTTATTGATTTATCCTTAATCTAAGGATATGATCTTTGCAAGGGGATTTGTCTCCATTTACATTGCATTGAAACTTATTTTTTTATACACCAATTCATTTTTATATTGTTTATATACTACTCTTTGACATATTATATCATGATTATCCTTATTTTCATGATAACATAAGCATTGAATGATATCATTCCATAATTATTTGTATTCAAGCATCTCTCATCAGGTTAGAAACTCTTTAACTATGCATTGAGATTAGATATTATCATGATAACATAAGCGTTGAGATTAGATATTTTTTATGAGTACAACATCAACACAATCCACCTCACTTCTTGAAATACAAGAACTCTGATTTCTACCATAATTGGGATATGTATGAATCCTTCACCCAAGGTTCGAGTTCACTGTACATCCTCTGTAGGAGTCAAACCCAAACTCCCTTAATCCAAGAATCCTCCTTGGATGTAAACCCTGAAATAAAGCCCCCCTAAATATCTATGGGTTATGAAATATCTCATGGACTCTATTACAATGGAATCTTATTTAGGAGTAATCCCCAACCTATTTTGTTTTTTCAACGGGCCATATTCCCCTATGAGACTTAACGAGCTATGTGGGCTTTGATTCCCATCTGAGTGGGATACATAGGTAGACTCCCTAGGGTTCAAACCCAATACTCCAAAACAACATTATTCATCATGGGACATATTCACAATAAGGTCTAATCCATCTTGGAAACTAATTTCATTTTCAAGTTCCTTGGGCAACTTAGTCATAAGTCCCACACCAAACATTGACTATGCACCTTCCTCTTAGATGTCCTTACCGCATGAAATTAAATTGTACCGTTAGTTCCTTATCAGATGACGTTAAAAGGAATGATATGTCCCATTATGTAGCACCAAAATAAGAGGGTTCTAATTATATTCATGAGGATATGAAGGTATCACATTTATGAGTAAAATCCCAACACCAAAACAACTTTTATTCTACCTTGAGGATGATAAATTCTAGAGTTCCCCACTAAGTGGCTTATAAACCATCATCATCATTACAACAACTATAGAATCTCTAAGTTTTATATGAGAGGATACCATTGATGGAGAACCTAGAATACATATAGATATCTCCATTTATGAAGAACCTTGAATACATACAGATGATTCTGATTTGCTTACATTCCAAATAATTGATTGTAATCTCAAAGGGAAACATACACTATACTTGGTAAAATAATAAGGATTCATGAACATATCTTAGATATATATAAGAGAGTCCTAGAGTATGAAATAATTCCCCACAAAGGGTGTGATGAGCTCGACCTTGCATCCTCTCGAACAATGTGAGATCTTAAGTATCGTACGTCAAACAAAGCTAAGGAACACCTACCTTTGAATGTAGGTCCCTTTGGATTGAGAACCATTTGATATTTCCCATTCCATAAATAAATCTGATGGAAACTTTCTGGAAGTAGTGATTCCTAATCAGAACACACGTTTTGGGGGAAACAATGTTACCATTGTACTTCCCATTCTCCATTATTAAGAGTATATTTTATTAACTCTTATATGATATAGGTTTTCTGAACAATAGATTTCATGAATACCAATCCCTCGACTAGCGATATCAATATTGAATTTTGAGGATGCATTTTATTTGAAATGGGAAGAATGTAACAACCAAATAATTTGAAATATTTTCCTTTTATAATCATGTTAATTTTTTCTAGATTTATTTATAGGGAACACTATGTTAAACAGTCACAACATGCAACCTTGAGATTAGATTCTAGAACACACAACACCTAGTGTAATATAAAATATAAGATGATGATAATTTAAGATATATATAATATTTTAAATATATTCAATAATTTTTTTTATATTCCAAAAATATATTTTAACGAAATATCATAATAACCAATCCAATTAAACATATAAAAAGGTTGAATAATTTTATAGGTAGTATGGTGGACTTTTAAAGATGAAACTATTTTAAAACTATAATGTGATCATTTTATAAATATTATTTGTCCAAATAAACTTAATTTTTTAATTCATAATTTCAATATTATATTATAGTAAATTTTTTTATTTTTATTAAAAGTTTTATTTGTTGATGAATAGTGAAAATACTACATTTTAGTTGAATCATGCATTTTTTTAAAAAAAATTAATAATGATATATTATATTTGAAATTGTTTTTAAATAATAAAAATGAAAATTATATTTATGTTAATTCCATTTACTTAATTGGAAGTATTTTTATAATGAATTTATATATAAATACATAATAAACATTTGAACAATTTCACATTAAAAACCCGTTTTCTCACCACCTCAGCAGGATTAGATGTAAATTTATTTTTTCCACCTTGGGGAATGTAATTTGGATAAAATATATTTAAATAATTTTAATCATTATAATATTTATATTAAAATAATAGCATCTTGGTTTTTTTGAAAAATATTAGTATATGTTATTAAAATTAATTATAATGATTATTGTAAAAATTAGTTTACTTAATGGTTAAGCTTCAATATTATGGGAATAAATGAAATAAAAACCTATCCCAAAGCCGTTGGCTGTCCATATTTAAACCCTATCACCTCTTGGTTTGAATTTTATGTGTTATTGGGATACTAATCTATGACATTTTCTTATATAATAAGTTATGTAATGAAAAAGTTGAAAAAGAAACTATACATACCTTTAACATTTATAAAACCTTGAGATAAAGAAAAAGCCCAATATTTTCTGTTATAAATATCCTTTTGAAATATAATTGAGTTATTTTTATAGTAACTACTTAAAATTAATTATTAGAGATGTATTAGATATTTAAAATTCTTAGGAAATTATAACACAATGAATATTTGGTTAATAATAAAATAAAATAAATGATACAAAAAATATTAAAAGTGAGGAAACATGAATGAATTATTCTGTACCCTTATTTTTTTGATGAATATGTAATTTTTCATGGCTCGGAACTTAATATATTTTAAATCCATAATCATATTTACATTTATAAATTTAAATTATGTGAATAATATCAAAATTTACATTAATGTTATTATATAATAAATGATGTTTTATTTAGAGATTTAGAATTTAAAAAAAATCATATATTCTTCAAATTACATTTTAAATGTTACTAAATATAAAATATGATCTATTAATGGACCAATTTATTTATTATTATGAACACATAAATCCCTAAATAGTAAAAACCTTGCAAGCACAATTAGGGTTAAACAATTATTTTTCTCCTTACACAAGATTCCATTGAATTAATTTCCAAAAAATAGTTTATTTTTATCTTTTAAATTAGATATAACATTTTATAATTAATTGGGTAAATATTTTATAATAAATATCACTTTATTTTAGTCATAATGTTAAAATTACATAGGTTATAAAACTAGTTATCTTAATATGAACCAAAATTGTAAAAGTGGAGAAACGTAGATATTAAGAAATAAAATAAAATAAGGGTACATATTTTTTAATGGATGATGTTTTTTAGACCATATTTCCCATTAAATCCATTATTGGACCATTTTTAAAGGGCATGAGGAACAGGAGACCTCCCAAAAGTGTTTAAATTTTGGTATTTACAAGAACGCCACTCCTCCTCCACTATAAAAAGGCATTCACTCCCCCACGTCTATACACCTCACAATCCACTTTGAAAATCTGAATCCTCAAAAAATAATATCCCAAAATCCCTACCCTAATCCCCGAATCCGCACTTTTTAATAATGAAAACTAGGGAATATGTTTTTAATAATCTAAAAGGCCTTACTTGAAGGAGGTAACATACTTCAACGAGAACTTTTCTTTATTTCATTCTAGAAAAAATTAAATTATTATTATAACCTGATTATATAATAACATCAGTATAATAAATATACATATATGTTGTCACATTAAGGGTAAAACCTACATATTCTCAAACTTCTATTAAATCGTATACACAATCATTATTCGTGTGTATGATAGACTACTGACTCCCGAACCGATGTCGTTCATTATTCTCTTACCTCCTTCAAGGGATGGAAATAATGATGAAATTAATGTATAAATATGATATATAATTTATTTATAATGCCTTTAATCTTTTTTAATATTCTAAATAACACATACATTCAAGATTTTCATTTTTGGGAATATGATAACATCATTTTTGGATGTGTGGACTATATCCTCCTCAAAGTGATGTCATTCTTTCACACATTAAATATATTATATTAAGGATGGTTTTAATTAATATATCCGATAAAAATGAAATTAATATTATAATTTAAATATAATATAAATATAAAAAATTTATTTTATTTCATATAATATGATAAAAAATAGAAGCAGTGTTCCTGAGTACAAAGGACATACTGCCTCCATGAATAGTGTATTAGATTTACTATCTACAAAAATTTTGGATTTCTATAATTAACTATATAGAAAATATAAATAATATATACATATTTTATGAAATTTTGAAATTATAAATCATGATATCATTAATAGGAATGAAAAATAACAAATCAATACAGAATCAGAAAATAAGGCAATTAACACATGAAACAATGAAAATATGGAAATACAATTAACAAATTGGTAAGAATATGTTTTAAGGGTATACTATATGATATCATAAATATTAATATGGTTCTATTATTGGTAAAAACCATTCTTAAAACCATTATATATGAGTTAAAATGGGTTAAAACTAAAAGGGAGTGTAATGTAGGAGATTCTTCTTTCACTCTTCTTTCAATGAGGAATTCATTATTTTCTCCACTGATTTATTTTTTTTGGTGTATATACTTATTCTATATTATTTTATATAATTAAAAAATTATCTTCATGGTAATTAATGTTTTATTTCATTTTATTCATTTCATAGGGATTTTAAATCATAAATTTACCAAGTTGTAAGGTATTTAGTCTCAATTTACCTTGAATCGAAGATTTTTTGTTATTATACAACAAATTAAATTAACATGGTGTATATACTTATCGTTTTTTAATTTAATATCAATACTCACTGATAATTCATGGAATATTATGTTTCACTTTGGACTATCTCATTAAAGGGGGTTAGATAGGAAAATTACCAAGTGGTAAAAGTTATCTTTACAATGTCTATTTCTTTAATGATTGATAACTTTGTCTTGAAATAGAAACATCCTTATGATAGTTTTTATTGTACATTACATTTATATTAAATAAAAACATTCCTATTCAAGTAATATTATAATTTAATAAACTGTATACCATTTTTACCTATACTAATCAATTTTCCATTTATTTGATTAATTAGGGAATTATTGATAAGTATGTATGCTTTATTCAATACAGATATTTGATAAGGAATGTTCTATGTGATTGAAATTTATTATTTCACTATATGAGGAATTATTTCCACATGCACTATATGGGTATCATACTGGCTAGTGAAGGACCCTCTATGCATCGATAAGTTCTCATGAGATGAATCAGTTGACCAAATTAGTATAGTATAAACTATATTGACAATAGATCTTGAAAGTAAAGGTAACATGTACTTAGAAAAATTGGTGTCCAATAATCAATAATTTATATTATAGAGATTTATTTATTATTTTTCAATGATATTTTATCAGTTACATTATTTATGGATTCATTTAATTATATTTTTTATTGATTAAATTTAACTTGTTTTAGTTATTTACCTTTTGATATTTATTATCTCTTATGTAGTTTTTTATTTGGATATTGTTTTAAGTTATATACCTTTAAATATCTATTATTGTCATTGATTGATGATTTCTTCTTATATACAGTTAACATTACTAATAATCTAAGCTCACCCTTATTTTGATTCATTTCAGTATGATATGGTGACAAATTACTGGAATGAGTTTCAAGGATGTAGTTAACTTGTCATTGTTGCCTTTTATGTTTTATTTTCTTTTCAACATATAAAATGGGTACAATATATGTAATATAGTTTTAAAAAAACAACTAATATGATCAGTCATTCTGGATTTTATTCCATGTAATCATTCTAATATAATAAAGTAATTTTTTGGATATGAACATCTATGGTTGTGACATTTTATAATTGATTTTCTTATATAGAGACAACATAAATTTCAGAGGGAAGTGAATCACCCCCCATGTCTTGAATCACCCACTAATTCTATACAAGTGATAGGGGAGGATAAATCCTCTTTTGTACCAATATATCATGACTTTTTATTATTTACTTATAACCAATAATATCAAGCTCAAATTATTGATAATAATGAAAAGTTCATCCTTGATAACATGCCCATCGTCAGGGAATATATTGATGTGTTTCTGAAACAATTTCCTAGTCTCCCTCCTAAATGAATGGCTCAGTTCTCAATTAAACTTATACCTAGTAACAGTAACATTCTTGAGGAAATTTTTCACCAATAATGGGATATATTAATATTCATTAAAATCAATGATATAATAAGGATATCCCAGATGATCCACTCTAATGGATGTATGTAGTATCCTTATATTGTTGGTGTACAATAATTGATTATGGAGAAAATTATTATAATTTTGAATCCCCTTAACCATGATAAATTGTGTGGGAGTAATTTTTTCCGATACTGATGAATATGAAGAAAGAATTAAATATATGATAAAGGGGACAATCACTACACGTGTGTTCACATTACCCCTAGTGGGGACTGATTTTTGATCAATAGAAATGCATCAAAAAAGGTACTGGTTTTTATACTCAGGAATGATGATAAATTTATTTCATACTCCTACCACCAATTAACAATCCACAATAATAACTACAAAACTCATGATCTAGAATTCTCTATAGTTATATTTTCATTGAGGATTTGGTGAAATTGTGTACATGGATGAAATTTTGACACACAAACACAGAGAGATATATATATATATATATATATATATATATATGGATCATCAAATTCTCAAGTATATGTTTAGAAAAAAGGACACTATCATTTGAAAATTAATTTTACTAGATGTGATAAATGATTTTTATTGTTCAATATATTTCCATTCGTGAAAATAAAACAATTTTGTATTTGATTAGAGTAGAAAGGATCACATAACTCTATCTGTGATGAAAATTTCAAGGGATCTAATCATCTGGGAAATGAAAAGGATGTATATGTGAATAATACATAGATCGTAATCCTTAATTTATCAAATAACTGCTCATCCTTCCTTTGTTTAATTGATCAATGAGGCCTAAAATATAATGATCTACAATAGAAGAATGTAGTGAATATTACAGAGTTCAACTTTGATGAAGATGGAGTTAAATGAATTCTAACATAGATATGTGTCCCATTAAAAGCATAACTAAAGAGGGAAAATATGGATTATTCACATAGATCATCATTCTTTATTCATTAGGAAAAAATTTATATGTATATAGATATTATGAAAAATTTATTGTGGGATAACATAAATTTGGGGATTATAGTGTTTTTATCGTGATGCTTGGAATGCCAACAAGACAAGGCTTGGTGATTGAAGTATAAGGGTATGATGAAGCCATTTTTCATACCAATATATAAATGAGAAAGTATACCTAGGGATTTAATCATAGGAATCCCCAAGACATATAAAGTCAAAAATTCCATATTGGTGGTAGATGATCACCTTACAAAGTCAGAACATATCGTTGTTATCATGGAATATTACCCTATTAACCAACTATTCAAAATATACATATTAGAAGTTGTAATACTACATGTAGTTTCAATCTATATTGTTTCTGGTTGAGATTAATGGTCTAACATGAGGTTTTTTATTAACATTCAATAATATTTGAATAAATATTTATGAATGAACACTATTTAGCACCCTTATGAGGATGGTTATTTTGAAAGGATTATGTAAAATCTATAAAATATGAGGATATCATGTTCAATGGATTTAAATTATATTGGGATCAACTCCTTCCCCCATTAGAGTTCTTATATAAAAATTCATTCCATCATAAAATATAAGTGGAACCTTCTCAAGGCACTATATTGGATAAGGTTTTAAACTTAGACTTTCTCGAACAAAGTTGGAGAGATAAATATTCTGGGCATGATATTATCCATGAAATGATTGAGAAGGTTCAAAAATTCAATGGTAGATGAAATTTTGACAATGTTGACAGAAAATATATGAACAAAATCATAGATGAGACCTAGAGTTTGAGGTCAGAGATAAATTGTTCCTTATTTTATCTCTATAGAAGAATGTAATGATGTTTTGTAAGAAGGTAAAACTAACCATTAGATTCATTAGCCACTTTTAGATCATGGATCTCATCAGATCGGTTGTATATCGGCTTGAACTCCATCATAACATTAATTGAGCACCTAATTTGTTCTATGTATCTATATTGATAATGTAAATACCAGAAACCCTCACATGTAATAAATCCAAATGTGCTGTCATTGGAGAATGATTTTTCACAAGGAGAGTAGCTGGTGAAGATCGTATATCATTGAGACAATGATTAATGAAACCAGACCATACACATGGACTATGTTTTAAGGAAAATCCAAAAGTTTGAGAAGTGACATGGGGACCATAACAGGGGTAAAAATAGAAGTACCCCACATATATTTTAATATAAGAAACCATAATTTATAGGGACTAATTTCTGAAGGGTTAATAATGTAATGACCATGAATTTTATAAAATAAATTCCATCCTTTTGAATAAATAAATATATTATAATTCAATGAAGTTATAGAAAAAACTTTCACTAATTTGCTTGTTTTTTAGAGTTATACAGTCTTCCAAATTTAAAAGATTATTATGAATAATTACCATTAACAATAATGTCATTGTATAGTGAGAATTAATATTAGTATAATAAGGGTTGGAATAAAAAACTAATTGATATAGATGAAATAAGAAATGACCATAACCATTGGAATCATACTCTATGAAGCTAATTTATCAGAGCTTTTGAGGGAGATAACATCCCTAGTTTTAACCCGTGTTCAATTTCATGATTAAATAAAACAACTAATTCTTTATCAAAACTGTTTATGGGATATTTTCAAGCTCATTGAGATCACAACCCAAAATATTTTTATCGAACCACCCTCATGAGAACATCCCCACCATGCACCTTACCCTTAGGGTATTCACTAGCACTACCACAAAAACAGTTTTTCACAGCACCCCCCCTTTATCAGCGCTAACAAAAAAGCACTGATAAAGGGGGGTGCCTTTATCAGCGCTAAAAAGCGCTCATAAAAGCACCACTTTATTCGCGATTTTTTTAAGCGCTGATAAAGGGACCCCCTATTATCAGCTCTTTTTTGAGCGCTGATAAAGGGACCCCCTTTATCAGTGATTGTTTAGTAGCGCTAATAAAGGGGGTGGGCTTTATCAGCCCTTTTTTTAAAAGCACTGATAAAGGGTTGACTTCAAAAAAAAATAAAAAAAAATAAAAAAATATAAATTTAGTTATATTGATATAAATATAATATATAATTTTTAATTATATTTTAGATAAGTATAATGGTACATTTACACTTATAATATACTTAATATATAGGATATTTAGTGAACATGGCTTATAAAAAAATTATACAAATATTTTTAATTAATAATTTGATAAATATTATAGAGTAATAGTCATCTAATAATAATTTGAAGACTAAAAAAATTAAAAAAATTAATAAAAGATCCAAAATATGTTGAAAACGCAACTCAAACTTCAAACGGCCTTAACTTTTGATCCGGGTGTCCGTTTGAGCTCTACCACATATCAAATCAAAGCCTGCGATGAGCTCTACATCGTTCTAATCCGTGGTCATCCTGGTCAAGGGATTTTCGAGGCCAAAAGATGCCCAGAAGGCCTCAAAAACTGAGTTTTTTGTCGGGGTACCCTTATTTATTTACATTTTGTGGATTTTTAGCCTCGTTTAAGGGGGTATTATTGGATTTGTTTTGGTGGGGACTGAATTTAATCCAAGGTATTACATTCATATTGATATTATGTTTTTCAAAGTTCATCCTTTTTTATAATTCACTACTATTTATAATCAAATATACAACAATATATACATATTTTTTATATATTCACACCTAGAAATTTAATTATAAATATAAATAATAAAATGTATTTACATATAAATATATTAGCTTTATCTAAATAATAACTAACATCAATTTTATTTATAATACAAATATATGAATATTTATATACCTATATATTAATATAACTATATTTATATATTAATCTAGCTATATATATATATATATATTAATCTAATAAATATATATATATTAATATAACACAATTTATATATATATATTAGTATTACTATAAATATATATATATTAATATAACTGTATATATATTAATATAACTATATATATGTTAATATAACTATATATATATATATTAATATAAATATATATTACTATACGAATAAATATAACTATATATATATAGATATATATTAATATAACTATATATATATATATTATAATATAACTATATATATATATTAATATAAATATATATTACTATATGAATAAATATAACTAAATATATAAATATATATATATATATATATATAAAGATATCATGAATTGCAAGACAAATCAAAATAGAGTAGTGGTAAAGGCTTAGGCGCGCATGGGGGATGTCTCGAGTTCAAATCCTGGTGGAGGCTGAGGCGCACGCGCATGGAAGAATATGGGAGCAAGCACTGTTAAAGGGTGAATCGGGGTGCGTGGGGTGCTTTATAGGGGCAGAAAAGCACTGTAAAGGGGGAGGGGGCTCAAGTGCTATAAAAGCCCCCCCCGATTGGCAGTATTTTTTAAATTTTTAATTTTTTTTTTTATAAAATTTTTTAATTGAATTTATTTTTTAAGTTTTTTTACCTTTTATATGCGCTATTAAAAAAGTGCTGATAAAAGGGGTCCTTTATCAGCGCTAAAACGAAAGCGCTGATAAATGAAGCGCTCATGTAGGGGACTTTTATCAGCGCTAAAACAAAGCGCTGATAAAGGACCCATTTATCAGCGCTTTGTTTTAGCGCTGATAAAAGACCCCTTTTAACAGTGCTTTTTTTAGCGCTGATTAAAGGGGTCATTATCATCGCTTTTCAGAGTGCAGATAAAGGGGCCCCCCCTTTATCTTCACCGGCTTTATCAGCACTTTTCGAACACTGATAAAGGCCATTTTTTTCGCTGATAAAAGACGTATTTGTAGTAGTGTAGTGTGACAAGGGGTTATGTGTCTCAAAATAAATTTTTTATTTCTATAACTTATACTAAAATAATTAGTATATTTATCCCTTTTTATTATTATTTGATTTTAAATTATTAGATAATGAGTTGGATAAAAATTTGATTTTGTTACAATCAACTGAAATTTGTATTTTGGTAAATATATAGTTTCAATCAAAATACACTATTATAATTAATTGAAGAAATTTTTAAATAAAAATATATTATAAATATTAATATTAAATAATTTTTATTTAATATAATTCAAAATATAATGTTAAAAATTAAAAAATAATAAATTTTTTAAGTGTCAAAACACTGATATTGTAAAAGAAACATGTAATTTTAAATAAATATGGGTTTTTTAAATAAAAGTGTAAATTCTCACACATGGAGAATTATTTGAATAAAATAATTTATTTTGAAATCATCATGTCAAAATTAGACTAGGATAATTTATTTAACAATTTTTATAGACAATCATATTTTTGGGTCATAATTAGATATGGTACAAATATACAATTTGTAATATGACATTATAATGACCTAAAAATGATGTAATATATTTCATAAAAGGTATCCTATACCAAATATATCTTTAAAATTTATAATAATATTTTTTTGAATCTATTTTATTAATTATATCAAGAATTAATGAATCCTCCAAAAACAATGTTATGTTTTAGGGTTTTAAACTCATTTATATGAATACATGAATCACATCCCCATCACCAAGGATATTATTTTAATGGTCTCACTTATTGTTATGTAGAAAAGGGTCATGGCTACCCTTAGTGGGGGTAAATAATAGTATAGATATTCATTTGAAAATTATTTATTCCCCACTAGATCTTGACCTATTTATTATATTGGCCACTTCATTTTCTATTTAGTGTTTATATTTATCTTATCCTTTCCAAATTTATCTAATGATCATGACTACAAATTAAAGAACTAATGAAAACACAAGGACACAAATATTTTTACATGGTTCACCCTCAAGGGGATACATCCAAGGATCATACAATGAAAATTTGACGATGTACCAAATTCATTAAGGCTCACTACAAAAATAAAATGTTTAGGCTAGATCATATCTTAGAATAGGTTCACAAAATTTTCAATATTTATGGTCATGTCACTACTTTCCATCGGTGAATCTCTGTGCCTCTTTATCTAGACCACTTTCAATGTAAAGTATCATCTTCTTTCTCATTTTTTGCACATTACTCTGGGAAAGTCCCCCAAATAATTTATGGACAAATATCTCCCATCAGTATCACTAATGAATGCATCCTAAACTATAGGTCGATGCTCTACTAATGTTATTTCTAGGATGATCCTCACTTCTGTGAAAACAAAATGATATAGAACTTCCACTTTCCAGTTAATTGGAATGGGATTCTCTTGGTTTTTGATTTCTAAATTATATCCTCATGCATTGGAAGGATCTCCAACAAATGTCATGTATTCCTTTAACTACCTTGAATGTACAATTAAATAAACTCCTTCTACTAACATATTCTAATGATGTACATCTTGTCTATTTATCTTTTTCTGTAGAATTAAAATATGAACATGATACTATTTAATTTGTAGTCCTAGAATGTATCTATTTTAGTGATATCCTCAAAATAATTTCATATGTAAGTGTTCCATGAATTTTTATTTTCACCTTATAAATGAAATATACTATTTAGTGTAATACTAGTTTGTAGAAATTTTCTTCATGAACTATTTTTAGTGTCTTTGTGAACTTCCCAACTTCCTCCACATGCTACCTTGAATCCTTCTCAAACTTCCATGTATCTCATGGTGAGAGTGCTTCACGGACAACCATTCCTTCTCAGACTCCATCTTCTTCATAGAAAAGTTCTCCTTTGTAGACTATAGCATCCTGCAAACAACTTCTGTGATATAAGAATGCTTTTTGTACTACCTTCACTTCATGGATGGTTGATACTCCACAAACTTCTTTTTCCCTTTATGAGCTATAGTTCTCCTCAAAACACCATTAATGAACAATCTTCATGGAATTCTTCTCCTTCACACAATCCTCTCTCATGAACCTCTTCATAGTTGTGGAATATTCCCTTGCGAACTACATTGGAATTCGATGAATTATTCTTGGAGTGATGATATTTTCTAATGAAATTCACTCCACATAATGGCCTGATTAGGGGTATTTATATAAGAAAATAATTCTACAAAACCCACTAATCTGAATTATCCATAACATTGAAGTATTACAACCTTCACCAAAAACTTTGATATGTGGTCATTATAACACCTTTTTCCATTCCATTGGTCAATTTCATCCAAAAAGAACAACCCTTTTAAGAATCCATAATAACTGCCTCTATTCAGAAAATGATGATCCTCCCTTGGATGATGAACCTTCAATGGACAATAGACATCCCACAAACGGATTTCACTACGCAGTCTGCACAGTGCACTTTGTGATCTGCAGAGTGCTGCTATGTGTATATTCGTTCTTTGTCGATTTTCATTCATCATTCCATGTAACTTTTTTGTGGTATGAAAAAGTTTCTTTCGGGTTTTTAACTACATTTCAAAACTCTATCATAGAAAAAAAATTCATATTCCATTTAAAAAACACCCATTTTTTGGCTCAAAAATTTGAAGAAAAAGAAAACTATGCCACATTAAATATATGCTTCATAAAAACCAAACCAAATAATTCATAGTCATCTATATTTTTGTACAAACAAAAACACCCTAAAAACATCGAGATAGAACCATGAGGGATTTTTTCCCAAAAGCTCTAATTAATTTAAATTAATTAAAACCAATTATCATTGGACTATTCCATGAGAAAAACCATGGGATGTTTTGTGGTTTTTTTACTTTGTCATACAGAGTATAAAACCATTATTTTGAAATTAATAAATAATTAACCTCTCTTTTTATATATAAACCCACCCTAAATCCCATTCATCTATACTCAAAACCCTTAGGTCATAAATTTACTCTACCCTTCCCTCTCCATTATCCTTCCAAGGATCCCCAAGTTCGTAATAAGTACTTCCCATGATTTTAGAAGCACCATCTCATGTTATTTTATCCTCTCCATCTGGTCTTTATTTAAGAACAACCCTTATATTATGATTTCATAGTTTTCACAAGTCACAGTGGAGTTTAATATATATTTTAATCCTAATATATCCTAGTATATTTCCATCATATTCCCTCATGAATAATGGTTTGGGAGTCTCGATATCCTAGTAATTATCTTTTTTGGTGACGTGTTCTTAGTTTTGAAAGAAGCAAGATATGATTATTGTTTTTTTGTTTTCAATAAAACTAATTTCAAAAAAATGAAAATAATTCAAAGACGTAATGGGTAAAAGGGTTAGGATAAAGGGTTAAATAAATAGATTCTCCATCATTCTCTAGTTCTCATATAACAATGGAGTAAATAAAATTTTTCCATTACACTCCTCTATCTAAAATTTGGTACTTAACATATATAATATAAATCTCCCAAAATACATACAGTTCTGCCTAATCCACAATGAAGAGGTAAATAAGAAACTTAATCAAGTCATTCAATATGTCAGCACTCATCTCCATCTTATTCTATTCATTACTCATTTCATAGAGATCCACTGAAATGAATTATGATCTGAGAGGGGGAGGGAGATATGGTTTGATGAATTCTAGGATAGACCATCTCATTGGGAATAAGAGATGAACATAATTGAACCATTTAATTCCATTTTACCACTATATTAAGGGTGATAATTAGAAATAATTAAAGAACTGAGTGCCTTTGTGATATACCCTAGGGATCCAGTCCTTGGATTAGTTCTACATGATTTTTATTTGAATAGATCATGTTACAAGCACATAATAATTATTTAATAAAATCATAGATAATTGGAGAAGAAGATAAGAACACATAGTAAATAGATGAAGAATTAAAATGATATTGAAATAAAAATGGAAAAAATAAAATTTGGAAGGAAATTACATCTAGGGTTAGAAGATGAAGAATGAGTCTATTAGTATATGTTGAAATATATTAATATGTGATACAATTCTTTTACTTTTATTCTATGTAAACTAAATCATTCTATTAAGCTCAATGAGTGATACATATTCATTTATTATGGTTGTGATCAATACCTCATAGAGTGAATCTTCCAATGATCAATCTCTTTTTTCTCGATGGTGAAGCAACTTAGTAAATCATTGAACAATAGGAGTTAATATGTTTGATGAATTTTCTTTTTCTTGAAATTTGGATTCTCTTAGGACTTGAGGAGTGGGGATGGATGTTAGTGGATAAATTGGGTGGGCCGGGCATGGGGATGCTATGTCACAAATATGGAGGTGACTGGATCTAAATTTAGTAGAATGTGGTGTTCTTAAGTCATTATCTTAGGGTCATATATTCGTGAAATCTTCAAATATGGGTTGGTAGTGATATTTTTTTGTATCATGCAGTGATTCCGAACAAATGTGGTAGTAATAGGTGACATTAAATAGTGGAAGATGGATATCATGAAGATCTACGAGGGTCGATGGCTTCAGGGCTTCGACTTCATCTTCAGTGGAACAATTGTGAGTGAAGGTGATGTTTTGGTATGATGAAGTTGACTGTGATAGCTACCCAGAGAAAATATCATAGTAGGGTAAAATGGGGCTCATGAGTAGTTTATTTAAAATGAGATGGGTTTGTGGTAGGAAAGTGGTTGGTAGTTCACATAGTCAGTATACAAACCATGTGTGGAAGTTCACCAGAGAGTTCTTTACAATTTAAATATTGTGGCTGAACTCACAATATGAACATAAGTTACATAGGTGACCGTGAATATGTTTCATTGTAGGCATACTAACCATGATGAGAAAATTCAGTTCAAGCCTTTGATTTTTTTAAATGAATTTTAAAATAATTGATTCATTTCAGTGCATAATTGTTCCAAATAGTTAACTCCAAACAATGATAAACCAATAAATTTTAAAATCTCCTCCAGGTGAATAAATTTACTCCAAATTCAATTAATTTACTATTAAATTCAAATATATAAAAGGCACAAAAAAGGATAAAATTACCGAGTATTTAAATGAAAATTATTTTTATTTTCACTAAAAAATATACAATAAATTCTAAATATTCCTTCTTTATTCACACCACCCACACTAGAATTATTTCACTCCCAATCATTATTATCAATGAATTTAATTTATTCAAAAATGAAAAATAAATTTATCCTTCCTATATTTAGATTTAACTGCAAGTGCTAAAACAAAATTTAAATTCATCCAATGTTTTAAATATCATGCCTTATATGTTAGTCGAACCACTACGTGACTTCAATTCAATTAATTTTTTTTTGGTTTAGTATTGGATCATATTATATTTAAGTAGGATCAATGTCTTAATAAAAATAACATCCATCTATATCTCTTTATTAGGTTTCCTAAAACCAATGATTGATTTATACACTTTATTGAAACAAATAAAATGAATGTGTTTTAAGTTAATTTTCCCCTTCATGGGTTCAATACTCAACTCACAAAAATAAATTTATTTTTTACATAGAAACATATTATTATTTTTTAAATATAATTATTTCTATTCATGTATTTTCATACCAATATGAAAAATATTTTATTGAAATTTAAATAAGCATACTCACACACACTGTGTCATTGTCTCAAAGATCCATTGTGGGTTCCCAATTCCCCATTTTAATCTAGAGTCAACTAACATATACCACATTTAATTGAGTTAGATCCCTAAGGTGTGATTTTAGATAGAGGTCATGTGGAATCAGACATAGTTCCTAATTCTAATGACTTTAGTTTATAATATTGATTCCACATAAATATATCACTCACAATCTATTATTTTGGTTAAGGACAAACCTCCAAAAAAATTTCCAAAAAATTCCACTCAGTAATAATCTAAGTCTCACAATTTTAGATTCAATGTGTTAATCAACTCATACATCATTATTTTTAAACTAGGCAGGGTAGTATTGAGTTTCAATATTTTTTTGGAAAAATAAAAATAAAAACTATACAAAAGGGGTTATGTACACAACTATATTTACAAAACACTTGTTTTTTATATAAAAAAATAGAAACATAAAATAATATATACATATTCCTTATTTTTTAGATTTTGTATTATAGATTTTAGTGAATAAATTAATTTAAAATAGAAAAGGGTATTTAAAATATTTAACTATAGAATAACCTATTTTTTTATTATACATATGTTTTGTTTAAATATTATAATTTTAAATTATTTTTTGTATATCTATAATATTACTAAAATCATCTAGGAAAAATGAACAAAAAATATTCCCAAATAATAAGAAATTAACTAATAAATATTTAAAAACTAATATAATAGGTTTGAATATCCCACAATTTTTTTATAATTATCCACTATGATCTAGTAGAATGCATAAAAATTACATTGAATAAATATGTCAAAATGATAGATACAACCTAGTATTATTTGTTTCTAGAAATATTATGGAAATATCTCCCTTAGTGAACTTCCCTACTTCATATGGATAGTTGAGCTATACTTTCGAGTTCATTCCACCTAGGGAAAAGATAAAAAAATAGAAAAAAACATTATAATATTATTTATTAAATAATAATTTATATAATATTAAATAGAAGTATAAGGTATAAGAGTCCTAGAATATTCCATCATAAGATGGGTGGTAGTTAAACATTCCATAGTTGTACAGTCGGTTGGTTTTCCCTAATCCACATTGGGATAGAGTTTCTATGTTATGAACCGATGCATTTGGTTTCTTTCTTAGCTAGAATGCTTCACATTGTGGAGGTCCCCATTGACACAACACTACATTTACAACCCCTTAAATGTTTAAATAGACTTCAAATTTTGGGCTAGAATGATGAAAAATGTTGTTTCCTTGGGTTTTACGACAACTTCTATAACCTCTTAATCCAATGAATCCTCTAACTGTTCATCCTCAAATGGCCCTAAGGACTTCATTTTTGATTAATTTTTGATAATCCCCCTTTTAAGGGGTGAGGTGGAACCCTTAAAATGCCCATAGGTATAAGTATTACATGTCCAATAGTCCTTAGAAGAATCCATTTCCCGTAGTCCTTAAAAATTATATACAACCCGAACTAACTACTTGGAACTTCTCCTCCCCAACATCTTCATCATTAAATCAGCTCTCCACCTTTTCATGGATATTCAGCTAGGCATTCCCTTTCATGAACATGCTTGTCCTGATGGCAGGTGCCATACCCTCTCATTCTTGCAATTCGTTTAGCTTCTTCTGTGGTGAAAGCTCATTGCTCATCCTTTTTGTAGAGATTGTTCCTTGTAGGTTGTCTGGTTTGCATCTGCACTTAAAGGTGGCCCGAAGGCCTTTTGGTGGCCCTAAGGCCTTACCGACCTGAAGGCCTGGGTGGCCAAAAGGACTTAGAGGACTCTAGGACAAAATCAGTGTCCCGAACGACCAAACGTGGGCATATTCTTGGCTGCTACAGTCCCAAATAGTGACTACTATAGTTCCCACTTCAGTACTGCACAATTCCCAATATAGTACCCACTATAGTACCTACTATAGTACCCCAGAAATTCTACCTCTGCCTAGATTTGATCCCTGGTCACTTGGATAAACTTATGGAGTCCTTACCAACGAGGATAAGGCTCATGTGCCCAACTGTACTTCATCATAGTATAAAAACAAGGGGAAGTCAGTAGGTATTTTAAATTGAAAAATTGATAACATGGTGCGTTAAAGTAATGATATGTCCTTTCATATATATCTTATTCTATTGTATCATCATGAGGGACCACTGTTAATTACTATTATCATGTTATTCCTACCTTTCATTGGTGTTTATATTGAGGTTGAGGGAGTACATAATTCACCATAGTTATTAGAGTATCTTAATCTTCAGAAACTACTTCCAAGGCTAGTTATCCCAATTGTTTTTCTAATAGCTCAATATTACGGTCTGTTTGAAGTTTTTTGGCCACATAGGGTATTGTTATAAGTTTTATTCATGAATTTTATCAAAATAATATTTATATATATCCTCGTTTTCATCATCTAGTGCAGTCTTATGCTTAATTTTCAACAACTCTAGTTTCCCCTTTTTTATTTCTGACTAAAATTTTTCTTCAATGGTAGTTTTAGAAGGTTCTTCATCTTATGCGTTGAAAATAATTAAAAATTCCACAATGAACTGAAGAGAATAAATATTTATAAATTGTTTTAACACATGTATACAAATGAAAATGATGGAGTATATTTAGGGTATTTTATAAGACCACACTTAGTTATATACTAACAGCCTGTACTAAAACCCTTGTGCGAACATATACCTTATATTTTCATTAAAATTCAAGGGACATGTTGTTTATTGGATTAGGTTTAATTGTATTAAGATATTATTGGAGATTGTGATTTGGTTAGGCCCATAAGTGGTAATGAGAACACTGTTCATTTTTAGTATTTTATTTTTTTATGTGACTGTCCCAATTAGTTATCAATTGTTGTGTGATTGTATGTTTCTCCATAAAATTGATTATAACATTGTGTTTATATTATTATGTATACTCTAATGTTTGTTATAATGGATATTTATTTATTTATTTTTTATTTTTATGAATTGATGGAATAGTCTCGGAATCTATGCATTAGTCCCTTTCCTCTTGATTTAAACCAGTTGAATGTGATGTGGCATGGCTTAGGTCATGTAGCTCAAATACCAGGGAAACTATTGAGTGGCCATTAATCCATGGTGTTATAAAATGGTATCAGATAATTATAATTTTTGTAATATTCTAGGAGATAGTATATTGGTGGTTTAGAAATGTTTATGTTTTTGTGGTTGTCAAATAAATGGTATTTTTCTTACACATTTCTAGTGGAATTTTGGGTTACCAAGGGTATGGGATTGATGTTAATTATTTTTTAGTTATTATTTAGATTTCAATTCAATCTATGGTGTTTTAGATGTTTTTATATGTTGATTTTTGTCTCTTAGACAATTATGAAGATGATAATTTAAATGAATATTATTTGGAATGAACTATTCACACGACATTTATGTGCATGTGTGTTACTATCTTATAAATTGGAGGTTCATTTGTTTAAAGTTTCAACAAAAAATTAAATGGAATTTTATTGTAAGACTACTTTGTGGAATAATACTCAGTTAGACTAGGATATGTTTTCAGATGACTGATTATCTGGATCCTGGTGTAGAATGAACTCCTATGTAAGATTAATAGTCCATCAATAAAAGGTATACGTAGTGAATGTTAGTGGTTTAGTGTAATGAATTGATTCCTAGATGGTGGATCCCTTCAGGGTGATCATCATGGGGTTCAGTAATTTACATTGTTCACAATAACCTATGTAGTGTTTTCCATATACATTATTCATGGAAATCTACTTGAATTAATTTGGTGGATTCATGGATACATAGAGAGGGTTGAGAAATTACATGTAAAATTCATTATTCCTAGTACCAAGGTTTGATTATAAGGGTATGAATGGTTTGATTCTAGTCCGTATTGATTCTATATGTGAATTTGGTGGCATGAAGGAAGAAAGGGTGAATGTAGGTTGTTTTAGAACAATGAATTATTGGTCATTGGTTTTTTGGTTTCCCATAGTATAGTTTATATTCTACAATCACATTAGAAGGGAAAAATATAGGGATACATACGTTATATGAGATCAACATACGAGTAGAGCATGTTCAGTGGGTTAGGTGTGTTAACCTATGTTTTATGGGACACTACTCATTGAAGTAATAATTATGGTGTCACATCGAGTGATATGGGATCCAGTACCCTTTGGTTTTGGTTGAGATCAGGATTAGATGACATGTAAGAACCATTAAGTGGGTCCTTAGTGGGTCTCTATACCATTGGAGGAGGAGAGTGGGGTTAACATATCTTTTAGACAAAACCACTGGTATATGATGATTGATTTATGGATTAGTGAATATAAATGTGTGTACTAATGAAATAGGAGTTCTATAAAGGTTGGGAGAAGTTCCATTATTACATGATGGTGACATCTTGGATAGAACAGTTTATCGTGGTTTGATTAGTGAGATATCATGTTTTGTTATTTATTGTTGGGATGTGTAACTGTGTCTTATTAGGAGAGACAAACATAAATATTAGGTCCTTTCAACATCAACACTAACAGATTTGTGTAAAATAATCCATATGAAGAGGACTTTATGATTTGATGTTAGAGTATGTGACAGTAGTTGAGGTTTAATTTCAGTGGATAACAATGAAGATGTTCTTAGAGATCCAGGAATGGGAACTTTTGGGTCTTATACAATGACACTGGTGTTTGAGTTGGGAACCCAAATCCATATTTTATATATTTGGTAATAGATATATTATGGTACATGAAGACCATTGTTACATTTTAGTAGATTGATGATATGGATTCATTCATGGTTTGGATCATCTTGTCATTCGTGGTGGAAAAACTGTCATGTTAGACATGTAGTGGTCAGTGATACTAGTTGGTGTAATATCGAGGTGACATGGAGTTTTTTTGTGGTTGGTAAGATCATCATATATCTTGTTCCTTAGTAAAATACAATATTCATAATTAGGATGAAATATTTAAGAGATTGTAGATATTATCATTAGGCTTAGTATGAAGATGTTTCTTTTAAAGGGTGAGTAAAATCATAGGATAATTAAGGATTTCAATAATGGAATAATTTCTAGAGTGGAAGGTTAGTTACATGACTCAGGAATTATATTGGGAGTAATCTTTAAACATTAATGTGTGAATTTAGAGATTTTACAGTGAATTCAGGTCTTAAGGAATAATTATTGGGTGAGGTGGTGTGATGATGCAACTATAGATGATGTCAAGTACTTTTTGGAGATATCAACCAGAGGAAGGCTAGATAATATTTTTCATGGGATTAGGAGTGGTGAGGTGAAAACTACATTGATTATGTCAATGAAACAATGGATGATTGTTTTATGAAATAAAATCCTATAGTGGGAATTAAAATGATGTGAAATCATCAATTATGATGCCATTGTTATGGTGGTGAGCACTATAATCCTCAATACAAATAAGTCTATTAGTTCTTATACATATCAAAATAAATATGTTTGGTTGGTTTCTATCTCAGTTTTTGTGGCAATGGAGATAGATTTCAACAATTTTCAATGAATAGAACATCTTTGTTCTTGGAGTTGTTTATAGGAAGAATACCCAAAATTCTAGTGACTAATGTGGGGAGTTTGTAACTCTAGTGAATTTAAATCTAATTATATGTCCATAGAGTTTTTATTTTTGGTTATAGATAATGTAACATTTCCTAAATTTTGACAAATATCAAAATTATGAGTGTAGGAATATCATAGGAGAAGTTTCGGATACAGAATGTGTCCTAGATTGTGTTTTTGGTGTTTGGATAGGTGTCGAAGTAAGGAAGAATAGCCTTGAAAATTGATAATATTGCAGAAAGTTGTGCTTCGACCTCTAAACTGTTCCATGATGTCTTGCAATAGAGGAGGTGTCACAATGTAATGTATGGGGTTTTATATCATTATAGGGATGACAAGGTGTTACACAGTAGTGGCCCAAGGCATTGCTTCACAAATAAAGGATGTATTACACCTCCCCGATGTATGAGTGTGGAATACCATAATGCATATATGTTTACCTTTGATTATGATAGGTCAAATTACTATTCATCTTCTCAAGAAGTGTCACATTGTGACCCCTTTGGTGTTCCACAATGATTCCATGTGAAGGTATGTGTCAAATTGTGAACATTATGTGTGTGTCTTGACAAAATTAGGGGTATTTCATAAATGTGGATAATTATATCTTTTTACCATCAAGGTTTTCAAGTTATGTTGTAATAAAGGAACCAGGACGAGGCTATTGTGTTCATCAAATCCCCTATCCTTCCTCCCTTCGATCATCTATATTGATTGATTATTTTGGTGGATTTTTGTTGTTGTTATTTTAGGTAAGTTAATTTTTTCCATCATTTATTGAATCATTTTCACTATCCTATGATATTGTTGGAATTTTTTCTAGGATTCAGTATGAGTTCTATGGGATAATATGGGAATTTTGTGAGGATGGTTGGGATTTTGTGTGTTTTGGATGAAGGGGAAACATGAAGACAACATACAAATCCTTTCTTGTAGTTTCAATGTTGTGATGATGCATGATGGGTTTCTTTGAAAAATATACATATGAAATTAATTTTAATAATTAATAATTATTGTATATAATCAATTTTTTGTGTCACGTTGGGATGTATATGTTATCACGAGTGTGTAAGAGCATAGATGATTCTCAAAAGATTTTGGTGAGGGGTTAACTCTTTAATCTATGTATGTGACCAATTTCATATCATTTCATATTTTTTGTACATAATTGTGGATACCTATACACTATAGGGGGTTTATTTTAAAAATTTATGGATTGAGGTGTTTGACTACTGATGTTGTTCCATCATATCCCATGTTCTTTTGGTCATGTTGATATGATATTATCATCATATATTACTAATATTTTTGGGGTTATTTTTTTCATTAGTTTTTTTCATTATTTAGGTCGTTTGGCTCTTAAATCTATGATTTATGGATTTTTTTAAAATTTTCCATAATTTTAATATTTGGATACATGAATAATCGGATATAAAAATTACCTTTTTTTTAGAAAATACCTATATATAATGACTAAAACATTAAAACAACTATGTAGAAATAACATACATTGATGAATTTTCAATGTAAGAAATAAGATATATTAATAAAATTTCTACGTGAATTAGATATATGGAGTAGCAAATAATGTGATTTTAATACATGGTGAAATCAACTATGGGATTCTAAATGACTCTATACTAATTTTGTCTGCATAAAATTATAATTCATATGTGATGTAAATCAGATATGTAAAGTAGTCTAGTATAATTCTATTATATGTATTTATCGGCTACATAAAAAATAGATACATGGTTATGTATGCTATGTGTAGAATTAATACATGGATCAATTCTTCTATATGAATCCACACTAATATAATTTGGATATATGGTGACCTGGAATTGGATATGTCATTTTTCAACCTACTACTTATTACCATTATCATATATTCATGAGGAATTAAGGATTTCATGAATACATTATATGTTGTATTATCATATTATTTTAAAAAATAATATAATAAGTTACATGTATCAGGAAAAGAAGATTATACAAGGATATTTAAGTGGTCAGTACTATTGCTGAGGTATTTCCAATAAAAGGAAATGTGATATTTAAATTCTAAACCTGGATTTCATGAATATAATGATATCTTATTTAAAGAGAAGTTTTTCATTTATATCCTGGCGTGAGTGTTAAATATGATCATATACAAAATGTAAAAATATCTTGTATTATCGAACTTCTATCTTTCTCTCTATTGAATATCTTTGTGTGATTCTCTGATTAACTCATAAAGAAGACTAATCATCAAAGAACACTATCAATATTATATTTGTTGTAATTTTAAAAGTATATAATATATATCATTTGTACCATTTATCTTATATATTTATTCTCTTATATCACTAGTATCATAAAACTATGAGTATCATCCCAAAACCCTCAATTTATTATATTTCTCGCTATGAAGGTCCCTAGTAAATGAACCTTGATGAATGATGTTTTTAATTCATTGTTGGAACTTTGATGAATGATTCTACTTTATTTAAAAAGGTTAAAATATATATAATTTATTTAGTTTACCCTAGGAATAGGAATGGAAGTCCGGGGTAAAAGGATAAGTATAACTAAAATCACTAATCTCTAAGAGTTGAGAATTGGTGGAATAGAATATGTGATTTCATTTCCCATCACAATTTAAATAGTATTTTCTAATAACATTTCATTTTGGTTTTATTTTATTTTCATTCTTGTGTTTTAAAAAAACCAAATATAATAATATCATTAAAAATTTTGGTTTTATATGCAAATAAAAATTTAATAACTCAATTCACCCATAATTTATTCTTAGTGAATGTATCCTTTGACCAAAAATGTAATCAACGGTTGTGAATTATTAGTCACCAGATATTAAAGTATGATTTCAAAATATCATATTCTAAATGGTTTTTGTGATATAAAACATAGAATTTGTGTCAATGGTATGATCACCCTACATTAATAGTGAGAATTATAATTACTAGATTGAAAAATTTTAATATATTTAAAGAACCTTGGTCCAAAGGTTTATCTAAAAGTCATTAATCATTATGAAAATCAAAAAAAATAAAAAAAGGATTCCAATCCTAAAGAAAACTAGGATATAAATCATAATAAATGAATGTTATCATATGTGGACAACGTTTATATGAGTTAAACAAAATTTTATATCATGCTATAACTTTTGATATATGTAAGACCATTAAATATTTTTATAAAGGTAAATATAATGTTATAATTATGAGATATAATAATACCATTTTAAACATCAATAAAATTATAATATTTTATATGGAAACAATAATTTATTTGAATAGACATGAAATAAAAATTAAAACTATTGTTTCTTGTTTGAGAGGATCAATTATTAAACCAAATCAATCCATAAAAGTTCGATAATTTATACAAGTTAATTGGAGTAGAATTTCGGCTGCCATAAGGCAATCCATTTATGTAAAATTTTTAAAGATCAAAACTCAAATATGAACATTGATGATAGATGTGGCTAAAAAAGAATATTTTTAAAATAAAATGGTTAATAATGAGAATTCCGATTTGAGAGTGTCAACTTTTAATGTTGAAAAAGTGTAAGGAAAGTAAAATTTATGATTCATTAAAAGGAGAAACATAGAATAGTTATTCTTTAGATAGTGAGTATTCTCATCTTCCCTATAAGTTCAATTTGTTTTATAATATGAGAATGTGATTCAATAAATCCATAAAAAATTACATGAAATTTTCTGAAAACACTAAATTGGAAAGATTATGTCGGTGAAAAAATCAAGGATCCATCGATCCAGATTACCAAAAGTTTTATGAAAATAAACAGTTTGAGAAAATGTAGTCTGACAGATGATTGTCATAATGGAAATGAATGGAAAAAATAATTATACATATTATTCTAGGTATTTAACATTATAATAATAAGAATCTGAACATTCCTATCAAAATGGAAAAGAATGATTTATGGAAAAAATAGATTAGGTACACTCTTATTATTATTATGATCCAAAATTTGAATCTAAAAATGAAAATTAATCATATGTGAAACTAAATTAGTATTGCACTATACTGAAGACAAAGTTTGAAAATATTACAAACAAAATTAAAATAATTAAAATTTTCTAGGTTGTTAAAGTAATTGAAAAATAGGACTTGAATATAAAAATTGAGTTAAAAAATATGCTGCAACATTATGTTATATCTTTTGTTGAATATCTTAAAAAGTCATAGTTTTTAAAAAACAATTTTAATACATAAAATATGTTTAAGTTTCTTCCAAAATGAATAAATTTACCTAAATCAAATTCTTGGAAATAATAAAATTTAATAAAATAAATTTCTAATGGGAAGACATTTTGAGAATCCAAATAATTATAAAAACTATTTTGTGTATAGTTAAAATAAGAAACCTTCTTCCAATTATTGTTTTCACGGTAGATAATTAGAGATCAATGATAATAATTTTTGTTTTAGAGACCCATAACTTATTGAACTCAAAATTTATTTTCATTATTTAAAAAAAATAGTGTTGGATTTTATTGAGCACACAAACATATTTGGGTTCACAAGTATTTTATTGCTACCATTGCTGGACCCATGAAAATATGGGTACAAAACTTTATTCATGTATTATTGGAACTTTTTGGGAAAATGACTAGAGAACTATTGGGGAATTATATATGGAAATAATCTTCTTAATACTTATGAGTGTGTATTTCTAAAATTTCAACTCCCTATCTAAAATTAATGGAGGCTATGTCACATTTGGTGAAATTCCGAGAAAAGGATTATATAAGTTGGATTAGTTGGTAATATATTATCATCTTTAATCAACATTATTATTTATATGGAAGGTTTAAATCACAGTATGATAATTATTTCACCACAATATGATGATAGTTTTTAACAATTTCTGAAATAATTCAAGCTTTGATTTTTAAGATAAAATTCTAAAATTCAAGGAACCTATAATGAAGAATTACTATACACCATATCATAATTCATTGAGTAGAAAAAAGTGAATTATTTAAATAATGAAAAAAATTAATCATGAATTTTATATTTAAAATTATTATTCTTCAACGACTATTCATTGAGAAAATTTACTAAAGGGAATTTAGTTTCAGAATTACCCAAAATTTAATTGAAAAAACTATTTGATTTATGCCAAATGGGAAAGTAACATATGTAAGATTTTAAACCAATTAAAGAGTTTGAAAATTTTATACACCTATACATTATTCATATGTAATTTTCAGGGCCATATAGACCTTTATGACAAATAGAAGAATCATTTTTCAGGTTCTAGTTAATGATTTTTCAATATTTTCATTGGTTTTTTGACTATTAAAACTTATGTCTATTTTTGTTTTATAAGTTTATATAAAGTTTTTCAAAAAGGTAATGATGCCAAAATTATTTCTTTATGAAGTGACCATGAGGGATAATTTCAATATTGTGTGTTCAAATCATATCGATCAAAACATGGAATCAAACATACATTTTCTTCCCCAACGACACCTCAACTAAATATTGTTATTGAATTGAGAAATTTGAATTTATAAGAAATTACTAGAAAAATGTTATGTGAATATAACCCACCTACTCATGTTTTGTCTAAATATATAAATAAAAAATGATATATCATACAAAGAGTTATAACTAGTTATATTTTGAAGAAACGTCTTATGAGTTTTGGAATAATTAAAATCCAAAAGTTGGATATTTTAATGAGTTTTGATGAAAATTTAATATTTCAAACACCAAGGATAATCTTGGAGATATTTTTCCAAAGGCTGGTCAAGTAATATTACTTATTTATTCTACTACATCTAAGGAATAGATAGCTCTTCAACAAAGGTTCAATGATTTTCAGGTATCAACTCTTGTGAAATTTAATGAAAGTGATCATTTTTGTCACAAAATTTATCAAGTTGTTGAGATAATATATTCTTATCAAACATGACACATGAAACCCTCTTTTAAAATAATAAGTATGAATATATGGAACTTGATTTTCAAAAACCAAATCCGTAAATTATTTATTATTGTGAAATATAAAGTGTAATACCTAGACAGTTTTGAACTCTTAAACAAATGCCTTAGAAATATTTATTGGAATAATAGTTTAATGTATTATAACTATAATGAGTATATGAAATATTTTATAATTTTCTACCTTTATATAGAAACTATAACAAAAGTAGTCATAATAGGTCTTAGTAGATAAGAGTTGGGTTTTAATAATGTATGAATAACTATACTAGTTCAAGAGGAACAAGGTTTGAGAATTAGTGAGAGAACCCCTGAGTATACTGTTATAAGAAAAAAATGGGTTTTTAGTAATAAATATGATGATAAAAGTGTGATTACTAGGAGTAGGGTTAGACTAGTTTCTAAAGGTGATAACCAAGAAGAAGTTATATATTATTAAGACACCTTTTTACCATTATCTAGATAAGAATCAATCAAGATTTTCATATACTATGCATTTCATATGAATCATACATTTTATTAGATGGATATAGAATATTATTTCTGAAATGGATTTCTTTTAGAGGATGTTTAGGTTTAACAACCTCCTTGTTTAAAAAAAAACCTTTTCCAAATTCAGTTTTCAAACATACCAATGATATATATGGGTTTAAACATGCACATAGAGTTTGGTATAAATGTTTATGTTCTTATCATTTATCAAATGGGTTTTTTGGGAGTTATTGATCCTAATTATATAGAAAATTGATAATCAAATATTTTTTAGTTTAGATATATGTTGACGATGTAACTTTTGGTTCTATAAACATTTAATTGTTTAATGAATTTACAAAACCCATGAATAAAATAATTTTAAATGAACATGATGGTTAATTAAATTAATTTAAAGTATTTTATATTTTTCAAAAATATTTTGGTAATGTGAAAAATAAATGGAAATAAATTCTAGAATTACATAAAAGGTTTATACTTGAATGTGTTAAAGTACATATATCTACTATGAGTCATTATGAAATTCTTGTCTTGAATGAAGTAAAAAACTAGTTGGAAACAAGGTATACAATGGAATATTTAGGAGTCTATTTTATCTAATTTCTAACAGACCAAAAATTATGTTTTATGTATTCCTATATTTTATATTCCATTAAAATAATAGGTAATCTCATTTGAAAGATGATAAAATAATTTTATGGTATTTAAAATGACCAATTTCAATTTCTTAATTTTTACAAAAAATTATAATTATAATTTGATATCTAATTTGGATTTAAAATTTGGTATTTATAGAGTAGATATGAATAGTACTTCATCAACCATTCATTTTATTGGAAAATTATTGACATCCTTGTTTAGTAAGAAGTAAAACCATTCTAAATTATGTACTAGTGATTCTGAATATATATCTATTGGTAGTTTTTGTGAACATGTATTATGGACGAAATACACCTTAATGTATTTTTTATTCAATGGAAATCAAGTCCCAATAAATGTAAATACAATAGTGCAACCATAATTTTATTGAATCGTATAAATCATTCAAGAATGGAGAAAATAGATTTAACCCATCATTTATTGAGAGATCATACTCAAAAAGATGATATTACTCTTTAGTTTATCACCACTGAGAACCAACTAACATATATTTTTACTAATACATTTTCATTTGAACATTATTATTTTTTCAAAAATAGAACTAATGCCAACGAGCTCGTACCCGAGTGGTAAGGGCTCCTGCTTGGCATCCAAGAGACCCAGGATCAAAACCGGGTGGAGGCGAATTTCTGGGGGTACTGTAGTAGTTCTACAGTAGTACTTCAGCAGTATTGTAGCAGTCATTGTTCGGTACTGTAGCAGCAGGAACTATTCACCCCGATTTGGGCCTTCGGGTCACCAGTTTGGGCCTACGGGTATCCAGGGCCTTCGGTTCATCAAAGGACTTCAGGCCATAGGGCCTTTGGGTCACATAGACCATGGAGTAGACCAGTTTCCACAGAACTTTCCCCATAAGAGGATAAGAGCAACAGGAGTAGCAGCCACCAGATACAAAGATAACCGGATTGGAAGAATGGGAGGGTATGGTAGCCTTCATTGGGATCAGGCCCCATGCAACTTTGTATGGGGAAATGATCGCCGATTAGAAATGCAAAGTAGGGGGCTAGGTGATCAATGATTCAAAATGATGGGGAGGGGCAGTTCAAGTGGGATGGGCCTACGGGTCAAGTATTGGGCATGGTATGCCTCTGGGCCTTCAGGTCATGTATTGCGGGTTTTTCAGGCCTTGTACCTTGGGCCTACGGGTCATGTACGGGTTCCCCTTCAACCCTTAAAAGGGGGATCATTCATAATAAAATAAAAAAGAAGGCCTTCGGGCCATTCGGGAAAAATAGAACTTATACTATTTAAATTTAAATGATCATAGTTTATATTATTTCTCTGAAGCATAATTTAGATATTATATTATTTGTGGGTTTTCATTATTAATATTGAAGTAAAATTATGTTATTTTAAGTTATTTGAAAAAATTTCTTTTCCATTATTTAAATTTAATTTGTTTCATTTCATTTATTTATTTATTTTTTAACATTATCATAAAGATAAATTCTAAATAGGGAACATAATACATTTTCTAATAGGTTACAAGGCCTAAATACCAATCAACCATTAAAAATTTCTCTATTTTCCTACATTTCATCTCTATTATGATGAAGCATCACCCTCTACTTCCCTTGTCCCTCTATCTCTACTCTTTCTCAATTGAGAACTAACCTTCAACCATCTATAATTCCATGAATGGAGATTATTGAAACTCGGGATCTTCCATGAAAGAAAAATTAGGTGGTGTTCCATATAGTATAATAGTTGAAATATTAATAGAAATAGATTTTTTGAGGACTATTGAGATGTTTCTAAAGAAAAACATTCAGTTTCATGAAGGTGAGTTTTCTTTTGATGAAGATAATTCTATATTCTTGTTTGAATAAGAAGTGAAATAATTTATGAGCAATGTTGCGTTCCAGTTTGGTGGAATAGAGGATATCATATACTAGATGTTAATGGGAAATTTGTGATAGTTTAATTTGTATAAATGGTTGAAATAATTTATTTTCCCTATTTGGGGGGAGTTTAATTTTAGTCAGACTAGAGTTTCTATGTGTTCATTATAACTAATTGTGGTTTTTCATGTACTTTTTTTGGACCCTATGATTCTAAAAGGAATACAATGACTTATTTATATCTAAATGGAATGTTTTGTGTAAGTTCCCTTGAAAATTAATTTCCTAGATATATATTGATATGGAAAATGTGTTGTTTCATGATTTTTATATCTTATTTGTCTGAATAATTTAAATAAATCATAATATTCCTAGGTACATGATTTGATTTAAACATATCTACTATAAATGAAATGGTTTGTTAAAATATTACCCCTATGTAAAGATTATCTCTACAGTTTTAATGATGTTGGAGGTGGATATCAATGAGGGAGAGGCTACAAAATTATACAATAATACTAAATTTTTAGCTAAGATATTAAAAAAATTAGGTACTTTCATAACATCACTTAAAAATATTTAATACCATTTGGATAGGAAGGTGTGGTTGATATGGGAGTCGTCCCAAACCTTACCACATAGGGATGCAACATCTATCGAGATAGTTCCTTCTAGAGAGTTGACAGAGACAATACCATTAAAATTAGAGCCTTGGTTTTATAAGTCAAATTATATATGGAATAACCAATAAATATATAGGAATCTATAGATATTGGAATCACATAGTTTTTATTTTATGATACAGTATTGGTTGGGGTAGTTATTGTAGCTAATGGGGAGATACCAACTGAAACTATACCATGTGGTTGAATTTTGGTGGAAGACCAAAAGTTGAGTTTGAGCATTTAATATTTGAACTAATTATTACAAGTTTTCCTTTTGGTTGAGATAGATCAAGATATGTGGTTATTTAGACTTTTGATCATTCTCAAACAAAACATATGCCATCATATTATCATTGTTTTCATGATAATTTTCCTTTTGTAAGTATCTCAATGGTAAATATAAAATTCATAATTTTTTCTCTTACATTATGATTGAGTTTTATAATCATAAGAGGATATTATTTTGACTTGATGGTTCTATTTATATCATTTAAGGGTGTAATAAGAAAAAAATAAGTAGATATCAGTTTTAAAGGGAAATTTTGACAACTTAGTTGGGATTACAGAAACTAAGACAAATTTTGTAAAGAATAATTATATTTCCCCTTATGTGTAGAATGTTATTTCATAGATAATTAATAAAGATATTGATGTGTTTAAATCCCATGTTATTTAGTTGAACATTGATTTTTAAACCATGTTAGATTTCAATGAACTAAGATTCCTAATCTCATCTGGAAGATACATGATTAAAAATATCTTTATGATCTAATCTGGCATGTCTTGGGATACAGTAGTTGAGATTCATTATAATAAAATAGAGTTGAAATAAAGCATTCCAACTATATTAAGTGTTTTTATAATCCAATTTGAGTTTATAAAAAGTTTTCAACCAACTATCACAAATTCTAAAACTATTCTTTTTTAATTACAAACATTTTAAATGAGAATAATTTTATTCTTTATATGTTTACTTTTGAAACTCCTTGGATTCATTCTCTTCATTGTGATATATTCACACATTTATCGATGAAATATTCCAAGAAAGATCTTCTATGTGAGTTTCAAGACACCTAAGAATCTATTCAAAATATTTGTTTTTGAACTTATATGTCATTGAATTACATGGTTGGAAATCATAAAAAATATAATAGTAAAAAATTAAAAGATATCATAGATGTATCTCAAGATATTTAGGGGATGATATCTAGGTTAATTGATTCTATAACTATAAATCATTAGGGAATTTTAGACTTTATGGATGATATTTAAGAGGTAGTTATTTTTTTTCATTCAAACACTTCATTAGAGATTTTATTTCCTTAGAGACTGGGAAAAATTTATTAGTTATTATTATGACAGTGTGAGAAGGTATTTTTTATTTCAAGCCACATAGAATTATCCCTATGGAGCTACTAGTATCCCATATTCATGGTTTAACTCCTCCAATTTCCTATATGACTGCTTAAATAGATAATGAAGCTACTTATCAAGTGTTTCAACTTTTTCATATGTTATTCAGTAGGTAGTTCATGCATTATTATTGGAGATATTCATTATGTAATGAATGATGAAATCCATTGATGGCATACTTGTCTATGTGTAAGGATTGGTCGATCATATTCTGAAGAATATATATTTCATTATGAATATATTCTCGATGTATTTCCTCTAAAAATCATGAATCCTTCAATGTAATTCCAAACAATGGTATTTCCTCAATTTCACAAATTCATATACATTCATCTACTAATATTCTAGAGTATTTCAATTCAGATATAATCAATTAGATTAACATATGTCGAGAAGACCTATTGTATCTTATAGGAGGAATGAATCTCAAACCAACTTCTGCATCAACCTTTAGAGGTACCACATGGAGAACTCCTATAGTTTATGATCTAGAAAATATTTAAATACAATTCATTCTAAGGTAGTTATATCCTTATCTAGTGATCGATCTAGGTAAGAAGCATCACCATCAGATCCTCCCAATAAAATATATTTTTATGCTACAAGTACTTATGATTTCAGTAATGCTTTAAGAAATAATGAAGTTGTTCTAGGAATAGTTGATATTATATATTCATTAAATCGTTACATTACTCCAATCATTGATATTTCACTGAAAAATAATTAATTGACAGTCAATGATCTTATTTTGATCATAAACACGTATGGAGATCCTTTTGAAAATTTGTTCAATTATCATACGTTTTATTATTTTAATCTTATCATTCATAATAAAGATCCAAGTGAAGAAATTTTTATTTTTTATTTTTCATTATTCTTATTAAAACAAATCACTCGACAAGAAATGTTTCCAATTCATCCATTTAAAGGGCCATATAGACCACACAAGAAGAGGTAATTATTTTTCCAATAATACTAGACCAACAAGGATATTATGTTTTTTGGGTCCAATAAAGAATTCCAAAATAATTTATAACACATTATATGTTCAGGTACGTTACATTACAACATGGATAAAAATTTCAAGTCCCAAATCAACAACTTTTTTTTTCCAATTGATGCATGAAAGTCAAGCCCACAATTCTACTCCGGATTTGATAAGTCATAATAATTATTCAATTTTCTCCCAGTACACTAACCCAACAAAGATGATTTTTTTGGGGATAAATCTAGGACATAGGAAAGAAAAAGTTTATATAATATAGTTCTGATTTGAAGGAATATTCCTAGAAAAATCCCATTGACATTGTAAAATTTTGAAAAATTTGGTTAAAATTGGACAACAACACATGGTTTAAGAAAATGAAAATATAATTGGCTCAATATGTCCAATAAAGACAATATTTTTAGGGTATAATTTTGAAATCCAAATATAAATCTTTAATGTAGATGAGATTTCATGATTTGGCTATATTAATTATCAAATTATTGAGAATACTTGAATAGATGTTTGGGAAGGCACCATGTCAAACATGTTGGGCTACAAAAACACTTCCTAATTTTCCATCTAAGGATTAGAACTATACAACATAAAGAAGAGTATTGTCATGAAAATATGCTATTGAATGAACTTGGATGAATTTTCACACTCTTTTCTCAAAAATATAAACATCTCATACATTTTTTATTTACTCTTTATCTTCATTGGTTTTATATTTAAATCGAATAAGTTTATTTATAGTTTAATTTCAATTTTAATGCATGTATAATAATCATAATATCTTATTTTCATAATACCTTGTATTGTGAAATATTAATATTTTTAAAATATATTAATATACGTTGAATACTATTCCATATTCTAATTTCTCATTCAATCCATTGTGTGTGTTTTCCTTCTCATTACCATTCATGTGTGTTGTTTGGTGCTCTAATCTGATCATGTCATGTTATTTTTTTCTTATATTTTTAACTGATCAGCCTAAAACTTATGAGGCAGTTTATCAACCACCAAAATAGATGAGTAAATTATTCATTTGGGTGAGTAATAATTTGGGTATGTGAAGTGATTGAAATCCTTTTCTAATTTAACATTGTTTCAATTTAGATTTTCTATGAAAAACTATAAATTTTATTGAATAATAACTTGTTTTGTTGGAAATGTGGGCTCTATGGATTATTGGAACCAAAATATCTAATACATTCATGAAATATTGATCCTTCCATCAAAAATATTTGACAACGATTAGAACCCTAGTGAATCCTTGTATTAAATCTAAAACAAGTTTGAATTATGATCAAAATAATCTTGTGAATTTGGCATCACTTTAAAGATTTTTCTTGAAAATCTCAGTGATATCATAAGATTACATACCCAATAATGATGTCACCAAAATATATATATTTTTTTTAACTTTTCATTATCCATCAATCAATTTGATTAATCTCTGAAGTCAAACTCCCCCTATTAGTTGAAAGAACTTAATAAATCAACTCCAAAAACAGTAGCATCACTATGGATTCGACATGAGTGTGTCTATTGAAATTATAGAAGAGTGCCAAAACAATAAAATACTTATATATTATAGTAATACATTCTGAAAATGGTTCTATTTATAAGGATGGTATAATTAAGTGTCAATTTTTTTGTATAAAAAGAACAAAATCCAAAACAGAAAAAATTAAAAAAGATAAAGATGAAAACCCTCTATCCTCATCCTTTTATAATTTATCTGAATTCTTTGTAACATCCTAAAAAATTATTTGTATTTGTTTGACAGTAAAATCTAGTGAACTATTATCTATATTAAGAGAAAAATTATTGATAATAAAAATACTCAATACTTAATCATTTTCTATCCAATTGTTCAATATACGGTCAATCCTAAGGAATAGACACTTAAAGATATCACACCCCTTGATATGAATTACCAAATAATTATTATTCAATATCAAAGCACTAGGTCTGATTTCAAAATCAAATTTGTTTTGATTAATATTTTTCCTCATTTCCATCGTTTAACTGATGGGGATCTACTAATTCACTTCAAAGAGATCTATGTTGTGTGATCTACCATGAATCATAAAGGGGTTTTGATGAACAAATAAAATAGATATATTTACCTTTCTCCATGGATGAATCCACTGAATAATTTATCTATTACAACCCACCAACTTCCATTAACACATGGGATAATATTAAGTGACTATTTTTAGTGAAATGTTTCCCCACTTATCAAACAAACTCAATCTAAAAGGAAATTAGTGGTATATTCCAATTAACCAATGAATCACTTCATGAGTAGTGGGAGAGATCCAAAAATAATGTGGAAACATCCCCACATCAAAAAATTCTTGACCATCAATTGATTAAATAGTTCTATGAGGGGTTATTTCCAATGGAGAAAACACACATAGATACCACAAGTGGTGATTCTCTTGTGAAAAAAATACATTCAGCAGCATGAGATCTTATAGGTAACATGTTTATAAAAACACACCATGTATATACTCAAAGTCATCATCAAGTCAAAAAAAAATCAAAGACAATCAATCCAAAGAGACCAATAAGATGATCGTGTGGGTGACTGGGATTACATGTCTTGTATGATAACTATCCATGGATTCCAAATCCACAACCACTTCTTCTCCAAAATCTCAATTTCCAAGGCCTATCACAAGATGTGAAATCTATAGTTCACATGATTATAAAACTGTCATGTGTCCCCAATTATATGCTGATCTATACGATTCATCTATAGTAATAGAGAATAACAAGGAATTTTTTAAGTGAAACACAACCCTGAAATAACAAGGTACACTCATTAGAAACACCAACCAACCCCACTATTATCCCTTATCTTCTACATATAACCTAGTCTTGAAAAAGAATCCATGATTGAGTTATGGTAATATTTTTTACCAACCCCCTCTATTCCCTCCATAGTTTCCAAAAAATATCCAATATCGTCAAGGTACTAGTAACCTCCAATAATGTTATCCTTTTGTTCCTCTATATCAAAGGAGTAATACCCATCCCGCTCCTCCTAGTTTACACTATCATAGTTATACTTTCAATCCCAAATCTAGTATAATCAGTTTCCCTGAAACAAAAATCAAGTAAATCCCAATATGGTTCATGCCTATTTTTCTAATAAAACATGGGAAGGAAATATGTAATATCATTCCTAGTTCACCTGTTCTAGGTTAAAAAACAATGAAGACCATGTTGGTCAACATGGATCCCACTTATGTTAGTGAAAAAATGAATTCTTCCCAACACCCACCTCAATCATTTTACAACCCCATGGTTAATGTAAGATAAACTTATCTTTGCTTGGGAAACAAATTCGCATCATTGTGATGGATCATATAAAGAATAATTCAATTTTGATATAGAAAAAAAGAACAAAAAGAAATAAAAATATCATGATTCTAATACCTAACATCCTCTCATTCCTTAAAAGAACCCAATTACTTTTCCTATAGCCTTCTTTAATCTTTTGAATACCTATAAACCTGATTCAGATATATTCTACATTTTTATATCAGTTGAAGTAAAAATTTCACTTTTAGATTCCATAAAACAAATTCCAATATATGAAATGTTTCATAAAGTATTATGGATCAATAATATATATCCTTATACCATAAAAAATCATTCCACCCAACAATCTGTTCACATGAAGTGAAACGATCCAAGGACCTTTATGGATACATTCTAATTAGAGAGTTCCAAATATGTTGATGCACTCATAGACCATGGATTATTAAGAAATGTCACTCCCAGATAAAAATTCTTCACCCTTGGTCTCGGTCCCTTTCACCCAATGTGTTTTTTTATCCATTCAAAAAATCAATTCACTCCAAATCTCATGGGTATAATTTAGATTTCCCTTGTTCATGTCAATGATCTTATTTTCCCAGAATATTTCTAGGTCCCTAACATAGAAGGTGAGATGTATTTTTCTCAATATCCCCTGATTACAGGAATACCATTCCTCCTAAAAATTAAAATTATGATTTATGTACATGTAGATATATTATCAATGGTACCTATTGACCATCTTTCCATGTTTGATATTTTTTAATCCATGTGCTACCCAACAGAGGATCACTCTATATTCATTATCAAAACTATTTAGGACACTTCTAAAATTCACTTGAATAATGTTCCATTATGTTCATTCTATTCTAATGATATAAGATTCTATGAAATTCTCACCATGATTAACCAAATCATAAATACAGATGATGATGCTAATATCTAATTTATAGACTCAATCAATCTAAAGGATCTTGAAAACTATTTGGAATCGAATCTCACCATGGATTCCAACTATTATATCTTGGATATTAATAAGGAAAATAAATCAAAACCAAATATAATCTATGTTCCTATTCCTATGTTGTCTGTACCAAGAATAATGGAAGAATCTAATATAAAACCCATTCTTGAACACCTAATGTATTCCTTTTTTCCATGATAGCTCTAATCCTGACAATTTAAATACAAAATTACTAAAATTGTGTAATGTAATGTTGTACAAGTTTGCGAGGACAACAAAAAGGCCATAGGTTAGACTATAGATGTCATACCAAGAATCAACGTTTCCTTTTATATAAATCATATATATTTAGAATAATCATCCAACCCAATATAAAAAAATGAAAGAAGAATCAATTCCCTTATACTTGATTTTGTTGGATAATATATCACCAAGATTATTTAAGATGGTATTACTTAACCCATTTTTTATAGTGAATGGTTTAGTCCAAATCAAGTGGTAACTAAAAGGGACGTGATAAATGTTGTCAAAAATTAACATGGAGATAGGTTGAGAAATTGAGTGAAAAAAATGAAATATGTGCATTGATTTTCAAATATTGAAAGTGGAAACATGAAAATATCTCTACTAACATATTTTCCATGATAAAATTCAATAATGATTAGCTAGTATGTATGACTATTTATTTCATGATGGATACATTGACTGGTTCCAATTACAAATCACACCTCAAAACTAAGGAAATAAAACATTCACATATGCCTTTGGAACACATATATATTGGATAATTAATTTGGCCTTTGCAATGCTACTGTAGTATTCTAGAGGTGTATTATGAGTATCTTGTCTAAATTCATTGAGAATTACATGAATGTATTGATGCATAAAATTACTATTTTTCATGAATAATTTAAATATTTATTTCATTCACTCTCTCCAGTTCTACAGAAGTGTTTTAAAAGTATCCTTGCGCTAAATTTTAAAAAAAATCCACTTCAAGGTTAAAAATATAATTTTTATAGGATAGATGATTTTTAAAGAGGGTATTCAAGTTAATATGGATATTATATATTTGATCACATCACTTTTTAAACCCATATCAATTAAATACAGTTAATCATTAATTAGTACTTCATGTTTCTATAATCAATTCATCAAGAAATTTAGTAGGATTATACACCCCTGACTACTCCCAAATGATGTTACATTTCATTTTAATGATTATTGCAAGAGGTCATTCATTGAAATCGATGTTATTCTTACACCATCACTACCAATACAACCCCCATATTAGACCTTACCCTTATAATTGATATGTGATACCTTTGATAGGGCCATTGTGTCCATTATTATTCAAACACGAGAATGTTTTTTCATTTAATCTATTATTCCTAAAAAACACTTGATGAATCTCAATATCAATACACTATAACTAAAAAGGAACTGTTTTCTGTTGTTTTTTTCCTTTGATAAATTTTGGCCCTATCCATTATATAAAAATTATCAACTTCAAAAACCATTCTTCATTAAAGGTCATACTCAAGAAAATTGATTCCAAACTATGGACTAATGGAGGGATCATAATACTCCAAGAATATTTACTTGTGAACAAATATATACAAGGAAAAGATAAAACTATCATTAGTCAATTGACTTTAATTTCTATTTTTTCAAATTTTTACATCATTGATTTCTAATTACCTATTGAAGTCCTCTTGTATCACACTCCAATGTTACCATGTAATTCCACAATTTTTAGTTACTTTCTTTCTGATGGTTTTCCTCAAATTTTTTAAATGGATAAAAATTGACATTGAAAAGTGACTCAAAATACTATTTTTAGGTAGATAATAAATATTGTAAATATGAGGATGACATGGTTACTAAGAGAAGTGTTGATGAAGATGAAAATTCCTCCATCGTGGAATTCTTCCACTCATTGTCTAGATGTGGATATATTAGAACTCAATGTAAATCGTAAAAGGTCCTAGACCTAGGATTATTTTGGACTTAAGTCACAAAGATTGACATAATTTCTTTCAATCATGACCCACTTTCTAGAGGTTTTGCACAATTTCTAAAAAATATTAAATACATCCAAAAACAATAATTTCATACAAGATCTTTGATTTATGCATAAATGATTTATTCAGACCCTTTCCCCCTCCATTTGATTCTTATATATCCTCCCAAAAATAGAAAACATTTCTAGGTGGGTCAAGTGAAAACCAATTAAAAATGATGATATACATAATAATATTGGGCTTCTAAAAATTCCACATCTTCTACAAATTTTCAACTCTATGTTCCATGTTATGTGACTTAGTAACCAATTTATTTATTTGTACCATGGAATATATAATGAAAATTAATGGTTTTGTACATAAAACATCAACTACACGTACTACCCAAACAACTTGCATAGACGAATGTTCTAATTTAGAGGTGAAATGGGTGATTAATAGAATAATTAACACCACAAGAAAATACAGTCCTAAAAGACTTAGGGGAGTAATTTGGTTTCATCTAATTTCTTATAAAACAAACATTTTGATATCTCTTATTAGGTTAGTTTTTGATTAATCGTGCATTAATTGGTTAAAATATGACATTATTCCTTTTTGGCTTTGAAAACCTATAACATTAATTGTGAAAAATCTGGTGGTGAGAGGTTTTTGTAGTTGAATGAATTGTTCGAGATTCATATTGAATCTTATGATAATTCCAATACCTGTAAATAAATATCCACAACACATCCTATGAGAGGTATTTCATGATAGTGAAAAGTTAATGCTATTAAATTCTTGATTTTGGATTCACCCATGTAAGATAAACGCTCAATGGGAAGGCCAATTTATTATTACTAATGTTTTCCAATTTGTAGAAGTAAAAGTCTAAGTCCCCCCTTCTAATGGTACAATCATGATTAATTAAATTTTCTCAAAGCATCAGGACGAGAGGAAAGTCACCCTATGAAGAATTTCTAATTCCAATGGATCTAAAACTACAAGAGTACACTCACCAACGGTGGAGATGATTACCCACCAAATCAAATCTAGGGAGACCCTCTTCCCCTTTACCCCCCTCTCTCCCTATCCAACTATCTAATTATATTTCTATCTCTATCTATTTATTATTTTTTCCACTATCATTATCAACTATTCTTTTACACCACATTATTCATATGACATTTGTTTTTATTCTTTTTTGGGTGTGATTCCAACAAAAATAAAAAAATATTCATAATTACTCAACATTAAAATTTTAAATTCCTTACTATCATTTTGTAGATTCAAAATACAAGTTTTTATATCAAATTACATCATAAACATCGAGAAACAAATTTGTGTCAAGGGTAATATGTTTTGAATGACTTTTTTATTAAATTTTTTTTCCCCAAATAGTAAATTATAATGACTGATTTTATTCCATGCTCACCTATTTCAAACTAATAATTTTTTTTCACCCCCACCCCCAATTCGGTTTCTCGAGTTTCTTGGACCATTGTGCTGAATTTCATAATTTATTTCAAATTAATATATTAGAGTCAATTTCTGAACCACATGAGAATAAAAATAGCCAAATATACTCCCATTACCCATAGATTGAACATCCATTCGAAATATCCTTCAATCTAGTAAATATTATTTTTTTGACAGCCACATTACAAGACCAAAAATTTATCCCACCCTATATCTACTTGGATTTTCAATTCATGAAATATAAAAATTTATGTGTAGGATAAATTGATTCAATTTATAACATCATTTCCATTATTTTCAATGTGTAATCACATTCTTGAAGGAAATCATAAATTTAATCATGGGTGATAAGTTTTCATTCCGTGAGGTTTATAAATTTATATATGTTTTTGTCATTTTTTACAGAATTTATTGAAAGGTGTACAAAAAATTGAAAAATGATAAAAAATGAGAATAATGAAAAAATGAGAAAATAATGGGTTGTGTTATAGGAGGGACAAAATTCACGTTTCCACAGCCTTTGATCTAGTTATACAATTTAAAAATAGTTTTTGATGGAGATAGAACATGGGTTGAAAGATGTGCGTGAGATTTTACCTACCATCAACTTCTAAAAAAGGGGAAAAAATAACACATGCATCATGTTTTCTTGTAACATTGGTTGAAGTTTTTTGTTTTGTTTATATTTTATATTGTAAACATCTTCAAGTTTTATATCTATTTTTTGTCCTCCTATAAACATTAATTTTCTTATAAATATTTTTCTTTATAACTGACCATGTCTTATTTAAAAAATCATGCATTTTTTCTATAGTTGTGGTGTCCCAATATTTTAATATCTTATGGATGTTCTATTCCTACAGTCCAGTAGCCCCGAAAACCCACCAAAAAAGACTTATTTATTACTTTTCACTTTATAATAGGGAATTGAATATGATTGTTCTTATATATACTATAATTTACAATTTTTGTTGGTGGATTAGTGAAATTCCTTGAATAAATTTACATCATCTTAAGAGGAGTTTGGTTCGAGTTCCCCCATTTTAGAATTTAAATTTTGAGAAAAAAATGAATTTTATTGATGCATTATTATAATAAAAAAATATTCTCGAATTATTTATGAATGCTTGAACTAGATTTTTCCTCCAATGATTGGTGAAAAAAAATCATATTTTATGGGGAGTGAAAAAAATATTGCTATGTTTATGAGTTGGTGTGTTGAGGGGAAATCACTATCCTAAGTGTTGGGGGAGTTTATAGAACATATTAATTCAATATTTCAAATTACTTTCATCATTGTTTTGTACTAAAAAATGATCTATTCACAATAAATGATCTTCTTTTGATCATTTAATCATATGAATATCATTGTTTAAATTCATTCAATTACAATAAAGTTTAATATTATGATCATACAATTCAATATACTACTACATATTTTGTTATTACTGTTTTTTATCGTTCCTGATTCAATTTTCAACAAATCATTCAACGAGTAATTTTTCATATTCCTTTATTTGAGGGTAAATAGATACAATACAAGAAGATTCAATTAATGTACAAATGAAACTAGTCCTGCTATGATGTTATATTTTCTGCGACTGATATATAAGTACTAATTAGCATATAATACAAACAAATATAAGAAATTTACATTACATATTATTTAAAAATTACATTTCCCCATTCAACAAATAGGTGGACCAATTGATACATCAATGTCATTTCCACCATTCTGTCCAATATTTAATAACATCCCAAAATTCTTGAATTTTTTAATAATCCACCCTCCTAATTCAACAACAATTTTATAGTGGTAAATTCAATATATATGGACCCAACTTTGTAGAAACAATTTCTATATTTTATGGAATATTCCTGACCTAATGCTCGTTCACATTGTGGAATTTGAAAAATTATGTTTTAAAATGGACCGAACTGCATGGTTTAAGAAACAAGCAGTTAATTTTGATAAAAAAGTACAATTTACAACAAATTGATAGGTAATAATTTACGAAACCATATATAGAACATTAAATATTTGTAGTGTTTTCTATATTAGGCTATCTTCATAGGAATATCCTTTAAAAACATGAATGTTAGTTTTTGAAGGAAAACAATGAACCAACTTGAGCTATAAATACACTACCTTCTTTCACATTCATGTGATTAGAACATCAACAATTATGTATGAGCATTATCATGACCATATACTTGACAAATTCATCTTATTACTTTAAAAATATTTTTTCAATAAGAGAATCCACTCCCCCACTTTACATTTTATTTTCATTTTCATTGGATTTCAATTGTAATCATGTGAGTTTGATTGTAATTTCATTTTAATTTTAATTCATGTATAATAGAATTTATATCTTATTTTAGTACACATTTTTCTGTGAAATATATATGTTTATAAAATAGTTTAAATTATGTTGAAAACCCCACTTTATTCTAGTTTCACTTTCAATCTAAAGTTCATGTTTTATGTCTATTCACTGTCCATGTATGTGTTCGGTGCACTACTCGTATATTATATAATTAAATTATTCTATTATTAACTCATCACTACAAGGATCAAATACCATATTATTATACACCAAAATATTAGAGTAAATATCTTATTGGGGTGAGTCATAATTAAGGGATGTTATTTGAATTATAGATTTATTCCATTTAGCATTAATTGAATCAATATTATTTTTGTTAAATAAGTAATGTTATGGATTAATAATATGTTTATTTTATGAGTGGATTGCTGTTAATATTATAACCATAACTATTAATGGGTTCATGATATATTGTACCTTTTATCAACAAGAATTTATAATGATTAAAACCCCCATTAAGGCTTAGATCAAAGACAAAATAAGTCATAATTTTGATTAAACTTATCAAAAGTAGGGGATTTAATTTAATGGAATGATTTGAAATTCTCAGGGATATCATAGTCATAAATTCCAAATAATTAAATCAACCTACTCTTTATAAAATATTTCATTTTAAATTCATCCCTTAATCAATTTAATTAAGATATGAAAATAGTCCACCCCTCCCACAATGTAAAATGATAAAAATAATGCAATCATTAAGGATTTGACCTGAGTGATGATATACACATTATAATTCAATATTGGACCATTTAATGGTCAATAGGTAATAATAATATATAATTAAACAAATATTCATGATCTAAGAGACAAATAAGTTGTTGAATCTAAAACTGATTCTACAATAGGGGTTTGGAGGATAGTGTTACCACAAGTGATAGTCCCTACAACTACCTCTCAAAACTCCCTAAATTTCAATTTACCTCCACCCCAATAACCTTCTCAGTTTGAACCTAATTATAATCCTAGGTATTCTGACTAGTCTTTTTTGTATGTATTTTGTTGGATATTGGGTGGAAATATGTTTTGGACAAATTATTAATATTAAGGAATTAATTTATTGTCCATTTCCTATTCCATTATTAGTGATTGTTTTAGTTTAATGTTATTCATATCTTTATTTTGTTTATTAATGAATGTTTTATTTTTATTTTTAAGTATTTATTTACATTATTTAATTTGTTATTTATTATCATAGTACATTTAGTCTTTCCATAATTAATATTTAGTCTCACCATTATACTTAAAAAATCATTACTATAATTTCTAAATTAAAATTGTTTTCCTATTCGTTTTCTAAATTTGATAATATAAAAAGGTGGATAATTACACCCAAACCATTATAAAAAAGTGGGAGAATTATCCTGGTAAGGTGATTTCCTCTATAGAGATAGAAGTGTCTAATCCAAAGGGAGAAGAAAAATATAAACACAACATTATAAAATTAGTGTCTATATTACTTACTTTTATAAAAAATACAAAAAAATCATTTATTTTTTAATGGTGTATGGGTGTTCCTATAATCAAAAGGGTGAGATTTTTGGGATAAAATGTTGTTTCAAAAAGACTCGTGTGCATTAGGTTTTGATGATTTTAAGCACCCTTCATCTACTATTGATGTTTTGGTTTTTATGTGTATTTATAACACGCTATGTTATTACAAATTATATATTTTGGAATAAAATAATTTTTTTCATTGATATTATTTCAAATAATAGTGTGTTTCATTTATATATTGTGTTCCAGGCAGCAGTGGGTTTAATTTATGTTATATGTAACACTGAATTTTAATAAAACGTGATATATTATTAATATTATTATTTAAAAGAGAGCATTATAACCTAGTTGTTAAAAATAGAGATATGAATAATTATAACTACAATTAAAATATTATTTTTAATGGTTTTGTATAAATAAAACATCTTAATAAAAAATATTTAGTTTTCAGCAACATCTTTATATGTTTCCAAAATATTATTTTTACAAAAAAATTAATTTTTCATTATTTTCATGAAAAATAATAAAATTAATGTTTGAAAATATTATATAATGATTTTGATAAAATTAAATTAAATTCTAAAAACAATACGTTAAAATTCACCTATGGTGACTTTATTGGATTTTATAAAAATATTAATTTTTCAATAAATAGTGAAATATACTGAATTTTGGGCCACTGATTTGGTCCCCAGGTCATTCAGGGTCTTTGGTCCACCCAAGTCCTTTGGGCCAATGAAGTTTGTGGGCCACCTTATGACTTTTGGTCCACCTCAAGTAATTTGGGCCACCTCCAGGCTTACGGGCTACCTGATCTTGTGCGGAATGGACCAAGGTGAGTCTACAAAAAGGAAGACTCCATACGAGGATTCAGAGAATGCATATTCACAGGAGAATAAGCTAATGGATTGGAAGAAAGAGAGGGTATGAAGTTTCCATCGGTCCCAGCCTGTGCATGTATGTGAAGCCTAGCCAAACATTCATGAAAAAGTGGAGAGCTGATATCACGATACATATGTTGGGGAGGAGCAGTTCCATGTAGTTATATTCTAGATATTTACTCTAAGCACTACGGGTCATGTAATATTTAAGCCTATAGGCCTTGCAAGGGTTACCACTCATCCCTTGAAAGAGGGGTTAACAAAATTCAGAAAAATTAGGCCTTCAGGCTATTCATTCACCACAATGAATAGTAAAACAATTATAATTATTTACATTTGTTATGGTAAACATTGGTTTAATAGGGTTAAACTAAAAACAAAAGTGTTAAAAAGGGCATAAAATTTTTCAACACCAATTAGATAGACATATTATGAGATTATTTCTTCTTGTATTGATAATTATACATATGGGATCCTTCTGGCATGTGGAAAACATGGGTACACCTTTTTCATTTAAAAAATTTCAAGTACACAACTCTCACCACTTATAAAAGGGCACCCCTTCTCATACCCCCTTCAGACATCCAAAACCATTTGTATCAGCCAGTATCTACACAAATAACTTAATAACTTATCTCCACCCATTCTATAAGCCTTATTTATGTCAAAAATAAAATCTAATAATCCATTTTGTGAAAACCAAAATAAGTTGTATGATGAATAGGTGACACCCCTAACCGAGAATTTTATATTATTTATTTGTTCATATCATTCAATTATTATTAAAACATTTGTAGATAATAATCTTGGTGTCTTATATATAATATGGTTTTTTATTTTATGTTATGTGTTTGACCTACAACTATATCATCTTCCATCAATTGGGATGTGAAATCATCATTCCTATGTATGGTGAACTGCCACCTCACGAACCGATGTAATTAGTTTTTTCAAAACCACCTATCAAGGATATATATAAAGACAGATTATATTTGTATATTTTTTAATGATATTATTATACTTAATAAATTATTATATCATATATACCTTCATACATTCCATTCTGTGGTAATACGATAACATCGGTCGTGTGTATGAACGACCTCCACCTCGCAAAGCGATATGATTCATTAACACATTACATGGAAGGTAATATGGATTTATTTAATTATTGTATGATATATATATTTATATATATATTAAATAAAAATTATTCTATAATGTTAATATATTACCTACCTTTATCTCTTTTATTATTTAAAGAAAATGGAACTATTATTCATGCGTATGTATGGTCTACCATCAACATAAACGATGTTTTTCATATTATATCACTAACTATGATGTATTATAATAATAATAAAATATTATAAAAAAATATTATATTTATATCATGGTTAAAATTATTATTATTTTCGAACCACGGTCAAATTAAGAGGGCCAAAAATAAAAATTCCAAACATAAATGAAAAACTATGTAGTTATTCCTGAAAACATAAATTTGACATGGAAATTTTAAAGAATAGGTAATAAAAGGTCACAATTAAATCATATAATTATATATATATATATATATACATATATTAATATAATAGATTTATATAAAACTTGTATTTATTATATAGGAGGTTCAAAAATGTACTACAGAAAGAAATTTATAAGGTAAGATATTTTTGTCTCACTTTTTACTAATATGAGTCACATGCTATATTAACCACATATTTATTTTATATGGTGTATAAACATCACATGAATGTTTTTTATGATAATTATCTTTAAATTTATTATTATTTTAAAATAAATTTTGGGATCCTTATTTTTTTTGTTTATGGTAAAAAACATACCAAATCAATAAGGTATTTTTGTTTTGATTTTCCTTCATTGAGACATATGTAATGTTATGAACCTATCTCCTTTAATGGGGTGTATATTCAATATGTTATAGATGTATTATCATAAATTTATTTATTCTATTTATATTTTTAATTTCACTTAAATATATTCCTTTATGGGTCATAAAATTCAATCTTACCAAAGTGGAAAATATTTTATTTTACATTATCATTAATAATTAGGATTCATTATTTTTTTGTTTATGATGATAAAATATTAGGATCTATAACTCAATAGATAAATTAAATTTATTATCCTCTATTTATTTCATGAGAGTACATGTTTTCCATTCATTTTTATCTCTTTATGTACTCAACTTTTGAAAATAATATTCTTATGAAGAATCATCACTATTTCACTCTTCGGTCAATTTTTTTTTTATCAAAAACATTGTTTTAGAAATTTTATTTCAAAAATATTATCAAAATTATCCAAATGATTTATTTTTGAAATATTTATCAATTTTTTTTCAAATGTTTTTAAATGATTATTCATGTCGTTTTCCAAACAATTCCCATTTGATTTAATCAAAAATGTGAAATGAATCTTCATTATAATGTGTACGTCATGAATAGAATTATTTTCCATCATAAAAAAATATAATTAATAATTATATTATAATATTCCAAAGTTATTTTCAAATAAAATTATTTTCAAATTTTTTTGTTTTAAAAAGTTGGTTTTCAAATTGGAATGGATATTTTCCTTAAGAAATGATTTAAATGATCTTAGAAGTCATTTTCCATTTAAGATGACATCCTTTGATGTAAACTATATCTTACTAGGAATATAATCCAAGGATATAATTATTATCATTTCTCAAAATGGTGTATGTTTATAATGAAATGATAATAATGAAACTTTTTTCTCTTCCACAAGTTATAATATAAGGAAATTATTATGAAACCCTCTTATTTTCATGGGTTATGCTATCATGAAATGGTGACATGATTATAAAACCTATCACTTTTCCATAGGTTATAGTATGATGAAATGTTTATGAAACAAATTTCATTTCATGAGTTATGATATGATGAATATTTTATGATCTTATAAAACACATACATATAATTTTTATTATATGATAGGTGAGAACAGTAACTCCATCTAATGCATTGGGTAAGGATATATTTCCCATGAGATAAACAATACTAGAATGGTGAGTGAACAGAGTTCAATAAGGGAATTTTTCTTCTATGATGTTTTTGGGAGTGAACCATTGCTACAACGAAATTTGGGGAGTGAACCCATTCAATTGGATACCCTTTTAGTGAGACTTGACTAGTATGGAAATTATTTTCTATACATAGGTGAATAAAACAATTCCCTGTCTTATTCTAATATTATGACCTCATTCCTCATGTTCAGGGATTTCTATATGATTCATGTCTTATAAAATTTTAATATCAATTCCTTGACTCAAGATTGTGATCCTTGATTTACAAGGTATGGTTTTCAAATTCTATTATCATGTTCTCGTAACCTTATGTTTATGGTATGATTATGTACCTCCCCTGTTTACCCTTACTAAGAATATAATCTCACCCTTTATTATGTTTTCTTTCCATTGGTTATGAAGAAATTTATTGTGTATAATATATCTAAGAAGGCTTATAGTTATTAATAACATAGAGGGAGATGATGTAGTTCACCAATGAACTAGTTTTTTATGTTTCCCTGTTTCCAAAGGTGTTATACCTTTATGATTATTAGGGACATGTTTATATAATGTAATGAATTTACATCAAGAAATGACATAATATTTGTCTATGAAAATCATAGTTCACTGTAGTTTTCATTAAGTTTTATAATTATTTAAGTCATTCAACACTCCAATATATAATTTTTGGATGTTTTTAAAAATTTCCTAGGTATGGAAACTTGGACAGTTGTGAAATAAACTAAATAGATTGAATACATGGGGGAAATTATTACATGAGATTGTTATATCCGGAAGTCACAAAAAACATTCAAATCAATAATTTTTGGATTTTTTCATAAAATTTCCTAGGTAATGAAATTTTAATACATGGGAAATGAACAATGCAAATCGATTAAGTGAGGGAAATTCCTACTTTAGATAGTTATTTCATGAAATTAGCTATATAGAAATCACCTACATTGATAAATCACCTACATGTTAAATCATTTACATAGACTGAAAGACTATGTGAATCAGTTACATATATTAATCGACTGCGTGATTTAGAAATGTGGTGGAATACACTATATGGTTCTAAATGGATCAGTAATTCCATCAGCTATGTAAAATTATGCTACATGATCAATATTCCTACATAAATTAAAATTATTCTATATGTTAAATTATTATATTCATATTTAAAATCTCTGTTTATTTTCATTATTGATTTGAACATTCTTGGAAAAAACCCATAAAGGATATTGGTTGAAATTCTAGGTTTTATCTCAGTTAAATGTTCCTAATTTTGTACCATGTTTTAACTACTCATAATATTTCATTTTTTCCCTAGTAAAAGAACTATTAGTCTCCTATAAAAGGACTGGTATAATGAAAATTGAAAATCTATTGGAGTTGATCATTTGTTGAGGTGAATATCTTATTTATACTCCCAAAACACATACATCACTATCACCAATACATGTTATTTTTTATATTTTTTTAATGCTCAAGTAATGAAACAATTAAGAAGTAATTACATCTTAAATAGGGTAGTGTTGTATGAAATGAAAATTTCAAGAACTCAATGCACCCCCTATTGTGTATTAGTGTAGTTAGTCTACGACCAATATAAGGGTTCCCATGGTGGAAGATATAGCATGGAGATAGGCCTCCTATAAATGGAATAAGTTCTGTTTATCATTATGTAAATTGAATCATCCAAATATTATATTGATAAAGGGGAAAAGGTTCTAGTTAAATTGATGTAATCACATGGGTAGGTCTCGAGGTATAACTAGTGATACAATATTTACTATGTTGTGTTCATCGAGATGGTGGGAATAAATGAGGGGCTTGAGATAAGATTATAAAAAGAGAGGAGATCATACATCTCGTGAGTGAAAAGGAACTCCCTATAGAGGATGGATAAGAGTCCTGGTGTTTGTGGTGTGAAAGATGTGTTGTTTGGAAAATGGAATCTATGACAGATATGGTCATACTCTGGATGATGGGGTAGGATATATCTCTTAGGAGACATAATATGAAATGTAGGTATAGAAAATGGGTGTTTCATGAGGACATAACATTGGGATTTCGATGGAAATTTCATAAAGAATTTCCCATTAAAATTAACCCCATGGTTGAGAGGATTCTATGTGGTGTGCCATCATTATAGGCTAAAATATGTGAATTGTTATTGAATTATAAAGATTAGGGTATACATATCGAGTGAATATCAACCTAATGGAGAGATATTGTTTATTTGGGTCATGCGCCTAGTTTTTTATTTTATGTGTGTGCTCGTGAAATAATATAGATTCTGGTGTAGTTTATGTGGATATTGAGGCATAAAATCTCTATGAGTGAGATACCGCTAGATCGACTATAATGAGTTAAATGAAGTCCTCATTTTAATGATGTTTGGGATAACATAGAGTGTGAAGGTGTTTCTTGAAACCTGTTTGGATCCACCTTTAAAAAGATGGTGTTATTGTGGAACTTTTCATGAGTGAGAAGGAAGTTGTCTAGAACAATATATAATAATGGGAAATACCTTCAGTTAATAGGTATTTCTCCGACTATCATGAGTGAGATATCGTCCAATTTATGATGTGACTTGGGATTGAATGATGGACCCTATATGAAGTGATAATGTAGTGTTTAGGATAGTAGAGATTCCTGATTGATAAAATTGGTCAAATTAAGGTGTATATTATGGATGAACTACCTACAGTAAGAATGGATGGTCAAGGTTTAGATTTTGTGCTACCTTGATTGAGAAGGTAAATCCAGAGCTTAGACATAGGACCTCACCATTCCCTGTTAGGTAGATTTTAAGCCATGATAATCTCTGAACCTGCACATTCGTGTATGGGATGAGGACTTGATTGATAACATACCTTGTGCATTAAGTTAGGGGTTGGATTATGTTGCACAATGTTACTAAATTCCAACATAGAGACAAATTAGGTATCTTCATGCACTATGATATCCTTGTTAGAAAATAGTGTCTTGATGCGAATGTGTACCTCATCGAGTGTCATGGTGTCCTTGTAAGTACATGACAACCTATCAATAATTTTTATCTATGTATTTATTTTTTTCATGCATACACATACATATGAAGTAATATATTATTAGTGTTTTTTGGAACCCAACATAGTTATATTCTACCACCCTATAGGGGCACCACATTGTGATTATGGACTATATTCCAACATTAAACATCAAAACATAGGTTATGGAATGGATTGAGAAGAGGTAACTTAACATGATATTGATGGTTGGGATGAGTTGGGGCCTGAATAAAAAAGTTGTTAATTTGTAATTTTTTTCTCTTTTATATATTTTTTATAGGTGATTGGCTCAGTGAGAGATCAATTGTTTTAAAATTTTATTATTTTTCATGACATTACACATAAAATTATGCTTTTTTATTTTTGTAAGTTAAAGCATTTTGTGATGGAAATATATATTTTTTATTTTCGCTATCAGTTTGGTTTAGATTCTAGGGAGTAATATCATCATTATATATATTAGGATCTTGCTGCTAGTTGACAGTATCTATTTCCTAAGGAGGCATTCCTAGGTTCACATTTCCCATTGGTTTGGGGAACTATCGAGTGGAAAATGGCCAAGTGTGATATACATATGGTATTAATTTGATCTTATTTCTTCTTAACAGCTTGTATATTTTATTTTCAGATGTTGTATGTATTGATTGGGGATGAGTGATCTATTTAAATAATGAATCCCCAGTTCGAGAATTGTCTATTTTGAGATAAACCTCTTCGGGTTCATGGTGGTCTGGTACCATGTACTTGGTGGACCCCAGAGAGAGAGATTGGTTTTTTTAGGGGCCCTAGTTAGGTTATACCCCTAGAATGACAACTAGGTGGCAAATAAATATCAATTCATAATCAGGTGCATACTCAGTTGGTGTCTTCATTCTTTAAAAAAATTAACTAATTAAATTAAATGTTAAAATTTATAAAAATATAAGGACCCCCTCCCTCATTTTTTATAAACATATGATTCCCACTCTCTTCTCTCTGTTATCACATTCTAATTGGTGGAATCCAATTTGTTATTGGTCAGATTCAAGTGTATGTCTTCATAGAAAAGTTTCATTAGTATGTATAACCTTCCACTTCTGTCAATTCCCTATTTTCCTCATCGTCCCATCATATCACACTGGTTATGACCTAATTTTGGGGTTTATTTGATTTTTCTTATTTTATATTATTAGAGGTAAAATTAACCAATGGTATCAGATGAGAAAAAACATACTATGTCTATGTAGGCGGTCTATAACTTTCTTATTTGAATTTTCATGTTTTTAATATGTTGTATGAAATACTATTAGAAATGACTATGTTTCAGATCTCAATTAATAAATTTTAAACTAATTATTCAACTCCTTAACGATCAGGTGACGTCAATTTGGTTTTGAGTTGTCATATGTGGTTCATGAATTCACTCTATGGTCTCCTATGACTGTTTTCATTGTGATATATGTTGTGACCTTGCAACAGGGACCCCAAAAAAGGAATTTTGGCTTGAATTCTGATATTTAGTACTATATAGGGGGTCGTAGACCATTACACGATGTGGAATAACATGATTCTAGGGGAGACTTATCCTAGGAATCAAACTATGAGTAAGTTATTGAAATTATGAAGATTACCCTTATTTGATGGATGGTTTATTGATAGTGTAACCACACTAAATGGTGATATTTATTTTTCACAATGATGGTTTTTTGTGGAATATTATACACCCTGGGTATATCATTGGTTTCTCATTCATCTAGGTTGTACTAGTTGGTGATACATCATTTATTATGAGATGTTGTGTTGGTAGAATGTCATCTAACCTAGGGGATATATTAGTGGTATATAATCCACCCAGGAATTATATTGGTTTTATATCATCCACTAGATAATTATTAATGGTGGTATGACATCCACCAATGGATTATTATCGATGGTGTGTCATTCAACATAATAATTGATACTAGTGGTGTGTTTTACACATAAATTGTTATCCTTGTGTTTCATTTTCCTCTTATAAGTCATTATTGATGGTGAATCTTTAACCTAGGAACTGTATGTTTGTGGTATATCCTTGACCTAATGAGATGTATTATGGTGATAAAACATCCCCCCAAGGGGTTTACTTAGTAGTGCATATTCCACCTTATAAATGAGAGATGTTGTATATCATCAACATGGATTTGGTGATTCCTCATTCACTATAAAATATATAATTCTCCAATTATGCTAGAATAATGATGAATCATTCAACTTGATGATATGTGATGGTGATGAATTATTCACCACATTATACATGATTTTGAAAAATCATTCATATTGATTGAAAAATGAGGGCAGAGACATTATTCTTCTTTAAGGTGTACTTAATCTATTTAAATATCAACCTATTTTAGAACTGTCCAAAGAAGATATGGAAACTAGTAGTATGTGTGTTAAGAATTCCAAAATGTAGTTGGTGTGTTTTTTTTATTATTTTTTATTTTGATTCCATATCAAACATATGATTTTATTTATTTTCAATTATTAGTAACACATTTGGTGGTTCCCTACTAAGTTTTACTCACACCATAATCAGATTCCTTTGTACCATAATGGAAATCATAGTTCACGGTGAAGGTAAAAAAAATTATCTATGGGATGGTGGTATACTGTGATGATGTTGGGGGAGAAGATTGGGTCATAACTCTAGACTAGTTAGGGTAGATCTCTTTTCATTGATTTCATTTAGTCTGGATTGAATATGATATACCCATGGGAGATCCATTTATTAAATGTTTGAAAATTAGGAAAATAACAATTGGTCATTTTTTATATCATGATTTTTTTGTTTACTTTTGGATGAATCAGAGGTGTTATATCTACTTTTATAATTATTTAATATTAAAATCATTTTTTTATTATGTTTATTCAAGTTTGAATTATGGTTGTAAATACCAGAGAGGGTGAAGTTTCCCATTTATATACATTGATTATCTCTACAAGTAAGAAGTCAATGGCATATGGGGAGGATAACTTGAGGTATATAGTCACCTAGTACAACCATGGTGTAGGTGAATTGGAATGAAGATTTTTTACTAAAGATAATGAAAAAAATAAAATTATAGCACGTTGAAGGATATGTATAAATACAAAAAATATTTACATTATGAAATATAATTTATAAATGATTAGATAAAGGAAAAAGGAAAAAAAGGGAAGGAACACATCATAAGAATTATTTGGAATCACAATAGCTGAATTACAACACAACACATAAACAATAAACATGAAAAAAATAAAACTAATTAGTAAAATAAATTAGTCGAAACCTGATCGAAGGAAAAGAAAGAGATTATGAAAAATTACTTAGAGATGGAATTTTATTCAATATGGAAAATAAATAATTTGTTTAGTTAGAAACCCTAGAGGAAGATTCATTTCTATAAAGATACTTGGTAGGATATTTGAGGAGAGAAAATCCAGCTTAGTACCTAGGAGAAAAGTGAATGATGTTGGTGTCTAGGAAATATGATTTTTAAATAGAAATATTCATGTTTAAATAACTCTTCCTTTTTTACATGAATGAATAATTGTTATATTTTTTGTATTTTTATCAAATTAAATTCCCCTAGATCTCTAGGTATTTTTTTGGGTTTGGTCTGTGTATATTGTTTAACCATTTCACGAATTTTTTTCTTCACTTATTCCCTCGCGCTTTTAACTTTCTATGTCATCTATCTACCACATGATACCTCCTATTCATCGATCAAAATCACATTACATTCAATATTTTCCATCCAACTGGTTTTTATTTTTTAGTTTCATTTGTTTCATTTGGGGAACACTATATTACATCATCTCAAACACCCAGATCATTTAAATTGTCTAATGTTCACTATACAATATCATGGGAATTCATCACCCCTATGATCAATGTTTCTCCCAAATGACCTATTCATCATTATTCCTTCTAGTTTTCTCCCATACCATTGGAGAAACCCTATGTTCTCTAAGATAATCTCTCTTCAAGATATAATTAAATTTTAGGCATATAATCTTCCTTGTAAACCATATATTCATAATTTTTATAGTAGATTGATAGTGTTCTTTATAGTTCAGTATGTGTGCCCCATTTGTTTTATCGATAAGCCCCTATAGAAAAACAAACAATGCATGTAATGGTTCACTTGTATATGTATATAATGTCCCATATTCAAGGGTTCATAGAGAGATTAAGACAACCATAGAGCTCCATATTATCTAGAATAGTAAGTATTATCATCCTCATTATTTTATTTTGAACATTTATCTTCTTATTCATTCATATTCTGTTGTTTATATCATTGTACTATAACATGTATTATGTTTTTTATTATATTAATAAAATGTTTCTGGGTAGGTAGTGATCCTTCTATGCACATATGTAAAAAATGATCCAAAGATCACTAAATCACATGGTCATACTTAGTATATTTTTATTATTAATTTAATATTTAGTTTTTTTATGTACACTTTTACTTGAATTGGTCTTTAATTGTCACATTATTTCTATATTTTTAATTCCAAACATTATTATAATGGTTAAATTATTGATTTTACGAACATAATTGAATCCAATTGCATATTCATATATCATTGGATATATATTTGGTGTTTATGATCAATGGTTTTCCTTACAAATGGGTATCCGTACCACTAGATAAACAATGGATTAAACTAATTATGAAATTGAGAAATTCAACAGTGATAATAATTTTAATTTGTGGTGAATCAAAATGAAGACCCTAATTGTATAGTAGAGGATTATAGATTCTTTTCATAGTATAAATTAACATATTATTATAAATTATGATGACTGATAGACCTTCACTAATTATCAGTATGTTCCTTTCAATATCCTGGTTAAATACCCGAGTTATGTATTATTATTCCTAGTTTAAAAGGTCCTTAAGGATATTTCATATCAATCCACTTCTAATGTAATTTTTCGTATACATGTGAAAATATAGATGATAGATTATTTATTTGGTTAATTATTTATGAAACATAGACTTTTAAATTTTGAAATTCATTTTGGTGGTTCTATTAATGAACATTTATCAGATATTAATAAAATCTTGCTTGATCTTTACAATATTAATATGACTATCCACGATGAAGTTCAATATATGATCCTATTTATTTCAATTGATAATTATTATTTCACCATATTGAATACTATGACATATTCATGAGATGCATTGACTCATGAGAAATTAAAATAATCCCTACTCTGTAATGAATTTTGTTTTAAATCTAAAACCACTAGTGACATTGGGAGTCACTTTAATAGTGGTAGGTCTCATACTATGGGTGAGAAGAAACAATATAGTAATGATAATAGTAATAACTATATAAAAACTAATATTATATCTATGTATAAGTACAAAAATGATACCTACAACAATTATGGGAAACTTGTGAATAATAAACCTTAGTCTAGGAAACCTAAGCAATATCCTATGCCCGATGAACCTATGGTCTAATCCCTTGTAGAAGTCTTAAATTTTTCTAGGCATGTGTTTTATGATGACTGGGTTCATGATTAATGTCGTTCCTTTAATATGTGTCCTAAAATAGACTCATTACATGAATTGACTTAAATTGTAGAAGGATAAGTGACATTAGGAAATAATAGAAAATGTAAAGCCTTGGGTAGAGGTTATTTTTTATATAACTAGGATATTGTTCAATAATCAAATTTATTAATGGGGTTTGGGTCACTAAAATTCATAAGAATTTGATCTCCTGATGGGTTATAGACCAGAAAGGGTTCATTTTCATGTCTCACTCATGCTACCATACAATCTCTAATGGCTCTAGGATATTTATCAAGGGTTCTATTATAAAAACAATTTATTCCTTGAATATTAAAAACATTATCAGAAAATAGGTACAGTATATGTTACAAATAATGATAATACACTATTATGAAACATGAAATTAGGGAATTTATACTCCATGGGTCTTGAGGAACATATAAAAAAATTTTGAATGGCATCACACATAATAATATCATTTTTTGTGATGATTTTTTTATTGTAATTTCAAAGAGAGGTAATTTTAGTACGATATCTTTTAAATCTGGTCATCCCATAGAATATATACATTCTAGAATATAGGGCCCTTCTTGGACAACCTCATATGTTGGAGGGTAATAGTTTTATAATATTATTGGAGAATATTCTAGAATGGTGTAGATTTACAATCCTAAAATAATTCTACTATTATTGGAAAATTTAAAATGTTGAAAGGACATATTGAAAATCAAGTGGGACAAAAATATAATGTAAAAAGAGTAGATAATATTCTGTGATACCAGCTTAATGGCTCTATTTATTACTATATAAATTGTGAAATATCTAGGAACTATACATTTAGGGAAACCTACCAACAAAATGTTCGAGATGATCATATGAACTATACAATTATTGTGGGGATCTGAAGCATGATTTCATGTTACCATCTACCCAAATTGTTGTGGGTAAAGTATAAATCTACTAAAATATATCAAATTAAATATTCACATCTAGTTCCAATCACATTAAACCTCTATAATAACTATGAAAAAATACTACTCAATTATAAAAGCACTAGAGTGTCTTTGGTTTTAATTCTTATGCCCATGTCAAAACCGAAAAACTAGAACCTATAGCTCTTAAGTGTGTGTTTTCGGGATATCTTGATCGCATTAAAGGGTTTAAATCATGCGTTGATAAACCAAATACCAAAAAATCATAATTATTTTAGATGTTTAATTCCATGATATTTCTTCTCCCAAGTACAAATTTGCTTTATTTATAGGAGATAACTATAACATAGATGTTAAACCTAATTTTACTGCTTTTTTGTTTTGAATTTCAAAAAATAGACATACACAGTTCTGATCAGTATGATATTTAGAGTCTGATAAGATCAACTAATTTTTTTTGAATAGTAACTTGACCCTAATGAAACGTAATGTACCCCTATAAATTGTACTATCACTATTATGAATAGTAATTTCACCCATATATGTTTAAATAAAATTTTGGCACCTTATAAATGAGAGTGAATATCTTAAAAACTATTAATTAAGTGTTGATATTTTTATGAGTAATAAATATTAAATTAAAAATAAAAATAAACAAAATTATAAAATAAAATTAATTTTCATAAAATTTATTCTTAAATAAATATATTTTTCTTTTCATATTCGGATAATTTAATAAGACCTTATTAAATTTTTAGGGTGTTATAAAATCCATTTTAATTTTAAAAAACAGTATTCTTCAAGAAAATGAATAATTTAATTAAAAATTAAAATTTTCATATTTAGGAAATTATTTCGATTAAATAAATTTCATATTTTTAATTCAGCACATTGAAAATTGGTTTGGGTTTATTTTTGAGTTTTTTTTAAATACTTGAATTTTTCGTGAATACTAAAAAACGAAAATTCATGATAAATGAAAAATTCATGATTTATTGAGTCATAGGTGATGTATGAATTATGTAAGAACACTTGGATCAAAATAACATGAAATTATTACTTTTTTTATCACAATAATCAATTCTGTCGGTTTTCTTGTGAAAAATAAAAAAATAATTATAAATTACCCATCTCTCCCTTTATAAAAACCACCCTCACTCCATATTAACTTCACTCATATAATACATGAGGTTTTTAAATGTTCTACCCAAATCATGTTCCCTATTCTCTCCCCAAATTAATGAGCTCATGGTTTTTTCAATAGACAAAACCCCTTTCCCCAAGGATGTTCTGTAGGAGGTTAATACAAGATGTAAGCCATTTTCCTTTTCCATTCATTTTCAATTTTCTTTTTTTTTTCTTATCTTATACTCACATCCGATATCAAAATTATATTGATAAATAAATTATCATATATATAATTTAATGATATAATATTAATGTAAAAACCACCATAGATACCCCTTCTATCTCTCTCAATTTATTTTAAAAATAAAACCAGCATTCGAGAGGTACCGATTTACAACCTTCATGGATGAAGTAACTTCATTCATAAATTTACACTTAAAAGATAGTAATTAAAAAATATTTATGGTTGAAATATATATAATATATTTATTATAACCTATCTAATGTTTTGGAACCATTATAAATTCAGAATACTAATTTATACGGTAAAACTAGTTGGAGATGATCATAATACTGCCATAATAATCTAAACAATTATCACTAACGTATTCACTAATAAATCATCTTTATACCAAATAATAAAATGAATTATCTAACCATTTAATATTTTATATGTTCATTAATATCATCTAAATTAAATTATAGAGTATTATACTTATTCCACTTGAACATCCATACTCATATACAGGTATACCAATCGTGAAAACCAAGGAAACAAACTCTCTAGATTGATAACATTTTAAATTATAACCCATCAAAAAGGACATAAATACACATAATAAAATTATAATAAATCAAATATATATATATATATTATTATTAATTAACTAATTTATGAATTTAATTTTATTATCCAAGATGTTCGGGTCATGTGAAAAATTCATTCGGTCCTAAGGTAAGGGTTTTCAACCAAAAAATCCATTTTCATTTGGGTTACTCTTTTTCTCTCTTTAACCATATTAGATTCTTAATTATTCTTTTTTACTGTTCATAAATATTTTGTGAATTTCTTATATACATGTACCAATCATAATACTTCTTTCATTTATGATGAGTTAAAAGTTTTAAAATGACCTTTCTCAAATTCTTCCTGATAAACAATCTCGATTCTGAGGAACTTCTCGAATTCTTACCTATCATCAAGTGAAATCTATATTATGTTTTAAGACACTAATATTTTTCTAAAATAACTCATTTTATTATTAAAAAACTATATTATTTCACTTCTGGTATTGTAAGTTGATTTTTTCACAAAAGAACTCTTCATTACAAAGTAAAGGAGTACTTATCTCAAGAATTACTTGGTGATTTTATAAGAGTAATATATTCTATTTTAAAACTCTTCTTGATTATTCTGTTTAATTGAGTATAATATTTTATGACATATTCTACCATATTTTATTTAATGTTTTATGATTAGTCTAATTATTTACGTTCTATCTTGATACCATTCACCATATAACTCCGAATAGTTAGTGTTTATGTTTAATGATTGAGTAAAGATATTTAAAATTCATATGTTTGTTTCAATATGTATTTATATATTGTTTATGTTTATTAAAAATCATAAGAGTAATGTATTGGACTTTTTATGTGATGGTGGGTCCTGTTATAGACCTTCAATTCATCGGTTGGTCTCAGGAGACAAACTATCCCCAATTTTAACCTATTATGCATGGTGTCTTAGATGAGGCCTTGATATTATGATTGTGATAACCAGTATTATGTATTCCATCATTATCAATCCAGTAATTAATAGTACTTGTGATTATTTTAATAGTATATTATATATTTCTATGTTTTATTATCGATTTATTTAATAAAATCTTATTCCTACAATATTATGCTCAAGAGTTTTCATTAATGGTATGTGTACATTTAGTTATTCACCATGAACTATATTTATGCTTTTGTTATTTTACATACACTCAATGAGCATCTAATTGTACCACTTTCTTGTGTTTTATTTTTCCCATGATGTGAATATGAATTTTATGAATTACATGTAAGGATAATATAGGATTTATAAGAGTTACTGATAGATATCCAATATTTTATTTTCATTTCAAGTTGTAATGTTAAAATTATGTATGTATATGGTATTCCAAAACTACTGAATTATTCAGTCCTTCAATTCGTGTCTTCCTTGTATTGATTAAAATGTAATGAAAGAGGGCACCATCTCTATGAATATAAGGTCAGGTATTTTCACTTGGGATTAGATGAATTTTAGTATTAAATTTAGAGTCTAGATTTAGAAAATTTATATTACCAAACAAAACCCTAAAATAAAATTCAAAGAAAAGCATACAAGAAATAGCTACAATTTTGTAAAAGATGATATTATGTGGATATTCCTAGAAAACACATCCCTATCTTGATACTACAAGTGGACGTGGTTCTAGCGCATATGTTTCTAGGTGTAACAACCCCTTCTTTGTGTTCCGAAAAGGACTCAAGGAGACCTGGTACACAACAAGGGGGCTTACTATGCACTTAGTTTAACACTCCCTGGTGATATTCTTATGATAATTCACATTTTTGTTATAATCAATTATGAAGTATCTAAAAGTAAATTTTTCCTCAAATAAAACATATTTATGATTATGAGATTAGTTATGCATATGATTTTAGTTTATGATACGTATTTTTAGAGTTAAGATTATACATTATGATTCCATACCAAATCTAGTACATTCTATTGTCTATAAATGGAACCTAGTGGAAGGAATGGAAACACTGTGAATGTGTGTATCCAGTATATATATTTCCATCCTATGAAATATAATGATGTAGGTTATGGAGCATCAACTAATTCCAATAAAATTATAAATATACAGGGACAACAGGCTCAGGTTATGAACAACAACATTACACATATGATGCATCCTGAACCACACAGTGGAGAAGAAATGTTAGACCACATTATGCGATAAAAACCTCCATAATTTATTGTGACTAAAAAAACATTCTTAGAAGAGTAGTGGATAATTTCCTTAGAAAATATATTTCTTTATTTGGTAAGTAACGAAAGGGAAAAGGGTGTCATGGAAGTTTATCAACTGTTGGGACATGCTGATCAATGGTGTTCATTGGTTAAAAATTAAAAGGATGAGAAAGAGATTGAAAATACGGAATGGAAAATTTTTGATGAAATATTATTATAAAAATACTTCCCCCATGAACAACAAGAAGATATGGAAAGGTAGTTTCTGAATTTGAGGCAAAAATATGAAGATAATGTTGAAAATTATGAAGCTAACTTCAAAAGGTTAAAAGTCATTCCATATATTACATAAATAATACAAAGATCAAGATTTATTGATTATTTGATTACATAAAACCATTACACCAAAGTTCAATAGTCTCCCAAAGTTTCATATCATATGACGATATAGTCACTTGTGCTATCAATTTATAAAACTAATTCTATAAATCGTATGACTTTAATGGAATGAAAGAGAAGAAGAGAGATACTAAAGTAATAAAATTGTAACAGTACTTATTTTAATGTGATGTTCTTATCCAAATTATGGACACTAAAGAACATGTGTTGAGGAATCAGATGACTTGGATGGAAAAGGTACATTCGAAAAATCATTATATTCAAGAGGTGTTGTGGGAGCTCGAGGAACTTATTATGAATAACTACCCAAATTATTTTATGAGGTAACATTATATTAATTTTGAGGAAGAAATTTTTGCAAGGGGGAAGAACGTAACACCCCCAAGGTTTTCGAAAAACAAAATATATAATTTCTGGAACATTGATTCTCTATGAAACCAAATCTTTGTTATTTATTGGAGATCGTTATAACCTATTCATTCAACATAATTTTTCTTCTTCTGTGATTTCAATTTCAAAAAACGGACATACACAATTGTGATCGGTAAGATATTTAGATTCTAATATAATCAACATACAATTTTGGTGAATAGTAACTTGATCCTTATAAAAAGTATTATTCCATTATGAATAGTAATGTGACCCTTATGAATAGTAACCTGACCCATATAAGTATAAATAAAATTTTGGCACCTTATAAATGATAGTGAAAATTTTAAAAAAAATAATTACGTGTTCGGTTTTTTTGGGAGAAATAAATATTTAATTACAATTTTAAAATTAATAAATTGATTTAAAATAAAATTCATTTTCATAAAATTTATTACTATATAAATATTTTTTTGTTCTAATATTTTGGATAATTTAATAAAAACATAGTTAGTTTTCCAAGGTAATATAAAATCAGTTATAATTTTAAAAACTCTATTTTTCAAGTAAATGATGATTTTAATTGAAAATTAAATTTCACATATTTAGAAAATTATTTTGAAAAAAGGGAGTTCATTTTTTAATTCTACACATAAAAAAATGTTAAGGGTGAATTTTTGTGATTTACCTCAAAAACATGAATCATTGGTGAATAGAAGAATACAATAGTTTACAATAAATTAAAAATATAGAACTTATTGAGTCATATGCGATGTATGAATGATGTATGGACACATGGTTAGAAATAAAATTCACTTATTACTTTTTTACAACAATAATTAATACCATTTGTTATCTTGATCAAGATCATAAAATAAATAACAAAATAATGAGAAATCACCACTCTCCTCCAATATCGAACCACTGTTCACCCTTGTTGTATTCAATACTCTAAGTCATGAACCTTATCATTATTCTACCCAAATAATCATCCCTAGACTCTACCCACATCTAGGAGCTCTTGGTATTTCCGAAAGAGAAAAACCCCTTTCCATAAGGAGGTTCTGAAGGAGGATGATTCAAGAGGTAAACCATATTCCATTTTCATTAATATTAAATTCAATTTATTTTCTTATCTTCTACTCACCTCCTACATCCTAATGATCATGATAAATATAGTTTCATATATAAAATATAATTATATAAGGTTAATGTGGGAACCATCATCAATCCCATTAATCTCTCTCTCTCATTTATTTTAAAAATAAAATTATCATCTAGGAGGTGCCAATTTACACCCTTTGTGGATGAAAAACATCGTTCATTAATTTCTCCATAAAGGCAGGTCTTCAAACCTTTTTAACTACCGAAATTGACTATAAAATTTGTATTTTAATTTATTTAATGTTCTGGAAATAGTATATATATACGTAATACTAATCTATACGACAAAAAAGTTTGAGATGATCAGAATGCGACTGTAATATTCTAAAAGATTATTACTAATGATTTCCCTAAGAAATCGTCTTCATAAAATATAAACAATTAAATTATATAACAATTTAAACTTATGTTATTTCATTAATATCAAATAATTTTAATTCTGGAAAATTATACCCAATCCACAAGAACATCCATACTCATATAAAACCGTATAGATCCTGAAACCATGGAAATGAATGCTCTAGACTGATAAAATCGAATCTTATAACTCATAAAAATGACATAAATAAACATAATACAATTATAATAAAACAAATAAGTGTATATAATATTTTTAATTAATTAAATAATTGATTTAATTTTATTATCTATGATGTTAAGGTCAACAGTAGAACTACTTCGAACATAAGGTAAGGGTTTTCTACCCGAACCTCTATTTTCTTTCGGGACACTCTTTTTCTCTCTTTACCAAAATTAAATTCATAATTATTCTTATGTAATCTCCATAAATTATTTTTTAGTGTTATATATATATATGTATTTACCAATCATAATCCTTCTTTATTTTATGGGGAGATACATGTTTTAAAAGGACCATTCTCAAATTCGTCTCGATAAACATGCTCGATTCAATTGAAATTATCAAATTCTTAAGTATCATCAAGTTCACTATATAAACCACTTTAAACACCAATATTTTTAAATAATAACTCATTTTCTTTAAAAAATACTAAAATAGTTCACATCTCGTTTTATAATATGATTTTTCCAAAAGAACTCTTTTTTTCAAAGTAAAAGAGTATTTCTCTCAAGAATTACTCTATGATTTTTTAAGAGTATTTTATCCTATTTTAACAGTCCTTTTTGTTATGAATTTTTAATTTGGATTAATATTTTCTCATATCAAATATCATATTTTATTTAATGTTGTATGATTAGTTTTACTATGGTTGTTCTATCTTGATACAATTCACCATATTACTCTGAATGGTTAGTGTTTATTTTTAATAATTGGGGAAAGATATTTACATTAAATATGTAAATTTCAATATAAAAGTATATATTTTATATATTTATCCTCCTACATACGATGAGTTCATTGGAATTATAATGTGATTTTCAGGGGCCTCTATAGACCCTCGATACATCAGTCAGTCTCATGATACAAACCAATCAGCATTTTTACCCATTATGTGGGGTGTCGTGGTGGGGTCCTAGATGGTATAATTATGATGTATGAAATTATGAATTCCCACATTATGATTATAGGAAATTATATTCCATGTGACTATTAAATTGGTATAATATCCATGGAAATTTTTTATTATGGATTTATTTAATTAGATTTTATTCCGGCCATATTAGGCTCAAGATTATTCTTTAAGGGAATGTGTACATTTACTTATTCTCAATTCCTTATATTTATGATTATTTTATTTTACATACCATTACTAGGAATTTGATCTCACCTATTTATTAGGTTTTATTTTTCCAAGAATGTGATGAAGTATTTTATAAATTACATAAAGTGATAATCTAGGAGATAAGGTAGTTACTAATGGATCCACTATATTGTATTTTCATTTCAAGTTGTAATGTTGAAATTAGGTATATATATGTTCTTCCAAAAATTCTAAACTATTCATTGCTTTGGGTTGTGCCTTTCTTTTTTATATAAATATTTAATGAAATAAGGAACCATTTTAGGCAACTAAGGTTGGGTATTTACACCATTAGACCAATTTTAGTATCATATTGAGGCCTCCCCACATATACCTCAAACTGCGACTTGATCTAAATCTATATCAGATTCAGAATCTAATTTTGAGTCACCTAATGATAAAAGTGGTTATCAATTTACCCTAGATACAACTCGAAGTGTCACATGACCCCCTTCATATTTTATCTAATATGATATGACCATATTTTCATTCCATATAGCCCAAGATATTATAATTGTTGATCATAGATCAAATAAAAAATCTATTAATGATTGATATTAAAAAATAAAATATCTTTACCACCGATGAATAAATAAAATCATTAAATAAGAATTACACTTTTTCTATTATTGATAGACCATTTGATGCCAAATTTATTGGATTTAAGTGTATTTATATAAGAGAAAGAAATACAATACAATAGAAAAAAATTAATTATATGGCTAGATTTGTGTCCAATGTATTCTTTCCATTTGAAGGGATTGACTATATTAAGATATTTTTACCTTTTGTTAAACGTTCATCCATTTGTGTATTTCTCCCTTTTTTGTTTACCATAACTTTCACTGTGAACAATTAGATGTGAAAACATCATTTCTTAAAGGTGAAATCAATGAGAAATTTTATATGAAACCTCTACATGGTCTCATAAAATACTTAAAACCTTACCCATTATATATTTTAAATAATTCCTTATATGGTTTAAAACAATTATCTTGGAAATTTTTTGATAAGATTGATTTTTTCATCCTTAATAACCCATTTAAAAAAGTGTAAATATGATGCATGTGTTATTATAAATTTCTTAAAATTAAGATGATATATTTTCTATTATATATAGATGAAATTTTTGTCATATGCAATAATATCATGTTCATTCAATCTATTATGTCAATATTGAATATTTAATTTGAAATGAAATAAATATATGTGAGAAAAAACATTTTATAGAAATAATAACGGATGCGAATAAGAAACTATTATACATATCACAACATTCATACATTCTTAACGTTTTTAAAATATATTTTTATAAATCACTTAATCCATTGAATTTCACCTTAATACAAAATTTTAAGCTTTCATTAACTCAATACCCTTAATTATTCTGTCGTGATTGATTATCTATCCAAAATTAATAATGTTAGTATAGTTGGAATCATAATGTACTATATGATGTGTACAACTCCTTATTTATCCTTTTCTATTTATACTCTTAATAGATTTATGTACAAATCAGGGAAGTCATATTGGAAATCTCCAAAATTTATTTTTAGGTACACATCACACACAACATCTATATCTTTGAGTAATTATAAAATTGTTGATACAAATTAATTGGTTATTGGATAGGTAGAATCTGATTATGAAGTAAATTTTAATACTATAAAATCCATCATGTTATATGTATCAACTTCATATGGGGTACCAATATTCTAGAAATGTAATACTAAATTGATTAGGGCTCTTTCAACAACACAAGCTAACTAAATTATCTTAATTCAGGCTATTAAGGAAGAAATATTGTTGAATTTTCTTCCTTCCCAACATAGTTTATATAAGTACATAATTATTAATCATTTTGATAACTAATAAGGATTTAATTTATCCAAAACATTACTATTCTAGGGAAAATTTTAACTCATAAACATTAGGAGACAGTTTTTTAGAGATATTATTGAAGATGCAACTATATGTTTCAATAAGATATGTACTAATAGCAACCATACCATTTGTTTGAATAATTTTTTGGTGTTATTTAAATACATTCACCACTTAGTGAAGATGATTTTTATCCCAGTTTAATAACAAGAGGTGCCACAACATCACCACTTTTGTATAAAAATGATAGATATTTTTGAATTGTGATTTCTAAACTGAAAATTTAATATTTTAATAATTTTACAATATATTTTACAAGAATTCATATTTCATAGAACTGTTGTATAATGTTCAAATTAAATACTGTGAGACATATTTGTTTTGGGTTTTTCTTTTGTGATATGAAGTATTACTGGACACTTTAGACCACTGATTTCACTATCCCTCTCACTGTTTTCACTTTCCATTTCATCATTCCAAAATATAATATCTCTTGTAAATAGATGATTAACACTTCCCTTCCAAACATGGGAATCCAGTTATTTGGTTTTCTTTATTTGGTATATTCTTTTTTATTGAATGATACTACATGGAAACCTCAATTCTCATGGGTTATTTCTATCATCCACCACATATTTAATTGTGTTAGGGTAATTCATCACCCATGTGTGTTCCTTTTCTCTCCATCGATCAACTCATCCTTCCAATATTTATTTTTCTCTTATTCCACAAGAGAATACTTAGGTTCTTCTAGAGACTCCTATTTCATGAGAGATTTGAATCCTAAGCCTCACATCCTACTTATGCACTGCTGGTGCACCACTTTTTGGGGATCTTAAAGATCTTCCTTCATGAAGAAGACCTGAGGCCTATTTCATTAGTCTAGAATACCCAATATAGAATCATAATAAGTTAATAGTGATGTTCTTATAAAATTATAATAATCCCCACCTTCCAAGGTGTAAATAAATAACATGGCTGATAAATAGTTCAATATTGGTCATCATTGTAAGTAATATCATATTTATTCATATATTTCAATGATTTAGTTTTTGGTGATTCCATATTCTATTGTTCAGATCCATGGACTCTGAATTGTATTCATTTTTGTAGCTTAATAAAATTCATATGCGTGGTTGGTGTTATTTTCATGCACATATATAACGGGACTAGTTTTTCTAACATAGTTATTGAATAATTTTAATAACAAAAAATATAATATTTATACATTAGAGGATCAAAATTTTTAGTATCTTTGTAAAATAAGAATCATATACCAATTTCAAATAATAATGTAGAAATAATTATTTCAAACGGTTTTCTTTATCATTGTAAAATATCACATTATCCTTAGTGAATGTCATTACCTAATGATAAACATCAAATTAAGGGATGAGATGAAATCCTAGTAAGATGAGGAATAATGAATATGAATGAATATAACACGAGTGTGAATAATCACCATCATCATGTCATAATATTAGGATAATAATATTAATCATGAATGAATCATTTTATAAAGTCATGGAATGCGGTGATGCCCAAAAATGAAACATCTTGTCAAAATATTCAAAAACCACACTTAATTGTGTGCAGATCTATCATCATGTTCACACATTACATATGGGAAAAATGATAAAATCATTATTATTAACACATATAAAATCTTGTTCACACATAATACACATTATCTCATGAAATATGTCACATTACCCAATGCATTATTGGGAAATATAATTCCAATCCCACCCATCTCATCATAATATTTATATAATCGTATATACCACATAAAATATATAACAATCATAGTCTTGAAATATATAATGGAATGGAATGGGATTCCAATTTATTTGATAAAGAATAATTTCACGAATAAACTTGGGGTTAACAAATTATAAATGGAAAAAATATTTTTTATAAACATCATTATTCTTTAGGGAGAAAAAACAACTCAAGAGCAGTACAATATGCATTATGGGATAAAATTTAGTTTATAGAATTATCATATTTAGATTTTAAATAAATGTGGAAACATGTAAATACCTGATAGAAAATTGAATAATTATGAATATATTTTTAAGAAACTATATAATAATATCCATAATAAAATTTATTTGAAGGATGGATACCCAAAAGAAAGAGATTTGGGTTAGAGAATAACCATACCTTAATTCCCACATCACATCATCACTTTTACATCTACAGACTAACAAACGTTGGTTTACTAAAACACTAATCTATAATATAATTATTTTTCTTTTTAAAGGTATTTATAAATTAAAATATTTTTCAATATTTCTTAATTTCTGTTAATGAAATTGATTTTTTATATCATAATTTCTGTAAAATTTCCAATTTTTCATCAATTTTTATATTTAGTTCAAGTTTATTTATTCATAATTAGAATAAACTAAAAATAATAATAAAATAACTATATTTATATATTTAAATATAAAAAACAATTTATAATAATCAACCATAAGGTTGGGGGAATTTATTTTATTTTAAAACATTCTTGGTGGTGGTTAACAGGCCATTAATTGGAACATTGTCCAAATACGATGAAAAATAGGTATAAAATAAAAAAAACCTAAAAATATAATTTTTAAAAGTTTTTTAACATAATTAATATTATTTTATCGTAATTACTAATTAAATATTAGAATATTTTATTTTCATTAATTTTGGTAACAGAGACCGAAGAAGTATAAAATAATCAAAGTGTTTTAAAACAACTCACTCATTCTTTTGTTTTTCTTGTACAAAACATGAATTCCTTGATGAATGGAATTGGTTTATTCTAAAACTTTTCTGAGGTTTCTATGAGATTTATTGAGAATACTTGGGTAGAATTTGTTTTCAAGAATAATATGGGTGGTTTTTTAAGGTGATGGAGAGGGGTTATTTATACTTGAGGAGAGGGGTTCATTTAGAATAAAATATTTAAAAAAGAATATATGAAATTAAAAACATGTTGTACTGTAATTTTAATAATATAAATCATATATAAATATAATAAAATAGTTTTACCTCTTTATGAATTAAAATCACATAGTTTAAGAATAATTAAATTAGAATAAAATAAATAATGTTATTTTAAGGGATCACTTATTCGTTTTGCTTTTGGAAAACTGCTTTTAGGTTTGGAATTTATGTTTATCATGTATTAATAACTAATTTGTGAAATTAAATATCTCTTTCAAAACATTGTATTATTGAAATGATTTTGATATTATTACAAAATTAATAATGTAATTCAAGATACACCAGTTATGTGAATAATAATATTTCTACTATTCTCCTAAAAGTGAAGAATTTCAAACAAATTCCAAAAAGAAGCATTTGAAAATTTTTACATTTTTATTTAAAAAATTATATCCATTTTTTCAAAAAAGATTAGATCATAAGAATTTTAAATATTTAATTTCAAAATTAAGATTTTTATGAAACACATTAAAATTCAGTCTGTTAAAAATGTGCCTATAATTTCATTGAGTTTTTTAATAATGAAAATTATTTTTTGCCATGGTAAAAATTATATATACTTATATTACCCATGATTAATATTTTTTATGTCACGCATTATTATTTTCAGGTTAAATTACCATTCTGAAGGCTGTGTAACTATTACCAATGATAAGGAAACTATTCCAATGATCACATTACTATTACAATGGTCACAATATCTTCTATACATACAAATTCAATATTTAAATCAATATTACCCATAATTCATCCCAAGGTTATATATCTTCATTTTATAATAATTTTATAATTTTAAAAAAAAAATTTCCCATTTATATAGGTTTTTCCATGGGGTCAGGATTCTAGTATATTAGGGTGATCTATATTTTCACATTTTAGAATTTCTATTTTTTATTTCATAGTCCAATTATACTTTTTGGAATTTTTACAAGTTTCATAGTTAACTTATGTAGTTATATTTATTAATGAGATAAGTTTTTGTTGTTTCTCTATATTTTCTATGTGTATAATTTTATATAATATAATAAAACACAAAATTATTCAGTAGAAAAATATTACTAATAAGCATTGGGTTATTAAATATATCCCACCTATAGAATTTTCATCTCTATAATTTCAACTCATACTCTCAGATGATAATTTTGACAGTACTTCAATTTCATTTTTTCCTTCCATTCCCACAATTCCTATTTATATTTATGGTCCCTCCAAAAAACATTAACAAGGTGAGATTCATTATTGAAAATAAATTTAGCAGTATACTCTAACATCTCCACTGGATACTCCACATAATGGTGTTCGTTATCTAGTTGTACCACCTTCTTATTAAGTACATATGAGTGGTCAAGAATATAATTCCTTAGGTGAGATAAGTGGAACACGTCGTGAACTGGAGGCATATTTGGTGGAAGTGCAGGTGGATATGCCACTTCTCCTATATGATCATGGATCTGAAAGGGGAAACTATACAAGGGTCTAATATTACAATTATATAAAAACAACATTCCTATATTCAATAATGAAATTCAGATGAATTTGTTTTCTCAAACATCAAACACTATGCCCCTTCGATAGTTTTAATCAAATCTCTTTCACAGAATCTCATCATATTTTATATGTTGTTTGATGGGTTGAATCTTCTATATCATCTCTTGCACAAGACTTGGACCAAGTATATTTCATTTTCTAAAATCATCCCAACATGTTAGAGTTCTATATATCTTTCCATAAAGTGATTCTTATGGATCCATTGGAAAACTAGAGTGTAAGCTACTGTTATATTAAATCTCCACAATGGGAGATGCTGATATCATCCTTCTTAAAATTATATTCATTGGGTTGTTACTATGTCCTAAAAATTTTGAATATTCCTTTTATATTAACCATCAGTTTTGGGGTGATGGGATATACTAAAATTCAATTATGTTTTTAGAGAATATGGGAGTATTATCAAAAAATTGTAAGTGAATCATGGATCATGATCAGAGGTGATAAAAATTGGAACCCCATGAAACTTCACCACTTCATTAATGTATATCTTGGAAAGTTGTTTGAGTGATAAATCATCCTAAATGGAAATGATGTGGGAAGTATTGATGATTTGATCCACAAAAACCAAGTTATAAATCATCCCAAAGATAATCCTATATTTAACTTGGAAGTGTCCTATTGCTTAGGCTGTAAAGCGATAAAAAAGCCACCAATTGGTTTTAGTCAAATTAATTAGTCCTACCAATGATATATCTATACCAGGGTTAGTGTATAACCAAAATTCAAGGTTTTTTATTCTTGGCTCTTATTCATAAATAATTTTCAGCTAATAGTAATAGTATTTCTCAACATTGATTTTTCATGTTCATTCAATCACATTTCCAATGGTCAAGGATGTGTGAAATAATGTGATGAACAATTATCAATAACATGATTACAATCCATAGTGTAATAATGTTTCAATAAAAGGATTCATTAGGTATCAAAATACCCCTACTCTCGATCCCCATCCATAAATGTATTATCCACACTTCTCATTGATTATCAAAATAATGTAATAATTAATACAGTATTACACAGTAATAAAAAAAATGCAAGAGAAAAAATCTAGGATTAAGAAAGAATGAATCAAATCAAAAAATTGGAAGAAATGAAAATCCTACCAATCACTTACTCTTCACAATGAAACACTGAATAATGATCAATCTAGAATCCAATAAACATTAAATAAATCACAACACCTACTATGAATAATTAATTTAGGAATAATTATTATATATTTGTGAATAAAGAAGTGTTTTATTGAAAATGATGTTGGAAAATATCGGATTTTTCAATGGGTGATGAATGGGTGCAGAGTGATTAAAAACTCACAATGATTCCCTAAAATATTTAATTTAATGGAAGGAATACATTTTAAGACATTATAAGATGAAAATTTTCAAAGAAAACCGAGAGAGATAAATTTTTTTATTCCTCCTGTGTACAGAGGGTGCTAAAAATATTAATATTACCATGAATTACCCAACATATGAGTCATGTACATCATATACTTGCTTAATTTACTTAGGTCCCAACATTTATACATCATGTATGTTGTTATTAGTCTATTTAATTCAAAATTAATTTTCCTACTCATGAATCTATTCATATCATTGACCAGGAGAGGCCTAGAAAATTGCATTTCATGAAATCTTTGAATGTCTTTTATGAAATTCCTATTTAGTGGTAACTAATCTGTGAAAGATGCAAATCACGTCATTGATTTACACACTATGTACTATATTCACATCATATAGTTCTTTTAAGGGTTCTTCTATGTCTTTGTAGGTATGTTGTGAATAGATTCTACATGACATGTCTGCGATACAAAGTGTGTAAAGGCTATTTTAGGAACCTTTCATATTTTATTCATTTAAGTACCAAATACCTAATTCCTATATAAATAGTAAAAATATTAGTCCATTATCAAATAATTCATGAATAACCATTAATAAATTTTTTCCAAATTGTATATACAATTTTATATAATCAAAATTATCTCACATCTGATCTTGTTCCTAAAGAATATGATTTTGTATATCCATAATTTTCACTTTATAAACACAGCATACATTTTTTACTTCCTTAATATTTCCAGTATACAAGATATAATTTTATCTTGTTCTTCCTTTATATCATATTAATTGAGAATATCATTGATAAAGTCTTCTGTAACTTATTCAAGTTATCTTATAAAGAATGTAATAATAAAATCAATTAATATTACATGGGAATTAGTTTGTCTGAAAGGAAACACTATATACTCAATTTTTCCTAACCTTGGTTGGATACCTGTCTTCTAATTATGTTACTTATTCACCTTTAGTTGATGATATCCATAATAAAGATACATCTTTGATAAATATTGATCTCCTTATAGTTGATCTAACAAGACATCAATACTTATAAAAGGATACATTTTCTTTATGGGGTTATTTTTAAGAACAAAATACTTAATTCATACACATTTATCCATCCATTTTTTATTTATGAAGAGCACTGGAACACACAATGCTGATTCACTAGGGAGTATGGACACATTTTTTGAAATTCTATTAAAGATTATTCATTAAATCCTCTACTAAAATAATGGTCATTATATATGTTTGTTTAGTGATAGGAGTAGTTATGGGAATGGGAACTATTGAAAACTATCTCTCATGATTTGGGGGAAGTCCATGTACCTATTCAACAAATACATCAGTATATTGACTTATAACAAGAATCTCCTATAGGCTGATACCTTACTTTGAATAAACCATGTAGGAATGGTATTCTTATTCTTAGGGTATCATCTCACACACCATTAATGTATACTACAATGAAGATTCATTTTATTCCATGCATTTTTAGAGGTGAATTGGATGGTTTGGAATGTAGAAGGTTATTTTTTCAAACAGTTTATGTATTCTCTAAATTACAAGATCCAATCCATGCTTAGTATAGAATATAATTCTACCAAGGTAAGAATTGCATGATTCATTGGAAGAATATTTCAAAAAAATTAACTGTAGAAGATTCCAAAACATGGGTTAAAATGATAACAGTAGTATGTGTTTTTATAGATATATATACATTAAGGTATCCTTTGTTCGATTCAATAGCTCTATAAAACATTAAGGATGTAAAGTAATACATAAAAAATCAAATTAAAAAATTTACATTCTTGAGTGAATAAGATGTATTTGTTGTAAGCCATTTTTTTCACACTCCACTTTAGAAAACATTAAGGTTTGTTGTTTTTGCAGATTACCCTCAATCATCCATAGCTTAGCGCATTGGTGTAAATAGTGACATAGGTCACTATAGTTAATTCATTGAATCCTTGGTGGTGAATTAGATGAATTTATCCTTCTTCCATCATGTGGGCTAGCTTCTTGAGGTCTCTTTGACATTTATAAGCATGGTGGCCTTCTATCCCACAAAAAAAGCATTTCTGCATCCCTTTGAGGTAATTACCATTATATTTATTCACACCTTTTTTAAAAATGGGTGGGTGGATCATCTTCCCTCATTTATAATTTTACCCACCATCAATAAATACCATTCTTCTCTTTTTATCCCTTTTTCCAAATGTCTACTCTTCATGGTCCATCAGTACTTTGAGAGAACATTTAACCACTTCATCATAAATCTCAATGTCTCAGATAGCGAAAATGTTTTAAAGGTGTGTTTCAAACCAATAAATAATATATATATCTTTCAATAATTATTGATAATAAGATTTGAGTCCTATCTGGAAATCCTTGTGAAGTTTTCCTTATAATCCATGATAGATTCACCATATTTTTTCACCATCCTAATGAGTTATACATTCATATTTGTTTAATGTGTTTGGGAAAATTCTTGGTAATAAATATTTTATTAATTTCTTCTCAATCCATCACTTCTATTTCATCCTTTGTCTTAGTATTCATTATCATTTCCAAAAAAAATTAGCCTCCCCACCAAGACAATATATGGTCAGAGTCACCTTATCCTTCTCAAAATATTGATGTTCAGACAAGATATTAACTATTGAGTTATCCCAGTATTACAATCGAAGTGGAACATAAGAAAAAATTAATTTTAGTGTATGTTCCATCTTAAAGGACTCAATGGATAGTATCTCCTTCATGGGAGAAGGTGGGGATTCCATATAGTTCAGGTTATTGTTCATATCATGAGACTGATGGGTATGATTTTCCAAAAGGTTTTGAACACCACCACTAATGACATTAGGGATGTCATTTAAAAAATCATTTCATTTTCTCTCACATATTTTGTTGTCCAAGATTCTCCTAGTTCCACCCATTTTATAAAATATAAAAGGTCTGGAAAAATCATATGTCAAAAAATCAGGGATAAATAATTTATTATTTTTTGAAATTAACTCTAAAGGAATATCATATGAGATCCATATGTTTAAAGTTTTTTTTAACATAATTGATCTCAAATTTTTACCTATATATATACTTTTACTGGTTTTTACCACATTTTCTAATCCAAAGTCCCAAATTAATTGAACCATACATCTAATACCAACTATAGCTACCTTATTTTTTTATACATTATTATTACACCATTTTAAAGATAAACCACATAATATTTATACATTCATGGATAAGAAGATTTAGTATATTGGTAAAATCATGATCATACGTCACTTGTACATAATAAAAGATAATAAATATTTAAATCTTTTTTATTTATCATTCTCAAATCTCACATTCTTTGTAGTACATGTAGTCACTTAAGGATGTACATTAATAGAAGGCGTGACCTGCAATCCCAATAAGAGGAGGAGTAAGGTACATGAATCAATATAACATGGGTGATAATAATCATCATAATAATAAGATTATCAAAATAATAACAAGGGAAACATTTGATAATATAATTAACGGTATAGAAGCTTAAAATGAAATATCAAGTCATAGTGGACAAATTTAACACATAGTTTTGAACAAGGCCAACAACAAGTTCAAGCATATCATATGTGTATAATCATAACATCATCATCATGAAAAAGGATACTATTATGCGCATACATAAAACACGTTATCTCTTGAGATACATTACGTTACCCAATTCACTATAGGGTATATAATTCTATTCCAACTCATCTCATCATAATATTTTCATAATCATGCAGGCCACATAGAATGTATAAAAATTATAATCCTGATATAAACCATAGAACAGAATGGGTTTCAAATGGATTTCATAATGAATAATAACATAAATAAACTTTTTGATCCAAAGAAAAATTGGAAAACGTAATTGGAATAAACTTCATCATTCTTTGGATAATAAGAAACAACTCAAGTGGAGTAAAATATGTGTTTTGTAATGAAATGTTTTTTTGGAAAATTTTCATATTTGAGTTACAAATCAAGGTGAAAACATTTATAACTGAAAAATAATTTGGAATAATATTGAAAAGAATTTTAAGAAACTTTAAAGGATTATTTATAATGAAGTTGATGTAAAATTGGGATAACCTAAAGAAAGGGAGTCGAGTTCGAGAACCCCCTTACCTTAATTCCTTCATTATTTTATCACTTTTATATATCATGAATCATAAAAATAGAATTATTAAAAATAATAAATATAAGATAATTATTTTCATTTTTTTAATGTATCTATTTTAATAATTTTTTATATTTCCTAATTGCTATTGATGAAATTGAAGTATTTTGATATTACTTTTTCCTTAAAAAGTTCCTACATTTCATTGATTTCATTATTCCAATGAATGAAATTTATATATAAGTATAATAAATTATATAATCTTAAAATAAGTATATTTTAAACTTTAAATATATTAAATAATTATTTTTACCAACCCTAATTTTGGTGATAAGTAAAGTAGTGGAAAATTTCCTCATTTGCGGTTAATCGACCATTAACAATAATGTTTTACAAATATGAAGAAAAGAAGGTATAAAATATAAGTAAATTTAAATTATAATTTCTTATACTATTTTAACATCATTAATATAAAATTAAAATTCTTCAAAATTAAATCTTATATTATTTAAAATAGAAATAAAATAAAGAAATGGAGAGAAGAAGTAAACACCCATAGAAGTGTTTGAAAAAATAATTATTTCCTTAGCATCGATTCCCTTGTACGACACTCAAATACCTCAGTGAATAGAGTTTATTTACTCCATCAAATCCCTAAGGTTTTTAATGAATTAATATAATTGAAATTTTCATAAATTTTACTTTTTAAAGAGTTAGTGGATGGGTTGTCCATGGGGAGGGAGAGGGGTTATTTATACCTAAGGAGAGGGGAATGTTTAGAATAAAATATTGACTAAAATATTATATAAAAGGTAAAACATGTAATTGTGAATTTTTCATAGTATAAATTATATATATATATAATTGTTTTATGACATTAAACAACTTTCTAATTAAAATTAATTTATATTATTAAAAAGGAATGTGGAAAAAAAAAGAAATTTTAATTTTAAGGGATCATATTTAACTTTATATTATGGAAAAAAGTTTTCTATGTTTAGAAATAAATATTAATATAATTTAATGAATCATTTATGAAGTTAAATATATTTTTTAAGAAACCCATATTCTATAAATTATTAGGCCATTATTACATCACGAATGATGTAATTTAGGATTTATCATTAGCTGAGAAACTGTATTTTTATTATTTACCTAAAAATTGATGTATTTTAAAAATTAAAAAAAAGATAAGAAAATGAAAATTGAGACATTATTATTTTAAAAATTAAATTCATTTTTTCAACATAAATTTCTATCATTGGTAATTATAATTTTAATAAATATAATTATTTTTTTTATGAAATTCTTGAAAATACAGTTTATTAAAAATGTGCCTATATTATCATTGAGTATTTTAAATCATGATAATTTTTTTTCAGAATTATAAAATTTATATTGATTATATCACTAATGATAAGTATTATTTATATCAATAATTATAATTTTCTGGTTAAATTACTTTTCCAACTGCTAGGTTACTATTCCAACGATTACATTACTAATCCAAAGGTAACATTTACACATATACATACCATTTAACTATTTCCCTTAATATTCACTAAAATTACATTAATAGTTATATATATTTTAATTTTCTATAATTTTTATTGTTTTACTAATATTATGTTTTATTTCTATAGTGTTGGTCCTGGGGGTGATGATTCCAATCGATTGGGGTGATCAATATTTTCCCATTTTAGATTTTCTATTTTAAATTTTAAATCCAATTAAAACGTTTGGAATTTTATTCAGTTCCATAGCCAACGAAGGTATTTTGTCTTTATTAGTGAGATAATGATTTTTCGGTTTCTATATATTTTGTACCCATATAATATAATATAATATAATATAATATAATATAATATAATATAATATAATATAATATAATATAATATAATATATTATATTATATTATATTATAATATAATATAACATAACATAATATAATATAATATAATATAATATAATATAATATACTATAATATAATATAATACAACATACATTTGTTCGGGAAAAAATGTATTACTAATAGACATTGTATTATTACAATATTGGTCCAAAATACGCCAAAACACATTAAATCAAGTAATTATATTTACTGCTATATTATTTCTTATTTCAAATTTGGTTTTTATTTCTATAATATATTTCAAAAATCATATTGAATCATAACAGTTTTTCTCTATTTTCAATTGTGCTGATTATAATCATGATAACCTTTTCGATTTTAACACTTAATAAAACTTAATGGCATATTTGTGGATAACTGTCTATTTATTAAAGGTTTTCACCTCAATGTTGTCACTGATATTTTTTTCTATGGAACATCCTCAAAAAATTATATATTTTGAGATTGTTTTCTATATATTATTTTATCTACTGTCTTGAGTGGTTGATATGGAAATGAGGTTACATGTAGGAATACAGTGTATGAAAAATGCATTTTGGGAATGTTGACATTGGGTTCTTATAGGATAAGAGTGGTATAGTTTGGAATATTGATTTATTTTTCAGAATGATTTTTGGGATACCATTTTATTATTATGAAATGGATAAAGCATACTAAGGATTTTGGGTTTGAAATATTACATTATGATAACATTAAATAGGGTTAGAAAGATGTTGTGTCTGGTAACTAGCAAGGTAGAGGTGGATTCTGAAAATGGGTTTAAGGTAAGATGACATTACGGTTTGATGAAAATATGGTTTTTAGGGGACTGAATTGGTTTTAATAGGGGGAATGGTCATTTAATTGAGGAAGGTGTTTGGAGGGGTGGGAAGAAGTGAGTCACGACTCGACCCACCAAGGCCTGAATGGCTGATGGAAAGCCTGGTGTAACCACCCCAAGCCCACATCCAATAGGATATAGGCCTTTTAGAAGTTCTAAGAAGGCATAAATTAAATTTAATCCCTTATCCAAAGTACATGTATGAACAAATAGAAATATCTCCATTAAAAAGTTCTTGGAATAATAAGATAATGTAACATGTAGAGTATATCCTTGAATGTCATAAAATATATAAAATACATCAATGTATGCCTATACAAACTAATGTAAAAAAGGAAAACATATATGTACCACTAGAAAATATGTCTCAACTAGAATAAATAGTGGTAGGAAATCTATAGAGAGATCAACTCCTATCCTCGAAATACCATTATCAAATGTGGGAACTGCACTACACATCACTAAGCTCCACTGATGTCATTATTGATCTATCTATCATCTGTTTAAGAAATTAAACATGTGAGAAAAGACCATGAGATGAAAAATATATACATACCTTGTAGGAAACCTCAAAAACAACAATATACTAAATAGAAGGATATAATAGTAGTCAGGTAAACCCAAAAAAAAATAGGGAAATAATAACCCAATATATATGATCATAAACAAACCTAGATGAGAGAGAAAGAGTATCTCAATCTTCACATCCCATCCAAGGATGATAAGCCTATATGCACCTCCAAAGGTCCATCTCTGGTTCCTAAAATCTTGCATGTACATAAAAAAAATGTGTAGGACTTTCACCTTTCCACTAGGTTGCACTGTTAATGGGAACAATCTCCAAAAAAGGACCTACACACAATTGCAATATGGGGGTTTCAATCATTAGATAGAGGTCTCAATACATGGTGAGATAGGGGGTTCCAAATGATAGATTGAGTATAAGGTCCTTTGTGTGATATAGGTTTTCCACACAATCCTATGTAGATAGTGTGAGGGACCTACACCGTAGTGCATCATGGGGGTTACTAGCCCTATAACCACTTTGATGATCATTCCTTATAACTCTTATCAGTCAAGTGTCACCTTATGAAGAATCACAATCACAACATATCATATCAAATTTAAAATTTAATTGAGAATTATACCATTATTTTCCACATGGAAAACTACTCAAGATATGATACATGTAAGAAAAAATCTGAGTCCTGATGAAAGTGATAAAAAAGGTAGATGTTCTTGTGAGAAGTACATGATACGTACATGGTATCACACATCATACATCCTACCCTTATTTCATGGTAGTCTTAGCCCCTAGTAATGAAATGGGAATCCATATCACACTACATGTCAGGAATTAACGCTACATGATGCGACTCATCCACCCAGGGTATGGCCATGTTCTCCCATATCATGGATGTGTACACTTATTATGAATGTTTACACTGGAAATGTCTAATTACACTATCATTCCCATGTACTCTATATTTTCATGTGTGTACGTTCATATTAATTACTCTATACACTTATAGTACATGTTGGGATTTTAGCATAGGGTTCACATGGTGTGCCAATTCTATAAAAAACACAAGATACTTATATTCACATGAAACCATAATTGCGACAACTTAGAGACTACATTCCATTTTAACCTATTAGATACGTGGAACATAGTCATGTTTATACATAAAACATGTCTAGACATTAAGGAAAAAAATATAATTCTTACCCCTACAATTCACACTAATTTGGACACTCAAATATGTTGAAATCAAAGGAATCATCACTGGCCATCAATTCTCGACCTCTGATGGCGATAAATCTGAAGTCTATTTACCCACAATAGAACCAATCGCATGTCTAATGTCACTACAGATCTCTAATCCATAAATTATCACCAACATCCTGTATATATAACCCTAATCTATCCCTAAATCATCGATCGACCTGACATTCATGCAACCTCCTTGAATTTGGGGGTTTATCTCCTTCGAATCCTCCACAACAATGTCAAATAGAAACCACATGTTCCAATAGTTAAGACAACAATAACTACTAGAGTTAAAGTGCTAGAACAAGTTAAATCCATTGTTTTTGATGTTTTAATTTATAATGATCAAAAAATGGGGAAAACATTGGTAATGTATGTAATAATGAAAAAAATGGATAATCGAGATCATGTGAAGAATGAAAATCATCATTAAAATAAAGTAAATATCAATCCATGATTAATCAAAAATAAAAATTAAAAATCCACAAAAAAACATATATTACAAGATTTACGATTGATCATTTGTGTATAACATGATTTTTAGTGATAAATAATGTCATCGTTATTGACTTCCTGTATCTCAATTTACCATGATCATATGGTCAATTTGTATCCACATGTTTTTCAAAGCTAATGAAGAATGTTATACTCCTCAAATATTCCCAGGGTTATGCAGATAAAACTATAATAATAATTATGATTTATTTATAGAGTATTAGGCTATCCAAGTATATTTAATTAAAATAAAAAATATTAATATATTTAATAAAACACAGCTTCCAATAGTCACATCCCATGGAAGGTCTAACACAGTCTTACTATATGTCACTCCTAAGGTAAACCCTACTTTTAGTAATCCAACATGGTTTCAGATTACCTATACAAGGTATCTACCAACAATAAAAATAAAAAAACTAAAATAATGTGTTACCAACACAATATTTAAATATTATAAATATATTAATTTCAGAGTCCTGAAACATCTATAAATGTGGCCAAATATAAGGCAAAATTTAGATGAATTCATAAAAATATTCAAAGGACCAATCCATTTAAAGAAATGATATTATAAAATGTTTTTTTTGTTTAATGTCTTACGGTTGGGTGTGAAATGTATGATTTAATCTTTTGAATGGTTTGAATTAATGGGATTTGAAATTTTGGAATTAGGGGGTAGGTTTTAGAATTTTTTTCTAGGAAGTGGGGGAAGGATATTAGAAGGTCTTGTCTTGAGAAAGAGGATGGATTGATAGATTTGAGTTTGGGAGAATGTGTACTAGGATGGATTTGAATTATTTTTCTAGTATTAGGATAGTAATTTGGTTGTGAAATTAATGTTGGTATTTTTTTAAGGGGGAAATAAATTTTTCATGGAAAAGGCAAGGCTAGACTGAGGTGCCCTAGATTCTCTTAGGTAATCCAATAAGCACATAATCTGATACTTCAATGAAACTAGACTCCTCATTTCTTTATCATCAATAAGTGATTTAGGCAAAATAGATACTAAAAATTGATTTTAAAAACATATAAATTTATCTAGAATCCCCCCTAATTTGAAAGTGTTTTCATGGATAAATCCTGGCCGCAACAGTTGGGGAAGCCCCTTCCATATCCAGAAAAACACAAATCAAACAAGAAATTTGATAAAAAAATAAAGTTAATACCTATTAGAAGAAAATTGTGGATAACCTAAAGATAAAATTAATTAATTCCATCTCATTTATTTCAGTTCCCAATCACGTCACACCAGCATTGTTGAAATGAATTTCTAGGTAGGTTAGAACATGTGAGGGTTATTTTACTCGGTCGTGGCTGGTGGATCATTGTGGGCTAGTAATCCCGATGAGTAAATCCATGTTATACAAAGGAAAACAATAAAAATTTATTTTTAATAATAATTAAAATATATAAGTTTTATATTGTGGTTGTTTCATGTATAATAAAGATCCAAATTCAATCATGATGAATCAATAGTTTAGATTCAAAAAATATCTCTAAAAATAAAAGGATCACCATTTTTTAAAAAATAAATTTTCTATTACAATCCAAATGTATGATAAAATTAATTCCAAAATTAATTCCAACTCATAAATCCCAAAAATGTTCAATATATTATTTCAATTAAATATTTCCAATAATACCATATAAAAATATCCATGTTCAAAAAGATTTACTCTAAGCACAGGAGAGGTATTGTTTCAACTAAATATAAAAAGAAGAATGCATTTTTATTATCACGATAATATTTCACAATAGTAGAAATTTAATTTGAATGTTCATTTTCACTATAAAATTCAAAAAAAAAACCATGTTTAATTTATTCAAATAAAATGTACAAAAACAATTAAATCATAATAATTTTATTTTTCTGGAGACCTTGACATAAATGTGGAGAATAGTTAAATGACAAAGACATATTTTTTCAATAAAAACTCATAATATAATTAAGATATTGGTTTTATAAATAGAATACTACCTAATAATTTAGTGATTTTTCAACCTAAGGATACCTGATTGAGGCCTAATTCAATAACATTTTTTAAACCAAGAATACATCAAAATGGTCGACCACATTTATATCTTTTGATGGAAACTTTTAAATTTATAATTATACTCTCTAATAATTTAATCATTTTGAATTTTTAGTTTTAAAGATGGCATTTAAAAAAGGAAATAGGTTTTTGTATGTGGATTGAATGAACATGAATTGAAGACAAAACTAGTTATGCAAATGCCAGTAGAAATGGAAGTGATTACAATGTTCAACCACATGGGTTACCTAATATTTGTGTTAGATGTGAAAAAAAAATTTGATAATGAAATCAATATCATTTTTTAATTTTCATCTTCAATATAAATTTTTAAATATAATGAAATTTTGGAGAATTCCTATGTGGACCGAATCCTACCTCCCCCGCAATATATAAGGATGAACACACCACAATAGAGGAATGTTAGAAAAGACTATCCAACCACTTCATTTGTTTTTCATGCTTAGTGAAATTTATTCAATCATATTTGATATCATCCAAGATAATGGATGGATAATTAATTTGTAGTGTTTGATGATGAGACAAATTTAATTCTATATAATTTTAAAAATCACTGCATGAAATTGTAAAACACCTGCATCGCCTTTACAAAAGGATTAATAACATTGAGTAATAATATATGATATTTTGTTATTCCATGAAAAAAAAATTAATTTTATATAATCAGGATAGTTACACAACATAATTATCTTAATGGGAAATAAAGGTGGTAAGCATGATGTGGAGGTAGATTAAGATATGTGTACTGATATTAAAAATAAAATAAAAATAATTGTCTATAAAATTTAGAAATAACAAGAAAGTAAACCCTATAGTACATCATCTTCTTGTCCTAGGGGACAATGTTTTGAAGCCATTAAAATGCAAGGGTGTTCTATTTTTATAGACATTGGGTGAAACCACTCCTTCATGCAATTTTCTCTATGTCGTTAGGTGAGTCTCTGGTATGAATCTATGTGTGCCAGTGATGCCTTTTAATTGTTCATACATTTTCATCATGTTTTAAACTATTAATGGAATTAATAAAACCTAATTTTATTTGATTTTTTATGAATTATCTTTATTTAATATTAGAAGAAGAATTAGAAAATTTCATTATAATTTAAAGGAATTGAGTAAATATCACACAGACATATATTTTTTAATGATCTGACTGTGTTAAATCTACAATATGAGTTCGAGGAGCCATAAGAGAATCATAGAACGAGTAAAAGATATATGTTTTATTGTAACTTTATAAAAATAAATATAAATTTATATGAGTTATCCAGGATATTTGTCACAAATTTCATACCTTAATGTCTTCATGTGGAAATAAAATGTAGAAATAAAATAAGCGAAAAACATAAACATGATGTATATGCTATTTATGTAAGATATGATTTAATATAAGCTATCTGTATATAATATAATTAAATTTTCCATAATACTCTAGAAAATGAGTTGCACTATGGAGAGATGAATCATGATATAATTGGTTATGGAAGAATAAATAAGTTAATCTATATCTGGCTATGTGGTTTGGTAGGGCTATGTTAGGTTAACACGGTAGAGCTATTTGATAACCAATAGGTATTTTAGTGATTTTATGACATGGAAGATATATTTTCAATGTAATTAATTTTCCATCAATAGAACACCTTGAAGAGACTCATTTCATCATACCATGGTTGAGGTTTATTTATTTATGAGATGATAAAGGTTGTGCGATAGGTAAAACCATAACAATTACAGTATAATTAGTTTTTTTATAATGACATAGTGCATTGGAGATATATTAATGATGATAGGATATGGATGATGTGTTCAGGGTGATTCACCCTAACAGTCAATATATTTGCATTTCACTATATATGGAATGCTTCACACCATTATTTGTTTCACCATGATGGATCATGTTTGGGATATGATATAATATTTTTATCAATAATTTGTATCCATTCACTCCATGATACATATCATTTCACCTTGATAGATTTAGAGTATATAAAAAATATATGTTAGTTAAATTTTAATTTTTTTTTAATTTTAGAGGACTCAGAATCTTGAGACTAGTATATGTATTCTACGAGTATTATTAATTCATGTGAGACCATTCTTTTTTTTTCTTCCCCTGATCACCTCTTAGTATGATGAAGTCAAGAATGTGTGTGTTTCTCTCCATGGTTCTGGGATGGTATATTAAAAAGTGTCAAATCAAGAGTATGTGGATGTGTTATTAATTTCAACTATCAATTTAACCCCAGAATAGTCATTTAAAATTTAAATTCTCTCAGAACATTTACTTTATCTCATTCTATATTAGGTCATCAATTATGATATTTATCAAGGGAGGTTCTCCAATGAATTTTATATGATCAAACTACAACTAATAATTTGTATTTATATTCTGCTTATAGGATGTTGTCCAATGTACTAATGTTAGTTTATTTATATCACAAATAGATCTATATTAGATTATGTGTTATCAATAGAGTTGAACATTGGATGTTTTATATTGTATAATTCTCTTTCATTTAATTATTCCAACCTATTCATGAATGGATGATGTGGAAATCCATTATGCACCATTTTTTAAAATTAATCCCTTAATTATATTTTTCATTGATTATTTTATGTTTCATTTTCAATTATTTTTTTTCAAATTGTGTTCAAAATGTTTCTATTTCTCAAAACATTGGGGGTAAAATTTGAATTAATCCAAGATCTGGGGATCACTAATTTATCTTAAGGGTTCATCCTCAGACTATCTACTTGTTATGACTTAGATATTAGTAGATATAAAGTGTTTACACATAAATTATAAAATTGATAGCCTATTTTATGTAATGAATCCATGAAGAAAATTAATTTCTCTGGATTTATAGTGAGGGAGAACATTTAACTTGAGATAAAAATAATTTTATTGATTAATTTATACCATTTCCCAATAATTTTATTATCTAATACATTCTTTTTATGATAAAATTCTTTTTTTTTTATCACTGTATGAAAAATGTTTTATATATAGGAGGATTTCCCCTTGATAAATGATTCTTGATTCATGAGAACAACTGGATTAAAACCATAATATTGTTTGGTTTCTCTTCTCATTGCAATGATCAGTTACAATGGGACATTCACATCACTATGAGTTTAATGAAACATTTTCCAATGGGAACCAAAATAATGGAGCACAAAATATTCCCTAAGAATGAAACATAATATAATATGGACTACTATAAATTTATGGGATTTAAAAAATTATTTTTATTCATCCCATTAATTATAATAATATTTAAATTGAAAAAATCCTTATCTAGATTATCTAGAACATGTGAATGTTCAGTGGATTACAATGTGAATATCATCTAATGAACTTCCCTAATATGTTGGAATTAAATGATAAATTCAATCACAAAAGAATTTATTTGAAGGTTATATGATTGATTTTATTTCAATTATAACATCAATGTAGGTAGATGGAATTTTTGAAAATCCAACCCACTTGAACAATTACAACATGGGATAAACTGGAGAAGTGTCTCTTAGATTAACATTTACACTTGTTACATGAATATAGGTTGTAAGGGGAAATTTAAAAAACATCTAAATCTATGGGGAATATATATTGATGGTGTGGAATAGAGTCAAGGAGTTTGATTTCCCAAAACATACCCTATGGGTAAAATTGGTCTCCTGTAGTATAGTTAGGGTATCGATTCTATAGGTTCCGAAGAATTAAACTAATAGAAAAATTATTTTTAATGTTTTTGGACATTATTTTAACAACTATTTAAGGTGGAATTATTTGAAAAATAAACAATTATTTATTCTAATTAATATGGGTCAAGCCTAGGATGTTTTCAGAGATACATTGGATTGATTTTTTTTAGAATATTTTTGTTTCACTAATTAAATATGTATATCCTTTCAGTGGGATAATCCCACCCACCGCCACAATATTAAATGATTAAATCCATATATAATTCCATGTTTCATAACCTTGGAAATTATTTTATCACATACTTGTTCACTCTTACTTATCGAATCACACTATCACTCAATATATATATATGTTTTAAAATCATAGAAGGGAAAAAAGAAAATAAATCATTAAATAATAAAATAAAAAATTAATGACGTAAATAAAATAATTTAAAAAAAAATAAATCCCATTGAACTTTAAAAAATTAATACAAAAAATGGTTAACCATCCATTTATTCAAATTTATAAATGAAAGATATATTTTGAATCATAAAAACCAAATTAAAAAATGATTAAAAATAAATAAAAAATTTCAATTTTATTGATGTGATATTGTATTAACATCATAAAATAATCCTTAATATAATTATAAGATTAGTAATATAAAAAAAAATTAATAAATAATAATATTAATTTAATACACTAGATAAGTTAGAGTAAATTACAAGTGAAGAACCCAATTACCACAAAATTATTATAGCAAAAACTTAAAATGAAAGAGATGAAAGGAAATACTCCCATTTAACCCCCCCACCCCACTAATTCCAACTCAAATAAACATTTTCAGGCCCTTTAGTTCATAAAATGTCTTTAAAATCATATTATTCATTAGGGTAGGAAAAAGGTGGTAGAATGTGGGTGTAGAATTTATTAACTATCTTTCCCATGGTAGAGTGTATACATTTAATTATAATCATTGAAATTATATAACAAACTTAATTTTAAGATAATTGGGATACATCATAGATTATGTTAATGTGTTACAATATGTCATATATTATCTAATAAAATATTATCCCAATTGGATTATCCATTCTAGTGTTATAGTCAAAATGGTGGGATGATTGTTTAGTCCCAGTAATCTCTCATAAAATTTCATATCCAAATTAGAAAAATGGATTAAAATTTAAATGATAAAATTTTCCTAATGTATATTTGAATTAAATGTAACTTAATAATTCATATATCTTCATTTAATGTCACAAATTCATTTTATATTAATTATGGTCCCCATATCCATTTTGGTTGTGTGTTATCCAATCTTCTTTGACAAACAATTTCTTCATTTCAATCCAAATATAACCATCTTACATTATGAATAATCCATCACTCTATAAGAAAAAAATTATTCCTAAAAAAAGGGTAAATGTTTTTTTAAATATAAAAAAGACATTCATATATTGTTATCTACATGATTATGTTTGAAAACTCCTCGAAATTTGATGAAATTTATCCACTTCCAGTGTCTACTCTAACCCCAACATGAGTTTTTCTAGTACCTAGGAAATTTACTAATAAGAAACTCAATTACTATCACACAAAATATACTAATATTCAATGATTCGCACAATGAAATATCATAATATAATCTTGAAACCCATTAAAAAATAATCACGAAAATAAAAATGCATTGTCATATTGTAAAACCCAGGTGAATCCATTGTTCAAATTCACCAATACCCTTTATCCAATTAAAATTAAGTATTAAAATTTATTTTTGCATCAAAAAAACACGGGGTTAAACATTTTCTAGTGGGAAATAATGGAATTTAATGGTGAAAAAAATTGTCTTTAATATGATTTTTTATTTTTGAAATTATTAACCATAATAGTGATGAAACTACCTCTGGGAAAGTGAATTATGGATTCACTATCATCAAGTTCATGAAATGAAAAATAATGTCAATTAAATTAACTATTTTAAATATATAAATTATAACTATAGGAAAGATAACTATTAATTTAGTATCCTCACGTGTATAATTCCACACATTAGTTCAAAATATTTCACAATATATTCAATTTAATTTTTTTTATTTTTTTTATGAATGATCAAATTAAACTTTAATTGATCCCAAATCCAATTATATGAATAATGTATCCCAAGAACAAAAACTAACACCCCAAATTACCAAGGACATTAATTAATATCTTTAATTAAATGGTTTAAAGTATGTATGGTGAAAAATAAAATCAAATTACCATGATTACAAAAATTTATTCTAATAAAAATAAAATTTAATAAAGATTGAAATCAAGGCAGAAAGAAATTTTTTAAAGTATTAATGTTTCATAATACACAATACCACACAAAATGATAAATAAATTAAAATTTCCATGACATAATAAAATTTATTTTTAAAAAAATATTTAATTTTCACCAAATATTAGAATGACACTACCCTCAGTGTTGAAATATAGGAGGAGAAAATGTTTAGAATTAGGAAGAAAGTGGAGGATATATGTTCAAGAATGAAATTATTGACAAAAGCACATGTTTTTAATACCATGACTTAGATATAAAATTAATTTACCCATCTATATCCATGTCATACATTCTATCTTCATGAATGATTAAATATTTCTAATGAACTGTTGATGACTTGTGTCTTAATTGAAAAACGATCAACTTCTTCAGATTCTATATACCACACAATAATAATATTTTTTCACACATTAAACCCCATGGGTTCCCTTAAGAAAAAAATGAAAAAAACTCAAATAAGGGTAAAAAATTAATAAATATTTCTTCTTTCCATTGATGAAAAGAAAAAAAACTAAAACAAAAACAAAATGAAATGAGAAAGACAAAACATAATTGTGGTTGACTCTAAGAAAATTCTTAGTTTATAGTGGTTATCTCAAAATATACCCATAACAAACCAAATTCCACCTTTTAATATCTTGCTGTTTTGATTTTTCACCTTATCCATTACGTTGGGTTTTATTCTATAATGGGGTTTGTGGGAATGTTTATAAATTGATTTTTAATAATCATATATTTCGTAATGAGTGGGTTTATCCTAGGAATATCATAAAGAATCCTTATTTTTTTATTTATATTTCATTTTTAACACATCAATAATCATTTTCTCTTGATTGGATTTCTGGGAAGAATAAATGAAAACAAGAATTATCTGGATATTTCATTAAAATTCATAATTAGGTGATGAAGGTTAAACATTGATATTAACTTCAGGTTTCTCAAAATTACAAGATATAGATTGGGGTTGAAATCAAGATTGAATAATTTATTTTAAAATTATTTTTCAACATATAATATTTCTTCTCCGATGAAAGGAATGGGTATTGTCTAATATATTATGATTTATTCTAAGAATTATGTTACTTTTTGTCTTAAAAATCATAAATTGAGATATATTCAGGTGATAAAACAAAAACAAAAATTCCCTCAATCGAATAATGAGAATTAATTTCATCTTGACTTAAACATCCGTAAAAATTCATTTTTGTTCCTTAGGTTCACTTATAACACTATTTATTAAATTCACCCCATGAACCTTGTCATCATCACTAATTTTAGACATCTAATTATTAGTGTAGCGATCGAGGCTCATGATAATAAAAGTTATTTTAATATTCTAATTCATATAATGGATAAATGAGTTGACTATTTCCCTAAGGTTATTACCAATAATGGTAGGGGTTTACATCCTATGGCCTAAGCCTATATTATTTAAATTTAAATGAACATAACATTGTAAATGAAATTTTCATGTTTTACCAAGACAACATTTAGGATACATTTATATACTCAATCATTATTATTAACAATTTTGTGAGTAAAAAACTTTGGGTTGAAGGTCCTCAATCTATTACATAAAATACAAGTGACACAGAATGAAGTTAAAATAATATCCCAGATCATATAGATATTTGATAACAATTTTTCTTTTTATGTTCAACATTAATATATTTAAATCCATGGAATTTTACATATGAGGAATACTTCAAAGTATGATGGTGAAAATATCAGTTTTCAAAATGACATTGTTTTTTTGAGAGAATATACTATTAAAAGAACACATTTCCTTAAGGTACATTATGTAATTGTGTGTGGTTTGAATTTTCCTCTTATTCTTTGAGGGAAGTAATAATCTTCATATAATATTTTTGAAGGTCAGGTTTCCTCTTTTTACCCCTCATATATCAAAGATTCAAAGGATGTATCTCCATCATTATAATGATATTTTTATTCCTTTAATGATTTAGTAAAGGTTTTTTTATGGTTATAATTGGTTTCCAACTCCTTTGGTTTGTCATGAATTTAGTTGTTCGTAAGAGGTTTGTGTGTAACTGTATTTACCCTTTATGTTTTAGGATTTCATAACCTAATTATTCATTAGTTCCTTAATTATTTTTCATCTTCTTGATTCAAAATTTTTGGTTTGAACCTCATATTTAATTTTATATATATTCTTAATCAATTGAAAAACTATTTGTCATTGAATAGATTGGTCATGGTTTTGAGTTGATTGGGTTATCCCATGAAGATAATTAGTGTTTGGGATGGTTCGTAGAAATTTTAGTAAATTATATTGAAATTAATAATATTTTAATTGAAACTAGTAATCAGTTGTAATTTTTTGTGGAGGGTTGGAACTTGTTACTTTTAGATTACTTGGATTTTCATGATATATTCAATGAAATCATAAATGGTCATTATAAATTTGATAGGAATTGGTTTTTACTGAGGTTATTGAAATTTAGGAGCATCAAACACCATTAATGGTCCTCCTAGATGTACTTTCATGATTCAAGGAATGGTTGGGAAATTAGATGTTCAATTGTCACATTGATAAGAAATTATGAAAGAAGCTTCAAATTTTTAATGTTAATTGACTTTATGAAGTTATAACACTTAGAAAAGTATAGATAGGTGTGGATGTGTATCCTTGACAATTTCATTATCCCTAGTAGAGTGTATCCCACTAGATTTTAGAGCATTATCAAAGTAGGGAGAAGTCTCACATGCATGTTTTTGATCATAAAGGCCTGCTAGATGCTCATTGAAATCATTGAAATATTTTCTAATGCCCCATTATAAATCATGTCAATGATATTCTTCATTGACCTAACACCTCATAAAAAAAATTAAAATTTATTATGGGATTCAAAAACCCTGGTGCGGTACCATTTGACTAGTATCTTTTATCCTTTCCGAATATTCATAATGAGACTCTCTATCTCTTTAAAAAACTATGTGAACTGTCTTTTGAGGTATAATTTTTGGGGGGTGGTGAAGTAGTTTCTATAAAACTATATTTAAAATTGATCCTATGAATGGACGGATTTTGTTCTCAGGTTGTTCAACCATTTTTTATAGTGGTCTATTTTGTAAAAATAGAAGAGTTTTATCCGGGAAGACATTATTTTCTAAGGGGGTAAGATGGTTTCAATGATCTCATTGAACTCTTTAACATGATATAATGGAATCTAACAATTCATGTAATTAAATGTTGTAATGTTTTCTAATAAATATGGTTTGAATATGTATTTTTATTCTTATTTCCTGGTATAATTTATGTATTAGTGGGAATTTTTCCCAGAATATATAATATACTATATCATGGTTCGATCTACTAAATTCTACATATTAGGGGATACCTCATTTATGTTTGTTATTTGATTCCAATTTTTGTTTAATATTTGGTGATTAGTATTTCATTCCACTAGATATAACTCATATTTTAATTTAGGATTTTCTAGATACTTGTATCTTATGGTAGAAAACCCTAAGGTTCACTTGAATGCATTACCATGATATTACCTACCCTAATTATGCGTTTTGAGTGGTACTGGGTGGAAAAAAATAATTATAGAAATAGAAAAATATAAGATAAATGGGTGGGGGTTGGGTTGGTGGGGGTGGTAATAGAATGAGAGTGCCTGAATTACATACATTGGTCTCGAGAAATGGTTCTAAAATTTGTTTCAATGAAATTTACCCAATGGTTATATGTAGTCCATTGTAGCATAGTAATGTTTTACATTCCATATAATCCTACAAAGTTAAAATTAGGAACAATTATTTGTTACGGTTTTTAGTTTCAAAGTGGGAAAATATTTAGGCTAGTTGATTTATATTATTTTTAATTATGGATTTGAATTAAAATGACTAATGATCATGGGTTAATCCAAGGTTTTTTAGGGATAGATTGGATGTATCGTTTTAAAAAAATTTAGTTTAAATGATTCCATTAGTATCTAATTAATGATATAATTTCATCCGCGTCATTAACTAATTTAATTTCTATATAATCCCAATAGTAATCACCTACGAAAATTGAGGATCAATTTCATGATCTCTTTAAGGAATAGTTTTAAACCTGTGTTGGATGTTTGGTCCAAAAGTCATTATATATTTTTTGATGATGTATTGATCCTTGGATAATTATTTTGTATTCATCTAATGGAATTGGAAGTCACTCTTAAACAATAATCCTTGATAATTTGATTATTTATTTAAATGGTTTTTTTGTCAAAGACATCTTTTAGTAAGGACACATTATTTAACACAATGTTAGAGAAGAAGATGAACATGTAATATATAATATTACAAAAGGGATATGATATGAATAATTCCAAGAAATGACATACTCAAACATTTATTTCATGAAGAATAAGTTAGTGGTAAATATGATAATATAATGAAGTTCAAATTTATACATACATACTACTAATTATTATTTTTAGTTAGGCCTTTATTAAAAAATAATGTCCAACCCATAAACAAGACAAATCCATTCTTGAACAATGATCTATGGGAGATGGTGATTAACAACACCTATGGGTGATGTCCCATGCTATCCCATGGGTGGAAAAAGATCATGGAAATTCATAGTTCTCACACATTTTGGGTTGTCTCCTATATAATACACTTATAGAGTGCACTCAGAAGGTGAATATTTTAGTCCAAAGCCTACTGGGATGAAGTCTATAGTGTGTGATGGTGTGACAGGTGCCAATATCCTATAAACATCTTGAGCGTGTAGAAGCACACAATTATTTATAATGCATGGCCCATGGATTGGGAATCTTGTATATTATTTTAAAGGTTGGGGCCGAAACCTCAATTTATTATTTTAAGCAAAGACCTCTTTAGACCGAGTAGAGGGAGACCCATTACATAGCCCAAAGGCCCAAGGCCATGTGGCCTGTAAATAGGGCTTGAAAGCCCATTTTTTGGCCCAAAGGACCCCTCGGTGAACATTACTCCTATAGTAACTGCACTGCTATAGTACCTGCTATAGTACATTCGCCGCTAGAGTGCCTGCTGCAGTCCCTCTGCCACAACTGTGTCACCGCCGTAACAGTGCCTCCGCTGCAACGATTCTGCCACAGCTACAGTACTCTTATAGTGCCCTGCTACAATACTGCTACTGTACCCCCGGAAATTATCCCCTTCCCGGATTTGATCCTGGGTCTTTTGGATGCCATGCAGGAGCCAGTACCACTAGGGTATTGGCTCGTTGGCATGGGATTCTTGTATATGGGACTCTTGGGAATGATGTATTGTTCCTCCATTAAAAATGGATATAATATGAGTTTTTCAATTGAGGTGATATCCACCAATAGATCTCCTACATCGTAAGTATTAATATATCCCCATCATCTCCAACCTTTAGTAACTAAATTTTATGTGCACATTATTGAATTAAAGTAGCCACCACATGTTATCAAACTATTATACTCAATACTACTGAGAACATGCATGAAATCGATGACTTTTATGATTGTTATTGTCATGGATCCATTTTGAGAACATGTGATGTCTCATGATGGCCTAAGAACAATCACCATAACATCATGTGATGATCATGGATCATGAAGCAATGAGGATAAAATCATGAAGATTTTTTTTCTGAAGATAATCTTATCATAGATTGTATAATGATCCCATATTTTGAAAGAATTAATATTTGAAAAAGAAACATTTATCAAGAGGATATCCATTTATATATTTCGTGATCAATGATGTGATCATGAAAAAAATCACACAATCTCACGATCATTCCAACAATGAATATATAATCCAAAATCCATGAGAATTTTGAGATCATGAAATATTAAATTAATTTAACAAGTCCAAGACATGCCTTTCAATATCAGAGATAGGTGGTGTAAACTATCTTGTACAAACCGTGGTTGAACCAAGATTTGAATTGATTAAAATTTTGTATCTTTAGAGAAAAAATTTACACACGTGATTCATTCACGTGAAGGAGAAAAAGTCTACATGATTCAATTATAAAATGAAGTGTATTGGGAACAAAAATGGTTACATGAAGGATATGAGGAGACAACACATATAGTACTAGTTCCACATGAAAATAACCGACAAATCAATTCTTTAATACATGAATTATTTTGATGAAACCTATATAAAAAAACTGTTTTCACATGAAAGAACTCACGGGAAAAAAATATATCATGTGAGATAGTGCCTCGATACTATGATGTCATTTTACAAAGAAACTTTGAAATCATGTGATCAAAATAAATTAAGGGTGTAGGAAATTCCAACTTGGCTTACCTGAAGGAATTTCTAGAGTGATATTACCTTTTTTGGTTAGATGAATGTGGAGAAATACAACCATGTTACCTCTACATTGTCATGCAAAGAAGGCGAGAAACAAGTGAAAGAGTAAGCACCAATAAACCCATTAATCTGACATAAATAATTGAAGAAGGATTCATATGATAACAATCATCGACACATGATTGGATAAACCTTAAAATATATTTATTTCCCCCAAAACATTTGAGTTTCACATAAAATAGTAAAGAAACAATTATTATGTGCATGGTTTAAATAAGTGAAAAGGAAATAAAGTGTATCGGGAATGCATGATGTTTGAAAATAAAACAAGGAAGACTAAGATAAACAATGAAATATATTTTCATGCAGATAATATTATTGAAGATGTTGTGTTCAAAACATTAACACAATAAATGAGGCTGGAACATCATCCTACATAATGATAAATTATCTAAGCAAATTTTCACAGAGGCAACAGATCAGATATAGGTGATCAAAGATATTTGAGAAACACTAATATACCACAACAGTTCTTGAAGTGTACATTGGAAATTGGGGTATATAAATCTAATAGGCTAATATCAAAAGATAAACCTATTGTGGTTCTATAATTTATGAAATGGAGGAAGTCTTTCATTTTTAGATTGTAGAAGGAGAAGTATCCTATGTGATTTAGTAGTAGAAGTCTCTATTGTGGGTTTTGAAGCATTCTATTGTTACACTGTGGAATGCAGTATAAAGAAACACTTTTGAATTAGGAGAGATATGGTGTTTCTATATATTGAAAAATATAATTGATTATTAAAATTATAGTGTAGAATCTAGGTTGGAGAGAATAACCAATATGTGGAGGAGTGTGTATATGTACCGAATGTTGTAAATAATTATGTTATGGGCCATTATATTTAATTAATTATTTGATATATGTATGAGATAAAAATAATAGTGGATCAATGATTTAACAACCCATAGAGTAATAATTAAAAATTATTTTTTTGTGAATGAAAAGGTGATAGTTTATTCTCCCACAGCCTCTCTCAGTGATCTCACACATATCTGGGTTCTTCATTTGGTATCAGAGCCTAGGTTACCTATGAATGATCCAATATAATTATGAGGATATAGAACATAAATTTATTATATAGTTGGTTTATTTCTATTTTTAAATGTGAAGAACACTATGGATGGAAAAAATAGATTGACACCATATCTTTTATCACTTGGGGTAGAAGTGAGAGATGCAGTTATAGTGGTTTTTCCACCCAACGTTGAGAATAATCCTATAAAATTTAAATATAATTGAAACATGGAGATTGATGGTATGACATGAAATGAAATCATTATGCCCTTATCAAAAAAATTATCCACTAAAGTGATGTGTCTCCAAACTGCTATGGAAAATATAGATAAACTAAGATGTTGTTATCAAGGAAATTTTAATTTCAAAGAATCAATGAAAAAATATATATAATGAGGTTTTAATATATCCAAATTGGAGATTATAAAAATTTTTATGACTGATATAGAAGAGTAAATGACATTGTTAATTCCACCAGAGGTTTTGGTGATAAGTTGGATGATTCAACCATTTTGATGAAGCTGATGATAAACTTTCTAGATTGATTTCATTCAATAGTTTATGTACTAGAAGAGAGAGAATCTCAATCACTGGATAAACAACATATTATTATCATATCATATGAAATGAATAAATAATAACATCTAAGAGGACTAAAAAATATAATACGCCATTTAAATCCCTAATAAAAGGTAAAAATAGAGTTGATGAAAAACTAGAATCAAGTGATTCTGGGGATGAAAATGCTGAAGAGTACTAAAATTAATTGAGGTCCTTGTCTACAAGGATTTATAATAAGGAAATAATATAAAAAGATAAGAATAAAGTAATTTTCCTCAACTTTTTTGGGTTTTGAAAATTTTCATATCAATTTCCTAAAAAGAAATCCAATGTCACCAAATTTTATGAAGAATAATACACATACAAATATATTTTATGTGAAATATTTACAATGAATCTATTAGATGAATAAGAATAATCAATCTAGTGAAAATAAAAGAAAAATATGACCAGGACAGTTAATTAATATTCATCATCAAATAGTGGGATAGAAGATGAAAGACCTTCAAGAAATCATATTTTCATTATCAAACAGACCAAAACATCTAATGACCCATTTGAATGGGTATAATGTAAATAGATAACGGAGCTGTAATGGTAATTGAAATATAATACTTGAGCTACAATTGATAATAAATTAAATATCAATAAGGAGAAAAGAAAGGTAATAAAGGAAAATAATGAACATGTCAATAATGTGGTGACACATCTTAATTAGATATGGTCAATCATGAATAAAATATCTTTTCCATAAATGAAACTAAAATAGTCTCAATAAAATTCACATTGATAAGAATAATTTAGAAATGAGGAAAATTATTTCATTAAATATATAAAAAAATGTTGAACATAACTAAAAATAAAATTAAGGTGAATGATATTGAATCAATAATTTTTGAGAAATATGTATAATTATCTAATACATGCCTTTTTGAACAATGTGTTTTAATAAGATAGCGGAAGACTACACCAAAGTTGTTGAGCATAATAGTGAATTATATAAATATGTTGAGAATATGGTCCATATGAAAGGGTTGTTTCTATACCTAATAAAAATCAATGAACATCTATTACTTTTGAAAATATTGGAATTAGACACAATATTGAATCTGTGTGGAATAAAATAACAATTGGGAAAAAAAATCCATAAAGGAAGTGTAAAATTATTACTAATGAAATATTTCTCTTAAAAAAAGAACCCACAACCTATGAAAATAAATCATCAAAAATCATCATAGAACAATTATTATTAGTTTAGAATACAAGATTCGTAGTATTCTTCGGGTGTTGTGGTGTGTTTGGTTGTAAATATTATTCATTCTAGTATAACATGCCACTATGAGGAATAAATCCTGATTCAATGGGATGAAATGCCTAACCAAATGAGATCAGATTATCATAAATAGAGTCTTGTGAACAATAAATCATATAAAATATTAAAATAGAATAAATTTAACTACTTTAAGGTGGTGTTTGGTAGATGTGATCAAAAAGTTTAATTTTTTTTACAAGTCTAGAGTTATCCCTCCATGTTAAATTTCACATAATTTATATATAAAGTGAAGACAATTAGTGAAGGAAGAAATAATCACCATTTTATTATGTGGGAAACACAGGAAAACTATGAAAACCAATAAATAAGGTTTAGTTATTTGGAATGACCAACTAGAAAAGGCTAATGAAGTGGATAAATATCATAAAATTATGAGGAAAAATGAAATCATTTAATGAATGTTAATAAGTTAAAATTGTAAATTTTTAATATACATATGATGAATTTAATATCATTAATTGTGAAAGGTATAAAAAAACAAGGTATGCCATAAGATATTGTATGAAATTTCTACCATACCAAAAAGAAATCATAAAGTAAATATGGAAAGTAAAGAATAAAGCATCTGATACAACATAGGGAAGTACATACACAGATGAAGATTCAACCTATGAGGAAATATTAATCACACCTTTTAAAAAATATACGAGTAAAAGAATTCTATATTGAAAGGATTATCCCAGTCTAAATTTAATTTCTAATAAACCAATTAGTCCCTTCGAATTCAATTATATATGAATTTTTTTACTAATTGGTAGGGTATTAAAGGATTTGGATTCATCCCTTGAGATGGAGCATTGATGAGTTGAAGAGGTTAAATCATGAATACTTATTTAATATACAACTTCGTAAAAACATTATAAAATTATAATATTAGGTATTCCAATTACATATTCATCCTTTATTCTTAATTGTATTAATCATATCAATTAAAGGGGATTCTTGGTTGATGAAAGTATAAAACAGAAAGGGAATTATATATTTTTTACTTAATCTTTATAATATTTTTGTTGTAGTATTTTTAGGATTTAACATTTCATTGATAAATGTAATTAATTCTAGCCAATATTTTTAAATTTATGAATATTATTTCACCTGAATGGTATTTTATGGATATCCTAGATATCCTGGATTATGCTAAACATGTTCTATGCATTGGAATAGAAAATTTAAACCTAGATTTTATTAACTAAAGGCTATTTTCTAAGAGAAAAATGTGGTATTATTCCTCACATAAATTTAATCATGAAATTTTCTAATAACGGTGATTATCATATTTTTCAGAAGAAATATGTGTAGGAAATACCCCATTTACCCTTTGCGTATCAATTATCAATAAGTAGGGATAATTTTATCACCACATATTAACTTTTTATATGTGATAATATTGAAAAAAAATACAATGGTGATATTTTTTAGCCTATGTCACAATTGTTGTCAATAATTCGATATGTGTTCATGGATTTTGAGGTGATACATGGGTATTTATTATGTAATAATTTAATGAAATTTTATGTCATGTTTGGACAATTCTCCATGATAACATAATATTTTATTACATTAGTATTAATAAAAAATTCATATATCAATAAGAACACACTGTTTTGTACAATTTTATAGAATAAGAAGACCATGCAATATCACATAGTACATGAGGCCAATGTTGCAAATATTTCCATGAAATGATATGTTAATAAATTTATTACATGAAAAATATTTGAGGGGTATATATTTGAATTAATTAAAGATTAAATTTATACTGAGATATTTCTATTTATTATTTTTAATGAAAGACATATTACAAAATAAAATCCAACCCAAAAACCATCTTAATCATAGATTTACCAAGGCTCTGTGGGACCCCATGGTTAACCAAGCACAAGGGAGCCAGCCCGAGCTAGCCAATGGGCATTAGTTGAACAATGGAAGGAATAGTTCCTACATAGAATGGGTGAGACCTTATATATACCTTTTATAGAGTGTTCTATTAGGTTATATTGGTTTAGATAAATCATGTGGTGTGTGAATGTGTGATAAGTGATGATCCCCCATATCTATATTAACGGTGTAGTGATGAAAAATTATTGATAAAGTGTGTCACATAAATATGGAATTGTTTATATCGGTTCCTCAGGAATAGAATATTGTTTTATAATCATTAAAAAATTTGATTTAATGTGATCCATTCAATTTATTATTTGTCTTCCATTCGATCCCCCACGTCGTTTGTATTTGAATATCCCCATCATCTTCAACCTTAAGATGATGAAGGTTCTTCCCACATAAAATAAGGAAACTAGACACAATGTGTTATCAACAAGACATGAAAAAAAGTACAGAGCGCATGTATGAAATCAATGTCTTACAAGCCTATGTTTTTTATTGAACCATTTTGATAACATGTAATGTCACTTGATATCATGTAGAAAATCACCATGACACCACGTGATGATTAAGGATTATATGACCAAAAAGATACAATCAGTAATTTATCACATGAAGATAAATGCATCATTGATCCAGATATGATCCAATATTTTTCATGAATTACCATTACAATATTTTAGGAGTGTCAAGATGATTTCTATCGAGGCATCACATGATGAATGAAGTGATCATGAGAAGATATCATCAAATCTTTTGATCATTTCATCTACGAATGTGGAATATAAAATCCTTGACATTTGTGAGATCACAAGATACTTGGGTGTTTGAATAAATCATTGAATCACCATAAAAAGAATAAATAGATGGTGTAAAATCTTCTATATAAACTGAGGTAGAACCAGGAGTTCAGTTTTTGAAAAATTTGGAGTTATCATGAAAATAGTATAGATGAATGATTCATTCACATGATTGAGAATAAACATGCATGATTCAATCATTTGAAGGATTATATTTCAAACCATAATAGTTATGAGAATAATAGGAGGAGTAACTATGGACAAAACATGTGTCACAAAAAAGAAACCCATGAATCAATTGTTTCATAAATAATGTATTTTGAAGAAGCCCATATAAAAACAACCATTTTCATATGAAGGAACTCGGAAAGAAACATTTTGTGACACGTTATAGGGCATCAATCATGAGAATTCTATTCACGAAGAATAGTTCACATTGTGTGATCTCTTCATATGAAGTAAGGAGGAAAGACATACTTGGATCACGTGATGGAATTGATAGATCATGTGAATCTTTTCTAGTTACTTAAAGGAGGATCAAGATAATTTTTTTACACCTATTCAGTCATGTGAAGAGATTTTAGAGACAAGAAAATGAGGAATTTATATGAAAGAGCATGCATGATTACATGCATATGTGGTGAAGTATGCATATGATAACGTGCATGCATACACGAAGGCATAACCCTTGAAATATATTTATTTTACATGAGACATATGAGTTTTATATAAAATAATAATGAAATAATTCTTATGTGAAAGGGTTTATATAAGTTTGAAGGCATTTAATTTTTTCACATATGCATAATCTTTGAAAATTCAAGGAGTCATACTGAGTGAAACTTTTCAAGATCTTTTCATTCATATTTTATGCTGTAATAAGTTGTGTGAAACACTATATCAAATTAATTGAGGTTAGGATTTCCTCATACAGAGGGAATACTTTCCTAAAAGTAGTTTCATTATGTAAAATAACTAGATTTTGGTGATAATATATATTTGAGAGAGACCGCATACTACAAAGGTTCTGGAAGTGTATACGGGAAATAGTGATCCAACATTCTCATGGAGGATGATCAACTGACCAACCTATAGTGGATAAATACATGAATAAAAGAGTAATTAGTTTAACTAGATCAAGAATCAAGTAAGGTGACTTTTGTGATTTAAGTGAATAAGTCTCTAGTCTGGATTCTAGAGTAGACTGGTGTGGATTCAGGTAACATTGTGAGAAGCAATATAGTAAAACCATATGTGGATTTAGTATATATATAGTGTGACTCTACATCAAAAATTGTAATTGATTGTAATATTATAGTTAATAATTCGTTTTGGAGAGAATAAGAGACGACAAAGATTAAGTATTTTTTATCGAACCTTATAATTCCTTATGTTCTCTGCCATTGTATTTACATCATTATTTGAGGCAAGGCTAAGAGAAAAAATTAGAGTTGATTAATCCATTAACATACCAAATATGATTAATTGAAAAAAAGAAAAACGTATCACTGATTCACCCCATCCCCCTCCCAATAATCTAACAATAATCAATGTACATATAGGATCATATTAATAATAAAAATATGTAGTTGTTTTATTTGATGAATGTGAAGAAGGAAATAAATCATCAAATAGAACTCCCAAATAAAATAACATATTAAATGTTTATATAATATAAAATAAAATCTAATCCATCTCAATTAACTTTTAATAACAAAAAAATAATAGGGTTATCCAAATATTGATTCAATGTTTTCAAAGGAAGATGAATGTTGACTAATATTAGAGACATTAAGGAAGATTAAAATAATTAATGAACAATCTATCATGTTTATACGATAAGGGATACGCAACATGAAATAAGTAGTATAATAGTGATAATATAAAGTATAATAAGTATAATAGAGTAACTAATAATAATTATTCAAAATACAAGATAGGTTTGGGTAATTTACATGTCCATAAAAAGATTAATTCAATAAAATTATATAAAAACATTAAAAAGTAAGGAAGGTAAAAAATACCATTCTCTCTCCCAAAATCCACCTTAAATATATATCTGGAGGCCCTTTAGTCACTAAAAATGATTTCAATTCATCACATTTTTTTCGGTAAGTAAATATTTGTGGAATGTGGGTAGTGGATTGGTTTTCAATTATTCTTAATGTAGAAAGCATGATTTTATCTATACTCATACATTCTTCATAACTACCTTCATTTTGAGAAAAATAGTATGTGTAATAGAAGAATAGATAATTTCCCATTATTTTTTTAATATCTAGTAACATTTCACCCCAATTAGTTTATCCATTATGGTGTTTTGTCCGAAATGGTGGGATTTCCTTTTGTGATTGAAATATGACCATGATTTTATACTTCAACATGGATATACTTGATCACCTTATAAATAAATGCATTATCCAATGAAAAAATTTAATAAAATATTCCTCAGCATGTTTTATTTCATTATTTAAAATTGTATCTTCATTTGACATGAATTTTTGGTCCTATATCAATTTTAGATTCATGTGGTCCAATTCGCTCTTCTAATCAATTTCTGCATTTGTGGCGAAATATATCCATGTTATTTTTCAAATCATATATCAATATATAATAATAAAACATTCCTTAATAATACCAAAAATTAATCCATATGTTATAATCTAAAAGCATGAATAGGCTGTGTTTTACAAGGTTACGTTTAAATTAGCTGATATTATTATATTTATATAAAAAATATAAATATATGATAAAAATGAATATTAAATTGTAAAATAAATTAAATTCATCATTTTTGAAAAATTAATCACAATAAAACACTTCGACACAAAATGAAAATTATCCAATTTTAGTGTATCATAAATATTTTTATTGAAATTCCTACATCACATACTATAATTGTTTTCTAAAAATATATACGTTCATCTATAGATTATAAAATAAGACACGATACATTATTCATACAAAATCCTATGGATGAAAAATGTTGAACACTACAAAATTTTCATGAAATCTTCATGATGATGTCACATAATATTATAGATTATAGAAGAGTGGAAGAGGCCCATTAAGGGGTAAAATTCACTATGTAGTAGGTAATTAACAATTAGCCACTCACGTAGAGGGATTGAAAGTGATGTGGGAGAATTTTCAATTTTCTTAATGACCTACTAAACTACAAAATCAACACCATAAGCCCACACTGAATACAAATTTTTTCAAATTTCTTGTGCATCACATTCTCAAACATAACATATTGGTGATTTATAGGGAAAGAATTTGATTGAAATTATTTTTTCTATAAACTACCCTTCAAAAATACCAAAACACTCATAACCATGGGAGGCTAGTTTGGATGAGGTTTTTAAAACATTAATTTCATTCAAGTTAAACCTACCTTTTTTGAACATCTATAAAACTAAAGTCCATTCCAACTATTTTCACCTACACATACTAAAAAGAATAAACCAATATAGTTTTTTAGTAATAACCAATCCCAAACCATAGTAAAATCGCTTTTATAAATTATTAAATTTTATATTCAGAAATTATATATCTGAAAAATAACTCTGGAAAATTTATTTCCAAATCAACAATATGAACACTAAAATAAGAACATCAAGTGGTTAAAATATGTAAAATGGTACAAGAGAGATTACCCGGTAATTTTTTAGGTATCACTATGAAAAATACTATTGAGTATGTGAATTTTGTGACACTAAATATGAGTCAGGTCTTGTAGAGAAAAAGAAAAAAGTTGATGAAAAAAGGTTGAGGAAAAAGTGGAATAATAAAAATAAATGGAAAAAGTATGATAAAAAGGATGGTAAAAAGTGGTTAAAAATATAATAAATAAATAAAACATGAGAATTAGAGAAAATATAAAAATATGGATCCATATAAACCCTTATACAGTACCTAGAGAGAATTAGGAAATGGAATGTTGAAAACTAATAGATAAATAATTATTCAAATATAAAAACACCATCAAATCAACTTCACTTTTGGAGAAGTGGTCTCTCAAATGTAATATTACAAAAAATTTCTGGAGGATTTGTTATGTAATAAATAAAATATTGTATTTAGTAGTTATATTTATTATTAATAATGTTTAATAATCGGTCAAATTAATATTACTAAAAATGTTAGATTTATGGTGTTTTCCCACCCATGGACAATTAGATCATGAATCCTTTGTAAGATACAATGAAATATTTGATAAATTTAATATTTAATACCCCTAAGTGTGTTTTTAAATATGTGATTAGAAGTGAATAAACCAAAAATAGTAATACTTTAACTTTCCAATTAGTTAATAATAAAACCCATAAAATTTCAAGAAGGCATTCTTGTTAAGGGAGAAATTTACATTTCCCAATAACTTTTTGATACATAGTATAAAAGATGAAAGATATATTCCCTTTATTCAGAGGAATCCCTTATTTTCTTCTAAATAAAATTAATATATGTTAACAATGGAAGATTAATTTTTTGAGCCAGTGATGAACAACTCACCATTAATCTATAGAATTAAATATATAATGGAACTAAATTAGGGTTAATTTACATTATCCCCTATGTTAAAAAACTCCCTTATATCTTGAGACTATAGTATAAAAAATTTAACAATATGAATATACTCAATAATTAAGTGGTAGTTAGAAAAGAGGAAAATAATTTCTGAAGATAATTAAGAAGATGAAGCTATACAGTGGATCAAGCACTTATCACGAGATTCCCATATAGAATTGGTCTCATTAGGTATCTAACCACCAACTTATGAACTAAAGAAACAACCTATAATGGATTTTTATTAAATTTTGATGAAAAATAAACCTTATGAATGAATTTTAAAGTAATTATGATGAAGGAACAAGAGGGAAAGTTGTTGGTGTTAAAGAAAATAATAAAATAAATCACTTGTAGAACTAAAGAAATCAAAGTGATTAACCCACACATTTTAAAAACAATTTATTAATTCAATAAGGAATCAAACTGAGACTTGATTCATAATAGAGGATTATTTATCCATTTAAGGAGGTGTTCAAAAATGAATTTATTATATTCCTAGATGCATGAATTATTTTCTCAACATCATAAAATTAAATAGTATGTCCATTATAAGTCATAAAAAAGATCATAGGAATTTTCTAGATAAAAAAATATTGAACCTGAGCTCATCTCTATAAGGATTGTCAAAATATAGAGAGTGTGTGTGGACTACTATAATTTAAATTAAAATACTATGAAATATTACTTCAAACTCTTTTTTATGTATTAAATGTTTGAGATGTTAGATGTAAATATGTTTAATTTCATTATATACGGGTATTATAATTAAAATTATATAATTGTGGATCTAAATGACCTTAAAATACTACTTTTAGTGTTTCGTGTGGAACCATTTCCAATTTTCAAATATATTATTTCACCATTAATGCAGCAATTACTTTGCTATGGTTTCTATAACATATATTTCATGAAATCAAAAATGGATTCATTATATTTTTTTATTTTTTATGTTTATGGATAATACTTATAGGTATTATTGATTATCTTTGATTTGGTACTAAAAATGTGTGGAAACATTTCCAATTTATTGTGTAGGAAAGGTTTCAATACATGATTCAATAAGGGTTTTTTATTAGATATAAAATATCTAAACAAGGAAGTGGATTTAATATCCTAATGATAAAGGTAATACAAGAGTTTCCCAACATTACCATGTTGAAGGTAATTGTAAAAATTCATTGACATATAGGATTTTATTTCCACATTATCAAGGATTTACACTACATATCCAGGGAACTAACATATAATTTTTTATGTATATTCTATTCAATTTTTGATATACCATTCAAGGATTATGTTTTTCATAAAAAGATGAATTTTATGAACTCCCTAATCATTAACTCTCTATACTGGGATGATACATTCATGTTGATATATGGTGCTAGTGATTTTCCTATAATATATACATTAGGATAGGAGGATTCCCATTTATTTCACATAGATTATTATTTAAATCACACTCTCATTGAAACCCAAATTAATAATGAAACAAAAAAAAGGAACTTATATTAGTTCTCTTTGCCTTTGAAATTTTAGACCCTAGTTGGTACTCTCTATGGTTATTTTATACACTTATTATAACAATTTAAGGTACTTATTAAATAAAAATAATGTAATTACAAGACTAATTTGATGGATAATGTTACTAAATTTATTGATATAATGTTTAAAGATAAAATGTTTTTGGAGAATGAGGTTGTTGATTATTTTAAAGACAGAAATTGAATAATGTTTTTGAGGAAGAGGAAATTGATATTTATTATGTGTTTCTTAATGAATTTTATTATACTGATTTAAATCCCCTTGCATGGTTTTCCTTAAATAATCATATATTTGTAAAATTAGACACTTTACTCACACATTTTATATCATGAAAATTATTGGGCTTTGGATGAGACAAAAATTAATTTTTGGGATGATCCCATTTTGTTTTTGTGATGTTTTTATGATCTTATTCAATGATGTGTGACCAAATAAAATGTGAAAATAATTCTAAAAATTTTCCATCCATCATCTGTAACAGAACACCATATATAAGGTAATAAATTGTCTAATATCCTATAAAGTGGATTATTTTGTACTAGTATCCACAAATTTGTATTGGAGGTTATAAGAACTAGTGAATTTTATACATAGATAATAAATATTATAATGAATCAATAGATTCTATAAAACCCAATCAGCATATTAGATGTGTTCAATATGTGGGGATTTATTTCATTGGACCCTTATTAATAAATCTTGGAAACACTTATATTCTAGTGTTTGAAAATTTCATTTTTAAATATATGGAATCTAATATAACATTGTATAAGATAGACAATGTATGGATCAATTTCCGAATAGAGAATTTATAATCTTAATTTGGAATCCCATGGTTAATAACTAAAGATCATAGAATTCGTTTCAATAATAACTTGATAAGGGGAATGATTGAAAAATACAGAGTAAGATATAATATCATCACCCCTTATCATCCATAAACAAGTGGTAACAAAGACTTACCTAACCAGATTATCATGATTATTTTGTAGAAAATAATAATCAAAGGTAGTAGGGATTGGTGAAATATTCTACATAATGTACTATATAAATGCATGGAAATAATTATAATAATAATTAGTAAAACACCAATTAGTATCATCCATGAAAAAAATAACATATACTTGTGGGGGTTGATCATCACTCATATTATGCAATAAATAAAGATAGAATAAAAATAAAACATACTAAGAAGAATATTATATTATAGCAAGTTGAGTTGGAATTGATCTAAAGAGATATTTATGGTAATTTCATGTTCTATACTGAGAAGATGAAGATATTCAATGATTCATGAATTTAACAACAATAATTTTTTCCTAAATTAAGGGTGTGTTGGTTTAACTCATTTTTATAGTTGTTTTCAGATAAATTAGAGTCTTCTTTGTTGATAACCTTCCATGTAATAAAAAATATTCCAAATAGTGATTTTAAGATCATACAAGAGCATGAAACATAATTCAAGTATAATGGTAAATGAATGAATTTATAAATAGACAATTTCAAAGAGGGTTATATTCTTTATATTTAATTTTATAAAGGATGTAAAGGTATTTATAGAACATTAATTTAAAGAAGCGGTACGTGGGTGGAAAAAAATTTATATTTTCTTTTTAAATTATATATATCAAATAGTCTTGATAAAGACCCTTTTAGGAATTAAAATACATAAGATATGGTCCTCTCCCATACTCCCCATACTATAGTTTCAATGAAAAAATATAGGAAAAATAATTTTTATAAGAATAACTAAATAATCACGGAACCTTGAGCCTTTTTCTATGACTAATAATTGGTTTAAATAATTTTTAAAGTAAATATTTCACAAATATTAACATCAATAGGGTTAAAATTACACCATATTATATTATTGTGATGTTTATTTTGTAGTTCAAGATTTTATTAATGGTGTGGCATTAGTGATTCCCTCTATAAAAATTTTAATGTGAAAAAGGATGAATCTAATATTTCAAAATATTTAGCCACATTATGAGACCAAAATGAAAGGCATTACCTGAGTATATAACCAACTATGTTGCATTATGAATCATTATCCCCTGGAAGAACAAATTTAGAAGGAAAATTGTGAACAATTCCAAATGTCTTTAACCAATTATTCACAATATGATTCATTTGGTTCTTATATGATATATTTCATCCCTATAATTTTAACCTATAAACCCCTAAATTCCTCATGACTATTCTAATTATGAACATTGAGTGACCCCAAATACAGTTCCCTTAGTGCTCTTGTCCTACCCCAATCTCCTTTTGGGATCAAGGTAACCTTTCTCCATCATCTAACACGTGATTTCAAAAACAACTCAATTTCTAACCGACATATGAGATATACCATTTTGACCCATTTTCACTAATTAATACAATCCCTATTAAAAATTAAATACTATCTTGGAACTATCCCTTATAAAATTTAATAGATTATTCAAAAATTCCTTACCTTCTATCTATTCACCTAGGTCCCACACAGAAACAATTAATATCCAGTCCAAGGGGAAAGACCCACTAACCCAACAACTGAAGATAATATAGATAACCTAACCAAAACAATAGAACATCAAAATACCCACACCATCAGACATGCTTTCCACTAGACTCCCATTATCCTCATCACTAACAACTAACCTAAGATATATTAACTAAATATTTTATCATTCTTATTTGAGTGTGGATTCCACCCAATATTATCAAAATCATTTCCTACAATTATCAAATAAAAAACACCAATATAGTCTTTGTAAATTATAGATAAATTTTACCTAAATAAATAATATGATTATTTGTCGATAATGGTTAAAATAATTATAGTAGATTCAGTAATGGTTTCATTGAGTGTAACTCCATGACATAAATCATTGGGTATGGGCCAAATTTTAATACAACCTCAGGTATTCCTCACTATGTACAAGTGGTTACAAAGGATATACATGCACACACATAATGGTTTGACATAGGCTCTTAAGTTCAATGATAATGTAATATATTTTAATATACTCCACCTAACACATCTACCTAAAATTGAGATCCCGCCCTTGATGATATACATGATGTTCTTAAGTTCCATGTATAAAAAATCTACAATCGATGATATAATGGTGTAAACACTTCATAAAATATACCATCAATACCAAATCCAAGCCATGCATCAAATATTTCTTATCATTAGGTCATATATAACATGACCCTTATGAAACTACATTATATCTATAGATCGACAAAATAACCAAACTATCTCCAATACAATCAGAATAAACTGTGTAACTAATCCCCTGCTCTAGAACAGTCAAAACTGAGTCTACTATCCTTAGTCTCTTCATATATAGGATGACATTGTCATATAAACATGTCCACTAAAACATTACTCCCTTATTTTAAATCTAAATCATTGGTGCTTCCAAATTTGATATATCATATTTGATTCATTCTTAGTACCAACTATGATACGGATGCTTCTAATCTAAAACACATTCCCATTGTGTTCAACAGAAATCACCACCTCTACCATCTATGGGTCCACAAAAATTATTTCAAATGATATAATATTTACCAAAAACCACGCCTCCTATAACTAAAAGTGACACTTCAATAGTTTTTAATAAAATCATTGTGTTTAATGCTCACTTAATAAAATCTTTATGTTCCTAGAATGCATTTATGATGACTTTGATTATATCAATACAGCATCGAAAAAAGCAATATGAAACGATTAATGATATGGATAGAAAATCCTTTTTTGGAAACCCATGAACACTGTTAGAGAACTGTTATTCCCAAAAGGAATAAAAATATACTCATATTGTTTTTATCATCTCCTAAAAAATATCTTATGAATTGACTCTTCTTTAACATGATGTCGGTGGTAACCTATCCATAATTTAAACATAGAGAACCATCGAGATATCCCATACTAGTTAAATAGGTCATCAATCCAAAAAATGGGTATCAAATCATCATAGTTATATGGTCTATCTTCTTATAGTATAAAAATAACAAAATACAACTTCTTGTTTACATTGTGAACAAAACTATATCACCCTAAAGTGTTGTTATCAATTTGATAAAACCATTTATCTCTGAATCCTTAAGATATTCCTTAAGTTCTATAAACTGAGGTAGTTCTATATGATATGGGGAATTGATATAGGTTGTTCTATTTAAATTATTTATATATAAAATATTTATTATCTCTCATGCAGGAGACATATATTTCATCAATAAATACATCATAATATGGGTCCACCACCAAATGAAAGAAAGAGGCTACCATAGGGTCTGCCACCACATGTGTGGTAATTTCTCTAACCAAATTCATGTTTGGTTATATTGTACCTACTCTATCATCCGGATCACTATTTTAAATAACATTCTCTCTATTATGTGTAGTAAATGATATGTATCTCTTATAATATTCAATTTGTAACGCCTCGAGTTTTTATTAATTATTTTTTTCAAATAAATTAAAATTATTTGATGGATTGTGTTGAACACTAAAAAATATAAATATTGATTTATAAAAAGTATTTCATTACATAAAACACATAGTTTTTATTGTGGTACATTTGAGAACAATTTTTCTTGTGAAACAAAAAAATGAGTTCCTTCGATAGATTTTGTTACTTGAAAAATTGAGTTTAAAAAAAACAATAGAGTACTATTTATTATAACCATTATGAAATATATTCTAGAGTGGAGGTAATGAATAGGATTAAATGAACTATAAAAATATGGTTTACACATATTTACAAAAAAAATCATTGATAAAAAATTTTTTATAAATTAATATAAAAACTAATGGAAAATAAAGGATGTGTTTTTATTAAACATTATTTTTATTCCCACAATGGAATTATATCTTTGTAAATTAAATTATACACTTTTATTGAATGATATTAATTAAAGTTATGTTTTATTTATTAAATAATTTCTTTTTAAATTTATTTAATATGTTTTAGAGGAATAAACTAAGAACCAATCCATTTTATTTCAAAAAATTTCATTTTTCTAAAAAAAAGAATTATCACCATGTAATGTATAATGTATCATAAAGCTAAATTTTGGCACATTAATAAATTTTATTTAGAATAAAAAAAATCATTTTGCGAATATCAATTTCAAAAAAGGGTAATTTTTTTGTTTTTTTAAAAGATTCATCTTTTGACGAATAAAAAAATACTGAATTTTAATAACAAATAGTCTTTTTAATAAATAATTTAGAATGTTAAATTATATTATTAATTGTTTTTAATGTAAAAATATTTCAATTATAAATACATTATTCTAATTTATGTCATTGGAATAATTTTTATAGTGGATTTAGATATATAAACATATGGATTTTTTGAACATATTCACTTTAAACCCACGCTTTCTCAACCGATCTACAAGATAACATTTTAATTAATGTTTTCCCCTTATGTGATTAGATTTTTTAAAAATGGAATCAAAATTTGAAATAATTGGCCTAAATTTAGTAAATATATCTTTTTTGGTAATGGACAATGGGAATAATAAACAAAATACATTTTAGTACCTCATTTAAGGTTAAATCATGTAATTAAGGGTAAAATAATCTTATAAATATTATAAAATGGCCCTAGAAATGGAAAAAAAATTATTGGATAGGTATTTACTATTCACGAGAATTACATTAATGGTTATGTGACCATTTATATCAATTTTATGAGATATAACCTTCATAATATTTTATTCAGTGCGATTTCAAACATGTCATACTATTTTTTAAGTGAAATATATATAATATGGTGTTATCTATAGAATATATTTGACTATAAATATAAAATTTTAAGATAAATTGTTTATAATAATCTTGTAATTTTATTTTTTATTAATTTTTTATATATAATTACAATAAATAAGTACACAATGATTGAGTATAAATTATTCAGCTGATGAAAACGTCAATTAAATGATATCATAAATATTAAAAGAAACACAATTTTAATTAATTAAGAGAGTGATAAAAAATTATATTCATAATAAATTTTAGGATTTTAGGAAATGGTATCGTTTGAATATATGATCTTTTATTAATTTTGTATAAATTAAATGTCATGAATAGTGTAAAAATTGAAACTAAGGACATTTTATGGAAAAAATATTCTATTAAATTATTAAAAAATCATAAAAATATTAAATATAAAGAAGCGGATGATATGTTTTCAAATATATCATAAATTTTACATTAATTTTATATTTGAAAATTTATATGTAAAAATTACATCCTTGTAAAATTGATAAATTTTTTACATAATATTAAATAAAAATATGAGAACTATGTGGTAATAAAAGTGATATTGTTTAAAATAATCCCAAAACTTGTCTAAAATATATTGGTTAATTATATTACAACCTAATAATATATAATATTAAAATAAATGGATTTCTTTAGGTATTTGGATATAAATTGAATTTATTATAAATTAATCTCTTGTGAAATTCAATATGTGTCCCTCCCTCTCTTAGAAAAGGGAACCACTTATTATCTTGTAATAATAGTAGATAAGATATTTTCTGGAACTAAACATGTCCAGATATCCTCCCAGATTCCATAACTTCATCTTATAATCCTTATTTTGGGTAAAACGCTAACCAAGTAAGTCCTTTGGTGCAATCTAAAAGGAGATATCCGAAGAAGAGGTAATGTTCCTTAACAAACATTTTTGTTTTATTTTTACCTTAAACCCATTATTTTTTTTATTTCATGTATATATAATAACATGATTATATTCAGTACACTGATGTGTTTTTATGTTATGGTTTCCACCCACAAATCAATACACTTTTGTCAAATGGGATACCCAATCATCATTTGTGTGTACGACAGAGTAATGCCTCACAAACTGATATTGTTTGTTCGTATATAAATACCTTTAATGGTTAGGAATAATGATTGACTAATAGATTATATATATGATTATAATATTTATTTTATTTTATTATTATTCTTTAATCATTATATTACACATACCATTATGCTTTCCAATTTTTGGGTAGATGACAATGTTGTTCATGTGTACGACAGATTATCAACTTGTGAAGTGATGTGATTCATTAACGTTGTACATGGAATGTGTTAATGGTGTTTTTAACAAAGATAAGTGATATATATGACATTAAAATGATTATTTAACTATATTATATCATATAATATTGTTTATTTTAATGTGATAGTAAAATAAAAACAGTGTTCATATGTACATACGGAATAATGTCTCCCTAAACGGTGTATTTTATTTTATTACCTATATGATTTATGAACAAAATAAACACACACACACACACATATATATATATATAATTAATATATATTTTATTTTTATATCTTTTTTATCATTATTTTTATGATTAAATCAGGATCTATGTAAGAGGACCAAGAATATCAAGTCAAAATATGTAAGAAAAAAAAGTTGTAAATTTAACATGGATTCATTAGTTAATGAGTAATATGAACTCTTAAGTAAATAATATATGGTATTATATGAATGAATACAATTATTTGGAATATTTATAATAAACTTATATTTATAATACTAGATTTTTTAATATGTACAAACGAAGTGAAGACTTAACGTATGGGGATTTCTAGTCTAACTTTTATTTATGTGTGACCTATGCCATGTTTACCAATCATTTTATTTTGGTGGAGTATACAGTTCCTAAGAATCTATTATATGATTCTTATCCTAAAATTTATGGATATTTACATATCCATTTTATGATCTCTATTTACAAGGTTTTATGGTTCAAAAGTTACCAAATCGACAAGGTAATTTTGTCTTAATTTTCCTCCATTGAGACACATGTTATGTTATAAACCTATAATTTTTTATGAGGTGTATATATAATTATTTCAAATATTTTGTCATGGATATCATTGTTTTTATTATATTAAACGTTTTAATTAATTTTATTCTCTCTTTAGACTTAAATTTATTTTATTCAAAAAACCATTTTTTTTAAAAATATTAAAAAAATTCTACCGTGATTTTGAAAATACAATATTACATATGCATTAAATTTTAAATAAATGGTTTTAAGAGGAATATTATTTTATCTGGTCAAATATAATTTTAATTATAACAACTATGTTAATTTAATATTTTTATAACATGTACTGAATGGATGGAATTCTTCCACCACTATAACCAATCATTTCATCAAAGCTGCCATTATAAATTTTCTATGTTATTTTAAATGAAAATGTTTTTTTCAAATTAATATGTTTTAAAAAGTTATTTTACAAATAATAAATTATACTTTCATCATTAATTATTTCATATGATCTTTAACCACCATTTTCTATCTATTATAGCATTATTTGATTTTACTTATGCTTTATTAGGGTTATGATTTAGGGATTATATTATTATTGTTCCTATGGTTTGTTAATATTTATGATGAATTGTTTTGGTTATTGTAGCCTGTATATAAATGATCTTCATTATTTCATGTTTTGGGGATATATCTCCCATGAATTAATTGGGTAATTATTAATATATCAATAGGTAATAATTTCAGAAAGGTGGACTAAACCCTGTTCAATAATGGTCTTTGTCTGCTAAAATAGTATTGGGAGTGGAATTTGATTACTAAGATGGTCTTGGGAGTGAAAATTGACTATTAATATTGTATTGGGTGTGAGACATGACTCATAATATTGTTTGGGGATGGAACACATTCCACTAAGATAACCTTGGCCTAGATCATTGCCTACTATTGAAATAAATTTATATATTTATGTGTCTTCCACAATTCCATGTATTTTTTCTATGTTATTATTTTATAGTTAATGATTTTTACTCCTTTATGATTCATGTATTATGAACATCCAATATTTATTTAATGAAATGGGTATATGATCATTGAAATGTAATGTATTATCTTAAAATATTATTCAATATTTTTTGCACTTATGTTCATGTTTTTCTTATTTATCTCCCTTGTTTACCCTTAATAAGAATCTATGGTAACACCATATTATATTTATCTCCCCAGTATATGAAGAAAGTAATTAGGTATGATATGTAAAATAGGGTTCTAGTTGTGATTAAATAAAAGGTATATTATGTACATGTATTAGTAACTAGTTGTTTATGTTTCCATGTTTCCAAAGGCACAAAAATATCATGGTCTTTGGGCGTGTGTTTTTATAATGAATGAAATTTTCCATAGAAAATGATGTCATATATATATATACCATGTCATAATATGATGTGAGTTTAATAACTAATCATCCATTTCATGTCAATGAACACAATGAAGATAGTCATATCAAGGATTATAAAATCACATAGATGTCTATAGCCAGAATCTAATAAGGGACATAGTGAATATCATGGAATAAGATCCACATTCATTCCTATCAGTGTATCAAGAGAGAGTAACTGAAAAGAAAACATTATTGGTCATTCAAGTTATATGTCCCCATCCTTAAACATTACATAATCCTATGTTAAGTCAAGAATTCACATTAAGAATGTTTTTAGGTTTAGAGTTTTACCTAATTTGGTCATAACTATAACATTATATCTCAAATATAATAATTGAACACCTATAATCTATACAATTTTTCACAATAATAAAACACCATGATTAAAAAAAAGGATTATTTTCTTGATAAAAATCTTCTTTAATTCTTTTTTTCTGTAACCCTTCCTTATAATCTCTGAAAAAAAAATTTAAAAAAAATTGGGATGAGCATAAAAAGCTTAGTAAGGGATATAAAATAAATAGAGGAAACATTAGTCCATGAATACATACAAATAAAAAAAATAATACTTTTAAATCTTAAAATATAATCTCTTTAACATACCTCATGAAATAATAAGATTTATGAAGAACACATATAAATCATAAATCATATGGTTAAATTGTGGTATCCATAACATACTTTTGTTGTAGATTTCACAACGATAATGGGAGGTACGTTTGGAATATCAATTACAGGATATTCCCTAAATATCATAAAATAAATATTGATGTTTACCTCCATCATGTTACCCATTTCTTTGGAGATATATCTCGGGATCACCCGCAATTGGTTTATCAGGGAACCACCCATAAACGTAAATAATTCCCAAGAACCACAACATATTCATAACACATAAAACAAGTATAATGGATAGATAACATTTCAATATTTCAATCAAAATATATCATTTCAAGATATTGAAATAATAAATTCATTATCAAAACCATTTTCAACACCAAAATATGTAAAAAGTGTATATGGTATTTATTTTCCTTTTAAAAACATTACTGCTTGGTAAGGAATCCAAATATCAAGTTATGCTCGTGGCGGTGGAAAGGTCATTATCACCATGTATGTTAAAAAGAAACATTCTTTTTGTAGCTTAGTAATATTTTTTTTAGAAAAATATTCATTTTTAAAACCATTTAATTAAATTTAAAGTAAAATTGTGTAATTATTCACCGTACAAAATAAGGTCGTGTATAAACCAAATTATTCCTCAATTATTAGAGATTGAGATGAAGTCCCTTACAAATATCATTTTGTAAATAAAATACATTGATTATGTGTATTCACTGTAAAAAATATAAATAAAGTATAAATACAAAAATTATATCAAAATTTATTTCTCACCTAATCAAAGCATGACCAAATCACGAAGTAAAGGTTTAACCTAAAGAATGAAAATTCGGTTCAAAAGGTCCATTACCTTGAGTCTAACATGTCTTGTTTGTTCTTTATCTCCATGAATAATAATCATAAGTTAATTTATACTTGATTAAGAACATTTTTCATGTTTATTATTCCTTTTATATAACTTAATACCTTTTTAAAATAATCATGTAATTATTCAAGTTCATAATTTTGTTAATATTCTGTACTTATGTCGAAAATGAACTTGTTATAATTACAAATCATACAAGTGGTTAAAATAAAAATATCTACATAGTATTATCCATGATATAAATATCATATATATCACGTATATATATTTATTTATAGTATTTCATAACATTTGGTATGTGATATGAAATGCACCATTCTTGGAGATGGTAGGCCGTACGTATGCATTAACGCTGCTTTCATTTCTTGTTCATATTTAAATGAATGAAAACTAAATGATTCATATGTATATTATAATTCTAGTATAATATAATATTTTACATTTGTTACATAATTTAATTAATTCCATTCTATATACTCTACATGTATGGAATGAATTAGTCATATAACTTCTAAGGGCGGTAGTGCTAACCTCTTAAATGAAATTATCATATTTACATGTTATGGAAAGAATAAAGGTATAATGTAAATGAAAAATACATTATCATAAAAGAAATATAAATATAATATATATCATATATAAATACAGTTCCATAATATTTTCCTCTATAAGATGTTATAGGGTAAAATTTAACAATCATCGTTTCATGAGGTAGTAGTTCACCAAACATAGAAACAGTATGTTTTTATCCACTAGATCGAGGTGTGTGTTAGTGTAGTTTCTATAATTCTCTTTAAAAGTTACTATTATATTGAGTATACTGTGGTTTTTATTTAATAAATGAATATAAATAGAATATTGAGTGGAGAAGGAAAATAAAGGAAAGGAACTTCAGAGAAGACATTACCTCTATATTGGTTAACTTTCATTGATTTCAGCAAAAAGGCTTTCTTGAATTTCCATATTCCAAAGGTATGGCATATAGGAGGAATTGAGGGATATAGAGTCCTTATTTTATTAAAAATTTTAATAGAAATGATGCTTGATAGGTGTGATTAAGTGGATATAGGTGATAACCATTTATAAGAGGAAGGAGGGGTACTTTAGGAAAGTCTAGAAATATTATTTTAATATAAATTTAATTTCGATTACAAATCATCCAAAACTCATTTAATTTGTAGATTAGTTTTTTTGTTTATAATACCAATTATAAAATAATTTTTAGATACGTTTTTAATATTTTTTATCCTTATCGTTTTGGGGTTGACCTGTATTTTTTCCTTTTTAATATTTATATGATATCATGTAATTTACACATTATAGGTTAATGTAATTACCATATCTTGTCAAAAAACCCAAAAAAGTCATTTATGACATTGTTTTAATTATATTAATCATTTTGACTAATATTATATTTTTAGAAATCTATTATCATTCAATAAACTATTTTTAATTATAAGTTATTAATTATGTCAATTTTGGACACTATTCATACTTGACTTTTTTACAAATTTCTTAACAATCTGATTCCTTCAAAAAAAGGAATTAACTAATATATAATATTTCCATATCCTCCAAAAAATTAATTTATGACATAAAAATAAACAAATTAAATTTATTTTACATTTCTAATATCATTTATTTGAATCCTTTATTAATGAAGTTACCACTGCATCATTATTGTGTCATAATTAAATTTATATATTTAAAGTCTAAAAATTATATATAAAATATGATGATATATAAAATATATTTATATTTATAATTAAAATTTTTAGTCAAAGAAATCAATTATATAACCCCATATAAAAATTGTTTAGTAAAATATACATGATTTGGTTGTATTTTTATCTACATTAAATTAATTCTTATAAAATGTCATTTTCACACCCATAAGGCTCCATAGGGTCCCACAATTGACCCAAGTATTCCCATTGATGGAAATATCTCATAAAATATTATTATTAAACTACATAGGATATTTTCATATTATTATAATATTAATTTTATCCTTATTTACTATATTTACCTTTTAACAATGGTAAATAAAATAACTTCTAAATTTATTGTTCATAATGTCCAAAAATGGAGGGTACTTAGTTAACAAATTTGAAGCTTATGAATCCAAATATATAATCCATTTTTGAAAATTCAAAACATTTAATTTTCATTAATTAATTTAAAATAAATTCCCACTGTCAAAACCCAAAAGCGGGGCTTTAAGATGTAATAATCATCAAAAGAATGGCATGTGTTTATGTCCAATACAATTTAAAATTACATCCAAAAAACATAATAGGATTAAATGATAAAAACAATTATCCAATTTTAATTTTAAACCAATTAAAATGAAAACATAAATATATAAAAAATAAGATGAAGAGGCATTTTTGAATTAAAATGTAGTATTTTTTTAATATTCATGAAAAATGAAATTTATCAGAAAATTACCAAAAAATTAACCAAAGTAACTTCTAGTGCTCCAATTCTATATTATAATTTCATGTCTTCAAATAAATAATTTAAAAGTGACAATAACCAAATTTAATAAGGGTTCTCCATCAAAAGGTACTAAAGCTTCATTTTTAGAAAAAATACTTCTTTTATCTGAAAAAATTGAATTTTTTCTTATATCATATCTAAAATAGATATAAGATGAATTTAAAACCTTTAATTAAATATATATCATACATTTCCCATTAAATAAAAATCCATTACGTGTGATATGATTTTATAAACTCAATTATTCTCTTTTATAAATAGGTTTTCATAAAAACACATCATTTATATTTAAATGGGTTTTATTTCCATTTATAAAAAAATTGGTAACCAATGAATAATTACGTAAGCATGGGTAAACCATATTTCAAAATTCAATTGATCAAATTAATTTTCTCTATTCTAACATCTAAGCATTTACATTTTAAAATAATAATATTATTAGGTTATTGTTCGGTATAACTAAATGTTGTGTGCAACATAAGATTTTGGAGAAACTCGTAGTTGTTTTTCAAGTATGGTATCTGAAAAAAGCATCCACTTTAACGTAATATTAATATCTTATTCATAAATATTAATAAAAAAATAAGAGGTATTATTTTATAAATACTTGGGTCATTACTTATTACCTCCCTTTTGGAAATCATGTCCTCGCAATTTTAAAATTAGGCTCAGAAACTTCATTGAAAACCCCTCATCATAAAAAGAGTCAATAAAACTATCACATTAATGAAAGAATATAGTAGTACAAAGGTCACTTGAGATAACTTATACTAGGATTACATGTAGAAAACATGGATATAAAAGAAAAACTAACCATCAAGTACTGTTTGAGAGTGATAGAAAATGCGTTTCAGGAGAAAGTAAACTACCAAAAAACCAAAACCATGTAATGGGTTAAACGGTATTTGATTCCCTATTAGGAAAAGTAAACGGAAAATGTTTTTTATTTAAGTTCATTTTCATAAATTTGGGGAATTTATTTATGATATTTACTAATACCATAAGTAAATATACTTACTTTTCTAGTATAGTTTCATCATTCAATATATTTCTACCAAAACTCATGTTTTCTCCAGGTGAAGAGTACAGAAAATGACATGATCACACCTGAAGTGATAGAATTAACTTACAGAGAATCACATAATCCACAAAAAATGTACTATATATCTCCCCTGTCATTATACAATAACAAAAATCAAAATGGTTAGTACGAGATCAAATAATCCCCAAAAAGTATAATCCTTTATAAACAATAATACTCTTAATCTCCAAAATTCAACAAATTAAACCCAAAGATCAAAAAATACCATTCAATAAGAAATTTTCCTTAATATTATTCAAAATAATCCAATCTAAGTTTGAAACCCATAATTTAGAAGTTTTTTATCCCATATTATTACACGAAAAATCTTAACATTTATCTCCAAATAACATTGACTACTCTTAAATTCTCAAATTGAAAGGTAATTCACCTAATAAAATGTTCTCCCTGATAGGTTAATCATTTCCACAAATAACCCAATTCTCCACAATAAAAACATAGATTATTACCAAAAAATATTTTAACTGTAACACCACAAATTAAATCCAATAGTATTCCATTTCCATAGGCATATACTGTTTCCAAAAGAGCGAACATCTTCCAAAATAACATTCATCACATAATAACAAAATCATTTTACTATACTAAGGATATCTATTTTACAAAACATAAGTTTCAAAAATAAAATTATTAATGATCCATGAAATCATTTAACTAAAAATAATAAGTAATACTAACCAAGGACATCACATAGTCAAGTGGTAGGTTATAAATCTCAGTCACACTTTAGTTGTGGGATTGATTCCCGCATCTTTTTCTGATGCAATGGGTTGTCACACAATCAGTGTGTAATCCATTTTAAAACACTATATAATTATTAAAACATTCTCAAAATAAGTCAAAAACATTAAAAATAACGATAACATATTTTAACCGCAACGGTAATCTCATACCTCATATTTTGTATCCCAAAAATTAATAACTCATAATTTCCTCAAATTCAAGGATCATATGAACCCTAATGGTTCTTTATAACGATATCCTTAAAACAAACTACATTTCTTCCTCAATTGAAAAAATATAAGTGTTACAAATACTAGAAGTCCACCAATGAGATCCCATTATTAAAAAATTTAAACATATCATTATAAATAGATCTGACATGACTCTTCAATTCCTAAAATCTAATAACCCAATGTTTTCAATGAAAAGTAATTTCTTATAAATATGTCATAAAATCACATGGAAACACAAAATAATGAACTATTAATTGCTAAGTGACCATTAAAAATAAGTTTGTCGCTTCTGTATTGGTAATTTCAAAAATCTAACATACACGGTTGCAATGAATAAGTTATTTAGAGTATAATAAGAAAAACATAATTTTTGATTAATAGTAACATTCCCTTTTTAATCGTATCATAACGTTATGAATAGTTATATAACCTATTGAATAGTAACCTCAAATAAGATAGTATAAAAATAATAGTCAAGTTGAAAGCACAATATTCATATATTTTAGAATAAGTAGATGAATGTTTTAAAACTGGTTTTTGATAATAAATTATGATTTTAATTAAATATTAAAATAATCATATCTAGAAATTTATTATTGAAAAATGGACTCCATTTTTGGATTCTACAAGTCAAAAAATGGTTAGGGTGATTTTTTGGGATTTTTTTGAAATACTTGAATTTTTTATGATTAGTAAAATGTGATAATTTACGATAATTGCTAAATAAGAGATTTATTTATTCATTAATGATGTTATGAAGATATAAAACCAATTTGTTTGGGATAAAATGATAAAATTACTATTCTTCTTCCTGGATGATTCACTATTCCTTGTCTTGTAGGGAAATAAAAAATTATTGAATTTTATAATGAGAAATCCCTTCTCTCATCCACTATAAAAACCCCCTTCACTCCCTCTACTTTTAAATCCTCTCAAGCCTTGTGTATTTCCTATATTATTCCCAAATATCTCCCCAGGAACCTCCAACAGGTCAAAATGCTCATTGCCTCTTCAAAATACTGAAATCACTTCCCTTAATAGGTTCTTAAAGGAGGAAGTCTCAAGAGGTAAATTCTCCTTTCCAATTCCTTCGTTTCTTTTAAGTTATTTTCTTTTTGTTTCATTCCTCACCTCCCTTCACCATAATAGTTTGATAAATAAATTAACATACATGTACTATAATTGTTTCATTCTAATTGGATATTTCATTTTCTTCTCTCCTTTCCCCACCCATTATTTGAAAGAAATGAAACCACAATTTGAGATATGCTGATTTAGCAATTTCAAGGAAAACAGATTATCAATTTGTATTATAATCATTAATTCTGGTCATTAAACCATTTTTGTTATGGTTGAACCAGATTATTATATATGTAATATATCTTATTATTATTATTTTAATCCTTTTGTACAAATGGTATAATTTTATAAAGCAAAACAAGTTCTTAGTAATCAAATCCACCGATTAACAAAAACAATTGTCACTATGGTTTTATATAATAGTTTGACTTCAATCTAAGTAACCAAATTAAATTTAAACCCATGTAATCTCATTTATTTTTAATAATAGAATATAACTTTATTTCTATACAACCACTTCCATCTTTAATGTTTATCCAAACTTGAATATAAGTGAATCTATCTTTTAAAACCAATTAAACAAACAATCCCGAACAATGAAATTGAAACTTATAACTAATCAAAAAGGCATTGAATTAACTAAAATGGTTATAATAGATCAATTAAATATATAAGAGGTTCTGTAATTATGAATTAATAATCCTAATTTTCTAATTCATTTATTTGAAAACAAGTAGAGAACACCAACAGATTTAAGGTAAGGGATCCTCCCCTTTTCACTCATAATCATGATTTTCCTCTATGCTATTTCTTCTTATGTGTAATATAAAATTATGGGGTATGTTTATGCACATACCACATACTTCCCTCTTGATTTATAACTTATGAGAAACACATTTTCTCTCTCATCAATCCCTCTTTGTTTCACCTGATACCATGCGGATAAACAGAAATGAATTCTACTTGAACTTTCTTTATTCCTTCGAGTTGCTCTATCTTTCTTTTTACCAATATGTATTTTTATTTTTTTATATAAAATTTATAAATTATATTTATATTCTCCAAAATCATGTTCCAATATCCATCTCTCATTCTCTTTGGAGGATATACATGCTTTTAATTGAATCCCTACTCAATACTTCCCAATAAGCACACTCATTTTTAGTTAACTTCCCGAATTCTTCCATAGTTTCAAGTGCACTATATCCTCTATTTTAGGACACCATTGTATTTATTAAACCATTATTTTTATTATTAAACCCTTATTAGTTCAATCCTATATTTATATAAAATATATTCCTATTTTCTATTTTAAAAGTACTATAGTATTTTCCTTAAAACCGCAGAAAAATGTTTTGACGCTAATGTTTCTCAAATACATTCTTTATAGGATTTCACTTATTTTTGAAATCACATACCATTTTATAAACCTATTTTAACCTATTTAAGTCCATGTATTTTCTAAATACTTTTTTTCAATGGACATTTTCATGACATGCTCATTCGTTATTCTAGATGTCATGATTGTGATACCCAATTCTTTCCATGGGTGCCATTATATTTATGCACGGTTGTTTATGTATGATTATTTATGTGGATAGAATATTTATGTTCCAAGAATTGTCTTATGATTCTTCCACATTTATATGATTCTATGTTTATATGATCACATGCTTATATGACATGACTTTATATCTTCTATGCTTTGTTATTAGTATGTCATGCCTCCTAACTCATGTGCTTAAGATGAATCCTTATTTTCATTACATTACTAGGATTTTTAGCTCATCCCTTTGTTCATCGTTTACCTAGGGTACCCTATACAGTTGTAAGGGATCAATGGAAGTTATAAGTTCATTATGGAGATTAAATAAAGAAGTGTTTTTCCCCATGTTTTATGTTTTATGTACTAAGTCATCCAAGACACTAGAGTTAATGACACATGGCCTGTACTCTGATGTATAATTATGCTTAAAATCTTGAAATATAATATGAAAAACGATGAGGCCATTATAGTTCATATCAGAGGATGGTCTAGTAATTTTTGGATATTAGGAATAGAGAACCTACGTGAGAAACTTATGGATAAGGTTATGTATAAGAAAATAGTATTAAACTTTGGTGAGTATTCCGTAAGTAGTTTATCAAGAAAATACATTTCTATCTTGATACGAGTAGGTAGAGGAAGCTCTGGAATAGATGTACCTAGGAGTTGAAACTCTGACAAGGAGTTTCGGGTATGACCGGGGGTATCCTAGTTCATGAAAATTGGTCTTTCTACACTCTTGGTTACAACACTCCCAGGGGATATGCTTTGGTAGATTTATGAGCTTATTACAAACAATTATTAAGGGACAAAAAATCCCAAAAGGAATATATGTTTAGAAATAGATTGACCATAACATAGATATAAACCTAAGGAATCACAAGTTAAGATATAATTCTTCTTTATAGGTTCATCATTTTGTGTTCAAAGTTTCATTTCTAAGTTCAATAGCTATGTATTCAAGACCACTAATTATAAGTTCTTTTTCTTAGTTAATGGTGGTAAATATAAGAACACATATGAACAACCAATGTAATAGGCAATGTGATGGTAGCCCTAATGATCTTCCTGATATGATAGGATAGGGTGATCGAAACTTCATGATAGTACTTTCTCAGCTAGCTCGATTTATGAATAATAACTTCAGTCATGTGGAACTCCCTCTTCCTCCAAGGAAAGAGAAATTTTCTGTAGAATCATTCATGCAACAAAGGCCTCCCATGTTTAGCAGATCTTCTAATCCCCTCCTCATGGAAAAATGAATTAACTACATTGAAAAGATATTCTCTATCCATCAGTGCTTAGAAAAAGAGAATGTTGTAATGGTGGTCTATCATTTTTATAGGGAATCTGATTAATGGTGGACACTAATCAATAATACAAGGTCCCAATAAGAAATTGATTCGATGGATTGGGAGGAATTCAAGAGGTAGTTTTTCAACAAATATTTTCATTGAACCCACTGTCTTAAGATGGAAAGAGAGTTCCTTGGACTCAAGTAGAATGAAGATGAGTCCATCGATGCATTTGAAGCAAACATTATAATTATTGAAAGGTATGCCTCTATATTTTTCATGAACACCGAAAGCAAGGTGGATTTCCTATTTATTGGACTACAGCCAAGTCTATGAAATGTGTTGGTTATTCAAGACATCAATAGTTATGAGGATATTTTATGTTGTTACCTCAAGGTTACAATGTTGATTGGAGACTCTCAGTGGTCTCATGGGCCCAGTGACAAGAAGAGGAAAATGGAGAACAACATGGGTGGTTCATCAAACCAATCTCTTGATAGAAACAAGCCCAACTTTTCCCCTTGAAAAAATTATGGGAAGAATCATCTTAATAACTGTCTGAAGGGAACCAAGAATTGCTTAAAATGTGGAAGGTATGGTCATCTAGACAATAAGAGCCAAAGGGATATGAAAAATCCGGATAATGTTGAATAATAAAGGAAGGTTCGGATCAACACCCATCCTACAGTGCAGTGTTACAACTACAAGGTGCATGGGCATTATGCAAACAATTTCCTTAAGCTGAGGGTTGTTAGATCCAATCAAAAACAACCTCCAAGGAAACGAAGAAGATAATATGTTATCACTATTTCTGAGGTGGAGTTGGACTATGATGTTGTGATAGGTATAATAGTTAACAATTCAAGAATAGCGAACACAGTAGTTGATCATGGTTATATGAATTCTTTCATATCTAGAAAGTTTAGTAGATCTATTCAAACACCACCTCAAAATTTGGAGGAAAATATATCTGTGAGAATAGTGAATGGATAAATCTTTGCATCCATGGTTTATAACTCCTCCTCGGTTAAAGTTTGTGGACTGAACCTCCCATCAAATCTCGTCATACATCCATTAGTGGATTTCGATGCTATCTTGGGCATGGATTGTATATCTTTGTATAATGTCAACATCTACTATTCAGAAAGGGGGATTACTCTTCACATCTCAAAGCATCCTCCAATTCTTTAAAAGTGTAAAGTGGGAAATGAGTCTCATTTAAAATATTCCTCTCAAGTCTGGATAGTTTTGCCTTATTAGCAATAGTTTCTAGCTCATATAATTGACACAAAGAAGAGAATCATGCTTGAATACATTCCAATCGGGAGGTATTACACTGATGTATTCCCTAAAGAGTTGACTGGTCTTCCTCCAGACCGAGAGGTTGAGTTCTCAATTGAACTTTTCCCATTATCTCTACATATCTCAAAGACACCTTACAGAATGGCCATCGTAGAGCTAGAAGAGCTGAAGAAGTAGTTACATGATAATATAAAGAAGGGTTTTATATGCCCGAGTGCTTCACAGTGGGGTGATCCAGTCCTCTTCTTGAAGAAGAAGGATGGATCAATGCACCTCTACATTGATTATCATGAGATCAATAAAATCTCGATAAAGAACAAGTATCCCCTACCACGGATAGATGACATATTTTATCAGCTTCTTGGGGCCATTTCATTCTCTATGGTGGACCTTCGTCCTAGATATCACCAATTAAAGGTGAGGAAGGAAGTTATTCCCAAGACTTCCTTTCGAACGAGGCATGGAAACTATGAGTTCATAGTGATTCCCTTCGATCTCACTAATGCTCCATCAATTTTCATGGATTTAATGCATAGAGTCTTTAGATATTATCTCTAAAAATTAGTGGTAGTCTTTAGTGATGATATTCTGATATACTCCATGAGCAAGGAGGAACATGAGGAGCATTTGAAAACTTTTTTAAAGACATTGTGAAGGGATAAGTTGTATGAAAAGTATAGTAAATGTGAGTTCTGCATAGAAGAGGTATCTTTTTGGTGGCATGTTATCACCAACAAAAGGATATCCGTGGAACCTTCCAAGATAAATGCAATTGAAGAGTGGCCCATGCCAACATATGTAATGGGCATCTGTAGCTTTTTGGGTCTACCTCGGTATTATCAATGATTTATGAAGAACTTTTCACGATTTTAGAACCCAATGACCAAGTGGACACGAAAAAGAGTAATGTTTTTCTAGACCCAGGAATGTGAAGATTGTTTCATTGAGCTGAAAAGGTGGCTTATCACTACACCCATACTCACACTCCCTACAAGTGAAGAACTCTTTGTAGTGAATAGTGATACTTTAAAGAAAGGATGAGGCTGTGTACTAATGAAAAATGATAAAGTGATAGACTATACCTCAAGGAAGCTAAAACTCCATGAGAAAAACTATCCCAAAAAAGATCTGGAGTTGGCGGCTGTTATCATTGTGTTGAAAATTTGGCGGAATTATCTCTATGAGGAGAAGTGTGAGATATATACTGACCACAACAGTCTCAAATATATATTCACACAAAAATAGATTAATATGCACTAGAAAATAAGGATAGAGATCATCATGGATTATGACTGCTCAATCAACAACCATCCCGGTTCGACAAACAAGGTGGCAGATGCTCTATGTAGAAAGGATCCTGCACCTTTAATGATGATGAGAATTGAAAAGGATTTGATATTAATAGATTTTCAATGGATGGACATGGGAATCATTAAGGGAGGAACATCACCAATCCTTTCACAAATTATTTCTCAACCATCCCTCTTGGATAAAATAATGGCTGGTCAAAGAAAATATGTGGAAATTCAGAAAAGGGTGGAAGCTGTTTAAAATGTGAAATCCTCCGATTTCAAAATTATTGAGGATGGAGTTGTAATATTTGGGGCACAATTATGTGTACCATAAGATCTAGAGATAAAGAAGGAGCTATTAAATGATTCACATAGATCGACCTTATCTATCCACCCCGGGAGAAAAAAGATGTATCGAGCAAACCAAGAAAAATTTTGGTGGGATAATATGATCATAACATATTGTCATAAATTGGGACAATATGATCATTACTTATTATCGAAAATTAGAAAATTATTTTTCAATAATAAGTTATGATTTTTATTAAATATTAAAATAGTCATATTTAGAAAATTATTTTTGAAAAATGGACTTCATTTTTTGATTCTACACATCAAAAAATGGTTAGGGTGAATTGTTGGGATTTTTCTGAAATACATGAATTTTTATAAATAGTAAAATGAGATAATTTACGATAAATGATAAATAATTGATTTATTGAGTCATTGATGATGTTATGCTGATGTAAGACCAATTGGTTTGTTATCACTTGATAAAATTACTATTATTTTCCATGGGAGACTTATTATTCCTTTTCTTGCTGGGAAATAATAAATTAAAGAATTTTATATTGAGAAATCCCTTCTCTCCTCCACTATAACCCCCCCCCCCCTTCACTCCTTCTCATCACTCCTCTCAAGACTTATTCCTTGAAAATATTCATCCCAAATCTCTGCAAAAGAACCTCACCGACGTCCAAAATCTCCTTTCTTCTTGAAAATACCATAACCTAACCCCTTAAAAGGTTCTCAAAGGAGGAAGTCTTAAGAGGTAAATTCCTATTTCCAGTTCCTTCATTTATTTTAATTTCTTTTCTTTTTGTTTCATTCCTTACCTCCCTTCACCATAATAGTATGATAAATACAGTAACATAAATGTACTGCAATTTTTTAATGCTAATGGAATATTTTATTATCTTCTCTCCTTTCCATACCCTTTATTTGAAAGAAATGAAATCACTGTTTGAGATATGCTAATTTAAAACATTAAAAGACAACAGTTTATCAATTTATATTATAATCATCAATTATGGTCATGAAACCATTAATGTTATGGTTGAAACAGACTATTATATAGGTAATATATCCTATTTTTAGTTTTTTAATCCTTTTTACAAATGTTATTATGTTATAAAGCAAAACATTTTCTTTGTAATCAAATCAACCGATTCACATAAACTGTTGTCGCTATGGTTTTATATAATAGATTGACATAAATCTATGTAAACAAATTAATTTGAATACCATGTAATCTCCTGGATTTTCACTAATATAATTTAAATTCATTTCTGGACAACCACTTCAATCTTTCATGTTTATTAGAACATAAATATAAGTGAACCGATATTTTAAAACCAAGTTAACAAACGAGCCTAAACAATGAAATTGAACATTATAACTAATAAAAAAGACCTTGAATGAACAAAAAATTGTTATAATAGATAATTTAAATATAGAATAGGTTCTGGACTTATGAATTAATAATCCTAATTTTTTTATTTAGGTCATTAATAACTAATGGAGTACACAAACGAATTTAAGGTAATGGATCCTCCACTTTTCACTCTTAATCAAGATTGTACTCTATGTTATGACTTTTTATGTGTAAAAGAATATGATGGGGTATGTTTATTCACCTCCCCCATACATCCATCTTGATTTCAAAGTGATAAGAAACCCATTTTCTCTCTCATAAATCCCTCTTAGTTACACCCGATACCATGCCGATAAACCGTAATGAATTATACCCGAACTTCCTTTATTCCTTCGGGTAGCCCTATATTTCTTTTTACCAAGATGTTTTTGTATTTTTTTTATATAAAACTTATACAACCGGATTATATGCTCCAAAATCTTTTCCCAAGATCCATCTCTCATTCTCTTTCAAGGATATACATGCTTTTATGTGAATCCCTCTCCGATACTTCCCAATAAGAACCCTCATTTTAAGGGAACTTTCCCAAATTAATACCTGATTTCAAGTGCACTCTATATTCTGTTTTAAGCCCCCATTTTTTTTATAAAATTATTAGTTTTATTATTAATACATTCTTGGTTCAATCCTGGTTTCATATAAAATATTTTCCTCTTTTATATTTTAAAATTTCTATAGTATTTTCCTTAAAACCGAACAAAAATGTTTTGATGCTAATGTTTCTATAATATATTATTTATATGTTTTCACTTATGTTTGACATCACATACCTTGTTATAATCCTATTTTACCCAATGTAATTCCATGTATGTTCTAATCCTTTTGTTTCATAGACACTTTCATGATATGCTCATTGGTTATTCTTTCTGTCATGATTGTGGTACCCAATTCCTTCCACGGGTTCCCTGATGTCTATGTTTGGTTGATTATGTATGATTATTTATGTGGAATGAATATTTATGTCGTAAGAATATTTTTTTGGAAAGAATATTCATTGAAATTTTGAGATGGGTGTGCCATGATAGCTCTTCAATGCATTGGGTAAAGTTATGTCTCATGAGATGCGATGTGAAACGACATTGGTGGTTAGCCTTATCCCATACAAAAATGGGAAATAGGATCGGCAGTTAGCCTTGACCCATACTAATGAAATTTCTTATGATTATTTTACTTTTATAGTATTCCATGCTTGGTTATCAGTATTTAATTCTTTCTAACTCATCTTCTTAATATGTATCCTTATGTTCATTCCCTTACAGGGATTTTTAGCACATCCCTTTGTTCATTTATTACCTTACATGGATTTTTAGTGCATCCCTTTTTTCATATGTTCCATTCTTTTTTATCAGTATGTCATGCCTCCTAACTCAGGTGCTTAAGATGTATCCTTATGTTAATTCCCTTACACATCTTTTTAGTGCATCCCTTTGTTCATGTATTCCCCAGGGTACCCTATGCAGATATAAGGGATCTAAGGAAGTTATGAGTTCATTATAAAGATTAAATAAAGTGTGTTTTTAGCCCCATGTTTTATTATTTATGGACCTATTATTCCAAGAAACTAGACATAATTATCCTTGGCTTGTACTCTGATGTATAATTATGCTTAAAATCATTAAATGTTATATAAAAAAGGATGGGTTCACTATATAAAATATAGACATATTAATAATCAATCATTCTTCATGATCCTTTATGATTATTTTCCCATCTTATTATTTTATACTTATTTCATAAAAACATAATCAGGCATAAAGTCGTAATATTTAAATAATGTGAAAACATGAGCTAAGAATGAATCCATAACTCCCATATGTCATTTTCAGTTTCCTTATCTTCAATTGGATTGGAATTGTGTATTGGTTGACATATATTTTTATGGTCTTTATGATCCCATTCTAGGACCTTTTTATTATGATATAAATTTGCAAAATGACTATTAACACCACATTTAAAACATTCAATTGATCCCTCAAAAATAACTTCTTTCCCTTTCATGGAGTCAGCAGAATGCTTCATTTTTACACTGAAGGTTATTGCTTTATGACCTTCATTGCTACATCTATAACATCATTTCTTCCATTTGAAACATTATCCATGGTGTTTCTTTAAACATCCTTTAGACATAGGTTTTTTAATATACTAACATTTATGATTATTACCTGAACTTCCATAGGGTTCTTTTCTCACATATATGATGCCTTAAAAAATCACCAAGGTTTGTGTGGTCAATCATGACACAGGATATTTTGCTAAGAATAACCACAAGAGTTCTCATTAATGCTCCCATTTAATTTAGTTTCTTATTCAGAAAACCACAACAGTTTTCTTTACATCCATTGTTCCATTGGTTCCTGTTAGATCCAGACATTTTCTCTAAAACCAAAAAGATCACTGTGATTATATTAGTAAAATCATATTATAATATATTATGATAAGGGTAAACAGTAAGATATACATATTCATGTTATCTTAAACTCATTGAATTTATAAAAAATAACTATAACACTCTATAATATGCTAAGAATTATGGTTATACCACATATTCTTAAATAACACCCTAACCATTAAATTTATCTAAACCATCCTCTGATACCAACTATAAGGCCTAATTTTAGACATTACATAATTATGTGTTAATTCATGAATTCTCATTGAGGATTTATCAGGTTTATATTTTTAGAAAATTAGGCCATATATATTACATTACATCTCAAAATATTAAGAAGTATACACTTATACTCTATTCAATTTTTTCACAATAGTAAAACTCCTTGATTAAATTAAGAATTATTTTCATGATAAAAATCTTCATGAATTATTCATTTCTCTTACCCTTCCTTGAACACTGAAATTGTTTATAGAAAAATCTAGGCTTGAGCATAAAAATATATATAAGGGATAGAAAATAATGAAAGAAAACATTAGTCCATGAATACATAAAAATCAAAGAAATCATACTTTCCAATCAGGAAACATAAGATCTTTAACATACCTCATTATATCATAAGATTTATGAATAACACATAGAATTCATAAATAAAAAAGTTAACTTGTGGCATCCATTATATATTTACATTGTAGCTTTCACAGCTACATAGAGAGTTTTGTTTGAAATTCCCATCACTGTATATTCCTTAAATATCATATGAGAAAAATTAATGTGTACCTCTGTCACATTACGCAATTTATAAGAGATATATATCGGGCTCATTGTCCCTTTGTTTATCAAAAAAAACAACCATTATACCTAAATAATTCCCAAGAACCATAAAATATTCCTAACATATAAAACAAGCATAAATGAAAGATAAAATTTCGACATTGTAATAACAATGTATCATTTCAAGATTATTAGCATAATAAATGATTTCTAAAAACCATTTTCAATACCAAAATATGAAAAAATGATATATGGTATTTATTTTCCTTTTGAAAACATCATAGCTTGTTAAGGAAGCCAAATATCAAGTAATTCCCACTGTAGAAGAAGGGTCATTGTCACTGCGTTTGTTAAAAAGAATCATTTTATTCATTTAGTAAAATGATTTGTATAAAAATATTCTTTTTAAAATCCATATAATTAAACTAAAATGAAAATGGTGTAATTATACACCATATAAAAAAAGTTCATGTGTAAACCAAAACATGCATCAGTTAAATGAGATGGAGATGGAGTCACTTAAAAATGACATTTTATTCACTCCATGTGAAAATAAATCAATTATAAATAAAATATAGCATATAAAATTTTATTTATCACATAATCATAGCATGACATAATCACGAAATAGATGTTTAACCAAAAGAATAGAAATTGGTTTAAGAAGTTCTCATTCCTTGAGTCTGACTTGTCTTATTCATTCTTTATCTCACTGAATAATAAACATAAATTAATTTCTAATTGATTCAGAACATTTTTCTTGTTTACTATATCTTTTATATGACTTATTACCTTGTTAAAATAATAATATAATTATTTAGGTTTATATCAGTCGTTTTGGTGAGATTCGATACCTGAGTCAAAAATGAACTTGTTATAATTAAAAATTGACATTGTGGAAAAAATTCCATTATCTCCAAAATATAATTAATTATTTAAATATCATATATATATGTATTATATATGCCTTTATTATAGTACATAAAATTTTGATATATGAAATGAAATGCACCGTTCATGGAGACAGTAGGCTGTACGTACGCAAGAACGGTACATTCATTTTTTCATATTTAAAATAATGAAAAATAAGTGATACATATGTATATTGTAATTATAGTATAATATAGTATTATATATATGTTACATAAGTTCATTAAATCCATCCTATATACGGTCTATGTATGGAATGAATGAGTCATATCACTTTGAGGGGGCGGTAGTCCGCACTTCCTCAATTTTAATTATCATATTAACACATTATGAAAAGAATAAAGGTATGATATAAATAAAAAATATAGAAGTATAGAGAAAGTATAAATATAATATATATCACATTTAAAAACAGTTCTATTATAATTCCACCATGAGAGGTGTTAGGGGAAAATTGAACAATCCTCATTTCGTGAGGTAGTAGTTCACCGTACACAGAAACAGTATCTTCATGTCCATTAGATGGAGGTGTGTTTAAGTTTAGTTTGAATCCTTCTCTTAAAAAACTATTAGAATATTTAGGATACTATATTTTTTATTTAATAAAATAATAATAATATAATAGCTAGTGGATAAGGAAAATAATGGAAAGAAACTTGAGAGAAGACGTAACCTCTAAATCGGGTAAATTTCTTTGACTTGATCCAAAAGTCATTCTTAAATTTCATTCTACCAAAGGTAAGGCTTATAAGATTAAGGGATGGATTTTAATAGCTTATTTTAAATGAATTTGGATGATACAAGAGGCTTTATAGGTGTGAGTTAGTGGGTAGAGTTAATGGCCTTTTATAAGAGGGAGGAGGGGCGCTTTAGGAAAGTATAGAAATATTAATTTATTATAAATTCAATTTTGATAAAAACTGATCCAGAACTCATTTAATTTTAAGATAAGATGATCTGGGATCTAATAACCATAATCCAATAATATTTAGAAATTTTTTATATATATTTTTTATCCTTATAGTTATTGTTTAACTATTATGTTTCCCTTTTTAATCTTACCACGAAATCTAGTTATTTACATATTATGGGTCAATTAAATTATAAAAACATTTAAAACGACACAAAAATGCCACTCATGACATATTTAGACTTATCTGAACCATTTGGACAAATATTATATATTTATAAATTTTATATCATCCAATAAACTATTGTATATTTTATGTTATGAAATATGACAATTTTTGACACTATTCATACTTGATTTTTTAAAATATTTATAATAGGCCCGATTCCTTTTAAAGAAAGACATTATATAAATTATAATATGTCACTATCATCTAAAAAATTTATGTATGATATAAAAAAACAAAATTACATTTATTTTAACATTTCTAATGTCATTTATTTGAATCCATTATTAATGACGAAATCAATGCATCACCATTGTGTCATAATTAAATTTATTTATTAAATGTATAAAAATTATAAGTAAAATATTATGATGTAAAAAATATTTTTAGATTTATAAATACTATTTATAGCCGAGGAGATCAATTATATAACTACATATAATTTTTTTTAGTAAATGATGCATATTTATACATATTTTTCTTTACTTTAAATTAATTTTTATAAAATGTCATTTTCACACCCAAATGGCTCCATGGGGTCCCAAAATCGAACCCAGCATGATCATGGTCAGTAATATCTCATCCAATATGATTAATTCATTTCGTAGGGTAGTTTAATATTATTATAATATTATTTTTTACCCTTATTTACTAGATATACTCTTTAACCATGGTAAAAATTATAATTACAAAAGTTACTATTCATAATTTCCCATAATGAAAGGTGAATATTTACACAATTTTAAAATTATAATTCAAAATATGCAATCCATTTTTACAAATTCTAAAAACAAAACTTTTAGAAGCTAACATAAAATAAATTCTCATTGTCAAAACCAAACCATAGGTTTTAAAAAGTAATAACTATCAAAAGATTAACATGTGCTTATCTCTAATTAAAATTTGAAATTACTTAAAATAACAATAATTGAATTAAGTAATAAACAAAATCCAATTATTCTTTAAAAAAAATTAAAATTACAATTTAACTATATAAATAAATTGGATAAAAATACAACATTCTATTAAAATGCAGTATTTTTCACGATTCATTAAAAATTTGAACATTATCAGAAAATTACCAAGAATTTAAACACGGTAAATTTTGGTGACATTATTCTATAGAATAATTTTATTGTTTAAAATAGAAAATATAAATGTTACAAGAGTAAATTTATAAAGGGTTCTCCATCAAAAGGCATTAAAACTACATTTTTAGAAAAATTATTCTTTTATAAAAAATAGAATTTATTATTATATCAAATCTAGAAAAAATATAGAATTTATTTAAAACATTGAATTTAATATATAATACACATTTTTCCTTAAATAAAAATCTATGAAGAGTGAAATGATTATAGAGACACAATTATTCTTTTTTAAATAGATTTATATAAAAACACGTCATTTATATTCAATTGGTTTTTATTTCTATTTATAAAACATTTGGTAACCAATGATTCAATATTTTAAAATGTGAAAACCATATTTGAAGATTCACTTGGTATTATTCATTAGCTATATTCCAACGGATAGGTGTTAACTATAACTTAATGTAATAATATTACTGTATTATTTTTCTGTATAAGTCAAAGTTGTGGGCAATTTATGATTTCGGAGAAACCTGTAGTTGTTTTTCAAGTATGATATCCAAAAAGAATCCCCATTAACATAATATTAATATCTTATTTATTAATATTTATATAAAATAAAATGTATTATTCTATAAATATCTGGGTCATTACACAAGTCAAACATAAAATCTAATAGATATAAATGAATGAGAATTACCAGTATCAAAAAGAGTTGTAGAAAGAGTAATGGTGAACATGGTTGTACTTAACAAATTCTATCATCCCTCTCCACATTGAACTAGAAACTCATACAACATATATAATCAAAATTCCTATGATTTTCATCTATATCCTTGATAAGGATGACTCGCGTGATTCATCGTTGTCTAAGGGGTTTGGACCTGTAACCGGAGACATCGACATAGATCATTGCCCATGTAAAACATGAACCAAAATGATATGTCATAATTGATGAATTTTATAAGAAACACTAAATACACAATATTTTTTATATAATTATTACACTTGATCTATGGTTTTTTCAAAATAAAAATAAATAATTTACACTCTTTCCATAGTTGATACACCAAGGAATTCCACCTTCCAAAAAAGGTGTTGGTGGTCCTCTTTTGATTTATGAATATCTTCCACTGCCCTAATGTGGAAACTATATCATCCTATTTATTCTACAATAATAGTAAATATGAAATCAAATATATGAAAAAATAACACCCATATATCAATCCTCATCAAAATCCTTCCCTATTGTTAAAAACCTATGAAGCCCCTCTACATACATCATCAGGTTCAATTTATTGAATAATAATCATAACTACTAATGGAGGATAATATATATCATACATATATTTTATGAATAATTCCCATGTAATATAGTATTGAAGTATAGAAATTCCTTAAATTGATATTATTATGTAGAATCCACATTTAAATATTTTTCATTCTCTATAAACACCTTACAATAGCTTAGCATCAGCGTACCTAGAAAGAAATCCTTAATGAAATTTTTTTTGAAGGTTGTTTGATATAGTCCACTAAATATCCCAACATAGTTCATAAAACTAAATCACTTTATAGATGGTCCCTAAACCATTCTTGGAACCAAAATTAATATTTGATCCTCTATGGTATCTACATGTTCAAATATTACCATTATTATGTCAATCTAGACCTCCAAATTATGTGGGCCTCCAGCTCCTTGGGAGGCTGGGGGTGTTATAGATAGAAGTCACAATAATAATCTTCCAAATTCTTGGAGAAAACTACGCCTCTCCTGGAAACTAAAAATAATAATCCTGGATAGTGTGACCCTTCATCTTGAACCACCGAGGCCATTGCATTAGAATTTTCCTAAACAAATGGTGGCAGAACCGAAGCATCCTACCATTCTTTTTTGTACTGGTCCACTTCTCAACGTGGTATTATATGATAGTATCTGGTTATTATTGTCTAAAATTCCAACATACACATATATAAAATGTAACATATTAATGAGATAATAATATAAGTAGTTCATAGAAAAAAATGGATTTAGGATAATCAATCCTAAGAGGTTATCACCATTAGAAGGTATAAGCTTCCTTAAATTTCTCAAGGCTCCAACCTTGTTCTCCATAATTATATTTTAGTGTTATTCCTATATATATTACAAAATATAAAATTATTCATAGGTTCAACAGAAAAATACTATTATATATACATGAAAATAAAACTGAAAAATATATATCACCAAATTGTTCAAAAAATCTAATTTTTTAACTACATGTAACACTACTGAGGCATACAAATATTATATATCATCATATATTCTAAGATATGACACAAGAATACATAAAAATCCCATAAAATAGAAAAATAGAAATTTTCTCAAGATCAACCAAAAAATATAAAACAATAATTTTTACCATAAAATGGTAACATAGATGTGTATTACACATTTTCTATACAGGAACACAAGTAATTATCCAACATGAGTTCCACAAAACTGACACTTTTATTCCTTTACACAAACCATATTCAAAAATAGGGAAAGGTGGATAAATCCTTTGATAAAACATTTTAATTCCATATCCCATGTAATTGAGTTTGATCCAGAGTGATACATAGCCTCATATGTACCTTCCAACAAGAAATAGGTCTCCATGTACCACTGAGGGCATTAGTACCATCACCTGGGATACTACACCATCAACATCAATAATGAAAAGAGTAAATAAAAACACAACATAGCAATTAAAAGGTTCTAAAACATAGGTCATTGACTATATGTAAATTCATATATAAAACATACTAACGACCAACAATATGGTTGGTTAAAAAAACTATGAACAAGATAGGTAAGTTAATAAATCACCCTAACATCCCTCTGTAGTCCATACCGATACAACCTTAGATAATGATGTTCAACCTTAAATATCCCTTTCAATGTGTCCTTTCCCTTTCCTATATCATGGATAATGAATTATACCTCCACATAGATACTTCCTTACTATGAGTGAGTATAACCAATTTCAAACACCACCAATGCTTCCTTAACATGATTTCACATGGATAATAGTGATTTTTATGAAATTTAATAGTTTTGAATGAAAAAAAAATAAAAAATAATATGCCTAGTGTTTGTGTGATAACCATGCCAAAAAACCCCAAGAATACCTGCTTTAGCTTAGTACCAGAAACATATTCATTAAAGAAATCATTAACTAGAGTCCACCAGAGATTCACCTCTTGTATGGAATAACCACCATAAAATTAATATGTCTTATCTCGGGATATAAGGCCATCGTACTATTACAATGCCTTAGGATAAAATAAAAGGCCATCATATCCTAGAACTACATGCAAGGTCATATCTGCAAAGAACATCTTTTATCTTGGGTCATATAACCTAAAAACATCATGGTGCAAGGTCATACTACGCAAGGATATCATATCCTATCACTTATCTTGGTCTTGTAATCATGTAACATGTATGAGCTAAAAATTATCCCTCTCTGGGGCAATCAATCCTTGATTATTTCACTTATAACTTTAGTACCATGTATATAACAACAACAAAAAATAAAAAAAAAATATCACATGAAAACAATGAAAATGAATTACTCACAAATATGAAAAGTCATAGAACAATGATAATGGGTAGCAGTATCCAAACACACACATGTGATCAAATTCAAAAATGGGTCTCACGGGCTACACACACATGTGATCAATCATTAAATATGCTTTCACGGGTTATAAACGAACAAACAAAATAAATATAAAATATGGAATATTTATATATAAACATAGTTTCATATCATGATAACAGTAGTATAAGTGGACTCTACATAGTAAGAAGCTTCCAACATCAGTCATGCCAATCTCAATGTAATGGTTCATCATGGGAATCTTTACCCAAAAAAATTCAGACAACAACCAACACAGGTTTTCATGTAAATGTTTCATTGAAGAAATTGTATTTTAAAAAAATATAGTACAAGAATTTAAAACATGAAATAATCAAGTGATGGAGTAAAACTATCACTTACCTGACAACAATTATAGACAATGGTCATCATAAAATAATCATGAAGGAAAAATGTGCTTTATTTTTTATAGGAATGACCAATAAAAGATAAGTGAAACGTTTTTTATGTTTCTATTCAATAAGAACATCCACCATATTTAATGGTTTGATTTATTCAAGAAAATGTAGGAATGGATGTTGAGAAGAATGAAGTTATTCATGGATGTAACCATAATGGATAAAGGGATTGTTAGGATCATTGAACATGTATCTAGGATTAATCAGGATCCATGGAATCAAAAAGGGTGGAGGTGTCAAAAAATTAACAGAGGGAAGGAACTGATTAATACTTAATTAATTCCCTAAAATTTTATATGCACGTGTTTTCCATTTGAAAAATACATGATCAAATGGAAATGGTGATATTTTTAGTAGTTCTAAAATTCATGTTACCGCAACCAAAACCTCTACTATGATCATCATATTCTAGAAACATTGAGAAAAATGGTCAACCCCAAAGATTTTTTTCCCAAATACTCATCCATTTCCCTCACCACAGCCTCTACCTCTTGAGTGGTGTGGTTTCCCAAGATGTGGAACATGATAGCCTTCCATGATATCTATGACTTTAGCCACACCCAGGCCCAGTTTTTCCTTGTTTTTTATTTTTCACAAGGATCTACAAGGAAAACTACAACTTCCACAACGATAATGATATTTTCTATTTTAGAAAAAAGGTATCAAAATCCTCCAAAATATAAAAAAAATTCACAAAAATTCAACAATCATATATCATAAAAAAAATTAAATAATTTTTTGCAAACAATGATTAATTAATTTGGGGATAAAATATAGGGCTTTACGATGAGGGACATGCACATAGAGTAGATTATTCTAATATGAAAGGACTATAGAACACATTAAATGTTTTCTAGGAATGTAGTTTTTGATACTCTCTTTAGTAGTGTTTAGATAAGAATTGGACATCCATATCTAGAATTTATTGATGAAGCTTATGTAAATTGGTCTCAAGATAGATTCAAAATAGATTATATTCCATAAACGGTGGTCGTAAATCACCAATAACCCCATATGTTAGAATTATCCCACAAAATATAAAGGAAAAAAATTAAATATTTTTCTTAAAAGGATCATTCATCCAGAAAACCATCATGCATGGATGGAAAATATGGTTTAAAAATGGTTCTGTGATAGTTTTATATTCTATTCATTTGGGAGAAGACCATTAACATACCCTATAACTTCCCTTATATTACAATGGGAAGTTAAATAATATTAAAGGATCAATAATGGGAGGAAATTTTGTTATATATTTAGACTAGAATATGAAGTTTTCAATTACTCATTTACATTGTAATCATTAAGGATGTTAAAACTTATAGATCTTCAATTACTAGATTGGATGGGCCTATTAATGAAATAATTGTACTACTGTGAGAGGTTCCATGAGTACAAGTATATTATAGAAGAGGATGAGGCTAAAAGTGTTGACTTATAGGATATATCTACTTCTTGGTTATCCCTAACCCCACTAAGACGATGATCAGCCACTGTACACATAGACTCCCCATTACCATCTATTCCCAATGATCAATGGAATCTCTAGTTTGGTTCCACAATTTAATATATCACTAGGGTATAACTTTCCCTAAATCATATTCTAGGGATACCCTTACCTATACCATGAGTTATACTTCATGAATAGACACCACCACTATTTTTGACACCAATACAGTCTCATAATAAACATTTTAAGCCTATAACCACTACTCTTCATGATTACACTCATCCATCTACTACTTCTATTAATATATTCCCACCCCTACATAATCACAATTACTAAAGGTAAATTAATCCATTTCAGATCAAACATCATGATATATAGGGAATTTTAATAGATCTGGCGGACTCATAATAATTTTAGATTGTGACCCACATGAATAGAAAGAGACTAGCCAGTAAGACCTATGATGAGGTACCATTAAATTATATGACCACTCACCATATGGTCTCCATCCTGATCATAGATAAATTTTATTCATACCATATAATTAAAACACCTCCTCCAACTAATAAAAAAACAAGTATAATTGATATCAAAATTGGGAATACTAAGGAGTCTAAGATTCCTATTTCTTCAGAGGGATAGGGAGTATAGATTGAAATACATTTTACATATATATAGGTTCTTTCCAATCATGATATGACACCTCCACCACTGACACACACTAAGATAATTCTAATAGAGCATTCTGAGTATTAGTTTTCCCTTTCCTTGGACGTTGTCACAATATCACAAAAAATTACTAAGGTAGTGGATGTACCCACTATTGTTAAGATATAGGTGTCTAATTTTAGTAAGGAATAGTTGAATAAAATCATAGGTTATGGGATTTCACCCTACCTGTATAGTTTGGTATCATGTATCTATCTTTTACTTATCATTTTGGTCACTTCCAGGTATTCAGATTTATTATGAACATGAAAAATATTTCTATCATAATATTTTAAAAGAATTCATGAAAAATTATTTTTTTCTAGTAATTCCTAATTTTATTATTTGGATATATTAATTGAAACATACTTTCTTTGAATTAAAAATTTAAATTTTCTTGTACACTCTCAAAACAACCATAAAATAAAGAAAAGTTTAGACTATTCCACCCTAACTATGAATAAAGGAGGGATATTATTTAAATATAGTTATTTATCTATTTTTGAGATTTTTTCACCCTTTCCAATGCATTATTCTATTGGATTTATGTATTTTCATAAATCTCACCATGATTTTAATCAGTGAAGATATTGTTTATTATTATGTGTGGTGGAGTGATTTGTGAAGGTATATAACTTTTTTCTTTGAAAAGAAATATCTAGGAATGCTATTTCCTTGGAGACTTTATTTTGATTTTGAGATATCTTGAACAACCATGGAAATAAATTTGAATGTATTATGGGTAATTTATCATATATCTATTAATATCTTTTTATTTTTTTGTTGTGATTTGAATTACTTTTCAAATTTTATTTTTTCCCCAGATTTTAATTTTATATGTTATTATTAAGTGACTAATTAATTGGATTTAATTTTAATATTGATTTTCAAATACTTTAAAACCCATATCTGAGAATTATTCTAATCCATTTTTTAATAGTATTTATAAAACCCTCTTTTTTAAGGTATTCATAGGATATGAATTTAAAAAAGTACATTAATCCATATCTCATCTATTAATGAATATTTTTCAAAATATATTTATATGATTATGGTAATTTTATCATACCATTTAACTTTTAAATATAACTTAAATTTTACCTTTTTTTATTCCCATTGAATCTATGGGATAACATGATAGGGAAACACATTAAACGACCATTTATCCTAACTACCACTAATTATTTACCCTATTTTAATAAATTTTTTTGAGATTCATGAGATAGATTACTAATACATGTAAATTCTAGGAGATAATTATATGTAAATTACAATATAGATTTTTCAATTACAATGTGAGAATTTTTGTCAATGTAAATCTACCATGTGATTGTAATATTACACAATTATTATGGAAGAAGAATTAAAGTAAAATTTTATATATTGGGAATATTGATGATCATTCACACTCAACCTATGATCTTTTCATGATTAATAAAATCGATTTCATTAGGATATTAAATTAAGATATGTTTTAAGGGTGTGATACTTATTACTTAAAAAGCTTCACTAAAAATGTGAAAAAAAGAAAGTATAAAGAAAAATTATATAAATTTTCATTCATGATAAGGATGAGAATCATTTAGAAGAGTGGGTAATAATTGATGATGATATATTTTCAAGGATTGGAGTTGTTTTTTCACTCATACTTGATAGAATATCATGATTTGTGAATAATTAATTGTACCCTATTTACATTATAATGATTTTTAATTATTACAACATAAACTACCCAAATTCATCCTCGGAATCATTAGAAACCTCTTTGAAATGGTCATTTTCATTTTCATGGATTGATTTCTCTAAAGTATATGTCGACATATTTTTTCAATCTTATGGATTTAATGTATTCATTGATGATTGAGCATAAATCTAGTTTTATATAATTCCTCAGTTTTGAGAGAAAATAATTTATAATGTTAGATAAAAAATCCGAATTTATTTTTAAGTAAACATTGAGAAATAATAAAATAAGTTTATAGGGATTAGTGTGAAAATTTGAAAAAGTGGGATTGGATCCTTTTGAAATATGTGTGTGTTGAAAATTAATTATTTTCAGTTTAAACTTTATTTTGTTGGGAATATTGGTGTCATTTTTTCAAGAGATAAAGCTGTATTTTCCTTTTAGATCTTTGTGAAAATATTTTCAATTGAGGATAATTAATTATTCATTTGTGTGAGAATATTATAACATTTAATTATGCATTTATTTTGATATTGGTTTTTGCTATTTAATAAAAGCAATACATTGAAATAATATTTATATTTTTTATTTTACAAAATTTTGGATATTGAAAGAAAAATTATATAGATATAGAATATTTTAGAGTAATTTAGAATATTTTATGCCAAGGAATGTTTCTTCATATTTTTTCCAGGTTGAAGCTAAAAAATTATTTTGGGATACCAAGATATAAAAACAATGTGATTAGATGCTACATAAAAACCATGAACTATGTGAAAATAAATATAAATAGAGAATAATGGGTCATAGAATAGGCCACATATTTTATATCAAAATTCCCTCTTCTCATAATAAATTAGGAAAATAAAATGGGCTATGGAATATTATGTTGATGTAAATAATTTATATAAATATGCTTTGGAAGAATTTCGTGTTGGAAAGATAATTCATCTTATTACAATGATAAGGAAAAAAATTCACATCATGGATAAATCAATCATGTAATGATGGGATATATAAGAATAAATTGGTGAAACTATAATAGAATATATGGATCAACATGGCCACTTTAGGTTAACATGATGTTGCTACATGGGATTAACCTTATGGAGTTACAAGGACTCTACAAAGTGGATTCTATGCTTATGTAGTAACACATCCACCAGCCCAAGCACACCTTGATGTGGAATATGAAATTATACCATAGTTTATGCTTTTTGTTTCAAAAATTAATGAAATATGTGATATAATTAAAACATGTTGATGTATGCAACAACTGGTGTCAGTTTCTCAACATGATGTATCGTAAATAGGTGAATGATGATAGTATCCCAACATTATTTGTTTATGGTTAAAGGCCATAATATTCAAAATATTTGGATTTCAAAGTAGAAGATATATCGATTTAATTCTAGAATTGTCTATTGAGCTTGGATATATCCATTCAGGGAGATTAGATATGATTTATTTTCTTAATTTTTATCTATTCACATCATGATTTGTATAATTTCACAATGATAGTTAGAGTCTATAAAATGTATATGTTAATTGATTTTTTATTTTTGTTAAATATAGATATTTTAGAATATTGTTCCATGATTCTAGATTCTTTGATCATATTTAATTAATGTAATTCCGTTCTTGTTTTATTCATTCTAATCCCAGTCACTTCTCAATATGATATTATTTAGAATGAGTGAGTTTCACTCCCCCTTGAGTGGCTAGATGGTTAAAGGGAAAGGAATCATACAGAATAGGGTGAGTTATTATTATATTTAATTAATATAATTCATAAATACTTATTTAAATTTGAAATCACCTTATTTCATTCATTTATATATTTCTCAAAATATTTATTAAGGGAGTAAATCTAAGGTAATTAATAGGATTAAACTATGACCAAGAGCATGATTTCACCTTCTGTTTATAGTATTGACTTTAATATACTTATGTTAGTTTATTTAATCAAATAAGAGATATAGATTATCTCATGTATAGTCGGTGAGATTGAAGGGGTTTTGTGGCATTATAAATATATCACAACCTATTAATTCAACCCATTTGTGAAAGAAAGATAAAGATATAATTTAATGATCAACCTTTCAAATTGATCCCTGGATTCTATTTCTCATTTGTTTTTAATCATTATTTTCAATTTGGGTTTTTAAATTATATTAAAACTATTTTTTATTCCTAAAACATTAGTGGTAAAAAATTGAAGTTATCTAATATATTTAGATAACTCTTACTAATTATGGATTTGACCTCTACTGTGTAATTTATATGACATAGTTTTTAGTAGTTGAAAAGAGGCTATTATAAAATTTTAAACATAAAAACCTATTAGAAGTAACATTTCATGTGGTTGTATCAGTAGGATTCATTCATGTTCTACCTTATTCAAAAATATTTCAATTGTTTCTCCCTCATTGCCTTAATTTTGTGATATATTTTACATAGATGTGTGACATGTTTTTTCTTATTTTGGTATTTCTCAATTGGCCCAAAAAATGTATGAATTATTTTTCATCACCTTGAATATATAGATTTCATCACTATTGTATATGAATCCCATGAAAAAATAACATCCTTTGGAATTTCATTGGCTCCCCCCAATTTATTATGCATATTTTTATAGTGTTTCAAATGGGATTCGGTTGACCCATGTTTTGAAATTTTTTTGTATAAATAAAATGGTTCCATGTTGAAACTTAATAATGTATTAGAAATAATAGGGATCATACATTTATTCAAGAGAAGAAATTAAAGTGAAAATATGTAGCATTCTGACTCAAGTAGCCTGGGGATGGAGTCTTACTTTAGTACATTTTCATATATACACATATCGAATCCCAAAAGATTGATCAATTTAGCAGTTGTAGAAAATAGATTCTATACATAAACCTTATATTAAAATTCAATACATAAAATAAAACAATGAAAAATTTTTTAGCACACAAATATTCTTCTAGATAAACATTACATATAAATAATAATATATATCCTTACATCATATATAAAATAAAATATTGGAAAGGGTTGAGATAAAATTCTCATTATGGGTATGTATATAATGAATGCTATCATAAATAATCATTTACATTATGTCAAGGAGAATAGTTGAAACAAAATAAATTTAAACATATTCTTGATCATAATATGGAAAGAATAAAAAATACCCTATAAAATAATCACATGATCTACAAAACATAACAATATATTATACTAACCGAAAAATAACATGGAATATCAAACACCAATTTCATAATGAGAGAATGTATAATTCTATACATCAAAAACCCACTATCAAGACTTCAACAAAGACACCATACAAAAATTCCTAATACATCATAAAATACACAAACTGGCTTCTCTCATGAGACGGAATGATGGATCGATAGACTATAGAAGGCCCTGCCAATCACTTACTAAGTCCAATTCATTACTCATATTAAAACATTATATTATATCCAACATAAAACATTTTTATTAAAACAAGAATATAAAATGGTATTACATTAACCATAGATCGTAAATGGTATCAAAATATCACATCCACAATAAAACATATCATAAACCATTCAATACAATATGGTAGATTGTATTAGAAGACATAAAAATCAATTAATCATAAAATTCCACAAAGGATGTTGACATAGATGAAAACAATATAATAAAATCATAAAAAAATTCTTGAATGAAACCAAAATTTTAATATTGAAATTATTTTAAAAGGGGTGTGAAATTTTATAACAAAAAATTTTTAGTTAAAATAATCATTTAATATTAAAAATAAATTATCTATCATGATGTATAATTTAGAAAAATAACATTCCTTCTATATTCTGTCAAAAAGGTCAAAAAGTGCCTCATTTAGAAAATGACAAAAATATTCCTTCAAAAAAGTTTTATAAAAATTATAACATGGGTTAAAAATGTATTAGAAAATTTTATCAGAATATTAAAAAAAAATTGAATCCCAATTTTATGAAACATGGGAAGAGATGAAAAATATGTCCCTATAAATACTTATGTATAAACAATCCCAAATAATAATGGGATCATGAAATTAACCTTTACCTTGTAATTTCCTTTAGTTGATGGTTCATTAAACTAATTTATAATGGTTATATAATTTTATTAAACTATGATAGAACTAAATCCCTAATTATGTCATCATATTTGAATCTTTTATATTATTTTTTTAATAATATTTCATTATTACTATTATTTTAGGTGTTAACTACTTTATTTTATTATGTTTGGTTTGTCATGTATGACTTAATTATTATGAATATGATATATTTTCATCATATGCATAATGATACTGAGTTAATAAATATGATATTCACTCATAATATATATTTTTTATAATCTTTATTGAATAGTTAACATGAAGAATGGATCTTATCATGTCATGGAGATGGTTGGTCATATGTAAGCACGAGTGACGAAATCATCCCCTTAATGGTAAAGTGATAAATAATTGTATGATATATTAATTAAAAACCATAAATTCCATGTCATATTTATGATTTTATCCACTATTTTTACCATTATACCAATCCAAATAAATTGGTGATAAAAAACCTAACACCATAGTGTGGAGACGGTAAGTCTAATGCATGCACACATGGTGATATTATTTTTTATAAGATGGATAAAATAAGGAATATGGTTTTCCGATAATCATAATAAAATATCATAATATATATGAAACTAGAGTTATTAATTTATTATGGAGGCAATATAATAAGATTATGTTGAAGAAGAAATGAACTTCAATTAATTGGTAAAACAATTACATCTTCATCGGTGGACTTTCTTTGGATCTTCTCGCAGGGACACTAGGGTTTCTCTTTTTATAATAATAGGGCCTTAATATGTTAAATAAGAATTTTTTTATGATAAATTATTAGCGTTTGTTCAATTAATATCCCTCAATGTGGTGTGAGGAAGTGATGGATGAGGTTTTTTTATAAGAGAGGGGCGAGTCACTCTGGGAATCCATTAAAATATTAAATTAATATAAATTGATTTTCATTTTAAAATAGATCCAAATGAGTTATTTAGAATATGATATTATTATGGGCCTAAATCCACTCAAACAATGATTTTTATATCGATATACGTAAAAATATTAACATTATCATTTGGATTTTACCCTTAGTAAAACCTTTTAACTCTTACGGTGACAACTTGGATTTTCTTAATTTATGGTTAATTAAAAAAATACAAATAATTTTTTGATTAAATATGTAACAATATTATTCTTATTTTTCTGATTTGAATATTTTTTCAAAATTTTATATCATTTAGTAACATATTATTAATTTTAATATATCTTTTTTGTCAATTTTGATACCATTCGTTATTTGTTTTTTTAATATCATGAAAAATTATAACATTGAACGAAAACTTATAATATATTAATATAATATCTAATTTATCCATAAATTTATGGAATTTAACTAATTATGTACTATTATTTTTATTTTAATATTTCTGATATCATTTATTTGATATTTCTATTAATTAATCCATTATTTCATCATACTTATGAAATCTATTAATTTAATTATTTCTTCTTAAAAAATGAAAAATAAATTATAATATTGAACATAAATGTATGAGATATCAAATGATTATTTATTTTTCAATATATATTTTTTATGACTTTGTATTAAAAATTCAATATTTATTTAAAACACGATTATGGCATTTTTAACATATCATTAAATAAAATGTTATAAATGTCATATTCTTACAAAGGAGGATAAAGAAATTTATAATTTCATCATTATATTTATTTTTTTTTTGAAAAAAACTTATCAAATAAAATTAGGAAAATTGTATGGGTAATTTTATAATAATTTATTATTATTATTACAATTAATTACTCAATTTAACCTTAACCGTTGTAAATAAATATTTATTGAAGTTAATAGTCATAGTACCTAAAAATAAAAGAAACATATTTACATAATTTGGACCCAATGATTCCAAATATGGATTCCATTTTTTATAATTGAAAACCTATAATTTATAGTAATTTATTTAAAATTAATTATGTTGATTGGGTGAGAAAATTATTTATTAATGTTTAAACAAGAAAAAGATTAAAACATTTTTATGTCTAAAATTAATGTAAAATTTATTCCAAGTACAGAAATCAAATTAAATTATAATAAAATAATATTTTTATACATTAAAATAAAATAGAAAATATAATTTAACACTATGAATTATTTCAATGAACAATGTTTTTTGAATTAAAAATTTGAATTGCCAATTTTTCATCAATACGTGAGACTTTATCAGAAAAATATCAAAAATTAAACCAAAGTAAATTTTAATATTACACTTTAAAAGAAGAATTATTTTTTTTATTATAATATATATGTGTCAAGAAATTTATTTACAATATGATCTCCATTAAATTTTTTTAAAACATTCGTTATAAAAATATCGTTTTTTAGGCATAAAATTGGATTTCCTTTTACCTTATTCCTATATAAAAAATCAGATGAATATAAATATCAATAAATATATGACACATATATTTAATTAATAACACTTAATAATTGTACTGAATTTTTTTTATTATAAAACACATTTGCGAGCATCAAAAAAAATTCATTATATTTAACTAGTTTATATTTATATTTCTAAATAATTAGTAACAAATGAGTTCATGTTATATCTATATATTTTATATAAGTTAGTTAATACTATTCATGACCAATATTTAAATGGATAGGTAAATATATTGTGGTGTTCTCAAGCTTATTGATGGAGGAAATGTAATCTATTAAATATATAATATTTAATTAAAAAGAAAAATATGATAAATTCATTGGATTTTACATTTTCCACACCTAAACTAAATTTTATCCTTTAATTTAAACATAATATCAAGAAACGAGAGTTTGATATTTGAAAATGCTATTTTGGAAGAATCCACTTTGTAAATAGTGTTAATGACATATATTTTTAATAAGTAGGAATGGGAAGTGTGAAGTTCACCACAACACTAAGGATTCAAATTGGAGATAATTAGTGGCATGTAGATATAAGTACATGGATTGAAAGAGTAAATATTTATATGCTGTGATTGGGGTCATCAATCATAAAAAAGTAATTGATCAATGAAAAATTAAGGGCCTTAAAGACATAAATCTATGATGATTTAAAATATTATTGGTTTAAAAATATTAACATAATTTTTTTGATTAGATCATTTTCCTGAAGATTAGTAATTATTTTACTCCATAAGTATATAATTACTTTATACATTTCTATAAACACAATCTTATCCTTTGGTTGTGCCCGGAACTAATTTTACTACATTTCACAGAACATGTTTCATCATATGGTGAAGTAATACATTATCTTATAAAACCTTTTTCTAAATATAATCTTAAACCATTTCATAAATGGTTAATTTTTATAAAATGAAATTATCTTTAATATTTATATAACATGAAGCAGCTCTTATTTTCCACATTCCAAACGTGTGACTAACTCCTTCATGTATTCCCTTGAAACTATGTAATAACAATAATTAAAATTAAAAAATTATAGAAAACATGAATGTTTATTTATTACATAAATATTACATAGGTTACTTTATATGCTCCTTAAATCCAAAAATGTATTAAAATATATCAAGGATGGTATATAACACTTTTTCAACAAACCATTAACCAGTTCTAAGGAAGTCCTAACTGTCAAATTTACATTATTAAAATTCATCATCTCTTTATTCTAAAATCATTATTTTAGTGTCATGAAGTTATTAAATGTTATCTTTCCCTAAAACATTATTTTCCAAAAAAATTGACTTACTACTGAGTCTTGTTTTGTAGACATCGATACCATTAAACATATAATCTTAAATCCTTAATGAAATATTTTAGCAAAAAAATACCTATGTATTCGATAATTCATAGAACCAATACATCATTCAAAAAATAATCAAATAACATAATTCCTAATCCCAACGTAAACACATTAATCATTCATCTTCATCCATGTTTATGGAGTAATCTTGACCACGTTCTAAAATTCTTTTAAGGGCTTACTCTCTTGATGCATGAGGCATTTATTTTCAATGTATCTCATCTCCAAATAGTTGAATAATTGTTTATTAGAAACATTTTTCTTGTCCTTATAATACCAACCATGGTAGAATTTCTCTCCACACATATAGAAGACTCAGAATCCTTTTTAACAAGTATCAGGGTTATTATTTCTAAAATTATTATCTGTGGGAAGATACTTATTTATCTTCTTCAATTTATCCACATTTTTACATTTTTTCCTCTTGTTCTCATGCTTCCCACTATATTGATAATACATAGAGTGTTGTTTACCTGCCACATTATTGCATGATATCATGTCCTTATATGATGATAATTATTAGGACACTATTTCCCATGAAAATAATTGATTAAGACCATGTAATAAATGCTCCTTCATAACATTTGAATCATGTGCAGTAGTGATGTTTATATTATTTCTTCTAAGGACCATTTATAAATGATGAAATACACTATGTCAGATCATATAAAAATGTATAATCCAGAAACTAGAAATATAAATAACTTAAATTGAAAATTTAATGTGTATCTAATCTCATAATCATAAACATGGTTTTTTGAGACGTTCTTTTATACATATCCTCAAATTATACCTTAGGGTTATGATCCCTAATCTTTCTTTTCTAAATCTATTTTACAATAATTCTTCTAATATTCCTCTGATACCTACTATAAAACCCTTACCCTAGTATCCTTGATCTGGTGCCTTACTTTATTACATTTTCATAGCTAAAACTGTAAAATCCCTAAGGACCAACTAGTTTAGCAGTGCTAGAAAATAGATTACATATATGAACCATAAATTACAATTGAAAACATAAAATAGAACATAGAAAATCCTATGAGATCACCAATGTTCTCATAACATATCCATAGATATAAATAATAATATACATCTTGGAATCCTAGAAAACAAAAACATAAGAAATGGGTGTGATCATATGCATAGTAATTGTAAGATCACAATTAAATCTATCATAAATATGTATATATATTAAGGCAAGGTGAATAGTTGAAACACAATCTATTTCACTATAGTATTTAGAGTAATATAGAAAGAATAAATTATACCATACAAAATAATCACATGAGAAGGAAAACATACCAATGGATATTCTCCTAGTAAAATAATCACATGGAATATTAACAAAAAAAATTCATAAAGAGGGAATCCATAATGTAGGACCTTAAAAATATACCATCAAGGATTCAGGATATAAACCATACATAAACGGGTAAGACATTCACCAATAAAAAAACTAGTTTGTCTCAAGAGAACAACTATTGAATCAAGGGTATATAGAGGGCCCCTCCCAAAACATACTATATCCAATGAATTCCTTATATGAAAAGGGTTAAAAATTACCAACATAAAAAATCATATTAAAACAAGAATAAAAATTAGAAAACATTAACCCTAAACCTTGATTGGAATCAAAATAGAACATCAACTGTCAAAAATATCTTAAACCCTTAAACCCAATATGAATGATTATATCATAATAAATCAACGTAAAATAAGCATAAAATCCATCAAAGGATGTTGACATAAATGAAAACAATCTAATAAAATCATTAAAAAATTCTTGGAAAAAATACACATTTTATATTGAAATTATTTTAAAAGGGGTTTGAAATTTAAAAAAGAAAAAAATTAGTGAAAAATATCATGTAATATTGTAATGAAAGTTCCAATCATTTCTTATAAGTTATAAAAATAGCATTCTTTCAAAATTTGTTGAAAAGTTCATAATGTACCTCATTTGGAAAATAACAAATGGCAGGTTTTATAAATAGTGAATCGTTGGTAAAAATGAAGTTAAACAATTTTAAAATAATAGTATGAATATTTAGAATACATTTTTATAATACATGGTCATGGATGACAAATATGTCCCAGTAAATACTTATATATAAACAATTCAGAATATTAATGAGATTGTGAAATTAACCATTGCCTTTTACTTTACTTTATTTGAGGGTGCATTAACCTACTTTATAAAGGTTTAATATTTTTATATAGAAATACCATAACGAAATAAATATTTATGATATCATATTTGATCATATTATATCATTTTGTTAATAATAATTTATTATTAACATTGTTTCAAGTGTTAACTACCTCATTTTCTTATGTTAGCTTTCTCATGTATGTCATGGTTCATTTGAATATGATATATTTTATTAATATAAATAATTATATGACATTCATAAATATTATATTCACTAATAATATATATTTTTATAATCATTCTTGAATGTTTATCATGGAGAATGTATCTCATCGCGTCGTGGACATAGTAGGCTGAATGTACGTACGAGCGAAAATATCATTCCATTAATGGTGAAGTGGTATAAAATTGGGAGGTATATTAATTATAATGAATCAATATCATGAAAAATTTATTATTTTATACCTTATGTTAATTATTATACCTATCCAAATAAAATTGTGATGAGAAAATATTACCCCACTACGTGGAGATGATAAATCATACATACGTACACATGATGATATTGTTTTTAATAGGATGGATTTGAGGAATATGGTTTTTTCATAATAATAATAAAATATAAGACTATAAATGATATTGTATTAATTAATTTAGTAATTAAATAACATAGGAATAAGAATTAGAAGAAAAAATTGGCTTAAATGAATTAGTAAAACAATTATCTATTCTTCGGTGGACTTCCTTTGGTTCTCCACTTATAGACACTAGGGTTGGTCTTTTCAGAAAACTAGGACCTCTATAAGGTATCTAAGAATTTTTTTATGAGACGTTTTCATGATTTGATTGAGCTATAAGGCTCAGTGTGGTGTGAGAATGTGATGTAAGAGGTTCCTTTTGATAAGAGAGGGTAGGGCACTCTTGGAATCCACTAAAATATAAAATTAAAAAAAATTATTTTCAATTTCAAATAGATAATATGCGAGTTATATAAATTATAAGATAATTATGGGTTTAAATATTCTCGACCAATTATTTTTAGACATGTTTAGGTCATAATATTAACATTATATTTTGGCATTAACTATTAGTTAAAACCTTTAACTCTTACCGTGACAACTTGGCGTTGTTTCCCTTTAGGTTTAATATAGTTACTACAAAATTCCAAACGAACCACAAATATATAATTTCTAAAATATTTATATTTATTATGTTTATTTGGTAGAATTTTTTATTTTTATGAATCATATTATTTAATGAAATATTATTAATTTTAAATGATCATTTTCTTCAATTTTGATACTACTCATTATTTTTTTTGTAATTACCATATGAACCTGATAAAACTATAAAAACACTTCTAATATATCACTAAAATGTCCAAGTGATCAATTAAATTATTTTATATCATTAATTATGTTAAATAATATTTATTTTAAAATTTTTAATATCATGTATTTGATATTATCGTTAATTAAACCATCAATGCATCATTATTATAGAAGCATTTAGTTAATTTATTTCTTCTATAAAAGTAAAAAACAAATTATGATGATGAGGAGAAATCAATTTGATTTAAAATTACTATTTATATTTATATTTTTTTTATGTGTACATATTTACTAAAAATTTAAAACTTATTAAAAACATGAGAGTGAAAGTTTTAATTTATCATTCAAAAAAATATTGTAAATGTCATATTCATACCTGAGTGTCTTAAACAGGTTATAATTTTGGCTAAAGGATGATTTTTTAAAACCCTCATATATAATACAATTAGGTCATATCTTAGGGTAATTATATAATATTATAATATTATTTTTACCTTTAATTATTTTATTTACCCTTAAGTGTGGTAAATAAAAAATTGTTAATGTTACTATTCATACTATCCAAAAATAAATGAAACATATTTACATAATTTGGATCCAATGATTCCAAATATGAAATAAATTTTTCAAAACTCAAAATAGATAAGTTTTAGTAATTAATTTAAAATTAATCATGTTGACGGGGTGATAAAATGAGTTATTAAATCTTAAACATGCAAAATATGGAAAAAAATTTATATTTAAATTAAATTTAAAAATTATGTCAATGAACTATATTGGGTTACATTGTAAAAATTTAATCTATTTTTACTTAAAAATCAATAAATAATCACATTTAACACTATAAATTATTTCGATGAAAATAATAGTTTTTAATTTAAAATTTGGTATATTCAGTTTTCATAAAAACATGAAACTTATAAAAAATACCAAAAATTAAATCAATGTAACTTTTTATATTAGTATTTAATAGGAGATGTTTATTTTTCATCATAATATCAAATATGAATTGTCAAAATTTCATATAAAATATGTTCTCCATTAAAATGTGTTAATGCTACCTTTAGAAACATATAGGTTTTTATGAATAAAATGTGATTCCTCTTATCTTATACTTATAAAATCTGTTGAATGAATATAAAAAATATTTTATTGAATATATAACTTTTACATTTCATTGATATTATTTAACATTTTTTATTAATTTAATTAATTAAGGAAAAACACAATTGTGTGGAAAAAATAAAAGTATTTATATTATATTAAATTGTTTTATATAATTGTATATAATTAATTTTTTACCAATAAATTAATTTTATATTTTTATATTTTCAAAATATAGTAAATAATATTGAAAACATCTATTTAAATGGCTTGTTTAATAGATCATGGTGTACTCAAACACAGCGTTGCGTTCAATACAAACAATTGAATGTTTTATACTTATTTAAAAATAACATATTTTAAATTATTCTCATGTTACAAAAATTAACATTGAGATACATTTATTATAGAGTTTCAATATCAATATATACTACCATGATTGTTATATTGAGAAGTTTTTTGGTGTTTATAAATATGTTGGAGCCTATAAGTATATTGATTGGATGGTAAACATTGTGTTTCCATTTCCTATGTGTTCATTAAGAAGTTGTGGCTGATTCATTGTTTTCTGAAACTATTTATAGTGGCCATTGAATCTTCCCTTCTATTACTAGAAGACCTCCCCCAAAATAGATCATTGAAATTATTTCTACATTACGGTGTCTTTATTATATGAATGGAAGGTGGGGGGATACATTGGGACACATTCACAGGATGTATTGAGGGGTTTGAGATACTATTTATAGATCATTAAATTACATATATTACATAGTCTATGTTATATATAAAATGGATAATTCATTGGGATACTTGAGTTATAGTTATGTGATGTTGGATTTTGTATCCCCGTACAAGATTGTATTATGTAGTCTTAAGGAAGTTGCATTGGGACATGGGGTTTATTCTACCATATAAATGATATTGTGTCATCCAATATTCTTGAAATATACACATATAAATTTTCAATTATAAATTCTAAACTCATTAACAATAAAAATATATTTTTTCATTAAAATGAAAAGTTTAGGTCAATTTAACATTTTCTCAAAAAGAACACTATAAATTAAAAAAAATATATACATTATTTAGTATAATATGAGATTTTTTTATAATAATGATTCATTGCAATAATTAAATATAGATGAATTAATCCCCCACATGAATTATTTCCTATCATCATGAAAATCCAACCAATATGAATATTCATTATTAATCAATTTATAATAAGGTTAAATCCTCGTAAAAAAAATTTAATTATTAAAGACTTATAAAATTCTAAATTCTAAATTTCATTAAACTTTTCAATTCCCTATATACAATTTTATCATCTTATTTCATAATTTCACAAACAAGGATTAATCAATTTATAATTTTTTAGAATAATCCATTTACATCTTTCTTATCCAAGTTGAATATTCACTTGTCATTAAATATTTCTCAACAATGGAGCACTTATTCACATAATTTTAATATTTCCATCTATGTACATAACCTTTATCCTAAATTTCGCATAGCTAAACATGAAATTAATCCTTGAACATAACACACATCAACAATAGCTATCAATGATTACTGAGGAATGGAACAAATGGTAGGAGACTAGATATCTAATGGTTATTTTTAGTTATTACAAATTTTTATTTCACAAAAACACACACTAATTTTTTATTTATTAGTTTCCTCCATTAGAGTACCAACTATTTAAACTACATATATTTAAATGAATCCATGTAATTTATTTTTTGAAATGATTCATTGAATTGTTACTTTTGTTCAAAAATTATTCACTTAATTTCAATTTCCTTGATAAAAGGTATTTTGATTGAATCACGTTCCACTTAAATTATTTCACAACTAGAATTTATTATTCAATTTTCAAACAAGAGAATACATATTTTATAAATGAATCACGTATAATAGAGAACTCAAGAATATGATATACTCATATAGATAAAATCTAAAAACATTGTGTATTCAATAGATAACATAGATAAAAAGGAATCCCACATACCGAAATATCACTAACCAATTTCATGAAAAAAACCTAAAATATAAGTAATGAGTATATAATGGGATTGATAGATACATATGGGTTATCTTTTCCTACTTTTGGAATAATATAGTCCCGTAAATGAAAAACAATCACATAAGAAACAGGAAAAGTTAATTCAAATCTAGGATTATTAAATAAAAATGAGGCATTGAAAATAGTCTTTGGTCATTCCCCCTACTGGGTGTTGTGTTTATACTACTTAAAAAATGTATTTTAATTGTCATCGTCAATCAAAAGGTGGAGGGGGTTTTGATAAGTTTTGTAACAATTCTTTTCCTAGTGTCCATGTATCGACATCAAGGGTTGAAACCCCCAAAATAAAATAAAACAATCTAAACCTCAAGAATGAATAGAAAAAAAAGGAATGTGAGTGGGGAGAGAACATAAGGTAATGGTGCCCCCTGTCATTATTCATAGTGTTATCCTCCAATTTATATGGTTATATTTATGGAGTAGATAGTCATATCACCACTTTCACATCATTATATTATTCCTCTTCTTGTATCACCACTTCATTGGTATTTTTATCCTAAAAACTAACAACTTGTCCTTTATTAGTGAATCTTATTTTACTTCATCATTACACTCTAGGACCATCATAGGTTTTTTTTCTGCAAAAGTAATATTTTGGTAGTGAATTATATTTTTATGAAATGAAAAATAAAAAACAATAGTATCTAAATTTCAATCTCTTTAATCGATCACCTATAAGAATAGATTCTTATAAATGATCCACTTGGAAAAAATCAAAAAGTAGAGGCACATAAGGGTTCTTAAAATTGGTTTAGATCTCTTCATTATCTTTTTTAAATATGGATTGGAAAAGAGAGTCATTTATTTCATTGACATCTTGTTGATGAAATTCTAGAATTTAGAATGATCACTCAGTTAGACCATTATTCATGACTTTTATAAGTGGTTGTATGAGGTCCTCTTTAAGATCCACAATGACCATTATAAGTAACTCATTTTTTTTATTCTGATCTCTAATATAACCGAATATTCATAATGAATATTAAAAGAACTTCATCTTATGGATATAGTGAGTCAAACATCAATTTTTTTTTTTAAATTTATATGAAATATATTGAAATTATTCATAGGGTGATAGATAATAATCGATTGACTCAACTAACTAAAAATGAAATGAAAATAATTTTATCCTATCATGCTTCCTAATTAAATATCATTTTCAGACACATAATTAGTTATGTTGCTAACCAACATTGACATTCTAAGGAAATACATTGATTTATAGCTTTAAAATTCACTTATTAATATATATATATATATATATAAGATGATTAATGAGAACATGTGAAATGCGAAAGGGTATTTTTATATGGTGTGAAAGAACATGAATTGAAAATAATAATGGAAACACCCTTGATGTTAGGAAAGGGATTGAATCATATGTTCAACTAAATTGGTTCCTTCATTATCCGTTTAATATGAAAACAACCACCTGATAATGAAACCAGTAAAATTAATTTATTACTACCCTATACATAAATAACAAAATCCAGTGCACGTAACACCCCATGATTTTACAATATATAATTATATTAAATATATATAATTTTTACCATATCATTCTGCATATGCAGAACCAAAATAAAATGATCCAATTTTTTTAGTTGAATATTATGAATAAAATTATTTGAAAAATAAGACAGCAGGTAAAAAAAGATATTATCCAATAAAAAATTATTAACTTTAGATGATATATAATTAATATAATGTAATATTTCATAGGGTTCTTCAGTCATAAATAACTATTTACAATATTATTAAATTAAATAGACTACATTAATATTATTATTATGAAATAATACAATATTTCAGTATGTTTTATAATATATTTACAATATTATAATTCGAAATTACTATGAAATAATATTGATTACACATAATGGTTAAGAAGGATATTAATCAATAAAATAAGTTGATCTTTATATATTGAATTTTCATTTAAATGTTAAATTAATAAATTATTGAATTTTAATTTTGAAAAATTTAATTTTATTTTTAAATTCCATATATATGCACTACCCTAAGGTTATTTTTTGATATTTTTAAGAAGTAATTGATTTTTTTGGTGAATAGTAAAAAAATAGTTCTTAATAAATCATATCATTTAAGGCTAGAATAAGATATATGTATAACCTAAAAACTTATAAACTTGTTTATATGATTATATAATTATTTAAGGATAAAAAATATAATTTTATAAATATACTAATTAGTTTAAAAAGAGAATGATTAGTAACGTTACAAATATTTTCCAATAAAAGTAAATTTTTTTTTTCATTTCATTTAAGTAAATATTATTTTTGTAAAATTAGGTTTTCGATCAATTTTTGAAAAAATATATATATTTCTTAATTGATTTTTAATAAAACAATTTATATCACGTAATTAAAATGTAATAAAAATTTCAATCCACACATCAACATCCTGCTTACAAATACTACTTTTCTAAAAACAATACATTAAAGGTTACATGTGCCAATATTAATATAGATTCATAATACACATATAAATGTTTTCTTCTAAATTGATTTAATATTTAGAATTAGTAGTTTTAAATAATTTTATAAGTTCAATTTTATTTTTATACATTAAAATTCAAATTTTTAGGAAAAAATTATTTGTCACACCAAAAACAAAAATTGTTAAACTGAAAATTCTAATAATAAAGGTAATAAAAATATTATAAAATGATATTTTGGGCATAATATTACTAATAACATACCTCTATCCATTTTCATACATTTATGATTCTTCATCATGGTTGAAACATGTTCTCTCCTTATATGAATATGAAATATTTACAAAAATGTCATTCTCTCTACATATAAAAGGTTAATCTCACCACCACTTCAAGACCACATAGGGAAATGTTTTACACCTGAAACTAAAGAATATTATACATACTCTATATTCCAATTCATATATGTGATTATCTTTTCACGTTATATTGAATAAATACATTTATTTATGAAGAATCATCCCCGAATATAGTAATGATTTCAATATTGGTACTCATTTTTATGAAATTTGTTTCCATTGTACTATAAATTTTCATTTTTAATTTATTAATTACATTAAAATAACATAGTTATTTTTTTAAAAATTTTTTATTATGATAAGGTAATCACGTTTTATGATATTTCCCTTTCTTTCTGAAAAATTAAAATGTCATTTCTGTGTTCTGCGTACTACCACCTTCATAATGCAACAACATCCATTTTTCACCACCACATATATTCATTGATTATAAACATAAAATTAATAATGGAATTTAAAAAAATATTTTAATTATTATTATGAATTGAAAAATTTTAATACATCTTCTTTCCCTATGATTCTTTGGAAAAAAAATGTTAACTGTGTGTTTTGTAGACTACAACATCTATTGTAAGAACCTAGTCTTCTTAGGGGTACTTGGGATTACAACTCAATGACTAAGTATTTGAATTTGGAGAGATTGTAAGATCGAAACTATTTTTTGAAGATATCCCTTTCTCATTTATAGGTATTCTTCTAATTATATTTGAGAATAACATGTTTGGGTTTTTACAGTCCTATTGTGGTAGAAATTTGATATTTTTAGAAATAGGATTGGGGTTGCACAGTTTTTGCATGGTTTGAGTAGGGTTAACAAAAGTTTGAAGGCTAAGTGTGAAAGTGTTGCATGGTTTGTATAGGGTTTCCACTAACTGTGCGACTTCACCCATCAAACCCATCATGGGTAAATTAAAGATACGAAAAATTATTTTAAATTATCCTAAATTCCCATATTAAATAAATCAAACCTAGTTAGAACAAAATCGAATTCTCTCATTTGTTGAGGCTCCCAAATATTTTCCTATGGTTCCCAATATCTGTTCTTAGTGATTAAAATAATGTCTATCATATCTTCTTCTCTCCAAGTATCTGGTTTATTCCTGATTAACTTCTCATCTATCTTTCATTATTCTCTCATTCTTTTAGTGGATTTGAATCCTCTCTTTTTATCTATATCTTTAAATTTTTTATCTAAATATAGAATTATGTGATATTGTTTAATTTAAATCTTGTATATACGAATTAAATCAATATATCTTTCATTATTGTGTTCATGATCAATCTATCTAGAATTGGGGAATTTCTTTCGGAGATTGTTCATCCACAAATTATCGAATTGAATCCTAATGTTGTTATACTTCATTATTAAACTAAAATTGGGGTTTTCCGTTAGTGATAATTCTTCAACACTGTTCTTGAGGAAGGTGGTATAAAATTAAAATCATTTTGTTGTGAATTGTAATTATATATATGCAAGTTTGAGAATGGAAAGATCTATTTAGATATTATATTTCAAAAAAATAATTAATTTGGTGAATTAATTAATAAAATAATGGTAAAATTGTGAGATATAGGGATCATTGAATGAGAAAATTAATTTAAGTATAAATTGTCATATTTTGGGTTTTTTGAATTTGGTAATTAATTAAGGGAATTAATTATGGGGTTATTGAGATGGTTGGAAATAATTAATTATTTATAGAAGTAATTAATAGGAATGGTTGGGATTATGAAATTGTGATTTTGGGTAAATAAGTTGCTAAATTAATAGTACCAAGATAGAGATTCGTGAGATTTAGTAATTAATTAGTGAATTAATTATTGTTTTATTGAAATTTTATAGTGGAGGTAATTAATTGTAGAATTAATTATTATTGTTTTTATAGATATTAAATTGATTTAAATGGAAAAATTAATTCATTAATAAATTAAGGTGATTAATAAAATGCATATAGAACAAGTAATTGATTAATTAATTAGGGTTATTGAATAATTTATGTTGGGAATAATTAATTGTTAAATAAAATATTTGGAGTAATGTTGTTATTTAAATATAAAATAAAATAATTATATTGAGTTATTTTAATTAATAATGGAAATTAATTATTGTAATTGACATGGTCTATTAAATGGTGAATTAATTAAAGGGTTTACGTTAGATTACATAATTATGGAAGTAATTAATGGTGGTTATTTTGATTAATTAATTGGTGAATTTTTTAATGGATGTAATGTTATGATCTCTGAGATGGACTATTTCATTGTCATATTAATTAATGGGGAATTTTTTTAATTTTTTAATTAAATGAATAAGATTATTTTTTTTCTAAATTAATTAATATGGATTGTTCAGATATTGAATTGATAACATTGATTAATTAATTTTTGAATTAATTACCAGATGATGAGATTTTTAAGTTGAGAACTAATTATTCAATTAATAATGTGATAATGAAATAGATGATTTAAGATAATTAATTATAGAATTAATTATGAGTTACAAATGTTGTGAAGGATATGATTAATTATTGAATTGATTAATGGGAGATATGTAATTAATTAATTGGTGAATTAATTAATGTGAACGGTATGTTTAATTAATTGTTGAATAAATTAATGAGAATGTATTTTAGTAATTAATTATCGAGTCAATTAAAGGGCTTGGATTAATTAAATTATAAGTTAATTAATTATTGATAAATGGGCAGTTATACATAATTATCTACACCCATAATAATCAAATACATGCAAGGTTAAGTTTAGTAGTTAATTGTAGAATTAATTACAGTATATGGACGATACAATTTGGGAAAGGTGGATAAAATAATAGAAAGATTTAGGTATTCATCATGAGATAGTTCATGGGTGTTTCAAAATTATGTATGGGGAAAACCTAAGTACTCAGTGTGGGATTGTTGTTATTTTCATTTGATGTTACATTTGAATGTAATTTCACCTTGGGTGACACACTTGTTGTGTGATATGAATTTTTATTAATTTGTTTAATTGAATCCCGACATGAAATGGAAATAGGGTTATGTTTTTTTTCATCACTCAAGGCACTCATGATTATTTTGTGACATTTAAAATTTTAGGCACACATGGTAAAATGAATTTTGGTAGAGTAATTGAACTTGAATTGTTTTTCTATACATGTGATATTGAAATACAAATGGGTCCTAACATGAAATTAATAAATATTTTATTGCGATTCAATATGAGAATAAATAGTTATCTAAATGGGAAAATTGAATAATTATAATATGTTTAGCCTTGTTAACCATGACCATGGTGTAAGATGATTAACTGTAGTGTTGGTACCTTGGTTTTGACCTTTTGGTAGGGAAAAGGGGGTATGAATTGATATGATTTTTTGTACATTTTTATTGAAAATTGATTTAATTTTGTGAAAAGATAATCCTTTTTTATTTTTTAACCCATGATGTGGGTGGTTTGGGTCGTGATAATTCCCGAGTTTGAGAAATTGGTTGTGGGTTGTGTGAGGGACCATCTAGTTTTGTATCCTATAGTGAGATGTTGGTGGGTAGGAAATCCTAAGACTTTTGAATGATTAGGGTGTTTCCATTAAGTAATTAAACTTTGATGATGGAATATTTTTGGGGGTTCCCACCAATGAAATTGTAGAATACATTCCATTGGGGAAGATCATGTCCCCTACCTTAACATAACCCCGAGTATAATAGAAAATCTCTTTATTTACACCTGGCTATATAAATATGTTTTGACTGTATATGGGGCCCCTTGGAGGTTGTGATTATCAAGAATTATATGTGGAGTTGGATGGTCAAATGTACAATGTAAACAGTACATAGATGGGGTTCTCAATATGTACTGTAGGTCGATGAATATTGTCTATCATGGGCCATGGTGGTTATGTTTTCTAATAAGTGGTGTTAACAATTCTCCAAAGGTGGGAGTATGGTGTAAGTATTAAGTCCATGAAGCAAGACCATGGGTAAGAAGTAGTGTCATAAAAATTCCAATGAGGGTCCTGTAAGATTCATTTGTAAATTCCATAGAGAAAGGTTGGGAAAGCCTTATAGGTGGTGGATGTACATCCTTCGCAGGTACTATCTAATGGAAAGTCTTAGTGCCAATTTTGGTTTGTGTTTTCCTGTTTTTTGGGTGTGTTTAGTATGGAAACACATCAGGTTTGTTGGTAATGTTGAGCTTGAGATCAATGTTTCCTTGATATTCTTATAATATGTGTATTGAACAGTAGTGAGATGGTGTTTTGGGTAAATTTTGTGTTGTTAGTTCATAGATTATGGAAACATGGACATGATTAAGAAGAAACATAAGAGAGTGAAATGGATGTGAAGGCTCAGTGGACCAATATTTTTGACTTGGAATCTTATAGAATTTGGGGAGTACAAATTGAGTATGAGCTATTATAAGGAGGGTAGATTGTATGAACCCAACATTTAAAAGAGTTACTTCAAAGTATAGCATGAGGAAAAATAGTTATAAGGAGGGGAGATTGTAAGATCATGACACTTTTTTGAAAATATATCATGCTCCTTTAGAGTTATTATTTTTCTTCTATTTGAGTTTAACTTTCTTGGGTCTTCAATTGGGAACATTTTGGGAAAACATAGAGTGTTTTAGAAGGAGGACTGGGATTGAACAATTTTTAAAAGGTTAAACAAAGTGTTCATCATGAGTGTTAAAGGGTTTAACAGTTCACTCATGGTTGGTACTAACTGTGTAACTTCACCCACCAAACCATGCATGGGAAAATAAAAGTTAAAATTTTTATTTTAAATTATATTGAAACCCCATATAACCCATAACTGACCCTACTCAACCCAAATAAAATTATCTCATTTTTTGAGGCTCCTAGAGGGTTACCTAAGAATCTCAACCTCTGTTCGGGGAATTTCAATGAACGATTTTAAGATATTCTTCTCTCCTAGTATGTGGTTCACCATCGATTAATTCCCCATATTTCTTCAATTTTTATCCCAATATTTTTGTGGTTTTTTTATTTAATATAGATCTATATTTTTTGAATCGATATATAATAATTTTGGATTATGATATACATTTTTTGAATCTAGATCTATAATTTTTGGGTCAAGGTCAGTAATTAAGAGATATTGTTTTGTTTAAATCACTAATATATTAATTAAATCAAGATATTTTTCTTTATCGTGTTCTTGATCATTATGTTTGGAATTGGGTATTTTTATTGGGTGGTTTTTCATCAACAAATTGTGGGATTGAATCGTGAACTCATTCTACTCTATTATTTTGCTAAAATTGGTTTTTTATTTGATGAGTATTCTTAATCATTATTCTTGATGGAGTGTTCTAAAATTAAAATCCGATAGTCATGAATTTTAATTATGTTTGTGAATGCTTTAGAATTTATAGATATATTTTAAAATTGGATTTCGAAATAAAATAAATAATTAATTTGGTGAATTAATTAATTACAGAATTATGAAATTTTGAGAGTTAGGGATTATTGAATGAACTAATTAGTTTGAAGATTAATTATGAGATTTTTAGATTTGTGAATTTGATAATTATTTATGGGAATTAATTATAGAGTTATTGAGAAGGTTGAACCTAATTAATTAATTATAGAAGTAATTAATTTGAATGGTTGGGATTATAATATTTTGATTTTAGATAAATAATTGTTGAATTAATTATACCATGAAAGAGATTAATGAGATTAAATAATTAATTAAAAAATTGATTATTGTTGTATTGAAGTAATTGAATGGGGATTATTAATTATAGAATTAATTATTAGAGTTTTTTTGATTATTAAATTGATTGACATAAAACTATTAATGGGGAATTAGTTGGGGTTATTTAATTGTTTAAATTGGTAATTATTAATTTTTGAGTTAATTAATGATAGTTTCATTTTTATTAAATTGTTGAATTAAATAATGGGATTGAGTTAGATTAATTAATCGTGGAAATCCATTAATGGAATTAACATAGACAATTAATTAGTGAATTCATTAAAGGGTTTCAGTTAGAATAAATAATTTTAGAATTAATTAATGGGGATTATTTGGATTAATTATTTTGATAATTAATTAATGGATACAATGTTAAGATTTCAAAGTAGGATTAATTAATAGATTGATTAATTAATGGCGATTTTTGTACGGGTGAAATTGAATAAATAAAATTAATTAATTACAAATTTAATTAGTGTGGATTATTGGGATATCGAATTGGTAAGATTTAATAATAAATTATTCAATTAATTATAGGATAATGATATTTATAAGTTTTATAAATAATTATTGAATTAATTATTTTATATTGAAATAGATGATTTTGGATATTTAATTTTATAATTTATTATGTATTATTGAATTTGTAAATGAGATAATTAATTATTGAATTGATGATCATGGTAGATATGATTAATTAATTGGTGATTTAATTAATTGGAAAGGTATGGTTAATTAATTATTGAATTAATTAATGGGAATTGATGTTAATGATTATTTATTGAGTCAATTAATGGACATAGATTAAATAATTTATAAATTAATTAATGATTGATAAATGGGATGATAGAAATGATGATATATTCCCATTATAATGATATATATCCATGGTTGAACTGAGTAATTATTTGAAGAATTAATTATGGGATATTTATTCCATGAAATGAATAATATATTGGTGAATTAGTTATGAGATATTGAATTATATTGTTTAAATAATTAAATGGGGAATTAATTATTAGATATTAGTTTGGTGAAAAGTCCAATTAATGGTATAATTAATAAATGGAATTGGATTAATTGATTTATGAATTAATTATTGGATGTTGTGATACTTAGTTGTGATATAAATATTAGTGTATTTAATCTTAGTTAATGTGATAATGTAAAAATAGGTGATAATGAGATACATGTAATGTTTGTGAGGAAAACTGATTTATATTACCAATTTATTATTGGGGTGATAGAAATGATTATCTAGAACGATGATGATATAAATTAAGAATTGTTTAATAAGGGATACACCTGAAGATCTATGACAACGATAGATCTATTAGGTTATAGAATTAAAAGGGTTAAAAACATAATGATCTACAATGGTGATGGGTGCACAAAATGAGATTTGGGGTGTTAGACCTGATGATATACAACAATGGTATTTTTTCATGTTGAATATTATAAGGCTAGAAATGATGTTGTATAGAAAATAGTACTCCAAGATATGGCCTTACAAGGGATTACTTTGAAATCTTGTATGAGTGGAATCAGGTACTAAGATATGATATCACCTTTGAATACATTAGGTGCATTCATGATCCAAATTAGGTATTAAGATATGATATTACCTTCGAAACACATTAGGCTATGGAATGTTTCAAAGATAGTATTGAGGTATGTGTGTCCTCAGGAACCCTAGAATTAATATGGTTAAATAATGAATAAATGATAATGTGATAGTTGTTTAATTTTTCATTGTAATTTATTTATCTATAAAACATCATAAACTATCCTTTGACAATAATTATTTTAAACACCATTAATGGGGGCCTACAAATATTTACTAACACCTTACTCGGGCTTCCTAATCAGTACCTGAATACACTTTATTGTTGTAGGTCATATTAAGGGTAAAGACCCTAAAATATATTGCTGAATAGGGATGTATCTTGGATGAGGGAAATTTATGTAGATTGGTTCCCTCTTGGGAATTTTTAGGGTCTTAATATTGTGTTTTATATTAAACACTTTTACACTTATTTTGGCATAACATGTTTCCCATTAAATTAAATATTTTATTTCTTGTTTTGTTTATCTTATGACATTAGTATTGTTCCAGTTATATATGATTCCACTATTGTTTATTTTTTCCATTACTGTTTTACTCAAATAAAAGAGAGTATATTCTCCTCATAATCAACAAACCAGGCCCTCACTGCAAGTCGGTAGCATCTGGAATACAAGAAGGAATTCTTGAGGTAATGTTACCAATTGGCTCAGGGCACCATTATGTGGAACCCATGTTAAGACGTTAAAAAGTGGTATCAATGCCCAGTTTTCTTTTCTTATTCTTTAGTCTTGGGATTTGGGAAAGTTAAACATGATACTATGACCATTTAGGTCTTTATTATGAGATCATTCATGGGATATAAAACCCCATTTATGAGGAAAAAACGTAGTATATAGGGGTGGATTTTAATTATGGTTGTTTGATGTTACATTTAAATGTTAGTTCACCTTAGGTGACACACTTGTTCTATAACGTGATTATTGTTTTTTAAATTTATTTTGATAGAATCATGGACCTAAATTGTAAAATGGTTGATTATTATAGCATTATTCTTGGTACACAATATTATTTTTTTACCTGAATTATTTTAGGCATGCGTAGGAAATCATGTTTTGGGAATGTCATTGATCTTTAACTATTTTCCATTACTTGTGAAATTGAAAATAAAATACTACTTTGAATGATATTAAAAAAAAATTTAAATTATTCAAGACGAGAATAAATGGGTGTATAAATGAGAAAATTATATAAAGATAATATGTTTACCTTTGTTAACTAGGACCTAAGAGTAGGATTGTTATGGGTAGTGATAGTGCCTTGGTTTTGAACATGTGGAGGGAAAAGGTGGAAAGACATGATATGGTTTTTTGTAACACCCTCTTGATAATTGAGTTAATGTTATGAAATGATAATCCTTTTTTCCTTATTTATCCCTTAATGTCGGTGGTTTGGGTAGTAAGAATGCCCCATTTTGAGAACTCGATTTTGGGTTTTGTGAGGTACCATCTGGTTTTGGGTCATATGGTGAGATGATCATAGTTAGGAAAGCCTATGAATTTCAACAGATTAAGGTATTACTATAGTGGAAGGTAACATTGGGGATTATAGTTTTTTGGGTGCCCACTGATGACTACTTAGATAACTTTTAATTAGTGATGATCATATCCCCTACCATGACATCATCTTGGGTACATTAAAAAAGCTCTCGATTTATTCCTATCTATAAAAATGTGTTTTGACAGGGTATGGTTCCCCTTTGAGGTTCTTCTTATGAAGTGGCTTATGTGGAGATGAATAATGGAAGGTGCACCATCGAATGTTTACAGATGTGGTTATTAAGAGGAACTTGAGGACTATTAATATTATGGGTTATATTTCATAGTGGTTATGTTTGTTAACAATCGGTATTAAAAATGATCCAATAGTGGGGATTGTGGTGTCAGTCATAAGTTATTGTTGAAAGACAATAGTTTAAATGTAGTGGCATTAAAATTCCAAGGAGGTAACTGTAAGGTGCATGACTAAATTCTTCAGAGAAAGGCTGTGTAATCCTTGGAGGTGGTTGATGTATGTGTTTTGCAGGAGGTCTATGATAGAAAGTCTTAGTACCAATTTTGGGTGATCTTTTATGGTTATTGGTAACGTTTAGTTAGGAAACACGTTGTGTTTTTTGGTTATGTTGAGTTTGATATTGATGGGTCCTTTGAGAGTCATCCAATACAAGTTTTGGATAGTAGTGAGAAGGTGTAGCGTGGAAATATTGTCTTATTTGTTCATGTATTATGGAAACATGGACGTGATTAGGGAGAAACATGGGGGAGATAAATGGATATGAGAGTTCATCGATTTGATCTTTTTGACTCAGAATCTTAGAGAACCTTGGGAGCACATCTTAGAGATGAGTTGTTATAAGGTGGGTAGATTGTAAGATCCCGAATTTTTTCAGTTATACTTGGAAGTGAATCTAGAGGATGAGATATTATAAGGTGGGGATATTGTAAGATCCTGACCCTTTTTGGAAGATATCTGATGTTATTTTAGTGGTATTATTTTACGTCACATAGAGTATAACTTGTTTGGATCCTAACATGGGCACATTTGGGTGAACATTGGAGAGGTTTGGAATGGGGAGAGGGGTCTCATGGTTTTCTCATGGTTTGTGAAAGGTTAAAAAAAGTGTGCATCCTAAGTGTGCAAGGGTTGAATAGTTTTCGTAGGTTTAGTGCTAATTGTGCTACTTCTCCCATCGAACTGTGCACTGAATATTAAATTTATAAAAATTGATTTTAAATTCTCCCAAACCCCCATATTAACCCTAATTTGACCCCAGATTGATCCAAATCAAATTCTATCATTTTTAGTGGCTTCTAGAGGGTTTGTTAAGGCTCCCAACCTCTGTTCATAGTGATTCAAAGCCCAGTTTGGAGATATTTATCTCAATTAGTATGTTTTTCATTCCAGATTACTTTCTCGTCTCTCTTTTGTTCTTCCCCAAATATTTTGGTTGGTTTTTATCCTCTAATTTTTGGAACAACATCTAAATTTATAGAATCTAGATCTAGTGATTTTGGAAAAATATCTATATTTTTTTAATCTAGATCTAGGAATTCTAAATCTAGATCTAGAATTAAGAGATCCTATTTTATTTAAATCTTAGATATATTAATTATATCAATATTATGTTCTTCACTACATTCTTGATAATTTAGTCTCTAATACAGGATTTCCATTGGGAGATTTTTGATGACCAAAATGAGGAATTGAATTTTGATCTTGTTCTACATTGTTGTTTTGCTGAAATTGGGGTTTTATGTTGGGGAGCATTCTTTTTCATCTTTGATGAGGTAGGTGGCCTAAAATTCCAATCCCATGGTTAGGATTTTTAATATTTTATATGAAAGTAATATAAGTTGACAATTTTTTAAAAAATTGGATTTCAAATATTACGAATTAATTAATTAGGTGAATTAATTAATTATGGAATTGTGAAATTGTGATATTTAGGGATCATTGTATGAGATAATTAATTTGGGATTAATTTTGAGATTTTTTGATTTGAGAATTTGAAAATTAATTTTGGGAACTAATTATGGTGTTATTGAGATGACTGAAACTTATTAATTAACTATAAAATTAATTAATGGGAATGGTTAAGATTATGAAATTATGATTTTGGATAAATAATTGTTGAATTAATTATACCAAGATAGATATTATTCATATTGAATAATTAATTTAAGAATAATTTATTGTTGTATTGAACTTGTTGAATGGGGATAATTAACTGTAGAATTAAATATTTTGGTTTTTATGGTTATTAAATTGATTGAAATGGAATAATTCATTAAGGAATAAATTTTCATGATTGATTTAATGGAGAAAAATATCAATTAATGAATTAATTGGGGTTATTGAATTGTTTAAGTTGGGAATAATTAATTTTTGAATTAATTAATGAGAGTACTATAGTTATTTAATTATTTAATTAAATAAATTAGTTAGTTTAATTAATTGTGGAAATTAATTAATGGAATTTACATAGACAGTTTATTTGAGAATTAATTAAATCGTCTGAGTTCGATTAGATAATTATCAAAATAATTAATGGAGATAGTTTGGATTAATTAATTGAGGAATTGATAATTGGATGTAATATTATAATTTATTAGTTGGATTAATTAATCAAAAGATTCATTAATGGGTTTAATTGTGATGGTGTAATTGACTTAATTAGATTGATTATTTTGTAATTTAATTAATGTGGATTGTTGGGATATCGAATTGAAAAGATTGAATAATTATTGAATTATTTTTGGGACAATGAGATTTATAAGTTGGACAATTCATTGTTTAATTAATTATTGGATATTGAAATGGATTGTTTGAGATAAATAATTATAGAATTAATTATGATTTATTGAGATTGTGAATGAGATAATTAATTGTTGAATTGATTAACATGAGAGACGTGATTGATTAAATGGTAATTTAATTAATGGGAAAGGTATGGATAATTAATTATTTAATTTACTAATGGAAATGTATGTTATTAATTAATTATTGAGTAAATTAATGTTATTGTAATAGTTCATTTATAAATTAACTAACGATTGATAAAATTGGTGTTAGACATGATGAACGAAGCCTATGATTATGATTTAAAATCATATATGAACTAGGTAATTAATTGTAGAATTCATTATAAGATATGGATTATACAATTTAAGAAATTTTGAGATGGAAATATAAAAATTCGGGGATTGGTTATGCACTCATAAAGTGGAATTGAAAACCCGTGTATAGGGGGAAACCCTAGTACTCAATGTGGTACGGTTGTTATTGTTGTTTACTGTTACATTTTAATGTTATTTCACCTTAGGTGACACACTAGTTGTGTGGGGTCATTATTGTTTTTGAAATTTGATGAGATTGACTGCTGGCCCTAAATGGAATGATGTTTGAGTCAGTATGCATCATTCTAGGCACTAGGGATTATTTTGTTAGAAGTATCATTTTCATCATAAACAAGAAAATTTGTCTTGGGAATGTTGTTGGACTTGAATTGTTTTTCCTTGTGAAATTAAAATGAAAATTGTTTCAGACATGAAATGAAGAAATAATTTAATATATTTCAATATGATAATAAATGGATTTTTAAATGAGAAAATTAAATAAAAATAATATGTTTACCCTTGTTAACCAGGACCCATGATTAAGATTGTTAAGGGTAGTGATTGTTCTGTGGTATTGACCATGTTGAAAGAGAAAGGGGGAATAACCTGATATGGTTTTTTAAGTCCCTTTTATAATTGAGTTAATGATGTGAAATGATAATCATTTTTTTAACACTATATACGGCTGGTTTGGGTGGTGACAATGCCCTTGTTTTAGAACTTTGATTTGGCTCATGTGAGGGACCATTTGGTTTTTGATCGCATTGTTATATGTTGGTGGGTATGGAAGCCCGAGACATTAGAAAAATTAATTTGTTTCCATAGTTGAAGGAAACATTAATGATTGAGGATTTTTAAGTGTCTTCACTAACAAATAATTAGTATAATTTTAATTGTTGATGTTCATATCCCCTACCTTGACATTATCCTAGGTATTCTTGGAAATAATTGGATTTATGCCTAGAAATATAAGTGTGTTTGGTCTAGACATGGGGCCCCATAGAGGTTGTGCTTATGAAGAAATATATGTGGAGCTAGATGGAAGAAGTTACACCATCATCAAATTATGGATGACGTTATCAATGGGGACAATAGGTCGATGAATAATAATGGTTGTGGTCTATGGTGTTCATAATACTTGAAATAATGGGGACTGTGGTGTCAGTAGTAAGATCATAGAGCAATACGATGGGTTGGAAGTAGTGGCGTTAGAATGACATTGAGTAACCATTATGTTTAGCGATTAAATTTCTCAATGAATGGCTGGGTGATCCTTAGAGGTAGGGGATGCATGAATTGTTTAGGTTGTCTTTTATGGAAAGGATAAATTTCAATATTGGATGGTGTTCTTATAGTTGTTGGGCATGTTGAGTTTGGAAACATATCGGGTTTTTAGTTATATTGAGCTTGAGATCAGTGTGTTATTTTATAGTTATTAAATACATGTTTTGTATTGTAGTGAGAAGGTGTTTTAGGGATAAATTGTTTTATTAATACTCGCATTGTGGAAACATGGATGTGAGTAGAAAAAATCTTGGGAGAGAGAAATGGATGTGAGGGCTTAGTGTCCCAATATTTTTGTCTCATAATTTTAGAGAATCATGGGATTACATATTGTGAATGAGCTGTTATAAGGAGCGTACTTTATAAGAATCTAGATTTTCATAGAGGTACATGGGAGTAAAGCTCAAGGATGAGCCATTATAATGTGGGGATATTGTTAGATCCTGTCCCATTGTAGAATATATCTCATGCTCTTTGATATGTATTATTTTTCTCTTCCTTGAGTATAACTTGTGTGGGGACTTAACTTGAAAACATTTAGGTGAAAATTAGAAATTATCGGAAATAATATATGGGTTAAACGGTTTGTGAAGTATTAAGGAATGTGTGAATCCTAAGTGTCTAAGGGTTTCATGGTTTGTGCAGGGTTAGTACTAATCACGCAACTTCACCCAACAAACCATGTACGGGAAAATAAAAGTTATAAAATTTATTTTAAATTCTCTTTAACCCTCATCGTAACACCAAATCATTCCTAGATCGACCCAAATAGAATTATCTAATTTTTTGAGGCTCATAGAGGTTTTCCTAAGTCAACCAACCATTGTTCTTGGTGATTTAAAGCCCAGTTTACTTATCTGCTTCACTCTGAGTATGTGGTTTATCCCTGATTAATTTATCATCCCTATTTTATTATTCTCTCATAATTTTAGTGGTTTTTATCCTTTTTTGTAGGAAATCTATCTATATTTATTTAATCAAGGTCTAGTCATTTTGTATCACTGCCTGGATTTTTTGAATCAAGATCTAGGATTTTGGAATCTAGATGTAGAATTAAGAGATCATATTTTGATTAAATCTTGAATCATGTAATTGAATCAATATATCATTCTTCATTGTTTTATTGATATTTCCTTTTGGATTTAGGTATTTTAATTGGGTTATTTTTCATCAAAAAATTTTGAAAATGAATCATGTTCTCATTCTACTTCATTATTCTATTGTAATTTTGGTTTTCCCTTGGCGAGCATTCTTTGACAATATTCTTGAGGGGGGTGGCCTAAAATTAAAATCCTATAGTTTTGATTTTTAATTACATTCATAAATGTTATAGAACTTATAGATATATTAATTAATTTTATTTTCAAAAAAATAATAAATTTGGTTAAGTAATTAATTATGGAATTGTGAAATTGTGATATTTAGGGATCATTGAACAAGATCATTAATTTTAGGATTAATTATTAAATTTTGGGATTTTTAATTTGATAATAAATTAATGGAAACAATTATAGATTTATTGAGATTACTAAACATGATTAATTTATTATAGAATTAATTAATGGGAATTATTGGGATTATGAAATTGAGATTTTGGATAAATAATTGTTGAATAAATTATAACAAGATATAGATTTTTGAGATTGAATAATTTAATGACGGATTAATTTTTTTTGTATTGAATTTTTTTAATGGTGATAATTAATAATTTAATTAATTATTAATGTTTTTATTATGATTAAATTTATTTATAAAGGACAATAAATATTGTAATTAATTGGGATAATTGATTTAATTGATATAGAATAATTAATTGAGGATATTGAATTGGATAAGTTGAGAATAATTAATTATGGAATAAATTAATGGTAGTAGTGTTTTTTTAATTAATGAATTAAATAATGGGATTGAGTTATATTAATTTATTTTGTAAATTAATTAATGGAATTGACATGGGAATTAATTAGTGAAATAATTTAATGTTTGGAGTTAGATTAATTAATTATGGAATTAATTAATGGATATTATTTGGACTAATGAACATGGAAATTAATTAATGGCTGTAATGTTTGGATTTAAATGTGGAATGAATTAATTTCTGAATTAATTAATAGGGATTGTTGTGATAGTGCAATTTAATGAATTAGATTAACTAATTTGGATTTTTGGGATATTGAATTGATAATATTGATTAATTATTAGATGAATTAATTATGGGACAATGAGATTTGTGAGTTGGATACTTAATTTTTTAATTAACTATTGGATATTGAAATAAATTATTCAATATAGTTAATTGTAGAATTAATTATGAGTTATTGATATTGTAAATGAGACAATTAATCTTTGAAATTATTAATGGGAGAAATGCGATTAATAAATTGGTGAATTAATTAATGGGAAAGGTATGGTTGATTAATTATTGAATTGATTAATGGAAATGGATGTTATTGATTAAATTTTAAGTCGATTAATGGGCTTAGATTGATTCATTTATAAATTAATTAATGATTGATAAATGGGTTGTCAGACATTATGATATAATCCCAAGATAATGTATACATCCATGGTTGAATTGAGTAATTAATAATGGAATTAGTTATGCGGCATGGATGATATAATTTGTTATAATTAATTAGGGAATTTATTATGGGATATTTATTCCCTAAAATGATTAATTAATTATGAATTAATTATTAGACATTTAATTATTTTGTTTGAATAATTAATAGGTGACTTAATTGTTGGATATTGATTTTGTGAATACATTATTTAATTTTTGAATTAATTATTGGAATTGGATTAATTAATTTCAAAATTAATTAATGGAAGTCGTGATAGCTTGTTTTGATATAAAGAATAATGTGTTTAATCTTAGTTGATGTGATATTGTGAAAACGTTTGATAATGAGATACATGTAATATTGGTATGAAAATTGATATACATGCATAATTGAAAATTGGGGTGCCAGACATGACAATCTAGACCATTGAAGATATAAATGTATATTTTTTGAATGAGAAATAGAAATGAAGTTCTATTCTAGTGATACATTTATTGGGTTATGAAATTAATAGGGTGCTAGACAAGATGATTTACACATTAGATGGGTGTGAAAAATGAGATTTGGGGGGTTATACACGACAGTCCACACCAATGGTATATATGAATGTTTGGATATGTGGTGTTATAAATGATGATCTAAATTAATGGTATTTATGAATGTTGAGAATTGGGAGGCAAGACATGGCGTTTTATTCCAAAGAGTACTTTGAGATATGGCCTCACAAGAGAATGCATCAAACTATAGCGTGAGTCGAATCAGGTGCTGAGATATGATGTCAACATTGAATACTTCACATTGCGGCATGATTCATAGTGGGTATTAACATATGATATTACCTATGGAACACTTTGAGATTTGGCATGATCCAAATCTAGTATTGTTGTATGGGTGTCCTCGAGACCATGGAGTTAATATGGTTAAATAAAGAATAAATGATAATGTGAAAATTGTTTAATTTTTCATTGTAATTTATTTCTATCTATAACTAAACACACTATCTTTTTATTGGTCTTGTTTTAGACACTCTTGGTGGTGGACTTATGATTTTTACTCACTACCAACATAGGCTTCAGAATCGGTACCCGAGTAAAGTTTATTGTTGCAGGACAGATTAATGGAAAAGGCCTTAGGATAGTTTGATGGTTGGGGATGAAGAATGGATGAGGGAACCATACATGGTTCGAGAACTGCTTGGGTTTCATTAGTGTCATTAATTTTAGTTTACTTTTAGACACTTTGCCACTTACATTGGCATAGTGTGTTTCTCTTTCAGTTAAATATTTAATTTCATGTTTTGGTTATCATGTTACATTAGTATTGTTCTGTTTATATATGATTATTATATTGTTTAATTATTTTCATGGGTGTTTTAATATAACAAGAGAGGGTATATTCTCCCATGATCAACTTATTAGACCCTTTCTGCTAGGTATCAACATCTTCTATATGGGTAGGCAGCTTGAGGTTATCTGACTGACCGGATTAGGGCATCGTTACTTGGAACTTGGGATGCGATGTCACATCCATGAAGTAATAAATATAATTTTTCATCTATTTTCATTCTTATATATTAAAATATTTTTAAATTTGATTCACCACCTTAAAATTATATAAATTTTATCATTATGATTCTGAAATACTGAAATTATTCCAAAAAAACACTTTCATAATCATAATCATCCATTACTTATGGTGTTTTCCTGTTCGGGTCGGCATAACCCCCAGGATAGAAAATGATATAAAATAATAGCATGGATGTATAAGAGAAATTAAATACTAATGAAATATTATATAAATATGTAATTATTTTTATTTTTTTTCTATAATGGTGACATTAACATTAAACTCATTAATTATAATACCATTGTTCATTTATTAAATATCACCAAAACATTCTTATCACCCATTTTTTCTACAAGAACCATGACTAGAACTTTCATTGATTGAAATTATAAAATTGTCAACTATCATGAAAAATAAATCATATTACCTTTTATTTTGTGTGAATGATTAAAATTTAGAGAATAATGATGAACAAAATTTCAATTACAAAACTAGTTCAAAAAGATCCAGATTAATCCAACATGATATTGAAAATAGATGATAACTACCTTATATATAAGTTTAAATAATTAAAATTGATTTTTTTAAGAATTTATAAATATGTATAATTTTTGAAATAATTTTTTATTGTATTTAATTTTTACAAACAAGATATTTATGTCCTTTTTTGGAAGTCAAGATTTAATGTAAGAGGGTTCATTGTCACAAATTTGATTTTTTTTGACATATTTAACATTGTGCACCATGGTATATTGGAGAAGTTTTGATTGCTAACTTTTTGATGTATTTTACCATATTCATTTAATTAATATATTTTTAAACTTCCATATCATGTTCAATCTCTATGTGTATTACGATTCAATGGATACTAAGGTTATAAGGATTTTTGTTAAATAAACTACCTTCAATGTGTTATAATATTTCTTATTGAAATTATTTATTCTATGTTTCATTGCATCCAAAATATGATGTAATTTAATTTTTATTTCTCTTTAGGTATAAAGAAAATTAATTTTAAATTCAAAAAAGTTCTCGATATTAATTTCTTTCCCAAAATGAATATAATTTTTAAGATTAATTCAGTCCCTCCTTATTGATGGTTTCGTCTACATGTCTATTTTTTCATTTCCCGCCAGTTTTTTCCATTATATTTTGAAACCTTACTATTTTAATCCCTTGTAACCATCATATTTTTATTCTTCTATATTAAAACTTTAGTTTTAGTACTCTTTTTATGATTTTATTTTTCAACAAAGGTAATTAAATATATTTTTACATCCTTTCAAAATAAAATGATTAATAATTCACTCCATATTTACTTTGATATCATTTATGTCATTTCAAGTATCTATTATTAAATAATTTTATTCCAAAGATTTTGTTTTCCAATATTTTCATTTAACCTTTTTAAAACATTTATGACCATTCAAAGTTCATTTATTAAATAATATTTTCAAAAAATAATAGTTTTAAAAATGTTTCCACTATAATTTTTAGAACCTTTATGTTTTTAAGGGTTCATTATTGATATTTATTTATAAATATTTATATTTAATATTACTTGTATATAATTTCTGAAAATTGTATATTCTGAAAATAAATTTTAATGTGAGAGTAATATCATTATTTATGACAATAATAAGAAAAATTAAAACAAATTGTGATTTCACTTCCATTTCCACACTATCTCTAAAGGATTTATTTCCTTAAAAGTTATGGAAAAAGGTAAATAGGCGAGTGAAGCCTGATCCCCTAAAAGGAACATATTTTTGAAGACTAATATAATAATATTAATTTCTACATGAATCCTGATCAAATAAGTTAAATAGGTTTTAATGCCTAGTACATTGTGTTTTGATTCATATGCTTATGTTTTTGCTATATTCTTATGTTTTCAACATACTTATATTATGATTTATCATGAATTATGCACCATTGTTTACCTAGGTATGTTTTCTAAAGGTTATGTTCATAGACATTTATCATGATCCCATACCCATATACCTATCTTTTTCTCCCAAATGGTCACCATTGGTTATCTAATATGCATCCCTTACTAAAATTTTGATCTCAACCCTGTTAATGTTTTATTTCCCTTGGATATGAGGATGGGAATTTCATGTGAGATGTTCAGATGGCAGTTTAGAGTTGAATAGTTGTGACGAAATGTACACGAGTGTTGTAAAATATTTTTTTTGTGGATAATATTCCAAGACACTAAACATTAGACTCTCCAGTTTTTCAAACTATATAAAAGGTAGATTGGTTATTCATGTAAAATAATTAAATAAATGTATTTATATATCATGGGTCTCTTTAGTTTCTATCATAGGAGGTTTTATTTATTTTTGGTAATTATATTAGATTACTTTAGTGAAAACATAGGTATGAATCTAAAGGATAAGTATATATATACATGATAAAATACATAAATATTGTTAATGTAGAGATTGTGTGGTTTCTTTTTTAAATAGAATCATAGTCTAGATACTAAAAGTGGATGAATTATTTTGAATGTATGTGCCTAGGGTTAGTAAAGTTGAGTGGGGCGTATTCGATAATAATTGAATCATCACCCAATGCCTAATAAAGTGGTCTAATTGAACACCTAGTTTTATACCATCGAGGGATATAATTTAGTTAATCAAAATCTCATTACAAAAAATTAAAAAGTATTTATTATGTTAAGGAATTAAGTTAAGATTAATAAGATAACCCAACCTAAATAAACCTAGATGGAACTAATCGTGATTTAGGTTGAACTGAATTCATATGTGATGGTTTCAAAGAGAAAGACATTTCCAGGTTGATTTTTCATTCGATAAATCGTGATAATTAATTTATATTAATTGATATAAATTCACATTAATCTCTATTAGCTTTATTAATAGATAAATAATAAAGGAACCATGTTAACAATGAAGTCCATAGATAATGTGGATATTATCCTAATTAATAACCTAATGGGGTATATGTTAAAGATAGAAACCATGCGATTATTTCAAACCATATATTAATAATTATGATTAATTTTCTCGACTTAATTTTGTATCCAAACACACAAAATAAGATAAATATGGACTAAAGTAGATTTGTTTTGACAAATTTGATGACAGAAATAATCTTCAACTTCATATGTTTCAAAAATGTCAGAATAATCACCCAAGGGAATGTCTCAAAGGAATCATAAAATGTTTCAACTATAAAAGGGATAGCCATCATGCTCATGATTTTCAATGATAGATGAATTTTTTATCCAATAAAATTTAATGAATTTTAGTCCCAACTAATACACCATCCATGCATAAACTCTTCATATATGATGATTTTGAGCATCATGAAAATCGGTGCCCCAATATATGGTCTAAAAATTATTAAAGGGGTCAAAAATATCCTAAAAAGGTGGAAAAAGGTAATGGTTATCTATTCAAATCTTCAGAAGGGGATCATGAAAATTTAAGAACATTATCCAATAGAATATATTTGTGGATGTATTAATGGATTTTGGACTAGGATTCCTAGGAAGTTTTCTAGTGGCATTAAATCACTACCCTTTGGTTTTATTATTATATAAACTTATCGTTTTATAATATACCATGTTGAATGCTATGGTAAAATTATTTTTGAAAATATTTTTTCCCATTATTTAGATGAATTTAATATAGTTTTCGAAATGTATTGTAACCGTCTAATTAGATGAAAAATATTTGTAATAAGGAAATCACATTTCATATCAAAATATTTTATACAATATATACAAGTATGATCATGAATACCCTTTCAAGGTAAATTATATAATATGGCTCTTAATTGGGTATCACAATAATCTATTTGCTCAAATGGATGAAAAAAACCCAATGATATTTATAATACTTATATAAGGAAATAAATATGTTTCTTAAGTTTTATATCTCCCTATAAATTATATCATGATTAAAATATATATTTGAAATAAAAGTAGTTACATTAATTAGTAGATCATAATTAAATTTATGAGGATATAATTTTTTTAATGGGGGAACATGTAACTCCCCTGGATTTTACTATATATCATTCTTTTAAATAAATCTAATGTGTTTGATGAACTTTTGCACATAAAACACTGAAGTAAAATGATCTAAAACATATTTGATGAATATTTCCAATAAAATTATAAGCATAATCCGTTTTTTCTTAAATAAAATATATTAATAATTTAAAAATTCTTATATTTAGTGGATAAATAATTATTATAATTTCATAGTTAAAAGGATGGTCCATTCCCACAAAAATATTTAACATACTAATATAATAAATCATCCTCTTATAAATTGATATTATTATAAAACATTATATTTTAATATCATTTCAAATATATTAATATTTTAAAATTAGAAATTAGTATGAAATAATGTTTATAACACTTAATGTTTAAGAATACCATTTTTGAATAAAACTTTTTTTACATTATATTTTGAATTTTCATTTAAAATATGAATTTATAATTTCTAGAATATTAATTTTACAAAACAAACTTCATATTTGAAATTGCACATATCAATATTAATCCATAGTTATTTATAATTGTTTTATGAAATAATTGGTTTTGGGTGAATAATGAGAAAATAAAATTTTTACAAAATCATAATTTTTTTTAATATATCAAGAAATAAGTTCAAAATAAAAAATCATAAACAATTTAAATTTAAAATATCATTTTATATATATATAAATATTTATAAATACTAATATGAATTTTCAAAACCTATTTTTAACAACAAAAGTTATATTTATTAATAAAATAAACAGTTTTTGTATTTTATTTTAATTAAATAATTTTCTGTTAAAATAATATTTTGGATTAATTTTAAATCCAAATATATTTTATCTAATATATAATGAATAAATTTATATAATTCTAATAAAATAAACTGATAATTCTTCCCTAGGAATAAATTTTAATATTAAAATAAATTATTTATAAAAATAGGTTTTTACGTGTTACATGTGCTAATGTTAAAATTGATTTTCCTTACACATAGAAATTTTATTTAATAAAATTCATTTTATATTTTTAATTTTTTGGTTAAAATCATGTAATATGGTGAATTTTATTTTCATTCATAGAAATTAAATTTCTTAGGTGAAAATTAGTTACCACTATAAAACTAAAAAATGTAAAACTAAAAATGGTAAAACTAAAAATTCTACACCTGAAGGACATAAAAATGTTTCAATTAGTTATCAAATTTATTTTTGAGGTACTATAGCACTTATCTCATCCTATAGTACATTATTATCTAATCTAGTGTTTATTAATATGTGAAACATGTGTTTTCTCTTTATATTAAAGTGAAATATTTAAAAAAATGTCATTCTTGCCACTTATAAAAGGGGCCCCTCAATAACTTTAAAAAACTAAAATAATTAGGTTAGGTCTTGAGACTATACCACATTTCTTCCAATTAGAATATTATTCTTTTAAATTGATCATATTTACCCATGTTATTGGACTAAGTACTCTATTTATGAAAACACCTATAAGAAAAATGAAATGATTTCAACTTGAGTACAGGTTTTTCAAAAAATCCATTTAATTATAAATTAAATTTTAAATTATATATTTTTAAATCTTTTATAATGGACTAAATATTTATTTTATGTTTAATTTTATTATTCTAAGTTAATAACTATTATCAACATTTCCCAAAACCTATTAATAAAAATGATACTTTTATTCTTGTTTTATGTGGACTTCAACTTCAATTATGTGACGACATCAAATTTTTTACCACCATATATCTTTGATAATTATAAAAATGAAACTTACAAATAAATGTTGAAAAAATAATATATTTTTTATCATTAATATTAAAAATATATTCAAACTTGTTTTCCTCTATTTCATTGAGAAATAAAAATGTTAGCCTTGTGTTGTTTAGTCTACCACCTCTAATAAGTAATAGACATTATTATTCCTTTTTATTATACTTATTTGTTAAAATAAATTAAAATATGATCCCAAAATAATTTTTTTTAATAATATCACTTTTATTTTTTATGAATTATATTATTACAAAATAAACCACTTTCATAATAATAGTCATCCATTAATTATGGGTTTTTATTGTTTGGGTCAGTTTAACCACCTATTGAACAATGTAATAATATAATATCATGGATGATTATGAGAACTTAATAAATTGTTATATATGAATGAAAATAAAAATAAATTAATTTTTTTGGTTCTTTAATGTTAACATTATCATTGAACCCATTAATTATGATACCGTCATTTATTTTTCAAAGAACATTGAAACAAGTTTGTCACCAATTATATCTTCAAAAACACTGAATAAAATATACATTTAATGAAATTATAAAATTTTATAAAAGTATTAAACAAAAATTTAAAAAATCATTATAATATAATAATGAATAAATTTTATAGAGTAACAAATAACAACCCCGATATTACGAAACTAGTTTAAAATGATCAGTATGACTCACCACTGATATTGAAAATTGATAATAACTAAATAATATACATATAGAGAATAAATATAAATTATATTTATAAATTATTATATAAATGAAATATTTAATTAAGGTTTATTTATTTATATAATGAATATTTAAGCACCCTAGTGGAGTTCAACAATTAATTTAAGTGTATTCTTAATCTCAAATTTAATATATTGATACATATTTTATATTGTATACCATTATATCCTTGAGATGGTGTGATTATTATGTTATTAATTTATTTTAAAATATTCATGTAATTTATGATGTTTAAAAATACATATTTCTCTCTCTATTTAAAATCATTTTTATTTAATGGGTACTATATTTTTATGTATTTTTTAAACTCAACCCCATGTGTTGAGTATGAATTCTTCTTCATGAACATATATCTTAAATTTTTATTTGCTTATAATATAAAGAACCCATGCCTATTAGACCAGATTTAGTGGTTAATTTATTATATTAGAAATAGATATAATTAATCAAATCCTGAAGGATTTAATAGTTTAGTAGTATTTGTAATATATATCCATATTTCAATCTCACATTACATTTGAAAACATAAAATGAAACATAATATTTTCATTAATTACATAATTTTTAAATTTATCATATCCTTGAATATCAATCAAATTAAATTTATTAAAATATTGAGTAATAGAAACACAATAATGTGGTGATCTTAGATTCTCAGTAAGGTTGTGCATATAATAAAATATATCTTAAAAATATGGAATAATAAATATGGATAATTAAATAATAATAAAAATTACATTAATCAATTAATTGAAAATAATGAATTATATGGCAGGAAAAATGTAGATAAAATGATTCCATATAAATAATAACGTGATCTTGAAACATTTCCATGGATACTGTATATATTCAAATACTTACAATGATATCAACAACTAATATAAAAATAATGGAATGAATAATGGTGGACATCTTAAACATACCATCATCGCTTCACGCTATGAAATAATACATAAATGGTTAAGGACTCATCCAAATACCCAAATTGGTTTTCCACATGATACATAATAACTCATTATGGGGATATAATTAGCCATTATTTCCAGTTACTAAGTCTATTTCATTCATTATATGATAGGGTTGAAACATAATCAACATAAATATTCGTATTGAATAGCTAGAATATGAAATTTTAATATTCTCCCAAATCAAAAAAAAATATTACATAATAATTAGACATCTAGGGTAATATGATGAATGGTGTCAAATTAGTACATAGAATTTAAATAATTAAATTTACCAAATATTTTTGAAATAAATGAATATAATTTAAAAGGATAATTTGAATATTTATTGAGGAAAAAACCATTTTTTTTCTTGAATACACTTATACAAAAAAAATATCAAAATTACTATGAAATATATTTTATTTCAAATTAATCATTAAAACATGAAAAGGATGACTCAAGGAATTGAGTGTTCATAATGAAGTGAAATTATATTCATACTATGTAGGTAAAAATACTGATGCCATTCAAATTTTCTATATAAAGTTAAAAAGTTCCTCGCTCAAAAAGAGACAAAAAGATTTATTTGGATACATTTTACTATAAATTATAGCATGGAAAAAATTTATTTAAATAAATATAATATAATTGTATAAATTTTCATCAAATTTTTTTAATGAAACTATGGACATGAATGAAAAATTATTCTAGGGTGAATAGAAAATAAAGTCAGTTTTCCATAAAACATTATTTCGGTATCTTGAGTGAATAAGAGTGGTAAATGGGAGTAAAACATATAATTTTAAAAAATAAATACTAGAGAGTAAACTATATTATTATTAAGATATAATGATCATATAATTTCCCCCAATTAATTTTTAGACATAAATAATCCTAATTAATGATGTTATTGTGAAATAAACCCTTACCACTCTAGTAACATTTAAATTATAAGCCCAATGAAAAAAGTAACAACAACTGAATTATGAAATTCCATGAATATAAATATATTCATGGTATATCATATCAATGTATAATTATATACTCCTAAAAAAGAAACAAATAATGAATATGACATATGTCTCATATATGTAGATGTGAGATTAGAAACCCTTATAATGATCACAACATTGAATTTATAATTAATCAAAAGAGAGATCATGTGTAAAACATATAAATATAAAAAAAATAATTTTAACTATAACATAAATAAATAAAAGGTAATTTCATACATAATATTGGCATAATATAAATTCTGAGGAAGTTATTTAACCAAAATAACATATGATGGGCTAAGAAAAACATTACTACCTAGTAAAATTCAACTTAAATCCCCTTAGTGAAATTTTTTTGAATAGAAACATAAAATAACATTAATTATTAATTAATAATCATATTACATGTAATTGGTTTATATATATTGTAGACATTATAAAATGTGTTTGATGCTGTTTTTTACAAAATGTACTGAACTTGGCTCGAAAATATTGTTGTGCAACTTTGCATTTTTCCTGGAGGTCAGTGACAGTAGAAAAGGCACCGTACTGAAGGGACAATACCACAACCTGGCACAGATCCCAAGTATGGGTATAGAGGATCATCCCTTGTGGTATAGAGTAATTAGTTTGGTTAAGTTTCTAATGAGGAACCCATGATATTAACCAGCCAACACCTTCTCACCACCATGCTATAGCTGATTGAAATAATTATTTTTGGCTAAGTCCATAAAGTGTTTCCCTAGTCTAACCAAAACACAGTCAGTGCACAAGGTACATACGAGCCAAAATATGGAAAGCAAGAAACTTTCACACCCAATCTTCTTTCACCCAGGGTCCTATTTTTTGCTATAAATAAACCCTTGGGTCCTTCATTTGTATGGACGAATTTCCCTAAATCCTAATTACTACTTTGGTCATCGTAATGCTTATCTGAAGACTTATGAAACATTCAATGAAGTTCTTTAACACCTAAAGAGAAATAATTGAAGGAGGATCATAGGACATTATGTCTTTTTAGAGTTTGAAATCCATAACAATTACATGCCTAAATCGCCCATCCCCCATAAATAAGAAAATCTTGCTCACCGCCTATTCCTCTCATAAGAACATGATCACCCCACTTCTAGGAATACATGTGAATACTAATGAAGTATTATGTTAGGTCCCAACCAATTATTAACATCCATGTTGTGTATCACTTAAGTTCACATTAGGTCACCCAATCCTGCGTGTGCATCCATTATTGCGCACTATAATCTACCTGGGTTCCATTCTTTGGTTCACCTACTCTCTTAAATATACAATCCATCAAGACATACTCAACTCCATTAACATAAAGGCTTCCTTTTCATTGTCTCCACTATATGAAAAGGATTCTATTGAGACCTCCACCAAAACCTCATGACTTATGAATCCTTTGGGAAATTTACATCAGCATGTCTTCTATGTGGTTTTGTATATTCATAGTTAGAGGATTCCCACATTTGTTTTTCAATGGGGTTAGGATTCATGGAATGTGTGTGGGTTTTTATATCCATAGTCACATGGAACTCTCTCCTAGGAACAATGTTGGGAATTTCCTAGTTTGGATGATTTGTAATTGGGTTAATACCTCTCCTTCTCATCTCTAAAAACTAGAACCTGAGGTCTCTGGTAGGGATGGAACAGTTCACACTTACTTTTCCATTAAAGTAAAGGAAACGTCTCCTTCCCATACCAGGATCAATTTAAGGGCCACCATCCTAGTTTAAGCCCCTGACCTTTCATGTAGGAGGATGGAGTCTTGCTTCTCTCCAATTCCTTCACTTCGACTCCATCCTTTCATTAGACCCTTGTCCGATGTAAAGTGAATAGAGGGAAAGCTCATTGCCTTACAATCTTCCATGATCTCATTTCCATTGTCCGCCGTCAACATCATAGGTATCCCCTCTTCCACTAGAGGAGGAGTTAAATCATGGGTACAATTGTTGAATTTTCGACGTCATCTTATTTCTCATACTGAGCATGACTCATGTGGGCATACAGATTTTTCATGATCATAATATCTGTACAAGACCTCTTGAACTTCAAGAACACTGATTCCTATTCAAACTAGGATATATTGGATTCCTGATTGAGGGACCAAGCTCAAAAGGGTTCCCTCCAAAAGGGTACACCAAATCATGTCCCATCTAATGGATAGATCTCAAGCATAAGACCCAATACAATGAATAAACTACGAGAAATCTAATTCCCACCATAATTGGGATGTGTAAGAAGCCTTCATCAGGGATCTAAGTCATTGGATATATTCTTTATGAATCCAACCATAAATCTCTTAATCTATCCATTCTCTTTAAAAATATTCCCCATATTAAACCCCCAAATCATCAAGGCATCCATTTCATGAAGTAATCCCAAACACATTTCTCCCAACAGACTATACTCTCCAATATGACTCATAAAACTACGCGGGCTTTGATTTCCATCCAAATGGGATTTGTAAGAAGCCTCTATGAGGTTAAAACCCAAAACATCAAATCAACCATGTTATCCTTGGACCATATTCCCCATAGGCTATAATCTTACTTGGAAACATATATTATTTCTAGGTTTTTTTGGCTGCATAGGCATAATTCCCACACCAATCTTTGACTAATCACTTTTTGATTTGATTTTATTACCACAAGACATTAAATTGTACGGTTAGGTCCTTATCACACGACCATAAAAGGGATGATGTGTCCCATTATGTGGAACTAAACTACATGGGGTCTGATTCCATTCACAAGGATACATATGTATCCATTTTTATGGCCAAGATCCAAATATCAAAACAAACCTTCATCTCCCTAGATGACTATAAATTCTAGAGTGCCCCACTGAATGGATTAAAATACAATATAATCATAACGATGATTAAATGAATATCTAAATACTATATGATAGGAAATAATTAATGTAGAACCTGGAATACTTATGCATATCTCCATTAATGATGAACCTTGAATAAATACAGATGATTCTAAACTTCACACATGTTAATAAGTGATTGAAGATTCCATGCGAAACCTATTTTATACATGGTGAATCAATAAGGATTCAATAAAATTTCATAAATTTAAAAAGAGTCCCACATTAGATAATAATTTCCCCCAAAACTGTGTGTTGAGTCTAGCCTCCCATCCTCTCAACCAATGCATGTTCTTATATATCGTAATTTTCAAACATAATGAACGCCTGTCATTGGAAAGTAGGACCCTTTTGGTTAAAGAACTGTTGGATGTTTTCGGCTCCATGAATATATCCGATGGAAACTTCTTGGAATCATTGATTCTAAAACTCGAACACACATTTCAATTTATTAAGAAACATATACATAATATTAAATTAATTAGTTTTCTAACATTAAATTTTTTTTATAATGAAAAACTGAGATGAAATCCTATACCTATGGTTTGACACATTGCATGTGTTCTTTATCTTCCAAATAAATAAAATTATGTTAATTTTTTAATTTAATAAAAACCTTTACCATGTATATAATTAAATTTATTTTATTTATTATTATTTTATATTTAATTAATTAATCAGTTAACTTTATATTAGATATTTTGATGATATTTGGTTCGTATGTCAAAAATAACTTTTGTTGTTTGACTATGGTAAAAGAAGTCATGGTTACATCATATAAAGAATAATATATCTGACATAATTAAAATTTTTATAAGTAAATTATAATTTTCAAACTGGCCATGAAATATGGTTATGAAAAATTATCTACATTATAATTATAGAGATGAAAAGTCTTACGTACACATGAAATACATTTCCATTTTTAACAACAATGATAAAAATAAAATATATATTATTTTATTTTTATTTGTTGATAATTATATCATTATTCTAAAATAATTTAATTAAATAGACTTATATATATCATCCATGTGAGTTGGTGATGGAAAAAGAATCACATCACATCATAGAGTTGGTATTCCACACATACATGAGAATGATGTGATCATTTTTTTCAATGGATAGAATAGATTTAAATTATATGATATTATATCATTTAATAATTATAAGTATTTAAATAATAACATATATAAACATTAAATAAATCACTAGAACCCATCCATGATATGCAGTGATAGAAACGAAATTACATCAGATCGTGAGGTGGTAGTTCATTGTACAAATGAACGATCGTTCCATTTACAATTTAATGGGAGAAGAGATGGATATGGGTTGTTTAATTATCCTAATAACATGTAATAATATGTTATATACTATAATTTTTAATTCTTCATGGTTTAAAAACATTTTAATTGGGTATAAGAATAAATTAAATAAAAATGGATGGTTAAGAACTATATATTTTCTTCACATAACCACTTTAGGTTTTTATGTAAAAACATACTATGATGTTTAAAAATTTAAAAAAACTTATTAGATAATATTAATTATTATGAATAAAAATATTTAATCCCATTAATCAAATTAAATTTATATAATTTTCTCAAAATAATATAATGTTAATCTAATAAAATGTGATGAATAAAATAGTTTTTATACCAAATTCATGGAAAAAATTTATTTACAAAGACCATAATTATATTATTAGTAATATAATTGATCATTTTTTATTTGAAACAATTTATTAATAAAAACATTCTCTGTAAAATCTTGATGTGAAACGTAATTTCTCAATAAAAATCTATATTTTTCACTATTCACTAAAAAATGTAACTTTTCAAAGAAAATTATAAAAAAATAATGCTAATGTAATTTTGAAATTATTTTTTAAAAAAGTATTTTAATTTTATCAAATAAATTTTATAAAATTAATAAAATGAAGAATATTAATTTTCTTAAAATTCAATAAAATATATATTTGAATAAAATGTATTTTGAAGAATATAATGTCATTATTATAATTTGGTTACTTATATCCTAAAAAATTATCAATAATTTTTTAAATTTTTAGGTTTTTTATATATATTTAATAATGTGGATAATGTTATTCATTCAAATTAATTTAACAGCTATATTATAAATTTCATATGTAACTAATAAAATTTCATTGTTCATTTTTTTGGTGTTTTATGTTGCAAACAATATCAATTATTGTGTTCTTTTAAAATTTAAGGGTATTAAATTCTACCACCATAATTAAATTTCATCCTCACAATTTGAAATCATGTTCTATAGTCAAGGGTTTTACAATTTAAAATTCATTTATAGAATACCCACATCATAAATAGATTTAATAAAACATCTGCTTAAAATTATTGAGTGAGAAATATAATGGTAATCTAGAATAACAAAACAAAATTGGCATAGATGTGGGAGGAAATTATAGGGTGGATAAAATATAGACATCGTGGAGTAAAATAACACCCGGTGGCTAATAGTGACTGATAAAGAACATGGTTGAGATAAATTTAATGACAACTAAACCATAAATTTGTGATGGGTGAAAGACTATAAAATCATCGAAAAAAAATTAAATAAATAAAAAAATTTCTTAAAAGAATTTTTTCATAGAGTTTAAGAATTTATTGAGCATATAGTTAGGGGAGATAAATAAATATACTTACTTGACAACTGTAATTTCATCCTTTTTCAAATTTCCCCCACATTCTCATCTTCTCTCCAAATTATGTGGGTTCAAGTTGATCTTTTATGCTTGACGTATTAAGATAATCTTATAAGAAATTACATAATATATAAAAGGAGAATAATATATAACTCCTATAATTAAATTTTAACCAAATATTTAATGTTTACCATAATATATGATAATATCCTAAATGTATAATCATTCATATGAAGATATGTTATATTTTACTTCAAAATTTATTTAATAACAACTAAGTTTCATGTTATATTTTTAAACAATTAAATAACCTTGTATCATATGTGACTTTAATAAACTCAACATTAATGAATGTTTTAACTATAAATGGAATCAAATACACTTAAGCTTAGACCTATTTTTAACTAATAACATTATTCAAAAAAATACATTATGATAAACCTAATTGGCATATATATACACCTCAACCCAGTTTAAACATTCCAGAAATATAATTAGATGCATAAACATCATAAAAAATCAACAACCAAATATCCTATAATATGTCTCCCAAAAGAAATTAATATTTATTCATCAACTAATTAGAGTAAAAATAATTCCACATTAATTAGGATATCACTTAGGCCAGTGGTAGGCAATGGACCCATGTTTCCCTTCAGTTTTTGGTTAAATAACCACAACCTTTCCAAATGATATAGCTTTATGATTGGCATGTAGGTTGACCTTTTAAAAAATATTAATATTATTTCTATAATGATCTCAAAAATATGATTAACTTCCTCAAAAATAACATTAACTACCATGGTAAATCACTATATAATATTATATTGATTTAAACTACAAACCAAAATATCATGAATCAAATATAGATAATACACTAAAAGGTAACCCTTATTTTTACCAAAAATATCTCAAAAAATACCACCTTTTCAATGAATAATTTTTTAACTATAAATATTATATATAATCCACTATATAATATAAAATAAATAACTTAAATAAAATAATATACAAACCCAAATGGTTTCATAAGACATAATATATTATTCATCCTAAAATATAATAAAAATATCAAATCACCTAAAAATATTATCAGTTAAAACCACAATGTTTTATATATGCCATTAGATTTTTGATCAAGAATATAATTATCAACCCAAGACACATTAGGATTATCGTATTTCAATAGATAATATCACTAATTTTCAATGGATCTACTATCATTCATCATAATGGTTTATCTAAAATGATGATTAACCTAAGTGTATTTCCTTGAGTGTCAACCAAGATGCATAGAAAGGGAAAAATTAATGTGTACTATAATTATGACCAATATATACTCAAAAAACATTTTTCTGGGTTATTACCTCTTGATGAAACTCTTACAAGACCACGTGAACTTGTATTATCCATACATAGATGTATTTTTAAAAAATCTATATAATTTCAACCTTACCAAAATATTTGTATTTTTTCCTATGCATAGGCCTATCCTAAAACTTAGTCATAATTTTATGTTCCCTAATATTAGTTTTAATAAATTTATTTACAATTTTTTCTACTTAAAATCATATGATATCAACTATAAAGGCATCAACATTAGTATCTTAAAGATGATGGTTACATTATTAAATTAGAAATAGGTATAATGAATCACAAACAAAATGAATAAATTGTTTATTAGTGTAAGGAAATAACCATAAACATTAAATAATCTAGTTAATTCAAATTGAATTCTCATTATTACATTCCCAAAGATATTTTATATTTATAGTTTTATAGAATTAGGTCATAATTAATAAAATCATTCAATGTGAATACAACTAAAAAAATATTCATTTTTTCTATAATTCAAATTTTTTAACAAAACATGAATTCTTCAAAACATTAAACTTTTCTTCTTCTATTCACTTACCATTCCTTAATCCCAAGGAATAACATGTTAAAACATGGTATGGCCACAAAAATATTAGTAAGAGACATAAAAAAGGAAATACATTGTTTTTATAGGAATACTTATAAGAATATGAAAAAAATTCACAAGGACATACTTATCACCCATATTGTATCATATACAGAGTTTGTGAATACAAGAGATTTCCTTAAATCATAGAAAGAAAAAATAAAACCATAAAGGTAACTTGAGGGATTACTTACATAATATTGTAACCTACATGAATACTGTATGATTTAGAAACCTCAAGAAAACCTTATAATGTAACCCTCGCGACTACCATATGATGTAACCCTCATGACAAATTTATGATGTAACCATGATTTCTACCTTATAGTTTATCAATCATAGTTACCATTGGAATTAAAATTATAGTCATCTTCTAACATAAACATACCTATTGAATTTGAGGGATATATTGGTCCCAACCATCATAAAAATAATTCCCAAGAACCATGACATAATAATTAAACAAGAACACTTCCATCATAAGAACATTTCTTGAGGAAAATCGCTTATATTAAATGTATACTATGAAGATACAAAGGAAATAATTTTCAATGTAATGAAAATATAATATTATAAATAAAACATCCAAAAATTAGGGATTTATTAAAGAAGGAAAATACTCTAAATTTTTATAAGTAAAAAAACCAATTCTTTTTAAATTCCCAAATCATTAAAGTAGATTTAAAAGAAAAATCGCTTACCCCGAGTTCACATTACTCAAAAAAATTATAAAACATATTATATAATGTTTTAAAGGGTATTATTAATATATTACAGAACTATATTCATATTTATAATACCTTGTATGATCTTTTTATAATAACTTTCCAACCATTTATTAAAGACAGGTTATTATTTCCATTATTTTGGGTTCATACTATTCATAGTTTCCTTGGTAGGTTTATTAGGGAATTACTCATAGAAAAAAAGAATATTCCAGATGAGAGAATATATATATAGATAAAATTAAATAACTATATGTTAATTTAAACAGACCGTGAGTGCATTATTAAGAAACTATAACTCTTCGTCCACGAAGGTAGTGAATTAACAAACCATGCATAACAATTTTATTTTTAAGAATTAAAGATGAAAATAATAGTTTTGATTATCAATATACAATTTAACATAATAAAAATTCAGTATATATATGACACTAGATTTATCATACAACTTTGGATTGTATTTTAGGATAAATGAATTTAGAAGATTAGCATAATGAAATTTATTCTAGAATATTTTCTTCTTGAGAACCTCTTAAAGGACTTAAGAATTCAGCTTTTTGTTATACCAGAATCACTAGAATATAAAAATGGATAATGATAAATGAAATTTTCAGAATTTAGTTAAGAAATATGTCTTATAGTGATAAATTTAAGTGATAGAATGATCACCATTTTTTAATTTGAGGGAGGGATAAGTTAGGAATTATAAAAAATATTAAAATAGAATAAGTGTAATATTGGGATAAATATTTCCAATTGGACAAAAAATCATAAGAGATAACATTTTCAATACAATATTATAATATTTTTCATTATTAAAATTTTTTTCTACCTTATTTTAAAAACATATTTTATTCAGGAAAAGTATTTTTTATTAAATTAATCACTATTACTTACTATAGTATTAGGAAAATCAAAACAAGGACAAAAATTCCATTTTATTAATTATATCATATCCATTTCATAATTTTATAGATAATTCACAAATTACCTTCAAATATCAAAATATATTTATTTTAATATTTTTAATAATATTTATTTTATTTCTTCATTAAATTAATAATTACTATATCATCAATGTGAAAGTATTTATGATATGTATTTATCTCTTGAAATTTTAAAATAACTTTTCATGAAGAACATAAATTAATTTGATTTAAAATATATACTTTTATTAGAAAAAACATTTGGAAAGTCATATATTAAAATATTATACTAATTATAAACTATAGTGTGTACTACTTGACTTTAATTTAAATAAAATATTATAGATGCCCTAATTTGCTTCATGTGAGTCCATAAAGTTATTTTACTATAATCTAAATAAGATATTATCCAACACTTACACATGAAAATAAATTTATTCATATATTTGGGTCATTTAAGGGTTATTATAATTTTGATTAAAATAATTTTATTTATTTGTCTTCTTCTTTCACAATCACTTCATGAGAATTTCAAATGAATAAATGTTAATAATTTCGCATATATAAAATTAAAAAAATTATTATCATAATAATAATATTGTTATGTTAAAAAAATTATATTCATTAATTAAGTATATTTACTAATATCCATGTTAAGAAAATATCATTAATTTGATAATTTATTTTTTCTTACCTTTTGCAAGCATTGAACAGGCATCTGGATGAGGTGGATGTTATATAAATGTATAATTCCAAATTATCAACAAAAAATATGACTTATAAATAATAATCAATTCAAAAAATAGGAAAACATTTTTTAAAACTCAATAATTTTATAGAAGTCACCAATATGGATCTTGTCAACGTTCTGTATGTAATGCGTCGACACTGCTAATGTTTTTTATACTTATCCTAAAATAAATTATAATTTACATGTTTAGAATTATTTTTTTACAATATTTATATTTTATTTTCACAATATATTTATTCCACAAGTTTTATAAATTTTACATCATAACTATATCTTGATGATGTCACCAAAATATTGTATTTAAAAAACTATATTTTGTACAATTCACTTAAAAATTAAATTTTTTCAAAAAAATATAAAAAAATCACAACAATATTATTTTGATATTTAGAATTCAAAAAAAATAGGGGTTTTAAATTAAAATTATATAATTTTAAAATAAAACATTTAAATATAATAATATAATAAATTTGTTTAAAAAAATTATTCATTTTAAAATTTACTTAAAATAATACATTTTAATATTAATTAAATAATATTAATGAATATGAAAATAAATTATTCAATTTATACATTGTTTATTATAATTAGTGTTGGTAAATAAGATATATACTTTAATCTCACATTAAATTTGTAAACGAAAAATAAATCATTGTATTTTCTTTGAGGGAAACATTATTTCTTTTAGCATATCCCTACATATCAATCGTGATAAACATACAATAAATCATGGGAAAGGAAACATAAGAATGCGGTGAGATCTTATGAAAAATATGGGTATGCATACAGTAAAAACATATCTTGAAAAAAGAAGTCCTAATAAATATGAAAAATTAAATAAATAAAAACACATGATTTTTAATTACTAACTTATGCATGAAGAATAATATATAAGAAATAAATGGAGATCAAATTACACCATATAAATAATCCCATGGTATTGAATTTTATCAATCAATATTATAACTATTCAAATAATAACGTGGGCATTCATAAAAAATCTCAATATTATGGAATGCTTAATTTTGGAGAAAATAATAATTCTATCGAGTCTATTTTCTAAGACATTTTAAATAAATGGGTAAGACGTCATCTGAATAAAGAAACCAGTTTGTCTCATGAGACCTATTGATGCATCAAGAAGCAATAATTGGACAAGGAAATCACTTTATAAGTCTAATACATCTTTAATATGAAATCATTGAAACATATTAAATGTAAATATTCATATTGGAAAACTATAAAAATTAATATTAATATTATCTCAAATCAATAAATATTACATAATAATAATCCATATAGAGTAATATGGTGAATGGAATCAATAGATGACATCCATAGTAAAGAATAATATTTATGAAAATATTTTGACATAGAGAAACATATTTTAAAAATATAATGTTATTATTTCTTGAGAAATACACTTTTCATTTTGCAAACGCGTATCCAATGTATAGAAATTTCAGTAATATCTGCAGAAATTTATTCTTTGGAACAAATATTTATAATACATAAACGATTCAATAAATTATTGACTATTAATGCTGGTGGGAAATTCACTTCATTCCATATAGATAAAATATATTCCTTTCACATTTTATATAAAAAGTAAAAAAGTACCTCATATATATAAATTTTAGAAGATCACATTAGATTTAGTTTATAAAAAGTCAACCCTGGGTAAAATTTACATTAAAAATTATAGTAGAATATTTAAAACCTGTTTAAAAACATTTTAATAAAAATATAAACATTGATGAAAAAACTTTACCCACAGAAAATGAAACATATCCAATTTTTGGTAGAACATTTTTTCATAATATTTGGTAATTAATAGAGAAAAATAATAGAAACAATTATAATTTCCCAAAATAAACATAATAGAATAATATATATTCGATCTAATATATAAAGATAATATAACTCCCCCAATATAGATTTAAAACTAAACAATCCCAATTAATGATGCGATTTTGAAATAAACCATCACCATTATGGTAAATTTTGAATCATAATACACATTAACGGAATAAATTCAAATGAAACATCAAATAAAATTAAAATAAATAGTTTAATGATACATCATACCAAATTGGTAGTTTATACACTACACAAAATAAAAATGTTGTGAATATGTAATGTGTCTCACATAAGTATATGTGAGATGAGAAACCCTTACAATGATCACAACATTGATGCGAGAAGTAATCAATGGATAAATTATGTGTTAAAAAATTAAATACATAAAAGATAAAGTTTAAATAAAATGATAATAAAAACAGTCCATTTTTCACTTAATATTGACATAATATAATTAATGAAAAGGTTATTTAACCAAATTAAAAAAATATTGGGTTAAGAAAACTCATTCCTCTTTGTAACATTCATGTAAAATCCATTTGGATGATATTATTTTAATTAAAAGTAAAAATACATTAAATTAGGAAGGATTCATGATATAACAAGTAAACGCTAATTATATATACCATATAAATGAAATGAGGTGCATAATATTAAAATACACATCAATGAAGATAAATTTATATGAAATCCCTTACCTTAGGTCCAACTCTTCACAAAAATTTGTCATCGGGATAACTAATAAAATTATTTTAATTAGTTAATTTATTAATAAAAAAATCATGTTTATATTCGTTTTATTCTATTTATTAACATGTTATATTTAATTATATAATCAATTAAATTCACAATTGATGTTTTTATGATATTCGTTTAATATGTCCAAAATGACTTTGATATGTCGGCTATGGTAAAATAGGTCATTACTTCATCATCTATAGAATAATAATAAAGAAATAATTATCATTTGTATATATCACTTATACTTTTAAAACCAACTATGAAATATGGTTATAAGAAATATAAACTATGTCACAATCACCGAAATTGTAAACCGTACATACACATGAGTTGTATTCCAAATTTTTAACGATCATTATGAAAAGAAAATAATATTATTTTTTATATAGGATGATAATTATTTAATGAATATAATATTATATATTTAAATAAACTTACTTATGTCATCCATGTGATGAGGTTATGGAAAATTATTCACATCACTTTGTGGAGGTTTCACTTTATACACACGGTTTAATGAAGTCATCATTTATCAGTAAATGGAATGGTAAAAATGTATATGAATTATTATCTTTTAAAAATGATCAAAATTTCATTAATATTATATACTTACATTAAATTATAAATATTAACAAATCTTGCTAGGTGGTAATGGAAACAAAATTACATCATTTCTTGAGACGATCATACATCGTACACATGAATGATTGTTTTGTTTCACATTTGATGGAAGAGTATATAGATATGGGTTATAAAATTAACATAATAATATATATTTATATTTAAGGTACTGGTTCTATTATTTTATCATGATTGAAGAATATTTTAGTGATGCTTAATAATAAATGAAATGACAACGCTTGTTGAAGATCTATAACTCTTCTATGGATAAAATTTTTTAGTTTATACCTAAATCCTTAGAAGGATATTTTTCTGATAAAACCATGGTCTGTAGTCCATGTTGTTGTATGTATGGAAGATGTATAGAATTTATTATTCAAACCAAATGGATATATATGTTTTATTAGAAGAGGATGTGGGTGTCCTTTTATAACTAGGGGAGAGGAAACACATGGATGTTTTAAAAATAATGAAATATATTAAAGTATTATTCAAGGAAAATGGTTCCAAAATAGACCATTATAGTAACATAGACTATATAAGTTCTAAATATGGACATGAAATTGAAATTGGACATGTTTATTGGTCATATTAAACCTTATATCTTTATATTATCCTATAATAAATCTACTTTAACATTATGTGTGGAAAGATATTTTTTCGCTTTTTACTATTCAGTATTATAGAAAATTAAGAAAAAATTATTACCTCATATTTATTATGTTGATAACAAATATGGTATCTGTTTAATAAAATTCAAATCATTGAAGTAACTAAATTTATCATAATGTTAAACCCAAATAATGTGCCATAAAATTATTTTTCAGAAAAATGTCTTTTATTAATGAAATATTTTATAATAAATTCCAGTATAAAAATTATTACAAATACACAAATTATATTATAAATAATATTGTTTAACTAATTTACTTAGATTATATTTAAAAAAAAATTATCTCTTTAATTTCTTTAAATGAAAATGTAATTTCTAATAGAAATTTGTATTTTTCATTATTCATTGAAAAATAAAACCCTTCATTAAAATACAAAAACATTATCCTCAGATAATTTTTATATGTAGATTTAAAATTTATATTAATTTTATAAAATAAATTTAAAAAAAAATTAAATTATTAATTTTATCATTTTATCACAAAAAAAATAAAAAACTTTCATAAAGAAAACAAATTAGGAAAAATAAAAAATCCATAAAAAATTGAGTGATTAAATACAATGAATTAATTAGTAAATTTTTATTGATTAGAACCTTTATATATAAATTTCATAATGTGAATAATATATTCATTCTAATTGATTTTATATCTATATAATAATAGTCAAATTTAAATAATAATATTTAATGGATCTTTTAAGATTAATTTTTCGTGTTATATACACTATCAAACACATTGTTATTTTAAAATACTACTTTTCTACGTACAACATATTATTTTATTTCATGGTAATTTATATTTATCTTAAGATGAAATTAATTTAAATACAATGCTCTTACCTTGATGAATATCATTCTAAAAATGTATATCATTGTTAAGAATAATTCTCATCCTCCTAAACGATTTTTTCTCCTCCATGTTCATGCTTTTCCCTCCCTTTAGTGCCATATTTTATATTTATAAGACCAGTTATATGTTATCTCATGTGACCTACTTATTTCCCTTCTCCAATTTTAGAAATAATTATTTATTAATCTTTTTTGATGAGTGTATTTTAAAAAGGTATTTCAAAATATTTTTAAATCCTTTCAATATAAAATGATTTAACTTCCACTAAAAATATCTTTTTATCATTTCAATAATTTATTACTTCTGATTTAGTTTCAAATAATGGTGTTTTTAATTTTTTCATTTCTCCTTTTTCAAAAAATTATCTGTTTTTATGTCTCTATTATTTAATATTTTTTAAAAACATATAAAAGTTTTCAAAAAAAATTACTCCACAATTTTGAAACCTTTTTGTTTTTTATGGATTTAATATTTAACTTTATTACCAAATATTTATTTCTAAAATTTCATGTAATTAATTTCTGAATTATTTTCTTTTTGAATAAACCTTTTCAAATTACCCTAAATACAGATTTTACACCAATGATAAAAAAATTATATAAATAATTCAACAATTTCTATATTGTTTTTTTATCACTAAAGGATTTATTTACATTGAATTTATTTTTCCTGAATAACCCCATAAAATATATCATAAATAACTTCTGGGGGGATTGAGTGGTGTATAACAACTGATTACATTATTGAGGTCAATTTTGGTGATACCATCAAAAAAATGTTTGGAAACACATTTTTATTTATGTGGATTCATTATAATGTAATTAATGTAACCCACTTTCAACCATGATTTTTAATGATATATTGAATGACTGGTAAATTAAAAAACACTTATTTATGTATAATCTCCCAATGTATTTGTTAAATTGTTATATCTCTTGAGATAATGGGAAATGAGTTGTGAGGCATGATCCAATGAGGGAAATAGGTGATTGAATCCTGATCCACCAAGAAAAACAGGTGAGTATTGTTGGATCCACTAAGGTAAACTGGTGAGTGACTTAAGAACTACTTAGTGAAAAAAAATTTATGAGTGATCCACTATGATATAATTCTAATACTCGTGGTTTTTTCATATGTTTATGTTTTGAAATGTACTTATTTTATGATTTCTCCTAGAATATATTTCATGTTTAACATGGAAATGTTTTTCTATTATTTTTTTCATGGATCTTGGTTCTGATCTCATAACTATATAATTATCTTTTCCTCACTTAGTATCATTATTGGTATCTTTTATATTTCCCATACTATTCATCTCAGCACACCCCATTATTAACATTTCATTCCAAAGGATATGAATATGAAAATTATATGTCAGATGTTTAGAAGAGGGTTTAAATTTGAACATTTATTTATAAATATAAATGAGTATAATAAAATATTTTGTTTATCTACCTAAAATTCTGAGACACAAAAAATATTGTTCTATGGTTTGAGTGACTACTTGTGAGGTGAAATTAATATTTTTTTAAAAATAATGAAATAAATGTGTTCAATTAGATTGGGTAACATTATTGAACATTTGGCTATCTAATTGGTACAACAAATGTAATAACCTAGTTAATGATGTAATATATACCCTTCATTTTTATTAATATAATCATATTCAATATAAATATATGATGTTATTTTATTTAATATAAAAGGAAATTATTTTAATTGATCAATTTTTTATAAAGTTTTAGTAAAAAAATTAAGTACTAAATTTTACAATTTAAATTCGAAAAATAATTATAATTTTCAAAATCAGTGTATCAAAATTTACAAAGGGTAAAATGTTTGGAATTTTCTGAAAATATTGATTTCTTAGCGAATAGTGAAGAATATTGATTTGTGTGAAAATCTATTTATTCATTAAATTAAATATTTTAAATGTTACATTATGTTTTTTAAGATTTAAAATAAATTATGTATTATTTAGTAATATTTAACCCACTTAATTACTTTCTAATAAATTTATATAGTATTTTATTTTATTTTTTGTAAATAATCAGTTTTTAAGATAACTATTTTAAGTGAAAAATATTTCACAATTTTAAGTAATTAAAATAATCCCAAATAAAATATTTTTAGATTTTAATATTTCTATTAAATATCATTAAATATTAATTTATATTCATACAATGATTATTATTAGTCATTGAGTTAATATAAAATCAACTTTTCTCAAAAAATACCATCCTTGAATACTCATTTTTACACTTCTATATGTACTGTTTTAAATAATATTTTGAAAAATAAATTTATATAATTTGGTAAAATAGATTAAATATATTTAATAATTATTATTTATATTATCTAATATGTTCATCATTATTTTTGAACAAAAAATTGTAAATATAGTAAAAATTATTTATTACGGTTAAGGTAAAAAAAGATTTTCCAAGTTATTAAACTAAAAAATAAAAGGTTTACAATGAACTATATACTTTTATAAAATATATAATCTATCCATATTAACAACTAATCATGTTTATTTTTTTAGATACTCTATTTTTATCCATTTGGAATTTTAAAAATGTGGGTACACATTTTTCTTTTCAAAAATTACAACACGTTCACTCACCTAACATATAATGGATTACCCCCACCCCTCTTCTCTTCACACCTTCTTATCCCATTAGATCTAAAAATTCACCCAAAACATAGAGTCTTTTTATTTATTTTAAATATTTCCTAGGAAGGCTTTTTGTAACATCTCGGCTAAATAAATAAATAATACGTTCTCTTTTTTATTAATATTTTTTGAATTAAATATTAAATTTAAATTAAAGGGATTTCTATGTTTGATGACGTACTTGATACGCAACAATGAGATTCTTTGAAATCTTACATTGAACAATAATAATATAATATTATTATTTTAAATGGTAGTTAACTCCTAACCATTGTATTGGTGGGATTGAACAAAACTAACTACAATATGATTATACAAGTTTGTTAAATAAAATTTAGTGGCCTAAAATGTGAATAAATCTAATTTTATGCATAATTTACATTAAAAGGTCGATTTACTACCACTTAATGGAGATCCCTATTTAAATCTAGTTTTGGTCACATTTATATGTTCTATTAGAAAAAATGAAATACTTCTTTATATTTGAGACATCAAAATTCTCTAGGTTAATTTTTTGGTATTTTTCTGGTAAAGTTAATTTTTTTATAAATAGTGAAAACTACTGTATTTTTATTCAAAAGTTCCTTTTAATATAATTAATTTATATGGTAATATTACCTTATTAATTGGTCTTCAGGTGTAATTAGATTATATTTTTACCAATTACTCCAATTTTGTTTATTGAAATTAATTTCACTTTGAAATTGAACACAAACAAGAGTCGATATTTTGATAGTTCTTGTTTCATAAAAACATGTTATTTGTTTTGACAACGGGAATTAATTTTAAATTAATTAATTCAAATTCTATGTTTTGAATTTGGAAAAATAGACATCATTTTTAAATTTAGAATATCACATATATCTGAGGATGAGTTTTTGGTAGTTTTCTGAAAAAATTCAATTTTTGATGAATAGTGAAACCACTAAATAGTAGTTAAAATCTGACGTTTTCATTTAAATGAAATTTTACCACTTCTCTGGATTAAATTTTAAAAATTTGACATACAAGTTTATTATTAGTAAGTAAAATTTGGTTCAATAAGATGAATTTTTTTTGGTGAATAGTAACTATTGACTTTTATTTACCGTGGCTAAAGGTAAATAGAGTCATTCAAGGTAGAAATAATATTATAATAATAACAAATTACCTTAAGACTTGTCCTAACATTATTTGTTGAGTCATTTACGGCCTTGGGCATATTTGGGTCGTTTTTGGGACCCCATTGAGGCCCATGGGAGTGATAATGACACTTTAGATTAATTAACTTAAAGTAAAGAAAAAAATGACCAAAACATATATCTTTTAGTAAATTAATTTTTACAAGGGTTAATCTAAATTATCATTTAGTCTATAAATATTCTTTGTAATTCTAAAACAATTTCATACATCATGGTATTTGTTTTATAATATTTAGACATCAAATAAATGAAATTATTTGTGACACAATAATGATGCAGTATTTACCTCATTAATAAAAGATTTAAATAAATAATATTATAAATATTAAAACAATATCCAAAACCTATCCATTTCTTATTGGATGATTTTATTTCAACCATGAGTCATCGTATCATTGGCTTAAATTAGTTTTGTATCTTTAGAAACCGAATTTCATTATATAATAAAATAATATTTTCACAAATTCCAAAAGAGCCCCTCCTCCCCCTAATAAAAAGCCCTCAATTATAAGAAATTACTCCCACCTCTCAAGACCCATGGATCATCCAACCCATGAAAAAATAATCCCTCAAGATCCCTCTCATCCTCTTAGAATCCGTACCTTAGGCATAAGGTACTTCAAGAAGTCCTTTTGGTTCAAACCAAAGGGAGTTACCCAAATTAAAGGTAACAATTCCTCTTAACATATTTTCTTTTATTTTACTTCTAAAACCCCTAAACTCTTCTTATTACTTTCTTTTATAACAAAACTAGTGTCCTAAATATACTAGGATGTTGTTATGAGAATTATTTGAACTAAACATACTCACATCTCCATCTAATGGGTGAATAACATGTGGTTTATGTGGATGACAAACTAACGCCTCACGAAACAATGATTGTTCGTTTATCTCTTACCACATCTCATGGTGGCCATCAAGATGACACTATATTTATATATGATATATATTATATTTACATTTTCTTTATTATTATTTATTTTTCTTTTATATCATACCATTATGGGTAAACACGATAATTTCATTTGAGGAAGTGCGGATTACAGCCCCTTCAAAATGATATGACTCGATAATGTCATATTTGGGACATATATGGGATGGCTTTTATGATATTATATATTATATTATACAATAATTATTATATATCTATGTATCATTATGTTTTAATTCCATTAAAAGTAGAAATATAAATGAAATCAGTGTTCATTCGTACGTACGGCTTACCGTCTCCACGAACAATGCATTTAATTTATTACCTCCAAATGTTATATACTATTATAAAAACATGTTTATAATTGATATATATGATATCTAAATCATGAGTATAATTCTGGATATAATGAACCTTTGACCATGTGAACAACTTGTAATTATAAGAAGTCCATTTTTGACTCAAGTACCAAATATCGACAAAATAATCGTTATTAACTTAAATGATTAAATAATGTTTATTGCATGGTAATAAGTTATATAAATGGAATAAAAAACTTGAAAAGGTTCTTAAGAAAGTAAAAATTAACTTTAGTTTATTATTCAGGAGATTAAAGAATGAACGGGTCAAGTTGGACATGAGGTAAGGGACTTCGTCTCAATCTTATTTCATTGAGGAATATTTTGATAATATATACCTTCTTCTTTCCCACGGTGTATAATAAAAACCCTCTGACTTTTACAGTCATTCAAAGGGAATATTTTTCTATGAAGTGATTTACTAAATGACAAATGGAATTTTTTTAACGTTTGGGGTGATAATGACCTCTTCGCTGCCGTAATCATTATTTGGCTTCCTCTATAAGCCTTAATGTTTCTTAAATGAAAAGGAAATACCATATTCGGTTTTTCGGTGTTTTGGTATTGAAAATGGTTTTTGAAATTGATTGATTATTTTAATATCTTGAAATTATTTCTAATGATTGATAATTAAATGTTATTTTGGAAATGTTTATATTTGCAATATTTTATGTGTTATGATTTTATAATTGTACATGGACATTTGGAGGTTGCTTACATGATAAATGAAATTATTGGTGGTGTTGTGATAAACCAATATGGGTTGTTACATTATAAAATCCAATTCATTAGGTATGGAAGTCGGTCGTATGGATATTACATTTAGTTATATGTGTGGAAGTTGATTGTATTATTATTCCACATAAGAATGTTTATGTCCAAAGTTACCTATATATGTTATGTGTTCTTTATATGTGTTTTATGGTAATATTTTTGTTACAAAAGGGTAATAAATGATCGTTTATTCAGTAAAGAGTATTTATTATTTATAAAGGTGAAATGTATTACTTATGATAAAGTATTCATGGTTTACATGTTGTTTTGAAAAAATAACAGTTTTCCTTCATTATGTATCACATACTGAGCTTTTTATATTCATCCTAAGTTTTTGAAATGTTTTTCACAGGACATAATGTGGAATTGGTTCAAGGATTGGATCACGGAAATGTCATGCTGTCTAAAACATGGAACTAGACATGACTCTTTTTTCAAGAGTTTTAATTTTAAGAAAAAAAATGGAAATTGAGTAGAAATGTCTACCTTGTAATTTTTGAGATATAATGTAATAGTTATGGACTAATTATCTAAAACTATAAACTTGAAAAGTTCATCAATGTGAATTATTCATTGAATTCAAGATTATGTAATGTTTATGGTTGTGTCCTTATAGTTGGTATTAGAGGTTGGTTTAAACAACATTAAGAGTTAGGGTATTGTTAAATTAATATCCATAAATTAATTTTTGTTAATATTTAAATGATATAAAATTAAATGATTATCATGTTTCTTTTCCTAAGCTATTTTTCTGTTCAAAATGGTTTTCTGCAAAGGAAACAGGGCAGCTATGTTGGGAAGACATCAAGATAAAGACAACCTTCCAAATAATCAACCTGAGATGGTCGGAATTGGAACTAAACAGTTTGTTGCAGTGTTGGAACTGTTGACTCAAGATATAAATGTTGGTGGTATCCATGCATGAGATCAACCTGATCAACCACAGAGGAATGTGTCAGTAGTGGAGCATTTCATGAGGCAACATCCCCCATCATTCATAAGATCATTAGAAAATGTTCTAGAAAAAGAGTGGATTAATGCACTGGAAAAAAATGGATGTCATGGGTTCTTCAGAACATCAAAAGCTTAGTCTCGTTGTTTAACATTTTGAACGTGAAGCTGATCATTGGTGGTCAATGGTGAAAAATATCAGGGATAGTGAGGAGATTGATTCCCTTGATTGGGATGAATTCAAAGGTATTTTTCTTGAGAAATATTGTCCTATGGTGGTTCGTCTTAGGACAGAATAAATATTCTGGGAATTGAGGTAGGAGGATGACTCAGTGGCTGCATATGAAAAAAAATTCACTTTATAGGCAAGGTATACTCAAAATTTCATACGAGATCTTGATATTAAAATCAACAATTTTTACTCAGGATTAAATCCAAAGTATCTAAGGGCATTAGCTTCTCGTGAGTTCAAAAGTTATGAAAAGATTATTTGTTGTGCGGAGAAGGTGGAAATGGATTTTGTCGACGATCAGGGGTTCTTTGACAAACAACAGAATAAGATGTCTAGTTGGTAGGAAAATGTAATGAATTAATCAAAGAAGCCTAGAGGTAAGAAAACTAAATATCCATCTTGTGAGAATTGTGGTAAAAAGCATCCTGTAGAATTTTTTTTCAATGTATGGGAAGTGCTTCTGGTGTGGTACGTCTGATCATATTGCTCATAACTATAAGTAAAATAGTCAAGCAAGCAATGAAAAGCTAGTGGTAAGATGTTTTATGTTCAATGAAATGGGTCATTATGGAAATGAGTGTCCAACGAAGAACTTAACTAAGGGAAAGTAACTAGAATACAATCAAAAAGTGGTGGTGAAGTCCTTTGCAAAAACTTCAGCAGATGTTGGGCCATCAAATGAAGTAGTATCAGATACACTGTTTTTTTGTTCAGATTATGCTAATGTGTTGTTTGATTCATGGTCTACACATTCGTTCATTTCTGATAATTTCTCTAGTAAATTTTTAATTCCACCTCAAGATATGAATCTTGAACTTATGGTAAAAACACTAGTAGATAATGTTGTGAAAAAAATAAATTAGAAGAACATTCTTGTCCTTGTGTGCTGGAGGAATCTACCTTCAAACCTTATTGTTTTTCCTCTAGTAGAGTTTGATGTTATTTTGGGCATGGATTGGATTTCTATTTATCATGCAAAGATTGATTGTAGAGCTAAATAGGTTTCTTTTTAGAAAGATTTTCAGTTTGTGTACAATAATCAACCGTTTATTTTTTATAACATATCAGGAAGATAAGAAACTAGTAAAATATGGAAATAAATGTTACTTTCACAAAATGTTGAAAACAAACTGTTCAGATAAATGATTTGCTTGTGGTAAATGAGTATCTTGATGTTTTTCCTGACGAGTTTCCTAGAATTATACATGATTATGAAGTTGAATTTACTGTTGACTTAGTTCCTAATGTTAATCTAATTTCAAAACCCCCTTATCGAATGGCTCAAATTGAACTTTTAGAGTTAAATAAGAAATTATAGGAGTTATTAGATAAAGTTTTCATTTGACCTTGCACATCACCCTAGGGTTCACATGAATTATTTGTAAAAAAGAAATATGGTTCAATGAGACTTTTCATTTATTATAGAGCATTGAATAACATCATTGTTAATAATAAGTATCCTTTGCCCCATATCAATGATTTGTTTGATCAGCTCAAGGGAGCTTAGTATTTTTTGAAGATTGATTTGTGGTCGGGGTAGCATTAGTTGAATGTAAAGGAATCAGACATTCTGAAGACTGCATTACGTACTAGATATGGCCATTATGAATTTGTAGTTATGCCTTTTGGTTTAACCAATGCACCTACTGTATTCATGGATCTTATGAATAGAATTTTCCGTCAGTTCCTGGTTAAGTTCGTGGTTGTGTTCATTGATGATATTTTGGTTTATTCAAAAATTAAATAGGAACATGAAAGTCATTTAAGGGTTTTCTTACAAACCATAAAAGAAAAGAAACTATTTGGGAAATTTAGAAAAGTGTGAGTTTTTGTTACAACAAATTTCTTTCTTTGGTGACGTTGTTTCAAAAAATGGCATTATTGTTGATGTTGTTAAAACAAAGTTTGTTGAAAAATGGCCAACACCCACAAATATAACTGAGATTCATAGATTTCTTGGTTTGGAAATTTATTACAAGAGGTTTGTTGATAATTTTGCACAGTTATCAATCCCACTGACTATGTTAACTCGAAAAGGTGTTAAGTTCATTTGGGAAAAATAATGTGATGATTGTTTTGAGGAATTGTACAAAATATTGTTGAATGCTACAGTTTTGGAACTGCCTTCCAGAAATGGTGAGTTTTTTATTTAAAATGATGCTTCATTGAAAGGACATGGATGTTTCCTTATGCAGAATGATTATATAATTGCTTACGCTTTACGTGAGGTTAAACTCCATGAGTTAAATTACCCTACACATGATTTGGAAATAGTTACTTTTGTTTTTTCATTAAAAATATGGAGGAATCGTTTTTATGGAGTAAAATTAGAAATATATACTTACCAAAAAATGTAGAAGTATATATTCAGTCAAAAAAATCGAACACGGGACAGAGGAGATATTTGGAATTAATCAAGGAATATGATTTCACGATTCATTGCCATACAGAAAAAGAAAATATAGTGGTTGATACTTTGAGTCGAAAAATTAATGTTTCATTAAACATGATATGTTAGGAACAAGATCCTTTAGTTTTTGATTTGATAAACTTTTTCATAGAAGATGTTGGTTCAAAAAATTATTCTATTTGGTTTCAGGTGTTAGTGAAATCATCTCTATCAGATAGAATAAAGAAAGCGCATAAATAAGATAGTGAGTTGTGGAAAAAGGTAGTATTGGTTCAGAATGGTATGTTAGATAATTTTAACATTGATAATGATTGTGTTTTGATGTTTGGAAAAATATTATGCATGCCTTTTGATTCATAGTTGAAGAATGAGTTGTTATGTGAAGCTCATAGTTCCCTATTTTCAGTTCATCCTGGTAGTACAAATATGCACAGAGTTCATTGGTAGTATTACTGGTAGGATGGAATGAAAAGAGATATTGTTGATTTTACCATGAAGTTTTAGAGTAGTAAGAAGGTTAAAGCAGAGTGGTAGTTACCAAAAGGAATGCTTCAGTCTTTACTGGTTCCAGAGTGGAAATGGGAAAATATATCCATGGACTTCATTGTGGGATTACCAAAGACATCTCAAGGTAATAATGAAATCTGGGTTATTATTGATCGGTTGACGAAATCTTCTCAATTCCTTCATATTCAAGATACTTTGTCTCTAGATGAAATTTCTCGGTTGTATGTTAAAGAGATTATCATGTTTCATGGAGTTCCTCTCTCCATTGTATTTTATCATGATCCCAGGTTTAATTCTAACTTTTAGAAAGGCTTTCCAATGTTATTAGGTACTGAATTAAATTTTAGTATAGATTTTCATCTCTAATCAGATGGGTAGTTAGAACGAATAATTCAGAACCTAGAGGATATGCTATATGCTTGTTCAATGGATTACTAGGTAAGTTGAGACTAACATCTTTCATTGGTTAAATTTTCTTATAATAACAGTTTTCATTCCAGTATACAGATGGATCCATTTCAGGAACTATATTGAAAGACTTTTCGAACTCCGGAATTTTGGGATGATGTAAGTGAAAAGAAGATGATGAGACTAGAATTGGTAGAAGAGATGGCAGAAAAAGTTTAGTTGATTCAGAAGAACCTGAAAATATCTCAGAACAGACATAAAAGTTATGTAGATAACCTAAAGATGGATCTCTCTTTTGAGGTTGGTGATCCTGTCTTTCTCAAGGTTTCTCCATGGAAAAGTCTAATGAATTTTGGTAATAAGGGAAAGTTGATTCCGAGGTTCATTGGACCTTATGAAATCCTAGATAATGTTGGGTCAGTTTCATATAGAGTGGATTTACCAACAAGTTTATCCCAGGTACACAATGTTTTTCATGTTTCAATGTTGAGAAACTATATGCCAGATCCATCTCATGTTTTGAGTCTAGAGGTAGTTCAGTTGGAAGATAATATCTCTTATGAGGAATAACCCGTCTAGATTTATGACTGTAGAGGGAAATTGTTGCGAAATAAGGAAATTCACCAGGTAAAGGTTTTGTGGGAAAACTATATAGTTGAAGAGGCAACGTGGGAATCTGAAAATGGTATGAGAGATAAATACCCCCACTTATTTGATAAGTGAATAAAATTGTGAGGATGAAATTTCCAAAAGTGGGGAAGGATGAAACATCTCATGTAAATAATGAAATAATACGTTCTCTTTTTTATTAATATTTTCTGGATTAAATATTAATTTAACTTTAAATGGATTGATATGTTTGATGGCGTACCCGATACGCAACAATGGGTTTCTTTGAAGTATTACGTTGCACACTAATAATTTAATATTATTATTTTAAATGGTAGTTAAATCCTAGACATTTTATGGGCGGGGATGAAAAAAACTAACTACAATATGATTATACATGTTTGTTAAATAAAAGCTACAGGATTAAAATGTTAATTATTCTAATTTTAAGCATAATTTTCTTTAAATGATAAATTTACCACCTTTTAATGGTGAACAATCATTAAATCTATTTTTGGTCACTTTTATGTGTTATATTTGACAAAATGGAACTCTAATTTAGATTTGGAACATCAAAATTTACTTTGGGATAATTTTTTGATTTTTTCTGGTAATGTTCATTTTTTTAGGAATAGTCAAAAATACCTTATTTTTATTCAAAAGTTCCTTTTAATATAATTTATTTATATTAAAACATTATATTTATAATTGTTTTTAAAGTGTAATTAGATTATATTTTTACCAATTTATCCAATTTTATTCATTTAAATTAATTTGACTTTCAAATTGGACATAAACAAGTGTCCATCATTTGATAGTTATTTTTTCTTGAAAACACGTAATTTGTTTTGACAACAAGAATTAATTTTAATTAATTAATGCAACTTATATGTTTTTAATTTTGTAAAATAGAAATAATTTCTATATTTATAATATCAAATATAGATGAGGCTGAATTTTTGGTAGTTTTCTGAAAAACATCAATTTTAGATTAATACTGAAACCACTTTGTAATAGTTAAAAAATGACAATTTCATTTAAGTGAAATTTTACCGCTTCTATGGATTAAATTTAGATGATCTGACATATATGGTTGTTAATATTAAGTAAAATTTTGTTAAATATTATGAAATTAATTTTTTCTAAATAGTAACTTTTGACTTTTATTTACCGTGGTTAAAGGTAAATATGGTAATTCAAGGTAAAAATAATATTATAATAATACAAAATCCCCTTAACACTTGTTATAACCTTATTGGTTGAGTCATTTATGGCCATGGTCATCTTTCAGTCAATTTTGGAACCCCATTGAGCCACTTTGGAGTGATAATGACACTTTAGATTAATAAACATAAAGTATAGGCAAAAATGAAAAAAACAAATATCTTTTAGTAAATTATTTTTACAAGGGATTATATAAATTATATTTTCAACTATAAATATTAATTGTAAATCTAATTAAATTTCCTGCATCATGGTATTTTTTCATTATTTTTAGACATCAAAAATTTTTAATTATTTATGACACAATAATGATGCAGTATTTACCTCATTAATAAATGATTTAAATAAATAAGTTTATAAATATTAAAACAATATACAAAACTTGTCTAATTATTATTGGATGATTTTATTTTGACCATGATTCATCTTATATTCGACTATAATTAGTTTTGGACCTTTAGAAACTGAATATCACTATATAATAAAATAATATTTTCACACATTCTTAAAGAGCCCCTCCTCCGTCTTATAAAACGCCCTCACTTCTGACCAATTACTCACACCTCTCAAGTCCCTTAGCTCGTCCAAAACCAGACCAAATAATTTCTCAATATCCCTATCCTTCTCCTAGAAGCATTACCTTAGGTAGAAGACACTTCACGAAGATTTTTGGTTCAAACCAAAGGGAGTTACCCAAATTAAAGGTAACGATCCCTCTTAACTTCTTTTCATTTATTTTACTTTTACAACCCATAAACTCTTTTTATTCCAGTCTTGGATAATAAAACCTGTATCCTAAATATACTAGGATTTTTTTATGATAAGTATTTGAACTACACTTACACACACCCCCATCTAATGGGTGAAGAATATATTGTTTCTTAGGATGGAAAACTAACACCTCGCGAAATGATGATTGTTTGATTATCTCCTACCGCCACTCATTATGGCCATTAATATGACACTATATTTATATATTATATATATGATGTTTATGTTATATTTATTTTTATGTATTTTTCTTTTATATCATACCGTTATGGTTTCCATTATGGGTAAACATGATAATTTCAGTTGAGGAAGTGCGGACTATCGCCCCTTAAACGTGATATGACTCATTAATTCGATATGTGGGACGTAAAAAGGATGGATATAATGATGTAATATATTATATAATACTGTAATTATTATATACCTATGTATCATTTTGTTTTAATTCCCTTAAAATAATAAATAGAAATGAAAGTAGCATGCATGCGTACGTACGGGTTACCGTCTCCATGAACGGTGCATTTAATTTCATGCCTGCAAATGTTATGTACTATTATAAACACATGTATATACTGAATATATATTATATATATGATATCTAAATCATGAATATCATTCTATATATAATGAACTTTTGTCCATGTGGACAACTTGTAATTATAAGAAGTCCATTTTAGACTCAAGTACCAAATATCGACAAAACGAATGTTATTAACTTAAATGATTGCATAATGTTTATAACATGGTAATAAGTAATATTAAAGGAATAATAAACATGAAAATGTTCTTAATAATTTATAAATTAACTTTATTTTATTATTCATGAGATTAAAGAATGAACGGGTCAAGTCGGACACGATGTAAGGGAATTCGTCTCAATCTCCTTTCATTGAGGCATATTTCGATAATATATACCTTCTTATTTTACATGATGTATAATAAAATCCTTTTTCTTTTACCTTTATTAAAAGGGAATATTTTTATATGAAGCATTTTACTAAATGAAAAATGTATTATTTTTAACGTTTGCGGCGACAATGACCTCTCCGCCGCCATAATCATTATTTGGCTTCCTCTATAAGCTATTATGTTCTCTAAAATGAAAAGGAAATCCCTTATTCTGTTTCTGGGTGTTTTGGTATTGAATTTTTTTTTTAAATTGATTTATTATTTTAATATATTGAAATTATTTCTTGTGATTTCAAATTAAATGTTATTAGTGAAATTTTTATATTTGAAATATTTTATGTGTAATGATTTTATAATGGTACGTGGACATTTGATAGATTGTTATGTGATAAATAAAATGATGGATGGTGCTGTGATAAACCAATATGGCTGGGTACGTTATAACCTGAAATTCATTGGGTATGGAAGTCGGTCGTATGGCTATTCCATTTGGTGATATGTGTGGAAGTCGATTGTATGGTTATTCCACTTAAGAATGTTTGTATCCCATGTTACTTTTATATGTTATGCGTTCTTTATATGGGTTTTATGGTAGTATTTTGTTTACAAAAGGGTATGAAATTAAATTTTATTCAGTTAAGAGTATTTACTACTTTATAATGGTGAAATTTAGTACTTATGAAAATATATTCATGGATTACTTGTTGTTTCAAAAACTAACAGTTTTCCTTCTTTCTGTATCCCTTATAGGGCTTTTTATGCGCATCCCAAGTTTTTGAAATGTTTTTCATAGGACATAAAGTGGAATAGGGTCATGTATGGGATCAAGGAAATTTCATGAAGTCTAAAACATGGAACTAGACATGACTCTTTTTTTTCAAGAGTTTTTTTATGAGAAAAATTGAAACTGGGTAGAAGTGTCTACCTTGTAATTTTTTAGATGAAATGAAATAGTTATGGTCAAATTCACTGAATCATTAAACTTGAAATTATCCTCAATGTGAATTATTCATTAAATTCGTTATTATGTAATGTTTAAGGCCGGGTCCTTATACTTTTGGTGCTTACTTAAGGAGGTTTTCTAAAAAATAGGTATCATGATTTAATGAGCGTCTCCAATTTATTTCTTCTTACACCTCCTTAAAATATTATTAAATAATAATTATATAATAAAACTAGTATCTCAATTATAGTGATTTTTGATTATTTTAATTGAATAATAAAAATCCATATATTCTTCCATCAAATAGGATACAAAATCCTCATTTTTGTGTATGATAGACTACCGCCTCGCAAATCGATGTCATTTGTTTTCCATCATTGCCTCTCATGGTTGGTTTTAATGAAACATTTAAATAAAAAATATTATATTTTCAATATATTTATACTTATAGAGTTTTTATATAAGGTATACCTTCAAAATTTTCAATTCTTTGGGGATATGAAAATGTCACTCATGTGTACGACGAACTACTACCTCACGAAGTGATGTAATTTGTTTTTCACTTACGATTTACAAGGAAGGTAATAAGAATAAAATTAATTAATTCATGTGATATAAATTCAATAAGTATTATATTAATTACATATTTATGATAATTAAACTATAATATATCCTTTTACTTCTTATAATAAAAAATTTTAATGTTTTTGTGTATGTGTGGACTACCGCATCCGCGAAGCGATTTGAATCCATTTTTCATAAAACATCACAAAAATTATATATGTAACTATATTTAAATGAATAATATGGTATATATGTTATTATTATAATTATTTAAATATAATATATTACATACCTCATTTTCATAATGATCGTTGAAAAATGGGAATGTTACTGATGCATACGTATGACCTACCTTCTCAAGGGTCGTGACATACATCATATCTCAAAACCATATTTCATGTTTGGTATTAATTTTTTAATTTATGTATAAATATTATAATAATGAAATAAATATTATTATGGATATGTTTAGTAATGTTGTTTTTGATCAATACTCAACTTACCATTGTCATTTTTTAAATATAAGCACAATATCATCAAAACAACTTATGTAAGTTTAATTGAATGTGTAAACATATATAACATGGTAATGAGTGATATACAATGAATAATAATATTGAAAACAATTATCAATAAATTAAATAAATAAAATAAGTTTATTATTTAGGAAGATAAATAGTGAACATGATGAATCAAACTCAATGTAATGGACTTCTTCTCAATTTCCTTTCATTGAGCCATATTTTGATGCTATGATATTATATTATTTTACTATCTATATATAAAGACCCTTTGAAATTTTGTATTGTTAATTTTCGTATTCTCATTGTATTTAATAGTTTTTCTAATTTTATTCCTTCATGGGTCTTTTGATTAAAATATCTCTAAAGTGATAAGGTACATTTCTATAAAAACATATCTTATTTCTATTTTCCTTATAAATATCATTTTATTCCATTTACATGTTTTGAAAATATTATATCAGGGAAATGATAGTTTTTTAAGTGCTAGTTTTTTTCATTCTATCAATGTTTTTCAATAAATGGAATCTTTTTATGGAATATGTCAATTATTTTACAAATGAAAAAGGAACATTTTATTTTAATGCATACGACCATAATGAATATTCTTCTAGTGAAACCATTATTTTATGTATGGATTACATTATAATTTTTCCTATTTTACTAAAATAAAAAACCCCATTCCCTTATTCATGGTACTTTGGTATTGTTTTTTTAAATAAAATGGTTCTTTGTAATTTAAAATGGGGTTTTAAAAGAAAAAACGTATTTTGACAACTGAAATTGATTTGCATAGAAGTTTAAAAGTGTTTTTCGAATGTTTTATATTAAAAAAATGAAATAATAAAATATTTTATTCATTATATAATACATTACCGTTATATGAGAAATGGGTGCACCTATAGAGCACTGGGTGTTCCCATTATATCTTATATGATGGGTGCACCCCGATAGCGATTGGTAAGCCTGTTATAGCTTATACGAAGGGTGAACTCATATAGCATTAGGTGAGTCCGATATATCATACATGATGTGTGCACCCATATATCACAATAATAAATTGAGTAATGTTCCAATTATTAATAATAAGTATGTAGGGAGTTACTAAATGGGTTCTCTTATTGGTTTTTATAGGATCCATTTACATCTAACGCGCATTTAAAACGAGTTATGAATGTGATTCTATATGTTTCAAAAAGGGTTTTGATCTTATTTATATGGGTTTTAATGATTTTTAATGAGAAAATTTCTTGTTTATCATAAGAAAATTATTTATTTATTCACTCAAATAACATTAAGATAAAGGTAATAAATTTCAGGGGCTTTCATGTTTTTCAATGAACTAATAGTTTCTCCTTAATTTATGTTGCATAGGAAGGTTTTGTTCACTTCCTAAATTTTAAAATGTCCTTCATAGCTTTTTATGATGGTAGTGGAAAGTAATAAGTAATGTTTATTTTCATGACGATTTTACATTAAAATAAATCATCCTTTGTTATTGAAATATTAATATTACGTAAAAAATAGATACAAATCTGAATTCTTCGCATTGTAATTTATATTTTATGTTCTTAATGTGTTATGATCTAATTACATTAACATCTAAACCTAAAAAGATAATAAAATGTAATATAATTAATTATTGACCTAAAAATCAATATTATGAAATGTATAGGACGAGGTCTTTATTATTGAAATGACTTCCTCCACTTCATATAATTATGGACACACCAAGGCCCATGAATGTCACCAAAAATAACCTAATTACATTATACAACATTTATTCCCCATTCCACATAATGGAATCATATGTGATGTGAAATAAGGAAATTATGGGGCATAGAATTTCTATAGGACATGAATGGGGTAGAGGGAATGTTATTAATTGTGTAAAATCCACTTACCAATCTATATCACACTCATCATGACATTATAAATGAAATGAGGGAATTGGGAAATAAGAGATGTGATTTTATAATTCTATGAAACCACCCCAAGTTTAAATAACTAAGGATAGTTACCTAATATTTTAGCAATTAAGAGGCACGATGTGGGTGAATAATAAGAATAAAAGGGATATTGAGAGCAGAAATAAGCTATGTTAAAGTATATTTAAACCATAGTATAGAAAATGAATAAATAAAATTAATATAAACATCTCATTACAATGTAACCCACATTTAAGGGCCAAAATGTTTGAACCCTTTAAAATAGTATATCTGTTCTTTTTTTATAGATATTTTGAAAAGGCATCTATTTCACAAATTACACTCACTTGGATAGGTCTAGCTCATGGATTTTTCATATGTTTAGGATTTAAGAGTGTTATTAATTTTTAATTGTGCTTTGAAATACTACTACTATCTTCTATTGATCTGGTGTCTGATCATTTCATCGATGTGAAAAAAAAATCTAATTCCATTTAGAAATTATCTTATTTTTCTAAAGATAAGCTAAATAAATATTATTTTTACATTACGATTCATGAATGGTTAGTATGTTTTTCAGTTACAGATCCCATATCCAAAGATGATCATCAAGTAATATTTTATAAAACCTTAACTAATTCAAATCATTTATTGAGTTTTTTGAGTGTTTTAGTGGGGGATTATGGATTTATATTATGCCTAATTATGGATAGAATTTTTGTTGTTTAACAACATAATGTTTTTAACACAAGATATCTTATGAAACAGTATGAGTGGGTGTTACCATGCTAATAGAACTTACATTATCATTATGAGAGTGCTTCGGTGCAAACTGATTCCATATTTAGACTTCTTGAGATGATGTTGTGGGTGAAAAAAAAACAATTTCTATGATTAGAATTACATTATGTGGGTTAAAGACTCCACATTTCCATTACCCAATAATACATTGGGATGTGATATTTAATCTGATTCCTTTTAATTAAGATAACATTTTCATCATGACTTTCACTTATTAATGGATATAATACTATATATTTATTTATATATCTTATGTTTTTTATAAAATTAGTTTTTGGATGAATAGTTATGATTTTTGGAAAAGTTGAAATGAACAGAGAAGTTTTCACATCATAGTAAGATATTTTAACAGTGTGATTGGTTCAACCCAAAAAACAGTCTATAGAACCAAGAAGGAGCACTGCACATCCTAGATACACATTCCATAAATGAGATAAGAATGAATAAATATAAAGGGACAATAATTATTCCTGAAATAAGTCACAAATTTGACACTATAATTACCTTTCATAATAATAAATTGGAAAATCATGTGGCCTATATATTATTATATTAAGGTTTATACAATCCACATAAGATATACTCTAGTAAAAATTGTTAGTATTTAATATAATTAATTTTTTTAGACTATGGATGAATTTCTACACCATAATAATGGTTGTTGCGATGCATGTGAGTTTCTAAAGATTAGTGAAATGAGTATACATCGTATGAACATAAATGAGAGTCTACAAAAGATTAATAAAGTGTATAGGCATGAAAATATCCTGAAAAATATAAAATTTATCATTCCATAGAGGATATGATTGCACCATAGTGAATTTTTAAGACAACATATTCCTTGTACATGATTTTGGTGATCATGAAACAATATAATGTTTCATCTCAACAATATTATGAGGGATGATAGATAAGATAATCAATTTGAATCATGCCATAGATTGTATCTACTTTATTCCATGACATGTTTGTGATGGTAAAGGAAGCTAAAAACCTTAATTTAAATATTTTGGGTGTCATAGTATGATATTATTTGAATTTTTTTTAAGAAGATGATAAAACAGTCACACCTTATTGTTGGAATGAATTCCCTTGAACGAACTATATGAGTACTTGATTACATATTTTCTTTTACAATGATGTTTTCTTATCACATAATTATTTTTAATCTTCATAAAATTTTTATGTGATTATTCCCTAAGGAAATATGTCACAATAAATGGTCATAGTAGTTTCTCGCTATGGTGAGATCTTAGATATTCCAAATCATTACAATCAAATATTTTTATTTGGTGGGATAAATTTATTTTATGGGACACATATAATATATGATATCCATGGTATGAGGATCTTAATACATTGACACATCTTATCCTAGTGTTTTTCCTTGGAACTCACTATGATAAGTGGTTATGTTAATAAGCACATTAATAGGAAATCCACGTTTCCATGTGCCATTGGAAGTTCCTATCATGAAATGTGTTTATTGATCCTTATTATTTTATAATATCATTAGTTACTATGATGGCTCAATTACTATGTTTTATTGATAAGAAAATTGATAATATATTCTCATGGGGAGGTAAAATATATTGGATTTGTAATTGAATTAATGGATAACATAAGAAAAGATTTATCCTGCATATCCCTTGATGAAAGTTGAAATCTCCAGAACTTTGACGAAAATGAAATTTACTATATAAATAAATCATTGTTATGTTCATTGGGTGAGGTCTTTTATTAAAATACATATAAAGATACAACGATAATATTGTTTTATAGAACTAGCATGCAACGTACTTGATTAAAGATATTTTGAAAAATGTATTATGTTAGATGGTAAGAGTTTTTTGGTGGTTGGATTTCATTGTGACATTAATTTCATTATCTATAGATTATTTTATGTATTGGATGACACTAACCTCAAACATGATATAGTTATTCTTAATACCTCCGAGAAAGAGGTGTAGAGGGTTAGAATAATATTTATTATATTTAAAGAGTAGTAATGCAATTATATGTATTTATTAAATAAATATTACTTATTTAAGGATCTTAAATGTAAAATAGATAATGTTTACTGAGTTTTAAGGTTTGAATAGAAATGGTCTAAATGATATTTATTTATATTATTTTTTATTTCACATGTCAAGAGTATAATAATTATATATATATATTTTTATTGATCATAGAGACAACCAAGTTTCATTCAATTGGAAAATGGATTATAAGTGATTATCCATCAATAAACATTCATTAATAAATATCTAATTATAAATCAATGCATAATAATTTTTGGTGTGCACAACCTACAAATAGAGAATATCTCAAGCCCCATAAAGATATATAGATATCTAAAGTGCACACTCACCTCCTCTTATATCAATCCATTGAGAGGACATTAAGAGTTCCTGCCCAATCTAGAAGGATTGTACTATAATCAACCTCAAAAAATAAATGTGATCGTGATTAGCTATGCTAGAACTTGTAGATTCTACAACAACTCTTATTGATTGTGGTGCATTTGTGTATCACTACTAGTGGGATTAATCACTTGTATCCTATAGAGCAACAAAGGTAAGCCAATATCTAGTCAACCATATCATCAATTAAATCATAATTTCAAGTTATTGTAACTATGTATCTGATCATAAATTGAATATAACTTACATGTGATGATCCTCTAATATTGTTCTGACATTTTAAGATAGTCATGTAATATACAGTTTTCATTGGATATTGTTTTCTAATCATCAATGAAAATTATTACATGAAAATTAACACTAAAATTATATATGTTCATACCATCACTGGATGTTTCATTATACCCCGAAACCAATAAGTTTTATCAAATGGGTTACATATATAATATATAATTATTCTTTATTATTTGATTTCTTTAATGTGTTTGAATTTTATTTTAGCTATATCAATTAAATTTAATATTTCATCATTTTATATTCTTCATATATTAATTTTATATTACATAACCAGTAATCTATTAATGATTAAAAATTAATAATAATTATAAAAATTCCATCTGTAGGTGACAATGGTTATTCTTATACCAAACTAGAGTACACTGAGTGTACTACCTACAATCATGATGTGTGTTTTTTTTGAATCTGTATATCATAAAAAAGTACGATATATACATCAAAATTATATCTAAAATCTAACGAAAGAATACTAGTGCTAGATCAAGATATACTATCACACATCCTGATATACTATCACATGTCCTGTAGAAATACATGTCATGTCACCATTGTATAGGATATATAGTAGAAAGTTTATCCACTCCAAGAACATGAGGTGTCCAATTGTGTTGTGTATTAGATACATGATATGAGAATTGTCAATACATGAAACTCTGAGTCAACATTTCTTTTATACATAGTTTACACTATGTATCTCAAACTTATCCTTGACTGGAAACATGCTCAGTCCCTAGGCCTGTGATGTGGAAATAAATAGAAAATTGTACACGTCGAGTACAATTGTACACACTGTCTAGTCTACTACAGAAAGTGTTCTCTATTTTACATGAATATAAATTCAATATTTACTCAAAACTATTCACATGTGTTCTTTGTTTCATTTATATGAAAAAGTATAGTACATGTTATAGAATTGGGAGTTATATTTTAAATATATTTAGATGTGAAAATTTTTAATAAAAATATTTAGTTTCATAAATAAAACGTGGGTACTCTATTAATATTAAGTGTAATTAATAAGAATTAAAAGGTTAGATGATTGTGAGATAAGTATGTTTGGATGAAATTAAGATAAATTAAATTAGTTAAATTAATTTTGGGTAAATTATCTTAACTATTAAAAAAATCCTTATAACTGATAATAATATTGAAAATGCATGCTCATTTCATTTTCTGTGGATGATCATGATATTATATCCACACTACATATGTTATCGGTTTATTTCAATTTATTATGATTAAATTAAATTTCATGACTTAAAAGTCACCCCTTATATATTATGTATGGTCCTGCATTCATAGAGTTTCCATTATTAAAATACCTTTAATCTAATCCATTGGATCCCATAACCTATGTGTGAGTAAGAGATTATGTATTGATGGAGCTCCCATGTGATAGGAGGTGGTACGACTATAGGATCTAAGGTAAACCCAATCAAGGTGATACATATGACCCAAGTAGGGATGTAATAACATGAACCAAGCTATAGTTCATCGTGTGTTTAATCCTTTGGTTCGTGGTGTGTTTATCATCTTTTATATAATCTAACCAATATAAAATCTCTTTATCATTCCACATATATTTCATATTTGTCAATTTCATGGTTAATTATTTATATTTGTTGATATTTAACGATAATATAAGAAATTAATTATGAAGTATTCAATATAGATTACAATATAATCAAATTATGTGTTTAATGTTTTACCATACATGACTAATAACTTGTGTGAAATACAAAAAATATTAACAAGGACTGTGATAAGATAAAATGGCCTTTTACACGTAAAAAATGAAAATTCTTTAACTAAAATATTATATCTATATATTCTTTTACTACTTATGTTATAATCGATATTAGAGTTTAATGTTCTTTTCCAATTATGTTGGGGAACTTTTAATTATCATGTAATTAGTATGCTAGAAGTATTATATAGAATTGACTTGGTCTATATCAAGGGATGACTTCCCAAGAATAAATTGGTTTAACTAAGAGTAAAATGGTTATAAAAACATTAATTAGGATTTTAGGATTGGGGATTCTAATCAATGGATCAACGAACTATGAGTTAATGTAGTTGGAAATTTATGACTACCTAAAACACTTCAAATAACTTTTCTAGATAATGTCTTGGTTATAACTAGGGAATATGGACATTTGCCACTAGAATAACAATGTGACATTATATTATGAAATTCATAGTTCGGGCTATTAGGTGATTAAATTTTTTTTGAGATTAACATAATTTAATTAAAATTTATTTAATATATATATATATATATATATATTTCAAATAAGTACTAATTATATGCTCTTAATTTGATGAAATTGAAAATCAAACGAATTAAAAAATATCATTGTGATCCATACTAATGATGGATAACCTTCTCAATGGTGTGTATTTCAATGAATATTATATTATATTTCATGTTATACTACACCATGAATGGAAATTATAAGTGCTAGAATCCCCACTTCCCGAATCACATTCAAAAGAGGCTGGTGAGGAAGAAATATCTATCTATTTGATGCTTGTAGATGATTTCATGGTTATCCAATGATTCATTATATCCTAGAATTCCAATAATATTCTAAATAAACTTGATGATATGGATGTATATATCATGCTTCTTTCCTTTAAGATCTATAAAAAATAAGCCAAGATCACATATATATGAGATTTCCAATGCACTATTTACATGCATTCTTGTAGAGTCAATGCTAGTTGTGCTAAATTTAGTGATGATGTTTGCGTAAATTTAGTGAATAAGAATCATGGGTTTTATTATCCCCAATGAAAAATTCATAGATATCACTTTTCCTCACTATCTAAAAAATTAACTAGTTTTATTATAAATTATAATATCAGTAATAGTGAGAAGAAATTATGATAACTTCTTACTCTTATTCACCATGATGATAAATAAATGGGGTGTGAAGAAAAATTTTATAAATGGTAAATTAGAATTGGAGGATAAATATAAAGGGGTTGAAGACTCAACCCAAATCTAAGGATCCTACGAAAAACCCTTCCATGAAGAGGAAATTCAAGATATAAGAAAATAAATAGTATGTAGTATGTCTTCAATGTGGTAATCAGGGATGATATGAGAGGAATTATAACCATTAAATGAAATAAGGGGATGATTTAGGTGAATTTATTATCTAATGAACTATTTATATATCTATAAGTTGCTTATTATAAACATTGTGTGGTTTTAACATTTGTATCCAAATATAAGAAACAAGTATATTTTAGAAGGTTTCAAGAGGTGAGGTTAATCTATGGGCTGCCAATGGAGGGTGGATGGTTTTTATATCCACTGGAGACTACAATACCACCTTACCAATATGATTTATTTTGGTTTAAGAGAACAATTAATATGTTCCTAGTTTTAAGAAGAACATCATTACCATTTCTTATTTAGATATGGATGTATTTATTTGAATAATTGGAAATTAAGGATGTTATATTTATAAATATAGCATATGTTATGGTATTTTGTAGTTGAATAACACTATGTATGTATTAAATTTAAAAAAATAGTGGAAATTGATAATATAAAATATATTCTTGACTCATATAATAACCATTTTTTTAATGGCCAATACCATGGAAGACCTTTCCTTAGAATTTTTTAGGTGTTTCAGGAACCTGAAGGAGATTCTAAGTTGTTTAGGAGTAAAAGAGGGTTGCAAAACCGTTTTTTATAAGGTTATGTCATATAGAAATGTGTTTTAGTGAAATGGTGGATGCTACAACATAGGTGGTTCGTCTGCAGCATATAAGGAAGCCCATGGGTGTTTTGAGCCTACAACTATTTTGGGGGGTATCTACACCATGAATGATTTGATACATCATAGATATTCAGGGATTTTAATGGCTACGATATGGGAAAATGGTTGTGGTGTAGGAGTTTGACTGAGTGGAGTTTAGTGATTCTTAAGATTCTTGCAAAGTTACATCATGGAGATGGTATTGAGGCGTAGCCTCTTCTTGGTTGTTGGGGGTCTATGGTGTAATGTTCTAGGCTATGCAATGGTCACCCATGTTTTTTATGATATGAGTAATGTGAATATCCACGTATCTTAGAGTCTGGTTTGAACATAAGGGTTGGTGCATGGTGAGGGGTGTTTCACTATGGTCCCATCAGTTTTAACTTGTTCTTTGGCGTGCTCCTATGGGTTGAATTGTGGTCTTATGTTTTTTAGTCTGGGTATAAATTAACAGAGTCCCTCAAAATCAATCAACTTTCCAATGTTTTTCTAATTTCTTGGGAGAATCAAGTGCATCCAAATTGGAATTGTTACCCCTTATCAATTTATTTAAAACCTATACTTTGTAGATTGATCTGTTGTGGTTTATGTGAGTTCCCAATTTCGTTTTCTCATAGTTTCTTAATGATTCTTCTTTTGGGAAGGTATTTTTTTAGGAAACCTGTGGTTTTCTTATTTTTTGGACATTGGATGATCTGGTTGTTGTGTTCTAGGTTGTAAAGTTTTCAATGTTCAATTTGGTTATAGGTTTGGGACTTTCTCTTTTTCCAATCTTATACAGTTGATCAAAATACATTGTTTCAGGTTGGAGATCCCACATTTCTCATCTTTTATATCATTATGGAGGGGTATTATTCTTATTTATGTATGGTTATATTATTACAATGTCCAAATAAATAAAATGAAATATTTAATTAAAATAGAATGTCTTTGGAATGATTCTTGTGTTTTTATCTATTTGATATTATGATATTGATATAATCCATGCCTATTGTGCCACAAAAAAGACTTGAAGTTGGGAGAATCTGTTTGTGTTAAATTATTATTTATTATGAAATCCTTTATGTGTGATTTTAGTGACACCACGTTTAATAGGTGGTTAAACATTTATAATTGACTAATTAATATGTTGCACCATGATATATGGCTTGTGTGAGAATCCCCTGAAATAATGTTGTTCAATTTATAAAAAATCCCCATGATAATTTGAAAGTTAATGTGTGTTCTGGCATGAATGTATGATATGTGTTTGTGGTGTATGAGGCTAATGTGTTCTAGTGTGGTAATGATATATGGTGTTTATGTGATGAATAATCAATGTGGATATGGAATGGGGTGATGTAAGGGCTTGGTGGCCAAGGAAGTTGGGTTGTTCATCTGTGTGGTGGTGCATTGTGTTAGTTACCCTATTAGTAAATGAATTATATGATAATGTTGAAATTGAAAGGGCATGGGCAATTTTGGTTAATGGTATGGAAATCTATAATGAATTAATGAAAAATGGTATGTGTGGTCAAATATTGTTGCTGTTAAGATTGAAATAATTGGCCAAAGTAATAAAATGAATAGAATAGAAATAATGAATTGATTTGGATATTTTAATAGAATGTGTTTTTATTGGAAATATTTTTATTGTACTAACTTCTAATAAAAATTGGAATGTGAATTTTAGATGTTTTTTCTTTTGTGGTATTATTAATTTATTTGTAGTGTTAAATGTTGTAGTTTTGTGAGGATGAGAGGTGATTTCAGGACTTGTTTGGTAACTTTTCATATGAACACATGGTATGGGATTGTGTTATATGATATTATATATATTTTATTTCATTTTTTTGTATATGTACCTCACCCATATAGATAATATTTTATAGAAAACCCAATGTTTTGGGGTGTTTTTTCCAACATCCCAATGGTCAGGAACGATCGATGGCTACCCACTCTTCCTCGTTCTATCTTCCAATAATGTTGGATATACATGGGATATAAGGACTTGATGTCAACAGTGAAATATCGAGATGTGATATGATGTGACGTGATGTCTATGTGTTCTTTGGGTGAGATGAGATAAGATGTGATGAGATGGATTATGGTGGGGGTCATGCATATTTAGATGAGGGTAGAAGTTTGATTTTGTTTATGTTCTAGATACCCAATTATTCTAGTTATAAATTTAATTATATTCCATTTCCTTAGGGTTTCAGGAGATATGGGATAATTTATGATGTGATGGCTTATGGAGGGAGTCATGCATGGTAGGCGGTGGAAATGGGGTTGATTTTGTTCATTCTCAGAGTACCCTATTGTCATTATTGTGTATGTGATGTGATGTGATAACCCAGGTGTTTAAAGGTGGGATATGATATGATGTGATGGCATGGGTGCATGTGGGAGGGATGTGATGTGTTGTGATGCACCAAGTTTCTACAGGAGATATTTGATGTGATGTAATGGCCCAGGTACCTTTGGGAAAGATGTTATGTGATATTTTATGGAATATATGGGAGCACTACAACATAAAACATTGGGTCCTAAGAATGGAAAATATGTTGGAATGTAGTGTAGGGTACCATTATTCAATATGATTCAAATTGTTTTTCTATAATTAGACATATTATTTGGTGAGTGTGTCATGGTGATGATGTGGTTGGTAAGTTAACATTATTAGGTTCTATTGGTTCTACAATTTCTTGACATGAGTATTAGTATGATATTTTCACATGTTATTGAGAGAAATTGGATTTTCTAATGAGTATACATGTACTCTCACCCAACATATATACAAATATTTATTCAAGTTTCCTATAGAACTATGTGGACCATACTGGACATTACTATATTAGACATTTAGAATATTTCAATGTTTCTTACTTAGTTTTTCTTTCTAGTTTTTTGTTTGGAGACTTTAACTAAAATTTATTTTACTTATGCACTCATTTCATGGTGTTTTTGGTTTATTTTTATATATATGTAATGTATTTTCATTATTTTTATCTATTCTATCTCCAAATCCTACATTATTATAGAGGTTAATGCCTTCGATTTGGGATATTTTTATACCCTCTATGTTAGTTTCCAACTTGGTTAATATTATAAGAGGGACTCGTAGATCATTATCTCTCTTCCTTCATTGTCGTCCCAAGTGGGGTACCTTTAAAGGGATGGGGTCATAAAAAAAGAAGTATCAATGGTTTATTTGATGTATATAATGGAGGTTTGATTTAGGTGTGGTGAAGATTTAATGGAATGTTAGTGAAACATTTAAGTTTATCTTAGTGTGTTACAAGGTCCAGGGAGACTAGAAAGTACTCAAGATTTTTTGGCCCACTAATATCTGGTTCAAGTAATCTGATCCTACATAATGACCAAGTGATGTAGCATTTCTAGTAGCGTAGAGACCTGGGGGTGTTACATAAATAATTATTATCTTTTTTCTGATTTTTATATCATGGTTTTTAGAAATATAAATAAATTAAAATAATCTTAATAAAATTCCATACAACTAGGTATACAAAATCATTGTTTCCATTTCAAATATGGGTCCTAGTCATCATCCTTATGGGATTTAGGAAATAATTTATCAATAGGATTATCTAGTTGGTAAATGTGTGGTTTATTTGTTTGTGTAGGAAGATTAGTATTAGATAGCATTGCACATTTTTAGTGGTAGGCTTTTTGGAAGTATGAGGGATGAATTTCTGATCTAGAAATAGGGATCTATTTGGAGGAGATTGAGATCCATTTCACTTTAATTCTAGAATCAATGGAGTTCTGAGTTCCTTTTTTATTTAAATAGATGCAGGGTGTTGTGCGATAGTGGTGGAGGTTTTACCTTAGTGAGAGGAATGTAGAAGATAACGTGTTGGTTGCCTTCTAGAATGAGCCCCATGGAGAGTTCCATTCATCAACCTTGAATACAATTATGATTTCAGAGCATATCTATCATTAGTTGGAGAGTATGTCTGTGTGGGATCTTGGGATCAAGATCAAAGACCTTCTGTATTCTCTCGAAGATATTTTTCATGATGTGGAGTCTCATGTAAGACATCATTATGAGGTACTCCATCAATTGATCTAGTATATAGTCAATCCTTGTATATTTCCAATGTAATGAGAGTATCAAAGTAAATTGGAGGTGATCTAGTGGATTAACTAACAATTAGGTATACATTGATTGTGGATCCATCATGGTTCCCCAAGGAGAAGAAAATTTATTTTTAGGATACAAGAAATGTGTTCTTAAATGTCTTCACTTGAAAATATTTGGCCTTATTAGCTTCCCTTCTAGCCTTATGGGTCTAGTGGTTTTCATGTTCATATAGGGGGATTAGATCTATTATGTTTTATATATGGTGTTTTTGGCTATTTTATAGATCTATTCCAAGTGGTTCTTAATGATCATTTTGGTATAGGTAGTTATTTTTAGTGTAACTCTATGTAGTAGTTTACTGTGAGATTGCATCAGTAGAAGGGTATGTAGGATTATGATCTATTGAGAGTAGATAATGTGGGATGAGGATGAGATTTTAAAGTTTATCATGTTTAGGGGCCTCATCTTAATCATGTTAATAGTCGTTAATGTCATTAGATAGGTAGAAGATCTGGGTGTGTTTAGTTTCATATAGTGGAGGTGTAAGCACTAGTAGTCCATAGATCATTAGAGGTATGATTAATTTCTTATATACACTTGTTTATGATTTTTTTATATTAGAAGCATATATTATGTTGTTTCACCTACTCTGTTTAATTCTCTAGGACTAGAAAAAGAGAGGCTTCCTATTCCACTTGTACTTAATATTCAATTTCGAGACCACACCTGCTTTTTTAAGTTTGTTGGGGGTGTATACTGATGATGGGACCACATCATTCCCATGGGGATCTATTCATACTAAATATGTAACTATAATATTTCATTTTATACATCGACCGGTTTTATTCCATGTGTGTTTTTATTGACTACATCTGAATTGTGTCCATGTTTATGGATTTGGATGGTTTTTGTATGGTTATTTTTGGTGAGAAGAGGTGACATGTGGGAAGTAGATGAGTGGAGGCCATTATTTTCGGGATGGGTATATTTTCCATAGAATCAGTTGACACTAGGATGGAAGAGGATCTCTGTGTTTTTTTGAGTTTTTGGATGTTTTCCTAAGGAAGATGTGGCACTACCACATCAACATGATATTGAGTTCGAGATAGGCATACAATATAGTGCTACTCTGAATTGAATAGATCTGTATCATATGAAACCTTCTATTTTTTGGGAGATGAGTTTTGAGAAAGACGATCTGATGAAAAAGGTATTTTACCATACTAATGTGTCATTGTGGGGTGATCCAGTGTTTTCTCAAGAAGTAAGATGGAAGTATTAGGATTTTTATAGTCTATCCTAGGTTGAATAAGGTGATGATTAAAAATCATTACCCCCTTATCACGATCAATGATCTTTTTACTAGTTGGGGGGAGCTATATAGTTTTTTACAGTTAATCGATGGTCTCTATAACACTAGATTGGGATAAAAGAGAATGGAATCCTAAATACTACCTTTTAATGCATGTATGGGGACTTAGAGTTCATGATCATGTAGTTTAATTTTAGGAATGCACTTGTTATGTTCATGGGGACAGGAACTCCATCATCCTTGACTTTTAGGAGTTGTTCATATTCTTGTTCATCAATGGCATATTCATCATGTAGTAAAAGTCAAAGGAGGAGAATTAATATTATCTTAGAACCATATTGTAGGTTATTTGATGCCACTAAATTTAAGTAAATTTGTTACAATATATGTTTTGGACAGGATTGGTGAATTCCCTTGGGAATGTTGTGTCTAATAAGTGTGTATCCATGTATCTTTCAAATCTATAAGAATTTTTTTCCTGGGAATCACCCAATAATGTGGTAGAGGTTCATAGTTTCATCAATCTACCATTCTATTATTGGAGGTTCTGGTATTATTTCTCATAGATTTCAGCCCCATTGAAAGCATTGACCAAGAATAACCTATATTTTTTCCAAACTGACTAGTTTCATGTATCATTTTACTTCCTAATGGGAAGGTTGATTAGTGCCCTAGTTCCCAAAGGAAAAGGTGATGTTTGAGGTGTTTTTTGACAATTCCCATCTTGGATTTGGATTTTTTTTGGATTTAGTATAATGAAGTGATATTTTATAGTTCTAGGTAGTAACATCCCCACGAGCATAACTATTCCAACTATGATCTAGAGTTAATAGCATTTGTGTCTGATCTAATGTTATGGAAACATTACCTCAATGGGTTATTAGTTTATAGTCTTCACATATAATAATATATTGAGATATATATCATCTCATCATCATTTGAATATGGGGAAATTGATTTGGATAGAGTTTCATTAGAACTATGAATTTGAGGTCTCCTACTTCTATCGAAAGGGGAATGACATGGAAGATCATTTGACCATTTATTATCTAATAGAAGTTGTTCATAAGTTCCATGATTATTGGAGGGTGATGGAGGAGTTCGATTACCTCTACATAGACACTAGGTAAGTTGATCGAGGAGGATTCCAATTTTATAAAAAGTTGTAGTATTATATGATATAGTATGTGGAGGGTCTCCGTGGGGAGGCTTAGAGGTGGTGGTGATGTGTAATATTTCTATAAATGGTGATCATCCAGAGTGATGGTCAAAGGATTTTCAAAACCATATTTTCTTTCATGGAAATTTTTTTGGTCTAATGATGAATCATGATGGATTCCTCCATGTTTTTTATATATCACCATTGGTGGTAGACCAAGGAGTGAACATTATGTAATGTTACATGAGGATATATTTAAGGTGGTTCATGATGAAATGGGTGGTGTGGGATTATATTGATTGATGTTTGATTTTAAAATAGATAAAGGAGGAGAACCATGTTCTCGGTAGTTTTTAACAGCCTTTAGATATTCCCAAGTTAAAATTGGATAACATCTTTATGGATTTTTTAAAAGGGTTACACAAATCACATGGTGGTTTTGATTATATCTAGATTATTATGGATTTATTAATTAAATAATATCACTTTTAAGTGATTATGGAGTTAGGTGTCATGTATTATTTTACTAATAGGTATGTGCATGAGGTTATTTAGTTGCATGGGTTCTTAAGGACCATTTTCATGGAAAGAGATAATCATTTTACCTCAGGATTCTATTTGGGATTTCAGAATTATTTTTGAATTCATTTGTGTCTCATCATATATCTACCCCATCAGATGGTCAAGTATGAACACCTAAGAATTCATACGCTGAAGGTTATATTTTCAGCATGCATCTTAGAGTTAGGTTGATATTAGTAATGACACATTCTTTTTTTGAAGAATATTATAATAATTGATGTCACACATCCATAGAGATGACCATGTTTAAAGATTTCTAAAGGCGTCTATGTCATTCTATGATGTGTTGTACCATATTTGGTGAGTCACTATTTCTCAATTCCATTGCAGCATAAATCACAACAGATAATGTTCAAGTTATTCACAATAGGTTGAAAAGATCACAAGACTGGAAGAATCCTTATTGTAGTTGTAGTATAAGGACCTTGGAGTTTGTGGTTGGAGACCACATGATCTTGAAGGTTTCACCTTGATTCCAGCAGAAGTGTTTTGGAAGGGTGATTAATCTATATCTCTGGTGTGTTGGGACTTTTGAGGTGTTGGGTGCATTGAAATGTTTTAAGAACCCAGTTTTTGACTCAATTATGGATCCTTTAAATTCTAGAATAATTATTTAATTTGGACCTAATAAGGATGGAAAATGGGTTTAAAAAGTATTAGAGTTCGAAATCCATATTTTTGTGTAAAATTGTCTGATCTCATGGTTTGAGTAAATGATACTGGGTGGATGCATGGTTACTCTGAACTGTGCAGATGGTCTACATTTTTAGGCATATCCATATCACACATTTGGAATAGGGTTTCTCAAACTATGTGAACTAACTATATGGTATGCCTATTTTTTCTAGGTACCAATACATGGAATGCATATGGTTTATCAAACTATGCGAACAAACCATGAACATGATAATTTTTGGGTAATTTTACCTTTTCCTTTTAATGATCTAATTAATCCTTCCTTTTTCCCTATTTTGATTTACTATGGTATAAACCTAAATTTCTATCATTTTAGAGATTTTTAAAGGCCCAACCTCAGGATAAGGAGATATCCTTCATCCAGGATCTTTTCAAGATTTTTTTCATCACGTTGGATGTGCAATGCTATGTACTCGATTCTGTTTGAACCATTCTTAGTCTTTCTTGCTCTCAGCCTAGTTTTCAAGGTGTAAGCGCTTTTACTATTTTCTAAGATCTATACTGTTGAAAGATGAAATATAGGCTAATATTATATGAGGAGAGTTGTAAAAGCCTAGGGTTTGTGGTTTATAAATCATCCCTTATGTTTTTTTATTTTAGAATTATCCTGTGGGGCCCACCAATTTCATCAGGTGGTGTTTATTGAATTTATATGCCATGATTATAATAATTAAAAATATGTGGTTATACTATGAATGAATATGTGATTTTTATTGGTTGTTATGTCCACAACTCTCAACTACCCAAGTTGGGTTTTATGTCATAATTGAGTTTTTGGTGTTTTGACACATTAGAGCCATTGTTTGGGTATGCCTTGTCTTGAACCTTCTAAGTTTAATATTTACTATGGTAAATGGTTTGATTTAATTTATGAATTTAATAATGGAAATTACCATTTATTACCACCACTTTACCCACCTAATGTAAGATCTTCAGTTTGATATATAATTGTAAAATGGAAGTAGGTAAGTAAAAAGAGTATATGACTTGTCCTATTAATGGTAAATGGATGTTTGGTTGCATGTCTATAGCACGCACTTCAATGTTTATAGAAGGAAGCAGAGTGAACCCTATTAATTGAATTTTATTTACATAATTTTAATTAAATGATTTCATGCTACTTGGACTTTTCAAACTAATTAATGTCAAGGAAAGAAACAAGTGATTATTTAATGTAAAATTTATCATGTCACCAAATTACATATAATGAATTAAATGTATGGTGAACCTTTAATCACATGTACAATGAGATCATTATAGTGATTCTTGACTCATGTGTTATCTTTGTTTTTCCAATGTAATGCCTTGGGTACTCAAAAATTTCATTCTTACTCAAGGATGTTGGTTGTCGTGGGAGAGATCGTGAAGGGAACCTGATCTCTGCCTACTTCTAGATTCCTGGTATGAAACCATAGGATACCTACACTATTATTATAGGATTCCTTGAATACAAACCTTAGATCCATTAATGAAAAGTAGGTTCCCTGGTTACAACCTATCAGGCCCAGTTATTTCTTAGCGTCGTTTTACCTTGGATAGACAACTTGGACTTGGTAGGCATGTTATGGTGGGAATTCCTTAGATGATAGTCCTTATATTATACTCTTACCCCTAAGAGAAACTAATTATAACCGATTTAGTGTACCCTAAGGTCTAGGATTCCTTGGTGGATACCATGTAAGCACTTCATAATAATTATCAATTATAGTTTCCTTGTTATATCCTAGAACCTTCACTATTTAAATTATAATGAGGTGATGTTAGTGGTGGATATTCCTCACATGAATTATTTATATAAACTGGTAATCAACTTATTACTGAACAACATTCATGTTAAGACACTAGTTGAGGGTTAAATACGGTACTTGGGTATTTAGTAACATTGTATTATTTTACTTTTTATACGCATGATTTCATACTGTTACTTTTCCAATACATGGGTCAGATGTTATTGAAACCAATGGTGGTGACCCAGTCAAATTTATCTCACACCCTTTCTAGGAACTATTTGGTTCGTAGGGAAGATTACATTGATGTAGGTGTTGATTTATGGATGTGTAATTCTTCAAACACTTGATTTCTTATTGTTCTAGGATGGAGCTAATAGCAGATGACTAGGCTGTAGCTCAGGATGCTTGGGATAGTTTATGTATTTCTTTTTCTACATTGGGTTTTTCATGTTTGATTGCTACTTTTTATCCATGTTTTTAAGATTTATAGGGACATAAAATACATCTTCATTATATATTGTATAATTTTCTAGTTATTTTTTTATCATTGATTTTTCTCTTTGTAATGTGCATTAAATTTACTTATTGATTCCTGTTTTTTCCTTTTTTGATAATTATACTCATTGCTACACTATATTAGTGATGGAATATTCTCCCCACAACTACAACCTAGGCCCTCACTGATAGTTGGTCTCCTTTTGAATTTTAGGAGATTCACTTGAGTCCATGTGGTCAACAGGTCTCAAGGCACCTATTAAGTGGCATCTGGGTTCAGGACATCACAAAGAGGAATCATATGGGTTTTTTATATTTCATTACTATTTGGAGAAAATATACATGAGATTAATAATTCTTTTTTACTTGTTCATAAGACATGCTTGGGCATCATGAACTCATGTTTGGGGTAAAATCTAAGTTTCCTAGATTGTAATTCTTATTCTACTTTTTCTTATAATAGTTTATATCATTTCTCCATTAGGAGACACACATGATGTGTGGTGTTTTTTGTTATTATTCATATTGAGATTATATTTTATCCTTCTAATAATGATATGATATCAAGGAGAATTTTTACATGCATCATATAGGATCCTTGAATTCACATGTCATACATATTTCCATTCTATATAGATGCATTTCCATTAAATGAATTGCTTTATATGCTTGTGATTAATGAGTGATCCTTTTCTCGTTTATATATTACTTATGCTGCTACGAGCTGCGATTCAGTGGTTTCATATTTTAGTTAATGAGGTGTTATGGGCCCTCATGGTATTAAATGATTAATTTACCAGATCAATACATTAATTATAAATTAAATGAGTGTCTTTTTTTATGAAAAGTGTATGTTCCCTGATTCACTAGGAGTAATAGTCCATTTTAAAGAAACTTTGATATTATACTTATGTAAATGAAAACATAGAAGTGGAATGGTTTAACTTTCTTGTCTATACTTGCCTTATTATGAAATTTAAAGGAGTAAACCATGTAATTATATATAAATTTAAATGAAATAGTGTCCAATAAATGATGAGGTAAGGTACTATTGACCCTCCATGTACTAGAACACCGGAAACTAATATCTATGAACTTACCACTACCCTACCATCTAAGTGGGTAGTTGGAATAGTATTCCATGGGTAGTGAGTTTTCGTATGTTCGAATACTACTAGTGATGTTATATTTATGACTCTAAGTTTGTTCTGAGGTGTGTGCTTGGAATTTCTAGCGTAATGCATCCACAACGTCCCCATGTCGTATGCAGGGAATGTGGCGATGGCCATGCTCCAGAAGTGGTGGGATCTAATCCACCAGTATTACCGATAGGAGTTCCAATAGAAGAACCACCTATTGTACCTAATCCATGAATTGTGGACCACATTCATGACAGTTTCCTATGTTTGGTGCAGTCTATGCATGGTGATCCATGAGCTACACCTATGATGTTTGATCTAACTCGTGGGTTTCAACAACAGCATCCTCCCTCTTTCTTGGGGGATGGTTGTCTACATGTTGTTGAGCCATGGGTAGAGGATACCTTATCTATCTTTGGGCATCTAGATATGATCTAGAGCATAGGTTTAAGATTACTACTTACATGTTGTTTAATTCATCCTAGTGCTGAAGTGTTGTGATTACCTAGTCCGGTCTCTATCATGGCATGTTATGGTTCAATTTAAAGGATTATTTCTATGATTTGTTCTTTCCTAATATGCTGAGAGCTGACTAGTCTAGATATCTCATGCATCTCGAGAACGGATATATCTCACTTATGGAGTATTGAATGTGTTTCATAGAGTCGCAATGCTTTTCCATACTTCTAGTTGTTAATGATCTTTCACGTACTGGACGCATAGGGGATGGAATAATGTATTTCATCCGTATTCAGGTGAATTTTTTTTCACCTACCTAATTTCTATAAAATATTAAATTGGTATCCTATAACATAGTACAACCTTATAGATTATGACAGTATATAGAAAAGTGTACTAGTTCTACATCAGTCCAGTAGATCTTCCTATGGTAAGAAGAATTACCTGGATGTTTCTCACCGGGGTAGTGGAAGCCAGGGTACCTGTGTAGGTAGCTCTATAGTGTGTCACCTTTTCAGACATATGAGGAATCTAAACTGTAAGTGTGATAGATACCCACTGAAGTTTCGAGCTAATGGATTGATGGGGAATCATTAGTGTTTAGTTGGACCTTTCCATCAACTTCAAGTGGATGAGGAACAACAATAAATCCACCTTCACGAGCATGATATTTTATGCCAAATAACATAGGGAGTTTAAGTAGCACTAGAAAGACTATTCTAGGAGGAGTTCATGTTCGTGGTAACCAGACCCCTGATCACCAGCAGCACCAAGAGAGAAGTATTGATCATGGTAGTCCATCAGTTTCATAGGGTCGTGGATCAGGTCAGATGTGTAATTTATAGGTGATACTTAAGGATCAGGTTGTGGAACCATATATAGTACAAACTACTATTCCAGTAGCCTCTACTATAGTATCTTCTTTATTTGATATAGGTGTTTCACAATTGTTTCTCTCTAAATCTATAGTGGAAATCCTTGGTCTGGAAATACAGTGTTATTATGGTCTAATGGCCCTAGATACATCGTTAAGAATGCGTTAAATTGGAATATGCTAGTGTAGGAACTTTCCCCCAATGGTGGTTAGTTACCCTCTCTTATGGAAACTATTCATTCTCAATATGACATGTTTTGATGTCATACTATGGATGGATTGGTTGATTTTGTATCATGATTTTATAGACTATTATTTCCACTGGGTGTCATTTACATCACCAGAGGAAAGATGTTATCCACATTATGGTGATTGGGTTGTGTAGGATAGTATAGCAGGACTAGATCATCATGGGATAGGTCTAGTGAGTTCCTATATTGAAAAAATATTCATGGAGGATCAGGGATTAGGCATAGCTAAATTCCCTCTAGAAGTAGATTGTTTCTGGGATGTTTTTCCCCAATGAATTTTTTGGATTACCTCATGATATGGAGTTATATTTTATGATTTATCTTGTTCATGGATCATCCCTGGTGTCCACATTTCCATATATGATGGCGCTAACTAATCTCTATGAGATGAAGCAGTAGTTAGAGGGCATAAAGTCCAAAGGATTTATATGTCCCAACACTTACTCTTGGGGTTCTCCCAGAATTTTATCTAAGAAGTTGGATTGAACATTTTTTTATGTGTGGATAATATATGGCTATACCAAATTACATTCATAAATTGGTATCCACTACCATGAATATATAATCTTTTCATTTATATCTAAGGAGATGGGGTCTTCTCTAAGACCGATCTGAGGTCAAGAGATCACCAAGTGTGAATAAGTCCTTCAAATATACCTATCACAACCCTCTATAGTAGGTGTGGTCCATATGAGTACATTGTTATTTTATTCCATTCTTATGAGCACACCCTTCCTTTTCAATGTTTTTAAAAAATAGGGTTTTCCATCCCGATCTAGATTTTTTCCTATGTCCTTTGTGTATGACATCATGGTATGTTCCCATACTTGTAGTGACCATGATTAACACCTTGGGATCATTCTGAGGAAAATTAATGAGAATCATATTTATTCCAATATTTCTATGTTCCACTTATAGATAGAAAAATTTCACCTCTTCGGTCATATTATATCAAAATCAGGAGTATCTATTGACCTCAATAAGTATAGTGTTGCAGTTTCCTAGGAGTATCCCAATAAAATGTTTGATATGAGGAGTTTTGTGGAGATGGATGGATATTATAGATATTCCATTCATGACTTATCAGACATTACATAACTTCTTACTGATCTTACAAAGAAAGGTGTTACGTTCTTATTATTAGAAGCATGCAAGAAATCCTTTCAAGAGATAAAAGAGAGTCTTGTCTCAGGACCTATTTTTATTCTAATAGATCATGGTAGAGGTTTATAATCTTCTATGATGTATCAAGAATCGTCCCGGGAGTAGTGATGATGCAGGATGATTGATTTATTTCATACAAATCTCAATAGTTGTGGTCACATGAGAGAAATTACTTAATGCATGACCTTGAGTTAGAAGAAGTTGTACATGCCTTATGTTTCTGGAGACACAATCATTTGGGTGAACACTTTTTGGTCAAAATAGACCCCAAAAGCCTCAAATATATATTTTTACAATGATACGTGAACCACATACAATGGATATGGGTTGAATATCTTTAGAACTTTGACTTAGAGATTTTCTATATGCATGGGAAGGTCAATGTTGTTGCAAATGTGATTAGTTGGAAAACTCAACCACATGTAGTACAGGAATCCACTGATTAATGGATGTTGACGGCCCTATTTTCTGAGAAGAATATTGGATATCATGATATTCATAATTACTATTATATCTTAGCCATGACAGTTACCTCTTCCATCCTATATAAGTTAAAGAGTAATCAATTTTCTGATCCTATAGGCCTGGTTCTTTATTAGAGTATATTAGTAACTAACTCAACATAAGATTGTTCTGTGGACATAGATGTCATCCAGTGTATTTAGGGACGTTTCTAGGTTCCTAAAAATATGAGAGAGGAGTTAATAAAAGAGTCACATGCTCTTCAATGTGAATTTAATCCATGTATCTTAAAGATGTATCGGCATATGAGACATCATTAATTGTGTCATGGGATGAAACATCATATGGTAGGCTATATCACTAGGTTCTCCACCTGTCAGCAGGTGTAAGTGGACCAACAGAGACCTGTAGGCTTGTTACGGAAAATTAAATCCCTAGAATGGAAATGGGAGGGTATTTATATAAATTTTATAGTCATATTTCCTTGTATTCCAAGGCGTAGTGAAGCTGTATGGGTGGTTATTGACAGACTGATGAAAGCATCCAACATCATTCCTATTGGGGAGACATTATCAGTTGATGTATTGGGATGAATATATGTTTTTTATATCACATGACTACACAGATTCCCTCATACAATCATTTAAGATAGGGATTATATTTCCATGTCATGATTTTGGTAGGGATTATAGAATGGTATAAGAAAATATGTCCTTCTAAGAACAACCATTGACCCTCAGACAGATGAAGGGTTGAATCAAATGATACAGATTCTAGAGGACATGCTCTGAGCATGTGTGCTTGATTTTTGTAATTCTTGGGATAAACATATCCCTCTTATTGAGTTTGAATAAAATAATATCTTTCAGGTGACAATTTTGATGGATCCTTTTTTGTCTTTATATGTTATGCCATGTCGTTCACCCCTGTGCTAGATAGAGGTTATTGAGGCAACCCTACTAGGTCCTCATCTCATATAGAAGAATTTAGAGTAGGTTTAGATGATTAGGAAGCGTATGACTACTGTTCATTATTGATATAAATCTTATATTGATCAATGTTTTTGACCTCTAGTGTTCGAGTTCAGTGATCATGTTTTCTTTCATGTATCGCCCGGGCTAGAAAATATATGGTTACGAAAGTAATAGAGGTTTTCTCATAATTATGTGGGTTCGTCTAAGATTTTAGAGTGAGATGTGCCGATATCATATTAGTTATTATTACAACATATGTTTCATTCTATGCACGACATTTTCCATATTTCACAGTTTCGTCATTATCATTCCAACTAATCTCATACTTTTGACCATGAGGATTTAGATATTGATGTCAATGCTTCCGTTGATGAGTATTTTATATGCATTGTTTACAAAAGAAAAAAATGCTCTCTGAGGATATTCTTTCCCACTAGTACATGTTCTGTGGTAGTATAACCATGTACATGATGAGACTTGGGAGAGAGGGGAAAATGTATGTGCCCATTGGACAAAGTTATTTTTAGATAGCGTTTCACCACCCTTGGAAGGTGAACTTGTGGAAAAGTTACTTTTCTGGGAAAGACTCTATGAACCCGGTTTTTGAATCAGTTATGGATTTATTAAATTTTGGAATAATTTTTTATTTTGGACATAATATGGATGTCTAATGGGGTAGGAATGTTCTCAAGTTTGTCTGGTTCCTTTTTAGAGCTCAGAACCCAATAGTTTGGGTAAAATGGTCTTCTCTCGTGGTTAGAGTAAAGCTTGTCAGGAGGACACATGGTTAGTCTAAACTATGTGTATGGTCCGAATTTTAATGAAGAGCTATATCACAAAGGTTGGCGTGCAGTTTCTCAAAAAGTGGAACTTAACTGTGGGTTACACCCCTTTTCTCCACACACCCATTAATGTTTTTTTCATGGTTTTTCAAACCTTTAACAATCTAATTTTTAGTTAATTTTACATTTTTTACCTTAACGGTCTAAATTAGCCTTCTTTCTTCCCTAATCTAGTTTCTAGCAGGATGAACCTCCATTTCCCAAATTTTGGGTCATTTTCAAGGCCTAACCTAGGGATCAATATATATCCTTCATCTAGGTTCTATTCAAGATTATGTTCATCACATTGGATGTGAAATGGTTAGTACTCAAGTTTGTTTCATCCATTCTTTGCCCCTCTTTCCCTTGACCGAGTTATCAATGTGTGATAATTTTTACTCTTTTCTCAGATCTACTCGATTACATGAAAAATTATTGGCTCATACTATAAGAGGAGAGTAATACAAGCCTAAGGTGTGTATTCTATAACTTATCCCTCATGTTTTTTGATTTTACAATAATCATATGGGGCTTTCCAATTTCATCGGGTGACGTTTATTGAATTTATATGGAATTTTTATAACCATTAAAACTGTATGATTATGCTATTTCTAAATATTCAATTGATTTTTCGTAGTTATGTCCACAACCCCTAACACCCCATGTAGGGTGTTATTCCATAATTTTATCTTTTGTGTATTGATGTGTTTGGATCACCCTTCGAGTGTAAATTTTCTTGAACCTTATAATGGTAAGATTTAAAATGTTAAATGGAATGATTTTATTTTTAAATTTCATAATGTAAAGTACCATGTTGGACAACCATTTGATCCTATTATGGTATGTTAATTTTTTATATATAAGTGTTAATCAGAAATTGGAAAGTATACAATGTGTATGACTTGTCTTGTAAAATGTTTCTAAATGTATGGTTTCACATCCATATCACTCCTTATCATGCATTTTGAAGGTATTGTAGTGAAGAATATAAATTTAATTTGATTTAAAAGGTTTTAATTAATATTTTTCATGATACTTAGCCTTGTCAAAACAATGAACAGTGAGGCTTGAACCTAGTGAAGTTATTAATGGAATAGTTATCTTATGACCTAATTTTTTATAATGAATTAAATGTATGATTCCCCTTTACGAACATGATACTTGAAATCAATATAGGTAGGATTGACTAATGGAAGCTCTTGGATTCCCAATGGAATTCCTTGGGTACTCAAGGACGTCATTCCGACATAAGGATATCTGTTGCCTTGGGTGAGACCTACCTAGGAACAAGATCCCTGTCTACTTATGAATTCATGGTATAAAACCATAGGATACCTTTACTATTATTAAAGTATGCCTTGGATACTATCCTTAGATCTAGCATTGACATGTAGGTTCCATAGATAGGGCCTATCGGGTCCAGTCATTTTGTAGCCCTATTTTACCATGGGATGACACCTTGGACTCGATAGACATTTTATGGTGTGAATGAATTCGATGAAGCTCCATGTATTATACTCTTACCCTTTACCTAGACAATGTAAAATAGAGATAGCAACCCCTAATGTCTAGGTTTCCTTGGGGAATACCATGAAACCACTACATAATAATTATCAATTATTGTTTCCTTGTTACTTATTTGAACCTTCACTATTTACATTATCATGAGGTGATGTCAGATCTAGATAAGAATCACCTGAAATATTCATATAAAATGGTAATAATTTAATTAATTAACTAGTTACATGTTCAAATACTAGTCGGGTGATGAAGCGTGTACATTGGTATTTAGTTACATTGTACAACATTACTTATTATGTGACGGTTTCAACACTATTACTTTTCAATTACACGAGATGGATGTTATAGACACTGTTCGTGGAGGCCCACTAATATTTATCTCCCACCCTCTCTAGGTTTCTTTTGGTACCCGAGGTAGATTACATATCTACAGTTTTTGATAAATGCAAGTGTAATGTTTCAGACACTTGATTCATTCTTGTTCTACGAAGTAGCTGGTTGCAGATGACCAAGTTGTTTCTCGGGATGCTGGGGATAGTTTATGTATTTTTTTCTACATTGGTTTTTTCATGTATTCCTACTAATTTCATTCTATATTTTCCGAATTTCTATTGAAATTACATATATTATCATCAAGTATTGTATGTAATTTCAGTTATCATATATTTATTTTCTCTCTGTTGTGCATAACATTTACTTATTTCATCCACTCTTTCCCTTTGTTGATAATTATCTTATTTTCTACACTTTGGTAATGAGGTCATAGTCTCCCCACAGACACACCCTAAGATCTCTCTACTAATGATCAACATATGGAATTTAGGGAGATGCGCTTATTTCCATGTGGTGAATTGGGCATGGGGAAACTATTAAGTTCCATCTAGGTACGAGATGTCACAAAAGGTATATTATCGGTTATAAAATTCTTAATGGATGGACTAAATTCATGATGTTTTCTATATCTCTCAGATCCATTGGTTTCTTCACAATGAAACCCATATCATTGAGTAGATAGAGTTGGATATCCAAGATGATTGAAGTTCGTTGATCTAATAGTATAGATCTAGAATTATCGGTAGAAGGTCTGGTTAGGATAGAATATTCCATTTTTTATTGTGTCATTGAGGCACCATGGACTATAGAAGTGTACATGGTAGTAATAGTAGGAGATGTATTCTATGTTCCCAATGTTATTTTGAGCTTTTTTGGTTTTTCCCTGCTTTTTTATTTATAGTTTGATGTTTGATTTTTTATATTTTATGAGATGTCATTTTCCTGGATGATGTGTTGTGTGTTTTAAAAAATCAAGAGTATAATGAAGGGAGTACCTAATTACTAACCAATATTCATTATAATTTAACCTAATTATAAACATGTAAGGAATTTTGTGTTTCTGAATATAGATAATATCCTGACATGGATGATAGAATTCCTTGAATTGTTTTCCTGGGGATCAGTTGTGTGTTATTTTTGTTTGTTAATTGTGGGTTATACAAATTGTTTTCTGTAAGGGAGGTGTTTTGAGTGTGGTTTGGAAAATTTTAAAATGATGTTGTGTTGTGGTTGCGTGATATTATTCGTCGACTTTTTCTTTTTGGCTTGGTATTTTTGGTTGGTGGTGTTATTTAGTGGTAACGAGATCCTTGAAAGGTATCTCTTTATATGGTTTTCAATCCTACATTCCATTTTATTTTTGGGTTTCTTTTTGTAAAAAACCAGGTACAAATAGATTGTTTTCATATTCATTATTATTCTTTATCTAAATAGTTCAATTCATTATGCTATGTAATTGTTAAAATAAATAGTTTATGTAAACTATTTTATTATGTGGTTATATCTAAAAGTCTAATATTAAAATTATTTAATTTTAAATTGAAAAGTCTAATTTAAATTTTAAATTCGTAATTTATAATTTATCTTACTATGAATTATTGATAAATTTTTGAAAAAAAAAATTAATTTCATTGTGAAGAGTAAGAAAATATGGGTTTTTTAAAATACAATTTTTTGATGACATCATCAAGACATAATAATGATATGAAATTTATTAAACTTATAGAATGAATAAATTATGATATTAAAATATTAATATTGTTCAATATATAGATTAATATATGTAAAGTTTAGTTTATTTCATGATAAGTATAAAAAACATTGTCATTGCCGATGAAGTGTCTACGCAGCATTGAAAAAGTCAATTTTGGTTCCTTATAAATAATTGTGGAGTTATAAAAAATTATTTTAATAACATTATTATTAATTAACATGTATAATTGATGTTTTTTGGATTATGCTTTATAATTTTATAGTAATACAACATGAATCTTATCCAAATGCATGTGCAATGCCGACGTAGGGTAAGAAAAGCCAAATTAACAAATTAATGAAGTTATATCGACATAGATAGGAGTAACCATAGATAATAAATGTATATGAGATATTATTTTGAACCTAATTATGTTATTTTTATTATATTAACTTATCTTTCATCATTATATATTACATATATATTTTTAATGCCCATGACACATAGTTGCGCTGCTTGCGCAAGCAGAAGAAACCCAAGTAAATTGATTTTAAATAAAATTATAATAACCATTAAAAAGACTAAAAATTAAATTATTTTTTATGAGTATAATTTATCCATAATATTATTTAGTTTAATTTGGGAGCTTTTGGATCTACTTGGATCACTTTAATCCACTTATAATATTTTATTTAAAATAATGTCAAGTGGTTCACACTATAGTTTTAAATTAGTTAAATTTTTTAAAATAAGGTTTTCTAAATGGATTTTATGAATGTAATTTTTAAAAAAAATATAAAATAGTTATCTTAATAGTGATAATTTATTTTTAATATTTATAAAACATATAAATTTCTTAAATTATTGCACATTGATGATTTAATAATTATTAATTTAATGAAAAAATAAAATAAATGATATTAAAAATATTAAAATAGATATAATATCAGATAATTAAGTATATCCATGAATTTTATAGATATATATTAAATTTATAAGTTATAATAAAATATTTCGTTCTAATATTAATCATTTTTTTATTTTAATTTCATAGTTCGTATTAGTGTTAAATTTGAAAAAAATTATTATTCATGTATAAAATATATTAACAATTAATTTAAAATTAAAAAAATATAATATTGAAAAATGGGACAACATTGTGTCGAAAATTTAATCCCATATTTCTTTTAGGTCTTTTGGAAGTCTTTACCCCTATATTAGACATATTATATTTTAATGTTAAGTTATTCAATAGTTTCTCCTCACCTCATTTATCAAAATAGACAAATTACTTTACTTAATTTAATCCCCTTGAGCCTTATTTCTCAACTATACTATGGAAAATTCTATTATCCTCATCCATTGTCATATTATAGTGCTTGTTTTTCTCAAAAAGACCAATTCCTAGTTCCTAAGAAGGTTCACAAGGGGAAATATTCAATAGGGAAATTCGTTCATCTTCTCATTTAAATTCTTTCTCACTTATACCTTATACTCACACCCTATTAAAAGTTCAATGATAAATCTATTATCATAAATATAATGTAATTTTGTTGTGTTAATTATATATTTATCATCAAATCTTTTATTTTCCTTATTATTCTTAAAAAAAGAAATTGTTGTCCGTGGTGTGTGAATTAACTGCCTTCATGGACGATGAGTTTCATTTATCATTACCAAATTCATTGAATGTTTAAATTAACTTATAATTTTTTAACATGACTATATATATATATAATTTTTCTATTCTAGAGTATTATTTCTTTTTTAAAAGAAAATCTAGCATGAATGACACATGAATCCATAAAACAAAATCACCTGAAACAATAGAATTGAAAAATATTATTAATAATTCGGTGGAAATATGTTATAAAAATTTCATATATGGTCATATAAATGTGAATATAGTTCTGTTATAAATTAAAAAACATTTTAATACATTTTATTGGATTATTGAATATGTTTGAAGGAAGTCAAAACTGGTTTAAGAGACATTTCATTCAATATACTTTTAATGTCTCTTTTCAAAATATTCAAAAAAAAATGTTTTTTAACTTATATAATATAAGATGACTTTCTTTTTTTTCATGAGGACCAATTATTTTGATGTCTTAATTAAATTATTTCAATTTTTTCAAATAAATTGTTTTCATTTTTAGGATCACAATTCTATTTTCAAATTCTTGATTTTCCTCAAGGAATTGTTTTTATGATGAATGAATTAATTATTTAGGATTTTGATATGATACTTGGGAATTGTTTATGATAATGGGTGGTTATATTATAATCTTAATATGGGTGGATATTTTATATCCCTAAAATTTATTAGTTATATTTGAAGTTGATTGTAATGGTTATTCCATGTGTAACTATGATAGTTACATTATAAAGTAGCGGAGATGGTAACATTATAATGTAGTCGTGAGGGTTATAAATCATATGGTAGCCTTCAGGGTTATGACCAAACATAAGTAGTGTGAGATAATGATTCCCCATGTTACCTAAATTGTTATTTTATGATTGAAAGTTTTTATTGAAACCTCTTGTTTTCAAAAAGCATGTATATGTTTCTTTTATAGGTTATAATTATATGTTTCACGTGTTTATAATTATTCCAGGAAAAATGGTTTCATTCCTACATTTTAAGTAACATACTAAGATTTTTTTTCATATCTCAGGTTTTAAATATTTTCCTAGGTTTTATGGTTGGCTAAGGGAAAAGAATAAACCAAGATGAATATTGTAAAGATATTTCATGAATAAAAATCATTATTTAATGACTATTGTATTAGGAAAAAATAGTGACTATTTTAGTAGTTTATAATATATATGCATGTGGGTTTTTATATAAAAATTGTGACCAAATTTTTTAAAACAATAAATCTATAAGATATTTGGTAATGTAAAAAAGTTAATTGAGTATAATTAACTATATTATTTAATTCTTAAGATACGATTCTTATAGTTGGTATTATCGAATAGTTTAAATAAATTTATGGTTAAGGATAATGTTAATAGAATAGAATAATTATTTTAATATTATATTTAATTTTAAATTATATATAATTTTAAGATTACTATGTTTCTTCCACTAATATATGTCTACTCAGAAAGGTTCTTCATGGAAGAAATATAGAAGAAGAAGTTCTGAGGAACAGAAAGGATGATATTTTTCTAAATCCGTAACCTAGAATTGTGGAAATTGGAACCGAGTAGTTTGTAAATTTAATGGATCATTTGAATAATTCTATAAATAGAGGTGGTATCCATTGAAAGTAACAAAAAGATCTACAACAATGGAACATGATGATGCTGGAACATTTTATGAGTTAACACCCTCATTCATTTAGTCAATCTTCTGACCCTATGGTTGAAGAAGGGTGGATTAAAGACCTTGAAAAGATATTTAATGCCATGGTCTGTTCATACAAAAAAAAGGATAGTCTGGATATTTATATTTTTGAAGATGATGTAAACCATTGGTGTTCAATTTCCATTAATATCATGTAAGGAGAAGAGAATTATGATTTTGAATGGGATGTATTTAAGAATATTTTCCTTGAAAATTATTTTCCTTTGACGGTTTAGCTTAGGACATAAAAAAATTTATTAACTCTAATTAAAAGGAGGAAGATTCTATGGTCTTGTATAAATAAAACACCACTCTTTTGGAAAATTATTCTCTAAATCTTATCCAATAACTTGATAATAAAATCTGTCATGTTTTACTCTAGATTGATGAAAATATATTTAAGGTCATTTACTTCCCATGAATTAAATAGTTATGAAAAACATGTTCAATGTGCTGGGAGGATAGAAATGTATTTGGATGATGACCATGTGTACTTTGAAATCTATGAGAAGAAAAGTAATAGATGGAAAGAAATAGGTATGAATCAACTGAATAAATCTAAAGGTAAGAAAATTAGGTTTGTAGTTTACCGAAAATAAGGTAAAAAGAACCATGGGTAATGCCATAAGAAATATGGGAAGTTATTATGATGTGGTATGTTTTTATATAAGGCATGAGATTTCATTGAAATAATGTTATTTTTAATTCTGATAAAAAAACTATAATGTTTTTTAAATTTTGTGAGATGATGAATTATGCACATACCTACCCAAAGAAGCATCTGAATGATGGGAAGAAAACCGACTATAATCATAAACGTGTAGTGAAATCCATTGTGACTATTACGTAGATGTTGGTCCATCCAATGAAGTGGTATTAACAACACTTTTTTTCTCAAATTTTTCTTTTCTCTTTTTTGATATGATCTCTACAAATTACATTATTTCTGATTAATTTTCTTTTAAATAAAAAATTTCACCTCCTGAAATGAATCGAGAACATATGATAAAAACACCTTGGGAAAATATTAAATAAATAGGTAATTATAAGAATATTTCATTTGTTGTCAATGGAATGAAATTACCTTCCAATATTATAGTTTTACCCCTAGTAAAGTTTGATATTATTATGGGTATTTATTAGATGTATTTTTAACATGATAAGATACTTTTGAAGATGTTTTTTCCGAAGGAGTTTCATTTATTTACAAATGAATGAAAACATACCATTGATATCATACAAGGCATATGAAAAATATTTAAAATAATGAAATGAAATTTATATTCTACATATTTTTGAAAAAAAGGGGACTGTTCAGATTAATGATGTCACAGTTTAAAATGAATACATTTTTTTATGATGAGTTCCTCATTGTTATACTTGATTGGGTTGCTGAATTTACTATTGAATTAGTTCTTGATTCTATGATAATTTCAATACCCCCTAATTTAATGTATCAAGTGGAGCTTCAAGCATTGAAATATATGTTGCATGAGTTTCTTGATAAAGGATTCATTCGTATGAGAACATTAACTTGTGGTGATACTATTTTATTTTTTATTAATAAAGATGGTTCTATGTGAATTCTCATTGATTATATAGAATTTAATAGTGTTATTGTTAAGAATAAGTATCCATTGACTCATATCAATTTCTTGTTTGATCACCTCCATTGATATTAGTATTTTTCTATGATGGACTTGAGATCAAAGTACCATTAGTTGAAGGTGAGGGTGTATGAAAATATGAAAGTAGTATTTGTCTTATTAGATATGGAAATTACATGATTTTTTTATGCCATTTGGTATAAAAAATGACCCTTTTGAGTTTATGGATCTTATGAATATTATATTTGATGAATTTTGGGATAATATTTTAGCTCTTTTTATTGATGATATTTTGGTTTATTTAAAAAATTATTATGATCATAAAAACATCAATGTATTTTTCTTCAAATCCTTAATCATAAGTAGTTATATGAGAAAATTTTAAAATATTATATTTGGGTAAAACAAATTTATTTTCTTAGGAACATTGTAAATAAGGATGGAATAATATTTCATCCCCCCAAAATAAAAGTGGTTGATAAATGAACAAGACATAAAATCATTATGAGATTCATAGTTTTCTTGGATTTTCCAGTTATTATTGATGGTTCATTAAAAACATTATATATTTTTCTATCCTACTAACTGTGTCAATATAATAGGGGTTAAATATATTTCGACAGAAGAATGTGATATTCTTTTCATGAAATGAAAATGATATTCGTAAATGATTCATCATTGGACCTTCCTTCAAAAAATAGTGATATTTTCATCTACAATGATGATTTGTTGAAGGTAAATGGTTGAGTTCTAATAGAAAATAATCACGTAATATTTTATACTTCAAGAAAACCAAAACCCCTTAAGTTAAAGTACCATATAAACAGTTTTTAATTAGATAATGTTGTTTTTACTTTAAAAAAATTGAGGCATAATTTAGATGGATCCAAGTGTGAAATATAAACCGATCATAAAAGTTTAAAGTATATATTTAAAAAGAATGAATTTTACATGAGGAAGATAAGGTGTATGGAACTGATAAATGATTATGATTTCAAATCAATTTCCAACCAGAAAAAGTGATCAAATTGAAAGATTACTTCAGTCAAAAATATCAAGCATCATTAACCATGTTATGTTTAGAAAATTTCTATTCAATTAATGATTTGATATATTTGGTCCTAGAATTTTTGGGTGGAGGAAACTCCTAACATTTATTCAACTATCTCTACAATTTTACATGTTAGAAATAATTAAGCATGATCATAATGAATAATATGAGTTACAAAAAAAGTAAAATTGGATAAGAAAGGTAGTTTTCCAGAATTTAATGTTGATAAATATTTTTTTCTTTGTGATTTTGAAAGAGATTATTTGTATCTTTTGATTCATAGATAAAGAAATAATTATTAATTGAATCTCATAGTTCTCTATTTTTTATTTCATCCTGGTAGCACTAAGATGTACATCGTCCTTTGGGAGTACTACTGGTTGGACACAATTAAAAGCTATATTATGGATTTTTCAATGAAATATTTTACTTTTCAATAAGATGAATAATAGAGACAACTAACAATGTGGTTTCTTCAGCTTTTTATAATGCCATAATGTAAAAGGTTAAAGTATATGTGGATTCTGTGGTGGGACTACAAAATACTTTATGAGGTAACAATGTGATTTGGGTTATTATTGATCGACTAACTAAATATGCAAATTTCTATCCTATTTTATATAAATTATCATAAGATCAACATTCTTGAGGGTATCTCAAATAGATTATTATATTACATGTAGTTCCCATCTCCATTTTATCTAGCTATCATCCCATGTTAAAATCTAACTTTTGGAAAGCCCCTTAGAAGTTGTTGGTAAATATACTAAGTTTCAACACGTCCTTTCATCATTATTCTGATGGAAATTCAGAATGAATAATTAAAACCTTTTATAACATGATATGTTATTTTTGAAAGGATCAATAGGGTATTCGGGATCATTGTATTTCATTAGTTGAGTTTTCATACAGTTACAGTTTCCATTCTAGTATACAAATGACACCTTTTGAGAAATTATATAGAAAGTGGTGTCAAACTCTAGAATTTTTGAATGAATGTAGGGATAAGAAGTTTATGGGGCCAAAAATGAGAGAGTATTTGTCTTAGAAAGTGAATATGATCCACCGATATATGAGCATAACTCAGATCATTAAGAAAATTGATGCAGATAACAGGTGAAATAAATTTCATTTTAGGTAAGTGATCATGTTTTCCATAAAATATAAATATGGAAAAGTGTTATGGATTTTGGTAAGAAATAAATTATAATTCCACATTTCATTGGACCTTATAAAATCCTAGATAATTTTGGACCATTTTCATAATTAGTATATTTACCTCCATGTTTTTCTAATGAATATAATGTTTTTCATGTTTAAATGTCAAAAAAGAATGCTCCATATTCATCTCATTTTTTCTGACTTAAGGATATTTGGATAGAATATAAACTTTAATATAAGGAAAATCTTGTTGAGATTATTGATCCTAGGGAACAAGTGTTATGGATCAAGCCAATTCACTAGGTTAATATTTTTTGAAGAAGCCACATGGTTTAAGAAGTGGCATGGGAATATAAAAACATTATGAGGGAAAGTTATCCCAATATGTTTAATAAGTGAATAAATTCCTAGGATGAAATTTCTAAAAGGGGTAGAATGTTACAAAACTGGTACTAAATGATTAATATTAACATATTTATTAGTATTCTTGAATTAAATAGTTAAATTAATGTTGTTATGTAATTCATAAAATAAATAGTCTTATTAAAATAAATTTTTATATTTTTATATTTAGAAGTTTAATTTTAAAAATATTGAATGTTAATTTTACAAAACTAATTTTATTTTCTAATTAATCATGTTGAAATTATCCGTGTATTTTTTTAAAAAAAATTCTGAGATAAATGAATTTTTTAGGGAATAATAACAAATGATTTTTAAAAAAAAATATAGTATTTTTATGACATCGTCAAGATATAATATTAATATAAAATTTAATAAAATTATATAATTAATATATTTGTAAATTAAAATTTAATTATTAGACATTAAATAATTTAGAACTCGTAAATTAAAATTTATTTCCTAATTATTTTAGCATTCATTTTTAGTGTTGATATAGTGCATATGTAGTGTTGGAAAAGTAAAATTTGGTTTCATAAATAACATTTCACTACTATTAATTATTTTCCTAAATGTTTTAATAGTTAATATGTATAATTTACATTTTTTATGATATTCTGTAATATTAGAGTTATATAACATGATTATTATACAAATGTCAATGTAATGCATCACAGGGAAAAAATCCAAATTAAAAAATTAATGATGTTATCTTGATTTTTATATGGGTAAATATACATAATTATCAAATATAACAGATTATTTAATTATAAAATTTAATATAAAAATAAATAAATAATGAATAAACCCATGTTATCCAACCATAGGAACAAGACCATTCATTCTAATATAGATTTTTTTTCAACATCTTCATCCACATTTAGTATACATTATTTCTACGTTTCATTTGTATTTCATATTTTGTAATCACTAAAAAATTGAATTATTTTGATAAATAACTTAAAACAATAAAAATGATTAGATTAGTTGAATTAAAATTATTGATTGAATCAACTTCGATGCTCCTCAAGTAAGGAAACCATGGTCATCCACTATGTTATATTAGGAATACAAAATTGATTTTGATATTCCCTATGATAGGCGTGCATCCAAACTAGCACTGTTTCCGGGGATGTAATCAGTATTTTAATTTACTTTTTTAAATTTAAAGTTTAAATATATTTTCAGTTTTTTTTCATTAAAAATATATGAAAAAATTCTTTTTCTAATGATGTTTCCAAATTAAAATTATTATACATGGTAATAATACACATAAGAGAAATTTCAAGAAACATAATTCCATTATAGTTATCTAAATGACCAGGTTTAAAGGGTGGGAAACACTCTAGATGGATTGGAGAGAATAATGGAAAACGTATTTGATAATGTCCGTCCATTAATGGAGAAACCAGACCCTGAGCCGAAGCAAGAACCTAAGGTAGTGGAGGAAGAAATTTCACCACTCATTATTGAAATTGAAGAAATATGGAGGTACCTGAAGTTTCATTTATCCTCACCAAACTATTCAAAGAGGGATAAATGAAAAGGATTTTCTTGATTAGCTACATATGGGAGATCAACATGAACTGGATATCTTCTAGAATGTATTTGAGGAACTAATTGATCTTTCCAAATATTTAAATTAAGAAGATCAACCACCACTACATATCTCTCTAGCCTTGTAGGAAGAAGAAACCACCCAAGAAGATGAATTTGAATAATAAATGTATGAGGTCAACTACCAACCTCCATCCATTAAATATAAACTCGAACATGCACATTCAATTGAGAGAATATTAAATCCAAGACAACTCAGGGAGAGGATACATGCATGAAATAAAATTATTTTAATTTAGATGAAAATAATTTGAGTATCAATCCTTTTTTTGGAATTTTTAGATTTTACTAACTCGTATTACGCCTTGGAGAAAGATGATGAAAATTAAGATGAACCTGTTGAGGAACACTTGGAGCTCTAGGAGACATTGAACATTTACCAGACATATTACTAGAATTGATCCTACCATCTCATCTTGGAGAACCAAATATAAAAAATTCAAACATTAAAAGGAAAAATTTTAAAATTAATATTTCAATTTTAAATTTTGATTCTCCCCTTGATTATTATTTTCATATAGAATATCTGAAGCAGCGATTGTGGGTAATCTCTTGGCCCCGCTGTGAGGTTCCCCACTCCGATGACCTAGATCCATGCCACCGGGAGTTGCTCCCCCTCCCTATCAGAGAGGGTATGTTCACGCTCATTGCTGCCTGGGGGGAGGACCTTTCATCATGCCATGGCACGTTGCAGCATTTTCTGAAGATCTCCATCTCCCAGAAAGTGCCAGATCTCTTCTGGGAGGCTCCCCAACTTTCCCTTCTTCCATCGGAGATAAATAGTGTGGCAGATCTGTCCAAGCTCACATTGGTGGCTCGATTTCGTCCTCAAACACCTTATGTGGAAGCATTCGCTCAGGTCGTTTCTAAATATTGGGAGCTTCGTGATTGTACGATTGTCAGGCTGCTTGATAATAGACATTTAATGGTCCGTTTTGGATCAGAGGGGGACATGAATGTTGCTTGGTCCAAGACTCCAGGAAGGCGTGGCGGTTCCTCCTTTTATTTTTTCTGATGGAATTTTGAATTTCATATGCAGTGTGATCCTTCTTCGATCGGGACATGTGTAAGCCTCCCTGGTCTCCCTCTTTCCATTCAAAATCCCTCGATTCTATGTGAAATTGGTAATATGATTGGCCGCTATCTTTGTTCTGATCAACGGACAGTGTCTGTTTCTCATCCAATATGTCCGCGAATATGTGTTGAGGTGACGTTGCGAAGCCCCCGGTGTGTTGTGTTTGGATTACTGATGAGAAGAAGTTCTGATGGATGCAAGAGGTTGTATTGGAATCATGGATGAAATTCTGTGTGAAATGTAAACAGTTTGGGAATATGGAGGATGATTTCCACAATGGAGAGATTAATGGTAGATTGCAGGTGCTGGAAGGGAATTGTGAAGAGGGTTGTGCTGTTTGTAATGATGTGAGGCCAGCTCTGGAGGGTGTGAATGCTGGTTGTATGGATGTACTCTTGAGTGCACCTGCTGAATATGATGGGTGTTTCAGAACTGATGGTCCAGATGGGTAGGGAGGTCGGCTAGCCTCTTCTTGCACTGAAGTTGGTGGCTTGGCTGATGATGTTTCGGGCCATGCATATGGTGTGAAGGCAGCACATGTTTCTCTGAATCCATCGGTGATGCAGGTCTTTGACAGGCTGAGGTGTGATCATGAAGTGAAGCCCCGGTCTGCTGTGGAGAAGAGTTAATGTCACTTGTAGATGGATCCTTCTTATAACGAGTATATGGTCACTAAGGCTTGTTATTATCGGGTTATGAACATAAGTATTGAAGGTGTTGTGGTGTAGGGAATAGATAATGGTGTTGTTGTGGTCTCTGTATTCTCTTATGAGAAGATGATGGGCTTCTAGGTGGGAGGTACTGGTTGCTCAGTGGTGGAGGAGCATTCAGCTCCAGTATTTTTGCAGGGGGTGAATCGTGATACTGCTACTGTGATGACCTCCAAATTGGATATGGATGAGGATGCGAGGCATAATGGCCAAGAGTTAAAATTGTAGGTTATGGCTTGAAAATCCTTACAGTCTGAGCTTGTGTTTGATTCTTTTTTTGACACGGTTATTCCTGTCTCGGGGGTTGTGGGGGCTTGTGTTCTAGAACAGTAGGATTATGGAGATGGGGGAGTAGAGATCATGATTTCTACTGGAAATAGTTTCCTTTCACTGGATAATGAGGAGGAAGTGCATGATGAGGAGATTGATGTGAGGGAGGAAGATGGCCACTTTCAGATTGAGATAGACTCACTAGATACTGCAACCCGGGAAGGTGTGCTGACTGTGAAGGATCAGCCACCATGCCTTTCTATAGTTGACGTTGACAATACATCCCAGCAGGATTGTGGATTGGAGGATGGTTCTCAATAGGTGTAAATCTTAGGAAAGTGGGGTGATATCTCAAATAGTGATAAGGAAAAGGATAGTGGTGAGGTCCATCCTTCCTACAGTGATGTTGTACAGTGTGAAAGGATGTAGGCGCATGGGGATGAAGGTGCTGGGACTGCCCATCCACGACGCAGAGCGAAGAAAGATTATTCTTATCTTCTGAAACCAGTGTCTACTAGATCTTCAATTGGGAAGGAGAGTTGGGCTATGCAGTCCTCAAAATAATTTCTGGCCTTGGAGAAACTGAATCTTAGAAATAAATATGCCAAGGTTCTTAAACACTATGAAGGATCAGAGTGGGGGATTGATAATGTAGTGGTCATAATTACTAGAGGGGTGGTGATGAGTATGATTTCTATGATATGTAGTTGTTTTGGACTTGTTGTATCTACTTTATGCATTTTATTTTCTTAATAAATGGTCAGAGGCTTTCCTCTGACTGATCATTTCTAGTTACAGTATATCTGAAGCAAACAATGGATTTTAAAGAAAACATTTCACAAGTAGTAACGATAGAGGACAGGTTTCCATACTTCATATTATCCCTGCTATGCAATATATAACACATTTCGAAGGGGTAAGTTCTTGTGTACTCAATAAATGTATTTCTCCTTAACAAGAACAAATAAGTGGATGCTGGGAACAACCACATCTGGTGGTTCATGTCCAAGAAACACCACCCACTAACAGATTATGGAAAACAAATGGTGAATCCCTTCTATAAGTTGTAAAAATATCGAGCCCAGTTGTGGGATTATACAAAAATTTATCCCTTGAATTATATGAATTTAATTTTCAGTTTCATTTATTATGAAGTAATGAATCATAAAAAACCCTCAGTCTATATTTTTGATCTTAAAAGACATGATCCTTGGTCTTAATTGTGTAATTATATATTATAGGTTCATAATGGAAAATTTTTTCCCTCAAATAGTGGAATAGAATAATAAATATTCATGGAAATGGAGATCATTGTCATTTTCTATCTTTTTAACCCTACACTTTTTGTGTCTAAAAACATGTTTGTAGATTTATTGTTAAACGTCCATTCCCACAATTGAATTATGCTTTACTTGAATAATCTAGGAGACAAAAGTATCTTAGGAATCTTAAGATTCCATGTTTTATATATAAATCATAACATTAATAAATTATTAAAATGTATAATTAATCTTTTTAAAATGAAACTTGAATAATAATAAAAGGACTCGTGATTTGAAAAAATTTATGTATTCATGTAATTAAAATTTCCTTACCATCTTGCATTCTTTTAATTTCTAAAATTTGTGTGAATTGATTTTTCATTTTTAATCATGCCTTAAATGATTGTCCCAAATCATATGTCTCATTCCCAAGAAGATTTATAGACCAAGTACTTACTATTTTATCTTTTGAATATTTCATGAGTGATCATGGGACATGCCTTCTGCTAGAACTTGAATTTCAACATGTCAAAACTGTGACTGTTAAAAAACACATTTAAAATGATTGAGGAATCCTTTTAAAATCCAATTTTCCTTAAAATTCCACATTTACATCAATCCTTCTTCATCCCATAGAGACTATGAATAACCTAGATAGGGACGAGTCATGTTTCAAGACTTTCTTTATCCAACTCTCTTTAGAGAATTTTCATGATATTTTAATGTTAAAGTGTGGCGGTAAATGGAATCATGGTAAATGTGATGATTAACATTTCAAGGAAGATGTTTTGGGTTCATATTGTGTGAATTATAAGAGGTTTTAGAATAATTCATTTCACTCTATTATTTCCCCTGTTGAATATTAAAAAAATGAAAATAACAAAAAGAACCAAAAAAGGAGAAAATTGTGTTGTGATTTTGTTAAACCAAAAATCACCATTACTATACCTATTATTTCTATCACATGTGGTTCGGTGGGAGATGTGAGATTTATTCCAAACAATAACTTTCGAAAGGGAAAAAATGAAAAAGGTACTTCAAAAAAAAATGAATAAAAGTACAATAAATATTCAAGAGAGAAGGAAAAATCATTCATTATACATAAACTCGTCATGATATTTACTTTGAGTCTTGGGGAATGTTGGGTATTATTATAATGTTAAGGGGATAATTTCAATAAACATTTTACTTTGAATATCATGCTTTATGATTAAAGAGTTAATCCTCCTCCTTGAGATTTATTTTTAAAAATAAAATCCTAACAATCTTATCCTCATAGTTATTAGAACCTTAATTTCAAGTCCTCATGATTTTATTTGTGTTTTGTCTTTACAAATTATAGAAATTAGTTCTTTTACCTCCTCTAGTTCTTTAATTTCAATGATGAGTGGTTGAATTTCATCCACAACTACCTCGTGATCTTTCTTCAGCTCGTGTTGGGGTTGTTCTATCTACGAATGAACATAGTTAAATGTTATTTCAACTTTTCTCCCTAATTCATAAAGATTGTTACTCATCTATTCAACCCAATGATGTATATTAATATAATTTACATGTGGTTTTTTGTATTACACCTATGAGTAATATTCCCATGCATAATAATTTTAATTTTAATACACCATGGGAAAAAATTATTGTTTTTTAATGAAATACACTGAAAATATATATAAATTTGATAATAGAAAAATTAAACTAAACGACTGAATAGACCCCTGACAATGGATAAATTTTTTACAAATGCATGTCGAAGGGCCTGATAAAAGAAAATTTATATTTTAAATGCATTATAGTGGTTATCTATGGTCTTCTCACTTAAAGATTGTTATGGTAAAATTAATCAATAATTCAAATTCACCTAATCTAATAGTTTTTTTGTTTTTATTTATTTATCTATACAACTACATTTTTGGGTGTCTTTAAAATATGAAATATAAATGAAATTAAAAAATAAAATATACTAAATATGGACATAGATATAGACAAAATTCTTATTAAAAAGATAGGTCTTGGTCCTAGGGTTGTATAACAGGGGTAATTTATTATTTTTTTTAAATTAAATTTGATAATTAATTCGGTGAAAACTCATTAATGAAATAATTTTCATTGTCTTATTGAGTTTTTTATTTTAGTGTGCCTTCATCACACTAAACTATACCTCCTCCAATAGTCAAATAGGATCACATTTCAACCAATAATGTTATTCCAGAAATACCTGGTTCCATTATATGGCATTTTATATCTTTGGGAAACAAAATCTCTACTATATGAAAGATTTTCCTAATAGAATGGAGGGAAAAACAATGAACCCAAAACAGGTAATGGATTTGGAAATATGGTCATGGTAGATGATCGCCACACCCATGAAATACTAGTTCCTCTACCCCAAATAGAATAAAAATATTTTTTTATTTTAAGATACTAACAAATAACACCGTGAAACCTCCCATGGCTTCAATCCTCTGGTTACTCACTTTTCATTCCGAAGTGAATAGAGATAAAAAACCGAATCTTGGAAGAGAGAGAATGAGATTATTGTTGGAAGAAAAAGAGAGATATAAGAAGAAAAGTAAACACTATAATAAAAATATGAATTATTGTTTCATGGGAAAATAAAACTAAAATAAAGATAAAAGAAAATAGATATCCTTAATGGTCTTTATCCTCCTCTCCATGGTTCCCATAGTGGAATGGTATTGATTAGAATGATTTGGGAAGGAGAAGGTCTACTTATTTTATAGTACATATTTTCCATTTGGAAGGAACCACATATTAGGCCCATTAAATGGTTGACTCATGTGTGGAACCCATCATGAATTTTTTGTAGCATTCCATTACTTGTCTCCCCTAAAAATTTCAGTCTATTTGTCTATGTGTGGTGAATTTTATGGTTGTTTCACTCTAAGAATTAAATATTCCCAAACAGCCTCTCCATATTCTATGTATCTGATTTCCCATGCTTTAATGGCATTTCAAACAGTTGATTCCCATGTTTCATAATTAATTAAAGATCTTAGTAAATTCCTTATCCATCTCTATTTCAAATATCATCATCATTGGTCTTGAAAATGTTAAGATATTTTCCCATACATAAAACATTCAATATTTAGTAATAGTTTTTGTTCGTTGGTGTTGTGAGCTAATTTTGGGCCTCCAATTGATGGCTTGAGCTTGTGGTCTAGATGAATGAAATATATCAAAATATGTCTATAATCCCATGAAAAAATAATTTCACAATATCAATTATTTTAGAAAACATTATGTCTGAAATAAATAATATAACTAAAATAGTTAAATTCTAGAATTATTTCATTTTTACAATTAAGCACAAAATTTTATATAAACAAAAAAATGTGAAACTTTAAAATAAAATAACATTATTATGGGTACAAAATCATTGAAATTAAATGTAAAATTATGAAAAATATCTATTTTTTACCTATCTTGATCCAAATTATGTTATTTTTATGATAGTAACTTATTTAAAAATTTTATATATGAAATAATAATCTTTAATTACTTTGAAAAGCTCATTTAGTGTTTTTTCAAGAAGAAGAAAAATAAATAAAAGATCATAATTAAAATTATATAAACCATTAAATGACATACAAATTTGAATAAATATTTCTTGAGGAGTAACTATTAGAAATAATATTATTTTTTCTAAATTTGGATCCTTTTTTATCCACTTGGATCACTTTTTGGCACTTATAATATTTTATTTAAAAGAATTTCATATTGTTCACACTATGGTTTTCAATAAGTATAATGTTTTAATATATGTTTTTCCAAAATATTTTTTTGAATATAAATACTTTTTCGAAAGATAAAAGATTTTTTATTAATCATGTTAATTTAGTTTTTAGTTTTAGGAGACAAATAAATACCTTACTGTATTTCACAACAATGATGATGTAATTTTTAATTTAATGAAAAAATCAAATAAATGATATTAAAAATATTTAAATAACTATAATTTGGGATAATTATGTTGATTAATGAATAATATAGATAACTAATACATTCTTAAGTTATAATAAAATAATTTTATTTTATTTTAACCTTTTTTTATTTTTTTCAAGTCATAGTTATTAATAGTATTAAATATTAGTAAAAAGTATTTTTCATGAATAAAATATTGTATTATTTTTTAAAGAAAATTAAAAAATATTTAATAAAAAAAGGGATAATATTGTGTCAAATAATGTAATCCTATGATCTATTTAGTCCTTTTTATTCATTATCCCTACACTAGACATGTTATATTTTAATATTGTTTGTAATTTCTAATTATCCCCTCACCTCATTTATAAAAAATGAATCATTCCTTCCTTTATTTTAATCACCATTGTAACACCAAGACCCCAATTACCCAGATTCGGTTCATTATTACATAACATTTTCATGATCACAAAGGACCAAAATCTCGAAAGACCGATCAGTTTAGTATCCTTAGAAATACTATATAAATTCATATGTTTTATATTATATTATAAAATGAAAAACAATAACAACATAGTCTCTATTGACCACATGCATCACTTATACTATCTCAGCAGTTCAGTCATAATATACTTCTTCTCATCCTGGAAAAAATAAAACATAGAAAGGGGTGACCTCATATTCTCAGTAAGGATAACAATATAGTGGAAACATTCAATAATAAGCATAAACATTTAAGGCAATGTATAAGACTAAAACAGAAGAATTTTGAACTCTAACATCATCATAATATGGAAAAGATAAATCAAATTATTCCATTTACTTATTCACATGGATATTAAACTAGTTGAATAATCACATGTAATATCAATATCCAATTTCATAATGTTGGAATGTATAATGTTAGACTTTATAACCACATAGTCAAGGCCTTGTGCCAAGACTACTAATAAGATTTTGTCAAGGGCTTGTGCCAAGACACTAGTTTTTCTCATGAGACTGACTAATGCCTAGAGAATCTATAGAAGGCTCCACCCTTCACTTACTAAGTCTAATTCATTCCTCATATGAAAAGGTTTAAACATAACATAAACATTTATATTAAAACTAGAATAATTAATGTCAATACATTATCTATAAACCATCAATGGTGTAATAATAACACATCCATCGTCAGACATATAACAAAACCTTCAATACAATATGAAAGATATTTATCATAATAAATCAACTTCAAACAAGATTAAAATCCATCAAAGGATGTTGACATAGATTAAACCAATACTTTTTGTAGAGAAATATCTCTTTCTAATATGAAATCATTTAAAATTCATATAATTATAAAATAAAGAATTTATTTTGAAAATATTCATACAAGATTATATGGGAAGCTTCCATGGTATTATAATAGCGGAAATTAGCCGCACCCGGCGTATAAGTTAAAAAAGACAGTTTTACCTTAATTTTGTCGAGAAGGTCATAAATTACCTTTTTTGGAAAATGACAGAAAGATTCCTTTAAAAAAATATGTGGTCAAATAAGGGTATAAATGGCTTTAACCCATAGTCTAGTATGTACTAAAAATGTTTTGAATTAAATTTTAAAAAAAACAACGATGTGGATGATAAAGAGGTCCTAGTAGATACTTACGTTTTAACAACCTCGGATAAGTAAAGAGATTGTAGAATTAACCCTTACCATGTAATTTTCCTTAGACGATGGTATGTTAACCTCCTATATAATAGGTAAAACATTTTTATTAAATTATAAAAGAACTATATACATAAATATGATATCATATATTATCCTAAAATATTTCTTTGTTAATAATATTTCTTTATTAATAATATTTCAGTAGTGTCATCATTTCGGGTGTAAACTGATTCATTTTTCTCTATATTCTTGGTTTCATAAGCCATGTTTATTGTGGATAATATGTATTTGATTCATATTAAGAATTATATTATGTTCATAAAAATTATATTTAATCATAAAATGAAAATTATTTTTGAATTATTACGATGGGTAATGAATCTCATCGTGTTCGTGGAGACGGTAATCCGAACGTACGAAAGAGCGACAATATCATTATATTGATGGTGAAATCATATGTAAATTAGATGGTATGTCATATAAACATAATAATTAAACTGTTATATTTATTATTTACATTATATATATTCATTACTATAACGATCCAAATAAGTAAGTATTTGAATAACAAACTACACCATGACGTGGAGATGTTAAGATGTACGTATACACGTATGATGAATTTTTAATTTATAGGATGGATAGAAGAATGAATATAGTTGTTCCATATTTATAATAACATCCCATTATGTAGAAGGTACTTTAGTTATTATTTTGGTATGGAAATAACAAAAAAGGGGGAATGGAAGAAGAAATGAACTATAATGAGGGGGGTGAAATTATTACCTTTTCTTCGGGTGTTTACTTATGAGTAGTTCCAAATGGACCCTTATATTGTCTTTATAATAAAAGTAAGGTATATGGGTTTAAGAGAGGATATGTGAGAGGATATTTGGGAAGGTAATGTCTGAGCCAAATGGATTTGGAGGTGTTAAATTATGATAAGGGGAAGTACCCTTTTATAATAGAGGTGACGGTCAGTTTTGGAAAAGCATGAAATATTATTTTATAATAAAATCCATTTGAGTTTATAGTGGCTCCAAAATGATTTATTTCAAGAATAAGGTGGTTATGGGTCTAAAAACTCTCCAAAATAGGTTGTAGACTTGTTTAGGGAACCATATTAACCTTATCTTTTAGATTTAACTCTTAGTTATATAGTTTGACATTTACCTTCTCTATTTTTATTTTTATATTATATGGTTAATAAAAGTACTATAAAAATCCAAGCGAACCCCAAGTGGCTCAGTATTGATATATATAACCTTAAAAAATTCCTTTTACTGAACCTTATATTTTTAGGAATATTTTATCAATTAATAATATTGTATTTGTTTTAAAAACTCAATCATGTCAATTTTGACCATATTTAGTAATTGATTTATTTTTGAAAGCCATAAAAATGTTATAACATAGAATAAAATTTTTTTAATCAACCCTAACTTGTAATATTACCCTATAAAATTAGTGTAATTCTTCATAAGTCTAAATTTACATTTATTTGGATATTTATAATATCAATTATTTTAATATTTCATTATTAATGTAATTACTGCATCATCATTGTGTCATAAATAAATTAAATTTTTTAATGTCTATAAATTATAAATAAAATAAAATTATTTAGGAAATCTTTTTATATTTTTAATGAATTTTTTTAGTCTAATTTATATTGTGTTTAACTTTATATTAAAAATGGATTATTTATAAAACATCGAATTTAACTCTTTCAAATCATCATTAAATAAAATAATAATAAATTTCCTAATCTAATCCAAGTGGACCAAAGAGGATCATATTTTATTAATAAGTTTTTTTTTTCAAATTACACTTATCCAATAGAATTAGGACGTGTGTTAGGATATTTATAATATCATTTTTCCATTAATTACCCTATTTTCTTTTAACCGTGGTAAATAAAAGTCAAAAGTTATTGTTCACCAAAAAAAATTTCATCTTATTAAACAAAATTTTACTTACTGATTTCAACCGTGTCTCTCGGATTTTTGAAATTGAACTCATATAAGTGGTAAAATTATGTTTTATACAAATTTTTAAATTCTCCTAGATGGTAGGTAAAAGGTGGTAAAAACTTCTATAAAATTTTATATATCTAAACTTATTATAAAATTAATCCAATGAATTAAATTGAACATATATATGTATTATGTATCTATTTAGACCTAAAATAAATTAAAATAAAATAACAAATTTCTTTAATAAAAATTGATTTTTAAATAATAATGTATTGTTTTTCATTATTCATCAAAAATTGAATGTTTTCAGAAAAATACCAAATATTCACCCTCTCTAATTTCGATATTCAAAATTGAAAAATGAAGTCCATTTGGAAAAATAAAATTTATAATATTTCAAAAAGTTGGTAGTAATAGTCAAAACTTCTATTTTGATTGGTTGTGGTGTGATAAAAATCCAAGATGCGTACAATGCAAGCTACGTTATAATTCAAAGGGAAACGTACCGTGAAAGCTTGGGGTGTTACATTATACCCTCCTTAATATAATTTTATCCTCAAAATTTATAGAATATTACTACATAAAATGATTCGGGTGTTTCTAAATTATATGTTCCTCGGGTTCCCACATTGCCTCTTCCATCTTATGGTTTCTCCACAAAATTATTACCATACTAGTCGTCCAGTTTCTCAGCACTTGTTCTCTAGTATCAAGAATCTTGACGGGCTCTTCACAATACGACAGATCAGGTTCCAGTTCAATTTCCTCATATGTGTGTACATGCACTGGGTCAGGCATATATTTTCTCAACAGTGATTCATTGAACACATCATGAACATTGGAGAGACTTAGCGGCATTTCTAAACGATAAACCACAAATCCAATTCATTCTAGAATTTCAAAAGATCTAATGTACCTGGGACCCAATTTACCCTTCTTACCAAATTGTATAACACCCTTCCATGGAGATACCTTCAAAAAAAAACATGATCTCCTTCTTGAAAGTATAAATCCTTCCTTTGATTATTGTCATAGATCTTTTTCCAACTTTGAGCTTCTTTGATGTCAGTTTGGATAATATTCACCTTTTTCATTGTTTCCTCAACAAGTTCTGGGCCTACAAGTTTTATTTCACCAACATCATCCTAACAAGTTGGTGTACGCCATCTCTTTCTATATAAAGATTCATATGGTGCCTTCTTAATACTTTAATGGAAGTTGTTGTTATAGGAAAATACTACTAGAGGTAAATATTGATCGCACATACCTTGAATGTCAATTGAGCAAGATCTAAACATGTATTCTATGGTTTGAATTGTCTGTTATGATTGTCCATCGATTCGAGGGTGGCAGGCAGTGCTCAAACAAAGTTTAGTATCCAAGGCATTCTGATGACTTTTCCATAATCTTGATGTAAAATTGGGATCACGATCAGAAACAATCAATCGGGGTACTCCATAGGGTCTTACAAATTCATAAATATATAGTCTTGCTAGATGATCAAGTGTTAAATCTTCCCTTATAGAAATAAAATGTGCTGACTTGGTGAGACGATCAATAATAACCCATATTGCATCAATCATTATAGGAGTATTTGGTAGCCCAATGAAAAAGTCTATTGTAATGTTATCCCATTTCCACTTAGGTTGGGAAGAGGTTTCATGACTTCTCCAGGCTATTTCCTTCCATCGTTCACTTGTTGACAAACCATACATCTTGACAAAAAAATCGGTAATCTCATTCTTCATGTTGTCCCACCAAATATGTTCCTTCAAATATCTATACATCTTAGGGCTCCCATGGTTTATAGAGAAATCGGAGCTATGTGAATCCTCCAACAATTACCTTTTTAGATCCAGTATATCGGAAACATAGAGTAGTCTCTTCACAAGTTTCAAAATTCCATATTCATATATGAAGTAACTCAATCTCCCGTCATTTACAGCTTTAATTTTCTTTTGAAACTCTTCATCATTAGTCTCATAAATTTTTATCCTTTCTAGTAATGATGGTTTGGAAACCATTTGAGTATTTATGTTTCACCTTTCATGGTTATTCCCATATCCATCTTTACTAGATCCATGATAATAGGATCCCTTTCAACTCTCATCTTGTTCAAAAATGAATGATCCTTTTTCTAAAATCATCTACCACCTTATTTTCCTTACCTGAGTGGTAGTGTATTGAGAATCGTAATCCTTGAGTAGTTCAAGCCATCTCCTTTTCATCATGTTGATATCTTTTTGTGAAAAAAAATACTTCACACTCTTGTTATCAGTATAAATATCACATTTTTCACCATAGAGACAGTTTATCCATATCTTCAGAGCAAATATTATAGCTACTAACTCATGATAATTAGTGGGATATTTTTTCTCATGAATTTTTAGTTATCATGATGCATAGTCAATAACTCATTCATTCTGTATAAGGACACAACCATGTCCGTTCTTCGAAGCATCACTATAAATAACAAACCCATTGTTCCCGGATGGTAGAGTCAAGATAAGAGAATTGATTAATCTTCTCATCAGTTCTTCAAAACATTATACACACTCTTTTCTTCAAACAAATTTAATCCCATTACATGTGAGCTTGGTTAATCTGTTAGCCATCAAGGAAAAATTCTAGACCAAACGTTGATAATAACCTGCTAAACCAAAAAAACTGTGTACCTCATTTATACTTGTCGGTGTTGTATATTCATTAATTTCATTGTTCTATGAAGGATCAACAAATATTCCATCCTTACAGACAATATGGACAAGAAAAGAAATCTCCTTATGCCAGAATTCACACTTTCTAAACATCTCATATAATTCATTTCTTCTGAGGGTTTTTAAAACAATTCTCAAGTGATTTTGATGATCTTTATCGATTTTTGATTATACCCAGATATCATTAATAAATACCACTATAATTTTTTCAAGATATTCCTTGAAAACTCTATTCATTAAAACATTGAAGACATATGGCACATTAGTCAATCCAAAAGGCATTATTGAAAACTTGAAATGCCTATACCTGGTTCAAAATACTATTTTTGGAATGCCTTCCTTCTTCACATGGAACTGATAATATCCATATCAGAGGTCAATCTTTGAAAAATATTGAGCTCCATGAAGATGGTAGAGTAAATCATCAATGTGAGGTAGAGGAAACTTGTTCTTTATTGTTATAGCATTGATCTCCCTGTATTCAATGCACACCTTTTAGATCCATCTTTCTTCTTAAAAAAAGATAGGGGATCCCCATGGAGAAATACTATGGTGAATAAATCCCTTGTTACTCAATTCCTATAGTTGTTTCTTTAGTTTCACTAATTCTACATTCGTAATTCTGTAAGGGTTCTTCGATATGGGCCTTGAACCAGGAATTAAATCAATGGAAAACTCAATTTCTCATTATGGAGGATGTCGAAGTAAATCTTCTGGAAACAAATCAACATATTCATGCACAGTAGGTACATCCTCTATTCGAACATTCTTTTCATCAACAATAATTATTTCATTCTCTTCCTCCCCAATAATACATTTTAGTAGAGCTACTCGTGGTGGATCAAGATAATAATCAGGTGGTGATGTTTCTACTCTAAAGATAAGGTACATCTTATCATCATTAAAAAAAATTTACCTCCTTCATCTTACAATAAATTTTTGGATCATGGTATGAAATCCAATCCATTCTTGGGATTATATCAAATTCAATCTTGAGTATGATGAAGATACAAGAAGATAAATATTATCTATATTCTCTAATGGGAACTGATTCACAAAATGTCTTTGTGATGATACTTACCTTAGGAGTTTGGACTAACAACTCCCTTGTTATGTAAAATTGGAAATATCTAATTTTTTTAGAAAACTTGGAAGATATGATTCAATTTGATGATCCAATATCAAATAAATCATTGGCTAAACATGAGGAATACCTTAAATTACCATCCCCCATGTCTTTCAGCGCTTCAACCTCGGCAGTAGTAATTGTATAACCTTGGCCTGGCACCCATGGAATTTTCTGCGGTAAGTTCCCTTGGCACATAGGAAATTCATTTTCATAATGTCCCTTTTCTCTACAATTGATGCATTAAAAACTGACAGCCTCTTTCATTAACTTACAATCATGAGCTTGGTGGCCTTTTTCACTAAACTTGTAACACACTCCCCTTTTCTTCAGGAAAGTACTGTGGTGTTTCTTCCCACATTTACCACAAGATGTATATTCAACTTTTACCTTCTTCCCCTTATTTCCATTTACATATTGATCAACAGATCTTTACTTCTCTTGATTTGCTTTGAAGTCATAAGACTTACAGAATTCCTTTTCTATCTTCATAGTGCATGAAAAAATATTTTTTAATGATGAGAACGATTGTGAGACTAATTCTTGATGGAGAAATGGCTTTAACCCATAAAATAATCGATCAATCGTACACCTTGGGTTACATATATAATCTACTGCATGACTTGATAACCATGTAAGGTTAGCCTCATACTTTGCGACATTCTCATCCTCCTATTTCCTCAGACTCAAAAATTGTCTTCCCATATCAGCTCGATTGTCACGGGGAAATTATTTTTCTAAGAAAATATTTTTAAAGTACCTCAATTATATGTTCTATACTTCTTCATCTTCATTTTTATGAATTAATGACCACCATTGATCTGTATATCCTGTGAGGTGTAAACTATAATGATAAATTTTTCCCTTTCACTACTCCCCAAAGCATAAAATATTTTCTCTAAGGAACATATCCATTGCATAGATTCTAATAGATTCGTACTCCCATTATAAATTGCTGGTTGTTTCCTCATGATGTGGTCAAACATTGATCCTCTGCATTGTGGATCAGTGTGATCCATACGGGTAAGGTTATTATTCATAACATGAGTGAGTTGTCCTAGTATGGTGATAAGCTGATCAGCACCAATTGCATTACCAGCTCTACTAATATTATCTTGAGGAGAGGGTAAATCCCTACATGGAGTAAATACGTTGATATGGTTTCCATTCCTTCTAATAGTAACCATTTCTAAACAATTACATGCACTAGATTAGTTTATGAATTGAAATACATAATTCGAAATATGTAAAACACATAACATAAATTGAAACATTTATGGATATAATCCATAATCATAAAAAATGATTTCTTTAAGGAGGTATATACTCATAAATCCTTCATAATGGTTTTTAATGAAAATGTGAATTATCCTAAGAATACCCATCGAGAGTGTCATAACCAATAGTGCAGTAAGGCACGTTGTTGTGTACTAGGATACCCCAGGTCAAGCCTGAAACTCCTTGTCAGGGTTTTCACTCCTAGGTATATTTGTTCCAGAGTATCCTAAACCCGCTCCTAACTAGGAAAGGATTTATTTCTTTGAAAATACACAAAATCTCTACATTACTAAAATTCTAAGAAGTCCTTCTATACCAATCCTCAAAATCTATCTTAGGCTAATGTTCTCTAATAAGAGTGTATCTAAATATAGTTTACAAGGTTTGTACTAAACATCCTCTGATGCCAAATGTAGAGCCCCGACCCCAGTTACGTAGAGTCAGTTCACTATTACATAACATTGGCATGATCACAAGGGATCAAAATCCTGAAAGACCGGTCAGTTTAGAACCCTTGAAAGTACTATATAAATTCAGAAGTTTTACATTACATTATAAAATGAAAAAAAACAACAAAATTTTCTCCATTGACCACATTTATCTCTTAGACTATACCTACAGGTCAGTCATAATATACTTCATCACATCCTGGGAAAAATAAAACATATAAATGGGTGAGCTCAGATACTAAGTAATGATAACAATAAAGCAGAAACTTTCATGAATAATCATAAACATTTAAGGCAATGAATAAGACTAATACATAAGCCTTTTAATCTTAAAATTATTCATAATATGGAAATTCTAAATCAAATAATTCCATTTACTTATTCACATGGATATTATACAGGTCGAATAATCACATGTAATATCGAAATACAATTTCATAATGTTGGAATGCATAATTCTATAATTCATAACCACATAGTCAAGGACCAGTTCCAGGACTACAAATAATATTTTATCAAGGACTTGTGCCAAGACACTAGATTGTCTCATGAGACCTATCTATGTATCAAGGATATATATTGGGATCCACCTGTCACTTACTAATTCCAATGCATTACTCATATGAAAAGGTTTAAATATAACATAAATATTGTTATTAAAACTAGAATATAAAATATCAATAATTTATCTATAAACCATGAATAGTGTAAAAATAACACACCCATAGTAAAACATGTCACGAAACCTTCAATAAAATATTGAATATTTGTATCATAATAAATAAACATCAAACATGCTTCAAATCCATCAAAAGATGTTGACATAGATGTAATAAAAACTTTTTGTAGAGAAATATCTCTTTCTATATTGAAATCATTTAAACGTCATATAATTATAAAAAAACATTTATTTTGAAAATATTCTTATAATCTTGTATGGGAATCTTCGACAAGGTTATAACTGCAGAAAATAGCCACGCCATTCGAATAAGTTAAAAAAGGCATTCTTACATTAATTTTTTCGAGAAGATCACAAAGTACCTTGTTTGGAAAACGACGTAAAGATTCCTTTCAAAACATATCTGGTCAAGTAAGGGTATAAATTACATTAACCCATAGTTTAGTAAATAGTAAAAAAAATTGAATTAAATTTTTAAGAAAACACAAATGTGGATAATAAAGTTGTCCCAGTAGATACTTATGTATTAACAACCTTGAATAAGTAAAGAGATTCTAGAATTAATCCTTACCATGTACTTTTCCTTAGTCGATGGTATGTTAACCTCATGTATAATAGTTAAAACATTGTTATTAAATTATTCAAGAACTATATATATAAATATGATATCGTAAACGATCCTATAATATATCTTTGTTAATAATATTTCTTTGTTAATAATATTTCAGTAGTATCATCGTTTCGGGTGTCAACTAATTCGTTTTTCTTTATATGCATGGTTACATAAGCCATTTTTGTTATGGATATGATGTATATAATTCATATAAAGAATTAAATTATGTTAATAAACACTATTTTTAATAATAAAATGAAAATTATTCTTTAATGATTATGATGGGGAATGAATCTCATCGCGTTCATGGAGACGGTAATCCGTACGTACGCACGAGCGAAAATATCATTATATTGGTGGAGAAATCATATGTAATTGGATGGAATATAATATATACAGAATAATTAAAATTTTATATGTATTATTTACATTAGTTATACTCATTATTGTAACCATCCATATAATGAAGTGTTTGAATAAGAATCTACACCACGACGTAGATACAGTATGTCATAAGTACGCACGAATGGTGACTTTTTAATTTATAGGAAAGATAGAATAATGAATATGGTTTTAACATATTTATAATAACATCACAGTATGTAGAAGGTTCTGTATTTATTATTTTTGTATGGAAACCACAAATAAAGATGAAGTGGAAGAAGAAAAGAACTCGAAAGAGGGTGGTGAAATTATTACCTCTTCTCCAGGTGTTTCCTTTTGAGTTGATCAGAAGGGCACCATAGATTGTAATTAGGATCAATATAAGGACTCTAGGATGAAGGTAGGATAGTTTAGAAGATATTTGCGAAGGGTTTTTCTGAGCCAAATGTCTTTGGAGGTGTGAAATTAAGAGAAGGGCAAGTACCCTTTTATAAGAGATGTGAGGGTAGATTTTGGAAAAGCTTGAAATATTATTTTATAATAAAGACATTTTCAGTTTATAATGGATCCAAAATAATTTATTTCAAGGCTGAGGTGGGGATGGGTTGAAAAATTATCAACTAATAGGTTTTATACAGTTTTAGGTCACCATATCAACCTTATCTTTTATATTTAACTCTTTGTTAAATTGTTTGACATTTACCATGTCTCTTTGTATTTTCATATAATATGTTTAATAAACATACTATAACAAGACAAGAGAACCCCAACGGGTTTATTATTAATATATATAACTTTATCTAAGTCCTTTGTCTGAACCATTATTTTTTATGAATACTATATCTATTAATAATATAGTATTTGTTTTAAAAACTCAATTATGTCAAATTTGACACTATTTAGTATTTGGTTTTTTTTGAATGCCATAAAAAACTTCATCACATCAAATAAAATTTATTTAATCAACCCTAACTTGTCATATTAACTTATAAATTATGGGAATTAATCAAAAGGTTAAATTTATATTTATTTGGATATTTATAATATCAATTATTTTAATATTTCATTATTAAGGTAATTATTTCATCATCATTGTGCCATTAATAAATTAAATTATTTAATGTATAAAAATTAAAAACAAAATACAATTATGAAGGAAATCGTTTTATATTTATAATGAATATTTTTCATCTAATATATATTTGTGTGTAACACTATATTAAAAATAGTTTAGTTATTAAACTTTGAATTTAACTCTTTTAACTCTTCTGTAAATAAAATAATAATAAATGTACTATTCTAATCCAAGTGGAAAAAGAGGATAATATTTTATTCCTAAGGTTGTTTTCGGTAAAATTACATTTATCCAATAGAATTAGAACATGTTTTAGTGTAATTAGAATAACATTTTTACCCTTAGTTTCCCTATTTACTTTCAACCGTGATAAATAAAAGTCAAAAGTTACTATTCACAAAAAAATTATTTTCATCTTTTTGAACCACATTTTACTTACTGATGTCAACCGTGTATATCTTATTTTTTAAATTCAACTCACAAAAGTAGTAAAATTACGTTTTATATAAATTTGAAAATGCTCCAAGAAGTTGGGTAAAAGACGGTAAAAATTTCAATAAAATTTTATAAATCTAAACTTATTATAAAATGACTCCAATTAATATAATTTAACATATATAGGTATTATGTATCTATTTTAACCTAAAATTAATTAAAATAAAATAACTAATTTCTTAAATAAAAAGTTGGTTTTAAACAATAACGAAGTGTTTTTCATTATTCATCAAAAATTAAATGTTTTCAAAAATTAAAAAAAAATTTACATGAAGCTAATATCGATATTAAGAATTCAAAATTGAAGTCCATTTTGAAAAATAAAATTTTAAAAAAATTAATAAGTGGGTATTACTATTCATAATGTCTAGTTTGATTGGTCGCGGTGTGTTGAAACTCCAAGTTGCGTATAACACAAGCTACATCATTATTCAAAGGGAAACGTACCATGGAAGCATGGGATGATACAACTATGAGCCTCTTTTCTCGAATATACTCTTAGATATTATCTTATCCTCATCCATAGACATATTCTAGTGTTTATAGTCTCACAAAAAGACCAATTCTAACCGCCTAAGGAGGTCTTCAAAGAGAAATATTCAGAAGGTAAATTTCTCCTACTTCCCTTTTAAATTATTTCTCACTTATATTGTATCATAACCACCTATAAAAAGTTCAACGACAAATTAATTATCATAAATATATTGTACTTTTATTTTTCTAATTTTATATCCATTTGAAAACCTCTCTTTTTCTATTTCTCGTCTTAAAAAACAAAATCATCACGACTGGTGTGTAAATTCACCTCCTTCTTAGATGATGAGTTTTACTTTCTCATTACCACATTCATGGAAAGATTAAATTCACTTATAATTGTTTAAAATTACTTATATATGTGTGTGTAATCTATTGTGGAGTATTATTTCCATTTTACAAGAAAATCCACAAATAGAAGAACATGAAACCATGATCCAAACACACCCAAAACAATGAAAATAAAAAGATATTTTTAATAATGGGGTGTAAAGATGTTAAAAGAAAATCATATATGGTATTATAAATAAGAATATAGTTTTTAAATAAATTAATAACACTCTTTGAACCTATAGACATGAGGTCTCAATATGTTTTAGAGATGTAAAACCTAAGGTAGGGGACTTTCCTATTAAAACCCTCTTTAATGTCTCTTTTTACAGAATTCAAAAAGAATATTCTTTTAAATTATAATTTATAAGAAAACATTCCCGTTTTCATGTGCCTTTTTATATTGAAGTCTTATTTATAAGATCTCATGGATATTTTCAAGGAAAATATTTTCCTTTGCATGTACACAGTATTCTTTTCAAACAAGTGTTTTTCCTTAAGGAATTGTTTTTATGATGGAGGTATTCATGTGTTATGAATATGATCTAGTAATTAGGATTTGTTCATGATGATGTTTGGTAAAAGTATAAACCAAATATGGGTGGGTCCATGTAATACATCCAATAAATTTTCTATGTTGTAAGTTGACCATAATGGTTATTCCAAATGTAATTGCGATAGTTACATTATAAGGTAGCTACGAGGGTTACATTATAAGGTAGTCGTGAGGGTTACAAAATCATATGGTAGTCAAGAGGGTTACAATCATAAGTATGGTAATAAAATAATTCTCCAAGTTACATTAATGGTTTTTATTATTTCTATGTTTGATGGAAACCTCATGTTTTCACAATTTATGTATATTTTACTTTTTGGGAAAGAATTATATCTGTCATGTGTTAATGTATTGATTGTGTAATGGTTTATTTCCATATTTTTATGTCCATTACTGATATTTTTGTTCTCATCTAATGTTTTAATAAAATTCACTGGTTTAAAGAGGGTAAGATAAAATAAGAAGCCATGCTAAACGCTATGAAGATATTTCAATACTATAAATCATGTTTTATTTGTAAAGGATGTTATATTATGAAAAAATGGATACAATTTTAGTAATATATATTTTATTTGATTGTGGGTTGTTATGTAGCAATTATGACCTAATTCTCTAAAAATCTAAATCAGAAAAATCTTTAGAAATGTATGAAAGTGAATTCTAGTTGAATTAACTAGACTATGTAGTGTTTAAGGTAAAGTCCATGAACTTTTGATCTCGATTGGGAGAATATTTTGAGAGGTATATTATATAAGGGATTGTATCGTATAATCAATTTTCATTGTTTTTGGGGGTTTTAGAGGAACAATGTGGAGTTTCCAAGGTGTTTGGATGTGTTTATAAGGAAAATGGCATGTTGCATCCAATTTCAGAAAGACTACAGCATAAGGAAAGGGACTATAGTGGAAATGTAGACATTGTTTCCATACGAGGACTAGCTACAGTATAGTTGGAATCTTTTTGTACTTTTGAGTCTACTGTAATTTTTTTGGGGTCTCTCTTCCATGGAAACTTTGATATGACAAAGCCCTTATCAATAGGTGATCATTACAACATGGACAAATGGCTACAACACGAAATAAGGATCAATTTGAGTTTAGTGCTACTAACAATTATGGAATAGATTTTCTATACATATGGGATTGTGGCATATCCTCTTTTTAGTTTTTGGGGGCATATGGAATAGTGGTATGTTCTATATCGCAGTCTCCCCACTTTTTTATAGGATATATAGTGTAAGAATAGCCTTGAATCTTAGAGGAAGGTTTGAGAAAAGGGATACTATGTGTTGAGTGGTGCTACAAATTTATAACTTTATTTTAAACTATTCTAAATCATAATCTTATGGTTGTTCCATGTTTTTATATTTTTTATGTTGGGTATAAATTACCATATTCTCTCAAACCTGACCATGATTCTATTTTTTCTCTCATTTCATAGGCGATTAAAGTGTGTCCCAAGGAGGAATTTTATCTACAACTCAATGGATTTCAACCCTGAACATTGGATATTGATTTTTGGTGTTTTATGTAATATATACACTTTTCTCTCAAATTTTCTTCCCATTTCTTAATTTGGGATGAGATTATGTTTGAAAACCTGTGGTTTTTTCTTTTTTTTCAAAGTGGATAATGTGGTTTTTGTCTTCTAGGATAATAAGGTGTTATTATTCTTTAGGGTTCTTGGTAGTGGAATTTTATCATATTTTTACATTTCATAGTAGATCATAAATCTTCATTTGAGTGAGGGGACCCTTCCTTTCCCATTTTATGTACCATGTGAGTGAGGTTTTACTCTTATTTATATATTTTATGGGTTTTTTTATTAGAATAATAAATTTTGAAAAATGTTTAATTTAAATTTTGGGAGAGGGAATCATTTTAATGAATTTATATATATTCTATATTTTGATGTTGTGATATTGATGTCATATATGATTCGGTACCACTAAATTTCTTGGCTATAGGGAGCCATTCTGTTTTATCAATTGATATGTTTTTTGAATTCGTTGATGTGTGACTGTTTTTACACCACATTGAATAAATGGTTAACCATATCTTCCCATCCAATTAATTGGTTTCACCAAGATATATGTCATTTTTCAAAATATTCCTAAAATAAAGTAGTGGAATTTATGAAAAATCCCCTTACTAATCAAAATCAAGTTGTACATTGGAATGTGAATGAGTGATATTTGTTCTTAGTGTCTAGGGATGATGTGTTTTGGTCTGGCCGTGATGTGGGGTGGTCATGCTATGACAATTGTTTTTGGATATGTAATAGTGGTGATTTGTAGACTTGTTGGATTGGGATGTTAGGTTGTTTGTTTTTGTGGTGTTGTGTTTTGTTAGTTTACTAGGTCGTAATAGAATTACATGGTAATGTTGAAATTGAAATTGAACATTATAGACTGGTAAATGGGAAAGAAATACCTAATTAATGAATATAAAATAATATGTGTGGTTAAATATGATATATACTATATTTCAAATAATATAATGGAATAATAAAATTAATTGGATGGATATAATGGAATAATTTGGATATTTTAATTGAATGGGTTAGTAATGGGAATCTGGAAATTGTATTGACCTATAATGAAATGTGGAAAGTGTCTTATATCTTATGTTTACTTGTGTGGTGTTGTTAATTATTGGTATAAATTCAAGTGGAAATATTTTTTTGTTTGGGTGGTGATGTCGTGAGGTTGTTGGAACTTATTGTTGTCCACCCATAAGATGGTCTTCTGTACTATGATATTTTATACATTTTATTTCCTTTTGTTTTTATATGATCCCTAACCATGTCTATAACCTTGTGATAACAACCCGTTGTTTTGGGTTGATTATCCCAATACCCCGATAGTGAGGATAGACTGCTAGAAACTAGAAAATCTCTTCTCTCTCTTCTAGGAAGGTTAGATATGTATGGGTTGTGATGACTAGAAGTAAAAAAGGTGCACCTTCTAGATGTGATGTGATGTGATGTGATGGGATAGGGGTATTATGGTGAGATGAGATGAGATGTGATGGGAAGTTCTATAGTGGGGGTCGTTCGTGGTATGAGAAAGGAATGAGGTTGATGTCCATTATGTTCAAAAAAACCTTACTATTCAAGTTATGCATGAAATTTTATGTGATATCCTAGGACACTTTGGGTGAGATAATATGAGAGGTTGTGTGATTATATGGATTATAGTATGTTTCATTATTGGTATTATGAGGTAAAAGTGTTGATTTCTATCATGTTCATGATACTATACACTTCTAGTGATAGATTTGATGTGATGGGATGGCCTAAGTGTCGGTGGGAAGGATGTGATTTGATGTGATGGACAGGGTTTCTATGGGTGGGATGTTATTTTATGTGATAGACCAGGTGTTTTTTGTTGGGATTTGATTTGATGTGTTGGAACATGTGTCTTGGGTGGGGTTATATGTACTAATATACATATGATATGGTAGTTCAAGGAAATATGACGTTGGGGTGTGAAAGTAGTAAATTAGTGGGATGGTCATGAGGGGTACCATTCATTATTATTCCTCATATTATGTCACAATACATGGATGAACCATTTTTTAGTTTTCTATAGAGATTATGGTATATATTAAATAGATTTCTTAGGTGAGATTGGTTGAACTATTTTATCATGGGTTCAGCAGTATGCTCTATTGACATGTGTACATGATAATTTAGACTTTTTTTCTTAGTATCTTTTTATGATCTCCCCAAATATATACACCTATATTATTATGTTTCTTGAAGGACTATGTGAACTGTTTTGGATATTACTAGCTCATACCTTTAGTCTTATTCCATTTCTCTATAATATATTTTCTTTTGGATATTTTATTTATAGAATTTTATCTATATTTTTTTAACTTAAACATGAATTATGGGATGGTTTTGGTATTTTTATATATTTAATTTAGTTTATTTTATTTCATATATCCTATCTCAGAATACTATATTATTACAGAGTTTAATACATCCCATTTGAAAGATTTATATACCCTTGGTGCTAGTCAACATCCCAAGGCCTTCTGGAGGTGGGACTCGACAATCGTTATCTATCTTCCTTCATTGCCATCCCATGAGGGGAATATTTGGATGTAGGGTGTTGTGATAGCTGTACAATCATCTTGTTGGTCATATGAACATGAATATTGTGTAAAATATATGTCAATATGGTCACATAGAATCTTTTGAAATAAAACTACTTTAAAGATGTCACACTTATTTACAAGGTTTTAAGATGAGACTACCATTCAGTGGTCAAGGTGCATAGAATATAGAGATTCTATATTTGGTACTCATAGATTTTTGATGAACTTTTTGAGTTGAGGGAAGATGTTTATTCTGATTAATTTTTACTTTTAGGAATGAATTCAATTGGTATGGTTATATCTACTTGATGGGGTATAAGTATGACTCCTTTTAAAAGTTAAAGGCATTGAAGAATAAGGATGATAATAATCTTTGTAGGAAGATAAAGAAACATTTATCATATATAGGTGTTAAATATATTATCAATGAAATTATCAATGTTCTATGAGATTATAGGATTTTATCTCAAATCCCACCGCTTTACAAACCATAGTGGAATGATGTTCGTGAAAAAGAGGAACCATATATTGTTGGATATGGTAAGGTATATTATGATTAGCACAAGTTTTACATTATCCATTAAGGGATATGATTTATATATGATATCATAATATGTAAAATGAGTACCAACTAAAGTGGAAATAGTATTTCCTTTAAGGTTTGGAGTGGAAAGTATCATTTTTTCCCATGTTTGTGCATGGGGTTTCGAGTCATTTATTAAGGAGATCTCAAGAAACAAACTAACACCCCGCAGAAAAAGGTTTATCTTTATAAGTTATACTAAAGGGGAAATGGGTATATTATCAATACAAAACATCATACAAGAAATTAATTATCACCAAAAAACGCCATATTTCTTGATAGAGAGCACATCCTCAATAAGGATAGTGGGAGAATGTCTGACTTTGATGAAATTGATGTAAAATATATACATGATTCGGTACATTAAATGAATCCATAGGTCCATATGGAAGAATATGTTCCTAAATCACTAGTGTTATGTAGGAGTTCTAGATAGGTAAGAGAACTAGAGATATTTAGTTTTCTAGTCACCCATGATAGTGACTCATTGTTGGATGCCAATAACAATCCTCTCTCTTATAAGAATGAAATATAGAGATGAAAAGATTCATGATGGAATGAATACAGAAATTTTTAGATGGATTACTCATATAGAAACCATTTTTTTATTGATCAAAAAATTAATGTAAAGACTATTGTTTATAAATGGGTATTTAGAAGAAAACATGAAACATATGTCAATTTAAATACCAATAATTCATATCTAGTTAATAAATGGTTTAGACAATGACAATGAATTGAATATGATGAAACCTTTTCCAAAGTTATCATATCTCAATCCATCAAAATTATAATTTCTATAGTATCTTAGCATGTCTAATAGTTTTGGAAAACGTATGTCTAAACTTGATTTCATTATGGAATGATTTAGGAGGACGTGAATATGATACAACTAGATGGGTTTTTGACTCTAGAAAATTCCAAAAGGGTATGAAAGTTGTACAGATCCATTAATGGAAAAATATAAGCATAAAAATCATGGAATATTTGGTTTTATAGAGTTATATAGGAATAAAGATTCATTAAAAATTAATTTAATCCATGTATTTACTAATAATTTAGTGGGAGTACATTTTTTCCATGGTTGTATATATTGATGAAATATTACTAAATGGAAATGATATAATATCCTATAAATAGGTTAAGTAATGGATGAGAAAGTTATTCTCCAAATACATAGGTGAAACTACCTACATTTTGGGGATAAATATAATGTGGGATGGATCCAAGAGGCTGCTTGGAATGAATCACGGTACATGAACTGAACAGATACTAAATAGGTTCAATATAGAAAAATCCAAGAGGGGATTAGTTCAACTGTCACATGTTATACATATTTCTATGAATCCTTTTCTTTCAGACATAGTATTTTAAGAGAAATTAATATTTAGCTATATATATGCTTGTTCTAATATGGATTTTAGAAATTTAAAGCTACAGTTGGGATATTTCTTCTGTCTCAAAAGAGGATGTATGTGCTAGAAGAGTTTTATATAGCCGATTATCTCCAGTTTTATAGTGTATTTATAGTATATTAACAGTTCTGATGCATTGAAGGAAGAAGATTGTATTCAATACATTGTCAAAGATCTTGATTTAGTTCATTATATTCAAGACCCTATAATATATTAAATTGATAACACTGTAGTGGTGGACCTTTCCAAGGATATAAGGTCTTATCAGATGAAAAATAAAATAATTTGGATGTTTCATCTCTTGGTGGATTTTTCTAAATGAAGTGAAGTTGTAGTGAATAGAGTATCCACAAAGAAACATGACGGGCACCTTGAAAAAGACTTTATCATAGTATAGGAATGAGTATCATGTGATAGCTAGTGTACCTACAATTATTATCAGTTTGATTTAGGGAATGTGTGAGTCTATTGGAGTTGGTACCCTAGAACCAACAATATTTGTACATGATTACTTATTTTCACTTTTACTGATTTTTTATTATCAAATCAATATTGATTCTTTACATAATTGTTTTCTTGAAATTTACCTAAGTATATATAACAAATTGAAAGGTCATGGAAATTCCACATTATTATGGTAACTTATAGGTTCCATAACATTATTCATGGATATTTTTATATGACCAGATAACATTTTCTGATGGGACACAGATGGTATAAGATATCAGGGTAACGGTTATATAAGACATTTTTGAACCTTCTCATGGTTTTGTCCCTTAACATCATTGAGAGGTGGTTTTGAAACTAGAGTTCTCAATATGAAATCAATATTTACATGTTTCATTGAATGTTCCTATCATTGGACTTGTGGTTTAGTTCATAGAACATGTTATTATATTAAGTCAATACAATTACTCACTTATTTTTATGTGTTGATGAGAACCTTGATGACATATGTTTGTGTCTAGGTAAAAAACATTGGGTATGTCATGATAAATATAGAATTATTAGTTAATGGGGAAAATAATTTATACCTTCAATCCCATGCTGGAAGTATATATCTTAGGCTCTTTGAAGGGAATCAAACTACATATATCAATAAATGACCATAGTGTTATGTGGATGAGTTAATTTCTAGAAATTCAAATAAAGATACATTAATAATAAAGGTTGATGTCGCCAAAATGCAACCTAACTGAGTAGGGATATCATTATAAGGTGATTATGTCACACATTGACCTTTCATGGGAGTTTGGAAGTCATTGAGACATTAACTTCTTTCTCTACGGATTTCATGGACAGTTATTAGACACTAACCATTCACTTTATGAAGTTGTGCTAGAATCCACATAAAAACGAGGCCTATAGGGTCACAAATTTTTTGTATCCACAGTATCAGTTAAATCCAGGTATTTAATTAAATAAGTCGAAATTCATAATATATATTCAGGTTTATGTGATTTTTATAATTTAATAAAACATTTTATGAAATAATAAGAATTTTAAATTATAATAATAATGAATATTCATTTAAAAGGATTGGAAAATATAATATTAATTGTATTATTCAATAAATAATGTAGTGATGTTTATTTATTAAATAAATAGAAATAACTATTTGATTAGTAAATATAGAAGAGTGAATGTTGACTGAGATTTATGGACTAATTGGAAATTGTATCAATGTTATTTATTTATATTATAGGAATCTCACTTATATATTGTTTAATAATATAGTTATTCATATTATTATTATACCTAGGGATAACTAATAATTATGGAATTGGTAAAGGGACTGTGTGCTATTTTCCCACCCGAAACATACCATAATAAAGATCTTATTATAACATTATCCCTATAAACTTTTGATGTGTCCAATAGATAGAGAGATATAGTCTAAAGACATTCAGAGATGGCTAGAGATTTATAATTCACTCTCTCTTCCTACTTTCTAAATCCATAGAGATAACATGAAGAGTCCATCCTCCTTCGAGAAGAATTCTTCTACAGTCAACCACGGATAACACAAGAAATCCGGATCGATTGTACAAGCACCTATGATTTTATGATGACCATATGATATTGTGGTGCACATGTGGATAAAAATTAGGTGCATTATTAACTTGGATCCAATAACACAATAATGGTACATCAAGATCTAGTCAATTGGATCGACAATGAAAGAACAATTACAAGTTGAGATAATTCAATATTTTTTCATAAATTAATTATAAATTACATGGTACAATACTCTACGTCACATTTTATATTTTCAATCAATAAATTTAACAAATGGTTCTTTTACAAGAAGTTGTATTCATTTTTATAAATGAATACATATAAATTAATATTAAAATAAATGTTGGTCATATCATTAATGGAAATTTTCACTACACCTAGAACCTATACTTATTTATTTCACTAATACTGTTTTGAATATAGTCAAGGATAAAATATGTGAATTTTATCAGTAATTGTAACACCCCAAGATTTCATAGTGTGTTATTTCTGCAAAATAATTCAATAACTTGAACTACACGCAACACTGAGTTCAATCACACCATGACTTAAAAAAAAAAAGCCATTAAAAAGAGGTTATGAATAGTATTATCTAAATTTTAAACTTTATATAATCCTTATAATTTTAGAATCCATATTATGAGTTTCTTAGATATAATGCAAGAACAAATTCATTTTCAGTATTTCACTTTTATCAACTTTTAATAGTGAACCCTTTTTAAATACAATATTTTAAACTTTTTGACTAAATGGGGACATCAAAAATTTAAAATGAAACATCCCAAGCTTCCACGGTACACTTTCTTTAAATAATACAGTAGCGTGTGTTGTACGCAACCTTGAGTTTTAACACACACCACAACCAATCAAACTAGCCGTTATGAATAGTAATACCTACTATTTAAAATTATATATATTTTATATTTTAAAATGGACTTCATCTTTGGATTCGGAATATCGAATTTAGCCTAAGGTGAAATTTTGGTACATTTCGGATAACTTTCATATTTTGATGAATAGTGAAAATTACTAAATTTTAATTAAAAACAACTTTTTTAATCAAAATAATTAATAGTGATAAATTATGAATTTTAGTGGTTTTAAAGTATATTTAGAATATATTTTTACCATTTAATATAATGTTGTTTATTTGGACATAATTTTACAATTAAACCGAACATAAAAAAGTGTCAATCTTTTGATAGTTATTATCTCTTAAAAACACGCTTTTTATTTTGACAGCGGGAATTAATTTTAAATTAATTTCTGCCACTTCTGTGTTTTGAATTTAGAAAAATGGATTCCATATTTGGAATCAGGATGTTCAAATTGTGTAAATAGGTAACTTTTATTTTTAGACATTTTGAATAATTATTGCGGTAAATATTTTATTTACCATGGTTAAGGGTAAATCCGGTAAATAAGGGTTAAAAAAATAATATTATAATAATACTAAATTACCCTAAAACGTGTCTTAACCCTATTGGTTGATACATGGTCGACCATGGGAATCTTTGGGTCTATTTTGGGACCCCATGGATCCACTTGTAAGTGATAATGACACTTTATTTTAATTAAGTTAAAATGAATACAAAAATGACACAAGCATATATCTTTTAGAAAAACAAGTTTTACATAGGGTTATATATGTTGGATTTTAGATTATAAATATTCATTAGAAAGATAAAACGATTTCATACATAATGATATTTTATTTATAATTTTTAGACATTAAATAATTTATTTTATTTATGACACAATGATGATGAAGTAATTACTATAATAGTGAAAAATTAAATTAATTGATATTATAAATACCCAAATAAATATAATATGAAACTTTTAATGAATTAAAATAATTTTCTAGGATAATATGATATATTAGGATTGATTTAATTGACTTTGTTCGAAGTAATCAATCTGTTATGAGTTTCAAAAAAATCAACTATTGAATAGTGTCAAAATTGACATAAAAGAGTTTTTAAAACATATATAATATTATTAATTGATATTAAATTACTAAAAATCTAAGGTTCGGCCAAGAGACTTATATCATGATAGGTTCATCATTAATGTACCACTTGGGGGTCGCGTGGATGTATATAGTAAGTTTATTAACCATATTATATAAAAATACAAAGAGACATTGTAAAAGTGAAACTAATTAACTTAGAGTTAATTATTAAGGATAAGGTTAATATAAGTACCCAAACCTGTCAAACTTCTATTGGTTGAGTGGTTTTCGACCTATCCCCACCTTAACCTTTGAATAATAAGCTTTGGAGCCATTATAAACCGAATATGAATTTATTATAAATTAATATTTCTAGCTTTTCCAAAGGTACCCCTCACCCCTCTTATAAAAGGGCACTCCTCCTTCTCATTTCTTCACACCTTCAAAGCCTTTTGGTTCGGCCAAACTCTTCCCAAATACTCTCCCAACATCCCTCACTACAACATAAAAGCCTTAGTTTGATCAGAAAGCCAACCTAAGGAGCCCTTTTGATCAAATCAAAAGGAAGAACCCGAAGAAGAGGTAATGATTTCACCACCCTTCTCCAAGTTCATTTCTTCTTCCACTTCTTCTTCCTTTGTTCTTACCATTCTAAAATAATAACTCCAGTATCTCACATATACTGTGATGTTATTATAAATATGGTACAACCATATTCGGTATTCTATCCACCCTTTGAATAACATGTCCCCATATGTGCGTACGTACGGACTACCGTCTCCACGTCGTGGTGTAATTGTTATTCAATATAATATTATTTGGATGGGTATAATAATGATGTGTAACTCATGTAAATAATAAATATAACATGTTAATGATTATGTATATATGATATACCATCCATTTATATATTAGTTTAATATCAAAAGAATGATATTGTCGCTCGTGCGTACGTACAGACTACCGTCTCCACGAACGCGATGAGATTCATTCTCCATCGTATCCATTCAAGTCTTATTCTCATTTTAGGGTTAAAAATAATGTTAATATCATTCTGATTATGAATAAGATTTAATCTATCCATTACAAACATGTCTTACGTAACCAAACATTTAAGAAGAACGAATCGATTATCACCTGAAACGACGATAATACTAAGATATTATTAATAAAGCAATGTTAAAAGATCATATATGATATCATATTAATGTATATGATTCTTGTATAATTTAATAACAATTATTTCACCATTATACAGGATTTTAACCGACCCCAACAAAGGAAAAGTACACGGTAAGGGTTATTTCACAATCTCTTCATTATCCGAGGTTGTTTATACGTAATAATCTACTGGGATATCTTTATCATCCACATCCATGTTTCTTAAAAATGTATTTCAAAACATTTTTACTATTTACAAGAATATGGGTTAAAGTCATTTATACCTTTGTTTGACTTTTTATAAGAGGTTTATAAAGGAATCTTTCCGTCGTTTTCAAAACAAGGTCCTTTTTAACCTTTTCGACAGAATTGAGGTAAAAATGTTTTTTTTAACTTATACGGCGGGTGCGGTTATTTTACGCTGTTATAAAATCTTCAAAGCATTCCTTACAAGCTTATAAGAATATTTTCAAAGAAAATGTTTTATTTTATATGGATCGTAAATGATTTCAAAATAAAAGGAGATATTCCTTTAAAAAGAATTTTGATTTCATCTACGTCAACATCCTTTGATAGATTTTAAGATTATTTGAAGTTGATTTATTATGATACAAAACTTTTATATTGTATTGAAGGTTTTGTGATATGTTTGACTATGGATGTGCTATTTTTATACCATTCATAGTTTATGGTGAAATTATTGACATTTCGTATGCTAGTTTTAATACGAATGTTTATGTTATGTTTAAACCTTTTCATATGGGAATGCATTGGACTTAATAAGTGACGGGTGGAGCCCGCTATAGCTCCTCGATGCATCGGTAGGTCTCATGAGACAAACTAGTGTCTTGGCACAAGGCCTTGACAAAATCTTATTTGTAGTCTTGGCACGAGGCCTTGGCTATGTGGTTATGATAGTCTGGCATTATGCATTCCAACATTATGAAAGTGGTTATTGATTTTTGCATGCGATTATTCGATTAGTAGAATATCCATGAATAAGTAAATGGCAATATTTCATTTTATTTATGCCATACCATGTTGAAAGTTCATGTTTGAAAGCCTTTTGTTTTAGTTATACATTGCCTTAAAAGTTTATTCTTATTTATGAATGTTTCTGCTATTTTGTTATCCTTACTGGGCATTTGAGCTCACCCCTTTTATATGTTTTATTTTTCCCAGGAAGTGAAGAAGTAAATTATGAATGACCTGCAGGGATATTATGTGGGGATATGAGTGTGGATTATGGAGACTTTATGTTGTTGTAGTAGTTTTTCATTTTATGATGTAATGTAAAACCTATGAATATATCTAGTGTTTCCAAGGCTACTAAACCAATCGGTCTTTCGAGATTTGATCTTTCTTATGATCATGCCAATGTTATGTAATAATGCACCGACTCTAGGTAGCTGGGGTCGGGGCGTTACAGTTGGTATCAGAGGAAGTTTAGTACAAACCTTGGAAGCTAGATTTAGATAAACTCTGATTAGAGCACGTAGACCTAAGATGAACTTTGAGGATTAGTATAAAAGAACTTCCTAGAATTTTGGTATTGTAGAGATTTTGTGAGTTTTCCGAGCAATACATCCCTGTCTGGATACGAGCAGGTAGAGGCGGCTCTGGCACAGATGTACCTAGGGGTAAAACCCGAAAACAACACTTTGAGCTAGAATCGAACGGGAACTGGTGCACGACAACGGGCCTTGCTGCACTCTTGGTTACGACACTCCCGGGGGATATGCTTAGGATAACTCTCACTATCTTTACAAATCATTATGAAGGGTTTATGAGTATATACTTCCTCAAAGAAAACATTTTTATGATTATGGATTATATCCATAAGTAGTTCAATTTATGTTAAGTGTTTTATAAGTATGGGATTATGTATTTTGATTCATAAACTGATCTAGTTTATGCCATTGTTTAGAAATGGCGCCCAGTAGAAGGAATGAGAACTCCAGAAATACACATGATTCAAAGAGAAGGAAGGATCATATCTTTCATGGTCTTAAGCTAGAATTTATAAGAGAAATAGTCTCCCATGTATTATCATCATATGAAGAAATAATATCATGTGTTGATAAGATATGTAATGAGTTTACTGAGTCCTATGGATTTGAAGGGAAGCAAGAGAAGAAAAGGATGGAAGAGAGAAAGATGGATAAAGGGAAGAGGGAAAAGAAGAATTTTCCCATATGTGGTAACTGTGGAAAGACACACCCTGGAACTTGCCTGAAAGGAATGGGAGTTTGTTATAAGTGTGGAGGAAAAGGACACAAAGTACGTGACTGCAAGGGTGAGAAAATGGTTTCAAATGTACAATGCTTCATTTGCAAGGAGTTTGGACACTACGCGAACCTATGCCCCAGTCATCAGACTATGCCGCAAATGATGCTATTGGATAATAATCAAGTTATGATACTACCACAGATGAAGAGGAATGATTAGAGTTCTTATGTTGATTATGTCAATTGAGTGTTGTATCAACAATGTACTTGTTATAATAATTATGGAGTATATAAGGATTGTACTGCAGTACTATTTCATTAAGGACTTGAGATTGTGTGGAACAAAGAAAAGTGACTCAATAGCAGGATAAATTTTTGGAAAATATATGTTTGAGAGAATGATAAAGCATAATATAGTTCTGATACCGAAGTAGTGATTTTGGAATAATACATGATTGTTTGGGATAAATTATATTGGATATTCTTAACTACCTTCGAACTGATTAATGATTTGTATATTCCATCATTTTTGGGGTTTAAAACATTTTTGGATTAATGAAGTATATCCAGCATTCTATATGGAATAAGGGAGCATGAATGTAATCAATAAGGAATATGGTAATTCAGGATGTTTCGGTATATTAAAAGAATACATGATGAAGGTATTCATATGCTATTATGGGGTAAAGAGGTTCTACATTATGTTTACCTTACTTATAAATGTTGGACTGCGAGTTTGGATAGAAGTATTTTGGATAGTTCTAGTTTGGATTATTTTGGATTGCCATAAAAGGACAACCCGGAGGTCGGGCGACAACCCGTCGCGTCCGGCAAGGCTGCGAGACTTGAACCCGCAACAGAAGGGTGACAAGGGTGTATCACCTACCACTAGCCCACGAGATGTCCTGGATTAAATAATGTAGTTTTTATTAAATGATCTTTTAGATGAATTATAAATTCGTTAATTTTGGAACCCTATACGAATAGTGTAAATAGAATTTTTTTTTACATTCTATTATCTTTTAGAGTGAAAGATGAGTTTGTGGTAGAAATTTATTAATGGATAAAACTCTAACTATAAAGTAAGTATATCTCCATATGATCTTTTCCAATCTCATAAAAAAATTCCTCAATATTAAGAAAAGAAAATTAGAACAAAAATGTTTTCCTAGATGGTACCTTAAATCATCACTAATTTATGGCTTTGGGATTGTTAGCCTTTTCATAGCCATGTTCTCTACCACTCTCCATCAGATAATTGATGGTTATATTTTTCTTCCATATCCATATTTTACTACATGGAACCCTAGTATGTGTTCTTTTCGGTAATATTCATACTTTCCACTCGTTATTTTAAATAGAGGCCTCGTTAATTCATTTTTCGATGTGGGATTTCAACTAAGATATTTTGAAACGTCAAAAATGTGTTATCCCAATACCCTATATTTTGTTGAACCGATGGTACTTCAAATCATAATAGATTGATGAGTTTAAGGACCTCAATTTTATACATTTTGTGATTGATGACCTCAATCACTACCTATAAATATTTACGTTTTTCCTCCAATTATATGTCTCTAATTGCCACCAATGTTCTCCTAATCAAGATCATAATTTGGTGGTGACCCTTTCATTTTTCTTTTCCTCATATTAAGACTAAATTTTAGTAACCCAATTTCTGATGTGGGTTTTCCCACAAATATATTTTCTATTTTCAACCTTTTATTTTCGAAGAACAATTTCAAATTGCGAGGACGCAATTTATTGATGGAGGGGAGAATGTAACACCCCAAGATTTCATAGTGTGTTATTTCTTCAAAATAATTCAATAACATGCACTACACGCAACACTGAGTTCAATCACACCATGACTTACAAAAAAAAAGCCATTCAAAAGAGGTTATGAATAGTATTATCTAAATTTTAAACTTTATATAATCCTTATAATTTTAGATTCCATATTATGAGTTTCTTAGATATAATGCAAGAACAAATTCATTTTCAGTATTTCACTTTTATCAACTTTTAATAGTGAACCCTTTTTAAATACAATATTTTAAACTTTTTGACTAAATGGGGACATCAAAAATTTAAAATGAAACATCCCAAGCTTCCACGGTACACTTTCTTTGAATAATACAGTAGCGTGTGTTGTACGCAACCTTGAGTTTTAACACACACCACAACCAATCAAACTAGCCGTTATGAATAGTAATACCTACTTTTTAAAATTATATATATTTTATATTTTAAAATGGACTTCATCTTTGGATTCGGAATATCGAATTTAGCCTAAGGTGAAATTTTGGTACATTTCGGATAACTTTCATATTTTGATGAATAGTGAAAATTACTAAATTTTAATTAAAAACAACTTTTTTAATCAAAATAATTAATAGTGATAAATTATGAATTTTAGTGGTTTTAAAGTATATTTAGAATATATTTTTACCATTTAATATAATGTTGTTCATTGGACATAATTTTACAATTAAACCGAACATAAACAAGTGTCAATCTTTTGATAGTTATTATCTCTTAAAAACACGTTTTTTGTTTTGACAGCGGGAATTAATTTTAAATTAATTTCTGCCACTTATGTGTTTTGAATTTAGAAAAATGGATTCCATATTTGGAATCAGGATGTTCAAATTGTGTAAATAGGTAACTTTTATTTTTTGACATTTTGAATAATTACTGCGGTAAATATTTTATTTACCATGGTTAAGGGTAAATCCGGTAAATAAGGGTTAAAACAATAATACTATAATAATACTAAATTACCCTAAAACGTGTCTTAACCCGATTGGTTGATACATGGTCGACCATGGGAATCTTTGGGTCTATTTTGGGACCCCATGGATCCACTTGTAAGTGATAATGACACTTTATTTTAATTAAGTTAAAATGAATACAAAAATGACACAAGCATATATCTTTTAGAAAAACAGTTGTTACATAGGGTTATATATGTTGGATTTTAGATTATAAATATTAATTAGAAAGCTAAAAGGATTTCATACATAATTATATTTTATTTATAATTTTTAGACATTAAATAATTTATTTTATTTATGACACAATGATGATGCAATAATTACTATAATAGTGAAAAATTAAAATAATTGATATTATAAATACCCAAATAAATATAATATGAACTTTTTAATGAATTAAAATAATTTTATAGGATAATATGATATATTAGGATTGATTTAATGGAATTTTTTCGAAGTAATCAATCTGTTATGAGTTTCACAAAAATCAACTATTGAATAGTGTCAAAATTGACATAAAAGAGTTCTTACAACAAATATTATATTATTAATTGATATTAAATTCCAAAAAATCTACGGTTCGGCCAACAGACTTATATCATGATAGGTTCATCATTAATGTACCACTTGGGGGTCTCTTGGATGTATATAGTAAGTTTATTAACCATATTATATAAAAATACAAAGAGACATTGTAAAAGTGAAACTAATTAACTTAGAGTTAATACTTAAAGATAAGGTTAATATAAGTACCCAAACCTGCCTAAATTCTATTGGTTGAGTTTTTTTCGACCTATACCCACCTTAACCTTTGAATAATAATCTTTGGAGCCATTAGAAACCGAATATGAATTTATTATAAATTAATATTTCACGATTTTCCAAAGGTGCCCCTCACCCCTCTTATAAAAGGGCACTCCTCCTTCTCATTTCTTCACACCTTAAAAGCCTTTTGGTTCGGCCAAACTCTGGCCAAATACTCTCCCAACATCCCTCACTACAACCTAGAGGCCTTAGTTTGATCAGAAAGGCAACCTAAGGAGCCCTTTTGATCAAATCAAAAGGAAGAACCCGAAGAAGAGGTAATGATTTCACCACCCTTCTCCAAGTTCATTTCTTCTTCCACTACTTCTTACTTTGTTCTTACCATTCTAAAATAATAACTCCAGTATCTCACATATACTTTGATGTTATTATAAATATGGTACAACCATATTCAGTATTCTATCCACCCTTTGAATAACATGTCACCATACGTGCGTACGTACGGACTACCGTCTCCACGTCGTGGTGTAATTGTTATTCAATATAATATTATTTGGATGGGTATAATAATGATGTGTAACTCATGTAAATAATAAATATAACATGTTAATGATTCTGTATATATGATATACCATCCATTTATATATTATTTTAATATCAAATGAATGATATTGTCGCTCGTGCGTACGTACGGACTACCATCTCCACGAACGCGATGAGATTCATTCTCCATCGTATCCATTCAAGTCTTATTCTCATTTTAGGGTTAAAAATAATGTTAATATCATTCTGATTATGAATAATATTTAATCTATCCATTACAAACATGTCTTACGTAACCAAAAATTTAAGAAGAACGAATCGATTATCACCTGAAACGACGATAATACTAAGATATTATTAATAAAGCAATGTTAAAAGATCATATATGATATCATATTAATGTATATGATTCTTGTATAATTTAATAACAATTATTTCACCATTATACAGGAGGTTAACCGACCCCAACAAAGGAAAAGAACAAGGTAAGGGTTATTTCACAATCTCTTCATTATCCGAGTTGTTTATACGTAATAATCTACTGGGATATCTTTATCATCCACATCCATGTTTCTTAAAAATGTATTTCAAAACATTTTTACTATTTACAAGAATATGGGTTAAAGTCATTTATACCCTTGTTTGAATTTTTATAAGAGGTTTATAAAGGAATCTTTCCTTCGTTTTCAAAACAAGGTCCTTTTTAACCTTTTCGACAGAATTGAGGTAAGAATGTTTTTTTTAACTTATACGGTGGGTGCGGTTATTTTACGCCGTTATAAAATCTTCAAAGCTTTACTTACAAGCTTATAAGAATATTTTCAATGAAAATGTTTTATTTTATATGGATCTTAAATGATTTCAAAATAAAAGGAGATATTTCTTTAAAAAGAATTTTGATTTCATCTACGTCAACATCCTTTGATAGATTTTAAGATTATTTGAAGTTGATTTATTATGATACAAAACTTCTATATTGTATTGAAGGTTTTGTGATATGTTTGACTATGGATGTGCTATTTTTATACCATTCATAGTTTATGGTGAAATTATTGACATTTCCTATGCTAGTTTTAATACGAATGTTTATGTTATGTTTAAACCTTTTCATATGGGAATGCATTGGACTTAATATGTGACGGGTGGAGCCCGCTATAGCTCCTCGATGCATCGGTAGGTCTCATGAGACAAACTAGTGTCTTGGTACAAGGCCTTGACAAAATCTTATTTGTAGTCTTGGCACGAGGCCTTGGCTATGTGGTTATGATAGTCTGGCATTATGCAATCCAACATTATGAAAGTGGTTATTGATTTTTGCATGTGATTATTCGATTAGTAGAATATCCATGTGAATAAGTAAATGGCAATATTTCATTTTATTTATGCCATACCATGTTGAAAGTTCATGTTTGAAAGGCTTTTGTTTTAGTTATGAATTGCCTTAAAAGTTTATTCTTATTTATGAAAGTTTCCGCTATTTTGTTATCCTTACTGGGCATTTGAGCTCACCCCTTTTATATGTTTTATTTTTCCCAGGAAGTGAAGAAGTAAATTATGAATGACCTGCAGGGATATTATGTGGGGATATGAGTGTGGATTATGGAGACTTTATGTTGTTGTAGTAGTTTTTCATTTTATGATGTAATGTAAAACCTATGAATATATCTAGTGTTTCCAAGGCTACTAAACCAATCGGTCTTTCGAGATTTTATCTTTCTTGTGATCATGCCAATGTTATGTAATAATGCACCGACTCTGGGTAGCTGGGGTCGGGGCGTTACAGTAATTATTATTAATTCAAAATATGGTGCCTGCATTTGAACTATGGAAGGTTAATAGCCCATAAATAGATTATTTTAATGGCTTTTTTTTGTATTTTTGCATTGTGCTTTATGCTTTTGGACCATTGTTTTGTATTTTCATTAATATTCACTTGAAATGTACTCCTATATTGGATACAAAAAATAACGTTTACATTTTATTATTTATACCAGAAAATACAACCCAAATATATCCACTTATAATTTTAATTTCAATAACCAAAATTGAGTTATTTAAAAAAAACCAATCTTTTTTAGTTTAGATACTAACTGAATTAGGAAAAACACTTCAATTAAAAAACTCATGGATTTATCAAATAATGGACATTTTTCACTATAATAATAATTCATAATTTTATATTAAATATTATACATTCCCCATTAAATTATTCACACATTATACCATTCGAGGCATATCAGGAATAATGCACTTCATCATAACATGGGGAAAGGGATAGCTAAGGGGGGAGACCAATAAAAATCATTATGGTTAATCATAGTCATTAACAATCAGACATAAAAGGTGAGAATAAGATAATACTATGTGTACAAGAACGTAATAAAAGTACATGATCATAAATGAATGAAACAATCCATAAAGACATATGAATCCTAAATCATAAATCATGTAATACGTCATTTACTATATAAAAGAATCATAAGTCAATAATCTTGCACCCTGAGAACATAACATAGGAATCAAGATTATTTATAAGAGTGTTGAATAAATATAAAAATAAGAATTAATTTATTTCTCCATGTCTCACTTCCAAGATCATAATCACCCCATGGATATATTCCCTTAGTTGATTGGGTTCACTCCCAATTCCCTTTAAACCATAGTGTATAGAGTCTATTGTTGGATTGGGTTCACTCCTCATTCCCTTAAAAGTTATATAATGAGATAGAAATCTTTAACAAATTAATTAATGGTATATAAAATACCTACCCATCACATAATGACAACCTATACATATGAATTCATTGTGAAAATAATATCATTCATTATTCCTTCAAAGAATAATTAAATCATGGAAATAAGACAAGATTCATGATAAATTCTATAAAACAACATCATAATCTATACTGAAAAAAAGTTAAATGGTATTATTAAAAATATCCCTAATTAGTCATAGTAATCAATAAATTATTTCAACATAGATTAAAAACATTTTTAAAAAATAATTATAAATATTATTTAAAAACATAATGAAATTTCATATTCATTTGGAAAAATTTAAATAAGATAAATTCGTAGAAAAATTGGTATATTATTTTCTTTTAAATAACCGTGGAAATTTGAAAATGAAGTTTATAATTAATAATATACATTAGGGTGGGAAAATGTACTCAATCGATAAATGTTAAAAAACATTCTTTCCACATCCTTATAAAAAATTCAAAACATTAAATTTAATGGAAAAAAATGAAATTTTTTTTTAAACCATTGTAAATAAAGTAAAATATAGTTTAAAATGAACATGGAAAATCATTTAAATTTATAAAATAAGAGTCATGATATAGTAAATAAAATATGGATATGTGGTAAGAAGAGTTGGGTAATATACTTCCAAACTTGTAAATCAGTGATTTAAAATAAAACCCCGATTTCAAAGAGAAAAATACACTTAAAATAAATTCCTTGATAATTATCATAAAATGTAACACCCTGATATTTTTAAAAAGAAAACATTCCTCGATACCATATACAACAAAGAACAATGATCCTAAAGAATCCTGAAATATTATTATTTAAATATACCAATCATATCCTAACCATTGACATTGAGGGTATAAATAATATTAACTAATATAGGAAATATATAAAAATATTCCACTCATTATATATATATATATATTGATACATTCTTATAAAACAAGCCCTAAATATGAAGACATTATATTTTTCAAAATAAATCATTTTCTTCAAAAATGATATTTATTTATTTTTTTGATAAATTATAATAATTAATTTATAAAACATTTATAAAATTTTTATTTAAAGATAAATTAATTTTTTAAATCAACGTATAAAAATTATCATTGGGAGAAAATTTAGATTTTTCTGAAATGATATTTTTTTCAGTGAAAAGTGAATATAAATGATTTTTCGAATACTGTCATTTTTCATTAAATAAATTAATTTTAAAGTCCCATTATGTTTTTTATTTGATATTAAAGTTACATTAAAAAATATTTTATTTATAATAATCTATTTAATATCATTTTAATCATTAAATTTAGTAATATTGGTATAATCTTATTTTTATGATTAAAAGCATAGTATTCATAAAAATGTTTTTCAGTGCATAAAGATTAACCATTTTAATTAATTAAAATAACCCATAGTAAGAAAATATTTATATCAAATATATATATCAAATATGTATATAAATTAATTTAAATTAATATATTGATTATTTTCTGTCATATGGTTAATATGATATCTTTTATTGCTTGAATACTCTTTTTCATGAAAAAATCACTTTTCATCACGCTTTTTAATATACTTATAAAATGGATTTCATAAAATTATATGGTTTTAACATGAAAAGGTGAATTAAATATTTTTTATTTCCATAATTTATATTATTTAATAAGCCCAACAAATATTTTTACCAATGCATAGAAAAAATATGTCACTAAGGTAAAATGGAAAATCTGGTTAATATATTTTAAAAATAAGTGATAAGGACAAATTTTAAAAAATAACTAATATTTTATGAAAATATTTCTCACCTTATCCCAATATTATCTATATTTAATTGGTTATTTTACTATTTTATATTAAAGTGAAATACATAATGTTTTATGTAATGAAAATGACAAAAAAATGTTACTCTCTTACTTTTTAATATCTCATATGTGTTCAAATATGAAAAAATTAAGTTGTGAATGAATTTGATTTATTATATTGAAAATATTTAATTTATATTATTGATTTTAATTTATTTATAATTTTTATAAATTATCTAATTACCCAAAATTCTTACAAAATGTTGACACACCGTTTATTCAATTAGTTGAAAAATAAAATTTATTGATTTAAAAATATTAAAAAAATTATAATTTTAAATAATTGTTGTTTTAAATAATTTTTTTTGATAATATTACATGTAATAGAAGTGTTAATTTAATATAATCTAAGTCATTTTTTGTCATGTTATTTTTAATGTCAAATTTAACGAATAATGTTAGAATTTTCATTATTGATATTTTATAATAATTAATGCTTTATTAAATTATTTCAAATTCATAAAAATTTTATCTTCAGAAAATTGAGTGGAATATGGTTGAAAATATAATAAAATTTTGGTAATGAGTAATTTTACTATTTATGTTATCATTTTTAACCCTTTAAGATTTAAATTTTTGTTTCCATTGTTAAGGTTAAATAAGTTAACTTAGGGGTCAAAAAAAATTTAAAAGTATAAAAAACCATTAAAAAACGTCAAAAATGTATTTTTTTAATGATTTTTAAACCATATTAATACTTATATTCAAATATATGGCCATGTGGAAGGATTTTTATTGAATAAGTCTTTTTTATATTTTAATCATTTAACAAATTTCAAAAGTGCCTCTCCCCTCACATATAAAAGAATACATACTCTCATCTTTTATTCACAATTAAAAATCCGTTTGATCATACATTACATGACTTAATTCCATTATTACTCCCCTTGCCACATATTAAAGGCCTTATTTTGATTATAAAACCCTCTTTGAATTCTTTTTGTGAAAACATAATGAATTTTTCTGAAGAAGATGTATCATTCTTAGCTGATCGTTTTTGTTTTATTTCATCATCAACCACATTTAAATATTATTTAATTATGGTCAAATAAAAAATATATTCCATATACCAATTAGATATTATGATAATGAAATAACCAATATTAATCTCATATTCCATTAAATGAGAAATGAAACTTCGATCGTGTGTATAACAGACTACTTCCTTACAAACTAATGATATTTGTTTTCACCACAACCAAAATTTGATCGATATAATGATGGATTTAATCTAAATATATTATATTAATGATATAATTATAATTTTTAATGTATAACATCACATCTACCTTCTTTCCAAACAATCTATTGGAAAAGGACGTGATTTTTTTCATTTATACTTTAAATCGATGGTAATAAGGTTATATTAAATCAATATATAAGATATATATTATATAATAATTATTATATAAAATTAGTTAATATTTTACTTTCTTTTATTTCAACTTTTTAAAAATGAAAACATCATTTATGCATACACATGGCCTACTGTCCACATGATCTGTGAAATTTATTTCTCCATCTCAAACCATTATGGATGACTCTAAATATTTTTATAATGAATATATAATATATTTATATCATGATTAAAATTCCTAATATTATGTATCCATGATCAATGCACAAGGAATAAAACTGTTAAACCAAAATATATATAGGTTATAACCTAGAATAGTGATTTTAAAAAGAATTGTTAATAAATGGGTGATAAAAGTTATATGTAAATAAAATATTGTATGATATATGTGAGTATGGTTCTGTAATAGATTTATAATAATAATAAATTTATTATACATGATTTTTGATCATGTTTGAAGAATTTAGAGACTTGAAATTTGGGATATTTGTCTCACATTTATTTGTTTGAGACACATGACATATTCACCACTTGTTTATTTTAGGTTATGTTTATACTACCCATGAATGTCTTTTATGGGGATAATTATGAATTTTATGGGGATTTAAATAACCATATAATTTTATATCTTTCAGAGGAATTATGATTCAAAATTTAACAACCTTTTAAGGGTTTTATGACATAATCTCATTGTTTATCAGGATTTTTTATAAATATGTTTCAGATGATAAAATATTCTGACTAATCTCTCAAGAAAATAAATACATTTATTCTCCTATAGTTATTAATGAATGTAAAATTTTTTATATTAATTTTTTCCTCTTTATGTACTCAAGAGACTAAAATAATATTCTGAAGTAAAAAATGTACTTTATTTCTCTCTTTGAAAAAAAATCATTTCTCTCAGATTGCAATGTTTTCTAAAAATATTGTCAAGAATTTCTTTCCATTATAAAATTATTTTTTGTAATTATTTTTACCCATGATTTAAATTTCTTGTATGTAGCTTAAAATTAATATTCTTGAAATTTTTTAAATGAGATACTTTTTTCTTTTTAGAAATAATGTGAAAGGAATGTTTTTTTAATATATATGAAACGAATAGAATTTACCATCATTATAAACAATAAATTATTTTAAGAATCATTTAAATTTTTACACGTATATTTTTAAATAAATATTATACACTATATTTGAGAAATTATATATTTTAAATAATTTATTCTAATTACAAAACGGTATTTTCCTTGGGAAATGTTATAAGTGATCTTTTAATGAAATTTTTCATCTATGATGTCATCCTTTGTGAAACCCATTCTATTCCCACTGGTTACTCTATAATGAATTGATGAAATGTTTATGAAACCCATTTATTTTCCATGTGTTATTCCATGATGATATATTTATGAAACCAGTTTCTTTTTCATTAAATCTTACATGATGGATGTCGTATTATCATTTTTCTCACATCTATATGATTTTCAATATGTGATAGGTGGGATTATAATTCTATATCCCATCAATGTATTAAGTAAATCAAGATATCTCATGAGATAAATAGGAAACAATTTGGAGTGAACCCAGTTCAGTACGGGACTATGCCCATTATGATAGTCTTTGGTGTGAACGACGACTAAAAAAATGGTTTGGTGAGTGAAGCCAATACACTATGATAGTCATGGAAATGGTCCTCGACTACTAATGAAGTTGTTTTCCACGATTATAAATATTTTACAATTATATGTTTGATGACAATGTTATTATCTGATGGTTTGTGTTCTTTGATTCTATTATTATTAATATCTAATGAACTATTAAACATTATTACATGACTCAATATTATGATCTATGATATGTAGGGTTTTATTTTCAATTATTATTAACTTTTTCTCATTCCTTATGATCATGTTATATTTTATTTATCATTGTTATATCCCATTTTAACCCTTATTGAGCACCAGATCACATTATTTATTATGTTTCCTTTCCCTATGAAATGAAGAATATTATTAAGTATGATATGTTCAATAAGGGTTATATTTATGAAGAACTAATTAGGATATTATTTAGATATCTTATTTTTATGTTTCTATTTTGTCCATTTTTTTCTAATATTCTAGACCTATATGTTCATTCAGGGATAGTAATGTTATGTAATGAATAATATTATAATAAGATGTAGTATATTTGTATGAAAAGAATGTTTTTCTATATTTTGTACCATAGTAACATTTAGTTTCAATCATTTATGATTAATATATAGCCTTTTCAAAAATAGTTTTGTTTATATTTTTGTGGTGGTTAACTCTCCCATGGTCTTCCACATTATTATGAATAGTAGTCTCTATAAATATCCATCATTATTTAGGATTTACTATTTTTTTAAATGTCCTTATTTTCACTTACATCAAATTTTTTCCAACTTAGAAATCTGGTTATATGTTATTCTAGATGAAATTAATACATCTCTTTCTCTCTTATCATGAGGAAATTTTAATTTCCCTTTGTACGATGTGGGATTTCGAAAAGGTATTTTTAAATGGAAAAACATTTATTACCCAGATGAATTTCAAATTATATGGATATAATTTATTAAAAAGGGGTCGAATGTAATACCTTGATATTTTTAAAAAGAAAACCATGTTCGATTGCATATACAACATGAAATATTGAGTATAAATGAACCATGAAATATTATAGTTTAAATATGACAATTATAACATATTCATTAAATTTGTGCGTACGAATAAGATTAAATTCATTATGAATTATATATAATTATATTACTCAATATTAATATATTTATAAATTCTTAGTAAATAAGCACTCATTTTATAGAGATTTTATTTTCCAAAAAATACTTTTTCTAGAAAATTATATTATTACTTTTTGTTAAAAAATAAAAACAATTAATTACTGTAAATTTTATATGATGAAATTAGATTCATTTTATAAATCCTCATATCAAAATTAACTTAGGCTTAATTTTTTGGGTTTTTATGAAATGATTGATTATGCAGTGAATAATGAAAATTGCCAATTTTTCAGATATTATCATTTATATTCAACAAAATAATACAATTTAAAATCCCCATTATATTTTTCATTTTGTCAATAATTGAAATATGAAAATTTTTATTTATAGAAATATAATTAATTACATTTTAATCATCAATGTTCATGATTTTTTTATGTTTATTTTGTTACCTGAAACAGAGTTTTAGGAAAACTGTTTTTATGTGAAAAAAGATGGTCTATTTTAATTATTTTTTTAATATGAGACCTTGTAAAAAAAAGAAAGGATCCTTTATTAAGAAAAAAATCCACTTTAAATTTGTATTAAAATGGGATATTTACTATGATCCCTCTTTAGAGGGGGTAGAAGATCTTTAGGTACCTGTTCATACCATAACAAATCAAAACCAATGAGGCTTTTTTTGTAAGACCATCCACTAGAAAATTAGATTCCCTATAAATATGGGTGCTAATATGATCCATGGATTAGAGAGAATCTAGATATTTGATCCAACTATTAGTGATCATCCATGATAAATGAGACATTTCCATCCATATTGAAGAAAAAATAATGGTAGAATCATTCTCAAGACAGAAATTTTTCCATCATAGGTTCTTGTCAAGCTCTATGAAAAAATAATTCCATGAATCTCTACCTCAATTGAACAAGAAAACCATAAGAAATTTCAATAAAACTAAGGACTACCCCTCTATTTTCCTTGAAAATAACACTGTAATGGAAGAGGCCCAGATTACCTCTTGATTCTCCATCAGAATTTAGTTTTATAAAACCCAAATAAATTTCCCACTATAAGATATCAAAAGTCCCATATAGTGGTCTAAATTTACCTTTTACCCCAATCTAGACTAGAACAGACATGTCATGAATTGAATCAATAGAGAAATTATGCTTCGGTGTGCATGCTTCATCAACAATAGTGAGTATTTCCAATAAATCCACAAGAATCAAAGAAGAGTAGTTTCCATGGATCAATATATTCCTATAATGATAAATAAAGTGGAAGAGTTCAGTTGTAGTGATGTAGATATTATCTAGAAATTAAGGAGAAAGTGAAATTGTGTGCCATCCCTGGATGAGGTCCTATATAGAAACCACCCTAGGCAGAGAGAATTCAATGATGTATGTTACAATATTCTACATTGATGAAGTAGCAACATGTCTAAGGAAACAATTTTCAGAATACTACCTATTCTGATGACAAAGAACACAGGAAGTGCATAGGATAATCCCATAGTATTTAAGATAGTTATTATTTGGTATTATACAATGACAAAATAACCATAGAATAATGGACCGAGAAGGTTTAATGATGTTCCCATACCGTTTCCCCATCCATTGTGAATCCATATTCCAATGTGAGGAATGTATGTAGAACAATTTAGAAGAAATAATTCCGTTACCAGCAGGTTCCAAAACCCAAAAGCCATATCTGAGGGAGAAACAATATATGTTAACTATGTTGATGATATAATTCGTAATTCCCTCTATAATAGCAATCTGATCTTTTAAAGTATCATCTAGACCCAGATTAATGTCCTCATCCACCATAATATCTTCAAGGAGGAAACCAGTCAAATTGAATTTCTAGAAAGGAAGAGATGAATCCTTTGAAACTAGCCATCAAGAGTAAGAAACAATTGAAGAAAAAATGTTGTTAAAAGTAAGTCATAGAGAGGAACCAAGATGATTATAAACTCTATCCTTGAGTCAAAACATGAATTTATTCCAAAGAAACAAAAAAGCCTCTGAATTTCTATTAACATGTCTCCACATAAACAAGGCCTGAAATGAATCAATAAAGAACGCGATATGTTTTATATCTAAACCCACTACATCATATGGTTTAAACAAAATGTTCTAGGAAACCGTATCTAATTTACCCTCAAGAATTGTTCCACTAAAAATAAAATTTCTAACATAAACATTAATATTTTTGATAAGTGAAATGGGCTATTTATACACCATATGGGAAAAAAATTTGGACACAATGACATCCTTGACCAAGACAACATGACTAGCCATGGAATGAGTTTTTCTCTTCCATATAGAAATTTTACTTTTGTCTTTGATAATAATATCAGATAAGTAAAAGTATTTTGGTCTCCCCCAAAACATAATAACACCCAAGTACATGAGGGGAATATCTCCCTTATAAACACTCAATTCCTTGACAATATCAATATTTCTGGGAACAGAGATATTCCTTTAAAATAGATAAAATAATTTGTCTAGCTAATCTCTTTGACAGAAACATTTTCATAGTGTAAAAGGGTATGTTTGATGTCTTTGATATTTTTCATATCCCCTTGAGTAAAGAGTATGATATCATCATCATTCCAAAAATGAGTAGCAGCAAAAAAATCCTCCACTAGCACAATTAGAATTCAGTTCCCATTTATATCCATAATAAGAAGAAATATGATTAGTTAGTCATCAGTAATATATGAAATGATTTTAGAAAAGGCATCACCTTCCCCTACACCTCTAGAATAGCCAAAATATCCATTAGGTGACAAATTAATAAGGAAGAATATGGGATTAGATGCAAAAATGTTTTGGACCCATGCAATTGAAACACATTCTAGGAAAAACATATAAAGAACATTAGAAATGAATATCTAATACATTGTATCTAATGCTTTCCTAACATCGAGCTTAGGAGCATTATTACCACCCATAGGGGATTTCTTAAATAGGTTAACAAATTCAAAGGTAGTGATAATACAATTTTGAATGCATCTTACATTGATTAAACCAAAATTATAAGGATATAAAATACTACTAGAAATTGAGGCCAACCTAGTAGCCATGATTTGGTGAATGATATTATAAATGGTGTTAACAAGAGCAACTGGACTGAAAAGGTGGATCTCATTAAAATTCACTACCAATGGAATAAGAGAAAGGGACTAAGAATTCAAACCGTGAGGAAGGGTACCTCCTTTAAAAATGAATGACCAGCCTACAGCCATCAGCTTGAATAATATCCCAAAAGGTTTGGAATAAAAGGTTTTGAAATAATCTAGACCGAGAGAACATTAAAATTTAATACCGAAGGACACTTCCTTAATTTCAAAATCCAAGGGAATTGATGTAATCTGGGATTTTTCCCCATGATTCACAAGTCTAGGAATAATACCCTCCATTGTATCATTAGTAAGATATTATCCATTAGAGATATATTTAAAGTAAGAAACCACATGATATAAGAGATAATTATTATTATCATTGATCTAACCACTATTTTTAATCAAAAAAAGAGTCCTGAAAACCAATCTGGTTTTTTGAAGATAATAAAATAATAGAATTTCTATCACAATATCTCAACTAAAAATCCGTAAAATTATCTATTTTCAAAGAATATGTGAGGTTCAAAATACTATTAAATATGGATACAATATCAATTCCACCCAAAACACCAATAAACAAGTCCTCAGGATTATATTTCTGCAACACACATTGTAAAGAATCTTTAAGGGAGGAGATTTCATAATAAACAAAAATGAAACAATCTTTGATCTAGATTTTCAGAGTCCTTTTGAGAAGTTTGAACATGATAACAGAAAAAAATTCATCATTACTGCATTCCACAGAGTTTCAATTCTTTTAAAAAATTTACCTACACTCAGTATGAGTAACCTAAGACTTGTTGAACCTAAAAGGTAAAGGAGGCTTGGGATCCTTGTCAACATGATCATCTAGAATGGGATGATGGTTAGTGTTGAGTCTAGACTAGATTTTACATGATATGGATCCATATAAATCCATAGAGAATTCATTTAAAAAAGGCACTGTCGATTCTTCTTAAAAAAACAATTTAAAAATTTCTTGTACCAAGTGTACTTTTTCCCAACTAAGTTCATCTAAATCATCCCATTTTGACCAATACAAGCTTTTAATTCTCTCTAATAAATAGAGTTTTTCATTACACTTATATTCTCATATCACCCAAGGATGATCTATGAGATTGAAATAGCATAATTAAGAGATCCAATATCCACCCATAATCTCTTATGGTTCTAGTAAAACTTATGAGGAAAAAAAGGTGCAGAAATGTTGAAAGGTAGGATAATTGAAGGCACAGCTGACATGTTGTTCACTATTTTCAACCAGAGAAATATCATATATATAGGAATGTTCCAAAACCTAAAGGCTCTTAACCTATGAAAGTAACCTATTATATTCAATCAAATGGAATCCTTAATTCTCTAGATTATAAATGTTGGAAGAAAATATTATTTTAGGTTCAGACAAACCTATAAGAAGAGGAATGTGAGGTTGAATGAAAAGCCTAAGGGACCTCATGGTGTAACAATTGGATAATCCCTAGAAATTCCAAAAAATAATCTTCATTTAAACATGATAACGGTATTGGATCCCCATTTTTTGACCCCTAATTCTCTATACAATCCTTATTTAGGAGGTCTTCGAACCTTTATTTTAGGATTATAAACTCCTATTAAAAGATGATTTATATAATAGGTAATAGGATTACCATTTCAAGTTTTGACATTCATGTCACAGCCAATAGGAAATAGTTGTGATTATGATTGAGATCAATGACCAAGGTTGTAGGATCTTCATTATTAGCATCATTCGGGTTTGAGAAAACACCATAAGAATCTAGTATAGAAGCTGCATTGTGTTCTAAATCTGTGACAGTCTTTAAAGTAGCCTCAGATAGAGGATTATCAGTATTTTTAATAAGCACTTCATCATGAAGAACAAATAGGATACCAGAAGCCCTGACACACTTGAATAAAAAATCATCAATAAATACTTCATTTCCAGAATTTATTGTTGTATTAACATATTCATTGAGGACCATATCATTAGCTAAAATGATATAATCTGAAAGATCATGAAGCATTAATGTTGAAGTAACTATATTATGAGAATATGTTAGATTAGAAACCATATATTATTCTTCACTTTCATATATTGAAAGAACAAGGTCACGTATATTTTTTCCAATTCTTGCATCGTAGAAATATATTTCTTTTTCTTTTTCTTATATAAAACCAAATTATAAATTTCATTTCAGAAAATCAAAGTCAAATTATGCTTCTCCATGTGATGAGTTACTCCTATTTTGTTCACTACATAACCAATCCTAGTAGGAGGACTAGGTATTTCATCGATCATACCATGATCCTCTTCTTCAGCAATATTTGTCCATTACTTTTTTATAGGGACCAACATGATCCCTTGAAGACCCTCCTTTTCAACAAAACCTACTTATTATTTTTATTCCGATTAATTATTTTCCAATACATACCTTTGGGTACTTCATCCACCTTCTTCTGGATCATTATAGTGTTTACAACAGGATGACCATTAATTTCACAAACATCAAAAAAATGGGGAAAATGTTCATATTCAAATTTTACAGAAATCTTTTTCTAATAGAAATAAAATTTATACTAGGTATTATTTTGATTTCCTGATCAACATCAACCAAAATTGTATAAAAATTCCAATGATCCCCATTTATGGTTCTCTGATTCATCCTAATATGGGTTCCAATCCAGGAAGAAATATCATTAAGGATCACAGGATACCAGTACATCCAATTCAAACTCTAAAATTTGAAACAAATATGAGAATTTGTTTACTTCAAATTAGAAGATATTTGATTTAACATACCATTCAGATATTTATATAGTCCGAGGCTTGAGATTCAGATTTCCAAGATCAACAACTCTGTTAAAATCATCTCTTATTTTTATAATTATATGAAATAAGCTCTCCCAGTAGGAATTATCATCCAATTATGAATGCCCCATCAATGAGAGATCATGTTCTTAAGATCAAAATAATACCAAGGTTGGTATCCCTTTGAATAACTAACACAACCTATGATTGAGAAATTGGAATGATCAATTCTCCATTATAATGCCTCTAGGTCTAACACCATAGAAAAAAAACTATTTTCAAGTCTACTAATGTTGGATGGTCTAGAGAAACCTTCCATTTTTATATATAAAGAAATATAAAGAGAGTCTACAAAGTAAATTCTATTTATCCTAAAATAAAAAGGTTCAATGGATTCCAAGAGCAATCCAAGACCCTGTGTTGGGGTCTGTTCATCCATGAATGAAAACACCTAGTTCATATGAAATGATTCCATGTGTAAGATCAAATAAGAAACAAGGATATCATGATATCACCATCACCATGTTCAAATACAAGGACTCTATATCTCTCCACATCATAAAAGTACACCAGGATTTGAGACCAAGTGGGATAAAAGGTATTGGGGGACCATCACGCACCACTATAAGCCATTATGTGCTTCCCAAGCTATATTCCCAAGTGTAATGACACATGGGCATTCATCCCAATTCCACATGGGAGTAGAGGGACCATGAGTGACTTATACAGGAATCTCAGGCATTTCTATAGCAAGGAATCAAACTCAGAAACTTGGTGATATAATCCATAGCTACAACCGAATCATCCATGCCCCCACAAGAAAAAATACACTATGTTTTTTTGCCCAAGGGGTTACAAGGTATATGCGGTCCATCACCCACCTCTAGCTGTCTTTATATACTTTATAGACCATAGACCCATTTGTAAAGGAAACTGGAATTATGGGCTAGTTTCAAATGGGGTAGAGGGGTCAATAAGTGATTTCTTCAAGAATCTTATGTATTTCTATAGGGAGGACTTGAACTCTAAACCATGGTGACAGACTCTATAGCTACAACTAACGCACACATGCCTCATAGATCCATTTTATTAATTAAAATAACCAATAACATGGATTTATTTTAATTAAATTATTATATTATAAAGAAATTTATATTAATTGAAATTCATATAATGATTATTTATATTCATTGGGTTAATATAATATCATCTATTTCTTGAAAAAATCATTTCCAAGAAAACCTTTTTTTCTTCATTTTTTTCCTAATTATAATAAAATGAATTTATTTAATTATAGGGATTGGATTCGGTAAAATGGAATCATTATTTTTAATAATCATAATTTAAAATATTTAATAATCCCAACACATTTTTTTCTATAATTGAATAGTAAGAATAGTAAAACATTATCACCATGGTGAGTGATAAACTTATGTTAACCTAGGTTAAAATTATGCGATAGTGCAACCATTATTCATCTTAATTGTTATACTAAATATTGAATTTTTTACTTGACACCTATCCATGAAAATGAACAATATAATATTATATCTAATAAAAGACAAAAATAATTCTCTCTTGATTTTACATATCCCTTATATGTTAATATATGGACAAAAGAAAAATTTGAATCCATATTAATGATTATTTTAAGAATAGATTAATTATTTTAATTATTTTAATTCATTATTAATATTTATAAATTTTTTAATTATTTTTAATTCTTATGAAATGTAGAAAGAATATTTTTTCAATTAATATAAAAATAAAACAATAACATTTTAAAATATTAAAATTAATAATATTTGAAAAAAAAAATTCATAAGAAATTTTTTGATAAATATAAATGTTAGAGATGAGTTAATGGTATATATTCATATTCTTTTTTCATCTTTCATTCAATTTCAATTTAAATGAATAGTGTCAAAATTGGAATTAATGGTATTTTATAATAAATATTTCTTTATTAAATGATATAAACTTCAATAAAATTTATCTTTTAAAATTGAGTATAGTATGGTTTAATGTATAAACCTTGGTCCATTTATGATTCGTTTTTTCATTTATGATAAAATTCCTTACCCATTAATTTTGAAATAGTGGATACAGAAGTTAAGGTAAAAATAAGTTAACTAAGGGGTTAAACTAAAGGATAATGTCTGAAACACCACATAAACAAGAAATTTTTTTATTAGTTTATAATATTTCAACCAAAAACTGCCTTATATTTTAATATCAGTCCATTTGGAACATTTCTATAAATAATGACTATTTTATATTTCAATCTTTTTAGAAATCCAAATCGTTCCCATCCCCTCACTTATAAAATGGTACATCCTATACTCTTTTAATATTAATTCACAATTCTTTTGGATTAAAAAAGACATGAAAACCCCATACTTAATTCCCTTGCAATGTCAACGAGAACATTGTTTTATAATAAAACACTTCTAATAAGGCATTTGGTGTATAACAAAAGAGTTGATCTGAAGGTGAAGTATCATTATAAACTGAGTGTTTTTATTTTATATCATCTTATAACTTCCAAAATTGAAATTAAAATTTAATTAAATAATAAAGAATATATATTAAACATAACAATATCTTATTACATTAATTTAAGAACCTAAATATATTTCATATTCCATTAAATGATAAATGGAACTGTCAATCTTCTGTATGGAAGACTACCACCTCACGAATTAATGTTCTCCAATTACCATCACTAACTCTCATGGATGGATATAATGACCAATTTAATATATATATATATATATTATTTATGAAGTAATTATGCTTCATTAATTATAATATCACATCTACCTCCCAAGCTTCTATTTTAGGGTAAAATGATAATGTTGCTCGTGCGTATGTTTTTACCACCATCTCTATATAGGGATCTGTTTCATTTTTCATTTATTCATTCTATGGATGGTAATAAAGATATATTTAATGTATATATAATAAATATATGATATAATAATTTTTTTTAATGGATAATTACAATTTATCTTTATTTCATTCCATTAGTTATAAAAAGAAAACAATATTTATGAATATATAAGGTCAACCATCTCCATGAATTATGTAATTAATTTTTCTATTTCAAAATTTTATGGATTAATTAAAGTATATATACAATGAATATATATTATATTTATATCTTGAATAATATCTTTAGGATTATGTAGACATGATCAAAGTATAAGGTAAAAAACTAGTGAACCTAAACATATATAGAAAACAAGACAATTATCACATGGAATTGTGATTTTTATAATAACTGTAAATAAACATGTGACGAAAGGGTATAAGTAAATAATATATGGTATAATATTATTAGTATTGTTTGGAAATATATTTATAATAAACCTATTTGAATTTTATTTTAGGGTCAAATGTGTACGAAGAATTTTGATACTTGAGGAAATGGAGTTTTGTCTCAATTCTATTTATATGAGACACAAGCCATATTCACCACTTATTTCATTTATTTAGTTTATATATTGGAATTTAATGTACTCTATGATAATTATTATGAATTATATATGGATTTAAATATATATATATATATATATATTTATTTTATTGGGATTACGATTCAAAAGTTACCATAAGCGTAAGGGGTTTTATGTCACAATCTCATTGTTTATTGAGATTGTTCATGATAATGTTTCCAAAGATGAAATATTATTACCTATTTCTCAATAAATTAATGAACTATATTTTCATATGTTTAATTAATATAATCCCATTTTTTTTCTTTAACTTTAATCTCTTTATGTAATTAATAGACCAAAAGATCATTTTTAAGGAAAAATCGATTTAATTTATCTCTTAGGTCAAAAATAATTTCCCTTTCATCTCCATTTTTTCTAAAAATGTTTTTCGGGAATTTTTCTTCCTTTCTATAATTAGTATTTGAAGTCATTTTTCAAAAATTTTAAATATTTGAAAAATGGTTTAAAAATTATATTCTTATTATTTTCGGAATGAGGTACTGTTGACATTTCACAAACAATGTGAAAGTAATAATTTTTTTATCATATAAAACCTGAATGAAATTTCATACTAGAATGACCCCTAAATTATTTTAATATAACTATTAAATTTTTTCATTTATATTTTCAAAGAAATTATTTTCATTAATAGTTGGGAAATTTATAGATTTTAAATACGTGATTTCATAGGGAAAAAAATATTTTCTTTACAATATGTTAAAATTGATTTTTAAACAGTTCTCTCACCTAAGATGAAATCCTTTGATGTTACATAATTATCTCTATGGATATGATCTAGTAATATCATCCTAGTATTAATTGATGAAATTATTATTAAACACATTTCTTATCAATGGTTTATGAAATGATGGGGGGTTTATAAAACCAGTATCCTTTTCACAAATTATGATATGATTAATTTTTTATGATATTTTTCACACATGTATTTTATTTTCATTATGTTTTTTTTGTGATTGGGATTATATAGTAGTCTATTGCATTATGTAATGACGGATATGTAATGAGGAAAAAGGGAATGGAATTTGGACTAAACGCAGTTAAGTAATGGATTCTATCCACTACGATGGTCTTGGTAGTTAACGTTGAATAATATAATGGCTTGGTGAGAGATCCCAATCCACTATGATAGTCTTGTAAATGTTCCTTGAATACTCATAAAATGATTTTTTTTTTCTTGTGTATTTGTATTAATTTTATCATGTATTCGAATGTTATACTCTCATGGACCATGTTCATTGATTTCATTATGATTCATGTCTTTTGAACAGTTGTGCTTTACGACATGACTCAGGATTATGATTTATGATATGAATGGTACGGTCTTAAAATATTATTATCATATACTCATAACCTTATGATCATTTTATGTTTATATTATCATTGGTATCTACCTTTTTTACCTTTACATAGGACAAGAGCTCAACCTTTATTATGTTTCCTTTCCCCATTCTATGAAGATGGTTATTAAATATGATATTTATATAAATGCGGATAGTTGTGTATAATTAATTGATAGATGATGTATATATCACATGAATAATTTTTTTTATGTGTCCAATTTTACAATGATTCTAGACCTATATGATTCTGGCAAGAAACATAATGTTTCGTAATAAAAATTCATCTAATAAGATGTAATATCAATGAATGAAAAATAGGGGTTAATATGTAAAATACAATGAGTATAATGTAATTGATGATATAATATGTCAAATAGGTATTATATAAACCATATAATTGAAAATATTTTCATAATATTAATAATATCTTAATGAAGTAATGTTGAGATAAGCAACCCTTGCAAATATGGTTACTTTTGAATTATAACCCTGTGAAAGAAGAAACATGAAATGGAACATTAAAGGCAACGAATAAGAATTTAATTGTGATTTAATATTTAAAATTGGATTTATATATAAAAAATAAATGGATATACTCTCATAATATAAAAAATGGATTATGAAATTAAAATTGAGAAAAAGAAACCATACCTCAGACTTCAGCATTGAAGGGTGCAGTCAAACATTATTGTATTTTATATTTATATTTATTATTAATATGAATAAAAAACATTTATCACGTTATTTTAAATAATACTATAAAATTATTATAATAGTTCTGGATATTCATAGATATATATTACCTCTTAGTAAATAATCATTTATTTCATAACCTAATTATCCACACCATAATCATATAGTTCTAGTTCCTTTGGGAACATGGATACATAAAAAAATAGTTCATAATGATTATAAATAATATCCCACTATGTTCTTCCTAAATATCACCCTTATTATACATCTCACAGATAATAACATTATTCATAACCTAGGGAATGGAGAAATGAAAAAGTATGAGCTCAAATGCTCAGTATATTTAAATAAGGTATATATCAACATAAAATGAGCATAAGGCTATGAGAACATGAGGATAAAATTTTTAAAATAATACCCTATATATCATAGATCATAAACAAGAGTAATTTCAAAAATATTTTTTAAAAAAGTCATTAAACATAACAGATTCGAAGAAAATGAGCTCTTAGAGCATAACAATTCCCGAAGAATTTTGTAACACCCCGAACCCAGAAGCCCATAGTCGGTGCATTATTTTAATACATTGGCATGATTACAAGGAGTCAAGTCCCGAATGACCGATCAGTTCAGCAATCCTGGAAAATAGATTACATACTTGAACGTTACATTACACATTAGAAAATAAAACACACTATAAATGATCCTTTGAGAACACCATTAATTCCCTAGCATAACCTTGCTATCAATCATAATACACTTCTCAGAATCTTGGGAAAATAAAAAATAAGAAAGTGCTGAGCTCAAACACTCAGTAAAGATAACAATATAGCGGAAAAATTCAAAAATAAGCATAAATATTTAAGGAAATTTATAAAACAAAAACAAAATCCTGTTAAACTTAAAATTCAGTATAATATGGAAAAGATAAATCAAATAATTCCATTTACTTATTCACATAGATATTCTTCTAGTCTAATAATCACATGCAATATCCATAGTCAATTTACTAATAATGGAATGCATAATTCCAGACATTATAACCACATAGTCAAGCCCTCGTGCCAAGACTAAAAATATGATTTTGTCAATCCCATGTGCCAAGACATTAGTTTGTCTCATGAGACCTACCGATGTATTGAGGAGCTATATCGGGCTCCACCCATCACTTACTAAGTTCAATTCATTCCTCATATGAAAAGGTTTTAAACATAACATAATCATTTGTATTAAAACTAGAATACGAAATGTCAATACTTTATCCATAAACCATGTATGGTATAGAAATAACACATCCACAGTCAAACATATCACAAAACCATCAATACCATTTGGAATATTTCTATCACAATTAATCAACCTTGATCAAGAATAATATCCCGTAAATGATGTCGACATGGTTGAAAAGGATCAGTAAAAATCTTTGAGAGAAACATCCATTTTTCATGAAATCATTTAAAAGTAGCATAATTTAAAAAGGAAGTAATTTAAAATATAGTTTGAATAAAATTTTCCCATATCACTTTGAAACATTTGAAAGGAATTAAAATTTTAAAATATTCATGTCCATATAAATAAATCCTTAAAACCATTTTGAAAACATGGACATTAATGGAAAAAATGTTTATAAGAATAAATCTTTAAAACATTTAAAATGATGTTTTGGTAAAAAGTACCATAAAAATAATAAATTTGAAAAATCATTTATGAAACATGTTCATGGATAATAAATATGCCCCAAAATATACTTACATAAAAACAACCTCAGATAATAAAGAGATTATGAAATTATCTCTTACCTTGTATCTGACTTGACCCGTTTGTTATTTAATCCAATGAATAAAGAACTAAAGTTAATTTCTACTTGATTAAGAACCTTTTCAAAGTTATTATTTATTTTATATCACTTATTAGAACGTTATAATCATTATGTACTTATTTAAGTTAATAACGGTCGTTTTGTTGATATTTGGCACCTGAGTCAAAAGTAAACTTCTTATAATTACATGAAATCCATGTGGTCAAAAGTAATTTATCTCCAGAATTATATTCATGATTTATATATTATATATATATATTATATATATTGTATATATATATATAATGGTACATAACATTTGTAGATAATTAATGAAATGCACCGTTCATGGAGACGGTAATCTGTACGTACGAATGAATGCTACCTTCATTTCATGTTCGTATTTTAATTGATTGAATACATAATGATACATAGGTATATTATAATTACATTATAATATCATATATAATTTTAGTTACTCCATCATTTATTCTTTCTGGATATTTCATAAACAAGTCATAGCTTTTTGAGGGGGTGGTAGTCCGCACTTCCTCAAATGAAATTATCGCATTTAACCATTATGTAAACCATAAAGGTATGCTATAAATGGAACATACAGATGAATATAAATATTATATATATCACATATAAATATAGTTCCATCTTAATGGCCACCATAAGAGGTGGTAGGAGAGAATTGAACAATCATCGTTTCGTGAGGCAGTAGTTTGCCGTCCAAAGAAACAGTATGTTCTTTTCCCATTAGATGGAGGTGTGTGTATGTATAGCTCTAATAATTCTCATAAAAACAACCTAGTAAATTGAGGATACTGTTATTATTATAAAATAAAGTATGAAAAATAATTAAGGGGGTTAGAGAAGTAAAATAAAAGAAGATAACTTTAGAGATGATGTTACCCTAAAATTAGGTAACTCCCATTCGTTTGATCCAAAAGGATTACTTTAAGTGCCTTTTGATAATTTAAGGCTTCTTGGTGGAAGAGAGTGATCTTGACAGTTTATTTGGTTAGTGGTTGGATAATATAAGTGGATTGATATGTGTGAGTAATGGGTTAGAGGTGAGGGCTTTTTATAATAGGGAGGAGGGGCTCTTTACAAAACATTTAAAATATTATTTTATTATAAAATTATTTTTGGTTTATAATGGCTCCAAATGAATTTATTTAGAGACTTAGTGGGTTATGGGTCTAAATCCTCTCAAACAATAGGTTTTAGACAAGTTTTGGAAATCATTTTAACCTTATCTTTAAGATTTAACTCTTAGTTAAATAGTTTAACTTTTACCATGCCTTTTTATATTCTTACACTATATGGTTAATAAACTTATTCTAAACAAAAAATAGAACCTCAAGTGGTTAATTAATTACATATATACTATTATTTATGTCCTTTGGCCGAACTTTATATTTTTTGGAATATTATATCAACCAATAATATAGTATTTGTTTCAAAAACTCTTATAAAAATTTTCACACTATTTTGAATTTGTTTTTTGTTAAAATCATAGAAGAATGATTACATTGAAGAATATTTATTGAATCAATACTAACATGTCATATTAACCTATAAATTTTGTTTAATTCATCAAAAGACTAAAATTAAATTTATTTGGGTATTTATAATATCAATTATTCTAATATTTCATTAATAAGGTAATTACTACATCATCATTGTGTCATAAATAAATTTAAATTTTAAATGTATAAAAATTATAAATAAAATACCCTTTTGTAGGAAATATTTTTATCTTTATAAATAATATTTATAGTCTAATTTATCTTAAGTATAACTCAATATTAAAATTGTTTTAGTTGTAAAAAATTGAATTTAAAACTTTGAACTCTTCTTTAAATAAAATAAAAATAAATGTTCTAATATAATACAAGTGGACCTAAAGGATCATATTTAACTTCAAAGGTTTTTTTTGGTTGAATTAAACTTATCCAATAGTAGGACATGTGTTAGAGTAATTATAATATCATTTTTACCTTTATTTACCATATTAAATTTTAACCATGGTAAATAAAAGTCAAAATTTATTGTTCTCCAAAAAATTATTTTCATCTTATTGGACCACATTTAATATCCTGATATCAACTGTGTCTTTTGGATTTTTTAAATTCAATTCCCTGAAGTGGTAAAATTATGTTTTATGCAAATTTACAAATGCTCCTAGGAGGTGGGTAAAAGACGGTAAAAAGTTCAATAAATGTTTATATATCTAAATTTATTATAAATGACCCCAATCAATTATATTTTACTTATATAGGTATTATGAATCTATTTTAAAAAAAAATAAATAAATAATATAAATAATTACTTAAATAATAAGTTGGTTTAAACAATAACGTAGTATTTTTCACTATTTATCAAAAAGTGAATGTTTTAAGAAAAATATTAAAAAACTTCACCTAATCTATATTTGATATTATGAATTCAAAAATTATGTCTATTTTACCCAAATCAAAACATATAAGTTAGATTAATGAATATAAATTTAATTCCCATTGTCCAAACATATAGAGTGTTTTAAAAAAACAATACCTATCAAAAAATTGACACTAGTTTATGTACAATTTAAAAGTGAAATTAATTCCAATGACCAAAATTGACTTAAATGGTAAAAATATTATCTAATTACACTTTTAAACCAATTAAAAATATAATCTAACCATATAAATATATTAGATTAAAAGGCAGTTTATAATTAAAATACCGTATTTTTTACTATTCATTAAAATTAAATTTTATCAGAAAAATACCAAAAATTTACCCAAAGTAAATTTTGATGTATTAATTATAAAGTAAGATTTTATTTTTTCAAATTGAACATATAAAAGTGAAAAAAACTATATTTGATGAGGGTGTACCATTAAAAGGCGGTAAAAAGGCAATTTTTTTGAAAAATATTTCCTTTATCTGAAACAAAATGATTTTTTTCTTATATTTTCAATAAGAAACACATAATATGGATGTTAAAATTATATAGAATATATAAAATTAAAAATTTAGTTAATACTATTCCTAACTACTTTTGAACAGCTAGTTTCATCAGTCATGGTGCGCTTGAACTCATTGTTGTGTATAGCGCAATTTATTGAATTACATTGAAGATATAACATACTATGAAATATTGGGGTGTTACATTCTCCCCTACATCAATAAATTGCGTCCTCACAATTTAAAATTGTTCTTCATAAATAAATAGTTACAAATAGAAAAATACTTTTGTGGAAAGCCCATATCAGAAATTGGGTTAATAAAATTTAGTCTTAATAAGAGGTAAAGGGAAATAAAATAGTTCACCCAAAAAATTATGATATCAATTTGGAGAACATTGGGGGAAATTAGAGACACGTAATTTGAGGAAAATTTAAATATTTATAGGTAGTGATTGAGTTCATCAATCACAAACAAGTGTAAAATTGAGGGCCTCAAATCCATCAATCTATGATGATTTAAAATTTCTTTAGTTCAACAAAACATATGGTATTTGAATAACACATTTTTTTTAAGATCCCTTCCCTATTTTTTAAGAATTAGTTTATTCATATTATAAGAGGAAAAAATATATATACTTGACGAGTATAGTTTCATCCATAAACTAATTCCAACAACAAACTCATCTTTCACTCCAAAAGATAATAGAATTCAAAAATATTCTATTTATCCAAATCATATAGGGTTCCAAGAATAATGAATTTATAATTCGTTTTTCAGACTATTTAAAAAAACTACATTATAGTATCCAATTTCAAACTTAATAGATTTCAACCTTTAGACTTATCCAAAAAACTTCTGTCCAAACATACGGTCCAAAATTTATAAGGAAGGTAAATATAATGAAGTTATTTTTTTTACATAATAACATGTGAATAACTTCATCATGTATTATTTTAAAATATTGTAACACCCTAAATTACCATAATAACTTATTTATTACTTTCATGCTCGCTTATTCCTTATAGAATACTGGATATACTCCTTATATCCAAAAATGTTTTAAACTCCAACAATAATGGAATAAACAAACAACTAATTAGTTTCAAGGTAGTCAAGAATATTGAATCCAAATCAATCATACCTTATTTAAAAATCAATACCTTAGAATCAGAACCATATTATCTCAAACCCTCAATGAAATAGTACTGCAATACAATCCTTATTCATTTCCATAATTCATTTATCTGGTACATCATTGATTAAACACTAAAATGACATAATTAATGACAACATAAGAACACTAGTCATTCCTCTTCATCGGTGGTAGTATCATAACATGAATATTATCCAATAGAATCATTTTCAGTATACTCTGATGACTAGGACATCGATTCGTGTAGTGTCCCAAATCCTTCCTGATGAATCATTTTACATTTGAAAACTTTTTCTTACCCTTGAAATCACATACATGGTGTCCTTTTTCTCCACGGTTATAAAAAACTCCCATTCCCTTCAAGAATTTTCCATGTTGATTCTTTCCATAGTTATCACATATGGGAAAATCCTTCATTCTTGTCTTCCCTTTATCCATATTTCTCTCTTCCATCCTTTTCTTCTCTTGCTTCACTTCAAAGACATAGGACTCAGAGAATTATTTACCTATCTTATTCACACATGATATTATTTCTTCATATGATGAGAATACATGGGAGAATATTTTCATTTTAAATTTTGTCTTAATACCATGAAATATATGGTCCTTCTTAATCTTTCAATCATGCATATTGCTGGAATTCTCATTCCTTCTACTTGGTTCCATTACTAAACAATGGCATACACTAAGTTAGTTCATGAATCGCAATTCATAATTCCAAACTTGTAAAATACCTAATGTAAATTGAAAATATTATGCATATAATCAATAATAATAAAAAAATTCTTTGAGAAAGTATTTACTCCTAAATCCTTCATAATGGCTTGTAATGAAAATGTGAATTATCATATGCATATCCCTCGGGAGTGTCATAACCAAGAGTGTATCAAGGCCCGTTGTCATGTACTAGGATCCCCCGGGTCAAGCCTAAAACTCCTTGTCAAGGTTTTCACTCATAGATACATTTGTGCCTGAGCCACCTTTACCTACTCATATCTATACAGGGATGTATTTCTTGGAAAATACACAAAATCTTTACATTACCAAAAATCTAGGAAGTTATTCTATACATGTCCTCAAAGTCTATCTTATGTTAATGTTCTCTAATCAGAGTTTAACTAAATCTATTTCTAAGGTAATTGCTAAACTCCCTCTGATTCCAACTATAACACCCCAACCCCAGAAGCCCAGAGTTGGTGAATTATTTTAATACATTGGCATGATTACAATGAATCAATTCTCAAAAGACTAATCAGTTTAGCAGTCTTGGAAAATAGATTACATACACGAACGTTACATTACACATTAGAAAATAAAACATGACATAAATGATCCTTTTAGAAATCGATTAATCCCCTATCATAACCATGTTTATCAATCATAATACACTTCTTGGAATCATGCGAAAATAAAACACAAGAAAGGGGTGACATCAAATGCTTAGTAAGGATAACAACATAGCAAAAACTTTCACAAATCAGCATAAACATTTAAGGTAATGTATAAAAAAATCAAAATCCTTATAAACACAAACTTTAGCATAATATGGCAAAGATAAATCAAATAGTTCCATTTACTAATTCACATGGATATTCTCCTACTTGAATAATCACATGAAATATCCATAGTCTATTTCATAATTGTGTAATGCATAATTCCAGACTTCATAACCACCTAGTCAAGGCCAAATGCCAAGACTACAAATAAGATTTTTTCAAGGCCTTGTGCCAAGACACTAGTTTGTCTCATGAGACCTATCGATGCATCGATGAGCTATAGCAAGCTTCGCCCGTCACTTACAAAGTCCAATTCATTCCTTATATGAAAAGGTTTAAAACATAACATAAACATTCGTATTAAAAATATCATATGAAATGTGCATACATTATACATAAACCATGAATGGTATAAAAATAACACATCCATAGTCAAACATATCACAAAACCTTCAATAAAATATGAAATATTTGTATAATAATAAATCAACCTCAATCTAGAATAATATCCCAGAAAGTATGTTGACATAGTTGAAAATGATCAGTAAAAATCTTTGAGAGAAATATCCCTTTTCATGAAATCATTTAAAATTCACATAATTTATAAAGGAATTAAATTAAAATATAGTTTTTAATAAAAGTGTCCCATACCACTTTGAAACTTTTTAATGTAATTAACATTTTAAAACATTCATGTCCATATAAATAAATCCTTAAAACAATTTTAAACATGGACATTAATGAGAAAGGTTTAGAAGAATAAATATTTAAAAAATTTAAAATGATGTTTTTGTAAAAAGTAACATAAAAAAGAATTCCTTTGGAAACTATTTTATGAAACATGGAAATGTATAATAAATATGTCCTAGTATATACTTACGTAAAAACAACCTCGGATAATAAAGAGATTGTGAAATTAACCCTTACCTTGTATCTGACGTGACCTGTAAATTTTTTAATCACCTAAATAAAAAACTAAAGATAATTTATACTTTCTTTATAACCTTTTCCAAATTTATTATTTCTTTTATATCACTTATTAACATGTTATAATCATTGAATACTTTTTTTGTTAATAACGGTCATTTTGTTGATATTTGGTACATGAGTCAAAAGTAAACTTCTTATAATTACATGATGTCCATGTGGCCAAAAGTAATTTAGCTCCAAAATGATATTCATGTTTTAGATATCATATATATATTATTTATACAGTATATATATATGTATTTATAACTGTACATACCATTTGGATATAACAAATTAAATCCACCGTTCATGGAGACGGTAATTTGTTCGTACACATGAACGCTACTTTACTTTCTTGTTCGTATTTTAATTGAATGAATACTGAATGATAAATATGTATATTATAATTCCATTATAATATCATATATAATTTTATTAACTCCATCTTTTATAAATTCCACATATTTCATAAACGAGTCATATCCTTTTGAGGGGGTGGTAGTCTGCACTTCCCCAGATGAAAATATCGCATTTTACCATTATGGAAACCATAAAGGTATACTATAAATGATAAATACATAAGAATATAAATAATATAAATATAATATATATCACATATAAATATAGTGTCATCTTAATTTCCCCCATAAGAGGCAGTATGAGATAATTGAACAATCATCGTTTCGTGAGACATTAGTTTTTCGTCCACAAAAACAGTATGTTCTTTTCGCAATAGATGGAGGTATGTGTAAGTGTAGCTCGAATACATATAATAAAAACCACCTAGGATATTGAGGATACCGGTGTTTTTATAAAATAATGTAATAAAAAGAGTTTAGCGGGTTGGAGAAGTAAAATAAAATATGATATTTTTATGGAAGACGTTACCTTAAAATTAGGTAACTCCATTTGGTTTGATCCAAAAGGATTTCTTGAAGTTCCTTCTTCCTAAGGTAAGTCTTCTAGGTGTAAGGGAGGAATATTTAGAGCTTATTTGGAAATATTTTGGATGAGATGAGGGGCTTCATAGGTGTGAGTAATGGGTTAGAGGTGAGAAGTTTTTATAAGGGGGAGGAGGGGCTCTTTAGGAAACATTGAAAATATTATTTTATTATATAATTATTTTCGGTTTATAATGGCTTCAAATGAATTTATTTAGAGACTTAGGTGGTTATGGATCTAAAAAATCCCAAACGATAGGTTTTATACAAGTTTATGTTATCATTTTAACCTTATCTTTTAGATTTAACTCTTGGTTAAATAGTTTAATTTTTACAGTGTCTTTTTTGTATTCTTACACTATATGGTTAATAAAATTACTCTAAACATCCAAGATAACCTCAAGTAGTCCACTAATGACATATATAGTTTTATTTTACACATTTTTTTGAACCTTATATTTTTAGGAATACTATATCAACCAATAATATAGTATTTGTTTTAAAAACTATTTTATGTCAATTTTGACACTGTCTGGTATTTGTTTTTTGTTAAAATCATAACAGAATGATTACTTAAAAACAGTTGATTTAATCAACCATAACATTTCATATTAACCTATAAAATTATTTCAATTCATCAAAAGTCTAAAATTACATTTATTTGGGTATTTATAATATTAATTATTTTAATCATTAATTTATAAGGTAATTACTGCATCATCATTGTGTCATAACTAAATTTAATTATTTAATGTCTAAAAATTATTCATAAAATACCATTTTATATGAAATTTTATTATATTTATAATTAAAAATTATATTCTAATTTATATTATGTATAACTATATATTAAAAATGTTTTAGTTATGAAAACTTGTATTTTAACACTTTTAACTCTTCTTTAAATAAAATAATAATAAATGACCTAATCTAATCCAAGTTGACCTAAAGGATCATATTTTATAACTATGTTTTATTTGGTCTAATTACACTTATCCAATAGAATTAGGACATGTGTTAGGTAAATTATAATATCATTTTTAACTTTAATTTCCCCATTTAGTTTTAATTATGGAAAATAAAAGTTAAAAGTTACTATTCACCAACAATTATTTTCAATTATTGAACCACATTTTACTTAATGATAACAACTATGTCTCTCGGATTTTTTAAATTCAATTCATATAAGTGGTAAATTATGCTTTATTCAAATTTTCAAATGCTCTTATGAGGTTGGTGAATGACGGTAAAAAGTTCAGTAAAATTTTCATATATCTAAACTTATTATAAAATGACTCCACTGAATTAAATTGAAATTATATAGGTATTATGTATCTATTTTGACCTAAAATAAATTTAAATAAAATAAATAATTATTTAAATAAAAAGCAGGTTTAAACAATAATGTAGTGTTTTTCACTATTAATCAAAAATTGAATATTTTCAGAAAAATACCAAAAATCCAGACTAAGATATATTTGATATTCCAAATTAAAAAATGATGTCTATTTTACCAAATTAAAAACATATAATTTAGATTAATTAATTTAAATTTAATTCCCTTTGTCAAAACAAATAGCGTGTTTTTTCGAAACAATAACTATTAAAATATCGACACTTTTTTATGTCCAATTTCAAAGTGAAATTACTTCCAATGACCAAAATTTATTTAAATAGTAAAAATATAATCTAATTACTCTTTAAAACCAATTAAAAAGCTAATATAACCATATAAATAGATAAGATTAAAAAGCAGTTTTGAATTAAAATAGAGTATTTTTCACTATTCATTAAAAAATAAAATTTATCAGAAAAATACGAAAAATTTACCGTAAGTAAATTTTGATGTCTTTATTCTATAGAAGAATTTTATTTTGTAAAATAGAACATATAAAAGTGAAACAAAACTAGATTTAAAGAGGGTTCGCCATTAAAAGGTGGTAAATTTTCATTTTCTAAAAAATAGTTCATTTATCTGAAAAAAAATTTTAATTTGTTATTTTATTATATCTAAGAAATAAATAATATTGATATTAAAATTATATAGAATATATAAAATTAAAAATCTAGTTAATACTATTCATAACCGCTTCTGAACGGCTAGTTTGGTATGTCATGGTGCGCTTGAACTCGGTGTCACATATTGCGCAAGTTATTGAATTATTTTGATAAAATAACATACTATGAAATCATGGGGTGTTAAACATAAATTTATAACATACACATAATGATAGAAAATAATATAATTGGTGGTAAAGTCTCATTGATAATGATATCAATGTGGAATGGGTTTACTCCCAAAACCATCAGAGTATTATAGGTTCACTCCCATTATTATCATAGTGTATAGAGTCCCTTACTGAACTAGGTTCACGCCCCATTCATGTATTATTTATCTCAGGAGATAAAAATCTTTACCCAATGTATTGTAGGGCTATATTATTCTAGGATCACACATCACATAATGGTAATAATAAAAATGTGTTCCAAAACATTGTAAAACACTCATCATCTCAATACCCCTGAAAAATAAATGGGTTTCATAAAATTGTTATTATCGAATAACATATAGAAAAGAAACGAATTTCATAATAATTTCATTAATTCATTAGAGAAGAAACCGTCAAAAATGAATGGGTTTCATAAACATCATTTAAGAATAATGACAATCCATTTAGAAAAAAATAATGATGGTACCAATTATATCATATCACCGGTAAATATTAAGTAACAATAATGGATGATATCTAATATGGAAATTGATGTCGAAAAAATACATAGAACACTACTTGATTAAAATAATCTTTTCACTTTTAAATAATGTATTTAAAATATAAATTTTCTTGAATATTAATGAAACTATTTTATTTCAAAATATCCTTGAACAATTTTAAAGTAATAATTAAATCATTGAACAATCATGATGGCACAAAATAGAATTTACATTATACACGTTTAAACGAAGATTCCTTTCAAATATTTTATAAAACCTCAAAACATCATTATTTCAAACTGTAAAGAAGATTAAATTTAAAACATTTTAAAAAAATTTAAAATAGGTCAAATTTTATTTAAGAATCCTTGGTTAATATTAAATATAATTTCCAGGGCATTTCATATTTGTATTTTACATCTATTTATATGAATATTCATTACATTTCACAAACACATGTTGGAGGTCCGTAATAGTTTAGTGCCTTTTGAAACATGGAACACATTCTACTAATGGGATGAAAGATCTTCAACATACTCCAAAAAAATAATTCCCTGGAGTATTACTACCTAAAAATCATTCTTTATATTTTAGAGAAAAGAAAAATAAGAAAAGGGTGAGATAATATGCTCAATAACTGCAAAAATGGGGTCATCAGTAATATCATAATCATAAGACAAATGAACTTAAAAAAAATATTTGAGAATCTTATTCTTCATATAAAATATCATGGTATCTTGACATCAAATAAATCATAAGAGTTTATAAATAACATATTTTAGGTGATTCGTAAATAATACATGAGATTATGGCATAGAATTAATAATAGAAAATCATTTTCATATTATTCAAGGCTCATTTCCAAGACTATAATAGTGGAAAAAATCATTTACTGAACTATGTTTACTCCCTATTGTAGCCCTATGTTACTAAACTTGATTTAATTCCCATTCTATCCTTGTATAACTAAACCGATCTCATTCCTCATTCTATTACTATTTATCTCATGAGATATAAATTATTACCCAATGCATTGGATGGAAATATTTTCATGGAAAAATATCTCAAGTTAACATTGCAGCATTTTTGGGTTGGTTGTGTTTGTTGAAAATGCGTGTTTCTATAGTTAATTGTAAAGTTCTAGAGATGTTTTGGAAACTCTCTGTTGATAAAGAATCATGATAAAGGAATGGGAGATCTGGAGGTAGTACAAAAATCACAGATATAAGGTGGCACCATTTTTTAGTGTTTTCCAAATTTTTGGGGTCCAAAATTATAGATTTTGTGAGCATCAAGAAATGTGGATTTCCTTTAATATGTCATCAAAATATGGAAAAGGAATGTTTTTCATGAATATGGGATTCATGATGTGGATCTATCAAAGACATTAAGAATTTTTATGGCGTTCTTCGTGATTATAACGAGCTTCTTGAATAGCGGCGTTGAAGAGAGTTGTGGTGGCGAAGGGCATTGAGAGTGGAGATTTGTGGGGAAGGCACGATGGAAATGAAAAAATGCTCCATGATTTCCAAGAGATATGAGATCTAAATATTATTTTGGGGCTTCACAATATAAAGGTAATTTAGGATTAAATTTCAGAGCATCACGATTTGAGCTGACATGGCGCTGACTTCATGTAGAAGGTTCGAGGGTCGGTGGAATAACTTATAAATAGTCCTCCACCCCCTCGAGAGAAGTAGTGATTTTGCAAAGAAATTTTTTTTTCTCTCGAATTTTGAAGAAGGTTTACAAGGTAGTTTTTTTCATGAAAGAAGGATCTTCGTTGCGGCTATTCTAGCACTGCGAAAGAGGTGTGTTCCGCATTGGCTCAGTGAGCTTCGTGAAGGAATTTTCCTTGTTACGGCTTGGGATCTGTGACGACCTAAGATTTGAGAATGCATGGTATTTTCAAAGTTTTGAGCTCATTGAAGTAGTGTCGTCTCTGAGGAAGTTATATCTTTCATGTTTTGTTCTTTGCAAAGAGGAAGGTACTTCATGAAATCTTTTTTGAGCTTCATGAAATTAAGATCCTCTCGAAGTAGGGTGCTTTGCGAATATATTTACAAAGGTTTTTCCTAGTGATCATAGGAAAAGGGGTGTTCATCAATGGATGAAATTTAGACATCAAAATAATATCTACATACATCGGAGGATTCATTCATTAGTGATAATGAAGAGACAAACATGTCAATAAACTATTAGTGGATATTATGAAGAAGTAGTGATCTCACTTCAGTTGAGAGAGAAATGAGTTCTCGTATATTTAATGGTTGTAAACTAAGATGTATAGTGAGTCTGCTTCGAACTTGTAAATAGCAGTGCACTTATAGTGTATTTGGTACATCGGCACATCTCCTGTGTATACTCCTAGGACATATCCCATTGAGGGTGAACCAAGAAAAAATGATCTGTCATGTGTGTGCTTTAAGGTTCATTCATACTCTGCAATGGAAAGGTGAGAGAGAAGAGAGTTTCATCTAACAACATAACAAGATCAAAAGGGAAAATTGTTTTAATTTTTCATACCTAGATTCACCCCCCCCCCCTCAGGGTATCTATCCTAGTGTACCTATCAATTGGTATTAGAGGGAAAGGTTGATATCCGTTTTTCTCTCTCAAATGGACATCACTAATCATAAATGGATTTTGATCTTTTTTGGGAACAATTTTCAGTGGTGGTATAATTAGATGCAAAAATACTTTAGATATTTTGGAATGGATGTGTTCATAGTAGTAATGCATGGTATAATAGTCAATATTAACAGTGGTTAATTATCCGAATCCAAGCAAAGTGAATTAGATGTTGACGCCAAGGTAATCAATGTTTTAGGTGGAGCCCTATATAATGGTATATATACAAATTTTATGTCCTAAAAAACCACACATTCCCTATTAGAAAATCTATTGAATATATATATGAAAGAGATAAAAAGGTTGGAAAAGAGATGCTAAAAGTGTTGTGGAAAAAGAATGAAGATCTTATAATGATCCAAAATGAGTATGTGGATGCATTATTTGATATGATAAATGGGGTAGTGGAAGACATGTGAGGTCTTGGTAAATTCATTGAAGATATAATGATTGTGAAGTGCATTTTGAGTAAACTTCCACCTCGCTTCAATCCAATGTTTTCAGTATTAGAAGACAGGGATCTAAAAGCGCTGGCATTGGATAACTTTCACAATACCATTGTATAATATGAAATGAAAAATTGGGAAAATTATGTGGTGGAAATTGGGAAATCCAAAAAGGGGGAATTCAAAGCCATGAAGAATATCACCAATGATGATTCTCAGAATGATGAAGAGGCAAATGAGGTGATGTCATTTCGTTCATTGAATATGAAAATTTGAATAGTAATGTTGAAGGGGAAACTTCCATTATCTTGTTTTATATGTGGAATGGTTGGATATCTAGTGGCATGGTTCCACAAGAAGTTTAAAGAAGATGATGAGGATGAAGTTGAAAATCCCAAGAAGATGTCGTCCGCTTATAAGAAAATAAAGAAATAGTTTAAGAAAATTTTATTTAAGAAGAAGAATCTATTTTCATAATAATGCGATATTTCATATGAGTTTTAGGTTCAGGACATTGAAGAGATAGACAACTGAAAAGATCATGGAGAAAATGTTATACTGTAAGTTGTCTGTAGTACTCAGAAAAAGAAAGAAACTCGCATAGATGAAGAATAAAAAATTTAAGGAAAATTTGGTATGCAAGCTAAGTTAGAGTATGCTCTTTAAGAGATAGATGTTTGGAATGATAAAATATAGAAATCCAACAATGTTGTTCATGACCCCAAAATCAATATGAAAATACCAGAATAAGAGAAGTTTGAGTTGAATGAATAAATTGAAAAACTGATGTCATCAACACCAGAGGACTCATAATTAGTTAGTGAGTATAAAATCAAGATTAAATAATAGAGAAGGAAGATCGATGGATTTAATAACACAATGAAAAATAAAATTAATTGCATAGATGAACATGGAGAAGAAGTTTTTAGTCTAGAAAAAAGGGTTAAGGACCAAGAAAAACATCTGATTCCCAGCACTTTATCATGAAATATGATCATTCAGAAGATAGAAAAGATGAAAGATGATCTTGGTAGTTCAGTAGGAAAGAAGTAGCAATCAAGCTCAGATGTCAAGACTAATTTGGGGATCTATCAGAAACATAAAGCAGTCACAGTTTAAGTCAGACCACGAGCACACATTCTAATAATGAAAATTGATGTCGGTACAAAGAAAGATTAAAAAATTCAAGGAACCGATGGAACAAGTGGTAGTAAAAAAGTTACATGCATGGATGTCCCTTTCATTGGGTGTTATTTATAAAGAAATATGGGACACTCACAAAATGTGTCTTCTATGTCTAGAAGATAGGGAATAGAAAAAGAACAGTGGTTACAGCCAAACATAGACCGGTTCTCTAGGACATATTTCAAAGTAAACTATTTTTAATGTCGAGCATTTGGGAATATGGATAGATATTTTACATCGACTATACAGAGGAATGTGCCAAAGCAGAATCAAAATATTCGCCAGCATTAGATCAATGAACCAAAAGGGGAGTTGAATATGGAACAAGAAGAAAAGGGATGAGACATGGTGATTTCTTAGTAGTATAAGGCCTCAATCACAATTTTCTAGTGTCAGTCAACTATGGTTTTTAGGAAATTCTATAAGGTTTACTATGAATATGTGTATCGTCAAAGGAAGAGATGGGGTAGTGGTTCTAAAGGAAAAAAATGAACAAAGGTAAATCTCTACCTGGTAAGTGGAGAAGAAGATATGTTATTTCTGTCTATAGAGGGAGAAAACAAGTTGTGGCATAAAATACTTGGTCATATATTCCAACCATTCTTAGAATATCAGGTAAAGTGTGATTCAGAAAGATACCTCCCTAATCTATCACGTGATCGTACTCACACGTGTGATGCATTCCAACAAAGGAATCTCATCAGAAAGACGTATAAGGAAAAAGAAAATAAGTTAACAAGAGTGCTCAAATTTGTGCATGTTTATGTTTGTGGGCCTATCACAGCAAGAGAAGTTGATGGAAAGAGGTACTAAATTATATTCATTGATGACTATAGAAGAATGTAATGAGAATTTTTTATTTCACATAAGTCAGTTGTGTTCAGCTGCTTAAAACAGTACAGAAGGGAGTGTGAAAGGATACTTGGATATAAAATTCTGATTCTTCATATTGAAAATGGTACAAAATTCACAAACAGTTAGGTTGAAGATTATCTTGAGATACACGGGATAAGGCATCAAGTTTCTTCAGTAAGAACCCCTCAATAGAATGGAGTGATTTAAAGGAGAAATTGTATCATCAACAACATAGATAGAATGATGCTTATAGAAAAGAACATACCATATAAATTTTCGAAGGAATCTGTGTTGACAGCAGTCTACATTTTAAATAGGCCTCTATTGTGTTTGTTGAATGGAAAGACTATTTGTGAGATGTGATATGGGAAGAAGTAAATGGTGATGTAATTTTGAATCATTGGAAGTAAGTGATTTATACTCAACAATGAAAAATGAAAGAAATATAAGTCATGAGGATATGATGTAATATTCCTTAGCTACTCAAGAAAAAGAAAATAATATAAATGCTTCAATAAAAGGCTTAGAAAATTAGATGACAGAAATGATGTCACTGTAGTGGAAAATTATGAGAATATTCAATAGCACATTGAACAAATTCTTGATGAAATTAATGAGGAGAAAATACATGTAGGGGGAATATAGGTAGTCAATGATGATTCAAAATAGAATACTGATTATGATCATGAGGAAGTAAAATCTTTATTTTCACAAAAGTCTTGGAGTAAAGCTGAAATTGATAGAAAGAATATCATTGGTGGTCAGTCAGCTCCATTATAGACAAGATGAATGAAATATATAAAGAATTCATCTTTATTATCTTAGGTATATCCTAAATGTTTTATTGAAGTAGCTGAATATGAAAACTAGGTTTAGGATATTAATGAAAATCTATATCATAATGAGAAGATTCAGACATGGGAGATTTTTTCGAGGCCAGTAGATAAAAATGTCATCGGGACTAGATGGGTCTTTCACAATAATATGAATGGTGATGGAATAGTGATTTGAAACAAATCATGAATAGTGTATAAAGGATACTCCCAGATAGAAGCTATAGATGTCGATGAGACATTTTCACTTGTTGCAAGGATAGAGACAATCAGATTATTCATTGCACATATAGTGCAAACGAAGTTCAAATTGTTCTATACAGACGTCAAATCTAAATTATTGAATGGAGTTTTGGAGGAAGTAGTGTATATCGAGTAGACAGATGGTTTTCTCATTCATGAGGATGAGTAAAAGGTTTGACGACTGAAGATGGTGTTGTATGGGCTCAAACAAACACCAAGATCATGGTACTCAAGGCTTGATCAATATTTGAAGAAGCTTGGTTTTTAGTGTGGGGGAGTTGATTAAAATCTCCATTTCAACAATTATAGTAATAAAAGGATGGTTTTGCTGGTTTATATTGATGAAATAATATTTGGATGATCAGATGAGTGTAGACAGTTTTCCAAATTCAGGAAATGTAGGTTTGAAATGTCAATGATTGGGGAACTGAAATTTTCCCATGGTTATTAGGTGGCACAAGGAAGGAAAGGCGTATTAATTTCTAAATCCAAATATTTAAAGGATGTTATGAGAAGATTTTGAATGGAAAATTAAAAGGATATGAAGACTCTAGTTGGTACAATCTATTTTGACAAAACCATGAAAAGTGAATGAGAGATCAGTAGGTGGTACAAAAAGAGAAGATACAAGGTGGCGTTGTTTTCATATGTTTGCCAAATTTTAGGGGTCTAAAATTTGGTATTTGGGGATCATTGTGAAATTTTGAATTCCTTAAAGATATCATCAATATATGGAGATTGCATGAGTTTCTCAAAGATGGGCTTCTTGATGTGGATTTTGCAAACATATGAATAATTTTTGCATTGTTCTTCATGATTATGACAAGCTTCATGAACATGGGCATTGAAGACCATTGTGGCGGTGAAGGGAATTGCAAGTGGAGCATCATGGTGAAGGCCTGAAGGAATTTATGGAATGCTCCATGATTACAATCATCTTTGCCATCTAAAAATTGATGTGGTGCTTTTTCATATAGAGAGAATTTCATCAGAAATTTCAATGCTTCATGATTTGAGCTGTCGTGGAATTGACTTCACGTGGATGGTTCAATGGTTGGTGGAATCACTTATAAATAGGCCCTAAACCCCTCGATAGAATTATAGAGTTTTTGAGGAAAATTTAGTTTCTCTCAATTTGCAAAGGAATTTCGTGGAGGTAGTTTTCTTCCTGAATGAAAGAGATTCGTAGAGGATAATATTGCTTTGAGAAATAGGTATGTTCTACATTAGTTTAGTGAGCATAGTGAGGGAAGTTTATTTGTGATTGCTTGAGCTCGGTGATAGCCTAAGCTCTACGAATGATTGATCTTTTTGAAGTTCTCAGCTCTATGAAGCAGTGTGCTCTGCGAGGCAGCGAGCTCTATGAAGGTGTGTGCTTCGTGAAGAGGCATGAACATCATAGAGGCTTGTTGGTGCTTCGTGAAATTTGGATCTTCGTGAATTAGGGTGATTTGTGAAGGTATTTTCATAGGTTTTTTCCAATTGATCAAGGGAAAAGGGGTGTTCATCAATGGATAAAATTTTGACATCAATATAGCATCTTCATAAAGTGAAGGATGCATTCATTAGTGATAATAAAGAGACCTACAGGTCTATAAAATGTGAGTGGATCACTTGAAGAAGTAGTGAGATCACTTATGTCGAGAGAACAGTGAGTTCTCAAATTTTGAATGGTGGTAAACCAGATAGGACAGTGAGTCCACTTTAAACTTGTAAATAATGTTGTGCTTATAGTGGATTTGGTATATTAGAACATCCCCGATGTATTCTCCATAGTTGTAGCCTAGTGAGGGTGAAACAAGTAAAATTTTTGTGTCTTGTGTTTGCTTTAAGGTTCATTCATACTCTGCAACTAAAATGAGAGAGAGAAGAGAGTTTTTTCTAATAACAAAACATGATAAAAAGGGGAAATTGTTTAAAATTTTCATACCCTGATTCACCCCCCAGGGTATCTAGCCTAGTGGAGATAAATAATATTGTCCCCACTCATAACATAATAAAGACCGTACATATGTGATATAGAAGAACATAAATCCTTCATCATATCAGAACCCCTTCTATGAAATGGGGTTCATAAACGGTATTCAATAATAACCTACCCCATGAAAAAGAAATAGGTTTTATAAATATCATACCGTCATAAATAGAAAAAATTCTATGAAAGAATAAGAATGGTTGAATTTAATCATATATCCACTAAAACATACAGTATCTCAGATATTGTTAGAGATCACTTGAATATAATTCTAGATGAAAATATCCTTTCTTCTTTGAAAAAATTTTATTTTATTAATATTCCACATAATTTAAAATTAAAATATTTTATTTTAAAATAAACATGTAATATTTTAAGGGGAGATTCAAAGTATCATGTTTTCCTGATGTTGGGAAGTTTTGTTAATTCTGTATAAGTTAAAAAAACATTCTTTCTGTATATTGTTATTGGAAAAGTCACAATGGTCATTGTTTAGAAAATGACATTAAAATATTCTTTTCAAACAGTTTTATAAAAAGTCAAAAAAGTGTAAAAATAACATTAAAGATTCATAGGATAACAGAAAAAACTTTTTTGAAAACATTTTTATAAATCCTGAATATGGAGGATAAAAATTCCTCAATGGAGATTTAAAGCGATGTAATCCTGAATATTGATGAGATTGTGGAATAAATACTTATCAATTTATTAATTAGTATAATCATATGATCCTGAAAGTAAGAAAAATATATTGATCTAAAAATACCTTAATCTTTGGAATAATACTCATGAAATTCATTAATGGGTTTTATAAAAACCACAAAAAAGAAATAAGTATTTTATAAGGTGTCTGTCCTACAAAAATGCAATTGAGACAAAGGTCACATACCTTAGGGATGATTTTCTTCGTACGTATCAGAAACTATTGTATGATGGATTATATAATGTTATTAACTTATTACAATATTCTATTAATGATATAATATATACTCATGTTACCACTCGTTAATAATATTACATTATTATTATTCTTTCAGGTGTTAACTCCTTTATTTTCTTGTGAATATTTTGTCGTATAAGTTCCAATTCTTGTGAAAAACATATTTCTACATCACTTATATAGTTATATTATGGAAATATATATAATATTTTTTTATTATATACATTTATATAATCATTATTTAATGGTGAATATGAAAAATTAATCGTATTGTGTCGGGGAGACGGTACGTCATATGTATATACAAGAAATGGTATCATCCAATTTATAGTAAAATATTTACAAAATTGACAGTATATATTTTTTCCACAATAAATATCATCTTATAATTATCCTATATTTATTACTTACATAATTATACTTTTCTAAATAATGTAGTTATGGAAAACATATTACACCACATCATGGAGATGATAAGTCGTACGCATGCACGTGTGATGCTTTTCTTGTTCATGTGATGGATAAAATATGAAATATGGTTTATCCATGGTTATAAAAATATCTCATAATATATTTTATGTTTTATTTATTACTTTGTAATGGAATAAACACATGAATAAAAATTATAAGAATAAATAATCTTGAAATAGTTGGTAAAGATGATTACCCCTACCTTGGAGAACTCACCATAGATATCCTCTTAGAAACACTAGGCGTTGTATTTTGAGATGACCAGAACCTCTATAATATGTATATAGAAGTTTATAAGAGGAATTTGTAATTTATCGTCTACTTTGAATGCTCAATAGGGTGTTAATAAGTGAATGGGGTGGTTACCTATTTATATTTGAGGTGAGAGGAACTTTTATAATTTCCAAAAATATTAATTTATATTAAATTATGTTTGAATCCAAATATCTCCAAAAGTCCATTGATTTTAGATTGAATGATACAATTTTCTAATATCGTCAAATGATATATTTTATATATTTTTTGGTATTATTTTGAAGCTTATAATTTCGATTGACCTTTAGTTAACATATTATAATTTTAACTCAAGTCACAACTATTTCAATATTAAATTAATGTAACTTTTATTTATGTTATGTAAATTAAATAATCAATGAAAAATTTATAACATTTTATAATTTCTAATACATTTTTTTAAGGGTTTTTTATGATTTGAAGATAATTTAATAACATATTATTTTGATAAAATGTCAGTAGTGTCAATTTAGAGGTTATTCATTATTTGGACTTTTAACAATATCAAGATAACAAGTTAACATCAATAAAAATATTTTATTATATCTATATAAGGTCAAGGTAATCAATAAAATTCATTTACCACATTAATAATCTAAATTTATATTTATTTTATAATTTTAAATAAAATCTATATTATATTTCTATTAATAAAATAATTACTACAAAAGTATGGTATATTTATTTAATATACTTATTTATTTAGTAAAACATAAAAAATACCGAAAAGAAGATATATATTCTATATTTCATGAGAATATATATAGTCTAATATATATTTTGTGTAACCCTATATAAAAATGATATTTTATTTAAATCACGGGTGTGATAACTTTAATAATTTTTTTAAAAAATATTATAAATACCATAATTTCATCTAAGCGATCCAGGTTGTAAAAAATAAATTTACATAATGAAAAGATGTTTATTAATTTAAAAATATATATTTATATTCCTTGATAACATAATTTTTCCCAAAAATCACACATAAGATATATTAAAGAAAGAAATGTGACATTTTGTGACTTTCATTGATTTACATATTATATAAGTCTTTTTTATGGAACCGTGTCCATTAAACAACTGGATTTAGATCCATAGGTGTTAAGGGTCCAATATTCTCATTCCGATAAAAATATTTCATGTGTTATAATAATTAATTAATATTTATTGTATTATTTTTTAACCAAAATTACATAGTTTACCCTTTACTGTGGTACTAAAATTCACCAAGGTTACTATTCATATTGAACATAAATAAAAGGGAAATAATCAATAAATTTGGAACATCTGAATCAAAAATTCTAATCCATTTTTCAAAATTAGAAACAAAAAATTTTTCGAATTAAATTTAAAATAAAACCCGTAAACTGCGATGAAAAAAAATTCAGAAAAATTTCCTTTTAAAACATAAAATTATTTTATAATAAACTCATGTAAAAAATCATTTTCAAAAAAATAATTTAATTATATTAAATCCAATTTAACTAATTAGAATTTAAATATAATACAAAAAAATAATTTGACCACGTAAAGGATTTATAAGAAAATGTAGTTTTTAATAAGAATCAGTATTTTCATTATTCATCAAAACATGAAACCTCTCAGAAAAATACCAAAAGTTCACACAAAGTATATTTTTAATTATTTATATGAAATAATATTTTTATGTTTACAAATAAAATCTATAAAATCATTAAAAACTGGATTTTTAATAAGTTCCCCATCAAAAGGTGGAAAACTGCCTTATTAGAAAAAACAATTCTTATAGGGGAAAATTGGATTTGTTGTTATATCATGTATAAAAACACATAATACAAATGTTATAAATTATATTTAATATATTTATTTCATTGATATAATAAAACTAGAGTTATTGTTTTATTTATTGGTATAAAATGCACTTGGAAACATTTAAATAGTTTTTTAGAAAATCATTTCCTTTTATTATTTTTAAACATTTTCATTCATTTATAATTAATTTTTCAATAAATTATGTCTAAAAATAATTTCAAAATTCATTTATTCATGTTAATACCTTCCATTATAATGTAATGGTTATAATTGTTTTTTAAATATAGGTATAATAATAAAATGATGTTTCGTAGAAACTCAATGTTGCGTGCAACACAAGGTAAACTAGTGTTGCATGTAATGAAAGATTAACATGGTGTAGCGTGCAATAAAAGTTATTAAATAAATATAATTCAAAAAACTCACTTGGTATTACGTTCTACCCCCCTTAAAATTAATTTATCCAAATGAAATTCTCTAGAGTCATCAAAGGTTTAATAGAAACCCACATCATAAAAATGAATAAGAAAAATACCTTTAAAAACAGAAAGTTTGAAAAATAATGGTTACCCAAAGTAACTCATAATTAGGTTTTCACATAGGTAAACATAGGTAAAAATTGAAAATATATACATGGAAGATAAATATAACTATCATGTTTTTATTTTGAGTGATACAGAACATGTTCTAGAGAAAGATAACAATCACAAAGACATAATTTTGTGATGATTTAAGGGAAAATTTAATTCATATGTAAACTAGGTTCAAGGATAGCATTTCTATGTATTCAAGATACTTTCCCTTGAGTGTAATAGTTTTAATTAGAAAAAATACCAACTTTATTTCATTTAATTTCATAATAACAGTCTCATCATTTCATTATGCCTTGATCAATTTTTATTTCATCTCTTGTTTCATGAAATATAAATGAATTTTTTATTCCTGAATCATTAACACATCACGAGATATATAAATAGAATGATAGTTCATTACATATGTCTTTGAATCATAACAGAAATGGTAAAAATTTTATGAATAAATCCTCATATGGAGAGATAATATATTAATATCTAAAAAGTCATCCAAATTTCAATATAAAAAATCTCATAAATTGTAACATTTTTTATCCTCCCAAAATATTAATATCCAAAAAAATTTGATAAAAGGTAAATAAATTTATTTAATAAAGTTATAATGAATCCCCTAAACAAATTGATGCTTCCCTTAATTTTCACACACCAAAAATGTAAATAACATTGTCATGTATTCTCTTGAGATATGAAAATAACTTGAATTGTCATAAAAGCATAGTGAAAAAATGCATGATTTCAAAAATTAACTCTATCATTATACCGTAAACCAAAAATTCTATAAACTAAATACATGATATGATATACCACATTACCATATAATTATCCCCAACATCATCAATACAATCCCCTTTTATCACAATAAAACATATCAATAATTTATTATCCCAACATCATACACATATTAAAGGTTATTCGTCACTTAATCTTATGGTTTATAAAAATATCACATTACTAGGTCAATCACGTTTCATGGTTACTAGTAACATTCATCATATTCCTTTAAAAACTTATGTAAAAATTACAGTGGATCAATACAGAGATATTTCACTATTTCATAATTCCATAAAGTACTTTTACAACATTATTTTAGTAATCCATTATATAAACAATCAATCATTCCACCACTTCATTTTCGTACTCTACATCACCAGTACTAATCGCATGTGATTTGAGTTTCTTTATGGATTTAATAGGTTTCTATCATCAATAATAATCGATAAACCATGGATTTGGGTATTGGTTATTATAATTACCATTTTCAATGAACCGGGAACAATGAAGTGTGGGAGGTACATTTGCATCATTATCTATATTTTTTCTATCACATCAGTTGTGAAATGATCAATGACCTCTTATCCCACAATTAAGACATTTACAAATCCCCTTAAGACAATTTCCTCCATGTTTCTTTACACACTTAGATCATAAAGAAAATCTCATCATCTTTTCTTCATGGTTTATATATTGCCTTTTAATCTCGATATTCTGTTTCTGGTCAAAACCATGATATTGAAATGTATCTCCAAGAAACAATTACAACATGATGGCGCAACACACAATATATATATATAATTACTGAAGTGTGTTATGGATAATTCAGTTTGAATACTTGGTTTTAAGCCATTGAATAATCTATCAACCTTACTTTCATGTTGAATGATAATTAAAGAATCATACCATACAAGTCTTGTAAAACATTTATTGCAATTACAAATATATTATTCATCCTTTTTCTTATGATCTAGGAACAACATCTCCATAATTATTCAAAGAATACATGGAAATGACTTATAGAAAAATGTGTTCTTTAAATTATCTCATTCAATGGATTTAATTTCATCATGATGCCTCATATTCCTGATCAAAATCTACCACTAGTCCTATTAACTTTCTAAATGATAGAAAACCAAAATTATTTTCTCATGCTCCGAACTCTAAAGGAAGGAAAATATATTTTTAGCAGTACTGATCCATTTTCCTATAGAACATGGATCAAAAGACCCATATAAATTAGTCGGATGTTTCCTAATGAAGGATTCAACATAAAGTGATTCCCTTATCTACACTTTTGAGAGTCTATAATGATTCATAACTTGGGTAAGTATGTAGATATGATTTTTTATTCCATATCAAAAAATATTCATTTTTTGAGGGGAACAATTATTTCATTACCCGTTGCATTCATTATTAACATGGATACTTTGACTTCCATCTATTAACTAAAACCAAAAACCATAGTGTAATCAACAATAATCATAGTGGTAGAAATAAAAATAAAAAGGAAACTACTTCTAATATCTAAATATATGACAACTTAGGTTTAATCCTAGTTTAATCATGATTAATATTAAATTAATTTTATTTTAACCTATAAATGGACTTATCCTTAGATATATCCCTCGACATATCCTCAGAAATATCTCTATGGATCTCACACAATTTTTCTCTTCCTAGTTTCCAAATGGTGACTAAACATTTTCTTTGATACTAACTATAATAACCCATGATTTTCATACATGGATGTTAAATCTATTTAAATGAAGATAAATTAAATTTCAAAAACACATTCTCGAGGACCGTAATATCATCATTCCTTTGGAAACATGTAACAAATTCTTATAATTTGATGAATGATCTTAAAATATTCCATTAATATCTTCTCCTTTTATTATTCCTACCTAAAACACTTTCTTCATATCATATGGAAAATATATATAAGAAAATAGTGAACTTAGATTCATAGTGTGGTTAATTAATGGGGTTATCAATAATATCATAATCATTGGACCCAATAACATAGACATAACATTTTATAATCATATCCTTTATATAAAATATAATAATTTCATGTCACAGATTAAATCGTATATGACCATAAAGAACATATTTCATGATATTTTTATCATAAGACATGAGATTGTGGTAAGCACATAATCATAGAAAACAATTTTCATATTAGTAAAGGCTCATTATTATGACCATATTAGATGAAAAACTCCTTTATTTAACCAAGATCACTCCCTATTCCAGTCACGTGTTAGTGAAACTAGTATGATTCCTGTTCAAGTCCTAAATTACTAAACCAATTTCATTTCTCATTCTAGTCGTGATTAAATCATGAGATATAAATATTTAGCCAATAAATTGTTGGGAGATATAAGTCTGACCCATTATATACTGAAAACTATACATAGTTGTTCCATAAGAACATAGATCATTCATTATATCAAAACCCAAGGAATGAAATGTTTTTGGTAAAAAAATTTCATTCAGAAAATAACAAATGAAAAATAAAGTAAATTCATAAATATAATTTTATCATAAACATAAAACATTATTATAATTAAAAATAATGGTATCGTTGAATTAGATACTTAGTAAAATATAATAGACATCAAGTGTCATTATCATATATGGAAAATAACTCTTCAAAAAAATATCCATTCTACTTCTAAAATATTTTTATTTTATAGAATGACTCTAAATATTACAAGAAATCATTTTCCTAGAAAATAAACATTTATGATTATAAGAAGAGCCTAAAAAATTATGGATTCAGGATAGAAAAAAGATATGTTTATGCCATAAAATTTAAGGAAACATTCCTTTAGTATTTTTATTAAAAATTAATAAATTTCCTTGATTAGAAAATGATAAAAAAATATTATTATTAAACCATTTTGTAAACGGTAAAATAAGGATAAAAAAACATAAAAAATTCAATGCATAATAGTAAAAACCTTTTTGAAAACATTTTTAGTAAACATGGATATGGAGGATAAATATTCCTCAATGAATATTTAAGGTTAAATAATATTGAATATTGATGAGATTGTGCAATTAATACTTATCACTTTATTAATTATTAAAATTTTATGCCCATGATTAAAAATAAACTATATGGATATGAAAATATCATAATATTAAGAATAATACTCATAAAATACATTCATGGGTGTCATATACACCACATAAAATATATGATTTAGTATATAAGGCATGTGTACCAAATAAATAAGTGATACAAAGATCCCATACCATAGGTCTGATTTCCTTCTTACATATCATAAAATCATATATAATGTATTACATAATTTTATTAACTTATTAATCAAGCATATTTATATGTATTATATCTTATATGATCATATTTTCTCCCATTAATAATATTCCAAAATTATTCTTCTGTTACGTGTAAATTACTTCATTTTATGAAGCATGTTTAATAATATATGTCCAACTAATTGTGCGTAAGATATAGTTCCATAATTTAAATAATGATATTATGGTAATATATTTCAAAATTATTAATTTTATAAATTTATATAATCCTTATTTAATGGTGAATATAAAAAATTAATTGCATCACGTTGTAGAGAGGGTAGGTCATACATACACATGAGCAATGGTATCATTCCATTAATAGTAACCATTTAAGGAAATAGATGGTATATATTTTGTTATAGAATAAATATCATGTTATAATTATCATATATATATATATTGTTTCCATTATTATGTTCATCTAAATATTGCAATGATGAAAAAATATATTAAACCACAGCATATAGATGATAATTTGTACGGACGCACACACGATGCTTTTTTATAGGACGAAAAAAATGGAATATGCATGATCCATAATCATAATTAAATATCATCATATATTTGATACTATATTTATTACTTTATAGTGTAATAAAAACATGAATATTAATTAGAAGAACAAATAATCTCGGAAGAGTTTGTAAAGAAGATTACCTCTTCCTTTGGAAACTTCCCTTAGATTTTCCATTAGCAGCACTAGGGTTTGTCTTTTGAGGGGATCATAACCTCTAAAACATGTATTGAAAAGTTTATAAGAAAAATTTTTAGGGTATGGTCGATCTTTAAGGATTAATGGGATGTAAATAAGCGAGAGAGGAGATGCCCATTTATAATTAAGGAGAATAGAACTTTTGGAATTTCAAAAAACATTAATTTATAATAAATTCAATTTCAATAAAAATACCACCAAAATTTGATTTATTCAATTATAAGATGATATAAGATTGTAATATAATCAAACAATATATTTTAAATATGTTTTGGTATTATTTTTAACTGTATAATTTTAATTATCCTTTATTTGACCTATCTTAATTTTAACTACAGTGAAAACTATTTCAATATTTAAAGGTTGTAATTTTTAATTTTTTGATGTCAATTAAATCATAAATGAATTATTTGTAACATTTTAGAAAATATATTATGTTATTTAAATATTTTTAATTATTTTTAAATAAATTAATAATATATTATTTTGATAAAATGTCATTAGTGTTGATTTTAACACTATTAATTTTTTGGAATTTTAAAAATATCGATAAAAAGATAACATAAAAAATATTTTATTATATACCTAAGATGTCAAGTTCACCAATAAAATTAATTTATCACATTAATTATCACAAATTATATTTATTTTAATATTTTTAATAACATGTATTTGATATTTCTATTAATAAAGTAAATACTAAATCAGTATTTTATACTTATTTATTTAATAAAACATAAAAATAAAATACTATTATGAAGAAAAATATTATATATGTTTTAATAATGTTTATATTCCATTATAAATTATGTGTAACCCTATATACAAAATGATATTTTATTTAATACAAGAATGTGATATCCTTAATGTTTTATTAAATAAAATATTATAAATACCATAATTTCAACTATGTTATCCAAAAAGTAAAAAAATAATTTCAGAAAATGGAAATATGATTATTCACTTAAAAATGTACAGCTGTATTCTTTCATAACATATCTTTTTCCCATGTTGACACATAAGATATATTAAAGAAAAAAGAAACTGACATTTTGTGAATTCCCTTGATTTAAATATTATATAAGTCAGTTTTCTTGAAAACTGTCAGTTAAAAAATATTACATACATCCATAGGTGTAATGGGTCTAATTATATTCATCTAATGGAATTTTTTAATGTTTTAGAGTCATTTAATAGTCATTATAATTTTATTTTTAGCCTAAATTGATCAATTTACCCTTTACCATGGTAACAAAATTCACCAAGGTTACTAATCATATTGACCAAAAATAAAGGGGGCTTATTCACTATATTTGGACCTTATTAATAAAAATTTTTAATCCATTTTTGAAAATTTGAAACACATAACTATCAGAATTTAATTTAAAATAAAATAGGTAAACTTCTTTGAAAAAGTATTATTCGAAAAACATCCCTATTAAAAAATAAAATGTTTTTATAATAAATTCATGTATAAAATCATTTTAAAAAACTAAAATTGAGTTATTTAATATAGAAATTAACCCATTAAAATTTAAATATAATAAAAACATTCTTTTACCTTCTAATGGCTTTAATGAAAATATTGTTTTCAATAAAAAATCAGAATTTTCAATATTCATCAAAACATGAATCATCTTATAGAAATACAAAAAGGTAACCCAAAGTATATTTTGATATCCTTACTCAAAATAGGAAGTTTATTTTTTCAAATAAAATCTATAAAACATTAAAAAATTATATTTTTAACAAGTGCTCCACCAAAAGGCTGAAAACCCGTATTTTTAGATAAAAATACTACTTTTTGCGTAATATTGATATTTTTGTCATATAATGTCCAAAAAACATAATATGAATGTTAAAAATTATATTAAAAACATATATTTCATTAATATAGTCCAATAATATTTATTTTTTATTTATTTGTATAAAACAAGTTTTTCAGATTTATATCATTTTTTCAAAAAACATTTTATTTTTTATAAACAAAGTTAAATTCATTTATAATTAATCAGTCAATGAATTTGTTTACACAATAATTTCATAATTTAGTTAAAAATTTTCATACATTTCTTTATAATGGAAGTGTTGTAATTTTCTTTTTCAAATAAGTATAATAATAAAATAATGTTTCGTAGAAACTCAATGTTTCATGCACACAAGCTAAATTGGTGTTGCATGTAATGAAATATTTGCATGGTGTAGCTTGTAATGAAATCCATTAAACAACTAAAATTCATAAAAAACTTTTTGTGTAATAGTAAAAAATTATGTATATATTTTTTGGAAATAATGACTTGGAAGAAAAAGGATTTTTGGCCGAAGAGTGAAAAAAATTACTTTTTCTTAAAAAATTTATTTCGGTCTCTTTATTAATTGTATAGAAAAAATATGAAGTAAAGAATATTATAATAATAAAATAAAAATATTATAAAAAACTGTTATTTTATTTGAGGATTTATCATTCTATTTCATCATAAAAAATTTCATAATAAACAACCCCAATAAACAATGAGGTTATAACATAAAACCCTTACGACTTAGGTATCTTTTTAATTATAATCCACAAGAAAATAATAAACATGGATACGTATGTAAATACATATAATTATCATATTAATAATAAAAAAATTATTTCAAGGGAAATATATACACCACAAAAAATATTTATGTGGTGAATATGACATGTGTCTGACACATTTAAAAGTGAGATGAAAATTCCTTACATCGTGTCTCAACTTCCTTTATACACGTTCAAACCACTAGTATAATAAATATTAGTTTATTATAAATCTACAAAATTAAAATAATCATATATATTATACAATATATGATTTACTATAGACCATTTATTACCCGTTTATTAATAATTCCTTATTAAAATAACATTTCAGGTAAAAAATGCATTATTTTTCAGGTATGTTTTGGTTTCATAGTTTTGGTCATTGTATATTGATTATGGTTCCATAATTTAGATAATATTTATAATTAAATATATATATATATATAACATAATTATTATATACATATTTATATTATTCCATATTTTTTAGATATATGAAATGGATAACACCGTTTATTTATATGGTAGGTCATACGTATGCATAAACGAAGTTTCGATTTTCCCAATGGATGGAATGAAAGAATGGTTAATATTAATTCAGATTTTAAAAATAATTCCATATCATAGATATCATATATATATCCATTAAATATTTCTTTATTACCATCCATATCAAAAATAAAATGAAAAACACAACACATCACATCGTAGACGCGGTAGTGTAAACATACGCATGAGCGATGTTAACTTTTTCCAATGAACATGAAGGTATGAAGTAAAAATGTGATATTATAATTTTATAAATATAATTTTATCATAAATAATATATATATATATACTTTATATTTATATCCATTGGTGAGATGGAAAATGATCAACATCGGTTCGCAAGGCAGTAGTCTTCCGTACTCACGATCGACGATTTCATCTCCCATTTTAATGGATAATGATATATGTGTTGGTTATTAAAATAAAATAATAACATATAAGTTATAGTATATAATTATTTTTTTATATCATCATAATTTAATAATATTTTTAGTAGGCGGAAGATGAAATAAAACAATAATGCGTAGTTAAGAGCTTTACATATTCATTGGAGAACCTCTTTAGGTTTATAACTAAAGCATTATTTAGTGGGTTTCCAAAAAAACATAATCCCTCTAGGAAATGGTATGGGAATTAATAAATGGTTTTTTCTAGGTATTTCTAAATGAAAAAGATATTAGAGTGTGTATAAGAGAGGACAGGTGATTTCCTTTTAAATGTAGGGAAAAGATCACACTTGAAAACTACTTGTAAATATCCCAAAATAATCCAAAATGATAAAGTAATCTCCATGAAATATGACTCCAAATGAATATATATTATAATGTTATATATTATATGTTTTAAATATGGAAAAAATATTGTTTAGAGAAGTTTAGTTGGAAAAAATATTGTTATCATTTTGTTTAACTGCCAGATAAACCTATTTTATCCTTAGTTGTGATAATTAATGTTTACGGTTTTACAACTCATTATAACTAAAAAATATGTTTAAAAATTATATAATATTAATTATTATTATTATAAATATTGAACCCATTTTTTAAAAATTCAATTTAAAAAATTTTCAGAATATAATATAAAACTAAACCCGGAGACGTGAAGAGAAAGTGATTTTTCAAAGAAAAAATTATCATATGTGTAAAAACATTTTATTTCAAATTTCGACATGAAATTCATTAAAATTTACTTAATTTGAATAATAATAATATAATTGACTTAATTTTACTTCTAACCCCATTAAAAAATGCAACATTGTCAATATTTTAATGAATAAAAAATTTATAATTAAAATATATAATTTTTAAAATTCATTAAAAAATAAATATTTTCGAACAATTGTCAAAAATTAAATCTAAGATAATTTATACATGATGATTTCAAAAATTTAGTTAATCCTACAAAAACATTAACTAAAATTTTAAAAAATAACATTTATTATTTGTTCACACAAGTTAATAAAATCATTTTTTGAGAAAAAAGTATTTTTGAAGCCTATAAATGAATTACTAAAAATTAAGTACTTTTTTATCAATATGTTCTATTTATAAAAACAAATTATACATATTTTTAAAATTTCAGTTATTCATATTCATTACTCTATATTTAATGGATAGGTTATAATAAACATGTTAAAATAGTAATATTAATAGTATATTTTGGTTCGTTAAAACTCAGTGTTCCGTGTAAGACATGTTTTCAATAAAATTAATTTTATTTGAAAAAATATATATTTAGTAAAATATTATAGTGTTTCAATTATAATTCCTTATTATCCACATATTAAATAATTATTTGTGAAATTAATATCTGAGTGCTAATCATTTGGTTTCCCTTACATGTTTCTTCTTTGTGGTTATGATATATGTGTATTGTTCATGGAATTTTCATATCTAAAATAATAATGATAAGGTAATAAATTTTTTTAATATTATTATAATATCCCATTACCTTTTTAAACAACTGATTTTTATGGTTGACAAATAATATTTAAAAAAATTATGTGATTATTATATTAATAAAATTAATAAATTTATCTATAAATATAATTTTAAATGTTACCATAATATAATTATAAAAACATTTTAAATTAATAATTACTATATATTATTACCAAAATTTATGTTTTATTAATAATTTTTTACTTAAATATTATAACATTATTAATGTATATTGTAATACCGATCCAAAAAAGAGCATGTTATAATAAATAAATGAGTAATAATATGTTATTGTATCGTGACAATATAGAAATCAAAAAATATTAGTTATTTAAAAATTAGTTTTTAAATTAATAATATATATTAAATAATATGTGGAACAATACGATAAATAAAATAGAATGGTAAGAAGTTATTACTTACAACGTGTCTTGGTATGCTCATTTTAAGAGGTTAAATTTTACGATGATAATATATTTTTAATATATTTAATAGAATTGAAAAATTAACTTAATAAAACTTAATCATGTAATAAATATCACATTTATTAACTAATTCATCTTTTAGAACCAACTATGTAATATGGTGGTGAAAAATGAAATATGCAGTTCATGAAGGTGATAATCCAAACATAACATGGGAAAAGTTTTCATTTTACAATGGATTAAAGGTTGGTAGATTATTTGTGTTACATCAGCATAAAAAAATTATGTATACTAATTATAGTTAAGTAATTAAATTAGTAGGGTTATAATAGATTTTTAGGAGGTGTAAGAATAAATAATCTTTAAATAACTTGATTAAGAAAATTACCCTTTCCTTTTATATCCTCCATTAAACCACCCATCATGACTTTATAAATTAGTCTTTTTTGGGATTTTGATGCCTCTTAGAAGTGTGAATGAGTATTTTATATTGTTTTTTAAATTTTGATTCATTATTATATGGTTTATTTGTGAGGATAATTTGGGGTTAAAGGGGCCTTTTATAGGGTATATTAGTGAAATTTTCGTAAATATTAGTTACTTAATAAAAAAAGTGAAGTCATATTCATGTAAAGTGGGTCAAATGTGGATACAATTAACAATATATAATAGTGAGGTAGAGAAATACTCTATAAACTCATTTGAAGATAGTATTTATTGATATTTTAAGGTTTTAAACATTGATTTAAAACTTTTACTTTAATAGATTCTTTTATAACCAAAAAAGAAATTGAAGTTATAACCTGTTTTTAAAACTATAATTAAAATTATTAATTGTTTTTTAGAATATATATAAATATGTGAAGTAAAAAATATCATAAGTGTTAACATAACAGTGAAAACGGTTTAAATAAAAAATTACTTTTACGCATAAAAATGAAATTACAATAAAATAATTTATATTTTTGATTTACATTAATTTTTTTTATTAAAATAAGGATATTTTTGTGACCTTCAATGAAATCCCAAACCGATTGTATCATTTTGTATTATTAATTAATGGAAAATGACCAAATAATTTTTTTTAAAGTATAAAACATAAAATAGTTTCCAAAAATGAAATCATAAATTTATAAAAAAAACCCATAGATTTGTGGATTTGTTGGAGAAATTTTATAGAACCCATAGTTCATGGAGAGTATGGGTTATTGTATTCATTAACATTCTTTCATTAAAAAATCTTAATTCTAACATTATTCGATATGGTTTATATGGATTTTAATATCATTGATGAAGGATTCATGATAATAAAAAAAAATTTGGGGATTGGATGAAGGTATGCTGAATTTTTTTTATTTGAGTTTGACTGGATTCTAGATCTATGTAGATGGATTTGTGAAGGGTAGTTTCATACAGCTAATTTTTTAAAGGGAATATTCATTTACATGATGAACATAGCTTTTTTTCTATATAAAAAATCATGTAGTTGATCCATTTTTGTAACGAGATGCGACACATATCCAAAAGATCTACCTAGATAAATTTTTAATTCATAATGATATTTTAAATCATGTAGACATTTTCTAATAACAACGTAAACAATTGGAAACATATCTAAATTCATATTCGTATATCTGATTCATATAGTAAAATATTCCATGTAGCTGATTTATGTTGAGAACCACATATTTTATTGCTACATAGATGATTATACTTAAATTGTGTGGTTTATTTCGGTATCTCACTATGTGTGGTTTTTTTCATAAATTCTTGTAATTTAAAAATTCTAACGATAATTAATTATGATGATAGTTAAATTGTTCTAAATTTTTATATAATCGTAGGATTTTATTTTAAATATTTTATTATAGAACGTTTTGAAGGAGTGTTTAGTGGTTATTAAATAATTTTAGATGATGATTTTAATACACTTCAAAATACCTTTTGATCCAAGATGCAGATATGGTCATTATCAGCTATAACTGATATTTTTAGGTGAAAAATTTTAAATAAAGATTTGGGAGAATTACATTTGAAATTTAATAACAAATAGAGAATGGAGATTAAGGGGTGTGTCCCCTAATTGGTAATAAGAAATAGAAAAATTGTTGTTGTGCAGTTGAGAGATGATGGAGATGCACATTAATAAAAGGTGTTCCAAAGACAACATTTGATCATAAGTGATTAACATCTAATAGAAAACATATCATCAGATGATTTAAATTTTATTTTATAAATTTTTTCAGCAGTTATTTCAATATTTTACTATGGAAAATACGTTCTAGAATATTCGGGAGGCTCTTTAAAGTGGATATATATTATTTTTTCCAAAAATAAGGTTTTATAATGATCTTATTTTTTGTGTAATAATATTTTTTACTACTACGTGAAGTTTTGATGTTGGGTGTGACTCATAAAATTTTTTATTGGATTCAACATCAATTCTTGTAAGATGATTTCACTTAGGGATATATTGAAAATAATTTATGGTTTGGAGGAAAAACTAACCGTGAAAATGAGTTGTATTCTTCACAATATTTAAACACTATAAAAATATGTATCCTATTTAATACATAATTTTATAAATGATAGTATTAGTCTGAGTTCTTTCTATTTTTATTAAATCATAATATAACAATTCACATAGTTTTATTTCTATTTTAAAAAAATTGTAAAAAAAATACCATTATTGATTCAACCCCCTTCTCAGTATAGGAAACTGATACTTAAATGTACATTAATTGGTATCAAAGTTATAGTTATCTATGTTAGATCTAAATAATCATTCTTTGAGACCTGTATAATATCAACTTTGTTAATATTAGTTGTGTACCTATATTTAAATGAAAAAATTATCACATTTGGAAGTATCTAATGTTTTAATATATTTTATATCAAATTATAGAAGATGAGGAGGCAATGATAGTGGGTTTTACACAAATTCAATGTGAAAATAAAATAACATTTATTAACAATTGAAATATGGATATTGTTGTAAAGACACAAAATATTATCCTCATGTCATTATCCACGAAATTATACATAATATTTAAGGGCCTACAAACTACCAAGGAAATCTGGAATAAGTTAGAGAGAATCTATAAATGTAATTTAAATGTCAAATAAGCAAAGATACAGATCTAGAATAAAATTACATTTAAATAGAACATGATGAATGTTTTGATGACTTCATTACTAATGTAAATGAAATTATGATTAATTTTTGATGCATTAGTTAGAATCTGAATAATTCAATAGTTATGAAGTAGTATATGATAATTTTTTTGAATTATTTAATCCCAAAATTTATAAACATGAAGAGAGATAATATCATTATCTTGATGATATGTATAATATTTTCATTTATTATGATAAACAACATCATATTATATTCAAGAATAAAGTGACAGAAGTGATGTATTTCAAAGCCTTGAGAAGAATGAAACTTTTTAATGATGAAAATGTTTTTGAAATAAGTAATTTGTATAATGAATAATAATATCAATGTTTTCATTCATTCATTTAAAAAAATGGAAAACTTAGGAACATAGGTATATTCTTTGTTATATGTTATAAGTTCAATGTTCATAGAAAAAATTAACATAATTTTCCAAATATTAAATGATATAATTATGAATGTGAAGATGTTGAAAATACTTAAGGAAAGTAGTGGATAAAACATTTATAATGAAACCTCATTGGATGGTGGAAGAAAGAAGATATTTCAATGAACCAAAAGAAGAAAATAAATGAAATAAGAATTATAAGCTGATCTTATCTCTTGAAGTGACTTAGATAAAGAGGTATAAAAAAAATATCCAAATTTTACTGCTTATGTTTAGAAGATTGTTGATTCATAGAGTGTTGATGAAGATGATTCTAGACCAATAGATTATTAATACATTATTAAAGATTGTCATTAGGAATTTTTTTAGAAAAACACTATGCTCATGAAATATAATTATATTCTAGTAAGAGAAAATGGAAAACTAGTTGATGAAATTAGTGAGAAAGTGAAAAGGTAGATAATACTTGTAAAAGAAAATAAATATCAAATTGAACTATTCCATATATGAGAATATGATCAAATATATTGATGAAAAACTATCTTTTAATAATGTGTAATTATCAATAAAACAATCAAAATTCTTTATTAATAAAAAATATATAATAAGGAAAAAGAAGGATTTCAAAGGTTATAATGAATTAAATGGTTAATTATCTAGATATGTTGCAAACATTCTAGTAAATGTTTCATATAAAAAAATGTTTCCAAAATAGGTTAAACTAACTATGCATGATTAAATCAAAATTATTATCAAATATTGATTATTTAAAATAGATATACATTTCTTATTAATGTACCTGATGAAATAATTGGATTTAATGAAACTTCATTTCCTAAAAAAGAATAATTCAGATTCCACCATCCCACTAAATATCAATTTTTCATAGAAAATTTCTTAATAAAACTCTATAATTTAAAGAAAATTAATTTTTTGGGTTTTTTATGGTGTTATAGGATACTCATACATTTTGTAAAAACTATTCCTTGAAAATAAAAGGAATTGGTATAACACAAAATAAGAATGAGAATTTGAAATTAGAATATTTTAATCATATTGAATGGATGAATAAAAACATGTTGTGTGTCAGACATATTTATGACATTGTGCTTGATGTAATATCTAGGGGAATACATGAATCATTAAAATTTCAAGGAATGGAATAAATTTATCTCAATTAAGTATAAAAAATGGAAACATAATCTTAATTTGTGATGCTCCAATACATGTTACTTAATAAGTAATATTGAGAACTTATTATGGTATAGAAGACCCAGTCATCTTGGGAAAACAAGCCTATGAATGATTATGAACCATGACATAGTGACGGAATTACCTATGTTGATGATAGATCAAGACAGAATATGATTAACATGTTATAAGGTATTTATATCACTAAATAATCATAGGAAGGTGGATATTACTACTGTAATACAATTTTAATTGTACCTCATAAATTATTATGGCCCAATGAGAAAGAATTATACCTGAGGTGATCCTTATTTCCTTATTTTCTATGATCATTTCACTTTTATGACTAATTTTCTTTTCATATAATAAAGGTATGTGGTTGTTAGATTGTGTAAAATGTATAAAAGTACAGTAGAAAAATAACATGGTTTGTGCATTAAAAACTAGATATCTAATAATGGGAAAGAATAAAAAGGTGATGTGTTTGGAACTTATATTTGAAAACATGGAATCAAACATCACTATAGATCACCCTATACACCAAAACAGAATGACTTTTAAGGATTAATAAAATGATTATTTTTTAAATGGATATAATAATCCTCACCAAGAATGATGTATCATTATATTTCTAAAGAGAAGAAATATGTATTGATGTGAACCTTAAGAATAGATGTCTCCTAATACAAGAAACACATGGTACACCCGATGAGATGTTGTACAAAAAGAATCTTATAGTGAAACTTTTCAAGGTTTCTATGGTTCTTATTATATCAAAATCAAAGGAAGAAATCTAGCAATGTTTTAAGAAAATACATATGAAGAGTATTTATAGGATATTTATCTAGTGTGAATTGATTAAATAACTAGAATAAAATATTTGAAAAGATTTTTTATTTTTCATATGTTAAGATTCATAGAAATCTAGTCAAAATAAAATAATATATTTAATAATATTTTAACTATCCTGTAGAGAATAGTTAGTATATTTATAATGAAATGGTTGGAATGGTTTCTGAAATCTGTATAGAAATAGTTGATATTAATTCAGAATATTCTAGTGACAATTATGGAGGTTCTGGTAGTGAAAACATTATTCTCAAATATTAAAGTAATATTTTGGCATGGATAATATCATTTGGGACCAAGATAAACCAATTCATACTAGAAGAGGACTATAATATGAAAACAAAACTACTCTTTCACCACAAGTTAAACCGATAATAGTGGATAAGTCTGTTTAACAAGATGAATTTGTAGAAAATATTAATAAAAAATTTAATAAAATTGAGAAAATCCTTACATGAGAAATTTTTCCAATATTGAAAAAGTAAAATTCCACTAGTATAAAATTGGTCTTAATGAAAAAAAGGAATGAGAAAGGTTAATTCGAATGGAACAAGACTGCACTAGTTTGCAATGTATATTCTCAAATGTAAGGAAATGACTTTAAAAATACTTTTTTTCAAGTTTCTGGACTATGTAAAATAATAATGTTATTGGTAGTGTAAACTCTTAAGAATTATAATGTTTATCAAATAGATGTAAAGTCTGTGTTTTTAATGGTGATATTGATGATGAAGCCTTTATTAAACCACTAAAAGTTATCATTATATAAAATTATGGAAGAGTGGTATTTAGATTGATAAAATATTTGTATGGATTGAAACAATATCCAAGGGCCTTGTATTCAAAACATGGTTATTGTTTGAGAAAAAATAGGTTGTTTAAGAAGAATTTTAATAATATGTTGTACTTGAAGAATGATTCCTCATACATACTGATGATCATTCTATATATAGATGACATAATTATTTATAATAATAATAATTTCTTATGTGGGGATTTCATGACAAATATAAATAATTAATTTGATATTTCCAGGCTCAGAGAACTAAACTACCTTTTAGGATTACAGATTTAGTAGGACACTATATATAAATTTATTTTACAAGATAAGTATACCAAATAAAATTTTATAAAATTTTGAATAGATGATTCTAAATATGTTCTTATACATATATCAATTGGCACTAAGTTGAAAAAATAAGAACTAAGAGTCCATGTTGATCAAAAAAATGAAGAAGCATGATTGTTAGTCTTTTTTCTCATAATTACCACACCTAATGTTGTATATGTGGTGAATTTGTGTTCAATTTATCAAAGTGAACCAATAGATTCACAGATAATTAAAGTTAATTGTTTTAGGTTATATAAAAAATAAAATTTAATTATTGATTCCATAGTAGATTCATTACAGACTAGTACTTTATTAGATACAATGTTTTTGATTGTAAAGATGACTTTACATATCATAGATCCACATGAGGTGGTGTTATTCATTAAAGATGATTATTTTCTATGGTAGATTATTAATCAAAGTTCAGTGACCCTAATTATAGCTTAATTAGAGTATGTAGAGGCTATAATTATAGTTACACATGCCTAATATATTCAGGTTCAATAGGAATATTTTTGGGTTGATGTTTAGAGACCGTTATAGTATCTTTGTTACAATGATTGAACTACTAATCGATCAAAAAACCTTATTCAATAATATTATTCTAAGAATATTGAAATTTATAATCATTGCATAAAAAATAATATCTCTTTGGGTGAAATAAAACTTTTTTATTTTGGAACTTAAGAGTAGATTCTCGAAATATTATAAAATATATTCCACATGAGTGTTTTTTGGAAATAAACCTGAAATTTCATGTCCATACCTCCCCACACACTTGAATAGTAGTTTCTTTTAGACTCCCCATAGTGCATTGGATAATTCTACCAATGGTTGAGAGATGTCTATGATATAAGTGGAGTGAAGGTGATGTTTTGGTTTCTGTTATTCTGATGTTACTAAAGATGTTCTCTTAATGATGATAAATCATCGAAGGGACTCCTAATGAAGGGAACGATGATTATAATGGTAGTTTCCCAGTAGTTTTTACATAGTGGGGTTTTTTAGTACATTTCAAATAATTCACCTTAGAGGTGATGAAGGTAGTAAGCCAAAGGACTTGAATTTGTGTCGTCCAATAATTCTCCCTCATCAGATACCATAAAATGGGTTTTTTTCTATAAGAACCAAGTTTAAGTATGAGGTATGGTAAGTTAGGGGTTTCAAATTTATTTTAAAAAATCTCAAGAGGGGAACTGATGAACCCCATGGGTTTTTTTATTTTCTAGAGAAATATTGAATATCCCATAGCTCTTGGTGAGTACGGGTTATTGAATTTGTTAACAACATTACGTGAGGCACTCTAAAGTATGATATTGTTTGAACAGTTTTATATGGATTTAAATATGATGGATAAATGATTTATGATTCTAGAAAGAGTTTTTGATAATTGATAAAGGTCAAATGAAGTTGTTGTATTTGAGTTTGAGTGGATTCATGATCCACATAGCAAATTTTGTGAAGGGATATTTCGCATAGATGATTTTTTAAAGGGAAGATTCATATAGGTGATTTACATAGACTATTATACTAAGTAGGAAAGTCACATAGCTAATTAAACCATGTAACTAAATGAATCACATGTCCAAATGGTCAATGTTTCTTGATTTTGGAATTCACGATCTTTTTTCGGCCATGTAATTGATTTATGAAAATGGTATAACTGATTGAAAACATAGTTTAATACATATTCAGATCACCAATTCATGTAGGAGAATATTATATATAGAATATTTCTATTGATAACCATATATCCTATTTTTGTGTAACATATTATATAACAATTACATCACTGGTTCATATTTCTCACAACATATGTATTGGTTTTCTATAATTGTTCATAATTTAAATATTCGAATGATAATTAATTATGATGATTCTTAAATGGTTTTGAATTATTCCATTATCATATGAATATATTTTCATGACGTGATTCTAATATGTTTTTAATGAGTTTTCAATAGTTCTGGAAAAATTTTAAATGGTTATATTAATACAATAGAAAAAACCTTTTCAAGCCACGATGCAGTTATGACCACTTTAATCTATCACAGTGATTTTGGGGTAAAAAATAGAGTATGCAGATAGTGTAGTATGATCTATGTGAAGTAACATAATATATATAATGTAGATCACAGGTATTATCCCCTATATAGTTAAAAAAGGGAAAACCTTTTAATTTGAAGTGGAGAGCTGAAAATGGGACTCACACAAAACCAAAAGATATTCGGATTAGGAAATTTTTTATTTAGTTACAAATATACTATTAAACTAATGTTTTGAGTAGATTATAATTTTAGTTTGAGAATATATTTTTTTAGTGATTTCATGAATTCCCTATATGAAATACTTTCTGATATATTCTATAAGATCATGGAAGTGTAAATTTATTCTTTTTTGTCGAAGAACCCTATTTTTTCTGGTGATCTTATTCTTAGTATAATAATATATTTTACTATATCATGATGTTTTTATTTTTGGGTGTGAATAAAAACATTTTTTAGGATCCCACATGATTTATTTCACATGGATTTTACTTGGGGATATAATAAAGGGAATGAATGGTTGGGGTGAATAACCATCCATGACATGGATTAGGATTCCTCATTGGATCTGAACCTTGTAAAAATCCATGTACTCTATGCTCTTTCATTTTTTACATGGTCATGTGTATCTAAGTTATTTCTATTTTTTAATCATAATCTAACAAGTTAGAAGGGATTATTTCTGTATAATAAAAATTGAAGAAATATCATTTTACCGGTCTAACATCCCTTTTATGTAAGGGATTATGATCTTGATAAGAACTTAAATTTCTAAATAAAAACTAAATTTAGAATTTTATAATATTAATCAAAAAGATTCATTTTAAGAAAACTCAAAATTTTAATATATTTTTTAATTAATTTTTATTTTATGATGATGCCATAAAAATTTTGGTATTTTTTTAAAAAGTATTTTTACTATTCATATAAAAACATCCATTTTAAAAAAATAAAACAAAATCACACTAAGATAATTTTTAATCAATATAATGAAGTTATTTTTTCAATTTCAATTTCAATTTTTTAATTTAAATTTTATATGAAAAAATATACTGAAAAATATTTGTATTGAAAAAGTAATTTTTTAAAATTCAGTGTTTTTATTTTTATATGATATCAATTACTGATGACTGTTAATTTATTTTATTGAAATATTTTTAATAAAATAGTTTTTAAAAATGGTCAATTTAATTTAAAATAAAAAGAAAAACAATTTAAAATGGATATCTGAAAAATATCATTTTTATGTGTAATGACCTGGAAATTCTATATAAAGTTTTTTTAAAATTGTTGTGGATTATTAAGAGTCTGTGAAAATTGATGGCATGTGATTCTGTGGCTCGAGGATCCTAGAATGGATTTTTAGAATTTTTTTGGTACATTGAGTAAATGTGAAGGTAGCATTTTCTATCTTTTGAACTGGTGCTCAAATTAAAAATATGAGGGCACCGTTGAATCCATATCACTGAGATTCGCTTCAGGGAAGCTTAACTTTGACCGTCAAGGGTCGGATGAAAAAGTAGATTTGTTGAACATTTAAAAAAATAATAAAATAACTAAATGATATTCTATTTTTATTTTTGTATTCGTTGTAAAATTTTGGTGGGACCATAGTGCAACGTTAGACCTTTAAATGGCTTGACTCGTTTTTTGTGTAACTACACTATTGGGAGAAATAATGGCTTCTGTAACCACACCATTTAGAGTGTTAATAGGTACATTAATTAAACTCATTAATGAACCTCATTAATTGTGTGATGAGTTAATATCCACCTTCACCCTCTATTGAATTTGATCTCGATCTTGGGTTTTGGAAGAGCTACAAGAGGAAGTGTTGGTGCTAAAATTTGGAACGAAGAAGAGGCCCCAAGACAACCCCATGGATTGCCTCGCAGAGCCACTTTGCGGAGTCCCCCAGCACCACGACCACCGTGAAGCAAAGAAGGCAGGACACTCCGTAAACGAATTTTACGTTCACGAACCAACTGCGAATCAAAGAAGGTGGGATGCTCCGCGAACGGATTCTATGTTCACAAACCCACCGCAAAGAGAATGAGGTGGGACGATCTGTGAAACCATTTGACGTTCACGAGCCTGCCGCAAAACCACGCTGCCCCTTTTCACGCCATGTGAGCTCTACTCCGTGCCGCATTTTCCCTGTAAACATCAGGCTCCCCCTGAGCTCCATGGATGGACAATCCGACATTTCGGCTTCCCATCTCCCGAATCACGAAGCATTATTTTTCTCGGTGAACCATGATCGGTGTGAGGTACTTCTTCTTCGTGAAGTGCCTCCGCATTGTCTCGTTTTGATCCCCTCTTCCGAGAGGTATGCCCTTCGTGAAGCCTAGAGGCCTTTATGAAGGAAGGGGATCCCCAAGGGGACCCGGGTTATCACGAAGAGTTTATTCTTAGTGAAAGACCATTCATGTACACTTGATCCATTTTTTAAGGCAAGATCAATGTACTTCATAAAGCACATTGCTTCCCAACATCCTGATTCGTGAGGCACCTTTTCTCTGTGAGGCTGTGCTCCGCGAATGCCCTCCCACTTCGCAAAGCACCCCCCATTTTCTCCTCCACCCCATGCTAAGGCTAAGGCACCCCAATTTGTGATGAAAACCCCTTCACAAGTGCCCTCCACCACGCGGAGCAACAGATCTTTACACGGACCTTGCCTATGGACCCCTCTGCATGAAAATTCCTTTTTCCCATGCGACCCTCCAGGTTTGTACGATGTGACTTGAAAGTCCCCTAGACGATATCGCCCGTTGTGTTGCTTTTCCTAATGATTCTTCGCATAGGCACACAAATGGCTATTGCTTATTCTCATAGCCACGCTAACGTGGACCCCTCGATGGTTCGCTCTACGACCCCCCTTCACCACGGTGTTGCGATGCCTTCCCTCCCACAAGGAGAAGAGGGTACCAGTTATGTATGTCCATGGGGTTCGGAGTGAACCCACCTCATCAGATCTGCAAGACGTTAAACAGCCAAGCACCCTCCTCCTCAGCACATGACGTTAAACTGTGACCTCGCCTCATGCCTCTCACGTGGGGTGCCCCCACCTTGGACATTCTCCACGCCCCCTGGTCTCCACAGTGGATTATATCCTCCTTTTGGGAGTGGCTTTTTTCCACGGGGTAAGGCCAGACACCTTGGTGTAATCCCCTATATTTTATTGCAAGAGGCCGCACCCCAGCTCCTCCTCACTTCCTCGGTGCCAATGCCAGCAGAGGGCGTGATAGGGAATGAGGATCCTCCTTTATTTAGTCCAAAGTCCCTCTCCCGCTAAGCTTTGTCTCCCTCGGGCCTCCATCCTGGTGTAAGCCCTGGCACCTTGGGCCGCTAAACGCATAAGCCCTACTCTTCTTCACTTCCCACAGATGCCCATTTCACGACGTGGTCGTCAGACCCTTGCTGCCTTTTGTTTCTCACACTAAGCATGACTCACGTGGGCTTAGAGTAATCATCGACCATGACATCACCCCGTCCCACATGATGTTAAACTATATACCCAAACTACGGGGACTTTTATCCATGTCAAGGCACGGTATGTAGGAAGCCACCACGAGGTTCAATCCCACCATCCGGTTGTTCTGACCCCCATTCATGTCGGTTCTCCCCCATCCCTCATGACGTTGAACATCATACTCGAACTATGGGGACTTCGATCCATCTCAAGGCATGATACGTACGAAGCCTCAACGAGGTTCAAGCCCACCACCAAGTTGTTCCGACCCCCATTCATGTCAGTTCGCCCCCATCCCGCTTGACTCTAAACTGCATTCCCAACCCGAACTATGGGGACTTTGACCATGTCAAGGCATGGTACCTAAAAATCCTCCACAAGGTTCAAGACCACCACCCGGTTGTTCCGACCCACATTCACATTGGTTCTCCTCTCTCCCGCATGACATTAAATTGTATACCCGAACTACGGGGACTTTGATCCATGTAAAGGCATGGTACACAGGAAACCTCCACGAGGTTCAAGCCCACCATCCACACTGGGCCTCCATAGAGCATGAGCCCCAATCCATCCTGAACTACATAGACATTGATCCATGTCAATGCATGGTACGCAGGAAGCCTCCACTAGGTTCACTCCCACCACCCACCTATACCCCTAGTCCCTTCATGTCGTTTCTCCAACACCATCCTGAACTACGTGGTCTTTGATCCATGTCTAGGCATGGTACGTAGGAAGCCTCCATGTGGTTCACGATCACTATCCACCGGTCGTTCCGACCCCCTTCATGTCGGTTCACCAACACCTTGGGCAGCCCAGAGTGTAAGCCCCACACCCATCCTGAACTGTGTTGTCTTTGATTCATGTTAAGGAATCCTACATAGGAAGCCTCCACAAGGTTCCATCTCAACAATCATAGGCCCTGACCGTCTACGTGTCGGTGTTACATGCCCCTTTTCTTAACTATGTGTACATTGATCCATGTCAAGGCATGGTACATAGGAAGCCTCCCTGAGGTCCAAGCCTAACCACCATTGGACTGCAGGTCTACTTCCAGTGGTTAGCCATTGCGACCTCATTCAGCGGTAAGCCGTTGTCAACCTCATTTAGCGGTAAGTCGTCATCTAAAGAACTACATGGACTTTGATTCCCTACCATGGGGATATGTAGGTAGTCTCTTGAAGGCTCAATCCCAAAACCATCACCTTCACAATAGTCCCATTTCATTCCACATCCACTCCATGCAATTCTCCATCATCCATCCTGATTCTTACTCTGGACGCCACATCCTGGTGGGATCATGTCATCCACCCTCTTCGCTACTCCTAGTAATACTTGGGCCGTTATCCACCTGTAAGGCCTAGTATGTCTCTAGGTCATTGTACTTTGTGTACACCCCGATTCATCACCCCTTCGAACTACATGGGTTTTTATCCTTGTCGTCTCCACAGGGTACGTAGGAAACCACCCTGAGGTTCAATCCCAGCCAATGGTAAACCATGGTTTCCCCCATCCTGGGGTACACTCTCCCTCATCCGCCCTCAGTGGTGTTCAGATCAGCCATTACGGTGTGACATCTCCCCTCCATGGGACGCACAACCTCGGATCCCTCCTCATTGAGAATTCTGATCCATTCATTTTCCATGTGTTCCCTCCTTAAGATGTACAAATCTGATCCGCCTCTATGGGAAATTATGATCACCCACTTGTTGTCTCCGCAATACGTTAAACTCACGGACTACCTCATGATACACATGAGATGTGTGAAGAAAACCTCGGAAGACATGCCTTTAGTGTAACCATCTCTGTGGGATGTTAAACTTGCTGCATTCCTTGTGTTAAACATGGGATTTTGAGGAAAACCTCCGATACAAGCCTATAGCATATGTTTCCCGTCATTCGATGTGGGATGCCTCATGCTTCCTCACCCTCGAGAAGCCCTATAATAAGGGAAAGAAGACAGACATGCCAATCTCCTAGAGTCCAGACATTCCAGTGATGCCCCAACGTGACTACTCCCCTAACTGAAGGTTGCTCCCCTGACCGGACCCCTTGGAATGTCCTGACAGAAGCAGTGTAATTAACTGGTTTCCATGAAGATATGGCGTTGGGAAGATTTTCATGAACAACATATTATATCTATGAGGGAGACCTAGACAAGGTGACGAGCTCCGAGGACGAATCCACAGAAGGAAGAACCGACATCCAATAATCTTGTTTCGATCATGGAGCAGATGTCCCTGAATAATTAATGGATGTCATCCGCCTTTGGAAAGCGAGAATGTGGGGTAACAAAAACTCGCGTCCTTCGTCCCTGAATTAGACGGATGTCTGTGCCCTGACGAAAGTGTCAGAAATAGAAATGGTCAACCAGTCGTGAATATCTTCTCCTCCATATGGAGATTAGTAGTGCTCGGGGAATCCATAGATTGATGTGTCACCGGATCTAGACATTTGGCATCGGGTCCTGCCTAGAAAATAGTGGGCATGGATTCAAACTCACCCGAAGTTGGGGCGGTACAACGTTGGACATCCCGTTATGATATTTTTTCAGTATGGATCCCTCATACCGGCCATGGAAGATGGAACAACTTTGGGGAACTGGTTGTCGATTTCTTTTCCTATCAGTGTTAATGAGTTCATCTCCCTACTTCCAGGGACCAATTTGTTGCATCTGGAGACCGATCACCTGCCCATCGGCACAGGGGTAGGGGAAATACCGATGTGGTTACCCCACGTAGGTTTGAATCTTCCCTAATGGTTTTGACCACCAAAACTGCTGGGTGGCCACGCCCCATATCCCCATTGTAAATTATCCAGTGGAGGGTAATTAATGACCTTGTACACATGTACGAGGAGGAGGGGATCATCCCCACCAGGGATATGGCCCACTTGGATCTCGAGACACCAACACCTCGTCGTCAACGCCACCCCTGAGGGCCATGCAGGGAGCCATTGCTCCCCACCCCGACATACAACCGTTTCAGGAGCCTGTCCCTGGAGCACTTTGATGACTCCGTGCCTTACGCTGATGAGGTGGGTGATGTCCGGCCCAGCCCGGTCAGAGTGCCAATCCAGGGGCTCCTAGAAAGGGCCCCCACCCAGCCATATCAGTGACGCCGCCCAGCATTTCTAGAGGTGCAGGTAGGCTATGCGCCCACACCACCAACACCAGCTTGCCTGACCCGATGCCAGCGTCGGGCATGAGCTGAGGATGCCCACTAAGGGGTGTCAACGTCAACAGGTACTGTGGCCTGATCCACCTCTGATGTATATCATCAAGTCTCTACACACACTAAGAAGGGGTGCTTATACGCCCAACCAGGATCGAGCCCCAACCACCCCATGGGTCGGCTAGGTTGACTCTCCGGGTCGCAGTCATGAGCGAGGGTCGCCGTGAACCAACCTGCAGTGATGCCACCCTGTATGGAGGTCCTCCATGTACCATTATCACAGAGAGTGTGGGTCTTACCCACTTCGAAGCTTGGCATGGAAGTCTGCCCCGTGTTACCCCGAATCTGAATGAAGGTCTGCCCCACGGCGGTGATGTTCAGTACGGAAGCCTATCTCGTGCCCATCAAATAGGGTATAGAGCCCTTCCTACTTCCCTTGACCATCGATGTGGAGACGTTACCCATCTGGTCTCTCTCCAAGACGGGGATCCTCCTTACGTCCTCTCTACAGCTGCCAAAGGCCCTCCTCGTCCCGGCAACTAGAGGGGTGAAGGCCAGCCTCGCTCAACTCGCACCAAGCATGGTGGTCTTCCCCATGCTCCTGCTAGTTCCAGCGGAGGTTTTTCCCACTCAACTGTTGTTCATGGAGGTCCGCCCCAAGTCCCCTTCTACATTTTTTCCGGTGGTCCTTGCTCCTCGATTCTCTCAAGTGGAAACCCTCTCTGACCTTGCATCAGTGTGGCCGAAGGGCCACATGTCGGAAATCGGCCCTTTCCCGAGGGGCCACCTCGGGGCAGGAAGGCGGGTCGTCGCCGCCAAAAGAAGAATCCTGGGAAGGCTCGGATGGAGATCAAACTGTTCCGCCTCTCAGACTCTGAATCAGAGTGCGACTCAGCTCAGGAACCCTCCCCTCGCTCATCCGAGTCGGAAGCTGGGGCAGGGATGAGGTGCATCAGCCTTATACTCACATAATGCGAGGTCCACAGGATACCCTCCTCCCTCTGTAGGTTTATCCAGGAGGATGAAAATTTGGCGACCCCATAGGTTACGGTCATGCAGTCACCACCATCATCACCGGAAGTGATCTCTACCTCTATAAGAGATCCCAGAGAGCTATTCTAGCGATCAATGGTAGGAAAGTTGTAGTGCGACCCACCACCTACAACCCTGGACCCTGAGCCAGGAACAGCGGCTGTCATCCCCTCCTACAGTGATATAGTGGCTAGGTCACTCCACTCTTTGGAGGACAGCCCGAGAATCGGTGGCCAGTATGCACGCTCACTGTATTCTCCGCCGGCGAATCTGTCGTCCCAGCAGTTTGCCTCAGTACCGCTGCCAAAACCTCAACCACACCCGATTGTTGAGTGGGGAAATCAAGGGATAGACCCTGAATTTGAGTCAAGGAACTTTTGGAGAATTCTTGCAGCGGACCACTTCCCTAATTAGTTCTGGAACATGGCAGCGCATGATTTCTGCATACCTGAGTCTCTCACCCTAGAGGAAGTTGAGTGATTCCACTACACCCTCTGGCCGACGCACTTCAGTCTTCGTCATCAGTGCGTGGTTTATCCAAGGATCCAAGATCATTTCAAAGACGTCATCGAGAAGTTCCGTTTAGTCGATCCGGCCGCACTCCATGTGGCCCGGCGCCCCAAGTCACCACGTCACCATGAGGCTCTCCAACAGCAATGCATTCAGAGTATCAAGTTACTCCATAGTTTTATTAGGGTGGATACCTCCCATGTGCAAACCTATGGCTGGGGGAAATATGCTTCCCTCCTCTTCAACCCTATCTGGTGGCAGCCCGACTCTCTATGTGATATTGAGGACGTTCCCATAGGAAGGGTCACGATTCACATGGCTGACATAGTGGACAAGGAGAAAGAGTTGTAGTTTCTCGATGGAGACTTACCCCTTGAGGGTGTACCACCACTTTTGGACCCACCGGGGAGGATTACCCATCACCAGAGGAACATCCTAGGTCTCCTGGTTCCCACCAAGTCATTGGTACTCAGCTGGAACGTCGGTAAGGGAAAAGAGCACATCGGAGCTGTCAAGCACTCCGACCCATCATCCTCAGTGCAGAAGACAGAGGAGGACCCCGAGAAGGCCACGTTGCACCAGCAACTTGATGAGAAAAAGAGGTTGGTCGACTAACTCATATATGAATGCGTTATAGAGCGACAACTTGACTATGGTAATCCTAGTTCCGGGCAGCAAGGGTAGGAACAACTGCCCCTTGGCGAGGTGCCCAAAGGAAATCCTGATCATACCGCTCCTACAGACAGGTCTGAAGTTGGAACTCATGGAAAGAGGGCGCGGTATGTCTCACCAAACCCTCCTGAATGACACGGAAATCTGAGGAATCTAGCCCGGGTTCCCCCAAATGCCCCGCAGGCCATTCCACTAGTCGCTCTGCGAGCCGCTGAACTTGTCTACCATTTCAAAGAGCCTAGAAATGCACTCGTTGTTAGGGATCCCCGTCAAGACTGAGACCCCCACCCGAATGACCCTATGGAGGCACTCATAGCCCCCCCCTGAGGAATTGGAAACACGGCTAGTGGAAATCCCACCAAATGGAAAGCCATATCCGGCATGGGTTGATGACATGCTGGTGCCTCCAGGTTTCGAGAATCCCACCTTATCCACCTTTAATGGGGCGGGGGACCTGCCACAGTATCTGGCCAACTTTAACTCAAGGTGTGGGTCTATTTTGGAGATTCCAGCACAGTAGGAGGCCACTAAGGTCCGCTGTTTTGTTTAGACACTAGAAGGGCAGGCATTCGTCTGGTACAGCCAGCTCCCCGTCGGATTCGTGAATAATTAGGAGGACCTTCGCAGGCATTTCATCTACTAGTTCAACTCTACCACTCATAAACAAAGCATCACATACCTTTTCAAGTGAAATAAAAGTCCTGATGAGCAAGTCGTGGACTTTATTTCCCGGTCGAAGGGGATCACATACTCCCTTGACATGCCACTGACTCATGAACAATTACTGACGATGTGCGTGGGGAATGTCATGATGGAACTGGTTCCCTCCCTAATCACTTAGAATTATCCCAGAGGATTTTGAGACTTCTCCGACAAGGATCATCACCTCGAGGAAGCCCTGCAACAGCCCAGGCAGGCACATCTGTTGCCCCTAAAATCCTAGAAAAGAGAGCGGTCAGAGCCGAGACCTCCGTGATGGCCCAAATAGAAGCCCCCAGGTAGCTAGAATTGCTACCAGTAGCACCGGCCCCATATCCTCACAGATACCCTCCACCTCAGGCATAGCCTTCAGTTCTACAACGTCCTTAGAATCGGCAGGTGCCTTCGCGTAATGTATCGCCACCGCCTTGGCGGGACAATTAGGGTCCACCTACTCGACAGGCCCCTCTGGCTCCTCATCAACGCTAGGCTCCAAGGGCTCCCAATCCATAAAGAAGACACTATAATTACTCATTCAGTGATAATCAGGTCCCCAGTAACATCAGTAGTGCCCTAGAGCAAAGGATTGTACGCTTACCTGAATGCAGAAGGTTGGGAAAGGAAAATCTCACCGATCTCCCTAACTACTACCCCTATCATCAGATTATGGGGATAACCCTCATATAGTGTTATATGTTTAAGGACTGGCTCCAAGACCATGTCAATAACAACATTTTCAGGCTGGTCCCAGCCTCGGAACAAGTGGTGGGTGTCTTTGTGAGGTCAGATAGCTGTAGCAATTGCAAAGGTGAGTGCCAGCAGGTTCCCAACCACGGATCCCAAAAGTACGACGACTGGATGGACAGAAAAATGGTCTTCCACACCCATGGCATAATTCAGGCACATCTAAATCAACCAGAGGCTTTAGAAGCTATGACTTCCACTTCTACATCATCATCTCAGCTGGCCTCTTCCCAGAAGATCCGAAATCGGTGGCGCAAGAAGAAGGAACGTGCCCTGCCAATGTCGTCATTGTCCCGCACTCTCGGTTACATTATTCCCCCGGAGATGGGCATCCCTCCAAGAATCCACCTTGTGGTGGATGATTCATTGAGTGACAGTCAAGGGTATGCTTTGGTTAACATCATTGAGTTGGTAAACCCCTATATGAATCCCGATGAGGGGGAGCGCCCGGTGAACCTCCCCAATATCCCCAACTGACGCCAGCATCAATGGAGCCGCATCTATATGGGTCGTCGAGGTGCATCAGTTGGCACCACCAGCCAGGCCATACATGCCATTAAGACTAGATAGAAGGCCCAGCTTAGAGCTCAGAAAGCACAACCTCTTCATCCTGTGTCATAATGACCGCCTACACCACCGTTTGTGCTACTGGATCAAGCAGAACTAGTTCGGTCGTGCTGCCACTAGCTTCACCCCATTACAATCCAATCTCAGCCATCTATACCTCATCTGGTATCTACTCTTTAGGCTTCATCTAGTGGGCATTGGGATATTCCAAGCACCATCCAGTCGCCGGTCCAGCTGGTAGGGCCAGTCATGCCTCCAATCGCAGAGCGGCCTTCTGTAAGCAGATGTTCGTGCTTGGTACGAAATTATGATGTACTCAAGCACCTTCCCGGAATCCTAGCGAGGAATTCCATACTTGAAGCCATATTCCTATCGTCAGATATGCACGAGGCCCTCACTGAGCCTTTAAGAAGCCCCCTCCAGTTTGAGACGGAGGTAGTAGCTACAGAAGCCATCCATGCTGAAACAGTTGAGAATGCCGAATTTCAGTCCATCATCTCGTTCTCGGGAGAAGAAGAAGGCTCTCCCATACAGGGGCACATCCTCCCACTGTATATCAATAGCCAATTTAATGGTACAGAGATTCTCCGCCATCTCATTGACACCGGCTCCGGGATCTACCTTATCCCGACACAGACATTGCGGAATCTAGGTTTATTTGAAGATTACCTGACTCCCTCCGATTTAAGGATCCATGGGTATGACAAGACAAAATAGACCCCGGTTAGAAATATCTATTTGAAGCCCCAGTTCGGTGGCCTAGTTGTCAGCACTGAGTTCATGGTCATCTCCAAGGACACCGCATACATTGAATTGATTGGCCAACCATGGCTCCACCTTCACGTGGTGATTACCTCATCATATCACCAATTCCTCAAGTACTCCTTTAATGGTCGAGTAGGCATAATCTAAGATGATTCATCTCATTTCTCCTCTTGTGAAGCTGATTATCTGGACACTGACTATTACAAGAGCAAGGATAAGAAGATTCTGGAAAGTGAGGTTGAGCCAACCATGGTCACAAGTGACCCCTGGGAAGGTCCGGATGACGCCTACATCTTCTCAATCCATCGATTGGAGGCCATGACCACCAACATGGATAAATTCTTTGTTGTCTATGGTAAAAGATGAAACCATATCCCCATGTCCATGTAATGGCATAAAATCACCTTGTACTCCTACAAAAAACAGGCTCAGGTGATCCTGGAACCTACTACCCCCGTACGATATCGGGATGTCCTCCCCATGGCGGTGGCAGTACATCATATGTGTCTATTCTACTAGGGCGGACTAAACCGGCTCAAGACGACATGCCAATATTGCATTGATATCATCAAGTGTGGCCCATTGGTCTGAAGGCCAGATGAGATTGGATCGACTGCCTTCATCATTATGGTCTCAGTGAATATCCTGACACAATGTCCACTGCTGTCCAGGCTGGTACCAGCCTCCTGCCAGGTTCCTCCGACCAAGGGGAAGCCTCCCCTACTGGGAATCCCTCCTCCACAAGAGAAGAAGAGGATTTGGAGGACTCTCCCCCAACCTTTGAAGAAGGCATCTCTGCCATGGTCGATGAACTGGTACAGGTGAGCCTTGGTAGCAAGGTAGATCTGAGACCCACATTAATCAGTGCTGCCATGTCCCTCGAGGAGCCGCACATGTACGTGGACTTCCTTAAGTAGCACCTTGATGTGTTCACCTAGAGTTATGATGAGATTCCAGGACTAGATTCGTAGGTAGCTTTCCACCACCTTGGTCTCCCCACAAACCATCTCAGGTTCAAGCAGCCTCCCAGAAAGATGTACCCTTATCACGGTGCCATGGTCAAGGGAGAAGTTGACAAGCTCATCAGAGACAACTTTTTCAAGGAGGTCCCGTACCCTAAGTGTCTAGCCAACATCATGCCAGTCAGGAAGTAGAACAGACAGTTCAGATTCTATATCGACTTCCACAATCTCAGTCGTCATAGTCCGAAGGATGATTTTGCCCTTCCAGTGATAGAATTGTCAATCGACGCTACGGCTGGGATCAAAGAACTCTCCTTCATGGATAGTTACTCTGGATATAATCATATCTGGAAGGCCCTTGAGGATGAGGAGTCTACCACTTTCAGAGTACCTCAAGGTACTTTCTGTTTCCAGGTTATCCCCTTCACCCTAAAGAATACAAGTGCCACCTATCAGCGGGTCATGCATCGCATATTCAAGACAATCCTTGGGAAGTTGTTGGAATGATATGTGGATAATCTGGTAGTCAAATCTCATCAGCGCCAGGACCATCTTGAGGAAGGTGATAAACTGTTAGACTTCCTCCATTCCCACCACTAGAAGATGAACCCGTTGAAGTGTGCCCTCAGGGTCACCTATGAGAAGTTTCTTGTCTTTTTTTCAGGTACCGAGGCATCGAGATCGACCCAGAGAAGACCAGGGTCATCAGCTAGATGCCTCCCCTGTGAATGGAAATTTAGTTACCAAAAAAATACAACTGGGGTAACACTTGAGTCAATGTAAATTTGAAGAAAAAACTTGATTTTGAATAAATTTTTTCACTAATTATATGGAAATAATTTATATGAAATTTATTGGATAGTTATTAAATATCACACCATACAGAGGAAAAAATGGTATATAACATATAACATGTATCAAAGAATCAAAATTGAGACTAAGAAAACCCTTTTGTCTTGAGGAACACTTTTATCGAAACTTCATTAATTAAATGGCTTGTATTTAAACATAAAATACCATGATTAAAATATAATTAATGATAAAATATATAATAGGTATTATTCAAAAAAAAAATTTGTTCATATATCGAAACATGTATTAAAGAGAGTAATTTGAGATGAAAACTCATACATTGGTCCTGATTCATTCTACACATACACCAAATATATGAAATAATTAAATTAATATAATTAAATAAATAATAAATAATATTATTCATAACTATAACCATTTATAATCAATATTTATAATTGTAATATATATATATATTAGTCCATTTTTATCTATTTTCAACACAGGGAGTAAGTAATCTTTTTCACATTGAACCAGTTTCATAAAAATGGGGATGGTATTTAGTCATATTAAAATGCTCATAATTATATGATAATTAAAGTTAATAGAATATTTTTTCAATGATATTTTATAAATCAATAATTTTTTTCATTATAGATTTGGTTATGATTCATGATGTTGAAATAGATAATGAGCATATTTTGGTGTTTCTAAATGAATGAAGGGTGATTTAAAAAGTAATTAGTAAAATATTTATAGAAACATACTAATAAATCATTATTAAAATATTAATATCATATTATACAATTAAATATTTTCCAATGGTCATCCATGATATACATTCATAGTATTGTTCAAGTATGTTGTTAAACCTACCCAAACATTATCCTACCATGATCAATGGGTGATTATGAGGTGGTTTAGTTATAACATCATTATAATAGAACATCGATGATATAATTTTGTTTTTATTAGTGTGATATATCAGAATTTGAAATAATTATAAGTAGTATATTATTTATATTAATTCATTATATAGAAAAAAGATATTATATCCCTCTTATTATGCTTATTTTAAACGATTGAATTAATGATAATAATTTATTGATCATATCATTAATGGGTTTTAAATTATTACATAAAAACCTTATTGATATTTTAAACATGATATGTATCCTTTAATACCTTTCCGGTGTCTAAACATGTGAAACAATGATGAAAAGTAAAATAAAAAACCATAGTTCCATGGAGGCGGGAGTCTGCACGTATTCATAGTTGATGACATAGTTTTCCATAGGACAGAGGAGTGAAAAAAATATGGTTTTGTGTTATAGAATCATAAAAGTGATATAAAAATAAAAATTATTTCATAAATTACCCTTCATAAAATCTTTCAATGTTAGTGAAGTGATATTAAACAAATATATCTATAGAGGTGATAATCTTCACAATGCACAGATGATGGACTCAAATAATATAATAAAAAAGGGAAATTGTGATTAATGATATTTCACATAGAAAAATAAATATTATTTTATAACCAATAAATATTTAATAACACATATATTTAAAAATTAGTATTGGAAAATAAAAATATAAAAGAAATAACTTAAGTAAAAATGGTTACTCATGTTAATCACTTTGAGGTTTCTTTGGATGATCTCACTGAAATAGATTTATTAGAAAAATATCTTTTGACCAAGAGCTATAGAGAGTGAAATAGTGTTATATGGAAGTAAAAAAATGTTTTTTTCATGTGGAAAACAAATTTATAGGAGTTATTTTAAGGGGTTTGGGAAGGCCCCTTTTATATGTGGTGAGAATGACATTTTTTCATATATTTAAACTTAATATAATGGCTGAACTTGTTAAAAATGAAATTAGGATCCAAAATAGGAAATAATTCAGTGGGAAGGAGGTAAGGTCAATAATCTCATAATATACTCTATTATAAATAGTTTTATATCATATTTCAAAAAAATACAACTTAAATGACTACTTTTTACCATTATAGATTTTAAAATGGTAATTAGTTATTACCTCAGGTAACTTATTCTCCATGGATAAAAACAATGTGCTCCATGGTCGATAATTTGGAACCATTGATTGTAATTTTGAAATCCATTTATTTTTATTCAATTTATAATAGTGATTAATATTAATTTTAAAATAAAATTGTACAATATATTGAAAATAACTTTTTAGAAAATATTTCATATATTCTAAAATACAAAAGTTTGTTTTTAAATAAAAACAAATATTTTTAAAATTAAAATGTTAATTTTAAAATAACTATTTACCCTTATAAATTTATTTAATTAATTTCAATCCATACATATAAACTAATTATGTCATAAAATTTTAGTTATTTGTAAAATAAGTATTTTTCAATATCCAACTAATACTAATTATTTATAAAAAATCCCAAAAAAATCTTCCTAATAAAATATTATTATGATTAATCCAAAAAATATTTTAATTTTTTAAAATTAGAATCATTGTTTTGTGGAAAATATCCTTTATATAAAATTTTATATTTAATGAAAAATTATATTTATAAGAATATACCTTTTTTAGAATAATAACAATTGACCACAATTTTTTGTATTATTTACCAACTATTCCTATCAAATATATTTAGTCATCATTCATCATAAGTCTATTTAAATATAAATTTATAACACATAGAATGGAAACATTTGGATAATAAATTTCAAAGGATAAAATGATTTTATTAGTCATTTTAGTTATACCATATATAATTTCATTCATTATAAAATTATCATTTTTTATCCTTTAAATATTTCATTAATTAGTTATTCATATTCATTCTTGCAAGTAAAATAGCTAGGTTTTAATGTTAATTCATAATATTAATATTTTCATCAAAATATATAATGGTTGAATTTTTTTTTTCATGTTTCATGTGTCGAAAACCATCGATCCCATTACCGTATTTAAAGGTAATCATATATTAAATACTTTGTGGGTTACATTATAACCCCTTCAATGAATTTTATCCCAAAATATATTTATTGCTAGTTCATAAAAAATATCTAATGGTAGCCATAATATTGAAATGGTTTAGGTAACAAAATTACTAAAATATATAAGGCTAGGAAACTAACCTATATGCATATCTCTATGTTGAGTTTCTTCCCAACTATTTGAGAAAAATACCTCACATGGTTTGGTGTTCAACACATCTTATTTCCCCTTGTTTTCATATTTATACATGAAGTTATATATATAATAGGTTGGTATGATTTATGATTCCTAGTTTAGGTAATTAATATGCATAAAAATTAATATAAATGAAAATACAACACACATCCATCTAACATCACCCATTATTATTTAACTTGGTGATGCTAATGGGAGGTTGATGTCGAACTATGAAGTTGATGAAGAAAGGTCCTCTTCATTATAAGCCTTATTAAGATACACACTTAGACCCATTTCAACCTTTCTTGAGTAGTTGTCTCCACCATAATGTCCAACTCCCTTTTAATATTATCCCTCACTTGCATCTCTAGACTCAATATATAAAAACTATTCTCTTCCACTACCTGTTTCACTAGTCATATTGTTACCCACTCTATGAAGACCTCTTGATGGAAGGTTGGCGTGTGGTGGATTCCATGTGACACACACTTCAAGTGGAACTTCTTATGCTGAAATAGGAATTTACATGTCCAAAATTGTTTCCCAAAGAATATTCATGGTCCCACATGTTCCAGGGAATTGAACCTAATTCTTGAACTTCTACTAACATTTTGGTCATAGGGTGGACTCCCCCTTTTCTACCTCACTATCATTTTGTGTTTTACTAGAATAGGTAGTTGGGGATTTTGTTCTTACATTATTGGAATGGTGATTTTAACTTCTCTGGATATATCAGGGCCTATACATGGTAGTGGTTCATTGAAAACAATGATTAATATGATTCATTATTGTTTTATACTATCGTAATCATGTTAATATATCTATATAGAATATGTTTGTTATTGTTTCTTCCCTCAAAAATTTTTCAATAATGATGAGTTTGTGAGCAATATGACAGTGATTTAATGAATAATGATTCTAGGATGACATAGTCAATCCATTACCATAACCATATAAATTCTATAAAATGGGAGAATATAAATATTAATGTATACCTAAATATAAACTTTTTATACAATATTATTTATACTAGAAGTTTCCATTGATAATAAAATTAATATGTGGGTGATTTAATACTCATAAAAATAACCTTGGTACTTTACAAAGCTATAATTAAAATAAAATAAGGTATGAACTACTCTTGAGTAGAGGATAATTATACCTTATCCCATTTATTTTCATGTCCAACTCATAGCAGTTGGAGTAGCATAAAAATTTTCCCATTTCTTTTATCTTATAGGATATAAATAGTTTTCATACTTGTCAGAATACATTTATTAGTTCAATCTATATCACTCATTGATCAATATATATCATCCATAGCTCAACCAATGCCACTCTAGCTTCAACAAAAGTTACATTGAGTTAGTTTATCTTATAATTATTATCTTAGTCCCTAAAGGTTACAAAGAAATAAATCAATTATAATTTATTGTGAATAGAATGTGATTAATGAATGTACATCCTCTAGGAGTGTATAACTAAGTGTGCAGCATTTTTTCCACGCATCATGAATCCTTGTTAAGATCGAGTCAATAATCAACCATGCCTTTTCATGGTTATTACCCATAGGTCAATATATTCCACAACCATATCAACTTTCCAGTTTATAGATAGGGATTTATTAATATTAAAACCACATAATCAATAATTTTCCCATACTTTATGATATCATCCGATAAATAGAATCATCTATAGGTTATTCACTAAGGTTTTTAAACCCTAATCCCAAAAAATGTGCATTATTACAATAACCTTAAATCATATACATAAACCAAAGGGTAATTTATACATTTGAAATTAGGATAAACCATAACGTATTTGGAATTATATTATTCTAAAAAAGAATCCTAATCTCTAAATATGTCTAAACATTTCCATTGATACCAACTGTGATGACCCAAACCCACACTGTCGAATCGGGTTCCATAAACACATAATTTACACATTAGATTTTATATTGGCTAGAACATCCTATATATAACCATTATTAATTAGAAAATAAAAAATTATTAATTAATCTCTTATATCATAAGGATAATTTCATTTTTAAGGCTTTATATAATTAAGAAACATCATAAACTAAGAAATCCCAAGTGATTATCAAAAAATACTCATTTCTTTTGAATAGAGAATAAATTAGTTAATTAGTGATAAGACTCCAATATATTACATAAATACATTCACACATTTTATCATTCTAGATATTTCATGTGAACTACTTCTCTTGGAAACTAGGGGAATTTAAACAAAGGAATTTGTGAGCTGAAATTTTATATAATGGAAATATGTAATTGTTTATTTCAAAAAAATAATCATGGGATAAATAATTTGGAAGGAATAAGTGATCGAAATAATTAAATAATCAAGAAAAATTGATTAAATTCTATAACTATGATAAAAAATAAAAACATTGATGTAAATAATCAATGATCTTATACTAATGGAGCACATAGTATTGGACATCAAAAACCTACAATGAAGGGCTTATTTCAAGACGAAATAATGTTATGGGATATAACATCTCATAATTTTTATACAAATATATTACAGATAAATAGAAGGATATTTTTTAAATAACATAAAAAAACCATGCAAGAACTGTATAGTTTTACTATCTTTGGAAATATAGAAATATAAACAAGTGTTTCATAAAACATCTACATCATATCCCACTTATTCCTTCTTATCTAGAATCCTTTTTTGAAACGTCTTACATTAGACCTTTCTTTATATCGTGGTAAAATAAACATAATAAAGGGTAAGATTAGATTCTCAATAAGGGTAATAAAGGGAGATAACATAATAATAAGAGAATAAGAACATGAAATCACCTTTTGAAAATTATATTCTGTATAATAATGATGATTATATTGTGTCAAAGAATTAATCATAGAAGTTAATAAATAATAAGAGGATATATTACCTGAGAGAATAACATAAGACATGGAATTTTGGAATACAAATAATCATAGAAAATAATTTTCATATTAGTCCAGGATCACTTACTTGACTATCAAAGTGAATCAATTACCTTACTGAATGGATTTCACACCAAATTATAGTCCTATATTACTGAATAGAGAACACTTCTCACTCTATTCCTATTTATCTCATGAGATATTAATATTTACCCAATTAATTATAGGGATATATATGTCCCAACAATCACATAATTAAAACTATACATATGTGTTCCACAAAAACCTAAATCATTTATCATAAAACCATGGAATAAAATGGGTTTCATAAAAATAATTCTATCATAACATAACCCATGAAAAAGAAATGGGTTTCATAAATATATCTCCATCATAATAATAAAAAAACCATAAAAATAATAGGGATATTTTCCATGAATAATATCCTCATTAAACCATCAAATAATGTTATTGTGGATGAAAAATTATTTTTAGATATCACATGAAAATAATTCTTTGGAAAAATATTAGTTCTTCATTGAAAATGTTTTCCTTTCCTAATATTCCATACAATTTTAAAGTAAAATTTTTTCTTTGAAAATAACCTTATAATATTTTAAGGGAATATTCAATGCATTAAATTTTCTGGAGAGTGGAAAAGTTTGTTCATGTTGTATAATTTAAAAAACATTCCTTCTATACTTTTTTTGGGAAATTCACAAAGTACCTCTTTTGAAAAATGTCAAAAATATTCCTTTTAAAAAATTTAATAAAAATTAAATCATTGGTAAAAATGACTTTGATTATTTTATAATAATAGTTAAAATAATATAGAATTTTTGTAAGAAATATGTACATTTAATAAAAATATTTTTCAGAAGATACTTTCATATAAACAATCCAGAATAATAATAAGATTGCAGAATTAACACTTACCTAAGGTCTGATTTCATTCGTATGTATCTGAACCAGATGTATGGTGATTTTAATAAATTTATTAATTTATAAAAAACAATACTTATATTTATGACATCATATATTATCCTCTTATATCATCTTATCGTCTTTTTGTTGATAAGATTTCATTATCACCCTTCTTTCGACTGGAAACAACTTCATTTTCCTATGCATGTTTTGTCGTATAAGTCCTAGTTATTGGGAATAAGATAAAGTTATTGGATATATAAAATGATATTAAGTGAATATATATCATATTTATTCATTATACACATTTATATAATCATTATTGAAGGTTAACATGGAAAACAAATCACATCGTGTCGCGGAGACAGTAATTCGTACGTACGCACAAGCGATGATATCATTCCCTTAATGGTAAAAGCGTATAAAATTGGATGGTGTATATATTTTTAGATAATGTATATAATTATATAATTTTTATATATCTTATTATTTCCATCATTATACCCATCTAAGAATTATGGGGATTAAAAATATATTACACCAAGACTTGGAGACGTTATGTTGTACGTATGTATGTGCGGTGCTTTTGTTTTTTGTAGGAAGGATAAAAGGTTGAATATGGGTTTCCCATAATCATAATAAAATCTAAGAATATGTTTAATACTGGATTTATTACTTTATAATGTAATTAATACATCAAGTTGAAGTAGAAGAGGAAATAATATTGAAAGATTCGGTAAAGACTATTACCTCTTCTTTGATGAACAACCTTAAGATCTCCTCGTAGGGACACTAAGGTGTGTATTTTGTGAAAAAAATCCTCTAAAATGTGGATAAGTATGTTCATAAAATATATTTTCTGGGTAGTGTTGATCTTTAATGCTCAATTTTATGTGAATAGGTGATGGAGGAGGTTCCCTTTTATAATTTAGTGGAGGGGAACTTTTTGATTTTCTCAAAATATTAATTTATAATAAATTCAATCACAATAAAATTCCTCAAAAATTCCATTTATTTGAATTTCTGATGATAAAATATTTTTATCCCATCAACAAATATATTTTATACATGTTCTGATTTTATTTTATAACTTGTCATTTTTATTAGCCCTTAGTTAACCTATTTTAATTTAAACGAAGGTAACTACTTTTTTCAATACTAAAAAGTTGTAATATTTACTTATGTGATGCCCATTAGACCATAAATGAATACATTAAAATGTTTTATACCATATTATAATTATTATTTTTAATTATATAGTTGTTTTATTATTTATAAATAATTTAATAAAATACTATTTTCATTAAATATCACTAGTGTCAATTTGGGCATTATTTGTTACATGGACTTTTAAAAATATCAAGATTACAAGTTAAATTCCAAAAAAATATATATTATTATATCTTCATGAGGTAAATATAATCTATAATATTTTTTATCACATTATTTATTTCAAATTATATTTATTTTAATATTTTTATTAACATTTATTTTATATTTATATTAATAAAATAATTAATTTATCGACATTGTGTAATTATTTTATATACATATTTATTTACCAAAAATAAAAAATATCATACCGTGATAAATATAAATCATAAATATTTTATAATAATATTTATTGTAAAATATATATTTGGTTTAAATCTTTTTAAAAAAATTTATGGTCTTTAAGACACGAATGTGAGATTTTTAAATTTTTGTTAAATAAATTATTATTAATTCGATAATCTCATGTAACTAGCATAAAAAGTCAAAAAATAATGTATATCATGAAAATATGTTAATTAATTTAAAAATCTACATTTATATTTGTTCATGATATACATTTTTTCCAATGTGTACATGTAAGGGATAATTAAGATAATAAAAATGACATTTTGGGCCTTTCTTTAATTTAAATATTATATAAGTCATTTTCATGGAATATTGTATGTTAAATAATGTAATTTAAATACTTATATATTAAGGGTCTAATAATATCCATGCGATAAAAAATTTTCGTGTGTTAGGATCATTTTATAGTCTTTATCATTTTTTAACCTAAATTACATAATTTACCCCAACTGTGGTAACAAAATTTCCTAAGGTTACTATTCATAATGGAAAAAATTAAAAGGTATCTATTAATTAAATTTTGAAATTATGAATCTAAATTTGGAAACCATTTTTACAATTTCACAACATATAATTTTCATATTTTAATTTAAACTAAAACCTATAAAATACTATGAAAAACAATTTTTTGGTAAAATGAACACTTAAAACATAAATTTTTTTATTATAAATTCCTTATAAAATATTTTTAAAAACAAAAATTGATTTATTTTAAATTAAAATCACAATTTTATATTTAAAACTAATCCAAAATATAATTTGACCTTGTGATGATGTTAAAAGAATATACAGTTTTCAATAAAAATAAGTTTTATCACTATTCCTTAAAAAAATAAATGTTTTCTAAAAAAAATTAAGTTAATTTATACATGATGAATTCAAAAATTAAATTAATTTTTAAAAAATAATTTTCTAGAACATCTAAAAATTAATAAAAATAAGAAATTCATTTTTTAAGAAAATTTATTTTTTGAAGAATAATGTGATTTTACTCTAATTGTGTGATTATTTATTAAGAACTCACCAAGAAATCATATTGAGTAAGAGATTGATATTAATTTTATAAATTAATTATTCATATTTATTACTTCCAAATTAATGTCTAGGTTATACTAATAGTGTCTTGTGGTTCATTTAAACTCAGAGTTTCATGCAATAAAAGATACAGAAGAATTAAAATTATTTAGAGATAAATATTTCATTAAATTATCAGGTTTTTACATTCTACCCCCCTTAAAATGAATGTTTCCCTCAAAATTCATTACTTGGATATAAACATATGGGGAAACCTCTACCTTTTCACATCTTCAGGTTCCCACGTTGCTTCCTCAAATTGGTGGTTCCACTATAAAACTTTAAATAAGTGAGTGGTCTTGTTTTCTAGATCTTTTTCTCTAAAATCTATAATCTCTATTGATTGTTCTTCATAAGAATGGTTATTATCCAGTGGTATGACATCTATGTTTATAACACGTTATGGATTAGTTATGTACTCTCTCAATATATCTACATGGAATCTGTTATAAACATTAGATAGATTTAGTGGAAGCACCAATCGATAAGCTACCTCCCCAACACTATCTAGAATTTCAGAAGGAACAATATACTAAGGGATTAGATTTAGCATCTTTAAAAATCTCATCACTCTCTTCCTATGAGATATTTATAGAAATTACTTTTCTCTCACTTCAAACTCAAAGTATTTTTGTCGTTTTTCAATATAATGTTTTTTAATTATAAGCTTCCCTAATGTGTTATTGAATAGATATATCCCACTCTTCCATTTCCTCAACTATATAGTTCCCAAATAAAATATTTCCCCAACATCATCCCAACATGTTGGCATTATGAAATTTTTACCATAGAGGGATTCATAAGGATCCATTTAAATACTATAGTGAATGCTATTGTTGTATGAAAATCCAACCAAAGGTAGGTATTTTTTCCAAAAACCTTTAAAATCTATAGTGAAGGATCTCAAAATGTATTATAGAGTTTGAATTGTCCTCTCAGACTGACCACCTATCTGAGGATGATAATAAGTATTAAAACATAACTATATATCTATATCATGCTAAATAATTCGTCATAACATCGAGGAAAACTGTTGATGTAATTCAAATATAATGGAATGTGGACCTCCATGCAATCTCACAACTTAATTAATATATATTTGTGAAATTTTATCAATAGATAAATATTCTTTGATATCAATAAAGTGTCATAACATTGTGAAGAGATAAACTATAACCCATATAGAATTATATTATTTATATATTTTGAGAAGTATGAATAAAAAATTTATGGGTATGTATTTCCATTTCCATTATGGTATATGTAATGGTTGTAACATTCCCCTAGACTTATATCTTTTAGCCTTTACTTACTGGAAAACCAAGAACTGAGAATCATTTTCTAAAAAATATCTCCTCAATCCATTACACCATAAATACTCATTATGGTATTTATACATCATTGTTATTCTTTTATGAATAAATAATAGTGAAAAAATGTGCCTTATCAAATATCTCCTTCTTTAAATATTTTATAGGAAGGAAACAAACATAGATCCTAAACCATATTATTCTATCATAATCAAAGTTAAACTTATGAACATTTCTAACCTTATTTTACAGCTCTATATCTTTCTTTTGGGCCTCCATAATCTTCACTTATATAGATGGTTGAACATTCATTTGAGAAAGATAAGATTTCTCACATTCCTTTAGGATGTAGAAATCCATCCTTTTCAAATCAATAAATTACGGATATCTTTTAATCATAATCATACATAGGCTATCTTGGTTCTTTTAACTCAAAGCATCTGCCAGCTTATTTTATTTCCTAGGGTGGGAATATATTAATTATTCTTAATATTTAATCAACTCCAACCATCTCATTTGGGGAATATTTATCTCCTTTGGACTGAAAATATACATTAATATTTTATAATCAGTATATATGTCACACCTATATCCAGAAAGTTTATGTATTCATATATTTAATGAATAAAATACCAAAACTGACTACCAAGCATGATTTGGTTAATTATTCTCATGGATTTTTAATTTTTGAAAGGCATAAGCTATCACCATATCATTTTTGGTGAGAAAAATCATATCCCCTTTTTTCATGCATCATTATAAATCACAAACATTTCATCACTATATGGTAGTGTGACCACAAGTGTACTAACTAAACTTATTTTAAACTTCTCGAAATTCTCTTCATATTATTCCATTCATATGAACATAACCTCTTTCTGAGTCATCTTGGTGAGTAGATTAGATATTCATGAGAAATCATTCATAAAACATCAATGATATCCAGATAAACCATGAAATATTTGGATCTCATTTACTATTTTTGGTCTATTATGATGTCTAATAACATAGGTCTTTTCTAGATCCGTAGATATCCCATCTCTTGAGATTATGTAACCCAAAAAATGAAACATTCAGATTCCAAAATTCACACTTGTTAAATTTTTCAAAAATATTTTCCATTCTAAGGGTATTTAGTATAATCCTCAAGTGAACTTTATATTCTTACTTACATATTGAATATAAAATAATATCATCTATAAATACTAGAAAAACTTATCAAGATAGTCTCTAAAGGCTCTTTTCAATAAATACATGAAGATTGTGGAGACATTAGTAAGACAAAAGGCATCACTATAAATTCATAGTGTATATACCTTATAAGGAATTCCAACCTGTGTTTATACTCCTTCTTGACCTTCAATTTATGATTCCCAAAATGAAGATAGAGATTAGAAAGGTGTTAAGGCCTTCTTATTTGATCAAATAAGTAATCAGTATAGGGTAGAATATATTGTTTTCTTAATAGTGATCTGGTTATGTTATTGATAATCAATGAATAGTCTCATTGATCCATATTTCATCTTAAAAAACAAAATAAGTTCACACCAAGGTGAGAAAATAGGGTGTATTAATCCCTTTTAAATATTCTCTTGTAGTTTCTACTTCAATTATTTCAACTCAATCAGGTCCATTCTATAACTAGTATTTGAAATAGTTATAACACCTGGTGTGAGTTATATTAGAAAATCAACTTCATGATTTGGTATAATACCAAACAATTATTCTAGAAAGAGATCAAAAATATCTCATACAATAGGTGTATCCTTAATGGTGAGTTTCACTCCAATTACATGAGTTTCTAACCTTCTTTTATAGGAATTAAGATGCCCAAGATGGAATTAATATCCATTGGTACTTCATACTAATCTTTGTATTGATACATGGTCATAGTTTCATTTGGAATATGAAATGGGACATTTATTGCTTGACAATTCATATGATCTCTATATTGTAAAAGAAAATCCATGAAAATAATCACATAAATTTAATCTAAATGAAGGATTAAAAGATTTTTGGGAATCACATTCCCAAAAATATTAACTAGAGAGAATTTTTAGGCTTGTGATGTGACCATTGTGATATTAGGATTTTTCACATCTAATTAAAAAACCAATTATTGAGGTAATATGGAAATAATTATAGAAAATTATTTATAAATAAAAGATTGGGTGGTTCCATTATCAAATAGAATGTTAGCAGATTTAGAATGGATGGAAAATGTGCCTTTTACCACTTCGTTATCATACTCCACATCACTAGTAGTGGTTAGATGCAATCTCCCTTTGTCTTGGGCCTTAAAAGGTTGCTGACATCCATCCTCATCAATAACCCTTGGATTAAGAATTTTGTTAGAATAATTCCCATTTTCCATGAACTTAGATCATTGAAGTGTGGGAGGTTCATTATGTAAATCCTTTTCTCTAATTGTATCATTAACTATCTTTTTCCCATCACTCTGGTAGTCAATTCTTAGATGAATAATTTTCTGACATTAAAAAATTTATTATGAACCTTAATATATTTTCCTCTATATGTCATTCCACATGTTCAGTTTAAAATAAATATTATCTTATTTTCACTATGGTTTTTAGATTTTCTATTAAATTCTATTTTTCTCTTCTTATCAAATACATAAGCTTGATGGGAAACTCTAATTTCCATCTCAACCTTGAGAAAAGAATGAATGATTTCCTCACATATAATGAAATCCCTTATAGATACTTATCTTTGTAGAATTGGTTTTAAGCCATTAAAGAATTGATCAACATTACATTTAGGTTGCATGATTATTCTATAATCATACATTGCAAGTCTTGTAAAAATTTCTTCATAGGTACCAACATATTCATCATAATTGTTTTAAAATCAAGAATCTCCTCCATATTCATTAAAATAATTTAATGAATGTAATTTATGAAAAATATATTTTTGAACTCATCCCATTCAATATTGTCAACTTCATATCATTTCCATATATTCTTAATAATATTCCACCATTAATACGCTACGAATTTTAAATGATAAACTACCAAAAAGAATTTCTCATGTTCTAAACATTAGGGAACTAAAAATATACTTTCAATGGTGCTGATCCATTGTTAATCCACTAGTGTATTAGGAGACCCACTAAATGAATGTGTACTCTTCCTCATAAAGGACTCAAAAAAATTATGTTCCCTCTTTTTTTCATTTGGAAGTCATGTGCATTTCATAACTTGAGAAAGTTTTTTGAGCATATAAACATGATTTTTTCATTCCATCTCCCATACCATTTTGTTTATAAGGAGTAAAATCATTTCATTTCCCATAACATTAAACCTTAACGTGGTTCCTTCATGTTCCACACATTGATTGAAACAAAAAAAATATAGAGTGAGTAACACTAATCATAGTATGATAACTACATAATCAAAGGAAATTACTTATAAAATTTAAATTAATGACACCTAAGGTTTTATCCTAGGTTATTTATGATCCTAAAAAACTCTACGGTTGTATCCTATACATATACTTATCCTTAGGGTTCTTACTAAGGTTTTATTATCATATTTCCAACGGTTAAATTAAGCTTTCTCTAATAAAAAATATAGTGTCCCATATTATTCATACATATATACTAAATAGAAATAAAAAAATATTAATTAAATAACATAAATAACCAGACCATAACCATATTGGTTTACTTTATTTGGAAACATGGAGTTATAAACAACTGATTCATAAAACATCTACATCACCCATGGTTATTCCTTCATCACTAGATCACCTTTTGACACATATTAATTAATAACTTTCTTCACATCATTGGGGAAACAAATATAAGAAAGGGTGATATTAGATTCTTAGTAAGGTTTATCATAGTATATAACATAATTATATAGTCATAAGAACAAGAAAATAACTTTTGAAAATTATATCAAGCATAAAAAATATCATAATATTGTTTCATGGAATAAATCATATAACTTTGTTAAGATTAAAAGAATATATTTCATGAGAGTATAACAAAATAGGGTGAATTATTTTATACAAATAATAATTTATTATCATTTTCATATTAGTCAAGGCTCATTCCTAAGACCATCATATCAAAAAAAGACCCCTACTTAACCAAGTTCACTGCTTGTTCGAGTCCTGTATTACTAAAACATGTTCACTTCCCATTCCAATCCTATCTATATCATTATATATAAATCATTACCCAATTAATTTTATGTTTATATAGGTATTACCCATTATACAATGAAAACCATACATATTTGTTCCCAAAAAATATAAATTATAAATCATATCATAAGCAATGGAATTAAATGGGTTTCATAAAAACATTCCATCATAGTATAACCCCTGAAAAATAAATAATATTCATAATTATCATTAAATAATAAACATAAAACCACCATAGAAATAATAGGGACAATATCCTTAAATCATTTCCCCAATAAAGGATAAAATTATTTTATGGTAGAAGTAAATTAATTTTTTATTATCACATGAAAATAATTCTTCAGTAAAATATCCATTCTGATTTGAATTGTTTTTAATTTTTTAAAATGTCATGTAATTTGAAAATAAAAAAAATTATTGGACAATATCATTGTAATATTTTAATGAAATATTCAAGGAAATAAGTAATTAAGGAATTTTAAAAAAAAAATCATTCCTTATAAGTTAAAAAACATTCATTTCCTATTTTTTCTAGAAAAGTCACAAAGTACCTCATTTCGAAAATGTCAAAAAGATTATTTTCAAACCATTTTGTAAAAATTCACTGATGAGAAAAATTAATTTCAAAAATTTTAGAATAATATTAAATATATTTTTGAAAATATTTTTATGAAATATGAATATGGAAGATAAATATTCCCCAGCTAATACCTACATGTAAACAATCCCAAATAATAATGCGATTGTGGAATTAACTCTTACCATAGGTCTAATTTCCTTCATACATATCTGATACTCATTTATAATGGTTTAAATAATGTCATTATTTTATACTAGAACCATATTAATATTTATGACACCATATATGATTCTATTATATCATCTTATCATCGGTTTGTTAATAATATTTCATTTTTACCCTTATTTGTGGTGGTAACTGCTTTATTTTACTATGTATATTTTATCATATAAGTCTCAGTTCATAGGCATAGAATATATTTTTATCATATCCAGAATTTTATTAAGGTAATATATATCATATTTATTCAATATATACATTTATATAATCAGTCATTAATTTTAAACATGGGAAATGAATCGCATCCTGTCGTGGAGATGGTAGGTCATACCTATGAACGAGGGATGGTATCATTCCCAAAGTGGTAAATGGGAAATGGTGTGGAAGGTGTATATATTTTTTCCATAATAAATATAATTTTATAATTATTTTATATATTTATTATTTCCATAATTATACCCATCTAAATAAAGTTTTTATGAAAAAAAGTTAACACCACAGTGTGGAGACGGTAAGCATTACGTACGCATGCGCGGTGCTTTTATTTGTCATATGATCAACAAAAACTGTAATATGGTTGTTACATAATCGTAATAAAATATAATTACATATTTAATATTTTATTCATTACTTAATAATTCAAACAACATATGAATATGATTTATTAGAAGGAATAATCTTGAATGAGTCGGTAAAGACGATTACCTCTTCTCTGAAGAACTTCTTTTAGATATCTTCTTATGGACACTAGGGTTAGTATTTTGATAAGAATGAAACCTATAAAATTTGTCTGTTTAATTTTAAAATGTAATTTTTTTAGGATGTTATATCTTTAAAGCTCAATGTGAAGTAAATAATTGAGGTAGGAAGTTCCCTTTAATAATTTAGGCGAGGGGCACTTTTTGAATTTCCCAAAATATTAATTTATAATAAATTAAATCATAATAAAAATACCTCCAAAAGGTGATGTATTCTAATATAAGATGTGGTATGTTTTTATCTCATAAACCAATATATTTTAGTCATGTTTTGGTATTATTTTAAATCTTATCATTTTAATTAAATCTGAGTTAACCTATTTTTATTTTAATTAATGTAACAAATATTTTAACATGAAAATTTTTTATTTTTTTCTTATATGATGTGAATTAGACCATAAATGAATAATTTATAACATTTTAGGCAATATTATAATTATTTAATATTTTTAAATATGGTTTATTATTTTTAATTAATATTATGAATTAATATTTTGATAAAATATCATTAGTGTCAATTTTGACATTATTCATTTTATGGATGATTAAAAATATCTAGATAAAAATGTTTATTTAGAAATAAATATTTTATTATATCCCAAATAGGTCAAAGTAATATAAAAAAAATATCACGATATTTATTTTATACTATATCTATTTTAAAATTTTAGTAACATTTATTTGATATTTCATTTCATAAAAATAATTAATGAAACAACATTTTGTAATTATTTAATGTACTTATTTGTTTACTAAAAAATAAAAATATAATATAATAATGAATATAAAGCTTATACAATTCATAATAATATTAATATTTTAATATATATTTTGGTTTAGACTATATTAAAAATGACATGGTATCTAAAAAAATAATCTGACATCTTTAAATTTTTATTTAATAAAGTATTATAAATATTATAATCTCATCTAAGTGGCCCAAAAAAGATAAAAAAAATTTCATGAGACTATTTTTATTAAGTTAAAAAATATATATTTATATTCATTCATAACATACATTTTTTCCAAGGTGGATAAATAAGGGATATTTAAGATAAAGAAAGTAACATTTTGTGACATCTGATTTGTATATTACATAAGTCCTTTTCATAAATTGGGTTCCCATTAAAAAACATAATTTCAATAATTATGTTTTAAGGGTATAATTTTCATCATATAAAAAAATCTTTTGTTAGAGTCATTTTATAGTATTTATCATTTTATTTTTAACCTAAGTTATACAATTTTCCCTTTACCGTGATAGTAAAATTTACCAAGGTCACTATGCATGTTGGCCAAACCTAAAAGGGACGTTGTCAATAAATTTGGACAATATGAATATAAATATGGAATCCATTTTTTATATTAAATGAAAATAATTTTTAGCATATAATTTAAATTTAAATTGGTAAAATTCAAGGAAAACCAGTTTTTTGAAAAAATTAGCTTTCAAAAAAATTCTTTTTATAAGAAAAATTATTTATAAAAACAATGGAAAAAAACATAATTTCATTATTTAAAACTAAAATTAAATAATTAAAATTTAAAACTAATCAAAAAATTATTTTTTATTGTATATACTTTGAAATTAAATACAGTTTTGGATAAAAATAAGTATTATCACTATTCCATAAAAAATGGTTTCTTGATAAAAAATTATATGATAATTTTAACATAATTAGTTAGAAAATTTAATTCATTTTATAAAATGTATTTTCTATAACTTTTAAAAATTAATAAGAACTAGAAAACTCATTTTCAAGGAAAACATATTCTTGAAGAATAATGTGATTTTACTAAAATTCTGTGATTATTTTCTAAGAATTAACTAACACATTCATATTTAGTTGGAAATTTATATTTATTTAATAAATTATTTATTTCTATTAATCCTCACTAAATTAATGACTAGTTTATATCAATTCATCAGGGGTATATATAATTCTAGTCACCACCCATCACCTAATTAAGTCTATTGAATTCATAATCATAGTTTAGAATACTTGTCATATTATTCCATAATGAACCTATTACTCAATGAAAACATTTTTATCCTTATAATGAAAGATACATAATTTTCAGTACATAATCAACCATAATTACCAGTCAGTAATATTCATGAATATTAGTAGATTTCAATAGGTCAATAAAAGGGATAACATGATTATAACCCATCTAGAGAAAAAGAATTATAATAAAATATACATATTCAACATTACAATAATCATCCATATTTGAATAATAATATATGTAATTCCAATAATTTTCCCAATGTCAATAAATAAATGTTTTTTCATAATGAAATTCCTCTAATTGGAATTTGTAAAATGGGGACTTCATACCGTATAAGGTAATGAGTGTACAGTAAAGTCAATGCATGAATAACATGATCATATTCCATCTATATAATGAATGTGTATGGTTGAAAAATAAAAAAAAATCCCAAATGTAATAAAGGAAACAAGTAAGGGTGTTAACATAATAAAAAGTACCCACGCAAACTGAATGCTTCAAATGGTATAAAAAAAAGGGTTTGGGAATCAAATTTCATGATATTGTGAGTCAAATAACCCCAATGAATATATATAATAGAGAATATATCAAGAAATACATATCCTATTATGGTAAATACTTCTAACAATTATATGAGAAATACTAAATAAAACATAAATTAAAATTTAGAAAATATTTTTAACATTCTTCTAAAATAAATATTTACCTGATTCCTTCAAAGGTAACATATTAAAAGGTAATGTGAAAGCCCTTTAAAACCACTAATGATAGAAATATTATCTAATCATCTAGGTTTTAAAATTCATATTTTCTATCTTTGATAAATCTATATAGGAATACAAAAATTGTGCAAGTGATTGGAAAATCATGTTTTGTTATTTTCAAAATAACATTCATTAAAACACACATTGTAAGAAAATTAAAAAAATATCCTTTATTTTAAATATTAAATTTCTAAAATAGAATTTTAAAATACCATATAAAAAAATTTAGGGTTGGATAACCCAAGAATAAAAAATAAATTTTCAGATGAAATATTATAACTCAAAGAAATGAGAATTGAGTTATCAACATGCCTTATAGAAAAAATACACAATAAAGCATGAAACATTTGAAAAGGAGTTTATATATTATAAAGGTATGTATATAATGAGTACCAAATAATAAAATAAAATGGAATAATTTATGAAAATTATAATAAATAATTTCTTGTAAATTATCATAACTCAATGAACAAAAATTGGGTTACCAAAAACTCTTACGGCAAGGATAACACTTGATTCCAAAAAATTTAAAGAAAAGAACTTGATTTACCTTAATTTTCCCCATAAATTATATGAAAAATATTTCTATAAAATTCAAAGGATAGTAATTCAATATAAAACTATACAGAGGAAACATGGTTCATAACATGTAACATGTCTCAATGAATCAGAATTCAAACCATGAAATCCCATACAGCTTGAGTAACAATTGAAAAAAACTATTGAAAGTGTGGTAATATAATGTAACATGAAATAAAACTATTAAAAGATTATTAATGATGTGATATCTCATATAGTAATTATATACACCACAGAAATGAAATTAGGTTCATAATATTGAACATGATGTGAATAGATTAATTTGAGATGAAACCCCATAACGTGATCCTAATTCATTTTACACATGTATTAAGCATCATGAATAATTAAATTAATTTCATTAAATAAATAATCATGAAAAATATTAATTAATATTTCAATTTCTACAATTCATTTATAGGAACTATATATATATATTAATTATAATGTACTAACTCTCAACAATATATACAAGTAACCTTCACACATTAAACTAGTTGGATAAAAATGGTGTTTATATTATTTCAAGTTACAGTGTTGATCAATAATATATAATTAAATGTGTAGTAATATATGTTCCAATATATTTTATAATTCTATAATTTCATTTCATTGTACTTTTTTATGATCCATGTGGCTGAAATCGGTGACGAACCTATTTCGGTGTTTGTTAATGAACAAATATATTTTTTTAATTAATGAGTAAAATATTAATATATCAATACAATAACATTAAATTAATACGTTATATAAAATTTTGTATCATATTATACCCCAAAAAAGTTTATCATAGTTATACATGATATCAACTGTTGGTATTGTTCAAGTTGGTGGATAAACTGACCTCAACATGAACCTACCATGATTAATGGGTGATTATGGTGTGGGTTAGTTGTAATATCATTTTAAGGGAAGTAAAATGATATTATAAGTTTTATATATAATAATTTTTAATAAATATAAATAGAAAATGATTTACATAATGTAACAACATAGAAATAAGATATTATTTTCATCTTAACTCGCTCGTTTTAAATGATTGGATTGATGATAATCGTTTGTTAATAATATCATAAATATGTTATAAAATATACAATACTATAATCTTAATGGTCTAATAAAAATAATATTTATCATTTAATACCTTCCTTTAGACCATCCATGTAAGGAGGTGATGAAAATAAAAATTAAAATCAATTGTTCCATGGAGGTGGTAGTCCACAAGTATGAGTGGTTGACGATTTCATTTTCCATAAAACAAGAGAAAATTTTAATACATTATTTTGTTTTAGAATTAAAAAAATTATATGAGTATAATAATTATTTAATATAATCTAAATTCATACCATCCATGTAAGGTGGTGAAGGAAAAAAACATGGTTGCCCTGGAGGTGGTGTTCTGCACAATGAAATTATGATTGTTTCACTTATCATAATTGAAAATTGATAAATTTTGATTAAATATTATTACCATATAATAATAAAATCATTTATTAAAAAATAATTTTGTAATTACATAGTTATTAGAAAATTATAATTTAAAATAAAAAATAAAAAATAATGATGTTAAAAAAAATAGATACTCATATTGAGTGCTTTGAGATTTCCCTAGAAGGTCCCCATAAATGGATATGATAGGATAATCACTTGTGAACAGAAGATAATGATAGTGAAATATTAGTATATTAAAAGGAAATTGTTTAGGTATTCTATAGGAAACATAATTTTTAAGAGTTACTTAAATGGGTAGTAAGAGACCCCTTTTATAATTGGTGAGAATGGAATTTTTGTAAATAAATCAACTTAATATAAAGTGTGAAAATGTTAAACTTTTCAAGAGGATCCAAAATAGATAAAACATTGATTAGTGGAGGTACAAGATCCAATAAAAACATAATACAATCAATTATAGATAAATTTTTATCGTGTTTCAACCTCTTTACCCCTTTAATTATTATTTTACAGTTTTATCTTTTACCGTAATAACTAGTTTTTACCTAAGGTAACATTTAGGCCTAAAAATAAAGTGATAATTATTAGACAATTTAGACCTAATGATTTTAAATTTTAAATACATTTCATTTTAATCAATATATAAAAATGATAAAAACTTATTTTAAAATGAAAATATATATTTTATTAAAAACAATTTTTGAGAAAATAATACATGTGTTCTAAAATTATAAATATGGGTTATTAAATTAAACCCCACATTTTTAAAATTATAAATTCACCTGTAAAATAAATATTTTTTATTATATTTTTTTCATTAATTTACAATACATACTTGTGCACTAATATTTTCATTAAATTCATATTATTTGAAAACATAGTATTTTTCTGCATTCAGATAAAAATAATTATTTTTAGAAAAACTCCAATAATTCATCCTAATTTTATATTAATAGAATTCATCTAAAAATTATATTCCTTTTTTCAAATTAAAATTTTAAATTTTATAAATTTAACTTTAAAAAAAGATGAGATATAATTATAAATTTATTTACTTGAAAATAACTTTTTTTATAATAATCATTCTCATTCATAATTCCTAACATTTCATAATTAAAATATTATTAAGAATTTATTAAAATAAATTATAACTTATAATCATTAATTTTAATTTTATTGAAACATAAATTTATGTCTCATATAATGGAAATATTTATAAAATTCAGTTTTAAGTATAAAATGATTGTATTTTTCTTTTTAGCTATAAAAATTGAATTTAATTAATATTAAAAATAGTGTTTATTTTCATCCTATATATATTTCATAAAGATATTTTTCTAAAGTGATCCAATATAAACATACATAAATAATACATTGATACCATAATTTAATTAATACATCACATGGATAGTCACACAACCAAAGGACTGAAAGATTTTCTATCTTAGAGACTAGAAACATAATAACACTTATTCTACATGATTTTATCATTTTCCCAAAAACTAATCCCCTATTAGATATTTTCTGATACACAATCATATTCAAGTGCTAGTTAATAAAAAAAATTATAAATGGGTGATCTCAAATGAACAGGGAGGGGTGACATTTAAAATACCATAATGTTTAGATCATAAACATTTAGGAAAGCATGAAAAAATAAATATATCAATCTTAAAATAACTATATTCAGTAATTGTTAACTAAAAGAATTAAATATAGACATATTATCTCAAATGATAATAATTTTTACCATGGAATGAGAAAATAAAACATGAACCATATAACATGGACTATGGTATGTACAAAAGAAAGTGGCAAAATTATAAATATAGGATTTTATATCATTGTGATATTGGATACCCTCCAACCTGTTCAAATATAAATTTTATAGTAGAGGTAAATTATATGAAATAAAACCAATGTGGACCTAGCCACTCATAGAACTATTCACACATAAAATTTTTAATAGAGATAAACTTCACCACACTCACCCTTTATAAACCAGGATATTCACTAACCTATTCACAAAAAAATTATATCTCATAAAATAGGAGACTTTACCCAATTAATTATAGGGAGATATTGGTCTAACCAATCTCATAGTACACACATTTTTATGCCACTTGAGAAACATTAATCACTTCATAAAATTATCCATAGAAAGAAAAATGTATTTCAAGCTATTTTTAAATGATATCTAATAAAATATCTTCAAAAATAAAATAAAATTATATCAAGACTTATTCCAAAAAATTAAAACAATTATAATATATCATATAATTTTAATCTAGAAACACAAATCCATTAGAGGTTTTAGAGATCAAGAATAAATTGGAATTTAACCAATAAATAAAATAGTAAATTGTCTATAAAAATGTTCAATATAATTTCAAAAATAGTTTTCATGAAGATTAACATATTATTTAAAGACTTATAAATGGAAATAAAAAACAATGAAATCAATAATTTTTTATGTATAATGAAATATTGGTTCATTGATAAAATATAAGAGGTTGAAATTAAAACCATTTCATGTAAAATGGGTAAACTTTTTTCTAAACCTATTTGGATTTTATAGTAGATGAAATGTAATATTAAAAAGTGTTAATGTGAAATATGAGGGTTATAAGATATAAAACATAATATCACTCCAAATAATAAGGAATGTTTTGTGGAAATGGAAAACATGTACATGCAAAAAAGAATGTTTCATTAGAAAATATAGTAATTAACCTTTGTAATCTAACTTTTTATAAATGATATAATTATAGAATAAGACAAGGATATAAAACATAAGACACCAAAAAATAAGTAGGGTTTTTAGGATAATATCATCATATGGATTACAATTTTTAACTTTTAATAATTAGGTTCAACAGAGATGAGTATAACTTAGTGGAAGGTAATTGAGATCTCCAAACCCTTACCTTTTATTTTTACTAACTCATTCTTGATCTAACCCACTTTATAAAAAACAAAACTATATTTTTCACCTACATAAGAACATTTTTCATATCCATATCCCTTTATTATGTTTATTTATTTGGATACCCTTGAATGATTTTAGAGTTGAGTATCCACAATAAGAAGACAGAAAATCAAGTACTGATTTTGGTTGTTTAAGGACTATAGAAAGGTATTATAGAATATTTTTAATGAGAGGGGAGGGTATTGTCACATAAATAGGGAATTATTTTTACATTAAATGGTTAGTTATGAACATATGAAGCCATATTCATTTTAAACTAAAATATATTATCAGAAATGAAGTACTTGAATTAAAAAAAGAGGAAGAGAACACTTACCTTTCTATGTAGCTTATTAAATCTTGGTAGGACCCCTCAGAACCATAGAAACTCATTATAAGGAATTTATATTGGAATATAAAAGGTATATTTATGATTAAGGCCTTTTTGGTGGGGAGTAATGGGATAATGGGTGTGAGTGATCTCTTTTTATAGTTGGAATGAGGGTCATTTTTAGGGAAAACTATAGTAAAGTAAGTCATACAAATGGAATCACATGTTTGTTAGGTGGGAATGGTAAGATATTTTGATTATGTAATGAAATTTTATTTGACAAGTATGGGCATGACTTTGAAATCTAACAAGGCATTCATGCAGGTTTTGAGGGCATTTTAATTATTCCAAATTTGAGATACTTTATTTATCCATTTTACCCAGATTAATCTGGATTAAAAATAAATCATGGTAATTATTTTATTACAAAGAATATAAGATAAAACTTATCACAAAATATATATTTACTAAATAATAATTTGGACTCAATTTATCCTAATTCAATTAATAAATATTTGAATATTTTTTTATTAAAACATATATTGTATTGAAAAACTATTTTTATAGAGAATAGTTGTTTTAATCAAGAAGTATTATTAATCTTGTTTAATATTGATTACCAGTTCTATGATTATATATTTATTTATATATTTAAAATTAATATTAGATACTTAAATAAAAATAGAACCATTTAAATTAAATATTTAATAATATTTAAAAAAAGTATTATTCCTTGAACATTAACTATTTTACTAGGGTAACTAATATTTACCAAATGAAACATAATATTTATGACTAAAAATGAAGTATAAATTATTAAATAATTTATTAATACTGATTTTAAATGTGAAATCTATTTATTCTGATTCATATTTAAATTTTTTAAAAAATTACTTTTAATATAATAAATGTATGTTGTACTAAAATAATTTAGTAGAAAATTATTACTTATGTTTTAAAATATCATTCAAAATTTTTTAAATGATAATAAATATCTTAAATTTTTTAAATTAAGTTAGCATATAAATATTTTATCTTGAAGAGGGTATCTTAAATTTCTAATTCATTCTTATATTCCAAAAATGGCATAAAACATGTTGTATTAGTAAAAATAGAATACTACACTATCCACCAAAAAATATAAAGTTTCATGATAATTCCCAAATTTCATCTCTAAATTATATTATTTTTATTAATCAAGAAATTATTTCCATTTTTGAATAAAATTTCTATAATTTAAAAAATCTATATTTAAATTAAATCCAAAAATATAGTTTATAGATATTCATAATAGAAAATAACATTTTAAAATGTAAATTATTTGTTATTCTAATTTTCTATCAATTAATAATTAATTTATTGATAATATATTATTTATATTATAAATATATTTTATTATTATTTAATTATAAAATTTCTACATTCTTGTTATAAAACTATTGTTTTATAAAAATATATTTTTCTGCATAAAATTGTTGTTTTTTTTGTTTTAGATATATAAATTACATTTAATTAGTATTACAAGAATTATTTTTTTATACACATATTTCATATTTTATTACTCTCATTTATAACTGCTAATTCAACAGTTAAGTTTTAACAATCACATTTAATATTTTTATATTAGCAAAATATGTCATATTTATTTTTCTAGTTTTATTTTTCGAGCAGAGAAAGATATCAAAGAAAATATTTATTTATAGAAAATATAAAGTGAAATTTTTTTTCATTACATACTACCACATTTAAATAAATTCCATCCTTGTAATTTTAATTTTTACCCACTAATGAAAGTCGGAAGGGGAATTATTAATAATATTTATTATTCTAGATATAAATTTCAATGAAACATCTACCATACCATCTGAAGCTATATCAATATACTTATATTTCCAAAAAAAAAATAGATTGTTTCTACACAATTCATATATTCTCCACAATATTCGTTTCTCAATACCAATTGAATCTCAAAAAAAAATTAAACCACTAAGAGATCGAATATTCTTCCAAATTTTAACTCTATTTTTAAACCACCAATGTATTAATAAATAGTTCATAAGTTCATAAACCTGTTAATATATATCATTATCCCAAAACATAAATAAGAATCTCCAAAAATATCACAGATTACTTTTATATTAAATCAATGATAAATTATAATACTATATAACTAAATTTTCTCAAAATCCACCAAACCTTACTTAACTCAACATCAATATTATTTTAACTATAAGTGTTATCAATACCTCAATCATATTTTCCACAAAATTTATGCAATCAAATATAACCTCTTCATAAAATAAATTTTCTAGGTTATTTGCTCCATTTATTATATGCTTCAAAACCATTAAATAATAAAAAATAAAAGAAAATAATTATATGTTTTACATAACCCTCATAAAGATTAGAATATACCAAAATACCATCGATAAATATCACTCATTAATGAAAATATCCACTATTAAAGAAAATAATAATTTCTACTATAGAATCAACATCAATTCCTTTTGTAAGACTTGGAAACTCTCCTTTTAAATCATAACATAAATATACTATAATTATAACCCATTTATGTTTCCTCCATTATCTACGTAAAATAAATAGTGGTTTTTAGATACATGTAGTTCCCAACATTATTCTCATGGTCCTATTTCAAAAAAAATACTAAAACCAAATAGTTATGATAATATCCAAATGATTTGATGTATATGAATATAAAATGTCAAAACAAAGAAATCTTATTCAATCACTCCATCATTTAAACATTTGATAATTTCATTTTAACTATGAAATATAATGTTAAACTTAAAAATCTCATGGTTCTACCTTGTTTTCTTTAATTTTTTTCTCTCAAACATCTTAACCTAATCTCATAATGTAATTTGTAATAAAAAATTTCTTAATGGTATTTAAATAAAAAGTTGTATAGAAAATATTATCCCCCATAAGTTTCTAGTGTATCATCCTATAATCATGTACATTTTAAACTATATTGTGGTTTTTCGTTTTTTATTATCTGGGTTGGGTTGAGATGGAATTAGGATGAGACCAATATTGGTTAAGTTAGATATTTTTTGGATTGTTATCATAAAACATGAATGTTTTGTATCCTAATTGGGATTCACATGCCGTGTGAGATGGTTAGATGAAGATTAAATTTTAAAAGAAAAATAAATCTATTTTTAGCAAAAGGTGATGGGTTTTTTAGCCATTTTTGGATCTATAAATTACACGATGTGTAATTGAGTTATACATCATGTAAATTCTTGAGGGTTGTTTTTAAACTAGTATCATGGCTGGAAATTCAATTTCCTCCACTTCATAATTTCTTTATCTCCACCCAAAATCCATCCCCGGTGATTTTGGAGTCCTCAAACCAATATGGGTTGTTTTGATCAACAATTTAACATTGTTTTGATTTCTGTTTGACTTTCCAAGAAAGAGTTCTCTATACTAGGTAGATTACATATGCCACCATGGAACACAACACAATGAATAAAATTATAGTAAATCATATGCCTAAGGACTAATCCCGCTACCTTCCCCTCACCCTCCATAGAGTTTGATAGATCATCCAGGGATTGATGGATCTATATTATCTGTTCTTGAATCTTGTTTATATATTGAGTTCCAAAATCTTCTACACCTTCGCTCTTATTGGTGGGTTATATTATGGTATTTCTATTTAAATGATAAAGGTAAGTGGTTCTATTTTAATTGGCCAAATTTGATTAACCTTGAATTTCTTGATTTAAATTCTATTGTTTGATTTAAATTTAGTTTCTTGAAATTGATTTTAATTTGTTTATTAAAAACCCAATTGCATTAAATTGGCGGATTTTGATTTTATGTGGCCTAAAATTGGGAAAGCCCCTCCCCCCCCCAAATATATTGAATTAGGGTCTTTTGTGATATTGATGGAAATTTATGGAATTTAAATTTTGGAATTTAAATTATGAAATTCATTTTATTAAATTTATTTCCATTTTATATTTGAGAAAAATGGATTAAAATGTTTTTGACAGAAAACTAGTGGTTTTATCATTGAAAGAGTTTTGTTTTTATTAGAAACCCATGTGTCAGTTTTTAAATGTAAATTAGCATATTTGAAATGTGAAATATGATGAATAGTATTTTAAAAAGTTATAAAATACATTTTCCCTTCATTGTTTGTTATTATAGAACATACAAGCCTAGTTAGTTAGTGAGTTATGGGGATATCACTCTTTTTGAATCTTTATAAATGAAATTAAACCAAGTGCAGTAAGTCAGAACCCTAGTGGGGTGGTGATGAGTCACCTTTTTTAGTGTCATAGGGACTTGTTTATACACATATTTCTATGATAAACAACGATTTTGTGTGGATCCTGTATCTTTGAACTATTACCCCTTTTTTCTGTTTACCATGTTTCTCTTTGTGGTATTTGAAATATATTCCACCATTTGTAAACTATATTACTTATGGACTTTGAATTTGTATAAAACAGTTTGTATAAAAATTTTATTAATCTATTTGTTTAAAGTGTTTCCATAAATTTAAATTTAAATAATTAATAGTTTTTATTATTATTTTAACTTTTATATCTGTTTATTAATATTGAATGTTTTATTTGGTTAATTAAATGTTTCCATATATTATTTAATCCTTGGTGAGACTTTACTGGGATTTTTTCTCACAATCTATTTTTTCCTTTGGGTGTTTGTATATTTTATTATTATAGCATCGAGTAACCTTAAAGAACCACTTGGTGGTAGTATATATTGATCATTAGTATTGGAGAGTTCCATCCATTGGGACTTTGAGATTTATATTGTTTACTGGTACTTTGTTGTAGGACTTTGGTGTATTTACCTATTTGACTCATAGTACACTAATCCCTATGGATTTTTTCTTTTATTCATACTGAATTATTTATCTACTTATGCAATGTGTTTAGAAGAATTATTCATACTTTTTTTTATAATACTTGGTGCTTCTTTTCGACCTATGGGAATCAAGAATGCCCTTTAGGTCATGTTAGTTCTTACTCGGTTATCAGGTTACCAGGGTAAACTAGATGGTTCAGGAAAAAATGGAACCAGAAGACTAAGTTGAGATTATTTTCATGATTGCGTTATGAAATTGGGTATTCTTATCAGTAATATGAGGTAGTTGGGACTGATTTCCTGGAAATCTCTCACCATAATAAACCCTAAGTCACCATGGGTGGTTAATGAAATATTTCTCTAGAATTAGTTATAGTATTTTCTTTGTTTTTTATTTGGATATATTGAAATCCAAATCTTATTGTCTATCAATTGGGATTAATTTCCCTTGTTTTTCTATTTGAGTGTAAATATGATGCCTTCAATGTTGTTTTCTAATATTGTGTATCATCATAACTCTGAGAAGATGTGTGGATCAGATCCAATAAGAAGCTTTAGATGATCCTTAGTGAGCGAATCTACCCATGCACCCAAGTCTGGTTGAGGTGATGGTGCGTACTATCCAAGATTTGGGACAAAAACCACCACAAGTTCCCATTCAGTCTCTAGCTATAGAACCTCAAATGAATGTTTTTTGGACTGTTCTCAGGGGTTCCTTCACCAAAATCTTCCAGCATTAAAAGAATCCAATGATCCTTAAGAGGCTAAGGAATGGTTTAGAAATATTGAACATTTTTTTGAGTTCTTGGAAAACCCATATGAAATCATGGTGAAGTGTTCCTCCTTCATACTAGTGGAACTAATCATGAGATATTGAGATGTGATAGTGATGGTGAAGACACATTATAGATTAAAGTGGAATGAATTAAATTCAATTTTCATCAATTAGTTCTATCCAAAGTTGATGGTGATGGCCAAGGCTTTTGTGTTCTTCAAACATGAGAAGCCTAAAAAAAGCGTGGCATAACATGCAGACTATTTTATTAATCTAGTGAAATTTTCACATGGGGTTTTATCAAATGAGAAGATAAATACTATATGGTTCTAGTTGGGACTTCATGATGATATTTATTCTTAGTTATTCTTACTGATGTTTCTTTCTTATACAGGTGTGTTGGATAGAGAATTGATGGTCTTAATGTACCTAACTGAAAAGTCAGGGTTGATGGGAGTTCCTTTATCTCTTATTGGTAGTGTGAATTCCTCTAAAGGAAAAAATTTAAGTGTGAATGTTCTCATAATGTTCTCTATAGAAAATTTTTTATGGACCTCCGATAGTGCTGGGAAGAAGGCCTTTGATTTTTTTTTAGTATGGAAAAGTAGGAAATTATAAGATAGTTGGCACTGAGGTGCATAAGATTTATCGTTCATGAAGATACTCTGGTCACATACAAAAGTTTTTTCATGTCTTTTACAATCTACATAGTGTCACGATATCATCATCTCTTGTTAAAACTATAGTCCAATAAGATGCTTCATGAGAAAAGGGGCACTGGCCATAAACATCTTGAACAAACCTTATTCATGTAATAGAAGACTCTCCAAAGGAAGAAAATATGGTTTTAGTGACTGTGAGAGGTACCATCACTATAGATTCATCGTTACTATATTATTTATTTGATATGGGTTTATCTCATTCATTTATTTCAACCCTTTTTATTAATATGCTAAATCTTCTTATAGACTTTTTTCTTATATAATGGATAATACTTCTCCCCTTGGAACAAAGAGATAGCATTGTCTCAGTAGTCCTAATTTTGTTTCCTCCCTATTATATGTTGATATTTGTTGGAGTTGTATGGTTCGCAACATGAAACCACTTTATTTCATATTCAGTATGAATCGGATCATTACAAATAATGATCTAGTTGATTTCTATCATAGACAGTTATCCTTTTCAACATCTGATGGGGTATGTCATGTTATTCAAGGATAATGTGACAAAAGGTTGAGTAGAGTTTGACTTTATTAACCAAATATGGGTAAACTAATATTGATGTTTTCTTTTGATCAGAAGAAAGAATCTTAGAATGGTGATCTCCCACTATTTGTCTTCGAGTTTCACAATGTGTTTTCTTATAACTTCTCTGGGTTTCCACTCATAAGGAATGTATAGTTTTATATTGATTTAGTACCTAGTACTCAACCAGTGTGAATTCAATCTTACCACATGGCATCGGTAGAAATTAAAGAGGTAGATATTTAGTTGGATGATCTATTATATATAAGTATTTATATACCTGAGAGTGTCACCTAGGGTTGTGTCGAATCTATTTTCTAAGAAAGCTAATGGTTCACTTCACCTTTATATTGAATACTAAAAACTCAACAGAGTCACAATAATGAAAAATTGTCTGTTTTTTGTTGATTGATGATCTATTTGATTAGTTCAAAGGGATGAAGTGGTTCTTGAAGATTGATCTTCGGTCTAGTTACCATTAGATGAGAATAAAAGAATTTGACATTCTGAAAATTTATATTCAGATTAGGTATAACCATTATGAGTACCTTTTCATTCCTTTTATTTTAACCATTGATCCTGTAGTCTTTATGGGTTTGATGAAAATGATTTTCCACAATAATAATGATACTTTTGTGGTAGTCTTTATGAATTAAACTCTAGTTTACTCTATGTTTGAGGTGGATTATGTGAATCATCTGAAAGAAATTATAGAATTGTTGAGAAATCACTAACATTATTCCAAGATTAAGAAATGTGATTTAAGGATTTGGGAAGTGAAATTAATGTTAAATGTGGTGAAGGGACATGGTTTTTTAGTTTATCCTAAAAAGGTAATTGTTTTTATGACTTGGGAACAACCATGAAATTTTTTAGATATCCAGAGATTCTTGAGTCTAGTTGTGTATTACCACATGTTTGTTAAGGACTTATCAAAGTTGGATTCTATGATGAATTCTATGACTCAAAAGGGTGTAATTCTTTCATGGGATGATAAATGCAAAAAAATATTTTTTGTAGCTGAAACATCTTTTAACTACGGTGTCAGTGATGTCTCTCTAAGAGGATGGGTGGGGATATGTGGTATTCTATTATGCATCTAGTTTAAGTTTGGTTTGTGATCTTATGCATGGTGATAAATTTTTTTCTGATGGATCTCCTCATCTAGGGTCACATATGAAGAATTAAAAATCCCATGACCTTGAACTTGCAACTTCGATGCACATGATTTAGAGTTGGAGGCTCTACCTTTTCAGAGAGTGGTTTTCAATGTTTTTGGACACCCAAAGCTTGAGTTATATCTTTTCTCAAAAAGATTAGAACCCTCTCAAGAGGCATTATGTGGATTACCTGCAATCTTCTGACTTTGATATCAGTTATGACCTGGGGAAAGGGAATTTCATTATAGAATCTTTGAGAAGGAAACTCCCAACCCAAGCCATGAAATAATCTTCGGAACAGTGGAACTTGATGGCTATATTTTCACAGTTGCATATTGGAGTCCAAGAATCAGGGGTCAAGGTTTCTTTGCCTAGTGTTTAGCTAACATCTACCCTTATCAAGATGAATCTATAGGAACAACAGCTTTATGATTATTTCCATTTCATTAGAGACTATCATTATGGTGGGGAGGTCATAGTGGACTAGTCATACTCCATTAAGGGAATTCAGTGCTATGGGAGATGCTTTTTTGTGTCGTTAGTGGTAAGGAAAGTCATGATTGGGTATTTCCATAAATCCCAATGGGAAGTTCACCCAATAACCAAAAATATTTTCTATGACATGCAGTGTAGATTCTGGTGTCCATGTATGAGATGATGCATTGCTGAATTTTTCTCTTGTTGTTATACATACAAACAAGTCAATATCGAGCACAAAAAACCTTCAGGTTTGCTTCAGCAACATCTGGTACCTACATGGAAGTGGAATGAGATCTTAATGGGCTTTTTTTAGGTTTCCATGTAAATAGATAAATAACAATGTGATATGGGTTGTGATCAATAATCTGACGAATTCATCTCATGTTTTACCCATTCGTAGTACAATCGGTGTTGAGGAGTTGAGAAATATCTATGTGAAAGATATTGATCATTTTCGTGGTTTCCCATCATCTATAGTCTTTGATAGAAACCCTTGGTGAACATCTCATTTTTACAGAGGTCATCAAGATTCACTAGGATATCATGCCTATTTAAGCATGGAATACCATCCATACTTGGATGGCCATACTGGAAAAGATATACAGATTTTTGAGGATAAGCTTGATGCTTATGTTCTCGACTTTGGTGGAGCTTGGTATGAATATATGGTGCTGGTTTATATTTATTATAATAATAGTTACCAGTATGTGATCATAATGGATCCTTTTGAGGCCTTGTATGGATGGCCTTTTATATATTAGCTATGAAAGTATTTGTTTTATCTAACTCATGTTTTCAGTCAGAACGATCTTGAAGTTTAACCTGACATATCCATGAATAAAAGGCCCAACATAATAGTTGATTTTTAAACTTGGTACTTTGTGGGATAAAGATAACTTTTTGGTGTTCTATAAGATAATGGTTAAAATTCTTATGATACATGGGAGTGTGAGGCACTAATGAGAGAGCAGTGGCCTCACATTTTCGATATATAAGCTTCTTAAGAGGCTTTCTGTCGACATAAAGTTCATATGGTGGGGAGGTTGTAACACCAAACTATGATTATGTCATGTATGTTTTAAACCTTTTTTTAGTTTCTATTTTTTTATTATCTGGGTCAGAATGATAAGGAATTGGGATGATACCTATAATAGTGAAGCTCGAGATTTGTTGGATTTTCATTCTAATACGTGTTGGTTCTGTAGCCTGAGGTTGATTTACATGTTTTGTAATATAATTACAAGACATGTAAATTATAAAATAATAATAAATTTATTTATAACAAAATTTAATGGGTTTTTTGATGATTTTTTGTATTTTTAAATTACATGACATCTACTTTGGTTACACATCATGTAAAATATAGAGTGTTGTTTTCACATAGGTAGCATGGATGATAATTCTATTTCCTCATCTTCATAATTACTTTATATTTACCCAAGAGAAATACCCAAGATATTTTGTAGCCTTCAAACCCTTACCTATCATTATATTCAATAATTGAATGTTGTTTTGATTTCGGTGTGAATTTCTCTGTAATGATTCTACCTATCTCTTCACCTCTTTCACTTTCCCTCCTTAGAGGTTGATATATCATATTGGTATTGATGGATCTAAACACTTTGTTGTTGAATATTTTTTATAGGTTGATTTAATAGGGCCTATGTTGTAAGGCCCCAACCCCAGATGCCCAAATCCAGTATATTATTTTAATACATTGGCATGAAAATAAGAAATCAAATCCTGGAGGACCGATCAGTTTACCAGTCTTGAAAAATAGATTAAAAACATGAACTTTACATTAAAATTTCAAACATAAAATACAACATAGATAATACTTTTTGAATTTTGTTATTCTACTAGCTTAACCCTACATATCAATTATAATACACTTCTTGGAATCAATGGAAAATAAAACATAAGGAAGTGGTGAGCTCAAATGCTCAATGAGGTTAATCAATACAGTAGAATCTTTCATAAATAAGATTAAACTTATAAGGTAAGTATAAAAATGAAACACAAGCCTTTTTAAACATAAACATAAACATAATATGGTAAGAATAAATAAAATAATTTCATTTTAAAAATCACATTGATATTCTACTAGTTGAATAATCATATGAAATATCATTAACTAATTTCATAATGAGGAAATTCATAATGGTGTACATCATAACCACATTATCAATTCCTCAATCAGAGACCATACTTATGCGGGTAAGACGTTATTTAAAACCCAAACATTTTGTCTCATGAGAAATATTGATGCATTTTTAGATTCCATTAACTAGTCCCCAGCCTGTAGGGACTTCATTAAGCAGCCCCCAACCTATCACTTACTATGTACAATGCATTCCTCATATGAAAAGTCTAAAACATTACCAACATAAACACTCGTATTAAAACTAGAATACAAAATGTTAATACTTTTCCCATAAACCACGAATGGTATCAGAATAGAACATCAATAGTCAAACATATCATAGACCCAATAATAAAACATGGATGATTTTATCATAATAAATCAACCTAGATTGATCAAAAAATACAACAAGGTTGTTGACAGAGATGAAGATAATAATCATTAAAACTCTTTGAAAGAGATATCCCATTTTTTCATTGAAATAATTTAATATCCATGCAATAAAAGAGAAAAATTGTTTTAAAAATAACATTGTAAGCTTGTAAGGGACGAATAAAAATGTTAAGGGATCATAATAGTGGAAAATAACTGCTCATTCCATATAAGCTAAAAACATTCTTTCCATAATTTTTCAAAAAGCTCAAAAATTACGTCGTTTGGAAAATGACAGAAAGAATCCATTCAAAACATATTATAAAAAGTCAAACATGGGTAACAATGAATTTAAAACAATTATCTTTAATATTTTGAAATAAATTTCAACATACATAGACATGGGTGATAAATATTTCTCAGTATATACTTACATATAAATAACCTCAGATAATAATGAGAATGTGAAATTAACCCTTACCTTGTAATTTCATTTAGTGGATGGTGTGTTAACCTCATTTATAATGGTTAAAGACAATTAATAAATCATATCAAAACCATATCAATATTTATGATATCATATATGATCATCTTATATCGTTTTGTTAATAATATTTTATTATTACCATTGTTTCAGGTGTTAACTGGTTCATTTTCCCATTCCTATTTTGTCGTGTAAGTCGTGTATTTGTGAATAGGTTGTATTTTATTATCTATAATTGTATTAATTTCATAATAATTATTTTTACTCATCAAATAAATTTTATAATAATTCTTGAATGTTTAACATGGTGAATGAATCTCACTGCATTATGGAAATGGTAGGTCGTACGTACGCACAAGTAGTGGTATAATTTTCTTGATGGTAAAATGGTATAGAATTTAATGGAATATAAATTATAAATAAACATAATAATGTTATAATTATTATTTATGTACTTTATATCCATTTTTATACCTATCAAGATAAAGTATAAATGAAACAGAATTTCACCACGGCGTGGAGACAGTAAGCCGTACATACGCACACATGGTGATATTGTTTTTAGTAAGATTGGTAAAAGGAGAAATATAGTTGTAACATAATCATATTAAAATATCATCATGTGTATGATACTTGATATATTAATTTATTATGGAAACAAAATAGGAATAATAAGTAGAAAAAGAAAATAAATTAAATTGAATTCGTAAAACAATTCCCTCTTCTTCGAGTGTCTCCTTTTTATTTGCACAAAAGAACATCATAGGTTTGATATATTCCAAAAGTGTGGCCTCTAGAATAATTTTAAGGAAGTTTTTAGTAGAATTGGAAATATTTTGGCCGATTGAAATGGCTTTATAGGTGCGATTTAAAGAGGAGGAGAAGTGTCCTTTCATAATAGAAGTGAGGGTCACTTTTGGTAAATCTAAAAATATTAATTTATTATAAATTCATTTGCTGTTTCAAATATCTCCAAAGTAATTTATTTTGAGGTTAAGATTATAATGGATTTAACTTCCCTCAACCAGTGAATTTATAATTTTTTAGATCATAAAAGTAGCCTTATCGTTTGGATTTAACCCTTAGTCAACCAGTTTAACTCTTACTCTGTCTTCTTGTATTTTTACACTATAGGGTAAATATATTTACTATAAAATTACAAACGAACACCAATTGGTTAATTTATGAAATATTTAACATTATAAAATTTAGTTTGAAAACCATTATATTTTAATGGATTTTATATCATTTAATAAAATATTATTTATTTTAAAGTATCATTTCTGTAAATTTTAATACTATTCAATATTTGAATTTTTAAAAATATCAAATAAACATTATAACGTCAAACCAATACTTCAAATATTTAAATAACATGTAAATTTTATCTATAAATTTTTTATATGTCATTAATTATGTAAAATTATATTTATTTTAATATTTTTAATATCATTTATTTGATATCTCAATTAATTAAACAATTAATACATCATCATTATGTCAAGATTTAATTTAATTATTTAATGTATCAAAATTATAAATAAATTATCATGATATAGATAAATTTATTATCTTTTGAAATACTTTTTATAGTCGACCATATCATTTATATAAACTCATATTAAAAATTAAATCGTTGTTAATATTTGAATATGACATTTTTAACTATTCCTTAAATAAAATATAATAAATGTCCAAATCAATCACAACTTGCCTAAAAGGATCAAATGCATGACCAAAGATTGATTTGTGTCTAAAAATACTTATCCAATGAAATTAAGACAACTATTAGGGCAATTTTATATTATTATATTATTATTTCTACCTTTAATTACTTTATTTGCGTTTAACTGTGGTAAATAAAATTCAAAAGATTATATTCACCAAATATTATTTTGACCCTATTAGACCACATTTTTATACTAATTACAAGAATTTATGTTTGTTTTCTAAATTTAATTCACAAATGTGATAAAATTACATTTAATGTTAATCTGTAAATGTGGCTAGAAGGTGGGTAAAAAGATGTTAAAACGGATCAATGAAATTTTATATCATGTTCAATTATAAAAATGATTATAATGACCTAAATTTTATTTATATATGAATTGTTTATCTATTGTGACGTTAAAATCAATTTAAATTAAAATAGTTATCTAAATTAAAATTTTGGTTTTTGAACAATAATGTAGTGTTTTTCACTATTCATCAAAAGTTGAAAGTTTTCATAAAAATACCAAAAACTCAAACAAAGATAATTTTGATATTATTAATTCAAAATTTAAGTGTATTCTACCAAATTAAATTTATTATAGTGTCTAAAATTAATTTTATAATTTTTCACAAAACAACGTAAAAAGAATTTCCTTGAAGAAAATAGTATTTCAAAACATATACCTATTTTACAGAAACATATACATTTCATTATAAATAGGTTTCATTTCAGTGAAAACATTATCAATAACTTTTAAAAATTATTTATTACTATTCATATAATTATATTTAATGGATATGTTATAAATATAACATTTAAATAATTATAATACTAAAGTGTTGTTTCGTTGAAATTCAATCTCTTGGCTAACATAAGATAAGTTAGTGTTTTGTGCCATATAAGCTATTAAAGTTGTTGAAAAAATAAACATACTATGAAATCATGGGGTGTTACATTCTCCCCCCGATTAAATTTCATCCTCGTAATTTGAAATTAGACTTCAAAAATAAAAGGTTGATACTAGAAAATACCTTTGTGTAAAACCCACATCATAAAATGGAATAATGAGACCCCTACATTAAAATAAATAAAGAGAATTTTGAAGGTCATCGAAGATTAAACATATAAATGTTCCATTTATTAAAACATGGACATGGAAGAAAAATCAAAACACCGTGTTTTGATTGGGAGCGATAGAAAACATGGTTAGGAGAAAGTTAGAAATCACAAAGCTCTAAATATTCTATGATCTGTGGGACCATTTGATTCATCAGAATAAATAATAAGATAGCATTTTTTATTTCAATATCCTTTCACTAGAGTTGAAAAATTAATTTACTACATAGACTAAAAATATAATAAAGAAAACTTTCTTGAAAATTAGAGTTTCATCCTTTAACAAATTCCAACTAGAAACTCAGCTTTTTCTTTAAAAGATAATAAAATGATAAAATATAATATTTATATTAATCGTATATGTTTACAAAAATGAATTTGTACAAATTAAATAATTAAACATATGTTCTAATAACCGGGGAATTTCTGTAGACCAGTGGTATGTGATAATTCCTTGTCACACTTTGGTTGTGGGTTCGATTCCCACAGTCTTGTCTGATGCAACGGGTTGTCTCCCGACCTCAAGTTGTCCTTTTCTTAAAACTATATTATTATAAAATTACAAAAATAATCATAATAAATTATTTTACCTTAAAAAATACTATCCAATGTTCAACTAAATCTATTCCATCCTTTAGACTTATCCAAATACTTCCATCCAAACTCACTGTCCAAAAATATATAAGGAAGGTCACTAAGTTTGTAAAATCAACATTACATAATGTAGATCATTTTTTCACATACCAAACATGTCAATACTTTCATCATGTATACTTTTAAAACATTTTAATACTCTAAATTACCATAAAACCTTGTTGAATACGTTCAGGCTTCATTATTCCTTACATAAAACATAGAATTTTGGATATGGTACTAAAATCCAAAAATGTTGTGAACTCAAAAAATAATGGAATAAACAAACCATTAATCAGTTCCAAGGTAATAAATAATATCCAATATACATTATAAAAATCTATCATATTTTGATCCTAACATCATTATCTCAGTATCAATAACATATTAAGTATTATCTTTCCCTCAACCATTTATTTTTCATAAAGTTTAACATGAAACTATTCCACATTTCTTGGTACCATACAATCTCAAATCATTAATAAAATAGTACTATTGTACAATACTTATATACTCCCTAATTATTATAACCAGAACATTTCTAATAAAATATTCAAATAAAATAATTATTGAGTATGCATATTATTCAGTCCTCTTAATCTTTGGTAGTATCATAACTTGGTCATTATCAAATAGCATAATTTGGGGTATACTCCTTTGATGATTGGGAAATTTATTCTAATAGTGTCCAATCTCTTTATAGATGAAGCATTGTACATTTGAAACCTTTTTCTTTCCCTTGAAATCACAAACATGGTGTCCTTTTTCTCCATACTTATAAAAAACTCTCATTCCCTTCAAGCATTTTCTAGGGTGATTCCTTCCAAAGTAATCACATGTGGGAAAATCTTTCTTTCTATTCTTCCCTTTATCTATATTTTTCTCTACCACCTTATTATTCTCTTTATTACCTTCAAAGACATAGGACTCAAAGAATTATTTAATTATCTTATTGACACATGATATTATTTCTTTATATCATGAAAATATGTGGGAAACTATTTCCCTTTGAAATGTTGGCTTAAGACCATGAATGAAATGATCCATATTACTATTTGGACCATGTGTATTTGAGGAGTTATAATTCATTTTTCAAGGTGCCATTTCTATAATATGGAATATATTTTATTAGCTTATAATGTTATGTACTCTTTGTAACTCTAAATATGGTATAAAACAATACCTGAAATTATGCATCGTGAATCCTAGAATCGTAAACCTTGGATACTTTAGGGTAATCTCTACTTTTAAATCATTCGTAATGTTAGGTAAATAAAATGTGAATTATCCTAAGAATATCTCTTGGTAGTGTCAAACCAAGTGCACAGTATGGTAAGTTGTCGTGTACTAGGTTACCCTGATTCAAACCAGGAACACCTCATCGGAGTTATTACTTCTAGGTACATTTGTGCCAAGACCAAATCAACATGTAGTATCCAAATAGAGATATATTATCTAGGAATACCCACATAATTTCTACATTACCAAAATTTTATGATCTTCCTCTATATTTACTGTCAAATTCGATCTTAGGGTTATAATCTTTAAACTATGTTTTCTAAATCTAGTTTCCAAGGTTGTTGATAAACTTCCTCTGATACCATATGTAACAACCCGACCCCATATTCGTAGAGCCAATGAATTATTTTAATACATTGTTATGATCACAAGTAATCGAATCCTGAAATACTGATTAGTTTAGCAGTCTTGGAAAAAATATTACAAACATGAACTTTATATTACAATTTTGAACATAAAATAAAACATAGATAATCCTTTTAGAACACCATTATTATCCTAACTTAACCATGAATATCAATCATAAAACACTTCTTGGAATCCTAGTAAAGAAAAACATAAGAAAGGGGTGAGCTCGAATGCTCGGTAAGGTTAATCAATACAGCAAAAGCTTTTATAAATAAGCACGAAATTTTAAGGCAAGTGAAAATAGAAAAATAATCCTTTTAAACATAAAATTGAACATAATATGGTACGAATAAATAAAATAATTCCTTATAAACATTCACATGTATATTCTAAAAGTATAATAATCACAAGTAATATCATTAACTGATCTCATAAGAAGGGAATGCATAATTTCGGGCATCATAACCACTTTTCCAAGGCCTCGTGCTAAGAAAATACTTATTCGGGTAAGACGTTAGTCAATAACCAAAATAATTTGTATCATGATAACTACCGATGTATTGTGTGGATTTCCTTAACCATTCCCAAACCCATAAAGATTTCATTAATCATTCCCCAACCCATCCATTACTATGTACAATGAAATTATCATATGAAAAGTCTGAATAGCCATTTTATGGACCATCTCGGGATGGGGGTGCTCACAGCATCGTTCCCATTTCGTGACGGCGAAGGAAACCGCGTCAGTCCCTCCCCCATCTGCAGGGGAGGTACCATCATCATTCTCCAAGGGAACAAAGCCTTTTTTTCCTTCCTTTACAAACCTAAGATTCTCTATACGTTTCAGGAATGTTTTCTACACCCAAAGGTCCCCAATTTGTACAAGGGAAACCCAAACCTACCATTGTCCATTGAGGAGTTCTACAAAGCTTCGGTATTGTTCAACCAGACATTGATTGCTCTTTTTTCATAGAGAAGGCCATCAGTGGATTCATTCAATGGATGTGTCTTGGGTTCTTGGAATATCTTGGAAATGGCTACTGTGGGTTTACTCGAAAATTGAAACCTAACGGTGTGCTTCACGTCAGAGGAAGACTTGATCGAGGCATGGTCATGTGAGCCTCGCAGATGCAACAGGTCTAGATTTTACCTACACAGATGGACTTATGACTTTCACATGAAATGGGACTTCCCTTCGTTAGTAATCTGGGTGAGTTTTCATAATCACCCTCATCCATTTCAGAATCAATCGATTATTAGGATGTTGGGTAATCTCGTTGGTAGTTTTTTGTGTCCTGATAGTCGTACCGTTGTAGTGTGCCATCCAGTTAATCCAAGGGTGTGTGTCGAGGTCAATGTTTCTCGAAAACCCCAAAATTTAATTTGGATAACTATTGGATAGGAATACCATTATAGACAGCAAGTTGTGTATGAGTCTTCGGTATATTTTTGCTCTATTTGCAAGTGGTTAGGCTACACGGTGGAGGACTGCAGACGTGGGTCGAGGCATCAGGGGGCTGGGACTAGTGGTGTGGATGGGTCTCTGAGTTAGGGGAAACGAGGCATGCTTCTTGATGAAGCAGTGCATGGTGAACCTCGAGCAAGGTGGAACATAATACAAAAGCTGGATATGACTTTGGTTGGAAAAGGTTAGTATTCTGACAGAGGAACCATGCATGGTCTGGATGTGCGACTTAAGGAACCTGCATAGGGAGGTGTCATATATAATCACGGTCAGTAGTTGGGGTCCATTTCATTGGGTTCACAGGAGTTCGGGGGGTTAGCAGGCACTGGGTCAACTGCTAATGCAGGAGCGGGTCTTCCCTCTTCTGCATCCAACAGCCCGGGCAATGGAACTGTAGGTCCTTCTAAGGATGTAGTAGAAGTGACCAATCCAGAGGGGGAAGTAGAGTTTCACCAGTTTTCTGAGGGCTAAAATTTAGGGGTTTCTACCACTACTGAAGGACGTAAGGGCTGGGTGAAGGAATCAGGAAGAGTGAGTTTGGAAAGTCCCAAAATGAATGTCCAAGTTTGCAACAGTTTTCAGTGACTTGAAGTTGATGACACATGTCTTGATTTTGAGGGGGTAGGACTTAGGAATGTGTTGTTAAGGAGATCTCAAACATACAGCCTCCTAAATTGAGGTTGAAGGAGGTTAATGATGATCTTATTGATGGATAGGGAATGTTGAAAGATTCTAATGATACGGTTCAGAAAATGGATGGTGTTTGGGTCAGGACATCCTTGGAAGGGTGGAAGGGAATTCATAAGGGGGTGAAGGATTATTCCTACTTACCTATTATTATAGAGACACGACCAGCAATTAAATTGAAAGACAAATAGATGGAAAAACACAACAAGACATGTGTTCTGGATGAACACTCCTTGGATTTTCTCATGATCTCTGAAGAAGAACCGGTGGAACAGGTCTTGTATCTTAATGAAAATAAAGAAGAAGCCACTAAATTGATGGGGAGACCGCTAAGGATTTCCCTTAATGAGGAATAATATGATTGGATAGACAATAATAACTCAATATTATTTGGGGGCTTCAATATTGGGAAGATCAATCTTGGAGAGTATATTCATACTTGGGACAAGCTGACCATCCGAGTAGAGGATCTTCTTAAGGATGTGCCTTCCACTCAAATTTCATTAATTTCTTGGAAATTGTTTAGGGAGATGGACTCGGGTAAAATCAAATTAATATTTAATGCATTTGGTTAAGTTTTTGGTATTGGTTTCCTTGAATGAGAGGATTTTTTGTACGTGTTGTGTCTATTTCTGGATTCCTTCTGCTCAGTGCTATTGCGAAGTTTGGTGTTTTGTTTCCAGCAATCTACTTAGATCTGCTTAAAAAGAGGATCAGAGAATAAATTCTTCACCAGGGCGGGCCTTTTGGATTTGGATGATTGAGAGGGTATATCATGCCATCGGTTTCATGCCCATGCATTTTTGCACGGGACTACTTGCTAAAGGGTCCATCATGGTGATGTCTTGTAGTCATGGAGTAACTGCTAGGGAGGGGTAGATCCTGTAGTTTGTTATGGGTTTTCTCTGCATGGGGTGTTTTGTTTATTTCTTTACGGACTTCTTGGTTTCTCACTTTTTTCTTAAATTTGTTTTATAATAAAAATTTAATTTTCAGCCAGTCATATGAAAAGACTAAAACATTACAAACATAAACACTTGTATTAAAACTAGAAAAGAAATTGCTAATACTTTAACTATAAACCATGAATGGTATCAGAATAGAATATCGACAATCAAACATATCATAGACCCTTAAATATAATACGGAATATTTTATCATAATAAATCAACCTCAATTAATCAAAAATACAACAAGGATGTTGACATAGATGAAAATAATAATCATTAAAACTCTTTGATATAAATATCCCTTTTTACATTGAAATCATCTAAAATACACACAATAAAAGAAAAAAATAATTTTAAAAATAACCATGTATGCTTGTAAGGTATGATTCAAAATTTTATGGTTTCATAACAGATTAAAATAGCCACTCGTTCCATATAAGTTAAAAAAAATTATATTCTTAATTTGTCGAAAATGTCATAAAGTACCTCCTTTGGAAAATGAAAGAAATATTCCATTCAAAACATTTTATAAAAATTAAAACATGGGTAAAAATGATGTTAAAATATTATCAATAATATTTTGAATTAAATTTTATGAAACATGGACTTGTATAATAAAGATTTCTCAGTAGATACTAATGTATAAACAACCTTAGATAATAATGACATTGTGAAATTAACCCTTATATTGTACCTTACTTTTGAAGAGGGTGTTTTAACCTCATGTATAATGGTTAAATAATATTATTAAATTATAATATAACCATATCCATAATTATTTTATCATATATGATCCTTTTATATCATTTTGTTGACAATATATCATAATTATTGTTGTTTCGGGTGTTAACTACTTCATTTTTCCATTCTGATTTTATCACATAAGTCATATTTATTATAAATAGAATGTATTATATTCATATAAATAATTATTTTATTTTCATTATGATTATTTTTAATCATCATATAAGTTTTATAATCATTCTTGAATGGTTATAGTAGACAATGAATCTCACTGCATCGTGGAGAACGTAGGTCGTTTGTACGCAGAAGCGACGGTATCATTTACTTAATGGTTAGATGGTGTAGAATTTTAGGGAATTTAAATTATAAATAAACATTATAATGTAATATTTATTATTTATATACTTTATATTCATCATTATACCCATTTAAATAAAGTTTAAATGAAACAAATTGTACCACCGCGTGGAGACGGTAAGTCGTACGTACGCATGCATGGTGATATTTTTTTCATGGGATGGGTAAATAGAGGAATATGGTTGTATCATAATCATAATAACATCTAATATTGTATATTATAGTTTATATATTTATTTATTATGGAAATAACAAAAAAATAGGATGTTTAAGAATAGAAGAAATTGAATTGAATTGGTAAAACAATTAGCTCTTCTTTGAGTGTCTTCAATTGATTTGCACAAAAGGGCTCATTAGGATGGTATTATTCCCAATGTGTGGCCTCTAGGATGAATTAAGGTGACTAGGGAGGATAATTGAGAAGTTTTTTGTTGATATAATGTGCTTTATAAGTGTGAATTAAAGATAAGGATAAGTGTCGTTTTATAAGATAAGTGATGGAACTTTTGAAAAATATTAAAATATTGATTTATTGTAAATTGATTTTCGGTTTTGAATAGATCTAAAGTAAATTATTTATATGATAGGATGAGTATGGGTCTAAATTCCCTTAACAAATGAATTTTATACATGTTTAGGTTATAAATATAACCTCATATTTGGGATTTAACCCTTTGTTAAAAACATTAACACTTACCGTGTCTTCTTGAATTTTTACACTATATGGTTAATATTGTTACTATAAAATTTCAAAAAAAACCCCAATTTGATCATTTATAAAATATTTGACTTTATTTTAGTTATTTGGATGAACATTATATTTTAATTACGTTTATATCATTTAATGAAATATTATTTATTTTAAAGTATCATTTATGCCAATTTTAATACTATTTAATATTTAAATTTATAAATATATCAAACCAAACTGATAACTTCGAACCAATACATCCAATATGTTCCTAACGTGTCAATGTTATCTATAAAGGTTTTTAATGTCATTAATTAAGTTAAATTAAATTTATTTTAATATTTTCAAAATCATTTCTTTAAAATCTCAATTAAGTAAAAAAATTATTGCATCATCATTGTGTCACAATTTAATTTAATTATTTAGTTTCTAAAAATTAATAATTATATTTTCATGATTTTGAAAAATTGATCATATTTATAAATACTACTTATAGTTGACCATATCACTTATATTAACTCATATTAAAAATACAATATTTATTAAAATTTGAAGATGATATTTTTAACTCGTCTTTAAATAAAATATAATAAATGTCCTAATATAAAAAAAGTGGATTAAAAGTTATTGTATTTCTGAGATAAGATTTTTTTGGGTCAAAAAATACTTATTAAATGAAATTAGGACATGTTTTATGGTAATTTTATATTATTATAATAATTTTTCACATTTAATTACCCTATTTACCTTTATTTGTGGTAAATAAAGTTCAAAAGTTACTATTAATAAAAAATTATTTTGATCATATTAGACCGCATTTTTTGTAATTATTATAACCATTTATGTCTGTTTTTTAAAATTCAATTCAAAGAAGCAATAAAATTACGTTTAATGCTAATCTGCAAATATGTCTAGAAGGCGGGTAAAAAGAAATTATAAAAGTTCAATAAATTTTTATATATAATTCTATTATGAAAATTAATCCAATGACGTAAAATTATTTAATATATGTATTATTTATCTATTATTACATTAAAATCGATGTAAATTAAAAAAATTATTTAAATGAAAGAGTCATTTTTTAACAACAATTCTGTGTTTTCACTATTCATCAAAAATTGAATGTTTTTAGAAAAATTCAAAAAATTCACCATAAGATAATTTTGATATTTTGAATTATAAAATGAATTCTATTTTACCAAATTCATTTTATAACAGTATCTAAAATTAATTTTATTATTATTCACAAAAGGAAATAAAAATTAGTTCCTTTAAGAAAATAGTATTTCTAAAAATATCACTATTTTACCGAAACAAATACATTTCATTATAAATATGTTTTATTAATGTGAGAAAATTATCAATAAAATTTAATTATAATTTATTACTATTCATATAAATATATAAAATGGATAATTTAAAAATATATCATTTAAATTATTATAATACTAAAGTGTTGTTTTGTAGAAACTCAATCTTGCATGTAATGCAAGCCAATTCGTTGTTTTGTGAAATATAAGCTATTGAACTTCTTCAAAAAGATAATGTACTATGAAATATTTGAGTGTTACATATATGCATGTATTCTGGTTTTAGGGTTCTATTATGGGCATTGTGTTTTCCTGATAAAGGTAGGTGGTTCAGTTTTGATTTTCCAAATTTGATTAACCCTGAATTTCTTGATTAAAATTCCACTATTTCATTTAAATATAATTTATTTACATTTATTTCAATTGGTTTATTAAAAAAACAAATTCTCATTAATTATTGAATTAGTATTTGATTTGGAATGAAATTGGGGGAAACCCCATTTCTAATGAATTGGGTTCTGTTAGTTAAATTGATGGAAAAATTGGGGAATTTAAATTGTTGATTTTTAATTATAAAATTTATTTGTTGAAATTTCTTTCAATGTTTTGTTTGATAAAAATGGATGAGAATTGTTTTGATAGAAACATAGTGGTTTTATCTTGGAAAAAATCATGTTTTGATTTAAAATATGTGTGTTGGTTTTTAAATGGAAATTTTTATATTTGAAATCTTCAATGGGATGAATTTTATTTTATGCATTTTTTAAAAAAATCCCATCATTTGTTGTTATTATAGATCATGAAATCCTGGGTAGTTATTTAGTTCTTTATATATCTATCTTATTTAATATTTAAAACTGAATCAAAACTTAGTGAAGTTAGTTACATCCTTAATGGGATGGTGACGAGTCTACTTTGGCTAGTGTAATTGGGACATGTGTATACTCATATTATCGTGATAACCATAGAGTTTGTGAGGATCCCGTAGCCTGGAACTATTGTACCTTTTGGAAGATTAATGTGTTCTTTGCTAGTTTATTAAAAATATATACCATGGGTTGTAAACTATTTTAAGCATCTATTTTGAATTTATATAAAATATTTTATGTAAAAAGTTTTTTAATACATTTGATTAATGTATTTACATAAATATAAATTTAAAGCACAAATGTTTTTTATTATGCTTTGAACTTCTATACATGTTGATTAAAATTGAAATAATTATTTGGTTAATTAAATTTGGGCATCTATTATGGAATACTTAGTGATACCCTACTAGGTTTTTACCTCACACCCTACCTATTCCTTTGGGTGCTTTTTAGATATCTTCTTCTAGGTTTGAGTAAGGGTAATGTACCACTTAGTGGAAGTAGCTATTTATCCTTGTTCTTAGAGAGTTACAACCTTTATGACATGGATTTTTATCCTATTTTCTAGTATTTTTCTACAGTAAATTGGGTATTATACCTATTAGACTAATGGTACACTACTCCTTGGGGAGTATTTATTGTATTCATACTAACTTTTTTATCTTCTTTTGTAATGATTGTGGAAAAATCATTCCCACTTTCTTTTTTGTATAATGCTAGGAGTTTGTCACCAACCTGTGGGGGTCAAGAATTCCCATTAGTCCCTTTCAGTGTCATCTCGGTTATCAGGTGACCAGGGCAACTGGCTTGGTTCATGACATCTATACTGATGTGCTGTTAAGAGTCGATGTTGTGCACTAGGTCATAGTTGAGTTAATACCCAATATTCCTTTTTAGGGTTATTACCCCAATGTAAAACTTTTTGAGTACCTGAATTTATTTTCTAGCATATTGAACATGATATATTTCCTTAGAAAACCACAAATCCACTAGATTTAACCAAAATTTCAATATGTTTTATTATACATAAACCTATAGATTAGAATTATCCCTTGGGTTTTCACTAAATTTATCTTATCCTAATCAACATAATATAAAAAATGATCTTAATGAACCTAAATTTATTTTTATACCTTTGAAATTATGATCAACCATATGTTACAAAACATTGAAAAATCTCGAATACCTAAAATGTCTTCAACCAATAACATCATAATCTTCAAATTTTTCTAAACCTTTCTAAAATTCCAACTGAATAAATCAAAGATAAACAAATTTAAATAATACACTAATATCAAGGTTCAATTAATAAATCACAAAATTAGTCAGACAACCCAAATAATTAATGATTTGGTGTTTTGGAGACTCAAAAGATAATAATAATTATTATACATGCAATTAAATTTTATCTATAAAATAAAAGGCCTTTTAGATATTCAATGTGATTAATTCATCTTAAAATACTAGGGAATGGAAAACATACAAAGGGGTGAGCTAAAAATATCAGTAAGGGATAAAATATTATATTCCATAATAGTGAGATCATAATCAAGTGTAAAATCATGAATATGAAAAATATCTATTTTAAAAGAACATAAATCAATCATGTTTAACCATAATAATTAAATATATATGTATCTCTTAAAATTATAACACTTTTTAATACAGAATATGAAAATAAAACAAGAGCATATAACAGGAGATATACAACATAATAAAGATTGAGCCATAATCATAAACAAATGACTTCATATAATTGTGAACTGATATAATCACCATCCTGTTTATATTTAATATTTAGAGCAGAGATAAATTCCATCACACTCAACATTTGTGAACCTAGATTCATGAAAACCAATTTACATGTAAAATTGTGAGTTTAGTTAAATTCCATAACACTCACCCTTTGTTAAGTAAGATACTTATTAACCCATTCAAAGGACATTTCTATCTGATAAGACGTAAATATTTAAATTGTATAGATATATAGGCCCCACCCTTCTCATACTATAAATATTTTTTTGGCACATGAAAAAAAATCATCACATCAAAATATAACACAACGAAAGAAAATTGGGTTTCATGACATTATCAAATGGAATCTCATAAAATTTATTTAGAATTAAAAACCAATTATAGAAAAAACTTTTTCAATCAAATTAAATATATTATTAGAGAAAATATAAGGTGAATCATGAAACAAAAATTTATTTGTGTTAAACCTTTTAGAGGATGATATGAAATTGGATGTAAAACCTTTACAAAAGTATTTCTTTAAACCCTTGTTAAATGTTTATGAAGTTGAGTTAAAAAAAATTCTAAAATATTTTTCATATATTTTTAAAGAGTATTTTAAATCATTATTTATGTAAATAAATCCTATTGAATTAATATTGTTTGTGTATTGTAAAATTTGGGTTTTATGATAAAATATAAGAGTTTTAAATTATAATCCTTTTATATAAAAAAATAATCTTTTTTTGAAACCCACATTATCATAATAGTAGATAAAATGTAATTTTAAAATGTTATAATGAATAAATATGGGGATAAAAATATATAAAACACAATATATTTCTAAAAAATAAGGATAAAATTGGTTGAAATGAAAAATATGGACACATAAAAAAATGGTTCGTTATAAAATATTAGAATTATTCTTTCAAATCTCATATTTTATAAATTAGATATTCATTGAATAATTCATGTATAAAAAACATAATTACAAATTAAAAGGAGGTTTTAAAACATAATATCATTGTATGGGTAATTAGAACCAACTTTTAATGATAAGGATCAATAAATGGGAGCATCACTCATTAAAAGGTAACTATTTTTTCAAAACCCTAACCATCATTTTTTTATAACATGGCATGGATATTACCACCTATAAAATAGAAATAATTATTGTAGTCACTAATTTATGAAATTTTTTCACATCCATAATAATTTATAAAATTAATTTGTATAGATATCCTTGAATTATATTTGATTTGGTTATTCATAACAAGAATATATAAAATCAAGTAATGGTTTCGGTAGCATGAAAACTATACATAAGTTTTTATAGAAATATATTAATGATAGATAGGGGTAGTCTCTCATCAATGGAAAATTATTTGGACAGTAAAGGGTTGATTATGAAAATATGAAAACATAATCAGTTAAAACTAAAATGGATTATCATAAAAGATTTACATGAATCAAAAAGTGGTGGAGGAGAACCCTTACCTTGTTATTTATATTCTTAATTATTGGGTGGATTCATTAGAAAAAAACTCATTTAAACTAATTTTGAGAGGTATTGGCCAAGGAATATTTTTATTGAGGCCTTTGGGGATGATAATAATGGTAGAATTTGTGTGAGTGATATTGTTTTATAGTTTAAAAGGAGGGAAGTTTTCATGGAAAACTGGAGTAAGGTAAGGGGTTAGAATGAAATCCCACAGTTGTTAGGTGGGTCTGGTGAGTTTAATAGATTATGTGATGAAATAGTTGATGAGACATATGGGTATTATTTTCATACCTTACATGGATTTATGGATTGTTTCAGTAACATTTTACTTATTAAATTTTAAAGATATTTTATTTAATAATTTTTTCCTAATTATTTTTAATCAAAAAATAATCACTAAATTGACCCATTTATTTCATATATAGATGTTACATATTTTAGATGAACATTACTTATATAATTCAAAAACATGCATGAGGATCATTAAGGGATCATTACATTGGAAACATGGAAACATAAAAAATTGGTTCATAAGTGAACTATATCATATCCCACTAAGTTCCTCATATCTAGAACAATTATTAGAAAAATCATACATAATATATTTTTTATAATATGGGGAAATAAAAAATAAGAAATGATATGATCAAATTCCCATTAAGGGTAAATAAGGTAGATACATAAGAATAACATGAACATAAGGGTATTAGAACTTGAGAATTTTATTTGAAAACTGTAACTTGTATCTCAAATATCCTAATCGTGAGTCATGGAATAAATATTGGAATTTCATAAGACATGAATAATATGAAAATCTTAGAAAATGACCCATGAGATCATTTCATTTGAATAAGACAAAGAATTATGGAATACACATAATTATAGAAAATCATTTCCATGGTATTCAAGCCTCACTTTAAAATATATCATATTGGAATGAGTTTACTCCAAAAACCATCATACTAGTCAAGTTTTACTCCAAAGTTAATGATTGAGGACAAAGTCCCTTGCTTAATTGTTTTCATTTCACATTTTTTTCTAGCCTATCCCATGAGGCATAAATCATTACCCAAAGCATTAGAGGGAGATAAAGCTCCCACCCATCATATAATGAAAACCATTGGTATGTGTGAAATATTATAATAAAACCTTTTTCATACCACAACTACTGAAATGAAATGGGTTTAATAAAAATTTCATCATATCATAACCTATGAAAAAAAGATTATTTTCATAAACATTTCATCATTTCATTATATCCTAAATAGTGAAAATAAGAAGGATTTTATAATAATTTTATCATGGTAAAACCCATGTAAGAGAGAAAATTTTCAGAAACATCATGCCATAATAAATATAAATCATTAATCGGAAGAATAAGGATGAGATCCTTGGATCATATCCCTATTATGGGATAGGTAACATCAAGGGATGTCATATTAGATGGAAAATTATTTTGAAAGATATTTTAAAATTTTTCCTAAAAAATATCATTTTCACTAAAAATATTAAAACCTAAAACATTTTTAATATAATTTTATTCATCTATAAACATGGAGGATTATAAAGGGAGACTCCAAGAAATGATCGGTCCGGACAACGGATAATTTTATCCATGTCATACATGTTAAAATGAATATTTCATTCACATTTTGTTTATAATCAATATATACATTGTATAGAAAAAGAAATGAAGATTAATTTTAAAAAATAAAATCTAAAACAACTATAAATTTTCCATTAATAATTCATAATATGGTTTTTAAGGAAAAATGGGTTTTTGACCGAAGAGAAAAATAAAGTATGATTTCTTTAGAAAAATTCTTTTAAACTATTGAGTATACAAGGAAAGTAAAATGAATTGATAACATGTATTATAGAAAAATACCTATAGTATAATAAAATTAATTATTTTTTTCAGATATGGTTCATAAGATTTTATCATCAAGAACATAATCATAAACAATCCCAATAAATGACGGGATTATAATATAAAATATTTACAAATTCTGTAACTTTTAATTGAAAATATTGTGAAGTAATTACATTAAATGAAAGAAAAATAATATCATGAGAATAAATAAATTCATGATATTACATGTAAATTTTTTTTATATACAAATCATAAAAGAATATAGCTGCATAATATAATAAATTTCTGAAGGAAGGAAAATTGTGACAATATAATCCCTTGACGCTTTGGTAACATATAAACCGTGAACCCAATGAATGAGAGATACAAAAATTAATATTTAAGTTCCAATAATTCTATTAATAGTAATAATAAAATACATTCATGGATATTATATACACTACATAAGTGAAATTAGTAGTTAATGTGGCATATGTCTCATAGAAGTAAAAAAGTTAGATGGGAATCCCCTAACTTATGTCTCAACTTCAATTGTATATGTTCAAAAATTATGTATAATGAATATGTATTAATTATAAATATATTAAAAACCCCTAAATATATATATCATACCATATAATATTTTCTTATGACATTTTATTACTCATTTATCAACAATTCCATGCTAAAGTCATGTTTCACGTAATGACTTCTTTATTTATCATGTTTTATTTGATTTGTTATTTTTGGTCCTCCTACTTTTATCATGATTCCATAATATCTAGAATTTTAAACATGATATAAATATTATATATATTAATTTTAAATGTTTTAATATTAATCCATAATAGTTTGATATGGAAAGTGAAATATATAATTCATGAAGACTATAGTCCACACATGAACTAAAATTCCATTTTCTCGATGGATTGAAATAAATGAAGCAAAATAATAAAATTAAAAGTTAGGAATAATTTTTATATCCTATAAATCACAAATTTGCATTAAAAACATCTTTATTACCTTCCATGTTGATCATGAGTGAATCACATCGCTTCGTGACATGGTGGTCCTCCGTACACACGAGCGACATTATTGTATTCCCATATAATGGAAATTAAGATGGTATAAGTGATATAATAATTAAATAATTATAATAATATATTAAATATAATTTATAAAAATTTAATCCACCATTATATTCTACCATGATAGATGGTGATGGAAAATGAATAAAATCGGTTCGTGAGGCAGTAGTACTCTGTACACACGAATGATGATTTTGTATCACATTTGATAGAAGAGGAGATAGTTCTGGGTCATGAACTTAACATAACAACATATCAATATATTTAGGATACTTAATTTATTATATCATCATGTATAAATAATAATTGAAGAAATTTGAGTATAAAATTACATAAAATGCATGGTTAGGTGTGTCACTTCTTCTTCGGACAACTTCTTTTGGTTTGTGACAAAATTCTTCTTAAGATATCTTCCTAGAAAAAACATTATCCTTATAGGATGGGTGGGGGGAAATTAAATAATCTATTTTGGGATAGGATTGGATGATCCAAAGAATATTGGAACTGTAAAGAGTAGATTATAAGTGGTGGCCTTTTATAAGTGAGGTGAGTGGCACACTTGTAAATTTTGAAAAGAAAAATCTGTGCCCACATTTTTCTCATGCCACAAGCCTAAAATCGATCATTATAGTAATTAAAAGATATAAGGTCAAAATATTTCCATAAAATGGGTGTTTTAGTAGTTTTAGATCATTTTTCCCCTTATAATTTTAGTTTATTCCCCAGTAAATCCATTTTATCCTTAACCAAGATCAATTAATTTTACTATTTTTATTATTCATAGAAGTCAAAAATTAATTTAAAAATATAATATAATATAAATTATATTTATTCCCAATACTTAATCCATTTACCAAATTTAATTAATATATGTATAAAATATTAGTTTAAAAATTTATCATGCATACGCGATGAGAAAGCGCGTTTTCAAAGTGAAAATGATCAAAATATTAAAATGTTTTTATATCCAAATATAATATAAACAACTATTTCATTGACCTGAATTAATTTAAATTCTATATAATTTAAGTAATTTTAATTTTAAACCCTTTTAAGGCAAAAAATACCTTATGAATTATATAAATGAAAAGGTAATTTTTTAATAAGAACCTGTATTTTTTACTATTCATTAAAAAAATAATATTTTCAAAAAAATTCCAAAGAATAAACTTAATCTAATTTTGAATTTTTGATTTGAAAAATAAATTTTTTTATGAAAGTAAATTTCTAAAATCATTGAACATTATATATATTTTGGTTTCCAAAATGAATTAAAAAACATTTTTCTAATAAAATTGATTTTTCAAGACATATGAACACATTACTGAAAATTAAATGCATTTTTTTAAATATGTTTTTTTACATAAAACCATTCTAATTAATATTTAAAATGTATTTATTCATGTTCATTCCCCCAAGTTTAAAGGCCCGGTAATAATGGATTTGTTTAAATAATAATATTTATAATATATCGTGGTCTGTTAAAACTCGAAGTTGCATGTAACGCAAGATATCATAGAAATTTAATTTATTAGAAACAAATTCATAAAAAATCAGGGAGTTACCTTCTAACCACCATAAAATTAATTTATTCCTCAGAAAATTTCAATCCAATAAAAAAATTATGATACCTCTTCCTCATCATATCCCCATGTTCCAAGGTTGTATCAGCAAATAGGTGGTTTTTTCAAAAAATATTGACGAGGTTAGTAGCCTTGTTTTTTAGAACATTATTTGTATGATCAAGAATATTTACTACCTATTAATCAGAAGAAATATCATGCTTCAATAGTATAGCCTCTACCTTTAGTACTTGTGAAGGATCATGTACATACTTCCTCGGTAGAGATGCATGGAACACACCATGAAATTGAGGGAGGTTTAGAGGAAATGATAATAGATAGATTGTCATCCCAATAGCAGCTATAATTTCAAAGGGACATATGTTCTTAGGGTTTAGATTTCCCTTCTTTCCAAATTTCATTTCCTTATTCTAATAAGAAATTATTATAAACATATTGTCACCAACTTCAAATTCCAGATCACGCCTGTGATTTTAACCATAACTTTTCTATAAACCATGAGATTCCATGAACTCTTGCTGAATAGCTATATCCTTCTCTACCATTTCATCAGCTATCTCAAGTCCTAATAGAATTTTGTCTCTAAATTTATTTTTTCACTTTAGAGCTCTACAATTTGTTTCATATAGGTAATAATAATGATCCATCTGAATGGTTAAGTGAAATAAATTTATGTATATAAAAATATCTAGAGGAAGGTGTTAATCCCAAAACCTTTAAAACACATAGAATAAGATATTAGAATATCAATATGGTTTGAATTTTTTTCTCAGACTGACTATATCTCTGATGATGATGATATTCAATTCTAAACCTTAACTCTTTATCTAGATCATAATAAATAATTCAATTAAACATGGAGGAAAACCCGAGATGTTGATAAAAACATTTTAATATGGTACTCCATATAGACTTACCACTTCCATAATGTATATTATGGAAATATTTTCATGAAAAACTACAAATAATTGCTTTTACCAATAAAATATTGTTTATATAAAATAAATCTCTTGGTAAAAATAGAAAATTCCAATAACTAATAAATTTTATTGTTATTAATTTTTAGTACCAATTCTTATTTTAGTAAAAGATGTAATTATTAGAATTGAGCATTCAAAACCTACACATCTTTTACCAATTGTAAAATCAATTTCTTAATCATATTAATACCAACATTTTTTATCAAACCATGAATTTTTTAGTAATAATAAAAATAACATATAAGTCATTTACCATTAGTAAAAATTATTACAATAAAATATTCAATAAAAACAAATACTTTATGGATAACCAATAAATAGAATAAAATTTATATATATTTTTTTTATTCTTATGACCAAAGTGAACTCTATTTTTTATAGTCTTATTAAAAATATCTCATAAATTTATTTTAATTTCCTATTTTCTATAATTTTAAGAGTGTTTATATTTTTTTAATGTTGTTCATTTTATAAAAATTTAAATAATTTTTATAAAAAAATAATTTAATTTATTATGATATTTGATATATTTATATATATGTTTGATGTTTCCTACATAGAAGATAATTTAAATTTTATATTCAAAACTAATAAATATAATGAAATATAATCAAAATAAAATAATTATTTTAATTTATTAAATAAAAAATGAATCTATTTTTTCCCACTTTCTCCAACTCCAGGGCTTCTTCGCCAATGTATTCCTCATTAACTAGAAGATATCACTTCCATGGGTACTCGTGATTGAAGCTTCCTCATGCATGAGACTACCTTTCATCTATAGGCATCATTCAAATAATTGATTAGTGTCTCGGTTGATGAATGTTTTGAAGAATGTTATTGTCACCTGTGACACTCTTGGCTTCTGTGGAAATCAGTTACTGATCCATCTTCTTTCCAGATGGTATTGAGACTATCTGATGAAGTTGTTGACTTATACATTGTTTGTTTGGATGTTCTGATCAAGAATATGGAAATATTGATTCACTAATTTCTGGTGGCTTTAAGTCCTTTCTTTGTTTCTTCATCTCATTATTTTTTGAGTTTATCAGCAGTGTTTGGGCATTTATAACATGACATCTTTTAAGAGATGATTAATCACCTAGCGATGAAGTTTTATGATCTAGATTTTAGTGAAATAGATTTTGAAATTCAACATCATAGATGACCCACACATTCAATGTTACATGTGACTCATGTTCATTGATTTTTTCCATCTAGGATGACCGTATTGTTTGATGGGGTCCAGCAATCAATCCTGGTGATGACATTATTAGAAATTTCTTCTCTATATTTATGGTACTTTTCATAATGTTTCTCCTAGCGTAGTGTTCATCAATGCCAATAAAATGAGTAATGAAACTATAATTGAAGGGAAAAATAGATTTTCCATGCTACTATTGTCCAAATACACATGTTTATGAAAAAAAAGATATAAAGATTTACTATGAATAATAATTTCATTTAATTGAATTATGAGTCATTATCAATTAAAAATTTGTGAAATTATAAATTAAATGTAGTATTACTAGATTATAAAATATAATGTAGTGTTACTATATTATATAAATTTTATTTATGTGTTAATATTAATTAAAATTAGCATCATTATCAATGTTTTGTGGTCATAGGTTAGATAATATTCGTGTAATTTTTATATCATGTTTTATTATATTCTGTTGTGCTCAGTGGTTATCTTTCATTAATGTGGTCAATAGTAATTTTTTTATGTCACTAGTTTTTATATTCATTTTTATGTTGTTGTTCTCACTGGTTATTTTTATATCATGTTCTATAGAAGTTGATATGTTCATTGGTTATATATTCTTATTTCGGTCACTGGATCAATAATCCTATAGTTAAGGTTGTTTCCACTGGTAATATAATCCTATTTTTGGATAATGGTTAGATAATATTGTCACTGGTAAATTTATGTTAATGTGATCACTGATAAAATTCTATTTTTTGGTCAAATTTTTGGTAATCTTCTTATTATTTATTATCATGCATTTTTATTTTCAGTTTTTGTTGTCACTAGTGATATTATGACTTAAATTATCGGTCAAAAATTTATAGCATGTAAAATGACAACTCATATAGGTTAGTTTGTTTTAAATTTTCTAAATACATTCAACATTGGATTTTAGAATATGATCAGTATATGAATTATTTTCCATCTCTGGTTTCAGTAATTATTTAAGTTAGTGTTGTAGTTGTTTATTATGGTATGTATCAGTTTTTCCAAAATTGATTCACTATTGGTTCACAATTATATCTGGTGTTTGTTTGGTTCAACTAATGTATATAAGGTGAGGCTAGTTAGATATATATTTTCAATACACAAGTTGGCCTCATAGTTGTTTTATTTGGTTTTTTCATGGAGGAGCTTCAATTTTTTCTTGGGTGTGTCTACAGCTTGTTTTGCATTGGGTTGTTCTTTTTGAAGCATAATTACTGCCTATGATCAATATTCAAATTTATTGAAGGATGTATGATGGTGTGAATTTCTACCTGGGAATACAAAATATTATAACTTAATTACAAATTTTATCACAATAGAGAGTTGTTTCCTTGTACAAATTAATCTTATAGTCTAGTATAATGCTTTGGTTTTTTTCCTTGATAATCTGTATTTTTGAATGGTTGTTTTTGAATTTTGAAATTTGGAAGGTTTAATTGTGAGGGATCTAACTAATCCCCTAAATATGGTTGATATGGATAATAAAATATTGAATTAGAAGGCTATCTATTGTAAATGTGGTCTCCATAACCAATGGATTTTTTTTTGAAAATTAGTACAATTATAAATTAAATGAATATTTACTATATTATATAATGATATACTTTTTGACATGATATATCATGCATTATTATTTTTATAACAATCGTTTAAATGAAAACTATTTTCTAATTATTGTGTTTATATAATAAGAACATTGGTCCTTATGGTTCTTGTCTGAAGTAGAAAAATATGGGTTAAGTGTTTCTTTAAACCTAGAAGGGTGGTCTGTTATAATTAAAGTGATGATCATTAAGTTGTGCATGATGAGATCCACTATTATAGATAATGGTTCATGGGAATTGATGGTGATTCCATTATAGTGACGTATGATATTTGTGAGAAATAAACTTATGAAAAATTATCATTGAATTTAATGTAAATTATCTGAGTGTTTGAGGATGATTAAACATGTCTTCAATAAATTTAATGGAGCTTTTTATATATTCATGAAATTTGAACATTTATGTAAATTATATTTGAATGTGTTTCTTCCACTAAAGTCTTGATTTTCTAGTCTTTAATGTGAGTAAATTTTATGATTATTATATAATAAATATAATAATATATTATATATAACTATATTAATAAAATTAATATAAACCTTTGACTATAACTATTTAAATACCAACACATAATATTTTATTTGAAATATAATTTATAAATATATCTTAATTATTGGTATTTTTTATAAATATTATTAATATTATTAATATATATATTAGTCGTATTAATATTTTTTTAACATTTTTAACAAAATTTATATTATATATTATTATTATTATAACTTCAATATAATCATTTTATCTATTGTAATAACACTTTTCCACAATTGTTTTACAAACAATTTATTGATATGGACATATCTGTTGGTAAAACACATTGCCAAAACAAAACTATGAATTTAACGAAATATATACCCAAGTTGGAAAAATAAAAATATGTTGTAAGGGGAGGAGTCTTCTAGGATAGTGATGAAGTGTTCTAAATTTTTATGGTGGTTGACCATAATCCATATAGCATTATGCCCTTTAGAAAATTTGGAGAGTCTATTGAAAAAATACATAATGATGTTTTCCTATTTCCATTATGGTATGGGTAATAGATGTAACATTTCATTAGACTTTTGTCCCTTTGATTTAACTTCCTTATATAAGAGAAACTGTGATACAAACTCTACAATATCTCTCTTCATTCCATCCCATGAAAAATACTCTTTCAAATCCCAAAAAATCTTGGGACTTCCAAGATGAATAGAATATAAAAAATAATGATTTTTATTTAACGATTCATTATTCAAATATGGTATAGACTGAAAAAATACAAGATTCTTGAACCTGATCACTAAATCGTGATCATAGATAAACTAGATAACATTTTTAACAACCTTTTATAGCTCAACATATTTTTTATGCACCTCTTTAATCTTCACATGGACTGATGGTTGAGAATTAAATTGAGAAAAATATGATTTATCCCATTCAATTAGGATTTCAAGATCAATTCTTAAAAAATATTGAAATATTGTATCTTTATTTATCCTCATCGTGGATAATCTAGCATGATCCTTTTGACTCAAAGCATCGACCAATCTGGTTGCTTGCACAAGGTGGTAATGTATTGTGTAGTCATAGTCATTAATCATCTCTAACCATATTATCTGGTGAATATTCAACTTCGTCTATGTAGTAATATTCATTGAATGTTTTTTATCATTATATATAAAACAAATTCCACTATTGAGTTAATTCCTCCACAACGTTAATGAAAAAATTACTACCACTAACTCTAAATCATGAGTTTGTTAATTTTCCTCATGAATATTCTATTTTCGTAAGGCATAATATATAACCATTTAATTTTTTATAATAACACATCCCATTCCTTTATTGGATGAATCATTATTGAATACAAATCCTTCTCCACTTTAGGGTAATTTAAGCAAAGTTGGGCTAACTAATCTTCCCTTCAATTCCATATAATGTTTCTCAAATTCAGTTATCTAGAGGAACCTGGATCCCTTCCAAACTAACATGGTTAGTGGATTATATATATATGATAGTTAAACAAAAAACTATAAATAATTTCCATCTCAATCAAGAAAACTATGGATATCGGTAACCATGGTCGGTCTGGTCCAACACTCAATAGCTTCCATCTTCGATGGATCTACTGTTATACCTTCTGTTGAGATTATAAGATTCAAAAATAAAGCCTTTTTCAAAAAAATCACACCTTGTAAATTTTACATATAGTATATTCTTCCATAGGGCCTTGAGTACAATTCTCAAGTTATATTCATGATCTTTCTTTCTCGTAGAATAAATAATTATGACATCTATAAATACTTCCATAAACAGATCAAGGTAATCTATAAATACTCTATTCATTAAATCCATAAATATGGTTGTGGATTTAGTAAGACAAAATAACATAACTATATATTCATAGTGTATAAAAAACTTATAGAATGAAATATTGGTTATATCCTCCTTCATGACCCTTAATTTATGATATCTATAATAGAGGTAAATCTTGGAAAAGAATTTATCTACTTGAATTTGTTCAAATAAGACATCAATATAGGGTATAGGTTACTTGTTCCCAGTTATGATTTTCTTAGTCTCCCAATAATCAATTCAGAGTCATATCAATCCATATTTCTTTTTAACAAACTAAACATGTGTACCCTAAGGTTAAACACTTGGCTAAATGAATCCCTTGTCAACGTTCTCCTAGATTTCCATCTTCAATTCCTATAACTCAGTCATAAACATTCTATAGAGAGTCTTTGAAATAGGTGTCACACATAGTATGAGTTCTATTAAGAACTCAACTTCATATTTTGGTGAAAGTATAGAAAAATTTATTTTAAATACATAAAAAATCATTAAAAATAGTTTCATCACCATTTTTCTATTTCTCCCTAACCATGTGAGACAAAAACTCTTCTGAATGGGGATCACAACCCATACAATATATACAATCTCTACTAGAAGTTCATACTTATCATCAAACTGATTGAAAATCCAAGATTAGTTGGAATATCAAACCTGGAATCCCTTCCATGTCAAATGATGTGATATTTATTTAGATAAATACAATTTATGCCAATGTTAACATCAAATTTAACTAGAGGTAGAATGACAGGATTTGCAGGAAGAATAATCTCACAAAATTCAACCATAGAAGAATCATTGACATAATATGTGATCATCATACCATTATTGATTTTCACTGTTAATTCTACATCTAATTATTTGGGTTGAATCTACATAACCATATAAAATTTTTCAGATAACAAAGAAGGGATAGATACATAGTTTAGTAAGATATTAGAATTTCTAGATTGGATGGTAACTATAACTTTTATAATGTCATTATCACACCCTCATTTGAAATAATGATCAAATGATATTTACATTTGTCTCTGGGATTAAAGGGTTTCTAACATTGATCATCATCATTAACATTTGGATTTTGGAACTAGTTAGTATAATTCCCATACTTCATGTATTTGAATCACTGGAGTGTGGGTGGTGCATTTTGTGGAGCTTTCTATATATTTTCATCATTAGATAACTTCCACCCATCACTTCAACATTCAAATTCCATATGACCAAACCTTAAACACATAAAACCTTTACTATTCCACTTAGGAAAATTTCCTCCTTGTTTATACCCATACATTGAGCATAAATGAATGTTCATCTTATTCTCTACATTGTTCATATATTTTCATTTTAATTCCATTTTTCTCTTTATATCAAAATCATAAGATTGATATATAACTCCATCCACCATTCCTATCTTTATAAAACATAAAAAAATCTATTCATATCTACTAAAGTATAATATGGATAATTCCTTTTAGGTTATTGGATTGTAAGCCACTGATGAATAAATCAACCTTAATTTCATGTTATATTACTATACCCAAAGTGTACCTCACAAGTCTTGTAAAATTTTCTTCACAGGTACCAATAGATTCATTATACTTTTTCTTCTTATAAAGAAACTCCTTCCCCATTTTCATACAAAGAATATGAGGAAAGTATTTATTGAAAAATAAGTTCTTGAACTCATCCTAATCCATGGAGTTAATTTCATCATGTGACCTTGTATCCTTGAGGAGATCCCACCATTGATCCACTCCACCTTCCAAACTATAGACTACCGAAAAGAATTTTCCATGTTCTTTTCATTGGAGAGTAAATTATATATTTTTGTTTATACCAATCCATTTCTCAGTAACTAGAATATTGGTGGATCCTCTAAAGGTATGTGGACATTTCCTTGTGAATTAATCAATAAAATATTTTTCTCTATGATTTTTTAGAATTTTTTCATGATTCATGTCTTGAGAAAGTTGTATGAGCATATAAATGTGATTTTTCATTATATATACCATAACCTTTGGCATCTTAAGTGTAAAATCATTAAATTTCTTATAAAACAAAGAATTAATATAATTTCTGTAGGTTTAATCTATTGACTAAAATAAAAAATTATATTGTAAGAAAAACTAATCATAGTGGGGAACCAGTTAATCATGAAAAATCACTTATAGGACATCTAAATCATAAAATATTGTTTTTAATATATGAAAAATTATTATTATCCTTGGTAATTCATATTCATCATATATTTAAATCCTTTATGAAGTTTCATAAAGAGTGTCTGAATTTCCAGAGCATATCCAGAGGGAGTGTTAAACCCGATGTGTAGAAAGGCCCATTTTTGTGCACCAGGTGATGATCAAGTCCAAATCGGTGCTCTATTTTCTGTTTTATTACCCTAGTTAACTCTATGTCAGATAAAAATCCACATGTAGTATCCCAATAGGGATATAATTTCTTGGAAACCACAAACTATATCTGTAAAAACATAGAATTATATTAAGGAAATTTAACTACTTATAAGTATGTCATATATTATAAATCACATTAAATAACTATTGGGATCACCTATTTTGATAATCCAAAATCATGATTCTTTTATATGATAATCATGTTTCATTAATATTTACAGCTTCTATCAGGTAATAACTATGTATTTTTAATCTCACTACTCTCTCGATTAGGTTTATAGTGCAAAATTTCTCTAAGTAAAAGGCTACTCCTAAGAGGTTACAACTGGAAGGTTACCGATAGAGGTTACCAATAGAGGTTACAATTGAAAAACCTCACCGTTGAGTTATCAATGCAATCTCATCGCTATGATTCTATCTCTCAAAGGATACTATTGTAGAGTTACCGCTAAAGGTAACTGCTATAAGCCTACCGATGAAGGCTAATGATGAAGGCTAATGATGAAGGATACTGATAGAGGATACAGATGAAGGCTACCGATGAATCCTACAGACGAAGGATACCGATGAAGTATACCAATTAAGGCTACTGATGAATTATACCAATAAAACCTACCAATTAATCTTACTTTTGAGAAGGTTACTGCTACCATTCTACAGAAACCCACTCTTCTAATCCATACTTTTTCAATTTATTAAGATTATTATAATGGTCATATTTGATAAATTTAATTCTTCTGACACTGATTAATGATGATTATAGAAATATCAAGATACCGTATCTAGAGGTAATACGAGGTACGAGGAAGGCCGCACATGATTTTCTTATTCTTATTGTCATATATCAAATATAAAATAGTAGACCGATGAATGGATGAAAGTGAGAGAGAAACTACATGACTAACATGAAGAACAAAGAAAACCCACCAGCATTTACATTGTGAACCCAAGAGCTTCATGAAGTTTATTTGGGACAAAAAATTCAAGACTATCTTCTGTGATTCATCAAATCTATTTCAAACCATGAAGCAGAACACCTCAGTACCTAGAAGCTAGAACCTGGATTTGCGACACTCTTTTCTGGAGACAACTTCTAGAGAAAGATTCAAACTGCAGTTTCTTCACTCCAAGGAGTCAAGAGATGAACTGAAAACACATAGAGAATTGTAAACTCAATATTTCTAAAATTATCTCTATTGTGTTTATTATCGTAAATTTCTGAGAAGTGTGTCTTTGTCTGTTATACACACTATCTCATGTGCTTGAACTGGAGGATATTGAAAATCATCACCCCTAACATTACTTACACTTTGTTTTCCACATGTAACTGTGGAAGAGGTTGTGTGTGTCCTAGTTGTGTGTTTTTTCCAATAAAGAACTATGGTAGAGGGTGTGATCACCAGATATGTCATGAAAACTATTGTAAATCCCAATATAGGTTGTGTATAAGGTTTATTTTTAATATAAATTTCTTGGTGGTAGGTGATCACCAATTAGATAGGATTAAGTATTCTCTTGAGATTGAACCACTTGTTTAACACTGATGTGCACCTTATTTGGTAGTAATATATTTTTCTATTTTCCACTGCTTATAACATCAAAACAGAAAACTATTTTACATTCATTTTGATAGTTAGTTTGGGTTGGTGTGTATATGTGTTTAATTCAGTAAACCTGTTTCAAATGTTGAATAAGTTTTTTACACTGATTCAACATAGGACTAATCAACTATTGAGAAACATTTTGACCAATTGAACATTTATATATCTAATACCTTAATTAACTGGGTTGTTTTAAAATTTGGTATTTTATCATAATGTTTTTAAAAGAAATATTAAGTAGGAACTCAATTCACCCCCCCCCCCCCGCCTCTTGAGTTTCCACCCTGACCAACATTTCGTATTAGAGGGTAGTTTTTATTGCTACCATCAAAACTATTTTCCAAGATTTTTATATTCTTTTAAACTATAACTTTAGTTGTATCCTAAAGATCTTAAAATTTCTATCATATATAAATTTTTTGTTCTTTCAATTCTAATTAACTATGGATAACTTATTTGAGGGCGCAACTACTAACAGGCCACCTTTCATTAATGGTACTAACTATTCTGAGTGGAAATTGAAATTGAAAATGTATCTAGAGAGAATGGGTCCTAAAATTGGGACACAAGTAAAGAACAACATGCATTACCTTCTAATTCTAGGGACACATGGTCTCAGTTGAATAAAGATACTTATAATAATAACTGTAAAGCAGTGAATGCATTGTATTGTGCTCTAGGTTATGAATAATTCAAGAGAATATCTACCTCTAAAACTGCATATGAAATTTGGGATACTTTGGCTATTTCCCTTGAGGGAAAATCTAATGTTAGATAAATGAGACTAAATAACTATACTATTATATATGATAATTTTAAGACAAATCCTAATGAACCTACCTATGAAATGTATCTCTGTTTTAATGTAATACTAAATTCCATGAGTCTGCTTTGGAAACCAATAGATATCAATGATCAAATTGTGAGATTTCTTTGACGGCTACCTTACAGATGGAGAAGAACTTCTGTTTCCATTCGATAATCATATGTCATAAGCAAGCTATTATTAAAAGAACTAATTGGAAAACTAATGATGTAAAAAAGAAGTTCTTAAGTTGAATCAAGAAAAATATGAAGAACCAAGAAATAAATCTATTACATTCAAGACTTCTACCTCAAAGAGAAAAGACAAAGCTAATGTTCTTGTTTCTGTATACAGTTCCACTTGTGTCGATTCAGACTCTGACAGTGATGATGAGATAGATCATCTTACAAGAAGGTTTAAAAAGTTCTATTAAATGAAGAAGTTCCTTAGAAAGTCAAATTATAAAGGAAGGTATAATAGTAAAGGACATTGGAAAAAGGACAGAAAATGGAATGACAACAAAAATGATATGATCTATTATGAGTGTAAAGGAAAAGGTCATGTGAAGGCTGATTTCCCAAAGCTAGAGTTTAAGAAGAAATATGAAGACAAGGGAAATGGATATAAAATGTCTATGAAAGCTACGTGGAGTGCTTCATAAGACAGCTCCAGTGAATCTGACACTTCTGATACTGAAATGAACAATCATGAAAACCTATGTTTCATGACAAAATCATCTGAGTTAACACTCAATTATCCTATACATAATTCTTACTATTCTTGGAATAAGAGTGAATCAAATAATGATGAAAATATGACTAAGGCTGAACTATTTGAATATAATGGAATTATTTAGGATACCTATAATTAACTCAATGATAAATATAATTTATAGAAAAGACAAAATTTTTTAAATTCCAATTATAAGTTTGATTTGGATATTGAAAAAAAAAAAGAAAACTTTTCTCAATTGATAATAGAAAGTACTGAACTTATATAATCAAATGAGAAATTAAAAAAATATCTTGAGAAGTTTACTGCCGGTAGGGATACCCTGAGCCAGTTTCTAGGGAAAAAAATTTCTCCAAAATATAAAACTCGTTTAGGATATCAACTAGGATAGAGATGGATTTTTAAGAACAAATTGCTTCCAAAATTTGGATAGTTCACCGCTAGTTCATGTTCTGTACCATATTTTGAAAAAACAATTTTCAAAAGGACCTAAAAAAGTGTTCATGTCTCAAAATATATTTGTTGAGTATAATAAGACAATAAGACAAATATGGGTTCCCAAATCTTTACTTGTTAACCTCTCTGGACCCAAGAAAATATAGGTACCGAAGTAACCCTATGCTTAATCTGTTTTGTAGGAAAATTGTCTGAAGTGATCCTGTAAAACCCTATGGTACTTGGAGAGTGGATGTTCAAGACATATGATAGGACAATATTCATTCCTAAAGAGCCTAATTAATATTGATGGTGGAAACATTAAATTTGGTGATGATTCTAAAGGGAATATCGTAAGCGTAGGCCAAATTGGTAACCCTAATACTATATTTATTCCAAAAGTACTTTTTTTTATTGCTTAAAGTACAATCTACTTCGTATCTCTCAGTTGTGTGATGATGGATTTAATGTCAAATTTGAAAATGATGCATGAAATTTTTTTAATTCTAAAAATGATTTAAATATCACTTCTCTTATAAATGAAAATGTATATGTTGTTGATTTAAAATCTTTTTCTACGAAAAATTTTTCTTGTTTAAATGTTTTTCATAAGGTATCTTGGTTGTAGCATGGAAGATTAGGACACTAAAATGTGCACTCACTTAGGAAACTAACCAGGAAAGGTTTTGTTGGAGACAAACCTAGATTGGGATTGCCACATTACAAAGTTTGTAATCCTTGAAAAAAGGGAAAACAACTCAATGTTTCATTCAAACCAAAGAAATAAGTTTCAACTTCTCAACCGCTTGAGTTGGTTCACATGTATTTGTTTAGACCATCAAGAGTTTTACGATTAAATGGGAATAAATATGTCTATGTTATTGTAGATGATTTTTCTAGATACACTTGGGTATTCTTTATAACTTAGAAAAGTGAAGCATGTTCTTACTTCATTAAATATTCCATGTCTGTTGAAAATCTTAGTAAACTTAGAATTAAGACCATGAGAAGTGATCATGGTTGTAAGTTTGAAAATCAAGTTCGATTCTTTTTGCTCACATAATAGCTATATCACAATTTTTATGCTCCTAGAACACCTCAACAAAATAAAGTTGTAGAGAAAAAATATGACACTTTAAGAGATTTCCCATAATATGCTAAATGTGTATAACCATCCTATTTATTTTTGGGCTGAAGCTGTTAATACAACTTGTTATGTCACGACCTGACCCTACCGGTCTCAAGCCGCAACTACCCCAAGTCCGCCTCCATAGGCCAGGGGTTGGTGAAAAGCGACGAAGGTGTAACAATCTCGGGGAGGTCTTTGCCTAAGAACCTATACCCACACACACAACCCACTCAATGCAGAAGTGCAGAGTAAAAAAGGATACCAAAGTACGGACTACAAAATCCCAACTAAAAATCATGCATCAACCTCTAAAAATAGAACAAGGAATGTGCTGAAAAGTAAACTGACAAGTAAACTGAATAGTAAAGGGGAAAAACACACGCCCAACAAGAATGGTCCACAACCCGGCAATAGGTACTAAGAGTAGATAGCATGCGAGTATCACACCTGAAAGTCCTACTATGAACATTGAAAGCATCCCAAGCTCATGTGTTCTCTACACTCCTCTGTAGTCTCGATTGACCAGTCTGTCGTCTGCAAGGGCACACCAAGTGCGGGAAAAGCCCAAGCAGGGGTGAGTATAAAGATACTCAGTAGGAAGCCCCGAAAGCTCGAGGGAGCAACAAAGGAGGTACTAAAATGGTGAGTAGTAGACAGAACAAAGAATATTGTAAGAGTAAAATAGAGAGAGTGTAGCTCACCCCAAAACTAGAAAGGAAGTAGACTCGTCCAACCAATAGGAGCTAGACACAGAAAGCACGTGGCATAACGCACACATCTTCTCCCCTCCTAGAAGGAGAGTAACTAAAACCAGGGAGATAGGACAAAAGTAGGGTGTATATGTATATATATATGCTCAACAAGAAACCCGAATGACTGTGTATAGGGATCACCATACCCAAGCTCAGATCAGGAAATGTTGCCAAAAGTTCTAAGGATATCCATCACTGATGCCTAAAAGTCTGGAATGCCAAAGCTGTCTCATCGCTGAACTGTACAACCAAGGGTCCTACTCTGGTAATCACGGATAAAAGAAACTGACTAGTCTCATAGAAAGGGTTGAGTCTGAAAGAAGTCATCAGGTGACCCACTACCCAGCCTAACTGGAGGGTAAACCCTAAGAGGTCGTTATTTAACCCACTGCTCAGCCCTGCTGGAGGGTAAACCCTTAGAGGTCTTTGCGTAACCCACTGCCCAGCCCTGCTAGAGGGTAAACCCTAAGGTCAACGGGTAACCCACTGCCCAGCCCCACTGGAGGGTAAACTTGGAACTAGTCTGATAACTCTGCAATGCCTGTGCCACCATATAGAGTCACTAACGTCGCTACCATGTGTTGGTTCGAAGTGAGTCAAAGGAACTTCTATCCAACACATGTTCATGTTTCCAAATTTAATTAGATCTCTAATGAGGCTCATCACGCCCAAAAATATTTCACTGTTGCAATCCTCGAAGAATAACGCGCAAGATAGACTATTTACTCACTTGAAACTAACACCCAATGAAAAAGATACTCAACACCGCTTTATTCCCATACAGCATCTTGTGGGGCCCACATCTCGGTCGTGAAAAAGGTCAGGAAAACTACGTCATCGTGATTCTCTCAGAAAAACAAACCAAATCGATTATTCACTCGTATCGAACGGACGTCTGATGAAAAAGTCGCAAATGTTGCACACAACATAAAAGATGGCTCGTGGGTCGCACACCACAACTCCATCTTAAATGCTTGAAAACACACTGGACAAGTTTGTCACGATTCCAGGGTCACAACGTCGCTGATGGCGCCTAAAACGGACTTTAGATGTGCCTGCGCCCTCCCCCGCGGCCCGGACTGTAGAGCCGCAGTCCCGCTCACCCATGCCGACCTCTGACGAGTCGCGTCGCCGCCTGGGGAGCCCGCGCCACCGTAGTCGCCCACCGGACCACCACGCAGAGCCTCCGGACCGCCTTAGAACCATTGGAAAATAGGGGTTTTGGTCGGAAAACTTCCCAGGGGCACCCCGGATTCCCTGAGACTCATATTTTCGATCTGAAAAGAGCGTTGGAAAGCATGGATCAAACCCTACGCATCTATGTCCTTCCCTTGAAAATTAAACCACATTTTGACGCTAGAATTTGAGTTCAAAGAAGTTGCATAAATTTAAAATGAAAGCAAAACTATCCTACCTCACAGGGCATGGCCCGTCGCATCACAAACGATCCACAGGAGCCGCAACAACCTTGGTGAGGTGGGGAGAGGACCTTGAAGAAGGTGGATCCTTTTTGGAGAGCTTCCACTAGGGAGATTGTAAGGGGAAAGAAGGAGGGGTGAATGTGTTTAAGTAGGGAAAAATTAAAAAAAAATTAATTAATTTTAAACATCCATCAGTAGGCCCGTACCTGAACTCTCGATGGGGTCAAGGTTAATCTACTCCTAGGGTAAAATCCATGTTCTGAGTACAACGGTGGTCTCATAATTTTAATCCAAGTCTTCATTCAGAAGTTATAAAGTTCACGCCCGAGGGTGCTAAATTATGAAAATGCCCCTAGTGGTGTTTTCCACAGAAGGGTCATGCCCGCAAAAGTTACACACCTCATAGGGTAAATGGAACGCTCCAGACTCAACGGTGACCTCGGTTTTCAAGTCCAAGCTACAATTTAGGAGTTATTCCATTTATTTGTCATGCCTTGTGTGAATGCACTTAAAATTTAATTATGTCCACACCGGGGCTCAAAATCGCACGTTATCTGAACATCTTGCTCTGGAATAACATCAACAAAAATTTTAAAGTCTCATAGGCTCAAAACTCAGGTTCTTACATGTTATATCATCAATGGAGTCTTAATTAAACATGTTCTAAAGAATACCCCTTATGATTTATGAAACAATAGGAAGCCTAAGGTTTATTACTTTAGATTTTTTGGTTTCAAAGTCTTTATCCTTAACACTAGGGATAATATTGAAAAAATTTCTTCCATAAGTGATGAAGGAATTTTTCAAGGTTACTCAATCTCTAGTAAAGCCTATAGATTACTCAATATGTGAACCAAATGTGTGGAAGAATTAGTTCATGTCAAATTCGATCAGACAGATCCACATGAACCTAAAACCTCTCTTGAATATCTTGAGAATGAAATGTCAATTCTTGACCTTAATGATAAAAATAGTGAACCCCCAGTGAAAACAACTAGTTATGGAAATTTTCCAGAATTTGAGCATGTTGAATCTGAACATGTAGACAACCATGAGGAGTCTCGTCCAAACCTTTCTATAGGTATTAAAACTCTCAAGAATCATCATTTAAATTTGGTAGTAGGTGATCTAAATAGAGGAACACAAACTAGAGCCTCTCTAAGAAATAAAGTTGAACATCAAGATTTTCCTTCACAACTTGAACCCAAAAATATTAATCATAATATCAATGATGAATTTTGGGTAATAGATTTGTAATAAAAATAAAATCAGTTTTAAATAAACAGTGTTTGGGAATTTGTAGAAATACATAAGCACCCTTTGACCATAGGCACTAAAGGGGTGTTTAGAAACAATGTTATTGAGTATGGAAATATAGTCAGAAACAAGACTACATTAGTTTCACAAGGATATAGTCAAAAAGAAGGAATAAAATATGAAGAAACTGTTGCACATATAGCTATACTAGAAGCCATTAGGATATTACTTGCTTATACATATCATCTGAATTTTGAACTTTATCAAAGGGATGTAAAACATGTATTTCTAAATGGTTATATAGTTGAGGATGTGTTTGTTGAACAACACCATGGCTTTATTAATTTCAATATTCAAAATCATGTTTTTAAAATGTATAAAGCATTATATGGTCTAAAACAAGTTCCTAGTGCTTGGTAAGATATTCTCAGTTATTTTATTATTTAAAAGGTTCTACTAAAGGAATAGCTGATCCTACTATTTTTATTAAAATGATTTCCAAATATGTTTTAATAGTAAAAATTTATGTAGATGCATTATTTTTTAGAACTTCTAAAAATTCTTTAAGTACTGATTTTTCAAAGATGATGAAAAATGAATTTGAAATAAGTTTAATCGGGGAACTTAATTTTTCCTTGGATTTCAAATTTTTTAAAATAAAAATGGTATTGTTTTAAATCAAAGTAAATATACTAAGGATATTTTTGAAACATTTTGGTTTGGATAGTAATAAAGGTAGTGATACACCTATGAGTACCACTTGTACGTTGGATGCTGATGAAACTGGTAAACCAGTGGATCAAACCAATTACAGAGGTATGCTTGGGAGTTTTATCTACCTTGCTGCTAGAAGACCTAATATAATGTTTCGTTTATATATGAGTTCTCATTTTCAAGACATACCCAAAGAGTCTCATTTAAGTGCTATTAAAAGAATTTTTAAATATCTCAAGTATACTACAAACTTGGTACTATTTTATCCCAGAGGATAATCATTTAATTTGAAAAGTTATTTAGATGAATAATTTACTGGTTTCAGGTTAGATTGAAAAAGTACCTTTGGAACATGACACATTTTGGGCAAGTCACTAGTATCATCGTGTAGTAAGAAACAGAATTATTTTTCATTATCCATAGCCGAAGATGAATATATAGCTACTGGTAGTTGTTGTGCTCAAATTCTGTGGAAGATACACTTTAATGGACTATGGATATCAATTCAAACATGTCTCTATAAATTGTGATAAGAAAAGTGCTATTATCATCTCTAAAAATCATGTATCTCATACTAGGAAAAATCACATTGATGTAACAAATCACTTCTTGAGAGATAATAATCAAAGAGGTGATATCACTCTTGAATTCATTGACATTAAACATCAATTGGATGATATATTCATATAGCAATTGAATTCTGAGAGGTTAAATTACATCAAACATGAGTTGGGTATGATAAATTCTTAGTTTAAGTACTCACCATTAGGACCTCACTATTAGGACACCACACTATTAGGACCTCACTATTAAGACACCTCACCATTAGGACCTCACTATTAGCACCTTACCAATAGACGGCCTTACTTAGGTCTGGGACTTATCGTTTTTCTGCTAGAATCTGAAACGTTTTTAATCTTATTTATTTCTTTTACTCGGTTTTTTATACCAAAATGATAAAAACAAAGTACAAACCACATTTTGATCCGCTTCAATCCTCTTCAAAACCTCTTGCTCCCGAATCTTGGAATATAACCTTTTGTTAAAACCCTAAAATAGCATTAGATCGCAATGGAAAGACTGAAGAGACCGATGGTTGGTGATGAGGGAGATGTTCCAAACCCTAAGAGGCCTCAAGTTTGGTCTTGTAGTGTCATAATGGTTTCATTGAAGCTGATCAATACTCATTTTTTAAAGATGGAAATCATAGTCTAAAAGGAATTATGTTCATAATGGATGTTGTCGAGTAGGTATCTAGTGCTAAAGGCACTCGAAGCATAGGATTGGGTAGAATGTTTTTCAAATAAAAGTGGACCATATTACCTGAATCTTATAAAATAATTTTATGAGCTTATAAATTTTTAATATTCCAAGGATGAGAATGTTGGAACCATGGCTGTTCTCTGCAAGAATTGGAGTATGGTTTGTGTTTTTTTTTCAATCCTCATTGTAAGTTTAGAGTGTTTCCTAGTAAAGTGAACATACAATTGAAGGAAACTATAGTATTGAAGGTGGCATAATTTTACAATGTTTGCCAATTTTTTGGGTCTAAAAATCACAAAATGGAGAAAGGGGTGATTGGACAAATGAATTTGAATGCAATATTGTAGGTTTTTTGGAAACTTTTGCACAAGGAATGTTTCAGGATTAGAGCATCAAAAAATGGAAAACACATGAGCTGCGTGAAAAATATAAAGTGGTGCATGAAAAACATGAATTGTGCATGAAATTGGTTTTGCGTGCAACAGTGAAAGAAGATTTTTTGTCATATAAAAGGTGTTATGGGATCAGAACTCTGAAAATTGAAAATTCGTAAGGTGCGCGACAAATCCAAAGATGGGAATGGGAAAAAATGGTTCATGCGTGAAAAAGGATTGCGCACAGAATGAGAGTTTTTCTCGACATGGAGGGTTTTGCGCGTGGGGGTCGGTGATGCCTATAAATAAGAGGTGACCCCATGAATTTTGGATGTAGAAGACTAAGAGAAGATCTATGTTATGATGCACGTAAATCATGCGCACAAACGGAGTTGGGTAGAAAATAATAAGTTGCATGAAAACGCAGACGTTGCACGTAAAAGTTGATGTTTCATGTAAAAGTCGAAGTTTCACAAAAAAAGTAGAAGTTGAGTGTAAAAATTGTGGTGGCGCGTAAAAGTTGATGTTGCGTGAAAAATTCAAAGCTATGCATAAAAGTTGAGGCTGCACATAAGAGTGAATGTTTTACATAAAGGGGGTTGTTGCATGAAATATTTTCTGCGCAAAAAGCAAATATTGTTGGAAAAAGTGAGATCTTGCACCCCAAAGGTTAGGAGTTGCAAATAATCGTCAGTGTAGCCAGTTTTCACATTTTGAATATTTGATTCAGTGGTTCAATTCTTTCATGTGCATCAATTTAGGACTTTGATGCAAGTAGAGTCTCGTGTTGAGCAGAGGAAAAGACTTCAATGCAAATCTATTTAACATACATTCATGTTTATAAACTGAGTGTGAATTCGCCAAAGGTATTGAGCCAGGGGGAGTCAACGGGAGTGGCCCGAGGGATGCAGTGTGCTATCCCTGAACATTTGTAATGGAATTGTGCATAGGACAGAGTGACTGTACTCGAACATTATAACCCACAACTAGTGACATTTAGAGGAATTATGTATGAACGGTAACCTTTCAGTGTATTCTCCTTGGACGTATCCCTTAGTGGTGAACCAAGTAAAAGTGTCATGTGGTCTCTTTTCTTGTGGATGTTTTCTTTCTGTTCCCATTAGTCTTATAGGTTCAACGAGTTTCTATCATTGTGGGGACAAGATCCTTGTTTTTAAAAGAAATAGTTGAAACCCTGACACACCCCTCCCCTCTCAGGGTGTCCTGAGGTCCTACAAGTGGTATCAGATGGTAAAGTATACTGGTGTTAGATATTTCCTTTATCGTCAAGGAGAATGCAGTCAATTCTAGGGGAGTTCCTCTCTTCGATGGAAGTAATTTTCAGATTTGGAAGAACATAGTAAGATCTCATTTAAGATCCTTTTGAATGGAAGTCCTCTTTTATACTATTCAAGGAATACAAGTTAATGATCCAATAGGGATTTCTATTACTGATACAGATAGGAAAGGTCTTGATGTAGATGCTAAATCTTAGAATTCTAACACTACAGATCTTTTGGATCAGATCTATCTAAAGGTGATGATTTTCACCTTATAAAAGTCTAAGTGGGACAAACTTGAAAGTATTTTTGAAGGAGATAGAAAAGTGGAGGAGGAAAAACTCCAAGTCCTTCACAATAGGTTTGAAAATATAAAGATGCATCCGAATGAGAATGCAGATTCATTCTTCTATCAAATCACTGAAGTAGTGGGAGAAATTAGAGGTCTTGGAGAGGAAATCAAAGTCATTGATATTGTAAAGAAAATGTTGATAATACTTCCTCCTGTTTACAATGAAAATGTTTCGTCCCATGAATAAATAGATCTATCTAAACAATCTCTGGATGATCTGATAATTAGTCTAGTGTCATATGAGATGAGAGTCATACCTGAAGATGCTACGACTCGTGTTAGTAAGGAAATGGTGTTCAAATCCTTGTAAAAACTAAAAATTTCAAAAGATAGTGGTGGTGAGGATGATGAGGAAAAAGAAATTCTTTCTATCATTTCCAAGAAGCTAAATAAAAGAAAAGGTAAATTTAAAGGTAAGCTACCTCTTGCGTGTTTTCATTGTAGAAGAGTTGGAAAAATTTCCTCTCAGTTCCAAAGAAAGTTCTATAACGATGAGAGTGAAGAAGAAGACATCAAAAAACCTCGGAAAAGTTTTTTCAAAAATGGAGACTTCAAACGTGGAAAGAAAGTATAGAAGAAGTGTTTTTTCTGTGAAGAGGAAGATGATGATATTAAATTCTATAAATAAGAAGAACAAGAATTTAAAATTAGAAACCTTGCAACCATGATGTCTACCATTGAAAATTTAGAACCCTCAATCAATAGAGGCATAAATAATTAGATTACTCTTAATGGTGATCCCAAGATGCAAATTAAGTATACCTTTTTCGAGAATGAGAATAAATGTAAGTGATGCAATAAGTGGAATGAAATGGTAGAATAATCATATGAATTTATTGATGATCTTGAAGCTGAAATTGAATGAATATAAAAACTAGTGATATTTCAGTCTTCAATCCTTGAAAGTACAGATGACGTTGTGGAACTGAAGCTTAGAATTTAAGAACAAGAAAAGGTCATAAATGACCTTACATCCAGACTGCACGATAAGTCCATGATTGTAGAGGGTCTTGAGGAAGAAGTTGTTACTCTTAGGAGTAAACCTGAATGTCAATCAATCACAAATGAGGGTAAGAAGAAAATTCATTTTGGAAGATTCTCATAAGAAGAATAACAGGTAAGAGCCAAGTGTGGTTTAGATGGGGTTAGAAAGATCTTGAGTGTTCAAAGACCTGATTGTATATGAAAGAGTGGAATCAGTTGTGAAGCTGAGACATCAACTACTGCAAGTGAAGAGAGCCAAAATAAAGAAAAGATAAAAGGTGTAAATGGTGAAAATTTTCTTACTGTTCTAAAAAAGAAACCCTCAATCCAAACTAAAAGAATAAATTAAGATTATTCTCAATCTTTCATAAATTAAAGGCACTCCAACCATTTTCCAAAAAAAGAAGGTATGCAGAGAAATATATGTGATAAGACATTTCCCATAATGAAGTGCCAGATATGTGGATATCTAGGCCATACCATGTCATATTGTGAAGAGGCAAGGAGCTACGTGAATGGGGAAGATCTATGAAGTCAAAAAAGGAGACTGATTTCATATCATACATCTTATAGAAGAAATGGTTTCAATGGATATTGTTTCCATCGTTCAAAATTTTTCCATAAAGCTTTGTATTGCAGGCATATGTATGTCATGAGATATTCATACAAATCTTAGAGATGAGTCAATACTCAGCCACCTGATGGTGTTATTCTCACTAATAGTTTTTCTCCTCTAGAAGAAGAGTATGGGTATGAAGAATCTGGTTCTGTGGAAGAAATAATTAGAAGGCCATCAATGTCCTCCACTCATTCCAATATCTCATGGAATGAAAAGAGGAAAATTGAGAAATCCAATCTTGCAGAAGTATCCCTCAAAGCTACAAAAAGTAGCAGCACCTGGATTCTTGATAGTTAATGATCATAACATATGATAGGAAATGCTGAACTTTTGAACAACATTAAAAATAAGGTTGATGGAACAATGTGGTTTGATAATAATAGTGCTTTAAAGATTAATGTAAGTCGAAATACTGATATTTCCAATGGAGATCTGAAGAATACTGAAGTTATTTATGTGGACAGTCTATGTCACAATATCCTTAATGTGAGTCAACATTGTGACTCAGGGCTCATAGTAACTTTCAATCAAAAAGGCTACACTATAAAAGTAAAAATAGGAAATTATCTTATGAAAGGCTGCAGAACCTATGGAAACTTATATCACGTTGACAGTAAAGAGAACTCTTATTATTTTTCTATTGAAGAAGAAAACAACTTATGGCATCAAAGGCTAGAAAAATTAACTAAAAATACATGGAAAATATATATAAGTTGAAGATAGTCAAGGATATCCCCATTATGAAATGCGAACGAGAAAAACACTTGTGGTGCTTTCATACGTGGGATGTTAGTCTATAATTCATATCAATCAAAGAAGTGAAGGGCATCACACCTTCTTGATCTCATTCACACAAACGTATGTGGCCTGATAAGTGTTTCCAAAACTCATGGATAGAGGTAATTTGTTCTTTTTATAGATGATTATAGTAGTATGTATTTTCTAATGGTTATTTAGAGGAAGTATAATGTAAAAGTTGAGGTTATGTGTAAAAGTTGAGGTTGCACAAAAAAGTCAAAGTTGTGCGTAAAAGTTGAGGTTGTGCATAAAAGTGAATGTTTCATGTAAAGGGGGTTGTTGTGCAAGATTTTTTCTATGCGAAAAGAAAATATTGTGTGCAGAAGTGAGATCTGGAGTGAAAAGGGTAGGTGTTGTGCACAATCGTCAGTGAAACTTGTTTTCACATTTGGAATATCTGGTTCAGTGGTTCAGTGCTTTCAAGTGCATCAATTTAGAACTTCGATGCAAGAAGAGTCTCATGCTGAGCAGGGGAGAAGAATTAAATGAATATCTATTGAAGTGACCTTCACGAATATAAACTGAGTGTGACTTCACCAAAGGCAGTGAGCCAGAGGGAGTCAACAGGGGTGACCCATGGGACGCAGTGAGCTCTCCTTGATCATTTTTAAAGGCAGTGTGCCTAGGACAGAGTGACTCTACCCTAACATTGTAATCCATAGCTAGTGAAGTTTAGTGGAATTAGGTATGACTGGAAACCTGTTGGTGTATTCTCCTTGTCTGTAGCCCTTAGTGGTGAACTAAGTAAAAGTTTTGTGTGGTCTCTTTTCTTGTGGCTGTTTTATTTTTGGTTCCCATCAGTCTTACTGGTTTAAAATGTTCCTACCACTGTGGGAACAAGATCGTTTTTTAAAGAAAAATTTGACACCCTAATTCACCCCTCCCCTCTCAGGGTGTTCGGGTGTATTATAGAGAATTGAATGATTTCTAAGGTAAATTTAGTAAGTGTCAGGTTCTATTTTATTGAATGGACTGAATGCTCAAGAATCCCACAAGAAGGAATTTTCGATTATTAAACTAGAGTGGTGCCTCCCACAAGTGATTATTTCTATTATGAAGATGCTCTGGCCAAACTAACAGGGAATGGAATCCATAGTAATGTAATTTTTGCTGAGATGGCTGGAGAAAATAGTTTAATTTTTAAATTTGTTTAACATGTCTTGAGTCCTATGAGAGGGGACATTGATACATGGAATTGTCAAGAAATATTTTCATTGTATCTGCTGAATCATGGACAAAGGATAAATCTCTACTGGTTTTTAATGGTTCCATTAGAGGATATGAAAAAGTCTGTCTCCAATTCAAATGCTTTATTTCATGCTTGGTTGATATCTTTGATGTTGAAAGTGAAAGAAGTTGTTGTACATAAGGAAGAAATCATAGTTGTAAGGGACAACATTTACATTACCAAAATGATTTTCATGTTTATGAAGTACATTGGAACCCTTGGAAAAGGTAGTGGTGAATGATAAGCCTAAACTATATGAGTAATTTAATCATGTTACCATTCCTACTAGGCCAAAGAATAAAATATATCTAGTTTTGAAGCCTAATGAAGTGAAGCCAGCTGCTGATGAAAGTGAAGAGTAATGCCTAAGTCTTATTCCTCTGATAGGACATACAGAAGTGGGAGAGAGTGAATAGGAAGAGAATGTTGAGTCGGTTGGAGATGAAATTTTTATGGTTGTTGTTAAATATTCTATAGAATAGATAGTAGTGGACTCTCATGTTGATGCAGTTGATCAAAGAGAAATGGAAGAATTGAATATAGTTGACCAGGATGATTCTCCAAGTGAAGGGTAGGAACCTATTTCCACAATTTCATTTTTTTCTCATGAACTAGAGGATTGTTCAGAAGACCCTGGATTCATGGTCTTGGGATAAGACTATGAAGATTCTGAATATGAAAAACCTAATAGAATACCTTCAATTCAATCTGTTTCAGAGACCACTATTATGAAACTAGTAGTTCTTCTATCTCAAGATTATATGAAGAAGGATGACTTGGAGTCATTAAAATCTGATTTGTAGAGACACATTGATGAGAGATCCATTGGGATAGAGAGATCAGTGGCTCTCAATCAAGATCTTGTGGAATATACCTTGGAAAGAATAATCTATACCTTTCACTCAAACTTGATACATGAAGTGAAGGAATGTCAGAATCATGTTAGAACCTTGGAATAATCTATGGAGTCTTTGAAATAGACGATTATGTGTTTAGATTCATATATGGATTCAATATCTCAAGTGGAAAAAGACCTTACGATTGTTAAGAGTGTTGTTCAGAAGATGGTCAATATGTTTTAGGACTTTAAGAGTATAAGGAGACACATGTGAGTGGTCATGAAGATGATGTGAAGAGGTTTATCAGTGGACTGACCAAGTCTTATAAGGAAATAATATATTTTACCATGGAACCTATGTGTGCTTCTGCTTCCTTATCAGCCTCTCCTCCTCTTGATCGAGACGTTTTCAAATCAGTTGTTAGAGAAGAATTGGATAAGCTCTCTAGTGCAAGTACCTCAGACCCTCAGTCTATGACTGAGGTCATTTACCATACCAGAGACATTCATAAGCTTGTAGTAGATTACTTGAGGGAGGCTTCCCAAGATCAGAAGGCCATTAATGAAAAATTTGACTTCTATTATAAATGGATTTACACTAATCATCAGATGGATGGTAACTTCAATATGTTTTTGGAGAAATTGAGGATCCCACCTGTAACTCATGATTTTAAGGATCAAGTTAGCAGGATTATAGAGTTAACTCCTTCTTTAGAAACATTCATGGAGAATAAGGATGATTTCATTTCAGCTATGGAAAGAGGAGGGAGCATAATTATGGATTTTAGGAATCTTTTTTTCCTTCCTCCATATAGACTGCACTCCCACTATTGTTCCTCCAGCCTTACATTCCTCCACAGCTACATCAGGCTCTACCAGTGCTGCCTCTTTGATGACTCAAACTCATGAGATCAGAAGCCTAAATCCTACGATTCCTCAAAGATCCTCTCATTATCGGTTTACCGGTGCTTCTGTAGCAGCTCCTCCTACCTCACTCACTACCATACCTCAGGTTGTACCTCCATCTTCTGAACCTTCCTCCTCAACTCTCAAAGAAAAATCTCACTTAGAAATCTCTAATGTGGATTTAATGTGGGGTATCGTAGTTGATAAATATCATTGTAATATTTTTTTATATTTTACTCTTATTTCATTAATACAAAAATCTTCCTTTTTCTCATTTTGTCTTATATTATTTTTTATAATCACAAAGTGGGAGAAGTTTTATGAATGGAGCCCTTGAATATATGATTTGATATATTCTTAAAAATAAACATGGCTCAATTTTATGTTATTTAAACTTTTTATACATAATATATGAATACTAACATCTCTGAAGAGATTAGAAAATGTGCTTAACCTTGATTCAAAATTTCATAAATATAAATTCAACTAACATAATTTGTGATTATCAAAAAGGGGGATATTTTTGGACTCGCCTATTTTGATAATCCCAAATAATGTTTATTTTATATGATAATAATGTTTCATTAATATTAATAGTTTATATCAGGTAATAAATATGTATTTTTAATCTCAATTCTCTCTCCATTAAGTTTACTGTGTATAGTTTCTATAGGTAAAAGGTTACTGCTGGAAGGTTATCGTTGGAAGGATACCGATAGAGGTTACTGTTAAGGAACCTCATCGTTGAGTTATCAATGCAAGATCATCGCTATGAGTCTATCGATAAAATGCTATTGTTGTAGATTTACGAATAGAGTTAACTACTATATGGATACAGATGTGGGATACCAATGGAGCCTGTCGATGAAGGCACCTGATGAAGGCTGCTGATGAAGGCTACTAATGAAGCCTATCGATGAAGCCTACCAATGAAGGCTACTGATGAAGGCTACTGATGAAGGCTACTGATGAAGGCTACTAATGAATCCTACTGATGAATACTACCATTGAGAAGGCTACTGCTACAGGTCTACAGATACCCACTCTTACACTCATTACTTTTTCAGTCTTTAAGATTATTCAAAAGGTCAAATTTGACAAATTTAATTCTTCTGAAATTAATTAATTCTGATTATAGAAATATAAAGAGACTGTATCTGGAAATAGTATGAGGTATGGGGAAGACCTCTCATGGTTTTATTATTCCTATTGTTGGATCTCAAATATAAAATAGTAGACCGATTAATGGGTGCAAGTGAGAGAGAAACTACACAACTGACCTGAAGAACAAAGAAAACCCACCAGCCTTTACACTGTGAACCCAAGATCTTCACGAATATTATTTGGGAGAAGAAATTGAAGAATATATTCTATTCTTCATCAAATCTCTTTCAAACCACAAAGTAGAACACCTCAATACCTGGAAGGTAGAACCTTGAGTTACCACCCTTTGTATCGAAGAAAACATCGAAAGAAAGACTCAAACTACCATTTCTTCACTCCAAGGAGTCAAGAGACGAACTACAAACACATAGATCCTTCTAAACTCAATCTTTATAACATTATCTCTATTTTTTATAATCTTAAATTTCAAAGATGTATGTGTTTGTCTATTACACACACTTTCTTCAGTGCTTCTACTAGAGGATACTGAAAATCCTCACCCCAAACATTACTTACTCTTTGTTTCCCACGTGTAACCGTGGAAGAGGTTGTGTGTGGCATGGTTGTGTGTTTTTTCCTAAAGAACTATGGTAGAGAGTGTGATCCCTATAAAGTTTTTGAAAACTGTTATAAAGACCGATACATGCTGTGTATCATGTTTATTGTTAATATAAACTGCTTGGTGGTAGGTGACCACCATGTGGTGAGGATTAAGTCTCAGCTTGAGATTGAACCTCTTGTTTAACTCTATTTTGTACCGTATTTTTTAGTACTATATTTTTCTATTTTCCACTTCTTATAAATTTAAAAAAAAAACTATTTTACATTCACTCTAATAAATAGTTTTTTTTGCTGTGTATATGTCTTTAATTCAGTAAACATGTTTCAAAAGTGGGATAAGTGTTTTACACTGAGTCAATTGAGAACTAATAAACCTTTTAGAAACTTGTTGTCCTATTGAACATTTATATCTCTAATTCCATCATTAACTGATATATTTTCAAATTAGGGATTTTATCATAAAGTGTTTAACAGAAATTCTAAGTAGGAACTCATTTCACCCCCTCTTGAGTTTCCACCCCGACCAACAATAACATAGATAAAACAATAAAAATTTTACAAATGAATTAATGAATTAAAAAATATGTATTTATATAAATTAAGGAACATAAACCAACATAATAATAACAAAATCATTGGAATAGTAATGTGACCATTAAGAATGGTAATTTGGATAATAGAATAGTAACATTTCATATGGAATTATAAATAAAATTCAGGCCCCTTATGATTTATCTATATATTGGTATAAGTAAATAAATATTTAAGAAATTCTAAATTAAGTTTTGATATTTTTGTAAAGAGTAAATGTTTATTTAAAATTATATAATTTATATAATATTTTAAAATAAAATTCATTTACACTAAATGGATTCATAAATTAATATTTTGTTATCTTATGATTCTAAGATAATTTTTATGACACCTTAATTTATTTTTCAATGATTTATAAAGTCGGTTATAATACAAAAATCATTATTTTTTGGGTAAATGATGATTTTAGTTACAAAAAGTAATTTATCATATTTAAAAATTTATTTTCATAAAATGGATTCCATTTTTGAATTCTAAATGTTAAAAAAGTATTAGGATGAATTTTTGGGATTTTTCTAAAATAGTTATGTTTTGGTGAATAGTGAAATATGGTAATATACAGTATTTAAAATTTTAAGCCAAATACATGAATTTTAGAGTCATGTGTGATGTAAACAACCCTTATTTAGAACTATCATGCACTAGTTACTTTATTTATTTAAAAGAATCCTCAATATTGATAGTATTGAACCAAAATAATAAGATAATGAAAAAAATAATTAGACAACACCCCTCTCCTCCCTTATAAACACCACCTCTCACCACCTCTTCTCTTCACACTACTAAAGTCTTGAAACTCATTTATATTATTCCCAATAATATTCCCAAGACTCTACCCCATGTCTAAGAGTATTTGGCCTTTATAAAGGACCAAACTCAATTCCCCTATGAATGTTCTCCGGATAATATTTTAAGAAGAAATTAAGTGCACGTGTGGAACACATTTAGACATAAGCTATGGTATTCTATCTGAACCTCCATTTTTTCAACTAGTTATTCATTTTCTCTCTTTAGATCAAATTAATTCTTAACTCTTGTTATATAGTTCTCTTACATTATATGTGTATGTTACAAGAATATTTTTCCATCTCAATTCTTCTTTTTTATGGGAAATACATGTTTTATAAAGTTTTCTTCTCAATTCTCCCCAATAAGAAAACATGATTAAAGGGATCATCCTGAATTATTTCCCATTTTCAAGTACTATCCATAATCTATTTTAATCCACCATTATTTTTCTAAAATTAATCATTTTATAAGGAAAAACTATCTTTGTTCAGTTCTTATTTTTTAGAAACAATTATTCCTTTTCTGTTGTAAAGAATCATTAAATGTTTCCTTAAACCGCACTAAAATTGTTTATTGGTAATGTTTTTTAAACACTCTTTTTATGTGTTTTTACTTCATTTTGATATAAATTATCATGATGTGTGCCTATTTTCCCTTATGAATGTCAATCTGTGTTTTAATTCAATTCCTTTATGGACAACATCCTGATACATGCTTTATTTATGCCTTCTAATATGGTTATGATACTTATTTCTTACCACAGTTAACCATTATATTTATGTTTGATTGTTAATATAGAACACATCTTCATGAACATGTAATAATGTTTGCACCCATATATAACTCTATTTCACTATTTTATCTTTACTCTCATGAGACGTCATGTGAAATGGTCTTGGTGGTCAGCCTTGACTCATTATCCTTCATGTGTAATGGTATTCGGGTTATCCTTGACTCATTATCCTCCATATCAAATGGTCTTTGTGGTTATCCTTGACTCATTCTTATTCGTGTTTAAGGGTCTTGGTGGTTATAGTTGACTCATGCTTCTCTATATCCAATGGTATTGGTGGGTATAATTGTCTCACTCACCTTCATGTGAAATGATATTAGTGCTTAAAAATAAATTATGCTCTTCTATGTCTAATGGTCTTGTTGGTTAGCCTTGACTCATGCTTCTTCATGTGTAATGGTCTTGGTAGTAATTTTTGACTCATGCTCCTCCATGTGCAATGTCTTGGTGGTTAGCCTTGACTCATGCTTATGTCATGTTGTATGTTGTTTACACATTTCTATAATTCCATGGTTACATGATCCCATGTTCTATATTCTATTCTTCCGTATATTTATTTATGTTACATTCATTTTTATTTCATCATGTTATGACTTATAACCCATGTTTTTTTTCTTTATTCGTAGTCTTATTCCATTACTGGTCTTTTTATCTCATCCCTTGGTTCATGTATTCCCGAGGATATCCTATGTAGATATTGGGGATCAAAGGAAGTTATGATCTCATTATTAAGATTAAATAAAATATGTTTTTATTTTGGTTACATTTTTTCAGTTTTATGTAACTAATCTTCCAAATCCACTAGACTTTATGATCCATGTTTTGTATTTGAAGGATATTTATTCTTAAAATCAGGCAATAATATGTATAAAAGGCTAGGTCCATTATATCAGGTATCAGAGGATGATCTAGTAATTTTTTGGGATTAGGACTAGAAAAAATTATAATAAACCATTGGTATAATTAAATCACCATGCATGACCTATATATAAACATAGAAAATCACCGGTTAGGATATACTTTTCACTTATAATTTATCCCTTTAATGTTATCGGTTTACCCTTTATGTGTTTAAAAGATTAAAAATTCTCATCCCAAAGTCTATTTAGGATGAAGTAAATGACTAGAACTAGAATCAAATAATTAAATGTTGGATTATAATCTATAGTTCTATTCATTATTTCAAAACTTTAAAGTTTAGTAGAACTATTCAAACAACACGTCAAAATAATAAGGTGGAGATATCTGTGAGAACGACAAATGGGGAAATTATTGAATCCAATGTTTATAACCCCTCCCTGATTAGTTTTTGTGGACTAAACCTCCCATAAAATCTCTTCTTAAATTCTTTGGTATATTTTGATGCAATATTTGGCATATATTGGATATATTTATACAAATATAACATTGACTGTTAAGAAAGGTAGGTCGCTCTTCACATTTTGAAGCATCATCCAATTCTGTAATAGATTATGGAGGAAGATGAATATCCTTCAAAATAATCATCCCAATTGTTGATATTTTTTCCTTATGATAATTCTTGTCTAGCTCAAATGATTGAGGCAAAAGAGAGAATCATGCTCGAAGACATTCCCACTGTGAGAGACTAAACGGATGTGTTCCTAGAAGAATAACCCAATCTTCCTCCAGAATGATAGGTTGAGTTATCTATTGAACTAATACATGGATCTATGACTATATCAAAGACACATTATAGAATATCCACCATTTAGTTTGAGTAACTGAAGATACAGTTATAGGAGAAACTGGAAAACGGTTTTATATGACTAGGTGCTTCACTGTGGGGTGCACTAGACCTATTTTTCAATAAAAAGGATGGATCAATGCATCTCTACATTGATTATCATGAGCTCAATAAAATTGTGAAAAATAATTAATATCCACTAACATGGATAGATAAATTTTACAATCAGATATTTTGGGCCAAGTATTTCTCTATGGTGTACTTTTGGTTGGGATATCACCAATTAAATGTGTGGAAGGAAGATATAGCCAATATTTCCTTTTGAATGTGGTATAGACACTATGAGTTCAAAGTGATTCATTTTGGAGTCTCTAATTCTCAATAAATATTAATTAACTTAATGAATATATTATTTAGAGATTTCCTTGGAAAAAATTGCAGTCTTTATTTATGATATTCTGATATAATCCAAGAGAAAGGAGAAACATGAGAAGAATTTGAATACTATGCTAAAGACTTTTTGAAAGGAGAAACTATATGAAATGTACAATAAATGTGAGTTCTGTATGGAGAATGTATCATTCTTGGAGAATGTTATCACTAATAAAGGAATATATACAGACCCTTATAGGGCAAAGGCCATTTAAGAGTGGACCATGCCAACATCTGTAAAAGAGATCCATAGTTTCCTTGGTCTAGGAAGGTATTAACAAAAAATTTTGAAGAAATTCTCATGATTTTCAACCCACTATCCAAGATGACTCCAATGGGAGTGATTTTTATTAGACTAGTGAATGTGAATACTGCTTCAAAGAGTTGGAAATGAGTTTTATCACTCCATCATTTCTCACACTATCGATAATTGGGGAACTCTTTAGGGTGTAAATTGATGATTTAAAGGAGGAATTAGTGTTTGTATTGATGAAAAATGATAAATTGATAGCCTATACCTCAAGTAAAATGAAAATTTAATGAGTAAAGCTATCTCACACTCTATTTGGAGTTGGAATCTATGATATTCACATTCAATATCAAGATTCACTATCTTTATGGGGAGTATTGTGAGATATATATTGATCTTAAGATCCAAAAATATATATTAACGCAAAATGATAATAATATGAACTGGTGAAGATGGTTATAACTCATCAATATTTATGACTGCTCAATCCACTACAATCTTGGTAAAGAAAATAAGGTGGAAATCCTTCAAGTAGAAAGGATCCTAAATATTTATCAATGATGATAAATGAGAATGATCCAATAATATAATATTTAAAAGTAATGAATATTGGAATATTTAAGGAAGGAAAATAATCAATCATTTCTCAATTGATTGATTGACCATCTCCAAGTGATAAAAAAATGGATTCTCACAGAAATGATGTGGACATTCATAAAAAGGTTGAATCTATCAGAAATGGGAAATCATCAGAGTTTGAAATTGATGAGGAAGGATTCATAAGACTTGTTTCATGACTATGTATACCAGACAATATAGAGATAAAAAATAGATTCTCAATGATGTACATAGCTCAACCATCTCTATTCACCCAGGCATCACAAAGATGTATCGAGATCTCTGAGATAACTATTGTTGGGACAATATGAAGAAAGATATTATTGATTATACCTCAAAGTTCTTGGTATGATAGAAGTTAAATTATGAAAGAGAAAAGTAAAAGGGGATGATCAAAAAATTACTCATACCAATATGGAAGTGTGAAAACACTCCCTTGTACTCTGTCATTGGAATTCGCAAGACATCTAAAGGAAACAATTCTATATTAGTTATTGTGGATCATCTTATAAAGACATCTCATTTTATCAAAATTCAAGAGAACTTTTCACTGGATCAACTTTAATTGATATACATCAAATAAGTGGTAAGGCTTCACGACGTAACATTATCGATTGTATTCGATCAGGATCCAATATTCACTTCTATGTTTTGAAAAATTCTCCAATATTTTATAAACACTTAGTTGGACATCATTAATTCTTATCATCCTCAAAATTATGACCAATATGAGTTGACTAATCAGACACTATATGAAATGCTGAGAGTGTGTTATATGGAATTCAACGGATGATGATACCAACACCTACCTCTAGTTGAGTTCTTCTACAATTATAGTTTCCAACCGAGCATTGAAATTTTTTCATATGAATCCATTTATGGGAAAATATGTGCAACACTCTCATGTTGGGATGAAGTTAGTTAACTTAAACTACTAGGACATGAGATGGTCAATGAAATGGTAGAAAAGATGAAAATCATTCAATAGCACATCAAGGAATCCTAAATTAGACATAATATATATACATAAAATCATCAATGAGACCTGAAGTTTAAGTTCAGTGACATGGAATTGCTCCATATATCTTCATGGAATATGATAATGAGATTTGGGAAGAACGTGAAGATTAAGTCCCATGTACATTAGAACCTTCAAGATCCTTGAATATGTGAGAGTTGTGTCCTATCAACTAGCACTTACACCTACCATGTCTCATGTGCATAATTTATTCCATGTATCCCACTTGAGAAATTACTTACCATATCCCTCGTATATACAGAATTCAATGTTGGTAAATTTTGAAAACAATATCTCTTATGAAGAGAAGTCAGTGAAGATCTTGGATTGTAGAGATAAATTTCTATACAAAAAGACTACACAACTGGTCAAATTAATATGGTGGAACCATAATTATGAAGAGGAATCATGGGAAGTGGAGGAATAATATAAGGGGAAGTACCTTCACCTATTTTCCCCTTATATTTTAAAATGAAAATTCAAGGGTAAAATTTCATATGGGGGGAGAATGTAACGATCCAAAATTCTATCACTGAAATGTCTCTTTTTATAATTATTTAATATATTATAAATCATATAATATCACATAGATAACATAATAAAAATTTTACAAATGAATAAGGAATGAAATAGGAGGTATATATAGAAATTAAGGAACCTAAACTAATGGAATAGTAACATAGCCTTTGGAATAGTAATGTGACCATTGAGAATAGTAACTCTACCAATAGAATGGTAACCTCACATTTGGAGGTATAAATAAAATTTTGGTATCTGGTGATATATTTATATCTTGTTATAAGTAAATAAATATTTTAAAAATGATAAATTTGTTAAGTCAATAAGGTTTTCCTTATGACTTTTCCATTCCTTCTTGTTTTGAAAATCACAAACACCTTATACATAAGAAAATCTATATTTGAATTCTATAAAGAAAATTTCCTTCCTTAAAGAAATTTACCCTAACCAAGATTTTCTTATACATAGAAATATTTTTCTTAAGTATAAAAATTGAATTCATCCCAAAACCTCGGAATCATATAATGCAAAGGTATAAAGCATTCGATTTTAGGATCCGAATTCTGGATATGAACTGTAATGATGTTCCACTCTGAATTCTGGATGTGAACTGTAATGAAGTTCCTCTCCGAATTAAGGATCTGAACTGTAATGAAGTTCCACTCCGAATTCTGGATATGAACTCTAATAAAGTTCCACTATGAATTCCGGATACGAACTCTAACAAAGTTCCATTCCGAATTCTGGATACGAACTCTAACAAAGTTCAACTCCGAATTCTGGACTGTGAACTTCAATGAGTTCGACTTCAAACTTTTACTAGTTAGACTCCAAAATTTTACTAGTTCTACTCTAAACTTATATGAGTTCAACTCTGCTATTCTATGAGTTTGAATCTGAACTTCTATGAGTCTGACTCCGAACTTTTACTAGTTCATCTCCAAACATTTACTTGTTCGACTCTTACTTTTATGAGGTCGACTCCGAACTTGTACTAGTTCGACTCCGAACTTCTACAAGTTCGACTCCGAACTCTGTATGTTCAGACTCTTAAATATGGTGAAACCAGACTCCAATTTTCCATAGAAATTCAGACTCCAGATTTCTACAGAATTCAGGTTCCGAATTCCTATAAAAAAGAATCCAAATATATTTTTTATTATAGACTCCAAATTCCATTTTGGTTAGACTCTGAACTTTTATTTGCATACATTCCGAACTTTAGTTTTGCTTATGCTTACAATTGTTTCATTATAAAACGATGTCATCCATTCTGTTTCTAACTAACGATTGGTTTAGTGACATGTGTACAGGTCCCTCCAAAATTTAAGGAAAATATGACCGTTGGAGGAGGGAGCCGACCATTGGAAATTTTCCTATAAATAGGAGCTCATTTGAATGAGCTCAATATAACTTCGAGAACTGAACTTTGACATCAGTGCTTACTTGTTGTTGAAGTGATTTCTAGGGAGAGAGGCTCTTATCAACTCTCAAGCTTCGTGCAGAAAGTTTGAACTACTTGTTCAAACTTTGCCTTGTGCAGATTGCTTCGTGCGACTCTGAATGTTGGTGATTACATTCGAGGGCTTCCGGGGATAGGAAGAAAGAGGTGCTGAAAACCTTGAAGTTCGAGGTCTTCCTTGCTGAGGAAGACAGATGTTCCAACTACCATGAAGATGAGGGCTTGTGGGGATAGAAAGACAGAGACTCCGATCTTCGTATCGAGGGCTTACCCTGGTGTGGGTAAGACAGACTTTCTTGAAAGTTTAAATCAAAGGGACCTTTATCCAATATTGTTGGATACCCATCTCTTTGGGTTAAAAGACTTATATCTTGTTACTTGTAGTTTTACTACTCATTTTTCCGCTTCATTTCATATTGTAAGGAAAGTATAACATTCTTATATTTCCTTACACTTGTACCCTGATTAGTTTAGATTCTATATGCTTTAAGGTAGAATCGCATATTGTAAACTTTGGTTGAGTTTCAATTTTCAGATCCATATTTCCGAAACCAGTTTTTCGGAATCACTTTTCAGATTTAAGCAAGTGCATAGAACTAGATGTTTGTAACTTCATACCCTATACCAGTCCTACAATTTGTGTTAGAGGTGTTGTGAATTTTCATAAGTTTAACTTTGTTAAACATAGATCTTTCCTTTTTTAAGGAAATTTTTAAAGAATAGAATTCACCCCCCCCCCTCTTGTATATTGGGCATCTACATCATTATTTCAATCCTAAAATTGGTATCAGAGGAGGTCTCTGAAATACTTATACTCAGATATAAGTTTTTCCTTTCTCAGTTTTTCCTTGTCCTAATGTTTTTCTTTTATTAGGAATATTTTTTCTTGCATCTGAACTTTTGTTATTAACAAGTTTTTGTATACAAAGGTTTTTTTTAAATATGGAAGGTTTAATTGTTGGTTTCATCGACAACATAAATCCTACAAGACCACCAATTTTTTATGGAAATTATTATGAGTATTGGAGAGATCGAATTAATAGTTTCGTTATCAATACTAGGGTAGATAATTTTGTTATTCTTACTAGAGGTTATAAAATTCTTAATAAGGAAGTTAGGTCTTTCACAAACCAAGAGAAGCATGATTAAAAATTTAACTATAAGGTACACAATACTCTACTATGTTCATTGACTAGGAACATATATAGCGAAATTTATTCATGTGAAACAGAAAACTGTATATGGAAGAAACTTGAAGTCACACATTTTGGTACATCTAAAGTGATTGAGACAAGGAGAGATATGTTGAGAGCTGAATTTCATGGTTTCCACTTTCTTTATGGATAACCCATTTTCAAAGTGCAACAAAGATTTATGACTATCGTGAATATCTTACAATCTATGGGAGAGAAAGGTCTAGATGATGAAGCTCTTGTGGATAAGATTATTGATATTATTCCCATTGAGTGGGAATCAATGAGAATAGATATTGATGAGAACAGTAAGGTTACTCAAATTTCCTTAGATGAGCTATTTGGAACTCTTCTCCAACATGAAACTAGAATGAAGAGATATTATGACAACATCAAAAAGAAGAATGGGAATGGTACTGTTGCTTTTACTACAACATCAAATCACATGAAAGCTAAGACTCTTGAGAGAGTAACCAGATCCAAGTCTAAGAAGGTTACTATCCAATCCGAATCGAGTGAGAGTGAAGTCTCGGAGAATGAGTTAGCTAATCTTGCTCGAAGAATGAACAAGATTGCTGGTCAAAGAAATTTAAAATCCAAGTATAATAAGAAGGAAAGGAAAGATAAGAATGATTCATAGGTCACACGCTATGAATTCAAGAGAAGTGGACACATATAACCTAATTTCCCTATACTTAAAAATAATGAAAGAAAAGAGATTCATTCTGAAAGGAATAGGAAGAAGTTCTACAAAGCCAAAGCTAAGAAAAGTTTGAAATTCAATACTACTTAGAGTGCTAGCTGTGGAGACTCTTTAGAAAGTAAATCTTCAAAATATGATTCATCAGCTTAGAATAATATGGGATTCATTACTAATACTACTTTTCCACATACATGTCTTGTAGCCAAGGTACACTCTGCCGAGGCTTTAACAAATTTATCTCTTGATAAGAATTACTATTTTGAAAATAGTACTTCTAATGAAGATACTTCATCCTTAGAAAATGAAGAACCTTCATATGAAGAAGTATCTATATTTTCCAAGTTACTTGAAGCAAAAAAAATTGTAAAATTTATAAGAAATTAGACAAGTCAAATACTAGGGAAGAAGTTCATACAAAAGAGATTTCAGATCTTTCTTCAGATCTTAAAGATAAAAATTATCTTTTAGAAAAACTTTTTAAAGACCATGAGAAATAAAATTCTGATAAGGAATAACATTATAAATACCTTTAGAATGCAATTTCAAAAATAAAAAATTTGGAAGAAAAATCTAACTCTAAAGAAATGATTCCTAAGGAAAGGAATTTAGTTATTAGACTAAAATCCGAATTTTTTTCCCTAATGAATCTCCTTTCCAAATTTACCTCTGGGAAGGAAAATTTTGACAAGACGTATTCTAAAATCAAACCTAAATGAAACACTACTTGAGTAGGTTATACTCACCAAACACTAGTTTTCAAAAACAACTATTCTGTTCCTTCTAGAGCCCCTTTTTGTACTAAGTGTCAAAGTGGTGGGAATTGGAAGTAAAATTGGTCCTTGAATAAAGTTCAATCTCTTGGGTTTCATAAACAATATTTCTCTAAAAAATGTGGAAAGGAAAAATTTTGTTATTTGAAAATATCAGATCCAAACAAGTTTGGATTCTAAAAGTCTAACTCTATTCTTATTTTCAGGAAGATAAAGGAAATACCAATAACAATACATGGTACGTGGATAGTGGATATTCCTGGCATATGACTGGTAACAAAAAATATTCTGAAAATATTATCAACTCGAAAGGAGGAAAAGTAACTTTTGAAGAAAATTCTCAGGGAGAAATTGTTTGTATAAGTAATATTGTTCTTCTTAGTAAAACTTTGATTTCAAATGTTTTGTTTTTTAAAGGTCTTAAGCACAACCTCATTAGAATAAGTCAATTATGTGATGAAGGATACCTTGTGAATTTTAGGAATGATAAGTGCTTAGTACAAAATTCCAAGGAATAATTTATTCTTTCTTCTAATAGGAAAGAGAATGTTTACACTTTGAACTTATAAGACCTTAGGAGCCAAGACATACCTTGCCTAAGTGAAATTGAATATCATTCATGGTTATGGCATAGAAGGCTAGGACACTGTAACCTTAGGAAAATATGAAAACTCTCTAAGAAAGGTTTATTTAATGATCTACTGGAGCTTAGATTTGATTCTTCTAAAGTTTTTGATCCTTGTCAATATGGAAAGCAACATAAATCTAGTTTTAAATCAATCAGTGATGTCTCAACAACTGATGCATTACAGTTGGTGCACACGGATCTTTTTGGTCCAACAAAAACTGGAAGCATTGGAGGAAAATAGTATGTGGTTGTTCAAGTTGAGGATAACACTAGATTTACAAGAGTCCATTTTCTAGAAAAGAAGTCTAAAACATTTTCTTATTTCAAAATTTTTAGAGCCCAAGTTAAAAATGAGAAAAACCTTCCACTAAAAACTATTCATAGTGATCATGGAGGAGAATTTCAAAATTCTGATTTTGAAACCTTTTTTAGTAGAAAAGATATTAATCACAACTTTTCAGCACCTAGAACTCCTCAAAAAAAATGGTTTAGTTGAAAGAAGAAATATAATTCTTCAAGAGATAACTAGAACCATGTTGATTGAATATTCTATAGCTAGACATTTTTGGGCTGAATCTGTAAGTACTTCTTGTTATACTATAAATCGAGTTTTGATTAGACCTTTTCTTAATAAAACTCCTTATGAGTTATGGAATGGTAGGAAACCAAGACTTTCCTACTTCATGGTTTTTGGTTGCAAAGTATTCATCCTGAATACTAAAGATAATCTACAGAAATTCTCACCAAAATCTGATGAAGTAATTTTCTTAGGTTACTCCACAACTTATAAGGCTTCTAGAGTTTTCAATAAAAACACTTGTACTATTGAGGAAACAGTGCATGTAAAATTTGATGAGTCTGATCCTTTTATATTTAAATCATCCCAACCTACATCTTCGGATGTGTTATCAAAAACTGATTATCAACCTTTGATAGAAGATCCTTATGACAAGGAAAATGTTAATGAAGATACTTAAGAAACATTTACCACAAAAGACTTTCTACCCTATGTTGATGAACAGGTTTTACAAAACCCAAATCCGGTGTTTCTTAAAAATAATCCCAGGGATAGTATCACTGGTGATATAAATCAACCTGTAAGGACTAGAATTTCCTTAATAAATGTTGTAGAACAACTAGAATTCCTTTCCCAATTGGAACCAAAAAGCACTTATGAAGCTTTAGGTGATGATGATTGGATAAAAGCCATGCAAGATGAGCTAAACGAATTCAAGAGGAATAAAGTCTGGACCTTGGTTGAAAGACCTAAGCAAACTTCTGTTATTGGAGTAAAACGGGTCTTCAAAAACAATTGTGATGAAAATGGAGTCATCATTATAAATAAATCTAGACTAGTTGCTAAAGGCTTGTTTCCTCACGTATTTCGGGGATGACCTCATTGATTTGAGATTCAAACGTTCCGATCGGTTTCTAGCGGGTTTGTTCGTAGAACCGGAAACATCCAATGATTCCACATCCGTTTGGACCTACTTTCCAAAGGTAGGCGCTCATTATCTTGCGGACTGATGAGGCTTAGGAATTTTCATTGGTCGAGAGGATGGGAGGTCGGACTCATCACACCTTTTTGAGGGGAATTATTGTCTACTCCGGGACTCTCTTTATAGATTTATGTTATGTTCGTTAATCCTTATTACATTACCAAGTATAAAATGTGTTTTCCTTTAGTTTTAACAATCAATGATTAAATATTCAAGAAATTTAGAGAATCTTTTATATGTATTCGAGGTTCTTCATCAATAGAGAATCATCTATATCTGTTTAGAGATTCTTGATCAATGGTATCCTTCAAAACATTTATATAAAAGTCTCTTGGTCATTATGATGACCGGGATGGTTTTAAAGCCACTCAGTGGGGCACTTGAAGTTTATCGTTATTCAGAAGGAAAGGGATTATTTCAAAGTTGGGATCGAACCCAAAAATGGGCTACCTACGTATCCTTTTTTTTTTGGAAAAGGAATCAGAACCCACGTAGTTCGAGTAATGGAGTATGATGTTTATGATTGATGGCTCAAAGAAGAATGTCATAATTACTTTTACACTCTAAGCTCACGTGAGTCATACTCGGTGTGAGAAACAAGAGGTATTGGTAAAAATTAGACAATTGTGCCATGAAATATGTAATCATAAGAATTTGTTTGGGGCTTATGTATGTATGACTGCCCAGATAGATGAAGGTTTAGGATTCACTTTTTGGGAGAAAATCCATGAACAGGGTCCATAAAGTTATATGTGCTTCATGGAGATTTGAATACTCTAATCTTGGGGCTTACTCCTAAGGAGGATGCCCAAGTTAGGAGGGGACTTATGATTGGGTTTTACTCCTGAAAAGGAAACCCAAATCAAGGGTAAATTAGGACTGGTTAAGAGAAATTTAAGGGGGCTTGGGGTTTACTCCTGAAAAGGAAACCCAAGATTATGACTGGGAGTTACTCCTAAAAAGGAGGCCCAGGTTGGGGATTAAGGTTTGGGGCTTACTCCTGAGGAGGATGCCCATATTTGAGGTTGGGGATTACTCCTAAGAAGGATGCCCAAGTTAAAGGACTTGGGGCTTACTCCTAAAAAGGATGCCCAAGTTTGAAATTGGGGCTTACTTCTAAGGAGGATGCCCAAGTTAAGGATTCTATCATCTTAAAATATTAGGTTGAATGAATGAACTCTCTATCTTTAGTGACATAAGGATATTTAAATCACTAGGTTTTGAGAGATATTCCACAGAATTCCTTTCAGATAAGGATGTCAAATCAAGAAATCATGCCATAAATGGCTTTGAAGAGTGTCTTGAGGACTGAATCTTGAAATGGAAATGTGTAATGGCTTAAGAGGGGTAAAATGGGCAATATGGGCACCCAAAAAGGTAGGGGCGTGAAAGTCTTGAAAGGCGCGCAAGTCTTCCGGCGGCGTGCAAGTATTGGTCGCGCAAGTATACTTGCGCGACATGAGGGGTACTTTCACGATTCTCAAACATCATTAGAATATTTGAGCGACTCTTTATAAATCCCTTTAGAATCCTCTAGAGGTTCTTCCATAAAAGGGACGCGCAAGTTATATTGAAGGAATAAGATGGCGTGCAAGTGTTGATGAGTTTCAACACTTAGGCCTTCCTTCTTCTCTTTAAATCTTCCGTTCTAGGTAAGAAATTACTTTTAGAAGTGTTCCGGAAGCTTTGAGAAGAGACTTGGGCGTCGGGAGCTTCAATCCGAGTTTCTGGAAAAAGATCCTCTCGAATGGGGGGCCCAAAGGGTCTATTTATAGGCAAAAGAAGGCCCCAGGCGGTTACCGGGCGGTTACCCCTTAGGTCGCGCAAGTGACTTGCGTGACCAAGTTTGCCGCACAAGTGTACTTGCGCGACAATGAGATAACTTGCGCGGTGCAGTTGTTATTGATCCTTTGTTCATGCCTTTTTCGATTTTTGATGTTTTCTTCAAAGGTTGAATCACTTTGAGCTCAGATATTCCCTTTTCCGATCTTTAGATTCTGTGACGAAAGGAGCATCAACAAAAGTCCCCCCTCAGAGTTGGATCCGGAGAGAAATGAGGATTTGACTCTGAGGTAATTGGATCCATTCAAAGGAAAAGGGGGGGGGGCGCAAGTCTTCAGTGCGCAGAGGGCGGCGCGCAAGTTTGCATCGCGCAGGCTTTAAGCGCTCTCGGTACGGCGCGCAGATAGGCTTTCTAGCCTATAAATACATGGCCCTCACCTCCGTACAAGTATCCGGATTTCCGGACTTCATACCTTCTCGAGCTCTCGCCGCGCAGGTCACCTAAGCCGCGCAAGTCTCTTTTCCACTGTTCTCTTGCTGTCGCGCTCCTGTAAAGGTATTCTTACTTGCGTGGTTTATACTTGCGCATCAAAAACTAGCGCGGCACACGAAATACTCGCGCGTCATTGTTTAGATTTGCACGACTTAATGCCTTGGCCATTTTTTCCAAATTTTTTCACAAATTTTATGTAAAATAAACCCATTTAAGAGTTAAATTTGTTCAACTTTTGTGCAGATTCAATGGCTCCTAAGGGAATTGGAACGGCTGATGAACTGGCTAGCAAGCGGATTGATGACATGATGAACATTATTGGCCATGATTACTATGATATCTGCGACAACACTTTCCCAGATTTGGATAAGTACTTGAAGAAATATCATCTTAATTTCCCACAGAGCATCTACCTGTCTCTGTGTGTTCATGGTCATCTGCAAGGAGTCAATGTTCCAAATGCAAACAATTATACACCTGAGATGCAGCTGCACTACTACTTCTCTATTTCGGTTATGATGTGCATTAAGAGTAACAACAATGGTGTGAACTTTCAAATTCTTCCTCCATGTCATTTCCTTGTAGATATGAAAATGGAAAACCCATGGGCTGAAATGTTTTCCACTAATGGTTGGTGGAGAGAAGACAAACATGGTATTAGAGCAATATTTGAAAAGAGTACTCTCTCCAAATGGCTCTTTACTTCCAATACTCCATTCTCAAATCCATGTATCCATCTTCCAAGTCTCTTGGACAGAAACAGAGTCACTGTTTGATTAGCAGAAAATTTTCTCAAACCGCACTCAAGAACATCCTTTCACAATTGTTCCAAGAAGAGCTGGTATCACTGCATCTCTAATTGTATCCAGTTGAATGAATTAATTCCAGGTTGTTGCTAATGAAGCTCGGGATGCCGTAAATCAAATGAAGTGTTATGTTGAAAGCCTCTTGTAATTCTTGACAAAAGAGAAGAGACTCTAGTCTGTGGATGTCCTTCTAACTCTTGTGTATCAATGAAAAACACTTTTGTCTTAAATCATTTGTACCTGCATTCTTTTCACTACCTGCTTCAAATTTACTTAAGCTAATGGGCCTAGAAAGCATAGTTTGATTTTTACTAGGATTATTACAAATAATCCTACAAACCTTGAACTTTTAATTGATCAATATTACCTAAATCATACAAAAAATGTATATTTAGTGAGCTGGAACTTGACTTTTATTCAGAGTTCCTTTGTCTTTTGTGTGGGCATTTTAAAGTCATGCACGCCGGACATAAAGGGGATAGTGTTTAAGGTCGAAATAGCTTTGACCAAAATGGATTAAAATGGATTCAATTCCTTGAAAATTTATCTGAAAACAAATTACCATACTCAAGTATGAGAGAAAATATGTAAACTATGGTTTAAGAATATTCGAATCTTAGGAATGATATGAAAAAAGAGATAAAAGGCATTAGAAGAAGTAGTTTCCAAGAATGAAGTTACTATTATTTATCAAAACCCGTTAGGGGGTTGAAATATGCAGGGCCACCTATGGGCATTGGCTGCATGGTCAAATAAATAGTATCTTTCAGCTGACAAGTCTGTTATGTGGACTGTTTATGCAAGGCCACCTATGGGAACGTGCTGCATAGTCAGGCAAAAGAACTCCCAGAAATTTACTTTCCTAGTTCTAAAAGCCAGTGAAAGTTTATGGAGATTCAAATTTTCTAAAGTATAGAGTTTTTTGTATGGAAAGAGTTACATGAATATGGAGAAGATATTTCCGAACAAGAATATTGAAGAACTGGATGAATATCACTCCTACGAAGGTATGACCCAAACGTAGGGAAGAAGAATAAACCATAGACTTGAATACTTTCAGATCATGAAAAAGGATATGGGACAAATATGTTAAGGATTGCTATTTTTTTGCGGATCCCTACATACTGTCGTTTAAGACAAATGAGGACAAAAGAGGCATTCTTCCCAAGAATGAAGTTACCATTATTTAACAAAACCCGTTAGGGGGTTGAAATATGCAGGGCCTCCTATGGGCATTGGCTGCATGGTCAAATAAATAGTATCTTTCGGCTGACAAGTCTTTTATGTCGACTGTTTATGCAAGGCCACCTATGGGCACGTGCTGCATAGTCAGGCAAAAGAATTCTCAGAAGTTTGACATTTTTGTGACTAGAAGTCATGAAAAGGGTTATGAAGATCTGAAAATATTTAAGGTTAGGATTATAACACATAAAGATGGGTATTTTCCAATGTATATAGAGATACATAGGTCAATGATAACTATAATCATGTTGTGGCTGGGTCCTGAATTAAAATTTTGGACTTCACTACGTATCTCATAAGAATGAGAATCAAGCCATACGTAGTTCTTGAAATGCAGTTTAACGTCGTGCAGGACGAAAGTATGAGTGATCTTAGTTTAGGTTCATAGAATTCGGACCATAATAATGAATACACAGTGTGTGTTTTCATGAGGACTTTTCAGCGAAGGGACTGAAAGTGAAATTTGGGGTTAGGCCCAAAAGACTTGGGGCTGGATTCGAGGGATACTCGAACGTTCCTACGTATCCCATAAGGATGGGAATCAAGCCCACGTAGTTCTAGAACTACCCTTTGTACAAATTTGGTTCGTACATGTGAAGGGTGAAAGGGGACTTTAGTGCAATGATGGTTTAACCTGAGATAAAAAGTTTAGGCATTACCATGTATGCACGTAGTCTTTTGAAATGAAACATGATTGAAAAAAAATAATCAATGTCAATAATGGTTCCTTCTCAAATGAGGAAATAAAATAATATTCTAGTTTATTGTCATACCGGACAAAAGTGTTGTATAGTTTAACGTCATATAACAAGGACGAAAGTGAATCAATGTAAAGATATTGATTCCAGGGGCGGTTTCACGAATCAACATCATATAAGATGGTGGTGAACTGATGTGAAGAGATTGTTTTTGGGCTTGAATTTTGGGAGACTGCCTACATACCCAGCATGGAGGGCAAGGATCAAAGCCCGTGTAGTTCAATTAAAGAATGAATTAATGATAAATTTGTTCTTGGGGACAACGATCTAATAATAAAAAATGTTGTTGGGACTTACACATGGTTAGTGGCCCAGAGGGAGTATGATGGTTGATGTTCGCTCTAAGCTCACGTGAGTCATACTCGGTGTGAGAAACAAGAGGTAATAACAACCTTAACGATACACGGTTTAATGTCATGTAAGACATAAAAAAGGGACTATGCAGTTTAAAGTCTTGCAGTTGGGACTATTGGTGTTGCACAGTTTAGTTTCATGTAGCAGGGACAAAATAACAGTTTAATGTCATGTAGGACATATTAAGGATTTTCTGTATAGTTTAGTGTCATGTAGTTAGGACGATGGGGATAAAATAGTTTAACATCATATTGGACGAAAGGGGGACTGTGCAGTTTAATGTCATGCAGTAAGGACAAAAGTGTGTACCATTTTAACGTCATGTCGGACGAAAGTGCGAATAGTTTAAGGTCATATGCATGGACCGTGAATGGTGCAGTTTAATGTCATACTGGACTTTTGATATTATATAGTTTAACGTCTTTCCGGATGTGAGGGACTTTTATACAGTTTAGCGTCATATAGTTAGGACGTCACAGTTTAACGTCTTGCTGGACATAAGGGATTTGCAAATAGTTTATGGTCATATACATGGACCAGGGATGATGCAGTTTAAGGTCATGCTGGACGGTTTAGGGAACTTTTTCACAGTTTAATGTCGTGTAGGACGAAGTTGCAGTTTAAAGTCATACTGGACCATTGCTCTATAGTTTAAGGTCATATAGCAAGGACGAACTGGTGATGTACAGTTTAAATTTATGTAACTAGGACTAAGGTGAACCAATATAAGGATATCAGTTCTGGGGACTTTTTACAGTTTAACGTCATGCTGGACGATGAAAGTGCCACACAGTTTAATGTCATGTAGATAGGACACAATATAGTTTAATGTCATCTCGAACAAATAAGGAACTTCTGTATATTTTAATGTCATGTAGATAGGACACAATATAGTTTAATGTCATCTTGGACAAATAAGGAACTTCTGTACAGTTTAATGTCATGTAGATATGACACAATATAGTTTAATGTCATCTTGGACAAATAAGGAACTTCTGTATAGTTTAATGTAATGTAGATAGGAGACAATATAGTTTAATGTCATCTTGGACAAATAAAACATGAACCAATATGACTGTTTTGGATCTGGGAACAATATTTTGTGTTTATACAAAATACTTCTTCAGAAATCTGGCCTTAGTTGGAGTCGTGATGTGTTCTCCATCCATTGAGATTAGAGAATACGCTCCATTGGAGTAGACCTTATGTATTGAATAAGGTCCTTCCCATTTTGGTTCAATCTTGGGAGGCTTCTTTCCTAGTATCATTGGTGCTCTGAGAACCAATATCAATTCTCCCTGAATGAATGATCGAATATGAACTTTTTTGTTAAAAGCTCGTGCTATTCGATTCTGATAGATTTCCAAGTGGTGCAAAGTGCACAATCTTTTCTCACCTAACTGTTCCAATTCATTCAACCGCTTTTGGGATTGCTCAACTGTAGATAACTGATCACAAATGGCTATTCTGAGTGAGGGCAATTGAACCTCAATTGGAAAGACTGCTTCTGTTCCATATACCAATGAATATGGAGTTGACCGTGTTGCATTGCGAGTGGTAGTCCGATAATCCCATAAATCATGAAAGAGTTTATCAGGCCATGACCTCTTATCTTTATCCACCATCTTTTGCAGTATATTTGAAAGAGTCTTGTTGAAGGATTCTATCTGGCCATTAGCCACTGCATGATATCGAGATGAATGGTTGGACTTAATGTTGTATTCTTGATACAATTTCTTTACCTCAGAAGAACAGAAGTTGGTGTCGTTGTCCGTCAATATGGTATGAGGGACACCAAATCTAGTAATGATGTTAGACTTGATGAAGCTAACAATGCATTTAGAACTGACGTCTTTGAGAGGTACTGCCTCTGCCCATTTGAAAAAGAAATCAGTAGCAGTAAGAATGTACTTAAACTGCTTGGTCGTAGCTGAAGGGTAAGGTCCCACCACATCCATTCCCCATGTGGAAAATGGCCATGAGTATTTAGCTGTATGAAGCAACTCTGGAGGTTTATGAATGAAGTTGGCATATACATGGCATGAATGACACTTCTTTGTAAAATGAACACAATCTTGTATCATTGAAGGCCAAAAGTATCCAAGCCTTCGAATTTGATCAGACAATCTATGTCCAGACTAGTGGGCACCACAGACTCCTGCATGCACTTCTTTTATGACAGCCATTGTCTCTTCACCATCAAAACATCTGAAGAGAACTCCATCAAAACCACGTTTGTAGAGAATTTTCTCGAGGTGGTTTGGGTTATCATAAAGAGTAAAATTGACCACACGTCGTTGAATTTGTTCTTTCTCGGCTCTATCAGGTGGAAGTGTTCCATTTTGAAGGTATTCCCTGATAGGTGACATCCATCCTGTAGTATGACCATACGGTTCAGGAATGGGACTAATTTCATTAATTTCCTCTGTTCTGACTTGAACATATGGTGAAATTGCACGACGGTGGGCAATATAGATGGTTTTCTCGTCCCGATTTGGATCTGCTAAAGTTGTGGCTATATTAGCCAGCGCATCAGCTTGAGCATTTTGTGATCTTGGGACATAAGAAAATGTCGGTTCTGAAGGGAATTCCGACATTAACTCTCTGATGTAATCATACAAAGGGATTAATTCTTCTTTTCTGATGGCATAATCCCCATTGACTTGTTTGATTACTAGGTCTGAATCACCTTTCACCTTTAAGTGATTCACATGTGCTTGAAGCGCTAATTCCATGCCTGGAGAAATGAGCACAATTCCTAAACCAACTTTGTTGAATTTAGGATTTTCCATTTTCTTCTCTGTTGGACTTATAGAAGCACCATCAAAATACATTTCCCATGTTTGAGGACTCTCTTGAATAGAGAAAACTTCCTCATCAGGGAGTTCGATATCTGAATATGTGTCTTCCACTGAAGGATGTTCAGCAAGGAAATCAGCCAGAGATTGGCCCTTAATTTCCTTTTGAGACACATACTGAATGTCAAACTGCTGTAGAATAACCGCCCACCTTGCCAGACGTCTTGTAAGCATTGGACGACTAAGGATGAATTTGAGCAGATTATTACGAGATACCAATTGGACCTCATGATGTTGCAGGTAGTGTCTCAGTTTCTGAACTGCAAAGATTAATGCTAGGCAGCACTTTTCAATACTTGAATAACAGGTTTCTGCTTCAAGCATAGTTCTACTGAGATAGTAGATACTATTTTCATTCCCAGTATCATTCTTTTGAGCGAGAAAGGAACCCAATGATCGCTCTAAAGTTGTCACATAGAAGTTAAGAGGTCTACCCTCAACAGGTGGCATGAGTACTGGTGCACTTAAGAGGTATTTCTTAAGAACATCAAATTCTTCTTGACATTCTTCAGTCCACTGGTAAGTGACTCCTTTCTTCAATAATTTTGTAAAGGGTAAACATTTTCCTGCCAAATTGGTGATAAAACGCCGAATATAGGCTATGTTTCCTTGAAGTCCTCTTAATTCTTTCAAATTCGGATGAGGTGACATACCAAGGATTGATTTGGTCTTCTCAGGATCGACTTCAATACCACGATGGCATACAACAAAGCCGAGGAATTTTCCTGAGGTTACCCCAAAAGCACATTTTAAGGGGTTCATCATTAAATTATGTTGTCGAAGCTTGTGGAATATGACTTCCAAATCAGCCAAGTGATTAGAACGTCGTTTGGATTTAACCACCAAATCATCTACATAGCATTCAACAAACTTCCCTAAAAGAGGTTTGATGATACGATGCATGGCGCGTTGATATGTTGCACCTGCATTCTTTAAACCAAAGGGCATCACCCGGTAACAAAACACACCTTGAGGAGCTCTGAAGGCTGTATATTCCTCATCTTCTGGGGCCATTCGGATCTGATTATATCCGGAATATCCATCCATGAAAGAAAGTACTTCATAGCCAGCCGTCGCATCAATTAAGAGTTCTGTAATCGGAACTGGGAAATCATCTTTAGGACAATACCGATTAAGATCTCTGAAATCGATGCAAACCCTAATTTGTCCGTTCTTCATATTTATAGGGACAATATTAGCCAACCACTTGGGATATTGAACTTCTCTGACGAAGTTGGCTTTGATCAGCTTATCCACTTCAGCTTCAGTTTTGGAAGCATAGGTTGGGTGTGTTCTTCTCGCGGCTTGTTTAAAACCTCAATGTTCTTTTGGTAAACCCAAATGATGAGTAGCAACATCAGGATCAAGCCCAGGCATTTCTGTATAATTCCAAGCAAAAATATCTTTATATTGCTTTAGAAAAGAAATATACATCTCTTGCTCTTCAAGGGTCATGGCCGCACTAATTAAAGTGGGGCATGGATCTTTCTCTGAACCCAGATTTACTTCTCTGAGTTCATCCACAGTGGTAGAGATACCCTCTTCAAATGCTGGAGGAGCATCTCTAAGATCTTCCTCTTCCTCTTCATCATGTGTTATTTCTTCCGTTTCTACTTGCAAAGTAGATGAGAAAACGAAATTCTCATGATCATAAGAGATGTCAAAATTTTCACATTTTGAAGAAGAAGCTTCCATTTCCGACCCTATTGATGATAAAGGGTCTTCTTTGGGAAATAAAGAGGAGATGATGGATCGAGAATTGACATCATTATTCACCTCTAGTGTTGCTATAACTTCTTCTGGCCTGATTAGCGAAGTATAGACTTGTTGGACTTCATCACCACTTATGCTTTCATCACTGCTTGGTAGGTTACCAATTTCTCCCATGTTGTCCGGCTCGATTTCCGTAACTGACATTATGGATATTTCCATAAGAGTATTTTGATTTGGCCCTATTTTGTCAATTTGACTGATAGGTAACACATAATCTGTACTCACATGTGAAAATGGATTTATTGGAATTTTCTCCAAACCATATGGAGCATTAACTTTGGTAATTTCCTTCATTGTAGATTTTTATCTTCCCTTCATGTGATAAAATTCCGCCTCAATGTATTGAGACTCACATGTCTTGAACGGGGCCTTATCACTATACAATGTTCCAACTTGACCATCAAAACAGTATTTGAGACATTGATGGTATGATGAAGGAATAGCTGCATGCTGATGTAGCCGGGGTCTTCCAAGCAAGATATTGAAAGCTGAGTCTTGATCAACAATCATGAAATCTGAATTGGATACAAGATCTCCAAACTGAGTTCTGAGTGTAACTTCTCCCAGTGGTTCTTGTTCATTTTTATCATATCCTTGTAACATCATGGTAGAAGGAGATAAATCAGATTCTGTGAGGCCCAATCGACGAAGTGTACGAATGGGCATGAGGTTGACTCCTGAACCATTGTCAATGAAAGCTCTTCGAACATCTACACCATTGACTTTTCCAGATAAGTACAAAGGTTTTATGTGCCCATGAACAACATCATCTTCATCTTTATCAGTAAAAGATATCACTGCATGGCATTCTGCCGGATTATTCTCTATGTGATAGATTTCAGCTGCAGCAATTTCAGCTTCAAACTCATGAGGACTTGACAAAGTTTCGATGAGTGCTTCCCGAAGATCTTTTGACAGATTCAAAGCATCCAAAATTGATAACTTGGCTGGTACTTGGGCCAAGTGTTTCAATATATCATACTTTTGATCTAGAGGTCTGTGTTTCCCAATAGGAATATGCGGTTTAGCAGGTGCCTTGGAAGAATATGCTTTGGAAGCTGATGCATCTTGTATTAAAGTTGGCAACATCCTTGGTTTTGGAAGATTAGACTGATTAGATCCATTTACTTGCTGAGATAAAGAATATGGAACCTTTAATCGGTCTTCCAAAATAATTGTGCCAAAACTGAGTTGGCCATTGGCAGAATAACTTGCTTGTTCTTTTTGAGCTCGCTGAAGGGCTCTACCATGAGTTTCTACTGCATATACAGTGCCAGCAGGGGTAAAATTAGAGTAGTGTCTTCGGAAAGATCCACGTCTTCCCCTGTATCTTGAACCTCTAGAACTTCCTCGGATTCCCTTATTTGATACAAGGAATTCAGGCTCATCAAGAATGGAATATGGATCTGTTAATTGAATCATATTAACAGAACCAATGATTAACTCTTCGTCTGATAAAGACTCTGCCTGTTTAGCCTGTTTAGGATGTGCCGTTTGGTGGAACGGTGCCCGCGGATTTGAAGTAGATGGAATGAAATCTGCCAGAGTCAAAGACAATTTAGGCTTTGATGCATACTCATCTTCTCCTGATTCCTCTTTCTTTTTTGAATTGCGCTGCCCTTTTGAGCATTTGTCTTTTGATGGAGGCTTTACTGCAGCTTTTGTAGGAGACACAATTGGCTTCTTCAATTGTGTTCGAAAAATGGAATGGGTCCGATTGATTGTCTTTCTGACCATCCAATCATCATATTTTTTCGCAGTTTTGCTTTTGACTTCCTTCCACTCGCCTCCTTCCTCTGGATCTGTAGCAGTAATACACGCTACATGAGCTGAAGAACCCTTCAATTTGACTTTTCCCAAGTCGACCATCTTTTGCAGGAGGTCTTTAAAGACAAAACACTCCTGGATGGGATGCCCCAACATTTGATGAAAGGGACAATAATTGGGATGGTCTTCATCTCCTTCCTTGTTTGGCCTCTTGGGCACTGGTAATTGAACCAAATTATTTTCCAGAGCTGAAATGAAGTAACCAGGAACTTTCTCACTTCGGAAAGAGTATGTTTTACTCTTCATATCCTCAAATTGTTTTTGTCGTTGATCTTTTTGATCATTTGGACGAAACAGCCTTTGTTTTTGGCGTTCAGGAGGTGGAGCCCTTCGAGAAGATGAAGGTTTTGAAGTAGAAATAGGTAAAGGTTCTTGTTTAAGTATAACTGTAGCAGTTTCCGCTTTACCCATTCTCCTTCCTGGAGCTGATGGAATTATACGAGATTTAACCTTAGCCTGTATAAGGGAATCCTCAATCTGTTGAGCGATTGAAGTAAGGTCTCGAAACCCTCCTATGTATTTCACAGGGATCAATGGCGTGCGTAATTCGTCACGCAAATTTTCCACACAGATTGGCAACAATTCCTCCTGAGGGAGTGCTAAACTCAGGGAATACGTTAATCCCTTCCAACGAGAAATGAAATCAGAGACTCTTTCATTCTCTCTTTGCTTGCAGTTTGTAAGATCGAAAACTGTCGTTTTTGGCAAAGTTGAGCTAAATTGAAGAAGGTATTTTTGACGAAGATCCTCCCATCCGATGACTGACCTGGATTGCATGCTTGTATACCAGACAAAAGCTGGTCCTTGCAAGGTTCGCACGAAGCATCTGAGTTTCACTGCTTCTTGCTGCTCTGGAGTTCCCATCATAGGATCACAACAAGACACGTAATGCGTCAAATGTTGTTCGGGGTCGCCTGATCCATTGAAAGTAGGGAAAACAGGGTTTCCAAAACTGGATGGAGGAGAAATTGAATCTACCCATTCAGGGTAAACTTTCTTTTCAGGATGAACTTGCACCTGTTTCCCTTCCATAGTTTCTAACCGAGCTGTTAATGACTCAATAGTAGTTATTATCTTTTGAGAAACATCAGGTTGAACTTGGTTTTGGGTTGGTGCAATGAATGGAGCTTGGACAGACGTGGTGGTTGGTGCTGCAACTGATGGTAGTTCTTCCAACCGTTGTTGCGTTTGACCCGTAGGATTAGACCTCTGAGGGTGTACTGATAAAGGAGGATATTCCTGATCCATCTCAGTAGTTACAACAAATTCCTTTGGCTGTCGGACTTCAGCATTCTTAAGAAGAAGACTACTCTGATGTAGTTCTGCATTCAACCTTCTTAATTCTTTCATTTCTTCTTCATGTTGTGCAAACCTTTTCTCTAATGAGAGCGATTGACCTCCTTCAGAGGAAGGGTGAGAAGTAACCTGATTCTTTCCTTTCCCCTTATTGGATCCTTTTCAGAGAGGGGGAAGTGGGTTACTTGAAGGAATACTCAGATTTTGGGTAAGCCTTTGATTACGTGTGCGCACACCTTCTTCATTTAGGTCTGTGTGCGCAACTTCTTGAGCAGGAACCTCTTCGTCTGATCCCTCTGATTGAGCCTCATCTGGTGAATCAGCAGCAACGACATTGATGAAATTAATGGATGCATATTTCATGGAATCCTTTCTATCAGTATTTCTGTGATATTGTCTTCTTCTATGTCCATGATGAGACATGGCATTCCGTTGACTTTATCCCTCAGGAACTTCTTGGAGAACCGTCACTTGGAGAGAATCTCCTGATAGCTTGGCTCTTCGTTCCTCTTGAGGCTTATTCCCTAATCGAGAGAATACTGACTTTTTCTGAGGGAGGGATTGAGGATTTGAAAAAGTCCCCAGTCTGGTGGACTGGGGATGTTCCTACTGCTTCTGCTCAACTCCTCGAATCCCATTTGTTGACTCTGAGGGTTGGGTTAGAGAAGTCCCCGGTCTGACAAGATGGTTTGTCTCTTGACATGCTATGTCTGAGATATTCTTAAAATCTCTCTTGATCTTGCGAATCTTAGTTCGGAAATTAGCTGGATGTATTAACACGTATCCACTTTTATCGCCTGGTTCAACAGACCGTTGGATGATTTCCGAAACTTCTGTCATTTGATGACGTGTTTGCTCTAGACGAGAGGCTTGTGCAATATTCTCGCCTGCTTGATGTAGGAGAAATTCAACAACTTGTTCTCTATATACTTGATTTTGAGAGGAACTAGTTGAAGCCTGTTCTTGAGGAAGCTTTTGATTATGAACAAAGCCCATTGATTGTGGCCGGCCATGGGCAATAACATTGCATGAGACCATTTTCGGCGGGCTTTGCTGACTGGAAAGCATTGTGAAATGTAGTGCTCCGTGAACACCCCATCCTCTGATATGAACATCAGATGGAGCATTGGCAATTAACTGACACAATTTTCTTAATGCGCCAAGGCATGAACGTTGAAGGGTTCATTGTTGCTTTTCAGCCTTCGGATACCAAGAGACTGATAGAGATGCCAAATCAATCTGGCGTTGTAACCCTTATATTATCATAATATGATTTTCATAATCACCGTAAGATAATACTTTCTTCTTCAATTGACAAAGAGTCTTCCATATGTTGAGACGAATATCATGGATTCCATCATCCGTCAATATCTATGGAATGTCGTACTGGGAGTCAGCCAAAGGCCAAAACATGACTGGTACTTCACCTTTTTCCAGTTTTTTCCTCATGTTCAGCATTTCCACTTTATCATTAAATGACGATTCTTCTACCTATTTGGACCAGAGTTGGTGTTTCCTTGTTGCTTCATCGGATTCAACAAGATTGGTAGAGAGATCACTCTTCATGCTGGAAGATGAATAACCCAGGGATGGTTCAGAGAATAACCTGAACCCCAGGCTATCTTCTGATGGAGAAAGAGTTTCACCTGCTGATAGTAAAGCATCCGACATGACTGGTTTTACGTTTGCAAGTGCCTTGAGATAAGAGGGATTTCTCATCACTACATTGCCTTCTGAATATTTTTTGAGACAATGTGAATCACTACTGCGGAGAGGACTTTCGCAGAGAAGTTCATCACCATGAGGAGGACCGTCATGATGAGTTACAGCAAAAGATGAAATCTCTTGCTCCTTGGTCTTCTGACCACACAGAGGGTTCCAGTGGCTCTCATCTGAAGAAGAAACTTCATGATTGACCGAACATTCATGAAGCAAGCCTTCATGAGGAAGTGTCTGTTGAAGACCTTCAAAATTAATGTTCCCGTTATTGAGAACTAAGGGAGTAGAATCTTGAATTCCGACAGATAAATGTCTGAGGGCTTCAAGAACTCCAGCATCGAGCAAGGCCTTGTTGTAGATTGGCCTTTGATCTCCTGACTGTGATGGGCGGATCTTTTTCATAGATGCCTTCCTACTCACTTTAGAAACCACTTGATGACGAAAGTGGTTACTCTGAGCAGGTTTATATGCCTGATCAGATAATATGGTCAGGTTAGGCTGACGATCTCCACTCAAATCAGGTGTATGTGCCTGACTTGGTTGTCCGTATGATATGGGGGAGTATTCCCCATAACCCACTTGGACTGGAACAGATGTGTGTTTCTGTTCCGGAGTGAATCGTTGATGTGTCACTCCACTGTTAAGGATAGATTTATGTGTCTTTCCCTGAGATGATGCTGAAGCTGTTATGATATCCTGGCAAGCATCCAGAATATGAGCAGGAATATTCTTCTGCTCTTTCACCATTGACAAAATATTTTTAGTGACTTCAGCCGCCGGAACGGGGATATACGTCCATTCTGGGTTTTGAGTAGGTGTATGTGCCTGCTTCTGTCCTCCATTTCCTGTCAGTGAATCCTGACAGTACTCAAGTGTGGAGGCAGAGAGTTGAGTCTGCCACCTGTTTGTCGTCGGGGCTTTCCGACTGACTTCTCCATGCGCTACCAAGAGAGACTGTTGGTAGGCTTGATTAGTATTAGCAGGTGTATGTTCCTGCTGATTACTCTTCGCCAAACGCGGTTGACGAGATCCTTCATGTGTAGTCAGACGAGCCTGCTGACTAACTAGTGATGTATAAGCAGGTGTATGTTCCTGCCTATTGTACTCCGCCGGAATTGACTGGCGGGATTGGCGTGATGCCGCCAGACGAGTCTGCTGGACAGCGGAATTAAAATGGGCAGGTGTGTGTGCCTGGTCGTTGTTTTCCACCAAGTTAGGTTGGTGGACTTCTCCGGAGATGGAAGGGATGACAACCTGCCCATTTTTAACCGGATTCCATCTCTGGCGGTTCATCTTGCCTACTCGGGTTCGAGGAACCTGAGCTGAATGCCTGGAGTCGGCACCCTCATCATTTTGAGGGTGCCCTACCACACGAGTCTGGCGGCGATTGTTGATGGGAGCCCTTGAGAAGGACTCATGTCTTTTTGAATTAAGGTCCTGCGGGACCTGCTCATTCACTTCCTCAGAGCAAGGGAGTGAATGGAAATTGCGTTCCGGGGATAACGACCCGAAACGGTTGGAGACGGTAGTCAGAACCGCCTGCTTCTTGATCGTTGGCCGCCGTTGTCCGGACGACCAAGTATATTTGTTAACTTGGAGGGCTTGACGAGCGGCCTCCAGAGTTGGGATAGTACCGTTGCGACGGTACTCCTTAACCAGTGCATTAGAAACCCAACGTTGAAGATGCTGAGTTAGTGATGTCATCCTCAGAGCGGACGACGTTCCAGCAGGATTAATAGCATTGGTTTTCACAGCAGTAGACCTCACAGTAGAGGTGTTCACAGCAGCAGTATTCACAGAGGTGAATTTAAGGAAAGCCATTTTGCAGAAGATCTTGAGAAAAGAGTGCATGTTCCATATAACAGACATAATCAAGATGAATCCGGCCACTGCATCTTTTGGATGAGCACATGTCAATGATTGCTTTGTTGGCCCAAGGGGCCTAACAAATAAGAATAACATCACTTTAACTTGGTTAAGGATTCACGTCGGGTTCACCATTTTTGTTTCCTCACGGATTTCGGGGATGACCTCGTTGATTTGAGATTCAAATGTTCCGATCGGTTTCTAGCGGGTTTGTTCGTAGAACCGGAAACATCCAATGATTCCACATCCATTTGGACCTACTTTCCAAAGGTAGGCACTCATTATCTTGCGTACTGATGAGGCTTAGGAATTTTCATTGGTCGAGAGGATGGGAGGTCGGACTCATCACACCTTTTTGAGGGGAATTATTGTCTACTCCGGGACTCTCTTTATAGATTTAAGTTATGTTCTTGAATCCTTATTACATTACCAAGTATAAAATGTGTTTTCCTTTAGTTTTAACAATCAATGATTAAATACGCAAGAAATTTAGAGAATCTTATATATGTATTCGAGCTTCTTCATCAATAGAGAATCATCTATATCTGTTTAGAGATTCTTGATCAATGGTATCCTTCAAAACATTTATATAAAAGTCTCTTGGTCATTATGATGACCAGGCTGGTTTTAAAGCCACTCATTGGGGAACTTGAAGTTTATCGTCATTCAGAAGGACAGGGATTATTTCACAGTTGGGATCGAACCCAAAAATGGGCTACCTATGTATCCTTTGTTTTGGAAAAGGAATCAGAACCCACGTAGTTCGAGTAATGGAGTATGATGTTTATGATTGATGTCTCAAAGAAGAATGTCATAATTAATTTTACACTCTAAGCTCACGTGAGTCATGCTCGGTGTGAGAAACAAGAGGTATTGGTAAAAATTAAACAATTGTGCCATGAAAGATGCAATCATAAGAATTTGTTTGGGGCTTATGTATGTATGACTGCCCAGATAGATGAAGGTTTGGGATTCACTTTTAGGGAGAAAATCCATGAACAAGGTCCATAAATTTATATGTGCTTCAGGGAGATTTGAATACTCTAATATTGGGGCTTACTCCTAAGGAGGATTCCCAAGTTAGGAGGGGACTTATGATTGGGTTTTACTCCTGAAAAGGAAACCCAAATCAAGGGTAAATTAGGATTGGTTAAGAGAAATTTAAGGGGGCTTGGGGTTTACTCCTGAAAAGGAAACCCAAGATTATGACTGGAACTTACTCCTAAAAAGGAGGCCCAGGTTAGGGATTAAGGTTTGGGGCTTACTCCTGAGGAGGATGCCCATATTTGAGGTTGCGGCTTACTCCTAAGAAGGATGCCCAAGTTAAAGGACTTGGGGCTTACTCCTAAAGAGGATGCCCAAGTTTGAAATTGGGGCTTACTTCTAAGGAGGATGCCCAAGTTAAGGATTCTCTCATCTTAAAAGATGAGGTTGAATGAATGAACTCAATATATTTAGTGACATAAGGATATTTAAATCACTAGGTTTTGATAGATATTCCACAGAATTCCTTTCAGATAAGGAAGTCAAATCAAGAAATCATGCCATAAATGGCTTTGAAGAGTGTCTTGAAGTCTGAATCTTGAAAAGGAAATGTGTAATGGCTTAAGAGGGGTAAAATGGGCAAGATGGGCACCCAAAAAGGTAGGGGCGCGCAAGTCTTGAAAGGTGCACAAGTCTTCCGGCGGCGCGCAAGTATTGGTCGCGCAAGTATACTTGCGCGACATGAGGGGTACTTGCGCGATTCTCAAACATCATTAGAATATTTGAGCGACTCTTTATAAATACCTTTAGAATCCTCTTGAGGTTCTTCCAGAAAAGGGACGCGCAAGTTCTATTGAAGTAATAAGATGGCGCGCAAGTGTTGATGAGTTTCAACACTTAGGCCTTCCTTCTTCTCTTTAAATCTTCTGTTCTAGGTAAGAAATTACCTTTAGAAGTGTTCCGGAAGCATTGAGAAGAGACTTGGGCGTCAGGAGCTTCAATCCGAGTTTCTGGAAAAAGATCCTCTCGAATGGGGGGCCCACAGGGTCTATTTATAGGCAAAAGAAGACCCCGAGCGGTTACCGGGTGGCTACCCCTTAGGTCGCGCAAGTGACTTGCGCGACCAAGGTTGTCGCGCAAGTGTACTTGCGCGACAATGAGATAAATTGCGCGGTGAAGTTGCTGTTGATCCTTTGTTCATGCCTTTGTTGATTTTTGATGTTTTCTTCAAAGGTTGAATCACTTTGAGCTCAGATATTCCCTTTTCCGATCTTTAGATTCTGTGACGAAAGGAGCGTCAACAAGGCTATAATCAACACGAAGGAATAGACTATGAAGAAACCTATGCTCTAGTAGCTAGACTTGAATCTATTCATATTCTACTTGCCTTTGCAGCATTCTTCAATTTTAAACTTTTTCAAATGGATGTGAAATGTGATTTTCTTAACGGTTATGTTCAAGAAGAAGTTTTTGTTGAAAACCCTCATGTCATTGAAGATACAAAACATCCTAATCATGTTTTTTGACTTACTAAATCCTTGTATGGCCCTAAACAAGCCCCACGAGCCTGGTATGATAGACTTAAAGGATTTTTGCTTCAAAATAACTATGTAAAGGGAAATTCATATCCAGCCCTTTTTATAAAAAAAGATATGAAATTTTTTTTATTGTCCAAATTTATGTTAATGACATTATATTTGGTTCAACATAGTAATCTTTAACTGATTTCTTTGTGGATCTGATGAAATATAAGTTTGAAATTAGTATGATGGGTGAGTTAACATTTTTCCTTCGTTTTCAAATTTCTCAAAAACTAGAAGGAATCTATATATCCCAACATAGATATATTAAATACCTTCTTAAAAAGTATGGTTATGACAATACTAAGAGTATAAGTACTCCTATTGGTACCTCAAACACATTTGATCTTGATGAATCTGGGAAACGAGTAGATCAAACATATTTTAGAGGTATGATATGAAGTCTACTTTACTTGATAGCTAGTCAACCAGACTTAATGTTTTCAGTATACTTATGTGCAAGATATCAATCCAATCCTAAGGAATCTCATTTAATGGTAGTGAAAATAAGTTTTTGCTACTTAAAGGGAACCATAGATCTTGGATTATTTGATAATTATAGAAATGATTTTACCTTAAAAATCTTTTCGGACGTTGCCTTTGGTGGATATAGAATGGATAAAAAGATTATGTCCGGAACTTGTCATTTCTTAGGAGATTCATTAGTTTCTGGGTCCTGCAAGAAGCAACATTCTATAGCACTCTCCACTCCTAAAGTTGAATATGTAGTAGCTAGAGGTTGTTGTGCTCAAGTGTTGTGGATGCAACATACACTCACAGACTATGGCTTGAGTTTTACTAAGACTCAAATTTTGTGTGATAACACAACTACCATTGCCCTTAGTAAAAACCATGCACATCACTCTCGCGAAAACACATAGATATTAAGCATCAATTTCTTAGGGATCAAACACTTAAAAGAGATATTATTCTTTAGTTTATCAGAATGCATGATCAAATTGCTGACATTTTCACAAAATCATTACTCTTTGATAGATTTGAATACATTAAATAGAAGTTAGTAATGATAACTGTAAGGTAATCCTTCTTCATTAACTTTTTGTTGAACAATTCTCTTTACAATAATAAATTCATTTTCATAGGGGGAGTACATTTTCTTGATAGTGTAACCAAAAATTTTCGTAGTCATTTGTTTTTATAAAAAGGGGGTATTTGTAACCAAAAATAATCATAGACATTTTTTTTCAAACTTTTCCAATAAAATTTTTCGTAACATGTTTTCCAAAATTTCCAGAACTGAAATTTTCGTAATGAAAATTTCCAGAAGAGAAATATTCAGAAAGGAAATTTTCGGAACTGAAAATTTCGTAATGAGAATTTATATAGTCATAATTTTCATAATGAGAATTTATGTAATGAATTTTTCGTAATGAGAATTTTCGTAATAAATTTTTCTTAATGAGAATTTTCGTAATGAATTTTTCGTAATGAGAATTTTCTTCATGAATTTTTCATAATGAGAATTTTCGTAATGAATTTTTCGTAATGAGTTTTCATAATGAGTTTTTTCGAAGTCAAATTTTTCTTCAAGAAGAATGTTACCAATTACGAACAATCTTTCTAGCCAATCCGAATGGTATGATTTCCTTTCTTATGTTTTTGTAGTCATATTTTTCTTACTGGTATTTTCCTAAGAGTTTTAAAAAATTTCGACTACGAGTTTTCTTAAATCTGAATTTTTTTCTTAAAAACCTCAAAAGATCGGAGTCAAGTTTTCCTTGCGGTTTGTATCTCAACCGTTAGACCAAATCTCAATGTATCACAACCTTTCAATCAACCGTGGAATCTGAACCGTCGTCTCAACGCTAATATAAAGGGGACCCCATAGGGTCGTCCCACATCAGTTTTTCAAAGCTTTCGCATCTCGAAGCCCTGACTCTATTCTTAAGGACCATTCTGATCTTTGTCAAAGTCATTCTGAATCTTCCAGAACTCTCCATTTTGAATGTCTATGGAAGCTACATCTCCTGATATGTCTACATCAAAACCAATATCAAAATGAATAGTTTAAAGGGAGAGGTTAGTGCATCTTAGTTTCTTCAAGTATAATTCTCTTATAACTAATAATATCAAATTGAATGGTTGGGAGGATATTTTCCTATCAAAGCTAGAGAAATGGGATCCGGTGTATACAGAGTTTCTCATTGAGTTCTACGAGTCTGTTTCCTTCTTTGAGTAAGATGGCATAGATTTATTTTCTTTCATGTCTTATGGGAAGACTTACAAATTATCTTACACCAAGGCTGCAAGTTTGTTGGGTTTTTCTTATGAAGGTGAAGCTGAGTTTTGTTCACACAAGCTTCCGGATGAGAAAGGAAGTTTCAATATAGTGAAGGCTTTGAAATGTCTTGGACTTAAAGATGCCAAGACTGCTAAGATTTCTCATATCACTCTGAATAATAGGATTCTACACCTATGGTTACAAGGTTTTCACGTATCAATAAGGGGTGACAAGGATAATCTGAAGAAGAGTGACATTTACATCCAAGATTTCTTGGTAAATCTAAAGAAGATAAATCTGATGAGACATGTTTTGATTAGAGTTAAGAATATCAAAGAAGGGAATCTGAAAGCTCAGATCATTATATATCCGGCCCTGAGTTCCAAACTTATCATCAGATGTCTTGACTCGTTCATAGTTGCTTTCACTTCCATGAAAAGAAATTTCAAGGTAATGTTAGTAAGTGATGATACATTAAAGAGGATGAAAATGGGGTTTTTTAAGGAATCTGGAGAAATTTATCCTTTACCTGAAGAAGAGGCTGAGACCATTCCAGAAAATGTGGAGAAGACTGAACCAGTGAAGAATGTTACAAAGAAGAGAAATCCTAAATAAGTGGTTGTTGACGACAAAACTCCCAAAGCTAAGGAAACCGAGTCCGCACCTCCCAAGACGAAAAAACAAAAAGCATATCCATATGAGGTAGCTTCTAAATGGATGGAAGACAAAGAGAAGAGAAAAGAAGGGGATCCACAGTTCATATTGGACCCTGTTGAGGCTAAGGCCTTAAAAGAGAAAGTTGCTAATGAGTTAGAGAAGCAAGCAAAAGAGATGAATATGAAGAAGAAAATTTCTGAAGCTGAGGTTGTTCAATCTCTTTTGAAAGAAATAGAGCGGGCTTCTGAGAAGATTATGGTTTTGAAAACATTCCTTACCAAACCATTACTAGAGACTTCAGAAAAGAACTACATCACTCTGGAAAAGCATAAAGAAAAAGAAGTTGTTGAAAGACAAGAAGAAGTGGTAGAAGAAGAAGAAGGAGGTGATGATCTTGATGACATAATCAAACATGTTGACGATTATCAAGAAAAGGATGAATATGCAAAATTAGTCACTCTGGGAATGGGAGTTGAGAAAGAAATTAAGAAGCATGATGATAAGCAAGAGGAAGAAGAAGAAAATGTGTTGTATGATGAGGAAGAATCCTATGAGAATAATTTTCTTGAATAAGGAACACAAAAGGAGAAAATAGATGAAGACCAAATTGTTCAACTTTCAGAGAGTGAGGAAGAATCTCCAGATGAGCAACCCATTCCAAAAACTGATAAAGGAAAGCATGTGCTCATGGATACACCAACAAAAGATATCTTCAGGAGGAAAAAGGTTTTTGGTTCTTCTAAAAGGAAGCTGGTCCAAATTGAAGAAGAACAATCTCCAAGCAAATTATCTGATTCGGAGTCATCAGCACATGGTCATGACATTGTTGTTGAATCTTTGAAAAAGTTGGTGGACACCATTCCGATATTTCCAAATATAGACTCCAGATGTCTGATTATGGAACATAGTTTGAATCAGAAGTCAGAATCCTTATCTATGGTGATGGATAAGTGTATAAATATTGAGGCTGATCATATAAATTTCCTTATCAATTATGATGTACACAGGAAATCATGCATCAAAATCACTTTGTGGTCTAAGAAAATTTAAGAAGACATGGATGATTTTGATCTCTTTCAGAATGAGTTGGAATATTCCTTTGACACTGAGGATAACAAGATTAAGAATCTTCAGAATGAGCTGATCATTGAAGAAAGTTCTCGGAGTCAACAAGTGAAAGAACTGAATGATATGGCTAACTCTCTTGCTCAATTTTTTTAAGGGATAGAGATATCCGGATTGAGATTGGGAAAAGACTTGTAAAGAAAGATGAGTTAGTGAAGATGGAATAAGAAGCCATGAAGGCTCAGGCAGAAGCTTTGAATGCTGAAGATGAAAGGATAAAATCTTTGGAGAGGCAAGATGAGGAGGATGAAAGAGATTTGAAGAAAATGAAAACCATGTTGAAGAATCTAATTCCAAAGGAAAAGGAGGACAAGTAGACAAATCTGATCTTTTGTTGTATTTTTTTCCCTTGTAGAATTTTATCAACTATAATGAAAATTTGGTTGGTTGTATCTTGTTATATACTTATGTTTCTGGTACCATATTTTCTTTTCCATTCCCTTAACTTCTTTTTGAAAATCACAAAGGGGGAGAAGGAAAAATAACTACTAAAAATAGGAGAAATAAAAATTTATAATAAAGAAGGAAAAATTGCGAAGTGAAGATATCCTTAAAGTAAGGGGGAGTTTATCTCTACGAAGTTTTTAATTCCCATGATAATGAAAACTCTACTCCAGAAATTCAGAATACAATCCTTAGAGTGTCAATACATAAGTGGGAGTTAGTTGTATTCACTATCATCCATGAACAAAGGGAGATAGGTTTTAATTTCAAAGTCTAATGAAATTTTTCAAAGTCCTTATATTCTTTTTCGTAAGGATATTTGTGATTTCCAAAAAGGGGGATATTGTTGAGTCAATAAAATTCTCATTATGACTTATCCATTCCTTCTTATTTTGAAAATCACAAACACCTTATACTTAAGAAAATCTATATTTTACATCTATAAGGAAAAGTTCCTTCCTTAAAGAAATTTACCTTAACCTAGATTTTATTATACATAGAAATATTTTTCTTAAGTATAAAAATCGGATTCATACCCAAAACCTCAAAATCATATAATGATAAGGTATGAACCATTCTATTTTAAGATTCAAATTCTGGATGTGAACTGTAATGAAGTTCCACTCCGAATTCTGAATGTGAACTGTAATGAAGTTCCACTCTGAATTTTGAATATGAACTGTAACAAAGTTCCACTCCGAATTCTGGATATGAACTCTAATAGAGTTTCACTCCAAATTCAAGAAATGAACTCTAACAAAGTTCCATACCGAGTTCTGGATACGAACTCTAACAAAGTTCAACTCTGAATTATGGACTCCGAACATCTATGAGTTCGAATGAGAACTTTTACTAGTTCGACACCGAACTTTTACTAGTTCGACTCTAAACATCTATGAGTTCGACTCTGAACTTCTATGAGTTTGACTCCGAACTTCTTTGAGTTCGACTCTGAAATTTTTCTAGTTCGACTCTGAAATTTTACTAGTTCGACTCTAAACTTTTATGAGTTCGACTCTGAACTTTTACTAGTTCGACTCAAAACTTCTACAAGATCGACTATGAACTCTGTAAGTTAAGACTCTGAACTCTAGTGAAACCAGACTCCAAATTTCATTATAAATTCAGACTCCGGATTTCTACAGAATTCAGTTTTCAAATTCCTATAAAACTGAATCCAAATATCTTTTTTATTATAGACTCCGAATTCTATTTTTCTTAGACTCTGAACTTTTATTTGCTTACATTACGAACATTAGTTTTTATTATGATTACATTATAAAACAATGTTGTCCATTCTGTTTCTAACTAACCGTTGGTTTAGTGACACCTGTATAGGTCCTTCTGAAATTTAAGGAAATTATGACAATTGGAGGTGGGAGCCGACCATTGTATATTTTCCTATAAATATGAGCTCATTTGAACAAGCTGAATATAACATCAAAAATGAACTTTGACATCAGTGCTTACTTTCTGTTGAAGTGATATCTAGAGAGAGAGAGGCTCTTATCAACTCTCAAGCTTCGTGTAGAAATTTTGAACTACTTGTTCAAACTTTTCCTTGTGCATATTGCTTCGTGCAAATCTGAATGTTGGTGATTACATTCGAGGGCTTCTGGGGATAGGAAGACAGAGGTGCTGACTACCTTGAAGTTCGAGGGCTTCCTTGCTGAGGAAGACAGAGGTTCCAACTACCTTGAAGTTGAGGGCATGCGGGGATAGAAAGACAGAGACTCCGATCTTCGTATCGAGGGCTTACCCTAGTGTGGGTAAGTTAGACTTGATTGAAAGTATAAATCAAGGGACCTTTATCCAAGGTTATTTGATACCCTTCTCTATGGGTTAAAAGACTTATATCTTGTTACTTGTAGTTTTACTACTTGTTTTTCCCCTACATTTCATATTATAAGGAAAGTATAACATTATTATATTTCATTACACTTGTAATCTGATTAGTTTGGATTCTATACACTTTAAGGTATAATCTCATATTATAAACTTTGGTTAAGTTTAAATTTATGGATCCATATTTCCAAAACCAGTTTTTTGGAATCACTTTCTAGATTTAAGCAAGTGCATTGAACTAGAAGATTGTGACTTCATACCCTATACCAATCCTACAATTTTTGTTAGTTGTGTTGTGAATTTTCTTAAGTTTATATTTTTTAAACTTAGATCTTTCCTTGTTTAAGTATAATTTTAAAGTGTACAATTCACCCCCCCCCCCTCTTGTATATTGATCATCTACATCATTATTTAGATCCTCCAAAATTAAGTACTGGTATATTTTTAAAGAGTAAATATTTATTTAAAAAATTATAATTAATATAACGTATTAAAAGAAAATTAATTTTCACAAAAAAGATTCATAAACTAATATTTTTTTGTCATATGATTATAATATAATTTTATGTGATATTAATTGATTTTTCAATGTTTCATAAAATCAGTTATAATATTGAAATCGGTATTTTTTGAGTAAATGATGGTTTTAATTAAAAATGAAAATTATTATATTTAGAAAAATACTTTCATCAAATGAATCCCATTTTTAAATTAGACATTGAAAAATGTTTCGGGTGAATATTTGAGATTTATCTAAAATATTTGAATTTTGGTTAATAGTGAAATATGGAAATATACAATATTTAATATTTTAGGAAAAATTAATGAATTTTTGAGTCATAAATTATGTAAGAAATCCATTATTGGAACTCACATAAACTACATAATATACATAGCCACAATAATCCTCACTATTAATAGTCTTGTGCCAAAATAATAAAATAATTAAAATAATAATTAAAAATCACTCGTCTCCTCCACTATAAATACCACCCTCACCACATCTTCTCCTCACACATTAAAATCATTAAAGATTGTAAAAATTCTACCTTATAGTCTTCCCAAGCCTCTCTCACATGTCTATGAGCCTTTTTCCTCAAAAAAATAGAAAACTAAATTCCACTAAGGTGTTTCTCAAGAGAATAATTCAAGAGAACAATGAGTTAAATTGCAGAACACATTCAAACACAAGGTAAGAGATTCTCTCTGATCCTTCATTTTTCCTTCAGGTTGTTCTATTTCTCTCTTTACCCTAATGTAGTTATTATTTATTCTTATATACTCATACTTAATTCAATTTTTATGTTAAAATCATATTTTCCTTGCTCAATTCTTCATTATTTTATGGGGAAATACATGTATTATAAGGTTCACTTCTCAATTATTCTTGATAAGTAAGCCCAGTTAAAGGAAACTTCCCAAATTCATACCCATTTTCATGTAATATACCTAATTTTTTTTAATACAACATTATTTTCCTAAAATCACTCATTTAATCATAAAAACTATCGTTGTTCATTTCTTGTTTTATACAAACAATTATGGATTTTCAATTTTAAAGAATCCTTAAAATTTTCCTTAAACCACACTAAAATGCTTCATTTATAATGTTTATTAAACACTTTTTTTACATGTTTTCAGTTTATTTTGACATTAAATATCCTAATATATTCATATTTTCCCTTATGAATGTACATTTATTTTTGTAAATCCATTCCATCGTGGACACCATTATGAAACACACATTGGTTATGCCTTATGATATGATTATGATACCCATTTCTTTCCATGGATGAATTTTATATCTAACATTGATTATTCATGTAGAAAACATATTCATTTACATTTTATGATGGGTGAGAATAGAAAATACTCCAATGCATTGGGTAATGTTTAGTCTCATGATACATAATGTTCAATGGTCTTGGTGGTTAGCCTTTACTCATACTCTTTTATGTGAAATTGTCTTAGTGGTAAGCATTTACTCATACCGCTTCAGGTGAAATGGTCTTTGTGGTTAGCCATGAATCATGCTCCTCTGTGTGTAATGGTATTTATGGTTAGCCTTGGGTCATTCTTCTCCAAGTGTAATGATCTTTGTGGTTATACTTGACTCATGCTCATCCATGTTTGATGGTCTTAGTGGTTAGTCTTGACTCATTCTCCTTCATGTGAAATGGTTTTAGTGGTTTTTCTTGACTCATGCTCCTCTATGTACAATGGTCTTGGCATTTATCCTTAACTAATGATTATTTCATGTTTTATGTTGTTTTTGTATTTCATAATTCCTTGATTACATGATCTCATGTTCTATGTGTTATGCATCCATATGATTATTCAGGTTTCATGCTTTTTTATGTCATCATGTTGTGCCTTCTAATCCATATTCTATGATTTATTCATATTCTTTTTCCATTAATAGGTTTTCTAGCTCATACATTTTTTCATGTATTCCCCAGATTATCCTATATAGATATCAGGGCTCAAACAATGTTAGGATCTCATTATGAAGATTAAATAAAAGATGCTTTATTTTGGTTTCATGTTTTTAGTTTTATGTATATAATCATCCAAAGACACTTGAATTTATGATCCTTGGTTTCTATTTTATGTCTAGTTATGATTAAACTCATGTAATAATATATGTTAATGGATGTGTCCATTATTCAATCCTTTACCAAATTCTTGTACTATTTTTTATACTTTTTCTAATCCACAGACTTATCCTTATACATGTCCTTAAGGATCTGAATAAATTTTTCTCATCCTAGTTTCCAATTTTTAACAAAACATATCTTATGATACTAGCGATAGAGACCTAGTATTTTCATATTTAGATATTAAATATTTTTATGTGAACAATCATAAAATTCTAAAAACATATGCATGAGGATCGTAAATGTAAAGTGCCTTTGGAGATATAGTAACACAAACAACTGGTTCATACATGAATAAAATAATATCCCATTAAGTTGTTCATATCTATCACCCTTCTTATAAAGATCATACATAATATATGTCTTCTTAACCTTGGGAAAGAAAGCATAAGAAACAATCATCTCAGATGCCCAGTAAGGGTAAAAAAGGTAGATACATAAGTATAACATGAACATAAGTGTATGAGAACATGGACATAGAATTTTAAAACCATTCCTTTCATATCAAATATCATAATCTCAAGTAATGGCATAAAGAATGGAATTTAATAAGATATAAATCATAAGGAGATAAAATAACATGATCTATGAGAGCATAACATTGGAATAAGTCATAAAATTCTGAAATACAAGTAAGCATAGAAAATTATTTCCATTGGAGTCAAGGATCACTGCCAATACTATAATTGTGGAATGAGTTCACTCCTCAACCCATCATAGTATTCAAGTATCACTCCAAATACCATAGAATGAAAATTACCTTACTGGTCTATGTTCGCTCCCAATTATAGTCATATCTATCTCATATTATATAAATCGTTACACATTGCACTGTAGAGAGATATAGGACCCACCTTCCATATAATGAAATTACATGTATGTTTGTCAAAAGATCATAAAACATTAATCATATAATAACCAATGAAAGAAAATGGATTTCATAAAAATTTCATAATATCATAACCTATGGAAAATACATTGGTTTCATAATAATTTCATCATTTCTTCATTTCATAACCCATGAAAAAAAGCGGTTTTAATAAGTATTTCATCACAATATACCCTGTGGAAGAGAGATGGGTTTTTATAAAAATCATGACATCATAAAAATAAACAATTTGGATAAATAGTAATAATGGTATCCATATATCATATCCCTAGTAAGGCATAGGTAACCTCAATAACATCATCATATATGGAAAATTATTTTTAACTATCATACAATAAATTTCTTAAAGAAAATATCCATTCTATTAAAAACATTTTTTTAGAACATGAACCATTTTAAAATCCTTTTATTTGAATATAAAAATTTAATATTATAAATTAATCTTCAATGAAATTATTGTTCATGAGGGCATATAATTCCTTTCATTCCATATAGGTTAAAATATAAATTCCTTTCACAATTTTAGTAAAATTCAAATCGAAATTGTTGTGAAAATGAAATGAAGATTCCACTAAAAATACTTTTTGAAAATTAAAATATGCGTATAAATTATTTAATAAATAATTTGTGGAATGTCAAGAAAAAAAATTAAAACAAATTTAATATCAATGTTTTAGTTGAAAAGTGGGATTTTCACCAAAGAAATAAATGAAGTCGATTTTATATAAAAACATTCTCTTGAACTCCAATTCATAAAGAGAGTAAAATTAATATAATTTTTTTTTTCATGTCATAATAGGAGGAGAGTAAAATTCATGAGTTTCTCAAGATATTTTCCATAATATTTTATCATCGTAAACCTGGACATAAAAACCATGACAAGCAACGAGATTGTAACAAAAAATACTTACCAATTTGGTAACATTGAATTGTATTCACCATGATAGAATAACATTAAATAAATCACTACTGGAAATTTGGGCTATAGCCATGGTTTAAAACTGTGGCTATAGGTCCTCAACCGTGGCTATAGGTAATAGCCACAGTTCGAGGAACCATGGCTATGTTTGGCGTCGCTATAGACCTAGACCTATAGCCACGGTTTGGAAATGTGGCTGTAGAGCTCTAGCCACGGTTTGAACTGTGGATATAGGTATACATCCATAGTTAAAACCGTGGTAATATCACTATATCCCTTGTTTAAAACAGTGTCTATACAAGAGGATAGACAACCTTTATTGCCAAGGTTTCAAACCGTGGCATTAGGCCTATAGCAACGGTTATGAAACGTGGAAATAAACCAATAGACACGATTTAAAACTGTGGCTATAGGGTCTGAAAATTAATAAAAAAACACCCCCAACCCCACTGTACATCCCCCACCCCCTTAAAACCTCCCCTCCCCCCTACAGCCCCCACCCCCTGTAAATCCCCCCTAGACAGCCCCCCCCCCCCCCACTCCCCGTGCAGTGGACAACCCCCCCCCCCCCCCCCCCCCCGCAGCCCCCCTCCCCCCTGCAAAGCAGTCAAACTACTAATCTTATTGAAAACTGCCCACTGGAAAAACAAATACTGCGCACTGCAAAAAATAAGAAATTTGGAAACACAAATACAAGTGACAGGAAAACAACTTAAACAGGTGATAGGAAATCACTTGAAACACAAATACAGCAGCCCGGTCATAATACAACAGCCCTTATCATAATTGATAAGTGTTATAAGAGGTTTTCAAAACACCCAGTCAAACGAATCCTAAATATTTCAAAGCACTCAAACTACTAACATTCAATACTTATTTGTTTTAATAAGGTACTTATATTTTACTGGAAAGCACACTGGTTACAAATTCATGTGTTGCTAGATATTTTTAGAATGAATATGTTTTCATTTGAATGGGTGTTTTTTGATCTTGAGGATTCTGTTGAGAAATTTGGCCATTGTGAAAATGCATAATATCCTCCACCTTCCCTGCTTGATCTCATACAACATGTGTGGCGTCATTGAATTCTTGAGGAATAAACAGTCAATGAAGATTAACATAAAAAACCAACATGATTTCTTATTTTGGTTCTATTCAATGTAGTGAAACCAAACCTTCCAAACATTATGATTTAATTGTTCACTATTTGTAGTTTATTGATGTATCTTGTTTATTAGGAATGCGGTGGGGGCAATCGAGTGGGAGGGGAGGTTCTTCTTATATTTCTCCATTTTTTTCGTCTCTGCTTCTTCTGGATTTTGCAGTGAAGTTTCCACTGCTGGTTACAGACTACCAATATAATTTCTCTCTTTAACTCACTCTAGCACCAACGCTTCTTATCAATTGGTACTTTCATTGAGAAGTTTCTCCGTTTGAGTGAGGATCGTAGCAATTAGAGGAACTTGGTGTTGTTGTGGATGTCAAATAGCATGGCAACGTGCGTCGCTTCAGTGGAGTAGAATCTGAAACAGTCGTTGCAAGAACTAGCATCCGAGATGGAGGAACATGCTAAGGTAAATGAAGAGTTCCGGAAGCTGCATCATGTGCTGATGACTCTGTTGTAGAACTGGCAGGAAGATCCAGTAAGGAAGAAAGCAGAGAGGTATGATCCTAGTACGAGTCTGGGAGAACTCCATAAGCAGCAAGTGGAAACACAAGAGGCCAATGCACTTAGACAAATATAGAGACATCAAACCTTTGAAGGTCGCATGCATGCACAAACACAGGTTCTAGTTGAGTATTCCACTTGACACTATCCTTATCTTCCTTCGAAACTTATGTCTGCGGATATTGTGAGTCTGATTCGAGACAATAGTGGGTCGTGAGTCATTCCTGCTCAGTATGTTCGACTTGCGGGAGTAAGGAGCGTGTCCAGAGCAGGCAGTGATACCCGCAGCACGAGTCAAGGTAGTTCGGCACACCATCCTGAAGTGACCACTTCTATATTTTCAAAGCCATCCCTCCCCTGGTTAGCCCCCCCTCCTCCCCCTGCAAATCCCCCTCTAGAAATCCCCCCCTCAATTTAATAATAGTTAAATCATCTTATGCCAACATGGGAGATTGATGAGTGGTTGTACAATGTTCAAGTCATAATGATATTAAAGTTACAGTGGATCTGAATAGAACTATGGTTCCCAGAAATTGTGATGTACTGATTGATATTGAATGAAGAGATATATGATTTCATTACAACAATAAATATCTATAGTAAAGTATTTATTCTAAATGGAATGAAGAAATCATCTAATGTGGTAGCCCACCCCACCCTCCTGGACACTGCCCCACTCCCCTTGCAGTAGCCCCCCTGCAGCCCCCTTCCCCTTGGACACTGGACACCCCCCCCCTTCCTGGACAGCACCCCACTCCCCTTGCAGTAGCCCCCCCAGCATCCCCCCTTCCCCCTGGACACCCCTCCCCCCTGGACACTGAACACCCCCTTACTGGACAGAACCCCCCCCCCCCCCCGGACACCCCTCCCCTAAACACTGGACACCCCCTCCCTCCCTCCTTGACACCTCCCCCCTGCCTGGACAGCCCCCCCACTCTTGGACACCTCCCCCCCTTCCTGGACAGCCCCCTCCCTCCTGGACACCTCTCCCCCTGCCTGAACAGCACCCCCCCCCCTCTTGGACACCTCTCCCCCTGGACCCCCCCCCCCCTCCTGGAGAGCACCACCCCTCCCTCCCTGCTGGACACCCCTCCCCCCTGCCTGGACAGCACCCCCCCCCTGGAGAATTCAGAACTGGTTACACGAGAGACCTTTTTTTTGCAAGACTTTTGGCTCAGAGGAGAATTGTGGGGAAGCTGGGGACTAACGACTTATTCAACCAACACAGCCTTCAGAAAAAGCATGCTATCACTTTTGAAGAAATTAATAGGGGGGAAAATACATCAAATTACAACCATGTAGGACAAGAGTTTCCAGTGGACGAGCTGGCCAGATCTTCTTCTGGGCTTCACCTTGAGGAAAAGGTTTTTTTTAAGAGGGTGGGAATGATAGGGTGTTGGGGGTCTGTTGTGTCGTGGAGTGTGGTTTATATGTGGGGTATGAATAATAAATGCCTGAGGGCATAATTTTAACTGTAGTAGGAAGTTTTTAGCTGAGCTGTTGGAGTTGTTGAGAATATTAATAGGGGCTGGTGGGGAGATCGGGAAATATTATTTTGTTTGGCTTTCCTGCACATCAGGATTGAGGAGGCCCTACCTCGACCTTGGCTTCGAGTAGCGCTTCAGAGAGATTCTAATCCCTTATTACTACTTCTTCTTCTTTTTATTTTTGTTTTCTTCTATAATCCTTTTGTTGATAATATAAGTCTACCAAATTATCATTGTTATCACCTAGGAACCTATCACCCCCACTGCTGGACACCCCTCCCCCCTGTTCTTATTCCTGAAGAAAGGCCAATTGTGAAGGAAGAGCTAAACCCGAGGTGGAGCGGATCCAATTATCCTTGGATCACTTGCTGATAAAGATCGAACTGATGATGTGGTTATAAAAACTATTGATCATTATCATACACCACCTATACCATCCCCACCTTTTATTGTGCTTGAGAAATCACCCTCTATTAGTAAGATCTCATAAATTTATAAAATGTAATATTTTTCCTCTGATATTCTAAATGAATTTGATAACATTTGAGGAGATTATAATGACCTGAAAGCGAAGTTAAATTAAACTAATGATGAGATTAGAGAACTTAAGAATTACTCTATTCCTAAGGTTTATTTTGACAAGTTGGTTGGGTTAACGACTACCCAAACGAAGTTGATTAAGAATCTCTAATCATTCCGTCATATTCAAAAACTTGTTTCTAAAGTATGTTTCATAGAGCTTAAGGATGTGAATGGTCTAGTTAGATATTTGAAGGATTTTCATACTACCATGTCTGAGTTCAATGATCTTGGTGAATGGTTGTATCTCAAAGGTACATGTTCCAAAATATTTCAATGGTGAAATTAGACATGTCTAAAGATGTTATTGATGAGGTTAAGTCTTTCGGGACTGAAATGAAGGGAATCCTACACACTTTATAAAGTGTTTTATTAATCTAGTTTGAGTTCATTAAAAGGTTTCAACCCTATATAACTTCCTCCTCAAAACATTTAGTTACAGCTTTTTAGAGTGGGGTTGATCAATTTCTCCCAAAATTAAATTATGTATCCTTACAGATTCAGTCCTTGAAAGTTTTCATCTACCATATAAACATGATTAAGATATTATAAATCAAACAAAAACACGTGAAAACCACTATGCCCTACAGACCCCCCCCCCCCTCCTGCACCCCTCCCAAATGCCCTGCAGACCTGCCCCCTTGCACCCCTCCCCACTTCCCTACAGAACCCCCCCCCCCCCCCGCCCACCTCCCCACTACCCTGCAGACCCCCCTGCCCTCTTTCACCATTCCCCCCTGCCCCTGCAAATTCCCCCTCCAGTCCCCCCTGCCTGGACAGCACCCCCCCCCCCCACTACTGGACACCCCTCCCCACCTTCCAGGACACCACCCCTCCCTCCTGGACACCTCTCCCCCTACCTGGACAGCACCCCCCCATCCCCCTACCTGGACAACACCCCCCATCCCTCCCTTCTGAACACCCCTCCCCCTTGCCTGGACAGCACCACCCCTGCTAGACACCCCTCCCCCCTGCCTGGACAGCACCCCCCCTGCCTAGATAGCCCCTACCTTTGCTTTAAATGTTCTCAATTCAAAAGTTAATTATATACTCACTATGAATATACTTTGTGCATTATGTCTGAGATTACTTGTGGACTTTATTTTTTTGTTTCATTCATGTATGATGTATCAAGAAGTAGCTTGTTAATGGATGTACCTCATAAAGAAAGATTCTTAATCGTAGGTATTGAAGACATAAGCATTACTTTTAATTTTTTTGTTCTTATGATCTATGATTCATTGTTGTCACATAGATTTATGTTTTAATCCAAGAAATATTGTGTAGGTACTACCTTGTGGAAAAAGCAAAGGATTCCAACATTGTTGGGATTTTGGTAGGAACCCTCGTTGTAGGTATGTTTATTAGATGCTTGGTATTTTTTTAAGACTAAAAATGATGGAATGAAAAATGAAAACTCTAGGGATGTCAGTTTGGTTTCATATGAGTAAGGATGAAACTAACAGGTCTATTTTTGAAATCCACTTTAAAATGTCTTTTATTTTAAATCAGGGGTATAATTGACATTAAATAATTTTGTTTCTAAAGAAACCAAAAAAAATTCATTCCATCCCATTCCATTCCTCCCCATCTATTTTAGTCCAGTTCATTCTATTTTGTCTTATTCCCTTCGGATTCTTTAAACCAAACGGGTTGCAGGTGACAAGTGTTTTCACAAAGAAAAGATAAGAGCAACAACTATGAATGAATGTTTTTTCTATGTTTTATGTCTAATCTGGGATTTTTTTTATTAATTATTTACTACAGGTATCATTATTTTGTTTTATGTTCTATGTTATCACCCTCTCCATCCATTTATATTCACTCCAAAGCATCTTAGCATGGTTCTTTCATTTCCTCTCTCAAATATCTCTTCCAGCATTCCCAAGTCCCATTCTGATGTGTTGGGAGCCTCACTAATATATCATCTTATTGAATCACTTTACTATGTGACATTCATTGATGAATCAACATGAAATTTAAAAAAGTCTGTTTTTTTCTACATTCCAGCAGAACAATGCTGGCTGAACACAAAATTTTAAAATTCTTTTGGAGAGAAGTTGTTTATACTGCAGTGCATATTTAGAATATATGATTATATGGCCTAATTCTGGTAAAACACCTTATGAGTTGTGAAACCGCTATATACCCTATATTTATTCTTTATGTAGGAATGACCTTAACATAAATGTATCATACGCGCTTTCACACCTGATAATGTTGCATCACATGACTTAGCCTATCCGTATAAACCATAACCATAAAAACCATAGCCATCATAACTCTTAATACCAACCTATATGTATTCTTAGGACCTTTATGGGCTTGCCATTTTTTTTGAAACTTTGTGATGGCTTCTGAATTTTTAATGTATTCTCAGTTTTATTTTTGTAAATTACTTTTCTTCATTTCGCATGCAACCACTTTGTGACTTTGTCACTAATCTTGTAGCAAGTTATCTTAGTATGATTTGCCAGCTGAAATAGTTGATAGCAGGAGAAGGAAAGAATGCTTGTACCTTTTTCATGGGAAGGCCTAATCCAGTAAATCTTGCAAACTTTCCCGAGGTACCCTTTTACTGATGAATTGTGTAACTGTATTTTTTTCCATGGCCGGATTTTGAGATATTTCAACTTATGTTTTGAATTTCTGTGTTTGGTAGTGTGATTTGTTCATTTTTGTTTCTTGTGCTCAAACTTCTATGTTGTATAGTAAAGAGTAATTAACTCTAGTTATTACTCCTTTCGAAGCTCTGCTAGCCTTTAGCAGGTATTGCTTAGAACTTAGAACACAAACTTTGTTTATTCTTTGGTCTTCACACATGAATATCTATTTAAGACATTGATCATACCGTTAAATGGTGTCTGTTATGACTAAAATAATGAACTTTTCACCGTTCTCCAGAGGAAGGTAGTGGACGGGTGAATACGTGATGGAATTCAGAGATCTAATAAACCCTCTTTCAGTTCAAGGAACGAACCATCCTCAATAAGCACGATTTTATTTCTTGAAAGGCGGATATGTTGAAGGTTTTGACATTCAAGGTATTCTCTACCCATTTGTTAATAGTAGAATGGTTATGAAGATGATGTGTTTGATCTTTCATGTTGATATCTGTTTCTCTTTTGGACCCCTCTAAAGGTAATAAAGCACATCACATTTATAATGATCTTTTTAATGGTATGATGATTGAAAATGGTAAATCTTCACACCCTTATTCTTTTGGATGTGAATCAAAAGTGGTTGGCACACTACTTGACAGACAAGATGACCAGACCAAGCCGATTTTGAATAATGACTCTAAGTAGAAAAATTTCAACCCTCTTGGGGGTTTACACTTTAGCAGTGATACTTATGTGGAGAATACCTTTAGCTCTGAACAGACCCCTTAATCCCCACTTGGTTAAAACAGTGCATCTCCCAAGGAGATAGCCATGGAACCTAAAGTTCTGGGTGTTTCAAAGACTGCTCTGGACCGTTACCCAAATCAAAATTTTGTTTCCTCAGGTTTTGAAGATTAGAAAGATGTGAACCCAAATATACCTATTGAATTGGTCAAGAATTAGAGGTGTATATTTTCATCTTATCAAGGGTAACCGAACCTGGTGGACACACAACATATTCCCCCAGGTTCTGGAAAAAAGCTGGAAAAAAAATCAGGTACTTCACATGATAACCTTGCTACAAATATTTTATGAACATCTCCCCCCCCTTTTGTCAATCATACTATTGGTATTTCTTAGACTTCAGATAACATTAATATGCCTACTAAATTTGAGAAGGAACATATATAAATTCCTTTTTATGGCCTCTGAGATTTTTAACCTCATGCAAAGGAAGTCAAAGGAAGGGAACTTTGCTTTTAAGATTGACATCTCCAAGGCTTTTGATACCCATAAATGGAGTTTTCTCATTGAGATACTTCGAAGGCATGGGTTCTCGAATTGATTTCTGAACCTGGATAACACTATTCTTGGATCATCACGGATGTCAATTCTTATGAACGGTGCACCAAGAGGGTTCTTCTCTTGATCATGGGGTGTATGAAAAGGTGACCCTTATCGGGTATACTGTTTGCAATTGAAAAGGATTTCATAAGCTGATGCATCAATGAGCTTGCTCATCTAGGTATTTATAAGAGGATTAGAGCTGGTTTTAATGATCATCCCCCACCCCATCTTCTCTATGCTGAGTACATTGTATTGCTGGGGTAGACTGGAAAGAGAACCATATCCTATATAAAGGCTCTTTTCACTCACTATGAGGATGTGGCTGGACAGGCCATAAGCTTGGACATATCTTCAATTGTTTTTGGCAATGGAATTCCTGTTGGAAAAAAGAACAGGATCACTTGATACCTTGGGGTGAAGAGGGGATCCTTGCCCTTTCAATATATTGGGGTGAAAAGGGGATCCTTGCCCTTTCACTTGATACAAATGGTCGTGAGGGCTTATTAAGGAAAATAAAAGCCTGGTGAGAAACTTTATATGGAAAGGATAAATCTTTTAAAGAAAGTTGGTCACAGTGAAGTGGAAAGAATGCATAAAACCTGTGGAAATGGGAGGATTAGGGGTCAAGGATCGTCATACCATTAATAATGGTCTGATTGGGAAATTCACTTGGAGGCTGATCTGAAATCTATCGAATTTCCCTAGCATTACCCTGAAAACCCATTTTACCAAATTCATGTTTAGGTTGTGCTGCTGCAACTTGTTAAATATTTTTTAAAGATCTTTGAAATAATCACATCTCTATTTTAGATTTGATAACCATGTCATTAACAAAATCATTCATCTATTCTTTCTAAGAAGGTATTAGTGATATAATATGTGTAGTGTTGGTATGTAGTGTCATCATTATTTAATCCAAAGGGCATGACCTAAATGGTGCGGGATGGATTGCAGGTGGTTGGGGGCTGGTGCGGGCTCGAATGCAGGTGGAAGGGGGCTGGAATGCTGGTGGAAGGGGACTAGTTGCAGGTGCTGGGGGGATGGTGCAGTCTGATTCGAAGGTGGCAGGGGGGCTGTTGTGGGCTAGAATGATGGTGGTAGTGGGATGAAATAAAGGTGGAAGGGGGCTGGTGTGGGATGGAAATGGCTGGAGCAAGGCCAAATCACGGCATTATTGCAGTGTGACAACAACGTGACCATGACATGACTGCGGCGTGACCGTGGCATGTTGGCCCGGTCCAGTGACATCCGCGGGGTAGCGTCTTCTACTTAGTTTTAAATAGGACGATATGGATGGCATGAGAGGATATTTTCTCGGAATATTTAAAGAAATGAATGCTAATCTATGATGAATAGAGGATTGGATGACCCCTGATATACCTAATTCGGTGAGGGCTCAAATGCAGGTGGGAGGGGGCTGGTTGCAGGTGATGGGGGGATGGTGCGGGCAGATTCAAAGGTGGCAGGGGGGATGTTGCGGGATGGAATGCTGGTGGTAGCGGTCTGAAATGATGGTGGAAGGGGGCTGGTGTGGGCTGGATGTGGCTGGAGTATGGCCAAATCACAGAATTACCGCGGCGTGACCGCGGCGTGACCACGGCGTGACCGCAGCATGACCGCGGCGTGACCGCAACGTGTTGGCCTGGTCCAGCGACATCTTCGTGGAAACATCTTCCACTTAGTTTCAAATAGAATGATATGGATGGAATGAGAGGATGTTTTCTGAAAATAATTATATAAATGAATGCTAATCCGTGTTGACTAGTGGATTGGATGACCCCTGATATACCTAATTCAGTGAGGGCTCGAATGCAGGTGGAAGGGGGCTAGTTTCAGGTGCTGGGGGGATGGTGTGGGCTGATTCAAAGGTGGAAGGGGGGCTGTTGCGTGCTGGAATACTGGTGGAAGCAGGCTGAAATGAAGGTGTAAGTGGGCTGGTGTGGGATGGATGTGGCTGGAGCAGGGCCAAATCACAACATTACCGCGGCGTGACTGCGGCGTGACCGTGGCGTGACCGCGGCGTGACCGTGGCGTGACCGCGGCGTTACCGCAGCGTGTTGGCCCAGTCCAGCGACATCCGTGGGGAAGCATCTTCCACTTAGTTTCAAATAGGATGATTTGGATGGCATGAGAGGATGTTTTCTTAGAATATTTAAACAAATGAATGCTAATCTGTGATGACTAGAGGATTGAATGACCCCTGATATACCTAATTCGGTGAGGTTTGTAGATCTAGAAATGTGTAAGAATACCTAGAGGAATAGCCCATGGGATCAGGAAAATCAGAGGTTACATAACATGTAATCTAACATTACTGGTACTATGGGACCCCGGGGCTGTGGAATTGGGATTTTGGTTGGATTTTAATATCACATGCCATGTGACATGGTCACAAAACATGGGACCCATCATAAAAGTCTAATGTCACTTAAAGAGTGTCTTGGTTCAAACAACTGTTTTAATAAAAAGATGGAAACCACCTACAGGGATATAAAAAGGGTCAAGTATGATGTGTTCTTTATGAAAAACAATGACATCAAGTATAATGAAAACATCAATGCAATAATGTTAATCAAGGTATACCACTGTGAGTTTTCACAGACAGCGCACCTCCGTTGGAGGGGTTTTATTACAAAACCATGGCTTATTTATCAAAGGAAACAATTATCTTAACTAACACTTATTCAAGAATTGAAATTTAATATAAACATGAAAAATTAATAAGGCAACTAAATGCAATTTAAAACATTCTTTAATTAAATAGGCTAGGAGAGGGACCTTACATCAACCTCAAGGCACGTTTGCTTTTGACGACGACAACTCGAATCTTACTTTTTTCTGCTTGCACGTATATGCAACTTAACATATATATAAGGACACCTAGCACCTATGTACATATTTTCATGGCCAAATATTCACAAGGGGGTCCTTATATATATGTTTATACTTTCATATACCCCTTTACACTTACACGCATAAGCATTTTTCATATCTATATATAAGCACACCTAGCCCCAATATATATATTCATACTTCCATGAGTGAATATATATGAATGTGTAACTTATATATTCATATGCCTACCAATGCTTACATATGTAAGCCTTCGTCAACGACGACTCGAATTTACCTCAATGAAATCCAAAACACACAACAAAAATATAAGGAACCAAAAAATCAAAAAATACCTAATTAAATGTTTTGGGATTCTCAAGAAAACCATTCAATTATAAAACTTCAATTATCATAAAACCACTTCATCTGCATTTAAATGTTTTGGGATTATCAACCCATTTCATCAATACCATGCCATTAAAAAAGCGGTCAATTTATAAGAAACCTATATACCATTATATTAGGTTTTACCCAAAGGTTTTACCATTTATAATAATCGATGATTTTGAAATTCCATTTCACAACCATCGATTCAAACCATGTTCCAATTAATCCTTTTAAAACACAATTTCAGCATTTAATGACATCGATCTATTTCAAGGTAATTAATCCACTATGAATTCCATTTGAAACTACCCATCAAAAAGTCCCAAGGAATATTTAATGGGTTTTTGAAATAGGGAAACCTCAAATTCAAACAATTAAATTAAATTGTATCAATAATGATAAAGTTATCTAGACTAAATCATGCACACACTCTAAAAGAAGAAAAAACTATGTTTTAAATTAAAAAGACCACTAACCGTTAAATAAACTTCCCAAATTTATTCAATTGGTTTACAGTTTCCACCTAGGTTATCTAAGGAATTCATCACCAACCAGGTACCAAAATTAAACCATGAAATTTCAACCAGTTAATTTTAATAAATTATAATTATTTAAAAACATTTATCTATAAAGAACAAGAAATGAAAAACCTACCAGAATCTATCACAATATTAAAAACCAAAAAAAAATTACTTATAAAATACCCATGGTGTACTCCGGACCACATTTTTATCCAAAGAACAAACCAATGATTCCATGAAAAATAATAACTAATTTCAATTTTAGGAAAAAACATAAAACGATTGGTGTCACCACTTAACTCTATAAAAATGACATGAAAAAACCTAAATACGTCATCTTAGGATTCCCCATATATAATAAAAATCAAATCCTTATGATATAAGGATTATTCCACCATGCTTTGGTTGAATTGACACCAGAAATCCTAAAAGAAAAAGTCTAATTTAAGTGATGAGGAAGGATAATAGGATATGAGGTTTTTTTTCTCAAATATCCTAAGAACAAATCTGAAACCATCTAAAATTAACGGGGTGTTAGGGGGATATGGGTTTAGATCCCCTAGTTATTTTCTAACAAATAGATGGTAACCGAGGGGGATTTTCCATAAAAAACTGAGGGAATAATTTTGTATTTTACCCTATAAAAACCTCGTTGATTGGTAGAAATGCCAAAAAAAATGGATCTAAGCTACTTCCCAGGGAACCAATGAGTTAGTGACTAATCAAGGGCTAGCTGGTCGTAGTACTTTATATCCAAATTGCTACCATACCATCCTAAGATGCCACTGATATTTCTCAATCCCTCCATACCAACTTCTATTCCCTTATTTTTAGTTTGAAAAAAAAATATGGGGTACTCAAACCCTCATAATTCCAATCCAATTCCCAACTCAAAATATGGACTATGCACTATTTCAAAATTTGGTAATCCTTTTCAATTCCATCACCCATATAGATGCATGGAATTAGAAACTCCACCCCATAAGACTTATCATCCCTGATAATTCCTAGTGGTTATCCATCCACATCTACCTTCCTACATTGATAACCAAAACATATCTAAATTCTCTCATTCTATTATCAATTTCATGAAACATTAACAACATTTAACTCATGGTGCATAGACTAAAAAAACCCAATCTAATTCCCATCATGAAAAATAAAAAACTGAGATAGCTCTTACCCAATTCCATATATCCCGAAACATGGTTGTGCAAACCGGGGGAGGAGATCATCGGGGAGATCATTGGGAGGAGGGCACCATTGTGAGAGAGGGTTTCACGGTGAGATCATCGAGGAGATCATCGGAATAAGAATATGTCGTCGGGGAAGAGGGATGTGTGGTGATAGGGCTACGAACTGGGGGAGGAGGAGGAGAGTTGCGGGGAGGAGGAGACGCTGTGAGGGAGGAGGGCTGCACAGTGATAGGGTTGCGAATTAGGGGAGGAGAGGAGGGCTGCGGGGAGGAGGATACATCATCGGGGAGGAGGGAAGTGCGGTGTGCGAATCAGGGGAGGAGGAGGAGGGATGTGAATCGAGGGAGGAGGAGAAGCCTGATGCATATTGGGAAAAAACGGGGCTCGTGGTGTATTACTGATTTAGCCACGGAGAGGAAAATTAACCCTGGCAATATAAAAGCTTTAGCCATGGACCTATAAAACGTGGCTATAGGTCCATGGCTATAGACTAGATTTTTAGTAGTGAATCTTAAAATGTAATTAGAATAAATAAATTCATGATATTACTTTTCAAAGGAGCTATATATACACCTCATAAAAGAAGAATGGTGCATAACATAACAAATGTCTCAAGGATGGCTAACTGAGACAAAAATCCCATAATGCTTTGGTAACTTTTTAAATAAAAACCACATGAAAGAGAGATCCTAAAATTGATATGTAATTTCAAATAATATTCAGTATATGAATCATTAATTAAATTCATGGGTATTATATACACCACATAAAAGAAACAAGTGGTGAATATTGAATGTGTCTCACCAAAGTAAAAAAAGTGAGATGAAAATCCCTTACCTTAAGTCTCAAATTCCATTGTACATGTTCATAATTACTTTATAATAATCATATGTTTATTATAAATCTATAATAGAACCATATTTATATATATCATACCATATATGGTTTTTTATAACCTTTTATTATCCATTTATTAACAATTTCATCTTAAAGTCATGTTTTAGGAAATAACTACATTGTATTTCACGTATGTTTGGATTATTTAATATTTTTAATATTATGTTGATCATGTTAATATTATCTAAATAGTTTTAAAAAAGATATAAATATCATATATATTAAGTATATACATTTTTATAGTAAATTGTACGAGTTGGAGATATGAAATGAAAAATACCGTTCATTAAGACGGTGGGTTGTATGTACGCAAGAACAATGTTTCCATTTACTCAAATAATTGAAATAAAGTATGGTAAATAATATATTATAAATATATAATATTTTTTAGTTCTAATATTTAATATATTTTCTTTAAAACCATCCTTATTACCTGCCATGTAATGTGTGAGAGAATCACATCACTTCGTGAGACGTTATTTCACCATACACACGAGCGACGTTATCATATTCCCATAGAATAGAATGTGAGAAGGTATATGTTATATAATAATTCTATATGTATAATAATATATTAAATAAAATATATATCAAATAAATTTGTCACTCTATCTAGCCATGAGAGGTGGTGATGGATAAAATAACATCGGTTCTCCAGGATGTAGTCCACCGTACACGCGAACAATGATTTCAAATCCCATTTGATGAAAGATGATATATTTATAGGTAATTAACCTAACATATAAACCTATCAGTATATTGATAATACCTAAAATATTATATAATAATGGTTTAATAATAATCAAAGTAGGTGTATGGAGAAATAAAATAAAATACTCGGTTATGGGTGTTACGGCTTCTTCAAAAAAACTTATTTTGGTTTGCACACAAAGGATTATTAGGATGCATTTATGACCAAAATAATTCTTCTTGGATGAGAGGGGGGAAGTAAGGAATTTATTTGTGTACGTATTTTCCAAATCAATGTTTTTTTGAAGTATGAAGAGTACTGGACAAGGGATGGACTTTTATAAATGAGGTGAGCAGAACTCTTGATATTTTTTAAATGAAAAAGGTTTACCCACATTTCTCTCAGGTAAAAAGGCTCCAAAATGGACCATTCCCAATAATAGAATAGATAAGGTAAATATATGGCCATAAAAGGGGTTTTGGAATATTTTGGGTCATTTTAACCATTATCTCTTTATTTTAACTCCCGATAAACCCATTTTTACCTTAACCATGATAAATAAATTTTATTGTTTTTATAATTCATTACAGTTAAAATTTATTTGACCATATAATTTCATATAAATTATGTTGATTAAAAATATGGATTTAATTTTAATTTTTAAATTCACATATATGGGAATTTTTAATTTTTAAAATAAACCCATAGATGTTATGAGAAAGCAGGTTTTAAATGGGAAAATGTTCAAAAGATTAAAAAGTGTTTATATCCGTATTAAATATAAAAATATTCCAATAAGCTAAGCTGGATTAATTGATTTATAATTGAAGTAATGTTACCTTTAAACCAATATTAATACAAAAATAAATAAACATATAAATTTTTTAAATGAAAACCCTGTTTTTCAACAAAAACTATTATTGTTTAGTATTCATAGAAATATTAATTATGACATACAAATCCAAAAAAACCACACTTATAAAATTTTAAAATACTGATTTAAAAATTGAAATTAAATTTATAAAATTTATTTTATAAAATTTATTTTATAAAATTTAGTTTCAAAAAGGGTAAGAAATTAATATTATTATTTTTCAAAAGACGAAATACAAATTCTTTTTGAGAAAATAATATTTTTGAATCATATAATGTCTTTACCAAAAACTAAATACTTTTTATCAATATATTTTCTCTATATAAAAAAGTATATATAATATTTAAAATGGGGTTATTCCTATTCATTCCCCCAAGTTTAAAAACTAGGTAATAGAAGTCATTTAAAATAATTATATTATTAATATTTCATGGTTTGTTAAAACTTGGAATTTCATGTAACAAAAGCAATCAAATAAATTTAATTTATTCAAAAAAACATACATTTTTAAAATCCCATGGTGGTACAATAATTGTAATTGTTTTTCAACTAAAAATTTTAGATGATCAATGTTAAAACTATTTAACATGATAAATATGATTTTTAACTCCATTTACTCTAATTAAATTTCTAAATATGAAAAAATATCCCCTTAATTAAAACATATCATGTGTCGAAAAAATGTTTCTTATTAAAAAAAATCATTAAGGGTTCTCAATAATTTTTGAATTTGATTACTAATTAGATGAGTTTTAATTAATTTTTATATATGTATAAACATCATATTTTAGTCCTAATTTACATTAGATCCATTTAATTTTAAATAAATGCTATTTTTTGTAATATATTGTTTTTGAAAAATAAAATGTTTACAGTAGTAACTAATATTTACCCAAGGTAAAATAATATTAATGCATAAAAATAAATATTTCCTTATTAGATAATTTGGGAATAATTATTCTATACATTATATGAAATTTTTCTAATTCAATTTATAAAATATCTTACAATTGGTTTAATATACTAAATGTATGTTGTATTAATACAATTTTTGAGAAAAATATTACTTGAGTTCAAAAATATAAATAATTGTTTTTTAATCAGTCATAAATATTTTAAAATGTATCATTTAAATTATTAAATACATATTTTTTCATGAAAATATTTCTTAAACATATATTACATACTTATATACTAAAAATTGAAAAAACAATTCATTGTATTAGTAAAAATAGTATATTGCATTATTCACCTAAAAATCAAATGTTTCATAAAAATATAAAAATTTAAACTTAATCATATATTACTATGATTAATCCGAAAATAATTTTAATTGTTCCAAATTAAATTTATTTGATTTTAATTATCAATATTTTAATATAATCCCAAAATATATGGGAAAATTGATCTTATTGGAAAATAAATTTTTAGAATTTCAACTATTTTTTATTATTTTTTATCAATTGCTAATAACATTTTTGGTATTATATTAATAATATTAAAAATATATTTTATTATTATTTAATAATAATAAACTTACCATCATGAAATAAAACAACGGTTTTATAATAATATATTTTTATGAATAAAATGATTTTGTTAGTTGTTATAGCTATACTAGTTGCGTTTAATTAGTATTAAAATTATTCATTAATTTAATTATACAAAAAATTTATATTTGGGTCACTCTTATTCATAAATTCTAATTAACTAACTCTATTTTAATGATCATATTTAATATTCTCAAATTACCTAAATATATCATAGTTTTAATTTTAGTTTGGTGTTCTCTGTGGAGAAAGATATCAAACAATGTATTTATTTATGGAAAATAAATAGTGAAATCTCAAGTCATTACATATTCCTATTTTTTCATATTAATTTTTTAGCTATTTTTTAACAGTCATACATAATAGTTATTTTTTATCTAAATAAGTAATGGTTTTGTTTAATTTTGGTGTTGTGTGTGGAGAAAACTTTGGTTGACATTGAGTTATTTAAATTTAATCATATATTATAATATTTAGTTGCTATATCTTGAGTTTCAACACATATTATCTCCAAAAATTTCATACATTGACCAAACAAAGCTAATATAATTTTGAACATCCTGACCTGGTCTGCCTGATCAAACATAACCTCAAGATAAATTAGAATGTTACTTGTCCCTTACTCTCATCCCCTTACCACTAAAAGCTTAATAAATAAATTATATATGTAATATCTGCGCTAGTGGGAATGGTGTATCAACTCACACAAACCATATATTCATAACTACATAACATAAGTATCATAATAGTATATATAAATCATACAAACTATCACAAGTATAATAATAACAAAACAAATAGAATCTTGTTTAAATGCAACCCCATATGAATAACTAAACTACCATTGACGAAATGATCTATAATGATATCTTATGGTCATCTATATCTATCTAATACCATACAATGATGAAATAATACACAAAACTTGTTACATAAGTAAAAATATTTGATATTTGCACTGAGATACACATACAAGAGGTGAGTATGATACTCAATTTTATTTCCTTAAGGACATCCAATGTACCATATCCATGTCAAAGACAAGTAAAAAATTTTCATTTTATGAAGACATACACAACCCATATATATTAATATAATAAAAAAACATTTATTAGTGAATATAAACAAAAATAACGTTTCAAAAAATTGCTACTAGAATTTCCATTACAATATCAATTTCAATCCAACCAACTCACATATTCCTTCCCTCCTCAATCTGGAGGTGTATCAAAACTGCTTCCAAACCCATTTTCTTTTTCTACTAAAACCCCCTACACATATGTAGTATTAACAAACCCAAAATACCTCAAAAGGACTATGAAATCACTCTAACAGGTGGTTTTTGAATCGATGTGACATTTTTATTGAATTCATTTATTGTTTTTAATTACTCTCTCAATATTCAAACCTATTTAATTAGTTACGATATATATGGATCAACTTATGACGACCCACAATTCATTCAAAGTGCATACATAGCCGAATGTAAAAAATTAAAACATATAGTTTTTTACAAGCTTCGATCCCAAAGAGGGTATCTACTCTTTATTATGTTTGGTTCAAGTTCAATATATAGATATACACCATATAACTCACTTGAATATTTGTAGGTTATCTCTAAAAAATCCAAAGTAGTCTTATGATTGTTTCTTAATTTTATGATTATTACATGTCTCCAGAAAGGATTATTTGTATTAACACCAGCTAGTGTATAATGGTTCCTTTTAAATACACTCTTTAACATGTTCATAATGATACTCCATATTCCACTACATTATATAAATAACTTCTTCTTCCTAAATGAGACTCTTTTATAGAAAATAGATAATCCTCTATAGTTTCATGCACATCGGTGTCTCCATAGACACTCAAATTGAGTCTTTTTCTTCAAAATTCATGGCACACAAAACATGAATATATATTAACACTGTTTAACATGTCAAACTAACCTTATTCCTTCTTCTTCATTGGATTCTATGACATAGGGATATTATAAAGCATGAATTTTCACCGATCTCACATTCCATTTACTATCTTCTTCTTCTCTTATTAATTTTTCATGATGGATGGGATCCACTATCCAGAATATCATTAGTTTATCACTCTCTCTTCATTGCATAGGATCTTTAGGAATGTTATAGAATCGGTTTTACTCAAATACTACCCTTTTCTTCTCATTCTTATATACTAAAAACCTCTCTTAGATATTGTTTTCATACATTTAATATGAAATTTTTTCAAACATGATGCTTCTATTCTCCATTATTCTTTATAATTAATACTAATGTAAACAAATAAAATTTATCTATAAGGAATAATTTTAATTTTCAAATTATATCTATAATTATTACAAGATACTCTTTACAAAAAACCCAATATTATTTTCTATATGTGCACTTGAAAATATATTGAGGAACTTTATAAAGTGATACTTCAACTCATGTCTTGGAAATAGACCTCATAGATCAGAAGTTCTCTTCAATTATCACATCCATTTCACTCTCATCAAATCATGTCTATTCAAAGAATAATGATATTTTATTATCAAATTCTAATAAAACATCGATATATTTTAATTATCATAAATATAACATTTTTATATGGATTTGTTTTAGTATGATATGGAGATATCACACCATCTTACTTGTATTTTTCTAATTGGTAACCCTCATGTATCCTCGTATTAAAATTTACATATCCTCTTATTAACCTTTATGTAAGGAATGGTTAGGCTTACGTAACTCGATGATGGTTTGGGGCTTTGTCAAATTTTATTGGAATACCTTAACATATGAAATTATTACTTTTATATATTATGTTGAAGTCCCATTTTTATCAGTCGTCTTATTCTTACTTATCATAGAAAGGATTAGGAATTTTACAAATTCATATGTTATTCTCACATCACATTATAACATATTGGATAGAAGTTACCCTTAAATACCAATGTATAGGTTTTTCCTTTATATATTATTCTTCTTTAAATTAGAGATACTCGTACATATTCCCTTGTTGATTCATATGTATTGATGTAAGTTTTTTGACTTTTCTTAAATTTAGTGTAATGGTTTGAAAATATATTATGTATTCCCTAATAGATATGACATATCAAAGTGAGTCCTTACCTCTTCCATATTTATATATACACTATGAAATATCTTATCGATGCCTAAAATATCTTATGTTCCAGTGTATGATCTTATCATTTTCCAATATTAATATACTTTATAGTAGAGTGAATCTTACATATGAAATAGAAGTCTCTTATTATCCAAGTGTGATATTTACATTTCTGATTTTATTTAGTATGATTTGTAAAATATATTTGGTATTAACTAGGATATATTATTAATCAACAAAAACATTCATACCATATGGAATATATTACACATCATGGTGTAAACTCACAAGAACATTTCTAATTCTTCAAATCTTATAACTTTCAAATAATCCAACTTATTCAAATCTTATAACTTCTTGAATCAGCATGAATCGTAAAATTTTATCAAATAAGGTTGTGGTATTTAAATATTAATGATCATCATATCATGATTAGATATAAATTAAAAAACATTTTTTTAGTTTTGACAAATCATCGTTCTCAACATGCCCATATTCAATATACAATCACGCTCGGAATTTGTATCTCAACGTGGAACTTCTATATAGTAGTGTCAAAAACTACTCCTGGATTATCTTAAATGTGTACATCATTTGAAAATAGTTATTTTGGACTTTATCTCTATATATTCCTAGAAACATTGTATTCTTTATTAAGTGTAACTTCTTGATAGTGTAACTTCCAAATGTAATTTCCTCCAACTTAACACTTCTAACATCGTCCTTGTGTAGTTAACCTTTTAGAATATTTTTTTAGGATTTATAAACATTGGTATGGGTTATATAATTATTTATCAATACCATGTTGAATAAAATTCTCTCAACAATCGTATCACATCAAATGTATTAAAATTAAGTCAAACGCAACAATAATTACATGTATATGATGTTTCCAATGTAACAATCACAAGGTTAACCCTTTACATTAATATCAATATTCAACAACCTTTTCCAACATATGAATAAATCCTCAACTTCATATATAATGAAATATAAATTTTTATAATTTATATATCATACCTTTAACCTAATCATTCATTTTGGGCTCTTCATTATCACCCAACTCACCCCAAATTCTTATATATTGAATTTATTCTTTATTAAAATATTGACAATAAATTCAAAAAATGATTCCCTCTTCATCAAACTTAAATTGGGAACTTTATACTCCCCATTGGAATTTATTTTCAATTATCATTTTAATTAGAAAAAATTAATTTATAAATTCATTATTATTCTCACCTTATTTACAATAAATGCAAAGGTTTGAGGGTAATTGAATGTTCTACTCACCTCATTCGTCTACTATAATATTTAATTTTGTCTTCTACCAATTATTAAAACATGATCCACTTGAGAGATGGGTGGAATCACATTTCATTATAAAATAAACTATCAATTAACCACCTATAATTATACTTTATCAAGCTTGGTATAGAAAACAAAGTGATTAACCTAGATATAATAGCTATCTATAAAACTATATAGAATGTGATATCAACTCTGATATCTATTCCTTTGGGATCTTTTAGTAGTTTTACAAATTATAAGTTGTATTCATATTCTAAAAAAACATTAAAACATTTATGTTGAAGAATTTATATCCACTTTCAAGCTACTATTTATCTCAATAATCTCACTCCATCAATATTAAATATGGATTAAATTCAAAGCAAGGATGGTTAAAGTGATTAGAATACCTCAACCTTTAGATTTCTCCATAATTTTCGATTTTCACATTAAATGAAAATTTTTGGTATCTTGCTCAACTTTTTAACCCCCAGTCAAGGGATAAGCTCTAAAAATCTTCAACATGTCTTGTATTAATTAAAATGAACTCCAAGAATCTATTTCTTAAACTAATTTAAATTTTACAAGGATTAAATTGAGATAATAGTTAAATCACTTCATAATAGAAACCTATTTATTTTTATATTAATTGCACCTCTCACTCAATTCTCTTCTGAAATGCATCACCTTGAATTTCATATAAATAAATAATAAACACACAATATTTGGGAATAAAGTGGAAATCCTTCATTAATTAGTGATAGAGGAAATGGTGAGAGTTTTATATTAACTCAGCTACTCCATTATTTTTCTCTCTATCGTTGATGGAACTATTTGGTTTTCAATTTTAGTTTTATAGGAAATATTATTCAGGGGGATTAGGTTTTTCTTGATTGTTTCAACAACTTCTTAGTTGGAAATATCATTCTTTAATTTTGTAATCTATGAACATGGACTCCTTTTTGTTAGATATAATTTCTTGAAAATCATCTCTTATTTCTGTAATCAAATCAAACATTTCATATAATTTGGACCAACCTTCATACACCTTCTATTTAACATAACATAAGCCCTTGGTTTTTCACCTTTTGACAATAACTCATGAAATTTGTCTGGTTAATGTGAAATTTCTTATTTTCTTGCAGCACTTTCCTTTTCTTAGGATTATTCCATTTTCATTTCCATTTATAATTGGACTAAAAAATTATCATGAACTGAAATATTTAATATTTATTGAAAGGAGTTGCAGAGTAGCACAAGTTCAAAGGTAATAAAGAAATCATAAACAGACCACAAACTGAGGTTCTAGGTGGTTTAAAGTAATGGAGACCAAGGGATTCTGCTTGAAAAAGGTCAGCACACTTGATGGGGAGGTATCCCAATATAGTAAAGACCATAGTATGGTTGTAATGATTACCCCTTTCTATAAGAAAATCTACCATGTTATTTCTTTCTCGCCAAGTATGATGGAGCGTCACACTGTTGGGAATGATGATTTTACACATGTGAATAAGATATGCAATAGACTAGGGAGTGGGGGACTTGTCATGCATGGAAGACTGAATGGTGGAAGAGTTTGTTTCAATGGAATCCACTTTGATATTCAGGGAGTTGAAGACTTCTAGTCCATTAAGGACGACATAAGATTCAGTATAAATTGAGTCACCCTGGCCATAGTAGCTTCTAAAGGCTTCCAATACATATCCATGTATATTTCAAACCACTCCTCCACCCCTCATAAAAACAAGGTGAAATGATCCATCCACTTTAAGTTTGAGGCCTTTGATGGGAGGAAACCATCTGACCCAATAATCTCTGAAAAAATAATTCATGTTCAAGGGAGGTTCTTCTCTACACACCCTAACACGCCTCAGAGAGTTTTAGTTCTCCCACATGGGAACTAGGGATCATAATTCAATATCCAATATCTTAGATCAAACATGAAATTCCACCCTTGATCCGGCTTTAACCTCATAGTGGATATTATTTCTGGTGCTCCAAAGAACCCAACAACCGACAATCAAGAGAATGGATATAGCTTTATGTTCATGGTTATTGGTACTCGACTCATGAAACCAGTTCTAAAGGAAATCATTAATGGAAGTACCCTGATGGTTGAGGCTAGTGAGACTTACCATCTCATTCAAGACGGTATCAGTCCATCTACTCTTAAAGAAAAGATGTTCAGAGGACTCCTCAACCAGATTTTGGCAGAACATGCATCAGAAGATCAACGTGATGCCTCTCTTCTTCACCGCCTCTTCCGTTTGAATGGCCTTGTTAATGATCATTCATACAATGAATTTGAACATGGTAGGTATTTCTTTACACCACATCCAATATCCCCATTGAGAGAAGTTAAGATTTCCCTAGAGAGGATGCCTGTAATATTTGGATGAGAATGCTCCTAAGGACGTGGCAGTATATAAAGGATATCAGTGTCCGGGAAGAGGTTTATCAAATGAAATAGATCATGTTCATGGGGGTTAAGGGTGTCCTATCTGAGGGAAGGGTACATGCATTCCTGGGTGAAGGAGATGTCAAGTGTAGAGACACAACAATGACAATATCTTCCCCCACCCAATTGTGGAACCAATAGTTAATCTCGACATTTCCAACAATCCACAAGGAGTTGAATTTAAGAGAAGGGATGTGGAAAAATAAATAATGCCATATATTTGATATTTTACCCTTCAAGGAGTCAACAGAAGGGTTTTACTTCTTAGTGATAAGTTTTCCCCGATGAGAGCATCATTCCATCACCTCTTGGGAAATTTTGGCTAGTAATATTTGCATAGAATCCTCCACCAAATGCAAGTTGATCCCCCCACAAACCACAAGTTTTTACAAATAAGTCCAAAAATCCCTATGGCATTTTCCCTCACCATGCGCATCCTAGATAAAAGAGGTGTTCCCCCTTTCAATATTTAGTATCACTTTTTTCAGGTCCCTGGCCATAAACAGTATGTGCATGGGAATCAAGGACATGACCGAGTTGACCAAAGTGTTCCTACAACCAAAATATTGGAAGTGATTTTTTTTAGTTATTAATGCAGTTAAAGAGTTTACCAACCACACCCTCAAAGTGGTGGATCAAAAGCCTACTCGGGGATAGAGGAGCTCCCATGTACTCCATGGGAATGGATTTCATATGAATTCCTGGTAAATTTTAAAAATTTTTCCAATATCTTCATGAGAAATTCTTAGAGACATGGATACTACTTTTCTCATGATTGACTAGATTACTACCCTATTTACAATATTGACATGGCCTTGTAAAAGCTCGTGATAGATTTTTTTCACCTCCTGATGAATAATATCATGTCATCCATGAAGAGGATATATGAGACACCACTGAACTACCTTCTGTAGGAATAGGGATGGATATGAATTTTGTTTATGTTGTTGGTAAAAAGCCTACTCAATGAGTCTTGGACAAGAATGAATAAGCTCGGGGAGATGGGATCTCCCTGCCTAAGGCCCTTTAGTGATATGAAAAAACTATGGTTCTTCCCCATTAGACAGATTGATATCCAGGGAGATCTATAGAATCTAAAGAAGAGGCCCAGAACCCACTTGGAGAAACCCATGCATTCCATGAACATGTTGATAACTCCCCATTCAATTATATCAAAATCTTTTTCCATGTTGACTTTAATCACCATGTGGTAACTGATTGTTTTATTTTAGATTATGTCAATGGATGCCTGAGATGACCTTCCATTAATGAAACCATTTTTCCCTCTAAAATCCAAGAATATAGATTATTAGAGACCCTCCTATTGAGGAAACTGGTAAGAATTTATTGTGTGGTGTTTCACATGATGATTGGTCTTAGATGGTTTGTGGAGTAGGGTTTTATCACATTCAGAATGATAATAATGGTCATAGTTCAAACCACATGAGGAAGATAGCCGCCTTGGATGTATTCCTTGATAGAACCAATAAGATCATCATTAATCACATTCTAGGATACCACATTAAATACCCCTAGGAACCCATCGAGGATGGGATAACTCTCCTAGATGATGGAGGAGACTACATCAAAAATTTATTTCTCATCCAGAGTACTAGTGAAGGAATCATTGAGGATACTGGAAAAAAAATTGGGAATGCCTTCAATAAAGTCTGAGGGACCACAAGGATATCCTACTTTCATTATTGGATTCTACTCAACTAAAATAGATTTGAAGAAGGAAACAACCATGTCTCCAATCACCAAAGGGTTTGATGTGTATGATCCACCATCCATGTTAATATTAAGAGACAACCCGTTTTTCTTTTCATTGAGGAAAGTGTGGAAGAAAGTAGTGTTATTATCTCCTTCTTTAATCTAGGTGACTCCCCGCTGGGCTAGAAGGATCACTTTGAGACGTCGAGGCTTGTTGAATTTCACCCACATGAGCCCTTGGGTGGGTTTCTTCCACGAGTTGAGATTCATTGCGTGATAGTATAGTTCCAAGGTCCATTGTTTGGAGAAGAAAAAGCATTCTTGGCCGTCATTATCTGTACCCAGGTTGAGGAGAAGATGAGATCAATGGCATTGTAAAGCCAATAAGAAGAAGATTTTAGATGCTGTAGGGTACACAAAAAAAATTCCAAGGAGGCCGCCTATCTTTTCTAGGAAATAGGTGTTCTGGAACAGGAGTGGAAGGCCATAGAGCTTCATTATCACCACCGAAAAGGGAGAATCTCACATATGGTGGACCTCCATTGACCAATAGAAGAGCTGAAAGTTCCGCCGATTGTAGGATCTGGGAATCATTTCCCACATTTTGAAATAATATTCACGGGAGTCCAACACGAAGCAGAGAACTTTCCTCTTTGGCTCTGAGACGCTTGTAGGATGGTTGAGACCCCAGGAGCGGACAACATTTTGAAACAATCTCAAAGGAGGTTTTTTCCACCCCAAAGCAGGCCCAAAAATGCCACCTGAGTAGAGTTGAAGCGTCTTCAAAAGTGGAGGCTAGAACAGATATCACTGGGATCCCGATTGATGGTCCAACACTAGAAGAGGACATAGAGATCAACATCAACATGGGAAGAGATGAGGGGGTATGAGGCTGGTCTGACACTGGTAGCTCCTGTCCAAGATCCAACGTCACCATAACGAGTAGAAAATTTTGAATGTGAGGACTCGTGAGGCTAGATAAATTATCACGCATTCCTTAAAATAATGGTCAAATTTTATATAAAATCATCATGGTTTCTCATGAATAGTTGTGTTAAAAGCATTAAGTAACATCTCATGAGATTTTCATTCTTCTTAAAGGATATATTCCACTAAACCAATCCTTTTATTCCACTCTTTGATTAATTTTCTTCATTCATGATCTAGATTACTTCAATTGAAATGGATTTCCAAGACCTATTTATAGTGGTCCATGGTGTGACCACTTTTTCAAGAGTAGGAGTAACTTCTTCTCATTGGTGTGACATTCTCTATAGCCTACCTAGGTATAATGTTTTCAACAAATTTTTTTTTGTATCACCAATAGTAAACTCACCTTTCCTTATATTTAACATAACATATTTTCAAATCATTTATTCATGTGATTTTTTCACATTTGTGGTTATTTTTTAACATGCATGAATATTCCATGGGCTACACAAATTCACTACGGTCACTTTTATTGAATATCCTACTCATATTCCATGTGTTTCAAAATCTACTTGTGATAATTAGATTCATACCATTCTCATATGTTCATTGCATTAACTCAACTTTTCACCCCCATGATATAGGAATACATTTTCTTCCACGAGTTTATATTTTATACCAAAAAGCATGATACTTGTAACCAAATATTTCATATCACTAGAAGTTGTAATAAAATCATGATCATTTTTTATAGGAAACAATCAAGCCTGCTTTTGTTCCTTTCAATTTTTGTGAAATATTATACTTCATTTTGGATTATTTATAGATAAAAAATATAAAAATTTGTTTATTGTACATTATTTCCTTGTTTTAAATATTTAAATTCACAAAATAATCACACAATACTAAGAAAATATGATTTAATGTCTTTGAGGACTAGCAATATAAGAAATTTATTTTAAAGTGACTTTAAATATTTCTCTTTTATTGAGCCACAATAGTCTCCCTATAGGCTTCTCATAAGTTATAGTCATTTTCATAACATGAGAAAATATAAACATTGGAAAGGGGTGAGATCAAATGACCAGTAATGATAAACATAATTGATAACAATTGAATATCATTAGTGGGCATAAGATGATCATATAAGTATAATAATGATACATAAGAAACTTATACCTAAAAAATCATAGATTGTAAATCATGGAATAAGGCTTGGAATCACATAATACTTGAAAAAAAAAGATTATAGAAACATGAGTGAATTAACATGATCCGTGATAACATAATGTCATATTTAAGAATAAGTATGAAACAATGACATTTTCAAATATGTAACAAAAATTAGAATGGGAATGAATTACTTTAATGAGTAACGCACTTACACCCATGCTTGATTGTCAACATAATTATACCCCTATATATATCACCATTGTGATTCACACACTTTAAAACATGCTTGTGAAAAGCTAAATTGTGCCCATGTTTACATGTATCGTGATATTTTTTTATTTTAACCAATATATTGGAGGGAGTAATCAGACCCCACCCATCATCGTCTATAATTATAAGTAACAATTGAAAGTCATTCACTTATCACATCATAAATAACCCATGGGAATAAAATGGGTATCATAAAACCTTCAAATAAAAATCATTCACTATTAATATAATTAAGAACCCATCGAAATACAATTGTTTTCATATATTTTTCAAGTGGAATCACATATAAAAATCATTCCTATTGATAATAATAAAACCCATTGAAAATAAATGGGTATCTAAGGACATTAAATAACTGTTAGGTAAATACCATTCAATCAAGATAATAAATAATATTATATTTATGCCATAAAAAATAAAGGGTACATAGTTATGTAAACAATTTCCCTAAAGAATCAATTTATGGAATCTATTTGAACGCCCTTAAATCAAAGAAAGGAAATGTAGAGTGTTTTCAATTGAAATACATTAGAATATAGCTCATATTTATACAGATTGTATGATTAGGAAAGATAAATTATGTGATGAATAATTCCTTTATAAGGGGAAAACATTACACAATCCATCTAGAGAAATAATTTTGATGTTATCTTTTGAATATTTCCCTTAATCAGGTATAGGACATATAAAATAAAGATGAAGTAGTTCAAAAATACTTCTAATGTGTTTTAGAAAAATCAATTTAGAAATTATAAATATCATTGATATATTGAAATTATTTTAAAAAATATATTTTTTTAATATTGGATAAAAATAACTTTTTATAGCATGAAAACATAGAGGAAATGTTTTATATGAAATTACAAAGACATTAAAAATTTGAGTTCACAAGAAAAAATCATTTAAATAATATTTTAGAAGACATTTATAAAACGATGAACATACGTGTCACTTTCAAACATTATTTTCAAACAAGTGCAGTGAAAAGATTAAAAAACTTACCTTTGAAAAATAATCACCAATATAGATCCAAGAAAATACATAAAATTAATCAAAGTAAATGTGTGGTGTACGATAAAACACTTGATATGAAATATGGGAAACGTTTTTAATGTTTTGAAATATCTTTATTGAAAACCCATATCATAAAAAGAATAAGAAACATAATTCATAAAATAGGATAAAAAAATATAGATGTAAAATTAAAACATAGTTAGGTTTCTAATTATAAATGAAAACCTTGATGGGAAATGAAATTATATACAAAGAGGGGAAACCATCATTAATGATAATTGGATTTATTCTAAACAATGAGATACTTTTGGGGAATGAAATATAATGAAGGTAAAATAGCTATAATAAAAGGTATTTGCAAACAATATAGGAATATAATGAACCATGAAATAATCAATCATGGTGGAAGAAATCAAGCATGGAACAAATAACCTCAACGGGTAGAAGTATAACTCACTAGAGGGAGTTGAGTTAATAAAAAACCCATACAACTTGGGTATCTTTTGAATCGAAATATATTTAAATAGAGTACAAGACATGGTTCATAAAACTATATTAATAGAATGAATATTTAGAAATAAATTAATTACGATGTTGATACACCCTTCCGAAAAAACATGGTGTATAATAGGGAATATGCCTCAAGGGGTAAAAATTGAGATAATAAATATTTACCATAATTCATATTTTCTTATAAGGAACTTGAATCCCCTATAAAAAAATATCCATCTTAATCATATATTTTAGTACCATATTAATATATAAAACATTTAATAAAATTCATTTATAATTACTCTCTACATTTATATTAGTTAGTTATTGTATATTTATAATATCAGTTGTGAGTAATATAGATCATTTTTAATTAGTATCATAGCAGTAGTGTAGTTATTCATTCTTCCACCATAGTTTATCATTCCCAGATAATAGAATATATTAAAATTTATGTTTTATAATTATTTATAACAATATAATTTAATTCTATTCTAGTTTTTTTGTTCCAATATATGAAACTGTCTTCAAGTATGATTCTGTTAATTTTAACAAACGTCGGTATCTTAATTAATGAGTTTATTATTAATGTTACCATTCCAAAACTCAAAAAAAATTATTTTATTATTTATATCATATATTATCAATTATTAATTTCAAATATTCCTCCATGATATTATATTATAACATTTCAAAAGTAGGTTGTTATACCAACCCATACAGGAATATAACATAATTAAGGGATGATTATATTTATGAAAGTTGATTGTTTTTTAATAATATCATTATTAAAGAATCATAATGATATTATTTATATAATTTTAAAGTTTTAAATTTTATTATAATTTATTTCAAAAACTAATATTGAAATTATATGAAATAGTGAGATACGTTACTTCATAGAGGTGGTAGTCCACACAATGCACAATTAAAGTTTCCATTCCTTGAAAATTTAAACGGAAAAAGGTGGATTATAATTATCATATTATAAATAAATATATTATATATGTGAAATTTATTCTTCAATTTCACCCTTATAATTAGTATATAGAGGTGTTGGTGAAAAAAACTAAAGCTTTCACTCCATGGTGGATGTAGTCTGCACAACATACGAGTGGAGGCTTAGTTTTTTTAACAGAAAAATGAAAATATGGTTAATATGTATTCCATAGGAATAATATTATTATATATTAAAAATACAAATTTAATTGTATATAAATTATAAAATGATAGTTTTGTGGTAATAAATAAAATAAAATAAGTTAGGAAAAAAATTACTCATGTTGAGAACTTTGGCTTTCCCTTATAAGACTCTTTGGAAATGGAGGTTGTAATCCAATATCCTTTGACTAGAGGAACTAGGAAAAGGGATAGGATTATACATGAAGGATAATGGGACTATTATAAGGTGGAATTTTTTTTTGTGGTCATGAAGGGGTGGAGTGAGACCCCTTTTATAAATGCTGATAATGGAATTTTTTTGTAAATATTTATACTTAGTATAAAGATACAAAAAAAGTTTCACATACCAAGAAGACCCCAAAATGGATAATAATAGAGTGCTGGGATGATATGAGGTTTATCATACCACAAACTCTAATATTAACACATGTTTTAGACATTTTTATAAGTCATATACACTTTGAAATTTCACTTTTAGTATTTTTAGTTTAATTGTGGCAAGTAATTTTTACTTACATAATTTAATTTTAATACATAGAAGTAAAATGAAAATAAATATTTAATTTATAATTAATCATTCCATATATAAAATTTATTTTTTAAAATAAAATTTATGCATTTAATAATAAACAATTTTAACAATAGTGATTGTAACATGGAAACCCCAATTTTTAGAAAAATAATGTTTATTCTTAAGCATAACATTTATTTACCAGAAAAACTATCAATTTTATTGAATTTTACGATAAATATTGGTTTATTAAAAAATAAATTATTTTTTTTTATTTCAAATAAATTCAAAACAAAATTTTTTAAAAATCATATTTATTTAAAGGAAAATCCAAAAAAGTTTTTATTTGAAAATATTTCATAACATCTTCAAATTTTAATCATCGGTTTTCTAAATAGAATTTTTAAAATCTATATTTTTAATTTATAAAAAACATTAATGTTTTATAAACTTATATGTCTTTATTATATAATTATAATTCTAAAATTTTGTTAAATTTTTTTTGACTATTAACATAAAAATAAATTATTTTAGAGGAATCTCAAAATTTCATCTTAATCTGATATTGGAATTATAAATCCAACATGTATATTATTTTTTAAATTATATTTTAGGAATTTTTAATTTTTAATTTTACATAAAAATAGAAAATATACTTGGAATTTTTTTTATGAAAACAAAATTTTAAAGTTTTAACCATTATTATTCTTATTTCCTATCAGTTACTAATCCTATATTGTTATTCTATTATATATGTAATTCATGTAAAAAATATTTAACATATTTATTTTCTTTAAATAATTCACAAAGAAAAATATTTCTATTAGAAAAAACACTTTTTAGGAATAAAGGGATCTCATTAATGTTATCAAGGAATTAGTAAATAAACATCCATTTTCTTTGAAAGTCAAAAAGTAAAATGGGAAAAATAAATGTGATGAATAACTTATTACATTATTAATTACCTAATTATAATAATTTCTAGTTACATATCCTGAAATATCATCATATTGTATTTAATCATAAGTTAATCTCTTGTGTCATTTGAGGGTGGTGATTTCGCTAGCATGGATCTTATGGGAATTTCCATGAGTTTGAATTTCTCCTGTATATGATTTCTCATACCCCATAATTGTTTGATTTTGCCTTGTGATTGGTCTTAAGAAGTCCCTAGTGTGGATACTTCCATTCACATCTGGAAAAATTGAGCTTTATATGGGAGAATTCTACTTCCCAATGCCATCTTTTTCATTTTTGTTATTATATTATACATTATGGTTTCTTCCTTTTTTACCCACTAATTTAACATCCATATTATAATGGTAAAATTTTATTTTAACATATCATGGTTTAATTTTAGTTTGTTTTTTCATTTAGAAAATGTGATTAACAATATATGTAATTAATGAAAATAAATTGTGAAATTTTTTGTTGTTACATTCCCCCTTAATAAAATAAATCATGTTATTCCAATTATAATTAACACTTACTAATTAAATTTTTAAGGATATCATTAAGATATTGATGAATCGGGTCTTTATTTCTAAAAATCTAAAAACCTTGGTAACTTGGGTAAGTTTGGTAAACTTACCTATTTATTCATAATAGACATATCCCAACATGGTATTTATTACTAGTTATTTAAGGTAAATACTCCTCATAACTTGATTTAATCCATATAAGGAATCAATTTTCCTAGAGATTTCATCATCAAACTTTTTGTGATAAGTGATAATAAGTTTATTTTGAATTTAAAATATGATCTATTTATTTAAATACTACATTTTATATGTGGATATAATTAATCTATTCCAAAACCCCATCAAATACATCTGAAGGAAGGATTGAAATATTTCAACATGGTACTTTAACATAAACATAATCAGGGATACCATAATTATACCATTAAATGTTTTTATTAAAAAAAATTAAACATATAGACATCTAGTTTATAGTTTTATGTTATGATAAAACACAATTTTTATAAAGTAGTGGGTTGAACAAGACATAAAAATAATACACACTGTTATTGATCGGGTGATTGGTGTTCCTCACTCAATATCATTTTTCGAACAAACTCCAATAGTTGAAGTTGTATTGGATTTACCTTATTCCCTCAGTCCTAAAAATTTATGATGAATATGATTCTCATTATATCATGGAATAAGGTTTTTATTTGGGTAATGACCAACTTCACCTCATTTATGACACTGGACTATTTTTTGTACCTCAAGATGAATGCTATTTTCTTTTATAGTGACCACTGATCTATTAAAATTTCCTCTGTAATTATTTACTCTATACCCTATTTTACCATAGATAAAAACATCTTATAATTCCTTTAATATACTCCATCGGGTGATTTTTACAACATTTTTTACACAATGGAAATTGAAAATCATTTACTTCAACATCTTTATCACCAGAACATTCATAGGACTCCTTCTTAATATTATATTATGAGTTTGAAATCTCATATTTGTTCATTGTAACTTCTAGGATCTAGGTGTCGCCCAAAGGTGCCCCGTACCGGTTGGTCATATGGACTCTAGCGCATTTCCCCAAATGCCAGAGGCTGACGACTAGCAGCGAAGGCTTTGGGTGTGATAGTGGTAAAACTATGCCCTCATTGGAAGAGTAACACTGTAGAATACCAATAATATACAACAGAAGAATAAGTAATACCATATAGTGACTAAACAAAGGAATACTAAAACTAAATAAACAACCGAAGAACATATATAAATGATGCATGAAACATATTTCTAGGAAAGCATCCAAACAAGTCACAATGATGTAATACATAACGAAAACCAAAGTATTGAAAAGTAAATCAACTTCAATAGCATCGAAAGCCTCAGCTTGGTCCCATGCTCTCCAGATCCACATCAATCAAGTACCTGAAGTAGAAGGTCTCATTCCCTTACCTACACCTGCAACAATGTAATTTGTTTGGGCCCAAAAGTATGACCCAAAAAGGGTGTCAGAAGAGTCCTAGTAGGCAACCACCCATACATATGTTCCTAACTATTAATGAATATATATATATATATAACAGGAAAATATGCATAATGAAGTAATAAACAAGGAAGTACTCAAAATTAAATAGTTCTATAGTTTTAACTATATTTATTTACATAAATTAAATATTCAACCAGCCATTCACAAGTAAACCTCTAGGAAATTTATTACAGCCTAACCCCTCTAGTTTAACTTATCATTTAACAATAAAGATATAACTACCACTTGGGATAGCTCAAACAGTTTAACCCCTTTGGTCTCATTCAAACAAAGACTCTCTGAGGAAGAACTCACCGTCAATTCCCCCTATATTATTTCTATGAAAAACTATAAACTCTCTGAGGAATAACTCAACATTAATTCCCCATGTGGTCTCATAACAATAACTATAGACACTCTGAGGGAGCACTCAACATCAATCGCCCATATAGTCTCACAGCGTGAAAAGTGCAAAAAACACTTTGGGGAAGCCCTCAATGTCAATTCCCTCTATGGTCTCACTACACCAGGTTCCCACAACCCTGTGTAAAGCAATCGGGAACACAAGAGATTAAACAGCCAAATTAAATCACAAATAACACATGGCTAAATGGCTACACAGCGTAACCCAAGCACGTCAGATAATATCACTCCATCCTAACAGCACGAGGAATGGAAAACAAAGCTTCCTAACATGCCATCAAAGACCCAACAGACAATATTAAATCAAACATGGGAAAACACATCCATAGAAATTTAAATAACCATATTTACAGTAACAAACCCCATACTCAAGAAAACAAGGCATGGAAGGCATTAACAGGGTTAAATTCCCTAAACACACAATTCCCTAAACTAGGGTAGTGTGCACTTTTTTCACATATAATTCAAAGACAATCTAAGGAATAGAAAAAAAAACCTACCTCAACATTGTACAATCAATATAGTTGAATCTCAGCCTCTGAATTGACCTATAATTCCATAGATCTACAAGAACTTCTAAAGCATTCAACCAAGGATATATCACGATGGAGGAGGAATCAAGAGATGAAGATCTATAATAAGGAAGAACTCGTTGTGGCGATTCCAACACAATCAACGATGTTTGATTTAGAGAACGGACAACCAAATGGGGGATCCAAGAAGAATCAATGATATCTATTTATCCTAGGCGAGATGAGTTCATAAAAAGATAGTTCTGTCAATGAGACGTGACCCCAGCCTAATATGACAATTAAAAATAAAAATATACTGTGTGTTCCCAAAGGATACACGGAATGTATAGGCATTTACTGATCCCTACTTTAGGAAATCTCCAGGTTACCTCACACGGCTGTGTACTCAGCCCTTACACGGCCAGTACACAGCTACCCACAATAGCTGGGTACATGGCGTGTACTCCAATGTACCTATACTGTACTCCTTAAATTTCTATATTCTCCCATCTTTTTCAAAAACACCCGAAATCATGATCCATAACTGAAAATAAAGATCTAGGTTCTTACAAACTTCCACCATAAAGATATTTGTCCTCGAATTTCCCTAGCAATGTGTCAATGAAGAAGAATCCTTGAACAACTCTGGCTAATGTGATTGTACATCAGCCTCCCTCTTTCAAGTCTCGTCCTGTATTTGCTCGTGCTACCATAGCACCTATACCAGAAGAAACAAACCGGTCATGGAGAACCATCATGCTAAGATCAATAATCAATATAGGATTCTCCTCGAACTATGTGTCCATCTCTAACTCAACCTCCTCGGGGTAGAAAACATGAGACGGGTCTGAGATGTAACCCTGTAGCTGAGAAACATGGAAGACGCCATGCATATCCCATTACCTCTGAGGTAACTACAACCGATAGGCAACTGGCCTGACTCTCTCCAAAACCTCAAAAGGCCCAATGTATCTCAATGAAAGCTTTCCCTGTCTCTTAATCCTTATGTGTCCCAACCTCGGTGTGACAAGTAAGAAAAACTGATCTCCAGCCTTGAACTCCAGAGGTCTTCTAAATGGATCAACATAAGACTTATATTTTGATTTTGCAGTAGCCATCCCCTTCTGAATCAACACTATTTGTTCTGTGGTCTCCCGGACAAGACAAAGTCCCATCATAGTTGCCTCTCTATCCTCCATCCAGCATAGGGGTGACCAGCATGGCCTACCATACAAGGCCTTCTAAGGTTTCATCTGAATAGTTTCTTGAAAACTATTATTGTAGGAAAAATCCACCATAAGTATGTGTTTCTCCCAAGAACCTCAAAAATCTTGGAAGCATGCTCGAAGCATGATCTCCAGAACCTGAATCGTTTGCTCGGACATGTCATCTGTCTAGTGATGGTAAGATGTACTCAGAAGTACCTATGTACCCAAAGCCATATGTAGTCCCAACCATATCTGAGAAGTAAAACCGGCATCACTTTCTGAAATGATAGAGTGCGGAACCCCATGAAAACACACAATTGCCCAATTGTACAACCTTCCCAGCTCATAAACACTGAAGATATCCTTTATCGGTAAGATGTGTGAAACCTTCATTAGTCTATCAATGAAAACCCAAACTACAAAATTTCCACAAGGTCACCTGGGTAAACGTATCATGAAGTCTGTCGTGAAATCATTCCACTTTCATTTAGGAATAGGAAACTGCTGCAAAAGCCATACTGGTTGATAATGCTCTGCCTTCACCTGCTGACAGTTGGAACACCTCATCACAAAACCAGAAACATCTATCTTCATGCCTGGACACCAATACTGATGGTGTAGATCTCTATACATCTTGGTGACACCTGGATGAACTGCCCAAACTGATGAATGAAAATTCTGCATTAGATCCTCGCATATGTATGCTGACACCCATATGCACCCATGGAAGCACAAGATCTCATCCTCACCTGTGGTCCATCCGGGAATAGGGTCCTCTCCTAAAACACTCTCCCACAAGACTAGACCTTTAGCATCATATAGAGGCCTCATTCGCACTTTCTCAAGAAGAGTAGAGGTAACAACTACAGAAGAAATAAATTTTTATCCCTGTCTGTCGTGAACCTCCAAATGCATCTCAGAGAACATAGCCATAAGATTCTAGTCACTGCTAGCCTCCTGAACTGCATGTATCTGAGGCCTCTGTCTCAATACAACAATTACTTCATTGCCTATACCAGACATATAGGCATGTTCAAAGTCAAAGGACAGAAGTTATTCAACCCACCTTCGCTATCTCAAATTTAGATCGTTCTGAGTGAAGATATACTTGAGACTCTTTTGGTTGGTGAAAACAAAACAAATTCTCTCCCAAAAGATAATTTCTCAAACAATGTAAAGCATTAACAACTGCATCCAACTCATGATCGTGTGTTGGGTAATTCCTCTAATGTGGACTCAATTGTCGAGACCCGTACCCTACATAAGCACTGATCTCAGCCTGATACCTGATGCATCATAGTAAACTATATAACTTTTTCCTAGCTCTGTTAAAACTAGTATCGGTGCTGAATTCAACCAATCTTTCAGCTCTTGATAGTCTTACTCACAAGAATATGTCCACAAGTACTATGTACCCTTCTTAGTTTGGCCTATCAGTGCTGCTGATAAGCATGAAAAGTCCTATATAAAATGTCTGTAGTAACCATCCAACCCTAGAAAACTCCGTACCTCAAAGACATTCTTCTGATGCTCCTAAGAAACTACTTCTCTCACTTTCTCTGGGTCTACTGATACTCTTTTCTCTGAGATAACATGACACAAGAAGTTAATCTATTCCATCCAAAAGTGGAATTTTGAGATCTTAGCATATACCTAATTCTCTCTCAGTATACTCAAAATGTTCTCAAGATGGGTAGCATGGTCATGTTGAGTGTGATAGTACACCAAATATCATCCATGAAAACCACCACAAAGGAATCAAAGTATGGATAGAAAACATGGTTCATTAGTTCCCTAAAAACATTAGGCATGTTGGTGAGACCAAACGACATAACCACATAGTATTATAGACCATACCTACTACGAGAGGCTGTAAGAGGTATATATGATGGTATAACACACAACTGATGATAATCGGATCTCAAGTCAGTCTTTGAGAACACCTGGTCTCCTTGAAGCCGATAAAAAAGATCATCAATCCTTGTTAGGAGATATTGGTTCTTGACCGTCAATTGGTTCGTGTTTGGATAATCCACACAAAGTCAGATGGTGTCATCCACATTCTTTAAAAACATGATATGCGAAGCCCAAGGAGAGGTACTAGGTCGGATGAAACCCTTTACTTGCAATTCTTATAACTGCTTCTTGAACTCTTGTAACTCTGGTGTATCCATATTATAAGGAAGAATGGACACCGGTGTCACTCCTGGTACAAGATCAATAGAAACCTTTACCTCATGCTCTGAAGGAAAACCTAAAAAGTCCTCTGGAAAGACCTCCCTAAAACAATCCACCACTTGAGGAAAGTCCATCTGTGAAGTTACCTATTCATCCAGGTATAGACTAGAAATCTAGGTTTTAACTCATCCCAAACCATGATGCTCGGGTCCCACTCTACTTTCCTGGACATCCCATTCGCCCTTATGTAGAAACAAATTGCCCTCTGGTGATGTGAAACTGACCCTATAGCGATAGCAGTCGAAAACATCCTGTTAGGGAACCAAACATTCCATTCTAGGAATTAAATCATAACCTAACATCTCTATGATATAGAGGTACCATAAGATGTTACACCCACCAACCTCAAGAGGGAACTCCTTGTACTGAGGTACACTAGCCATTCTAGTCTCCAACAGAGTGTCTAGCATCATGATATCAGCAAAATTAAAGATGAAAATCCCAGGGCACTCCACAACAACAATAGATATGAAACTATGGGAAGCCCCTGTATCAAAAAAGTGAAGAAGCTAAAACTGAGGCAACTAGAATCGTACCTCTAACTCTAGAGGGTATAGGATCCTACTCTTGTTGGTTCTCCTTCACTACAAAAGTATGACATGTACTGTGGCCCTCCGACCCTCCCTGACCACCCTGAGCTAATCCACCTTGTTGCCACTAAAATCCTAGAGACTAGCTAACACATCCACAACCTCCACCTCAACCTGAATGGACGGAAAAGCTCCAATTTCCAGACTGATGAAAAATTTGTGGTCTTGCTCTTGAATGAGGAGTCATAGAAGAACCTCTTTCATCAGCTGCTAGTGAGAAAAACTAACAGAAACACTGAAGATGACCCATCTTGTAGTAAGATCGGCACTCAACTGTGTCCTTGTATTCTCGCCCTTCCCACATTGGTAGCGTACCACCTAGATACATGAAGGCACATCCCACTTACTCAGATCTCCACATGTAGACTCCTTGCGACACTTTTTACTATCAGGCGGAGAAGCACCGACTCTGGATGTTGAACTACCTTAGCCCACATCTCTGGAATCCCTCAAATTGCAGTCTATGATCAACATATGGTTTACTATGGGAAGACATGGTTTTCAAACTGATGATGTTCACCTGATACTACTAGAAATTTGGGCTATAGACACAGTTTTATAGGTCCGTGGCTATAGCATTTTTATTTCCATGATTTAATTAAATCTCTATGGCTAAATCAATATTACACTGTGGGTGTCTATTTTTTCACAATCTGAATCGGGATCCTCCTCCTCCCCTGATCCACAGCCCTCCTCCTGCTCCCCCAATTCACAGCCCAATCATTGTGCATCCCTCCTCCCCGATGACGTCTCCTCCTCTTCAAAGCCCTCTTTCCCTCCCCCGATTCGCAGCCTTATCACCGTGAAACCCTCCACCCTGATGACGTCTCCTCCTCCTCGTAGCCCTCCTCCTCCTCCTCTGATTCGCAGCCCTATCACCGCACAGCCCTCCTCCTAGACGACGTCTCCTCCTCTAGAAGATCTCCCCAATGATCTCACCATGCAGCCCTATCTCACTGTAGCGCCCTCATCCCTGACGAACTCTCCCACAACAGCACTCTCCTCCCAGACGACCATTGTCACTGCAGCACCATCATCCCCGACAACCTCTTCTTAGTAGTCTCACCATTTTCAGGTAGAAGCATACCGCTCTTCATGAAATTGAGACTGATTCTCTAATGGTATTCAATTACCTTCTCAGATGCAGTCTCACACCATGGACTATTGAATACGCCATACGCAGATGAAATTTTTTGTTGAAAAACAACCTGGAGGTTCTTCATGCTTGGCATGAAAGGAACACAGTGGCAGACTTTCTAGGTTCAAAGGTGAATTATGAATAAGAGGATACTCTATTCTAAGGTCTCAGATCACTTCCAGGGGAGGGAAAAACCTTGTCATCATAGATTCTCCTGATCTTCACCATTACAGGCCGACATAATTCTAGGTGAGATTTTTTGTCTTCCCCTTTGTTTGATTATTTTATAAACTTGGTTTGTACCTTCTTAGAAATAATTGATTTATTCTAAAATGTAGTTTTTAGATCATGATTTATTAATCATTGGAAAACAAAACCAATCCACCTTTATCATATTTGATATCTATAATAAGATTTTTATTTCAGGTCTTGTGAAAGGTACATCATCTATCCAAAAACAAAATATTGGGAATTTATATTTCATTCAAAGGAACATTAGATACATTTTTTTTCTGATACCATTTCATCTTCTTCTATGAACATTGAGGAACTTTTTCTTATGTTTGATACTTATGAGGTTTGATAGATATGTACAAGGGGAGGTATCTTCTTGCAGTGGGTAGGGCAGCAGCCAATTAGGAAATCAATCCCGAACCCCTGGGTTGTACACTTACCAATGGAGGGGTGGGGTTAATAATAGTCAGGGATAACATTGTAATTTTTCTTTCAGTTTGTTTGTTAGTTGGTCAGTTACTTTGTTGTTTTGTTGGGATGGGTTATAAATAGAAAGGAAGGGAGTTTGGGGCTGATATTCTGGAGATTCCAGTTGGTAGGATCTTATCCTAGGCTTGGGAGAGAGAAGTATTCTCGGATATTTTATACAAATTCAACATGGTTTCTCATGAATCGTTATGTTACAATCATTGAGTAATATTTCATGAGATTTTCATTCTTCTTATAGGATATATTCCACTAAACCAATACTTTTATTTCACTCTTTGATTAATTTTCTTCATTCAAGATCTATATTAATTTAATTGACACTGATTTTCAAGACCTATTTATAGTTGTCCATGGTGTGACCACTTTTTCAAGAGTAGGAGTAACATCTTATTATTGGTTTCACATTATTCATAGCCTAGATGGGTATAATTGTATCAAAAAATTTCTTTTTTGTATCACCCATAGTAAAGTCACCTTTCCTTATATTTAACATAACATATTTTTGAATTATTTATTCATGTTATTTTGTCACATTTATGGTTATTTTTAACATGCATGAATATTCCATGGTAGACACATATTCAATACAGTTACTTTTATTGAATATACTACACATATTTCATGTTCTTAAAAATCTACTAGTTATAATTAGATTAATACCTTTCTCATATGTTCATTGCATCAACTCAACTTTGAATCCCATCATATAGACTTACATTTTATTCCATGAGTCGATATTGTATACTAAAAATCATGTGACTTGTACCCAAAATTTTAATATCACTATAAGTAGTAATAAAATCATGATCATTTTTTATAGGAAACAGTCAAGCCTTATTTTGTTCCTTTCAATTTTTCTGAAATAGTATACTTCATTTTGAATTATTTATAGCTAAAATCATAAAAATTTGTTAATTGTACATTATTTTCTTGTTTTAAACATTAAAATTCACAAACTAATCACACAATACTAAGAAAAAATACTTTGATGTGTTTGAGGACTAGCAATATAAGAAATGTGTTTTAATGTGACTTTAAGTATTTCTCTTTTATTGGGCCACAATAATCTCCCTCTAGGATTCACATAAGTTATAATAATTTTCATAACATGAGAAAATATAAACATTGGAAAGGGGTGAGATCAAATAATCAGTAAGGATAAACATAATTGATAACAATTGATATCATAAGTTGTTATAATATCATCATATAAGAATAATAATAATACATAAGAAAATTATAACCAAAAAATCATAGCTCATAAATCATGGAATAAGGGTTGGTATAACATAATACTTGAATCGAAAGATTATGGAAACATGAGTCAATAAACATGATCTGTGATAACATAATGTCATATTTAAAAATAAGTATAAAACAATGACATATTTCAAATATGGAACCAAAATTAGTATAGGAAAACATTACTTTCATGAGTCATGCACATACACCAATGCTTTAGAGACGACATAATTATACCTCTATATATATCAACATTGTGATTCACACACTTTAAACCATTCTTGTGAAAAGCTAAATTGTGCCCATGTTTATATATATCGTTATATTTTTTATTTTAACAAATATATTGGAGGGAGTAATTGGACCCCACCCATCATCATCTATAATTATAAGTAACAATTAAAAGTCATTCACTATTTATATAATTAAGAACCCATCAAAATACAATTGGTTTCATATATTTTTCAAATGGAATCACATATTAGAACCATTCCTAATAATAATAATAAAACACATTGAAAATTAATGTGTATCTAAATAAATTGAATAACTTTTAGGTAAATACCATTCAATCAAGATAATAAAGAATATTATATTTATTCTATAAAAAATAAAGGGTACATGGTTATGTAAACAATTTCCCTAATCAATCAGTTTATGGAACCTATTTTAATTCCCTTAAATCAAAGGAAGTAAATGTAGAGTGTTTTTAATTGAAATACATTTGAATATAGCTCATATTTATATATAGTGTATGATTAGGAAAGATAAAGTCGATGATGAATCATTATTATATAAGGGTAAAATGTTGGGAAAATCCATCAAGGTATCATTAAAGCATTTTTGAGGTGATTGTGTTTGTTGACAAAGTGGACATCTGTGTTGTGATTGTTGACAAAGAAAAACATGACATACAAATTTGTTGACAAAGTGGATTTCAGGGTGGAATGTTGAGTTCAAGGTTTGTGGTTAATGATCCATGTTTAATTCAAGAATTTCGATAAAGGAATGGATGATCTGGAGGCATTACAAAAAGAGTAGATACAAGGTGGCGCTGTTTTTCAGTGTTTTCTAAATTTTTGGGCCTAAAAATCGACAAATGGAGAAAAGTGGTTTTGGAAAAGGGACTTGTGTGCCGTTGTCTTCAAGGAGCGAAAACTTTCACGCCATTTGTTTTTCACGATCATAAAATAAAAAATATGTAAAAGGGAAAAAGGGCGCTCATGTTTTAGGTTTGGTCGTGCAAGTGACTTGCACGGCAGAGACTTGTGCACCAAAACTCGCACGCCAAGAGGATACTTTCACGCCTTTACGTAGGGTGTCCAAATGCCAATAAATAGAGATCGACCCCTCCTCATTCGGTGTGAGTACATCACTTAGAGAAAATCAGAGCTCCCGTCACGCAGGTGTGGTGGTCACACAAGTGGCGGTGTGGTCGCGCAAGTAGAAGTTGCGCGCCAGTTGATTTATGTGCGGCCAGAGTGGTTTGGGTGATAAAGGAAGGGCATTGCCCATGGTTTAAGTTGAATAAGGGGGTGTCGTGCAATTGGTTTGGTGACACTTGTGTGCCCTGTTTTTAAGAAGCGTGATAGTTGGTGGTTGTGCGCCAATATTGGTTTGCGCGTAAAAGGGTGTGAGTCACGCAAGTTTGGAGTTGCAAAAGCTCATGTTGCGCAAGTGGATGAGGTGAACTTTTGCGCCAGTTATAACTTTCATGCGGAGACTTGCATGCCATATTGAAGAAGGTTTCTAGTTACAGTTGAATCACGACATTGATTCAGGGTTACGTGGAAGCTGGGATATTTCTCGATACATTCGTTTCAAAGTGAGATTCATCTATAGGTCAAAGTTGGAATTCAATAGAGAATCTACATACAACAGAGGATACATTCATTAGTGATAATGAAGATACCTACAGGTATATAAACTGTGAGTGGATTCTTTCCAGAGCAGTGAGGAAAGGAAGAGGAAGAAGGTGATCCTCTCCACCGGCAGTTAGCTAGAGAGAGAGAGACAGGGAGTGACCCTTGGGAAAGCAGTGAACCGACCCTAAACATTGTAAAGTAAGTGATTCTGAGAATAGAAGTGATCTATCTTGAACTTTTTAAATAGAAGTGTTCTTTTTAGTTGATTTGGTATAGCAGCACATCGTCGTTGTATACTCCTTGAACGTAGCGTAGTGAGGGTGAACCAAGTAAAAATCTATGTGTCTGCCTGCTTACTTCTCTGCATTGCATTGAAAGCATCATCATTAGATAAAGAAGAAAATAAGTGATCATAATTAACACACAAGTGAAAAAAAGTGAACTTGTAATAAATAGGTCAAGATTCAGTGGGGTAGGAAGAATTTTGATAAAGAATATCCATACCCTGATTCACCCCCCCCCCCCCTCTCAGGGTATATGGGCCCCTATTGGTCCTAAAAATTTGTATTAGAGGGAAGGTTGATTTTATCAGATTTGTTTTCTTCGACTTGTTGTAGTATATTTTTATGGTTAAATCAGTCTTCTCTTATCTTGGTGTGCCATGGAAAAGGGAAAAACATCAAAAAAGAATCAGAAGTCTGGTAATATTCCTTAGTGTGGAAGTATGTATGGAAAACGTGTGATTCAATTAAAAGAATCAATCAACTTACTGAACGAAGTCCTGGATGAATTTGATAGGGAAAATATTGATTCACTCAATCATGATGTAGGAATGAGTGAAGAACCTGACATTCCATGTGATGTTGGAACTACTGATGATGAAGAAACCACCATAAGTCGAAATGTGGAAGTTGTCCACAAAGAGAAGGAATTGGATCAGAAATTCACTGATGAAATTAAATCTAAATATATTTGGATCCAAGCACTAGAAAATGATATCAACAAGCTAAGAGGTTTGAATCAAAGGCTTATTGACATAGCTACTAATCTGAGGGAGCAGAATGATTCTCAAGATGAAGAATTGAGATAGAGATCCGCAAAGGTAGAAAAATCAAAATTTGGTGTCAAGGGGAAGAATATGAACACAGATGAGATTAAAAATTTGAAATCTAAAAATGATTACTTTGATACATAGCTATCTGAACTAGTTCAGAAGAATAAAAGGCTCTAACAGGTCAATGTATCTGTCTCTGAATCTGTTTCTCAAGAAAAATTGAAATTAAAGGAGAAAAGTGATATGGTAGAGAAGCTCACACGAGAACTGAAAGATGAGATGAATTGTGGAAAAAATCTCATAAGATAACATAATGCCCAACTTGAATCAAGTGATATGAATATTCAGAAGTTGAAAGAATAGATAAAATCATTAGAGAATGATGTGTAGAAATCCAATGCTAGCAGAAATACTAAAATGAAGGATGCCTTGAACTTACTATTTGATTATCCTTCAGCAGGTTATAAGGAAATGAAAAGAAAATTTTCTATTTCTGAAAAGAGGCAAGAACACATTTTCTCAGCTCATATACCATATAGTTTGGGAAAAACTATTATTGGATTTAATGAATCCCCTCCCATGCATTATAGAAATAGAGTCGTGAACAATTCCAGAAGTAGGGAAAATCCTGTAGGTGCTAGAGACAATCCTAAGAGGATAGTTACAAGAATTAGTGATGACATGTGCTATTTCTACGGGATTCATGGACACACATCAAGCATATTTTCAGAGGTTCATAAATACATTTCATATTGTAAAGACAGAAACAATAATAAATTTGAGAATTAGAAGAAGTGTCATGAGAAATCATAGAGTGGAGTCTCTCTGAGGAAAGAATTCATTAAATTCTATTACTGTGGAAGAATGGTACACACCATGAATATGTGTTAGGAAGCTCAGGATCTCAATGTCAAAGGAAGAACTCAAGATGCATCAACATCTCGGTTGAGAGATGATGAAATTAGGTATGCCTTTAAAGGAAGAGGTTTCATATGTTCTAATCATTGTCATTTGTCTAGACATTGCAGAAAGAAGAAAGCAGGAAAGGGAAAGGAACTTGAAAGGAGATTCATGAATCTAGAGGTGTATAATGAGAAATCATACACTGGAAGACAAGGTGGTAAATTGGAGAATCGGTTTAGAGACTCAGGGGAATCGCATGAAGATGAACTAAAGGTGTATCAATCACCTCCTCTTTCACACTCACAACCACTCTATAAGAAAGAACATGAATAAATCTGGATAAAAGGGAGGAAATTCTATAGCTGTGAGTAAGAAGAATGTACGTTCAGTGGAGGACCTACCACTAATGAAAAATAGCGTGGTGACTCAAATATCTGATAAAATAAAGACGAATAAAGAATGCATTGAAAAATTCACATGCATTGTTCCATAGTGATAATTGGAGGAAAGAGAAATACCCCTACAATGGTGGAAGAAGAAAGGTAATGTGACAAGTATAAACATTCCTACCCAGAGAAGGAGTCAAGGGAAATGGGATTTTGGTGGAAACTCAAAGAAGGAAATGTGTACCGGTTGGATTAATCCCCAAACTGTGAAAAAGGCTAAGCCTGTAAAGTCCACATATCAGAAAATGACTCAGAATGTGGGTAACGAATGCTTAGTCATATGTCCAGAGCAATTAAAATTGGCTAGGTGGTTAGAAGAAGAAAGGAAAGAGTGTGATTCTATTAAAGAAATAATCAAAGGGTTGACCCATCAGGATCACTGCATTCCCCATCCCGAGGATTCCATAAGAACCCCTCTCCCTATATATTTAAATGTTGTTAACTAATGATTCAAATGTTTTAGGTTTTAGGGATATATGATCCAAGGGGAAGTTTCATTTAAAGATGCAAAGTGGATAAGTGATGTGCTTCAGAGTTTCAATTGGTGCAAATCAGGTATCTAAGTTGAAGAAGAAAGGGAGGAACATAGCACAATAGGAAGAGACTGCGTTATTAACTTTATCTCTTGTTTCATACATGGAGTTTCCAACTCAGTAGGCTTAGTGATTTTGTTAATGTCTCAATGCTGAGTGGAATATTAGAATAAATGATGCAAGATAAGAATAATGTTTATGAGTTTAAATAGTGGGCCTAACCCCAAGAAGTGTTGCATAACATAGGGGGATCATTCAATAAGAAAACCAGATTCAAGAGCCATCAAAGAAATAATTGGATGACTCAGCTTAAGTGTTGCCTATCGAGGGAAGAATGAAACACATGGAGAAGCGGCAATAAACATTCATCTAACTCTTATCTATTTTGTTCTAACAAGTGGTATTAGCTGGAAGTTTTCAGGATACCAAGAAGCTACAAGAGAGTATCAACAATATTTCAACAAGAAGCTCAGAAAAGTAGTTGAACGAATTGATACTACTAAATAATGAAATAATGAAAAATTTCCGGACTAAATGGTTGAAGAAGGAATCTACATAGGGGGAGCAGAAGTGACTGATGCTGATTCAGAAAATAATCATATGTGGAATATTGTTTCGATGCCGGCAGATAAGAACGTCATCGGGACTAAATGGGTCTTTCGCAACAAGATTAACAAATATGTCACAGTAATTCGAAACAAAAAATGACTGTTGTGCAATGGATACTCCCAAATAGAGGGTATTGCTATTGATGAGACATTTGTACTGGTTGCAAGGCTGGAGACAATCATATTATTCCTAGCCATTGAAGTGCAATGGAAGTTCAAAGTGTTCCAGATGGATGTCAAATCTGCATTCTTGAATGGGATTCTAGAGGAAGAATTTTATATTGAGTAGCCAGATGGTTTTCTAATTCATGAGGATAAGAACAAGGTTTGCAGACAGAACAAGGCGTTGTATGGGCTGAAACAAGCACCAAGTGCATGGTACTCAAGATTTGATCAATACTTGAAGAATCTTGGTTTCTAGCGTGGGGAAGTTGATTACAATCTCTATTTCAGCAACGATAATAATCAAAGGATGATGTTGTTGATGTATGTCGATGAAATAAAATTTGGCGGATCAGATGAAGCTCAGTGAATACAGTTTTCCGATTTTATGAAAACTGAGTTTGAAATGTCAATGACTAGAGAGCTAACGTTTTTCCTTGGTCTACAGGTGACACAAGTAATGAATGGAACATTAATTTCTCAATCCAAATATGACAAGGATATTTTGAAAATATTTGGAATTGAAAATTACAATGATATAAAGACTCTGGTAGCTACCCAGATGAAATTGTCCCAATATGAGGATGGCAAGGAAGCTAATATCACAAAATAGAGGAAAATTATTGAAAGTTTGTTGTACTTGACCACAACATGTCCGACAATGTTTTCGCCACATGCCAAGCAGTGAGATATCAGAGTAATACCAAGGAAAGCCACATGCTTTCTGTGAAAATAATACTTTGGTATATCAAGGGCACTGTGGATTTCGGCTTGACATATAATGACAAATCTCAGAAAGAGTTATTAGGATATACTGATGCAGACTGGGCCGGTTCAGGGGATAATAGAAAATCAATCTCAGGTGGTGCATTCTATCTTGGTGGATTATGTATTTCTTTTATAATCAAGAATAAAGATTGAATTTCATTGAGCACCATATAATTTGAATATATTGTGGCCACTCAAGCATGCACTTAGTTATTGTGGATGATGCAACAGCTTGATGATATGGGAGTTGCAGTGAAGTCTCCGATCAAAATCTAGTGTGATAACTCAAGTGCCATCAATAATAGAAAAAATGTAGTTCATCACTCAAGGACAAATAACATTGAGATAAAGTATCATTTTATCAAGGAGAAGGTTGAGTAGGGAATCCTGAAGTTGGAGTATGTGCCTACAGAGCAATAGGTTGCAGACATTCTGACAAAGGCCTTACCAAAGGAAGATTTTGAGAGGCATCAACTTGATATAGGAGTTAAATCGCTTCCCCTCACTTAAAAGAGTGTGGATATGGGACCCCCCCCCTATCCTAGAGGAATGATGTGTTTTTTCATAATAGGATGATATGTGTTCTCTACTCTGTTACAGACCGCAAAGGAGTAACCTTTGGGTTCATTGACAAAGGGGGAGAAAATAGTGATTGTTCAAGGAGGAGATAGTCTGGTTATTTGATAAATCATGATTGATATGGGGACAAGCTGATAGGTAGAGTAGTAAAATAGGGGGAGATAAATGAGATAGGGGGAGTGTTTTAAATCTGATGATGCTAGAAGTGATCGATCAAATAATAGATATCACGACAGCTGAGGATCGTGATAAAAGTAGAAGAGTGGTTTTGGAATGTGGTGAGATTATTTCCAAAAAATGGTATTAGTTTGTTGTAAACAGTGGCTGTCAGAGTTGAAGTGATTCATTGATGAACTTTTAATTTACTCTTGTTTCTAATGACGAGCATTTGTCATATAGGCTTAGAGTATGTGTTGAGTAAATCCTTGATCGCTATCGGAATCGCAATAGGTTAATGGTGAATGAATAATTAATGATGTATCTTTTTTTGGAAGGGTTGTCAACAAACCCAAAGGGGGATATTGTTGGGAAAAAATACCTCAAGGTATCATTGAAGCATTTTTGAGGTGATTGTGTTTGTTGACAAAGTGTACATATGTGTTGTGATTGTTGAAAAAGAAAACCATGACATACAAATTTATTGACAAAGGGGATTTCATGATGGCATGTCGAGTGCAGGGTATGTGGTTAATGATCCATGTTTGATTGAAGAACTTGGAAAAAGGAATGGATGATCTGGAGGTGGTACAAAAAGAGTAGATACAAGGTGGCCCCATTTTCTAGTGTTTTCCAAATTTTTGTGCATTAAAATCGACAAATGGAGAAAAGTGGTTTTGGAAAAAGGACTTGTGCTTCGTTGTCTTGATGGAGAGGAAACTGGCATGCCATATGTTTTTCAAGATCAAAACATCAAAATATGGCAAATGGAAAAGGGGTGATCATGTTTTAGGGTTGGTCGCGCAAGTGACGTGTGCGGCAGAGACTTGCACACCGAAACTTGTGTGTCGAGAGGAGACTTGTGCGTAGTCGCGTAGGGTGTCCAAATTCCTATAAATAGAGATCGACCCCTCCTCAACCAATGTGAGTTCAACACTTAGATAAAATCAGTGCTCCCGTCGCGTAGGTGTGGTGGTTGCGCAAGTGGTGGTGTGGCCACGCAAGTAGAAGGTGCGCGCCCGTTAATTGATACGCGGCCAGAGAGGTTTGGGCAATAAAGGAAGCGAATCGCCCAAGTTTTGAGTTGAAGAAGGGGGTGTCGCTCAAGTGGTTTGGTGACACTTATTCACCATTTTTTGAAGAAGTGTGATATTTGGTGGTTTTGCACCAATATTGGTTTGGGCGTAAAAGGGTGTGAGTCGCGCATGTTTGGAGTTGCAGAAGCTCGTGTCATGCAAGTGGTTGAGGTGGACTTGCGCTCTTGTTGTAACTTGCAAGCCGAGACTTGCACGTCGGCTTGAAGAAGGGCGCCAGGTATGGTTGAATCATGATAGTGATTCAGGGCTACGTAGAAGCTGGAAGATTGCCTGATACCTTCGGTAAAAAGTGAGATTCATATACGGGTGAAATTTGGACTTCAACCGAGCATCTACATACAACAAAAGATGCATCCATTTGTGATAATGAAGAGACCTACAGGTCTATAAACTGTGAGTGGATCCTTTTTAAAGCAATGAGCAAAGGAGGAGACAGATGGTGATCCTCTCCACTAGCAGTGAGCCAGAGAGAGAGATACGAGGAGTGACCCTTGGAAAAGCAGTGAGCTGACCCTAAACATTGTAAAGGAAGTGATCCTGGGAATAGAATTTATCTATCCAGAACTTTGTAAACATCAGTGTTCCTTTTAGTGGATTTCGAATAGTAGCACATCGTCGTCGTATGCTCCTTAGACATAGCCTAGTGAGGGTGAACCAAGTAAACATATTTGTGTCTGCCTGCTTACTTCCTTAAATTGCATTCAAAGCATAATCATCAGATAGAGAAGAAAAGGAGTGATCATAATTAACACACAAGTACAATAAAAATTACCCTTTTAATAAATAGGTCAATATCCAGTGGGGTATGAAGAATTTTGAAAAAGAATATCCATACCCTGATTCACCCCCCCACTCAGGGTATATAGGCTCGTATTGGTCCTAACAGAAAACATTACACAATCTATCCAAAGAAATAATTTTTATGGTATTTTTTGAATATTTCCCTTAATCAAGCATAAGATATATAAAATAAAAATAAATTATCTCAAAAATAATTCTAATATGTTTTAGAAAAATTAATTTGGAAATTATAAATATCATTGATATTTTGAAATTATTTTAAAAAATATATTTTATAAATATTGGATAAAAATTAATTTTTTATATCATTAAAACGTAGAAGAAATTTTTTATATGAAATTACAAAGACATTAGAAATTTTAGTTCACAAGAAAAAAAATATTTAAATAAAATTTTTGAAGATATTCATAAAAATATGAACATATATGTCACTTTCAAACATTATTTTCAAAAAAGATGAGTGAAATGATTGAAAAATTTACCTTTGAAAAATAATCACCAATAATGATCCTATAAAATACATAAAATTTATCAAAGTAAATGTGTGGTGTATGATAAAACACTTGATATGAAACATGGAAAACATTTTTAATTTTTTGAAATATCTTTATTGAAAACTCATATCATAAAGAGAATAAGAAACATAATTCATAAAATATGATAAAAACATATAGAGGTAAAATTAGAGAAAAAAATATAGGTTTCCAATTATAAATGAAGAAATTTATGGGAAATGAAATTATAGAAAAAAGATGGGAAACCAGCATTAATGATAATTGGATTTATTCTAAACAATGAGATACATTTGGGGGAATGAAATATGATTAAGGTAAAATAACTAGAATAAAAGGTATTTGTAAGCAATATTGGAATATAATGAACAATGAAATAATCAATCAAGTTGGATGAAACCAAGCCTGGAACAAATAACTTCAAGGGGTAGAGGTGTAACTCAATAGAGGGAGTTGAGTTAACAAAAAACCCATACCACATTGGTATCTTTTGCATTGAAATATATTTAAATAGAGTACAAGATATGGATCATAAGACTACATTAATTCAATTAATATTTAGAAATAAATTTATTAGGATGTAGATACACTGTTCCCAAAGAACATGGTGTATAATAGGGAATATGCCTCAAGGAGTAAAAATTTGAGATAATAAATATTTACTTAATTCATAATTTCTTATAAGGCATTTTAATCACCTATAAAAAATATCCCTCTTAATCATATATTTTATAACCATATTCACATATAAAACATTTTATAAAATTAATTTATAATTATTCTCTACATTTATATTATTTAGTTATTGTATATTTATAATATCAGTTTTGAGTAATGTAGATCATTTTTAACTAGTATCATAGCAATAATGTTGTTATTAATTCTCCCATAATATTTCATCATTCCCAGATCACATAATATATTCAATTTTATGTTTTATAATGATTTATAACATTATAATTTCATTCTATTATAGTTTTTTTTTGTTCTTATAGATGAAACTTTCTTCAAGTATGATTCTGTTAATTTTAACAAACATTGGCATCATAATTAATTAGTTTATTATTATTATTACCATTACAAAACCTAAAAAAGATTTATTTTATTATTTATATCATATTTTATCAGTTATTAATTTCATATATTCATACATGATATTATATTATAACATTTCTCAAGTAGGTTGTTAGACCAACCCATATAATAATATAACATAATTAATGGGTGATTATATTTATGAAAGTGGATTGTTTTTGAATAATATCACTATTAAAGAATCATAATGATATTATTTATATAATTTTAAAGTTTTGAATTTTATTATTATTTATTTCAAAAAAATATTTAAATTTGATGAAATAATGAGATACATTACTTCCTGGAGGTGGTAGTCCACACAATGCACAATTAACGTTTCCATTCCTTGAAACATTAAAGGGAGAAAAGGTGGATTATAATTATCATATTATAAATATTATATTATATATGTGAAATTTATTATTCATTTTCTCCCTTATAATCGTTATATAGAGTTTTTTGGTGAAAAATACTAAAGTTGTCGCTCCATGGTGGATGTAATCCGCACAACATGCGAGTAGAAGTTTAGTTTTTTTAATAGAAAAATGAAAATGTGGTTAATATTTATTCTCTAGGAATAATATCATTATGTATAAAAATACATATTTAATTGTATATAAATTATAAAATGATAGTTGAATGGTAATAAAGAAAATAAAACAATTTAGGGAAAAAATTACTCACGTTGAGAACTTTGGCTTTCCCTTATAAGAATCTTTAGAAATGGAGGTCTTAATACAATATCCATTGAACAGAGGCTCTAGTAAAATGTATAGGGTTAGACATGAAGGATAATTGGTCTATTTTAAGGTGGAAAAATATTTTCTTAGTGGTCATGAAGGGGTGGAGTGAGACCCCTTTTATAAGTGGTGATAATAGAATTTTTTTAAAATATTTATACTCAGTATAAAGACAGAGAAAATATTTCACATGCTAAGAAGACTCAAAAATTGATAATAATAGAGTGTTGGTATGATATAAGATTTATCATACCTCAACCTATAATATTCACACATGTTTTAAACATTTTTATAAGTCGTATACACTTTGAATTCTCACTTTTAGGATTTTTAGTTTTATTGTGGTAACTAAATTTTACTTACATAATTTAATTTTATTACATAGAAGTAAGATGAACATTATTATTAAATATATAAGTAATGATTACAATTATAAAATTTATTTTTAAAATAAAAATTATTCATTTAATAATTCACAATTTAAACAATAGTGTTTGTAACGTGGAAAACCCAACTTTTAGAAGAAAAAAATGTTTATTCTTAAGCATAACATTTATCTATAGGGAAAATTATCAATTTTATTGAATTTATCAATAAATTTTGTTTTATTATAAAATAAATTAATATTTATTGTAATTAAAATAAATACAAAACCAAATTTTTCAAAAATAATATTTAATTTAAGGAAAAGACAAAAAAAAAGTTTTTTTTTGAAAATATTTCATAACTTCTTAAAATTTTAATCATAGGTTTTCTAAAAAAAATAAAATGTATATTTTTAATTTGTAAAAAAAATTAATGTTTTATAAACATATAGGTCTTTATTATATAATTATAATTCTACCATTTTGTTAAAAATGACATTTTGACTATTAACCTAAAAATAAATTATTTTGGAAAAATCTCAAAATTTAAACTTAATCTAATATTGGAATTATAAATCCAATATGTAGAATGTTTTTTCAAATTATATTTTAGGAATTTTAACTTTTATATTTTACATAAAAATATAAAATATACTTGGAATCTTTTTTTATATGGAAATTTTTTTTAATGTTTTAACCATTCTTATTATTATTTCCTATCAGTTGCTAATCATATAATATTATTCTATTATATATTTTATTCGTATAATAAATATTTAACATATTTATTTTCATTAAATAAGGCACATGAAATTAATTATTTTAGAAAAACATTTTTTATGAATAAAATGATCTCATTAGTGTTATAAAGGAATTAGTAAATAAACATCCATTTTCATTGAAAGTCAAAAAGTAAAATAGGTAAAAGAAATGTGATGAATAACTTATTACATTAATAATTACCTAATTATAATAATTCCTAGTTATATATCCCTAAATATCATCAAATTAGATTTAATCATAAGTTAATCTATTGTGTCATCTGAGGGTGGTGATTTTGCTAGGATGGATCTTATGGGAATTTCCATGAGTTAGAATTTCTCCTACATACAATTTATTATACCCCATAATTGTTTGAGTTTAGTTTGTGATTGGTCAAAGGATATCCCTAGTGTGGATCCTTCCATTCAAAGCATGAAAAATTGAGCTTTATATGGGAGAATTCTACTTCCCAATGCCATTTTTTCATTATTGTTATTATATTTGATAATATGGTTACTTCCTTTTTTACCCACTAATTTAACATCTTTATTATAATGGTAAAATTTTATTTTAACATTTCATGGTTTAATTTTAGTTTGGTTTTTCATTTAAAAAATGTGATTAACAAAATATATAATTATGGAAGATAACTTGGGAAATTTTTGGTCCCTAAATTCTCCCCCAATTAAATAAATCATGTCCTTCAAATTATAATTAACAGTTATTAATTTAATTGTTAAGGATATCATTAAGATAGAGATGACTTGGGATTTGATTTCTAAAGAGGTAAAAATCTTGGTAACTTGGGTAAGTCTATTAAACTCACCAATTTATTCATAATAGACATATCACAACTTGGTATTTATTAATAATTATTTAAGGGAAATACTCCTCATAATTAGGTTTAATCCCTATATAATGGATTCAATTTTCCTAGAGACTTCATCATAAATTTTTTTGTGATAAGTGATAATAAGTTTATTTTGGATTTAAAATATGATATATTTTTTTTAAATAATACATTTTATATTTGGATATAAATAATCCATTTCAAAAACCCTATCAAATACATTTGAAGGAAATATTGAAATATTTCAACTTGGTACTTTCCCATAAACATAATAAGGGATACGGTAATTATAACATTAAAAGTTTTTATTAAAAAAATTAAACATATAGACATCTAGGTTATGGTTTTTTGTTATGATAAAATATAATTTTTATAAAGAAGTGGGTTGAACAAGACATATAAATAATACAGAGTGTTATTGATCGAGTGATTGGTGTTCTTCACTCAATATCATTTTTCAGACAAACTCCAATAGTTGCAGTTGTATTAGATTTCCCTTATTCCCTCAGTCCTAGAAATTTATCATGAATATCATTCTCATTATACCGAGGATTAGGGTATTTATTTCGTTAATGACCAACTTCACATCATTTATGACGTTGGACAATTTTTTGTACCTCATGATGAATGCTATTTTATTTCATAGTGACTACTGATCTATTAAATTTTCCTCTCTAATTATTAACTCTATACCCTACTTTACCATAGATAAAAAATCTTATAGTTCCTTTAATACAATCTTCTAGGTGATTCTTACAACATTTTTTACAAGATTGAAATTTATCACCCTTTACTTCATCATCTTCATCACCAGAACATTCATAGGACTCCTTACTATTATATTGTGAGTTTTAAAACTCATCTTTGTTCATTGTAACATCCCGGGTCTGGGTGTCACCCAAAGGTACCCCATACCCGGTTGGTCACATGGCCTCAAGTGCATTTTACCAAACTCCAGAGGTTACCGACTAGCAGCGAGGGTCTTGGGTATGATAGTGGAGAAACTATGCCCTCATTGGCAAAGTTACATAGAGGAATACCAATAATATACAACAGAAGAAGCAGTAATACCAAAAAATAAGTTAAAAATGGAAGACTAAAATTAAATAAACTACTGGAGAACATATATAAATGATGTATGACACATATGTCTAGAAAATCATCAAAACAAGTCACAATGCTAGAATAAAAAATAGAAACCAATATATTGGAAAGTAAATAAACTCTAACAGTATAGAAAGCATTAGCTTGGTCCCATGATCTCCAACTTCACATCAATCAAGTACCTGAATTAGAAGTGCTCTTTCCCTTACCTATACCTGCAACAATATAATCTGTTTGGGCCCAAAATCATGATGAAAAATGGTGTCAGATGAGTCCAAGTAGGCAAACACCCATAGATCTATGCCTAAGTGTTAATGAGTATATATATAATAGTAAAATATGCACAATGAAGTAATAAATATGGAATTACTCAAAAGAAAATAGTCGTATTGTTTCAAATACATTAATTTACATTAATTAAAAATCCATCCAACTATTCACAAGTAATCCTATAGGAACTTTCTCACAGCCTAACCCCTCTAGTTCAACTTATCCTTTAAAAATAACGATATAATGTCCCCTTCGGATAGCTAAAATATTCTAAACCCTTTGGTCTCATGCAAACAAACACTCTATGAGGAAGCACTCACCGTTAATTCCCCATATAGTCTTTCAACAATAAACTACAGACCCTATGAGAAAGCAATCAATGTAAATCCCACATGTGGACTCGTAAAGATAACTATAGAAAATATAATGGATCACTCAACGTCAATCCCCCCTATGGTCTTGCAGCATGAAAAGTGAATCATACACTCTCGGAAAGCCCTCAATGTCAATCCCCCCTATGGTCTCACTACACCAGGTTCAGACCGCCCTGTTTTAATTAATCCTATAAAAATGATATTATTAATCCAAATTAAATCACAAATACTACTTGGCTAAATGGATCACAGAATAACCCAAGCATGTTAGAAAATATCACTCTATCCTAAAAACACTAGGCATGGAAAACATAGAATCCTAACATTCCATCCTATACCCAATAGACAATATCAAATCAAACATGGGAAAAAATATCCACAGCAATGTAAATAACCCTATTTACAATCAGAAACCCATACTCAAGAAAACAAGGCATGGCAGGCATTAACGGTGTTAAATTCCCTAAACACGAAATACGCTAATCTAGGGTATTGTTCACTTTTGGAACATATAATTCAAAGAAAAAATATGGAAAGGAAAAAACCACCTACCTCGACGTTGTATGATCGATATAGTTGAATATCAGCCTTTTAATCGACCTAGAATGCCATAGATCTACAAAGACATCTAAATCATTCATCCAAGGATATCTCATGAAAGAAGAATAATCAAGAGATGGAGATATAGAAGAAGGAGGAACTCAACATGGTGATTCCAATTCAATCAACGGTGTTTGATTCAGAGAACGGACAACCAAACAGGGGCTCGGAGAAGAATCTATGATATCTATTGCTCTTGGATGAGACCGGTTTATAAGAACACAGTTCTATCGATGAGACACGACCCTAGTCTTATATAATAATTAAAAATAAAAATACTTGGCGTGTTCCCAAAGGATGAACGACATGTATATGCCTTTATTGGGCCCCACTTTAGGTGGTCACTAGGTCACCTCACATGGCCAGTACACAACTACCCACGAAACCCGGGTACATGGTGTGTACTCCAAAGTACCTGGCGTGTACTCCTTAAATTTCCAGATTCAACCTTTTTTCTCAAAAACACTCGAAATCAAGATCCATACCTGAAAATGAAGATATGGGTTCTTACAAACTTCTCCCTTAAAGAAATTCATCCCCAGATTTCCTTATCAAGGTGGCGATGAAGAATAATCCTTGAATAGATCTGGCTGATGTGATTTTACATTGGCCTCCCTCTCCTATGTATCGCCTTGTACTCGGCCGTGCTACCATAGCACCTATACCAGAGGAACAAACTGACCATGGAGATCCTTCATGCTATGATCAACAATCTGAATAGGATGATCCTCTAACGATATGTCCACCTCTAACTCAACCTCCTTAGGTTGGAAAACATGATATGGGTCTAAGAAGTAAAATCGTTTCTGGGAAACTTAGAAGACGTTGTGCATAGCCCATTACCTCATAGGTAACTACAACCGATAAGAAATCGACCTGACTCTCTCCAAAACATCAAAAGGACCAATGTATCTTGTTGAAAGCTTTCATGGTCTCATAATTTTTCTGTATCCCAACCTCGGTGTGACACATAAAAAAACCTGATCTCCGGCCTTGAACTCCAGAGGTCATCTCCATCGATCAACATAAGACTTCTATTGTAACTGTGTAGTAGCCATCCTCTTCAAAATCAACTCTATTTGTTATGTTTTCTCCTAGACAAGATGAGGTCTCAACATTGATGCCTCTCCTACCCCCAACCAACAATCGGGTGATCGGCATGACATATCGTACAAGGCCTCATAAGTTGTCATCTGAATAGTTTCATGAAAACTATTCTTGTAGGAAAACTCCACCATAGGTATGTGTTTCTCCAAAAAACCTCAAAAATCTTGGACGAATGCTCGAAGAATTTTCTCCAACACCTGAATCGTACGCTCGGACTTGTCATCTATCTGGGAATGGTAAGATATACTCAGAAGTACATGTGTACCCAAATCCCTATGTAGTCTCTGCTAGACCTGATAAATAAAACATGCACCCCTTTCTGAAACGGTAGAGTGAGGAACCCCATGAAAATACCCAATCTCCCAAATGTACAACCTTCCCATCTCATCAACACTAAAGGTATCCTTGATCGGTAAAAATTGTGTAACCATTGTTAGTCTATCAATGACAACCCAATCTGCATAATTCCCTTGATGAGACCTAGGTAAACCTGTCACAATGTCCATCGCGATATCATTCCACTTGCATTTAGGAATGGGAAACTTCTGCAAAAATCCAGCTACTTTCTAATGCTCCACCTTCATGTGATGACATGTGGAACACCTCATCAAAAAACTAGCGACATCTCTCTTCATGCCTGGACACCAATATTTATGGTGTAGATCTCTATACATCTTGGGAACACCAAGATGAACTACCCAAACTGAAGAATGAAAATCATGCATCAGCTCCTCGCGTATATCTACTGAAACCATTACGCGCCCATGGAAGCATAAGATCTCATCCTCACCCATGGTCCATCCAGGAATAGGGTCCTCTCTTGAAACACTCTCCCATAGGACTAGACCTTCAGCATCAGATAGCTACCTCATTCACACTCACTCAAGAAGAGTAGAGGTAACAACTACATAAGAATGAAATGTCTATCCCTGTCTATCGTGAACCTCCAAATTCATCTCAGAGAACATAGATATAAGCTATCATTCACTGCTAGACTTCTGAACTGCATGTATTTGAGTCCTCCTGCCCAATGCATCATCCACTATATTTCCATTCCCAAGAATATAAGCAAGCTCAATGTCAAAAGATTAAAGGTATTCAACCCACCTTCGCTATCTCAAATTTAGATCGTCCTGAGTGAAGATATACTTGAGACTTTTTTGGTCAGTGAAAACCAAAAAAATGATCTCCCAAAAGATAATTTCTCCAACATCGTAAAGCATGAACAACTGCAACCAACTCAAGATCGGGTGTTGGGTAATTTCTCTCATGTGGACTTAATTGTCGAGACTCGTACATAATGACTATTTCCCCCTACATAATCACTACTCCCAGCCTGATACTTAATGCATCATAGTAAAATATATAACTTATGACCAGCTCTAGTGAAACTAGTATCAGTGTTGAAGTCAACTTACATTTCATCTCTTGAAAGGCTGACTCACAAGAATCTGTCCACAAGTACTTTTTACCCTTCTTAGCCAGGCCTATCAGTGAAGCTACTAAGTGTTAAAAGTCCTATATAAAACGTTTTTAGAAACCATCCAGCCCTAAAAAAACTCCGTAACTCAAAGAGGTTCTTCATATTCTCCAATGAAACTATTATTCTCACTTTATCTGGGACTATTGATACTCCAATATCTGAGATAACATGACCCAAGATGTCAATGTAGTCCATCCAAAAGTGGAATTTTGAGATCTTAGTATATAAATAATGCTCTCTCCGTGTAATCAAAATGATCTCAATATGGGTATCATGGTCATGTTGAGTGTGAGAGTACACTAAGATATCGTTCATGAAAACCACCATGAAGGAATCCAAGTATGGATCGAACACTCGGTTCATCAGTTCCATTAAACCGGCAGGCATATTCGTGAGACCGAACGACATAACCATATAGTCGTATAGACCATACCTTCTCTAAGAGGCTGTAAGAGGTATATCTGATGGTCTAATGTTCAACTGATGATATTTAGATATCAATTAAATATTTGAGAACACTCGGGCTCCTCGAAGATGATAAAAAAGATCATCAATCCTCGTCAAGAGATATTGGTTCTTAACCATCAACTGTTTCATCTTATGATAATCCACACAAAGTTATAGCGTTCTATCCACATTATTTATAAACAGGACAGGAAAACCCCATGGAGAAGTATGGGTCCAGATGAATCCTTTACCTGAAACTCCTCTAACTAATTCTTGAGCTCCTATAACTCTGGTTTATCCATCTTATAAGGAGGAATGGACACTGGTTCCTCTCCTGGGACAAGATCAATAGAAAATTCCACCTCATTCTCTAGAGGAAAACCTGAAAAGTCCTCTGGAAAGACATCCCTAAAACGATCCACCACTGGAGGAAAATCCATCTGTGAAGTTCCCTGGTCATCCAGGTATAGACTAGAAATTTGGGCTATAACTCATCCCAACCCATGATTCTTGGTTCACGCTCTTCTTTCATGGACATCCCATTCACCATTATGTAGAAACAAACCGCCCTTTGGTGATGTGAAACTCACCCTATGGTGATAGCAGTTGACAATAGCATGGTAGGGAACCAACCATTTCATTCCAAGAATGACATCATAGCTTGTCATCTCTAAGACGTAGAGGTCGCATTAGAAGTGACACCCACCAACCTCTAGAAGGAAATCCTTTAAATGAGGTATAATAATCGTTCTAATCTCCAAAAGAGTGTCTAGAATTAAGATAACAACAGAAGTAAAGATATAGAGCCCATGGATCTCTACAACAACAACAGATTTGAAACTATGGGAATTGCCTATATCAAAAAGTGAAGAAGATAAAACTGAGGTAACTAGAATTGTACCACTAACTATAGAGGGTCTGGGATCCTACTCCTGATAGGTTTTCTCCACTACATAAGTCTGAACTGTACCATGGCCCTGCAACCCTGCCTGACCAACCTGAGCTAATCCACTCTGTCGTTGCTGAAAACCTAGTGACGGCTACCACGACCACGACCTCCACCTTGGCCTGAACGGCCGGATGAACTCCAATTCCCAGACTGAAGAGAAACTAGTGGTCATGTTCCTAAACAAGGAGTCATAGAAGAACCTCTGTCACTAGCTATTGGTGAGAAAAACTGACAGAAACACTAAAGATGACCCATCTTTCTGCAAAATCGGCACTCAACTGGGTCTTTTAGTCAATGATTTCTTGTATGACCACCCTTCCCACATTGGTATCATAACACCTAGCTACCTGAAGGTGCATCCTGCCTAATTTTATCTCCAAAAGTAGACTCCTTGAGACACTTCCTACTATCAGCCGAAAAAGCACCAACTCTACATGAAAAACTCCCTTGGCCCACAGCTCTAGAATCCCTTAGGTTTCACTATATGATCAATGTCTGGTTTACTATGGAAGATATAGTTTTCAACCTGAATATGTTCACATGAGATTGAATGACATTCTTGAGACCATCCTCAAACATCCTCTCTAGGAATAAATCATCACCCCAAGAATGGGTGTGAAGCGTTGTAGCTCTGTGAAGCAAGAAGAATACTCCATGACCGAGAGAGTACCCTGCTCCAAACTCTTGAACTTCTCGGCTTGATCAGCCCTCAAAGTCTCTTGGTAGAAGTAGTCATAAAAGGTGTGCTAGAAATCATCCCAAGACATAACCTGATAACATACCTCATGGTAAATCACATCTTACAAACTCTTAGAAGAATCTCAAATCATGTTCGTAGCGCGCTTAATCCTCCATTATGGAGGCATCTCTAGATTCTCAAAGATCGGCATCATGGATTTTAACTACGACTCTGCATCCTGAGGTTCCCCATCCCCTTATAATGTAGGAGGATTCTGCTTCTGAAAAACTTGCATCAACTCCACCATAGATGGGGAAGGATGAGATGCTCCCTAGAAGTTCTTCATAAACCTCATGAAGCCTTCTCAAAACTATACATCAACACCTATATCTAGGGTAATGACTGGTTCCAAGATGGGCATGATGGGAGGATCTTCTGGTAGTCCCTGATCAACCATGTCTAGTGTCTGATCACTGCCCTGTATTTGGAATAAAACCGAAGGACACCTCAGTGGAATGACTCTGCAAGTTCAAGAACACACCTTATTTCAAGATTATAAAGGACTAAAACTTATGGGTGTAGGAAAGAAATAAGATAAATAAATCATTCAGGTTTTTCAAAACATGGATACACAACATGTGTCCCCCTACATGATGTATTCCCCTTATGATTTTACATGGGCGTGTACTTCTACCAACCCAGGTCGTGTCACCCCCATACACATGACATGTTCTTATTGAAACATGGCACGTACTTGAATCATTTCCCACTACCTCAGTTCCTCTACAAAGCTAAACCACATGGTTCTCCTATAACAAGACTAAATGACATGTTTGTGCGATACACGACATGTACTAGAAGGAATCCACTGACTCGTGTCATTAGTAACAGGGTGGTTACATGGTCGACTCGACAAGGTGTGTTCAAGATGGACAAAACATGTAATACCTAATTTTTTTCCACCCGTATCGTTAGTCGCATGGTCAGATACATGGTCCCTACAACACAGTGTGTATGTTGTGAATACGAGATGTTCCACCAAGGATTTCCCAACCCGATGTCTCTTCCAACATAGTTAGTCACACGATTAATGACTACACGAAGTGTACACATAGTACATGGCGTGTACTTAAGAAAAATAGTTCCTTCCAACAAATAAGGATACATGTCTTGTATTCATCAATAGACACCGTGTATTCTAGATTTTTTTGGACAGTAGGCCTCAAAAACTACTCTGAAACTAAAAACAACACTAAAACAAACATTTAAGTGCCGAATTCTGATTCGTGGGGGGCCATAATCCCCACGAATCAAGTTTGGAATCATATTCATGTATATCATAGTATAATGCTCAAATCAAATACATGATCCACAAAATTCTGATCCATGAGGTCCCATAGCACCTCAAGAACCAATGTTTGGTGTCTATTAAATTGATACTTTAAATATTCATAAACCCTATTAAATAGTAGTAATTCTATCAAGGAATCTATCACAACATCATGGATATCAAGAAAAACACCTATCACAATAACATACAATTGGTAATTCACCCTAAATGGCATGATAAGAATGCATGATATATGATCTATAATAGGTTCCTATATGATGCATGAGATGGAATAACCTCATCTAATCAAGTTGCAATAGAAATATAACCTCAATAACATCTATTATAAAAACAAAAAACATGTGAATCACCTAATGGTGAAATCAAATCAACTATAACAATTTAAAAACAAGAAAATTTGCAATATTCAAGGCATATTCACTTTTCCCAATACACGGGTCAGCTACTCCCAGACACAGCTTGTTACCAATTGCATATACCTTCATATCCCTGTCTATAGGATCCAAACAGTATGTAAAGAAGAAAATAATTCCTCTAATACCAATTTGTAACATCGCGGCTCTGGGTGCCACCCAAAGTTGCCTCGTACCCGGTTGGTCACATGGCATCAAGTGCATTTCCCCAAACGCCAGAGGCTGCCGACTAGCAGCGAGGGTCTTGGGTGTGATAGTGGGGAAACTGTTCCCTCAATTGTTGAGTAACGCAATAGAATAACAATGATATAAAATAGCAGAAGCAGTAATACCATACAATAAGTAAACAGAAGAAGACTAAAAGTAAATAAACAATTGGAGCACATATATAAATAATGAACGACACATATGTCTAGGAAAGTATCCAAAAAAGTAACAATGTTGGAATACAATACGGAAACCAAAGTATTAAAAAGTAAATAAACTACAACAGCATCGCAATCCTCATATTGGTCCCATGCTCTATGGCTCCACAACAATCATGTACCTAGACTATAAGGGATCTTTCCCTTACCTATACTAGCAACAATATAATCTGTTTGGGCCCAAAAGCATGACCCAAACAGGGTGTGAGACGAGTCCCAGTAGGTAACCACCCAAATATTTGTGTCTAACTATTAGTGAATATGTATATAGCCAGAAAAATATAAAAAATGATGTAATAAAAAAAGAATTACTCAAAAGTAAACATTCCTACACTTTCAACTACATTCGTTTACATTAATTAAATATTCAACCTACCATTCACAAGTAACCCTCTAAGAATGTAGTTATAGCATAACCCATTTGGTTCAAATTATCATTTAAAAATGAAGATATAATGACCCCCTTGGACAACTCACAGAGTATAACCACTTTTTTCTCATGCGAACAAAGACTCTCTGAGGAAGCACTCATAGTCAATCCCCCCTATAGTTTTTCAATGATAAACTACATACCCTATAAGGAAGAAATCAACATAAATTCCCCATGTGATCTTGTAACGATAACTATAGATACTCTGAGGGAGAACTCAACATCAACCCCCCCCCCCATGGTGTCACAGCATGAAAAGTACAACCGACACTCTAGGTAAGCCCTCAACGTCAATTCCCCTAATGGCCTCACTACACCATGTTCCCACAGCCCTGTGTAAAGTAATTGTAGACGAATGATATTCAACAGCAAAGTAAATCACTAATACTACTTGGATAAATGGCTACACAGTATAACAAAAGCATGTCAGATAATATCATCCCTCCTAACATCACTAGTCATTGAAAAAAGAGCTGCCTAATAGGCTATCCTAGACCTAACGTTCATTATCAAATAAAACATGGGAAAACACATCCATATAAAGGTAAATAACACTATTTAAAATAAAAAACCCATACTCAAGAAAACAAGTTAGGGAAGGCATAAACTTGGTTAAATTCCCTAAACACGCAATACCCTAAACTAGGGTATGTGGCACTTTTTGGACATTTATTTCGAAGAAAATCAATAGAAAGGCACAACCCACCTACCTCGATGTTTTACGATCAATATAGTTTAATCTCAACCTCTAAATCGACCTAAAACTCTGTAGATATACGAAAACATCAAAAATGTTAAACCAAGGATATCTCACGAAAGAGGAGGAATCAAGAGATGAGGCTCTAGAAGAAGGAAGAACTCACTGTGGCAATTCTAATACAATTAAAGGTGTTCCATTAGAAGAACGGATGGTCAAACAGGGGCTTGGAGAATAATTGGCGATAGTTGTCACTCCTGGGTGAGATGGGTTTAGAAGAAGACAGTTATGTCGACGAGACACGACCCCAGTCCGATATAACAGTTACAAATAAAAATACACGACGTGTGCCCAAAGGATACATGGCGTGTATAGGCCATTACCGGACGCCACTTTAGGCAGTCTCCAGGTCACATCACATGACCATGTACTCGGTTGTTACACGTCTACCCACGACAACCAGGTACACGGCTTCTACTCCAAAGTACACGACATGTACTCCTTAAATTTCCAGATTCTCTCCTTTTTCTCAAAAAACACATGAAATCAAGATCCATACCTAAAAATGAATATATGGGTTCTTACATTAATATCATTAATCATATTTCTTTAGATATGTTTTATCATAATCACATGTTTTCTCACTCTATATATTATCTAATTAGATTTCTCATGGGAATAATATACACATTTTATATGGAATCCATTATTAACTCAAATCCTTTAATGTTCATCCTTTACTAAAATAAAAATGGTTTAATTAGGAGAAATGACATATTAACCCCATATGAAAATTATTTTTAGACAAATTAATGAAATATTCAACCTTAAAATGTCTTAATCTTTGAAATTATTATATTATATTTTAATTAAATGTAAATTACTCTTAGTTCAGTATAGGTTTCCTTAATTTTAAGTATCTCATATTTCTTAAAATAATTCCATAAATTAATTAGGAAATAAATCCACTGTAATGGCTAGTAAAGAGAAATTTTATTAACCAAATCATATCCTTTGAGATGTTATGGATAGGTGTGAATTCTTTTGTACACTCAGCATACACTTGAGTAAATATTGAGCTAATACTCAAAAAACCTTTTTAAGGTGATTACCCACTAGTTCATCTATTCTATAATTGTTTCAAATTTCCATTATCTTGTCTAAGATCTAATTTCTATATGAAACAAAAAATATATACATGACTAAAACTTATGGATGTTATACTATAGTTAGAATTATCCCATATACTTCCCCTTAGGGGTTTCACTAATATTCTCTTGACTCATCTCTAATATAACTAAATTAATCCATAAAATAAAAAATCCTTACTCATACAAAAAAAAAATCCTAAAAGAATTGTATATTTATCTTACATTATTTACATAGTTTAGTCATTTCATATCACTAAATATTATCAAAATTCCAATAATGAAATTTTTAGTGTCATTTATTACTAACTATATAAGAAATTAATTTTACATTACTTTTGAAAATTTATCCATAATTATGCCACACTGAAATACTTTTATACTTATCATAAGTTTCACTAATACTCATAACCTAGGGAAGTATAAACATATGAAATGGATGGGATGATATGATCACTAAGGTTAAACATAAGTGATAAGAAAAAAATATTATTAGTGAGAATCAGACGGGCATATGGGTGTAATTAATATATATAGGAAACATGTACCCAAAAAATCATAGATGATAAATCATGTCCTAAGTCTTGGTAAAAGATAATATGTGAATAAAAATAGTGAGGAATCATGATTAAATAAACATGATCCCTGAAAGGGTTACATAATGAAAATATGCATGAAACATGAAATATTTTAAATATCAAACAATCATCAGTATATGGAATCATTATATTCATGAGTCACACACTTATTCCCATGCCTATGAGGCAACATAATTATACTTGTCTATACAACACATTCAAGAATCTCAAAATTGAACCAATTATTACAAAAAATAACTTCTGCCAGCATAAAATAGTTCTCTTATTACTTCATAATGAATTAATATAAATAAAAAAGTGTTTCATAAAACATTAAAAGGAAAATAATTTACTTTTTATATATTGAAGAACATATGGAAATAAAATGGTTTTTATATCCTTTTCATATAGAATAACATAAATAAATCATTTAAAATTGTAATAGGATAAATGGGTATTCAAAGATATTTAGTAACATTATTGGTAAATACCATTCATTAAATATAATATAGCACATGGTACATACACCATATAGATAAATCATATATGGTAAATTTAGTAATTTCATTAATAAATAGACTCTTGGAATATATGTTAACACCTTTCAATTAGATTACTAAAGCATGGAGTGTTCAAAAATGAAAAAAAACATTAAAAGATATATTCTATTTAAACACATAATGTTAATTGGAAAGACAAAGGTAGTGATAGATCATTCCCCCAAAAGAGACATAAACTATATAAGAAATCTAAATAAATAAGGTGGATGATATAATTTTATATTTTTTTATCACTTTTAATATATTTCAAATAACATTAACATAGTTGAATATTATTTTTTTAGGAATTTTAGAAAAATAAGCTTAGCAATATGTAACATCTTTGATCTACTACAATATTTTGAAAATAAATCTTTTATAAATCTATGATAAAAATTAATATTATTTTGGAACCATGAATATGTATAGGTAAAATATAATTTCATATGGAAAATGTGGATGAAGAATGTGTTCACATAGAACAATAGTAAAAATATATTTAATAAGACATTAGTAAAAAAGATTAAATTACGGGTCACTTTCAAAAGATATTTTCAAAAATGTGAATCGATTTTTTTATTAAAAAAATTACCATTGAAATGTAAAATTAAATAAATTATCATTGAAAATACATTAAGGTTATCAAAATAAATGTGGGGTGGAATAAAAACCATTTTATTTGAATGAATGAAAAACCATTTTTATATTTTTAAATATCTTTATTAAAAAACCACATCGTAAAAAGACTAAAACATAATTTCTAAAATAGGATAATGAATATATATAGGTCACATGATATAAAACATATTTATATTTAATCATATAAGGAATTAAACTGGCAGAAAATGAAATTTTGGAAAATAAGGGGAAATGGTTAATAAAAGATCATAAACTTTATCAACAATGAGATTATTTTTGGGAATGTAATTTTCTCAAGGAAATATATCCAGATTACAATTTACCTTTTAACTATAGATGAAGACAATTTAACCTGAAATAAGAACTTATGGTTGAAGAAAACAATATTGGAAGAAATATGTTCAAGAGGAATCTTGATACGTCAACAAAGAGAGCTGAGTTAATAAAAAAACCCTTACAACATTGGTAACATATGATTGGTAATCCATTTAAAGATTTTAAATGATATGTATTTTTAAACCCTATAAATTAAATGAATATGGTAAAATATGATCATTATTAAGAGGGTACAACATTCCAAATAAAACATGGTGTATAATTGGAAATATGTCTCAGGGGTGGAAATTTTAGCCAAGAAACCCTTACCTTAATTCCCAACGTCCACTAAAGAGATTTAATATACTATATTAAAATATAAATATATTAATTATCTATTTTAAAAACATATTCATATATAATACCTATTATAATCTCTATTTATAATTATTCTCTACATGTATATTAGTTAGTTGTTATCTACTTTATATATTTTTTGTGGGTAATCTTGATCATTTTGAACATGTTTCATAATATTTGTTTTGTTCATCATTTTTTACCAAAATTAAATCATTCCCTGATAATAAAAGATATGGAAATTTATTTTTTATAATTATTTATAATGTTATAATTTCATCCTATGGTATATTTGTTTTACAATTCTTATAGGAGAAATTATTTACAAACATGATTCAATGATTTTTAACAAACGAATGGTGGTATCTTAATTAATGGGTTTAATATTAATTTAACTATTCTAGAAGCAAAATGAAATATTTATTTTTTTCATTTAGATAATATATTATAATTAATTATGTTCTCATAGTCATCCATTATATTATTTTAAATCATTGTTCAAGTGGGTGGTTGGATTGACCCCAAAAAAGAACATATCATAATTAATGGATGGTTATGATTATAAAACATGTTTACTTTGGAATAATATCATTATTATATAAAAATAAAGATATAATAATGATATTTCATTGGTGGTTAATTAGAATTTAATATATTTTAATAAATAATTAATAAAATAGATGAAAAAATAAGATGTGTTACTTTTTGGTGGTCGTAGTTCGCAAAATGCATAGTTTATGGTTTTATTTATAAAATAATGAGATGGAAAGAAGGTGTATTATTATTTTTCTATTAATAATAAATATTATAATTTATATTTCTTATTTAAAATTTATTTTTACACTTATAATTAGAAAAAATAATTAGTGGTGAAAAAACAGAAGTCATCGCTTCATAGAGGTGGTAGTTCGCAGAACTTAGGAATGTAAATTTATTCTTTCTTAATAGAAAAAGGTAAATTGTTCTTCATATTTATTAACTAATAATAGTAAAATTATGTGTAAAATATTACATATTTCATTATATAGAAATTATGGAATAATTTTTTGATGGTAATAATGAAAAGAAAATAAGTTTTAAAAAAGTACTCATGTTGAGAACATAGTCTTTCCCTTGGAAGGATCCTTGGAAATGACTGTTTAAATCTGATATATGGATACCTAAGATTCAAGAACATGTATATGGGTTATAAATTATGGATAATGTTTTGTTTTTAAGGTGTAAACTGAATATTGGTGGTGGTCTTGAAAGGGTAGCGAGAGGCCCTTTTTATAAGTGGTGAGAATGAGATTTTAGGAAATATTCCAAATTAATATAAACTGAGAACAAGTTTTACATGTCAAGAAGACAAAAAAGGGTAATAATAGATTTATGATTCTATAAGTCCAATCATACCTCAGCCATTAATTTTAAAATACATTTTAAACTTTTTTTATGTCCATTACACTTATAATTTTCACTTTTACCATTATTAGTATTACCATAGTAACTAATTTTTAACCATGTAATTTACATTTAATGACTAAAAATGAAATAGGAATTATTTAATAATTTATACCTAATTATTCCAAATATTATTTCCATTTTATTAGATAAAATGTACATGTGTAAAAAAATTAACTTTTTCTCATGTGACATCTTAAAACATTTTTTAGAGAAAAAAGTGTATTATGAAGCTTAAATTTTATGTTTACTATAGAATTAATGAAATATTTAAATTTCAACATATAAATTGGACTTTAATAAAACAAATAAATTTTATTGTCTCTATTTTTTCTTTTTAATACTTGTATATATATTAAGATATATTTTTAAATATTGGTTGTGAGAGGACATGAAATTTTAGGGATGGTGAGACCAAACTTAATTTTATTAAAAAATTAAAAATATGTTTTACCACATGTGCAATGTTTTCCATATTTAATGGAATATTTTCTGAAATGTGTCTTGGATCAGGAATATCAGACCATGATTAAATCCATAGCTCAGGATTTACCGTAGTTATGACCTAAAGCTAGTTGGTGCCATATATTTGGATAAGGTTATTGTTTGAGGGTATATAAAGTAGATTAATTAATTAAATTACTTAATTAATTCATTTAATACCCAAGACCTAATGCTCTATATAAGTATCCTACCATGGATAATCTCTATGGTAAGAAAAATATCCCCTAGATCATTGAGAGGGTGTTCCACCATTCTTCCATTGAATATTGATATTGGGAAATGAACATCGACTAGATTAAGGTCAATTGAGGTCCAACAAATGTAATGTTTCCTATACATTTTTGAAAATGAGGTTCTTTAATAAAAATAATCCAATATCAAGTTATTCCTCACCAATCGTGTTTTTCCACCCCTTGTGATAAAATATTTGAAGCATGGAATGTATCTTCTATTGATTATGTGTTTTCACACCCATCACATGTTCTCCATTGATGACTATTTTTCTATATAATTTATTATCTTTTATTATGACATGATCTCACCAAGGATCCCCTACATTGAAATTTTTGGCAGATAACACTTGTCTAAGGATTTTTATCACCCTTTTTATGCTTCCTTTCCCCCATCATTCTTCATATTCATCATCAATGGCCTATGAGGTCTTGGTTTTAGTTTTATAGGAGGGTTAGAGTATGATTAAACCACTTAATTCATGGTATATTAACATGAAGTTAATGTATTGTCTATTTGAGTATGGATAAACTTATATAGATGTATGTTGAAGATTAATCAAGAGGATCTTGGATCGGTGACTAAGTGGAAGCAATAGGTGGCATGTCAGGCGATGTGTGAGAGGTGTTATGGTCTCATATGGGGTTTGGATCCCCAATTTCTAGAAACATAAGCTGATAAATCAGGGTTCATAATTAGATTATTCATTTTTATTCGATTTCATTCTGTTAGTGGGTGGATTTCATGGGGTTAAGGTTGGGTCGGGAAACCATACAGGAAACTGTAATTTTAGTGAAAAATGGTACTATACAGAATTCACTCTGATAAAACCTTATTGTGTTTCCCCACCCTTCCATGATGGCTAGGGTTTTGGGGAAGATAAGTATCACACTCTATATGTCTATGAAACACTCCATGTCATCCTCCATGGTAATATATAAATTGTTATAGGAGGACATGCATATGACTCTATGTGAGAGGATATTTCATGTACTCTAGGTGTACATGGACATGACCAAGTAAAGGGATGGTACCAGGGCACAACCAGGATGACAAGGGTAGGCCACGGGTGACTGAGACATTCCATACTATATCCTTACATTCCATTTATTACTACATGTCCAGAAATAATTGTTCTAGTGAGGATATAGGCAGGAAGTATAGTGGGTCCAAATGTCATGTGGACCCCTTAAACACCCTCTACATGACAGCATTCTACCTATCATATATCCTTTTTTTGACTTGGATTTTGGATAATGAGTAGCTTATCCTAATTGTATCACTATTTAAAACATGGTGGATTCCATTGTAGTGGTTTTTGAGATACAATGTGAGAGGTTACTAGGATCAAACATCTTTAGAAGATACTCAACGATGACTTTGAATGGGAAGTAACCTCAAAGATAGGATAGGGTTGTTAATCCCCCTATTTTACAAGAGTATGGTTGCACTATACACCTCTACCTACTGACTGGTACCCCCTTACGTACTAGGGGAAATTCTTCTACTTAGTCATACCCCCTGACAGAATATGGCGTGGGTCCTCTATCTATATACAAAGTGGTAACCCCCAGACGGACTAGGTTGTGGGTATTATACCTACTAAGTGGTACCCCCTGAAGGACTAGAGCATGGATACATTATCTATCTACTAAGGGTTACCCCTCCCCCCCCCCCCAACTAAATAGCTCATGGTTCCTATACCTACTGATTGGAACCCCCCGAAGGGACAATGGTGTGTGTCCTATACCAACTAATTGGAACCCCCTGAAAAACTAGGGAGTCATTCCTCTATCTATCCACTACGTTTCACCACCTAATAGACAAAGGGGTTGGTCCATGTATAGAGTCAAATCCCTCTATCATACTATGTCATGGATCCTCTTCCCACTGAGTGGAACCCCCTGGTGCACTTAGTAACATGTCCTCCATTTTGATATTGTTCCCCCCCCCCCCGACTGTGTGACATGATAGATAGGTGTGGGTTGTCTTCATGACTTCATCAGATATACATGTCAGATACTAGTAATTTATGATCTTCCCTAAGAACTATTGGTTGACTTATCATCCTCGGCAATACATGGAGATGGAGATCATATTTCTCTCTTATCTTGGTTTCTTATATGAAAATATATTTTTTGTTGATGGGTTTGTCTTTCCTATTGATTTGGGTTGAGCTGCTTACTTCTATCATGTATCATATTTATCACCTTCATTTTTCAGGGCAACCTATTGAGTATGTATATGCTAACCCCAATATGGGATCTTCCCACTTGTTTCATGTCTTATGTAATCAACGGATAGTTCTGTGGTGATTTCAAATGAGTATATGGATACCAAGGTCCATTTGACTACATATAATGGGAAAGGATTAGAGATCTATATCCATTCTCTCTTAGTATTTTTTATAGTTGTTATCATATTGGGACATCATTGATGGTTGTGCATGTAATTTTCCCTTTACTTTTCTTGTTTCACTATTGAACTCTTTTTCATTACCTAGAGTTTGTTACATGCATGGTTTTTACTATAGATGTTACATTTTTTTATACTTTTTTATCTTCACTTCTATATAGAGATGAATGGTTTCATGTGTACAAGTTCATTAGAAAAAATAATTCCTATTTTATTTATTCCTTTGGAACTTGGAACCATCCCTTTGCTTATGGAGTTAGGATTGGAGTAGTTATTTCATGGCCTTAAACCAGCCATGTGGGCCCTAGTGGGTCAGATCGTGATAGATTATTATCAAAGGTGGTTCAGAATTAGGATGGTGTTTGGATTTATGTCCACTTATTTGGTTTGGATTGTATCTTATGAAAGAAATGTTAATTTGTATGGATTGTAGTTTTTAGGCCAAGGAACCTGGTGTTAGTATGACCCCTGATGTATACCTTCACTAGAATTCTGACTACCTACTTATTGACTCAGTGTACCAAGACATTGGTTGTATGGATCTTTGATACATTAATCCTATTAGATTGAGTCCTTTTAATATCCTTATTGAGTTGGAACCCCATATACATGTTCTCATTTGACAATGGTATGTCTTGATCTCTTCTGAGATTCCTATTCCAATATAGATATCTAGGATACCCCTTCAAGATATTAATGATAATATGATGAATGACAATGCATCAGTTCAGGGGCCATCTCATGATATATTTTCTCTAGGTGATCAGGTAGTAGCACATCCTCCTACCAAACAATATATTATACCAGCATAGTAGGATGAAGATGTGTGCAGTCCTAGAATACCCTTTGAGTTCTAGTGCCAAAGGACACTGAGGTTCCATGGTGAGCCAAATCCCCAAGAAGTGGACGATTGTATTGATTAAGTGATTTGAGTTTTTTTGGTTTGTGTGGATCCCAACCTACCAGATGATTTCACTCGCAACCAGTTCTCTTCATAGAGCAGAGTTGGTTCTAGTGGAACCAGGGTATGATGCACTTATATTGAGTGCACATTTAGGGTTTCAAAGTTAGATATCAGTTAGGTTCAGTGTTGAACCATACTATCTTATCAAGTGGTTTCAGTCAGGCATAATCTCATTTTTTGGATATCCTTTTGGGATAGGACTCCTTTAGATGGTGTTCCTCATAGTGAGACCTTTCCCAAATGACGATGGGAGACAGTGGAGCCCTATGATGTAGATGTTTAGCATGGATTTGGAAGTACGAGGAAGAGGGACACTTCCACTATAAATAAATGTTCCTGTGATGTAATTTAAATCTATGAGGATGATTCAGTGCTGCCTAAAGTGGATAGTTTCAAGGTGTAGAACATGATCTCCATTTACCACTATGTTTAGGGAAATTTAGTGAGATTATGTGTTAGAGAAAGACCTTGTTCAGGGGAGAATGCAGGAAAGGTAATTTATGAGATTTTTGGAAGAAGGGGATGATGAAATTGAGGATCGAGTGTGGTTTAAGGTGTGACCTATGTATCCACCACTCCAGATATATTTTTTTTCATAGATTCATAAACCATGTTTCTCAGGACATAGAACCTATTCAAGATGTTGTAGTACCAATGGAGGAATTTTTTTCATGAACCTTATGTTAGAGGATTATATAGGTAGGTTTAATGATCACACATTTCTGGTGATGGGGTGACCTTACTCTATCTGGTGAGAGAGATAATCACATGAAATCTATTCTTAGTGGTAGTGAAACCCAAATATGTTTTCCTCGGTCAGAGCTAGCTGTCTACCAACCATGCTAAGATGATTTCTACTAGTGGGTATGGTAGTGCCTCTGGTTTGTGGGAATGATTTTTCCTCTGTGATAAGGAGTGATCTTGGGAAATAGAAGGATAAACACCTCCACAAGATGTTACAACTAATTAATTTGTTCGATAGTATTACCCTTGGAGTAGTGGGTGTTATAAGCTGTCATCTTCCTACAACAATTATGGGGAATGATAATGTATTTTATAAAGACTTTTCAAGTTTACCTCCCCACCGTGAGATGGACCTCAACATCAATTTTTATCAGGTATGAACCAATGATTGTGCTTACATGTTGTATAACACAGTAGGGATGTGAGATCTAGTGATGTGGGTAGAGGTTATCGAGGGGTAGGGATTTATAAGATCCAGTTTTTTCAATGGGTTTTCCCTGTGTTATTTTCCTAGGAGGTGGATGAGATCATGATGTGAGGTATGTATTGATGTTTCTCGAACATATTGACTTTCAAGAATGAGTATCCACCAACTAAATTGATGACCTTTTCAGCCAATGGATATGCGGTGAATTATTTCTTGGAGTTTGACCTCAATATGGGCTATAACCATCTTCTAGTTTGGGAGTATACTTTACCAAAATTTTCTTTCTAAAAATCATGTATTCACTTTTATTTGATGGTAATACCCTTCGATGATTTGGAAACCCCATCGATGTAGAGAGACTTGTGAAATGTGTACTTAAACCCTTCATGGAATGGTTTTTAATAGTATTCTTTATTGGAACCCTCTTGTCCTAGGTTTTTGAATAAGAGCATGAGAGACACTTGAGCATGGATTCTAGAAAAGCTTCAGAAGTTCCAATATCATGGAAAACTCTTGTAGTGTCAGTTCTAGATTTAGAATGTTTATAGAAGACTTATCCAGTATCGTATCCCCATTAACTACCCTTAAAAAGAAAGGGTAGTCATTTACTGACACTGTGTAATGCCAGAGTGCCTTTGAGGAGTTAAGGATAAGGATAATAAGTTCTCTTATATTGAGACTATTGGATGAGGGTGTGGAGTACATAGTATATTGTGATTCCTCTAGAGATGGTCTTGGCTGTGTTTTGAAGATGAGGAATGTAGTGGTCGCATATGGGTTGAGGAAGTTGAGATACCATGAGTAGAACTATGTGAATAATGACCTAGAGTTTCCATTAGTAGTATTATCTTTGATGATGTGGAGGGAATATCTTCTGGTATAATTTTTTTTCTACTGATATTATCAAAGTATCATGTATGTCTTCATGTAGAGAGACCTAAACCTAATATAGAAGTGCTATTTTGGGTTCTTGAAAGACTAGGAATATGATATTTTCTATACTCATAAGAAGGGGAACATGGTGGAAGATTCCCTTAGTAAGAGATTTCATTCTCACCAAGTGGAGAAGGAGTCTTAAAAATTTTCTTTACTGCAGATGGACTTGGTAGAGGAGGAGGGTTCATCTTTTCTTCATTCAATGGTGTGGACTCCTTCGCTTCTCCGACATGTGAGGTACTCTTAGTTGGGAGACATCAACTATGAGGTCATCCATGACCAAATATCCTCAATATATTCACTCGATGGATTATTTGATAGAGGGATTCATGTTAGCCTTTTCTAGGGATGGACAGTGTTTCTCGCCATGATGCAAGAGGATGCAGTGAGGGGGATTAATAGTTATCTTTTGCATGTACATCCTTATGTAGGGAAAATGAATAAGGACCTTTATAAGTAGTTTTGGTGGGATATCATGATGTGGAGTATTGTCGGGTAAATATCTTGGTGTCTCACGTGTCAGTAGGTGAAGGGTGATCACTTGGTTCTAGCTTGTTTATTGTAGACTCTTGATATCCAGGAGTGGAAATGGTATGGAGAATACATGGAATTTGTGATGGGTCTTCTGTAGATAGCAAGAGTCCATGATTCCATCTGAGTGATACTTGAATGACTTAACATGTTTACAAACTTTAGTTCTATCAAGGAGAATATTTTTGTAGAGAGTTTGGGGTAGTTGTACAAGTGGGTGATATTACACATTCATGTGGTTTCCATGATGATTATCTCCAACCATGATGTGAAATTCATGCCACGGTTCTGGAGTGGCTTATAGGGGGAATTGAGGACCCATATGAGGATGAGTATATTAATTTACCCCTAGGAGGATGGGAAGACTAAGAACACTATCCATGTGCTAGTGGATATGCTTAGGGCTTGTGTGTTAGACATTGGTCGGAGATGGGAGGATCACTTACTTTGGTAGATTTTTCTTATAATAATAGTTACCAATATACTATTGGCATGGAATAATTTAAGGCCCTCTAAGGGATACCCTTGAGGTCACCCTTATGCTGGAATAATTTGGAGAGGAATCTATTATTGTATAGTGATGGAATAGGTGTTAATAGAGAAAGTCCAGGTGATCTATGAGTGGATGATGATATCCTAGAGATGATATAAATATTATGAATATCTTTTCCATAGGCCCTTGTATTTTATTAAATGTTGGTGTTCAGGTCAAATACCAAAACAATGGTTTTATTGAAAAAAACTACATAATAAAATTGCATGAGTCTGAAAGCTGAGATTTCTTTTCAGTCCCTATCATAAAGAGAAAGTAATTCAAAAGGGATATCATTCATCTTGGTAATTTCATGTATTGATCTTATATTAGCAAGGCCATATTCAACGTTATTATCTTCATGATAGGTATGAGTTGCAATATAATTGGTGTCCATGAGTGAATTAATACAATCCATCAAATGTGAAGTAACTGTCCATGCAAGGTGTACTACTCCATTCCAAATAGCCTGCACAATGTTCGTCAAATCGCTTTCAATTCAGATATTTTTCCATCCAAGATGCTTTGAAAAAGAGATAGTGTGAATCACAATCATCATTTCAGCTTCCAGAGAAGAGGTGACACCGCAGTTTCCATATAAGTATCCTAAAGACTATCCATAGTGGTTTATGTAGATAGCACCGCATCCTGAGGGTCCTCGTTGCCTTTAGTTTCACGATCAACATTAACATTGATCTAGTCTGGAGGTGGAGCTTTCTAGAATAAATAAAAAGTATGTCTAGGCTAGGGATAAATTCCTTTGACCCTAAGCTGTTGGAGAATACCAGGGTCTCTAACTGTGTTTCTGCAGAGATCCATTTGAATTGAGGTGGCTTTCCGAATGGAAATTAGGATTCTCATCTTACCTGAATTAAGACTAAATGAGTAGTTGTTATGAATATAAGAATTTCTATCATACCAGATCACATGAAGTAACTCAGCTATAGATTCTTTGAAGAGATTATTAATTTTCTGGGAGTCAGTCATATCCACACAACACTGTAGTTTAGAGTTAATAGAGTCATAAAGCAACCATCTTCACTCAAAAAGATCAAGGACATAATTCCAAACGGAATTGGTCATAGCACAAGAAAGAAATGGGTGATTAATTTCTTCTTGATGCTGGTGAAAAAAAAATTTAGAGAAAATTTGAATCCCAAAAGACCAAAGGAAAGTGTCAATTGAGACCCTTTTTTGTGCAATATTCCAAACAAGAGTGAATCTCAATGGATTTAACCATACTTTATTAATTTATTTAGCCAACTCAAATTATTTTCAAAGTAGTTAAAAAGATAATCATAAATGTTTTTTGAGAAAATCATGCCATTATGAGTAAGCTATTGCCAAGGTTCATTGGGCCATTTGAGATCTTATAGGGGGATGGCATGGTTTCTTACCTGCTATCCATACCCCCATAATTAGAGAATGTTCATGAAGTCTCCCATGTTTGACCACTGAGGATATCCATGAATGATTAGATGGATGATATTTACTGTGGAGATATAGAAATTTAGGATGGATCCAACTTCACAGAGTACCTAGTGGTGATCGATGATCGACATGATATGATCTTGTGAGGTTGGACCATTTCCTTGTATCATGTGCTATTATAGTATGGGAGTATGTAAGAGATATCATCTGAGAGGGGGAGCCTGATGTAGACTCAGAATCCTCACATTTGTTTTATAAGTTTGTTCTTTTTTTGGATGAAAATATTGACTGAGGTAATAATTTAGATACACTTATTTTCCTTGTAAGACTTTGGAATATATATTAAGAAATATTTTCGGAGCCAATTACTGAGATGGCATGGGATTCCGAGTACCGATGAGCCTGAAATTAATTTTATGATAATATAAAATATATTTTATAAAAAGCTTGCATAGGGTTTTATAAATAATGGAATATCTCTTGGAAGGAGTCTTAGATTGAAAATATGATACCATAGTTGAATATAGGGCATGATATTTACCCTAGGTACAACATAAAGTTTCTCGGCAATGGGTATTTGGATAAGAAATCCATTGGTGGGTATGTTAAGTGAAATAATAAATTAAATTATTTAATTCATTCATTTCATAAATAAGACCTAATTCTCAATATAAGTATCCTATTATGGATAATCACTAGGGTTAGTCATATATCCATGGGAACATTGAGAAGATGTTTCACCATTTTTAGTTGTAATATTGAGTTCAGACGATGATCGATGACCGAATCAAGGTTAATTTAGGTGCAATGGAACCAACAGATCCACTCCATCACTAGAAACTATGTTATTCACCAATAAATGAATCCATATACAGGTAGGGATCATCAATTTTCGTCTTCCAACCCTTTTTATTAAATAATTGAAGAATGTATTTTATGTGATTTTGATTATGTGTTTTCACACCCCTCGTATGATCACCATTAATGAATGTTTTTCTATACAAATTATTATCATTTCTTATGACATGATCTCGACCTAAATTCCCCAATTTGAAATCATTATCTTATAAATCATGGAAAATTATTTTAATCACCCATGCTATGGTGCTTTCCCCAATCATTCTTTTCATTCTTTGTTTTTGGCCTATAGGGTCATGGTTCAACTTTTCCAGGTGGGTTCAAGCATGATCGAACTCTCAAATTCATGGAATATTTTTAGGTGATGAACATATTAGTGGTTTGAGGATGGATTGGGATTGATCAGGGGATATATATATATATATGATTAATCGAGTAGATATATTTTTTGAGACTGAGTGGGAGAAATGTGTGGTTCATCAAGAGGCATGTGGGAGGTGCTACGACCACATCCATGCGTTCAGATTCCCATTATCTGACCATTAGTGTCAGGAAATCGATGGTTAGTAATGAATCCTTCATTTTCAGTGGATTACATTTGATAAAAAGGTAGATTACGTGGTTTTAACAATAGAACTAGAAGTCTTGTGATGAAACTAGTGTTTCTGGAAAAAATATGACCACACGATATGTATTCTAATAAAAACACATTGTGCATCCCCAACCATCTTTGGAGTTAAGGTTTTTGGGGGAAGATAATGATCGCATTATGTGTGGAAAGGCCACGTGTTGTGTGATCCTCCCCAGGAATCTAGACAATGATCCATGATCACACACATAGGACCCTGTGTATGTGGATACACCACGTACTATGGGAGTAAATTAACAAGGCTAAGTACATAGGCCATTACCTAAGCACAAGTAGGTACAAGATCAGGATAACATGTGTAGGCCCTGGATGGATGAGATGTGTCATGTAGTACCCTTACATGATGTGTAAAACAACATGTCCAGTGATCTGTGTGTTAGAGAGGACACGGCTAGATAGAGGAGTGGGGGTACATGCTATGTGCACCCCATACATACCATATACTTATTTAGAATATTCTACCTCTCATATCTCCTTTATTTTGACTTTGATTTTGGATAACAAGTAGTCTATCTCGGGTTTTTTTCTTTGTAGAATATAATGGAAGCCCTTTATTGGATTTTTTGATATGATGCAAGATGTTCTGAGGATGACATTTCTTTAGGAGGTGCTTGATGGTGGCAGTGAACAAGAAGGATCATCATTGAGAGGCCGGGGATGGAAATACCTCTATCATACCAGGGAGTGGGTCCCCCATAAACATCTACATAATGTGTGGTACCCTCTATGATGGATTGGGGAGTGGGAACTTTATCTACCTATTATTCGGTACTCCTCCCCCCAATAAAATAGTCCATTTATCCTATAACTATCTACTGAGTTTTACCCCTAGAGGACTAGGGCATAATTCCTCTACCTACTGTTTGGTACCCCCCTGACGGACTAGGGAATTTTTCATTTATCTATCATTTGATTTTTAACCCCTAACATAGTAGTGTGTGAGTCCTCTACTTACTGATTTTTACCCCCATGATGAACTATTTCATGGTTTCTCTACCTACAGTGTGGTATTCCCATGATGGAATAGGGCATGGGTTCTATATCTATCTATTGAGTGGTACCCCCAGACAGGCTAAGGTGTGGTTACTCTATATGCTAAGTGGAATCCTACTGTCATAATAGGTTTCAGATCCTCTTCCAAATAAGTGGAACCCCAATGAAGCACTAGGGAATTAGTCCTCTACTTGGAGATTTTTCCCCCTTGACTATGAAACATAGTGGCAAGGTGTGGGTCCTCCCCACCACTTCTTCGGGCATAAAGGAAAGATGATGGGCATCAATGATGGACCCTTGGAACTAAAGCCGGACCTATTATCTTGAATTGGGATATGAGATATAGATCCCATTTCTCCCTTTTCTAGGTTTCTTATATGATAATATATGTCTCTTTATAGGGTTTCATTTCCATATTTCATTGGGTGTGCTGAACACTTCTATCATGTCTCCAATTTCACCCCTAAAGTTTTTAGGCGTTTATATTGGTTATGTATATACTCACCCATGCGTGAGATTTAACCACACTTTGACGGGTCTTATGTAGATGAGGTCCATGATCGTGGTGATTTCATAGCAGCATAGGGATACCCTAGTGTATTTAACAGTGTATGATGGTCAGGTCTCAGATATTTGGATCTAGGAAAATCAACATTTCTATTCCAATTTTTGTTAGTTTGGGATATATATTCTGATTGAACATGTATATTACACTTTAATTTTCTAATAGTAATGTTGCACTCTTTTGAAATACCTATTCCTTTCTACATGAATGGTTTTTAATCAATATGTTTTAGTATTTTACTATTTTTCCTCTTCACTTCTACATGGATAGTATTGGCTGCATATATACATGTAAATTAGATAAAGGCCTCCCAGATTAGTAAAGCCTTTTGATGCTTGTTAGCAGCCCCTGTCCTATGGAGGAAGGCTTGGGGTAGTAGTGGATCGACCTTCCACTAACCAGGTGGGCCTTGGTGGGTTGGATCATGACATAAATATTATGTGGATTTCAATGACAGTTTATTATAAATTTTTACAAAAAAATATTTAATTAAAAGAAAATATTATAATAATTTTTTATTAAAAATATTTATGAATTTATTAAAATATTAATGATTGGTTTTACAAATAAAAACTTTTAAAAACATGGTTTTACGTTTCAAACACATTAAAAGGTACATAAACTTCTAGTCCTTTCTAATATAATTATAAATTTACTGATTTTGTAAAAATGATATTTTCTCTATTAACATATTAATCAATTTTTTTAGAAAAATATAAAAGATTAATCTTAATAAAATATTTCAATTCTGAATCCAAAATTTATTTTTATTATTTCAAATTAAATTTATATGATTTTATGTTTTAAATTTTAAAAAAAATCATAAAATATACTAAGAAACTATTTTTAGAAGAAAATAACTTTTCAAAGTATTAACCATATATATTATTATTTCCTATCAATTATTAAAAAATTTAGTGTGATTATAATATATATATTATTCATAAATAAAATATATAATATATTTAGTTTCTTTGAAAAATAATAATATAATTATTTTTTGTAGAAATTGTTTTTCAGAGTAAAATGATCTTAATAATGTTATCAATACATTGGTAAATAAACATAATTTTTATTTAAAATTAAATATGAAAATTGCTTAAAATAAATGTGATAAATAACTTATTACATTAATAATTACTTGATTATACCATCCTAATTTAATGTTACATATCCCCTCAGGATCTCCACATATGATCTAAGAATAAGGTAAGCTTTGGTGGGAATTAATGGTTCTAATTCCTCTAGCATGGATCTCATGGAAATTTCAATGAGTTTTAATTAATCCCATATATGATTTAAATCAAACTATAATTATTCAAATTCAGTATGGTATTGGACTAAGAAGTACCCTAGTTAATCTAAAACCTTTTAAAACTTAGATTAATTATCTTCATAAGGGATACTTCTACTAATACATTCCATTTCACTCTTTTTTATTCATATACTTTTATATGATTACTTCCATTTTACCCTAATAATTTATTTACTTCATTATATCATGAATTTTTTTTGATAATATGATTTTCTTTAGATTTTAAATTTTTTATCAACTTTTATAGAAATATTTACTTATAAAAAATACATAGTGAAGTTGTAATGACCCAAACATTCATTAATGAAAATTCCTCTTGATCTAATTAAATGTCTTATTATGGTTATATAAAATGTGAACTTCATTGGTTTTATGTTTGTGGATTTTAAAATACTTTTATGATTTGTGACCGGTGCTAATATAGTCATTGAACAGTGATCACATGATTCATATAAATATAGGGCTTTAACAAATCCAATTTACTCAGAAAAAGGAAGTGATGGCCTCATATAGTAGAATTTCCACGTATGAAGCCCATTTTTCGGAGCTTGAAAAGGAGGTAGTGTCAATGGTATTTTCTCTTGACCAATCCCAATCCGAGATTGAACACGTTATGCTTGAGCAGAACCGACTATGGGAGAAGTGTAAGTTAATAGAGATTACCACCTGAGCGATGTTATTCAAGCCACCCCAAGAGTCTATCAACATCACACACCTTACCCTTCAGTATTATACGGATGTTATAAGGGGTTATGTAACATTCCCTAGCACTATGAATATGTACATTATTTTTTGTATAAATATTATGCATTCATTTTATTATTGTTACTTTGTAAATAGTTTTTAACGCAAAAATAGTATTTTTTAGTTAATATTCAACTAAAAAATCTATTTTGATGAATTATTGGATTTTTGATTTAAATAATAGTTTAATGAAATATTATTATTACATTAATTTTTAATAAATATAAACGGTCATATAATTTTATGAATGCAATTGTAATTTTTATTAAGGTTTGACAAATGTTTTTGTCAAAACCAATAAATTTTCGGTAAATGTTGGTTTTTATTTTAAAAGTAAAAATTCACATATTTATAAAATTATTTAGATAAAAAGAATATTATATTTGTAATCAGGGCATCAAAATTATCCAAAGGTGAATTTTTCATAATTTTCTGAGACAGTCGAATTTTTGGGTAAAAATTAAATACCGTTTAAATATATAATGTGTTTTATGACATCATAATGGCCCAACAGTGATGTAATAAAACACTATAAACATTATTTTCTACCAATATATATTTTATCATTAAAATAATGTGATTTTAGGTTTGTTTTATTTATTTTACAAAGCTTTTGTGGACCTCCAAGGATTATAAAACATTTTTTTTTTAAATTGTTTTCCTTGAAAGTGTGACTCACCTCCACATAAGAAACCCAATTATTTTAAGAATTTCGGTCATTTTCATAATAAAATATTTTTTTCCACTCCCATTTGGAAAAAACAATGGGTAGAAACCATGGGCTGGTTTGTGGTATTGATTAGTTTAATGTGAGCTGTCCCAAACCTAAATAATAAAGAATTCCCTCTCCTTTCCAATATAAACCCAACCAAGCTCCCACTTCCTCTTCACTAAAAGCCTTTTTAGATCTAAAAAACCTATCCCTACTCTCTATATAATCCTTTCAAGGTGCCCCAAGCTCCCAGGAAGCCTCTCTCAAGCCTCTCCCAAACCTTGGGATCACACTTCCAGGTAAGGTATTTCTTCTTTTCTCATTTTGTCCAATTTTCATTAAGTTGTTATGACATTTTTTTTCAATTACAAATGTTGGCGTATAATTTTGAACCTTCCCCATACTTTCCTATTTATGTTTGGATAATGGGATACCCCTTTCTCTCTCATTAATGTCTCCCATGTATACCCACTACCATGCTGAAATTCCATGAGGGATTAGTCTCTCCTCTTTTACATCCAAGTAATTATTTTGTGTTATGCATCTAAATTCCATTAAGTTTGTTGGGAAATGTATCTATATGACCCCCTTACTGTCAATTTCATGTACATATGATGAGACACCCTTTTCTCTCTCATAAACTATTTTCATGAATCCTTATGTCACGTCGTTATGCTGCCGAAATTGAACTGCGTTTTTCCAAGCCAAGGTCATTGTGTAGTGAATACCATACCCATGTCTCAATAAATGGTATTAAACTTTTTGCACATATACATATTTAATTATACTTTCAAGTATTTATTCCACATTAATTTATCGTTGACTAACTTATGATTTTGATTGATTCTATGTTATATGATCCATGTGGCACACTTAATCAGGAAATGAAATGTTTAAGAAGGGTGCACCCTAATAGCACTCCAATGCATTGGGTAAAGTATGGTATCATGATATGTCATGTGAAATGGTTGTTTACTTATGCTAATTAAATTGCAACGTTGTTTTACTCGTGCTTCATGTGCAATGAGGGATTAGTCATGCTCTATGTGTAATGAGACTTAGATCATGCTAATTCCATGTTAAGTGTTGTTGCCACATTTCCATGTTATGATTATCTTGATTTATCATGCCTTTATGTTCATCTTTTTCTTATGCTCCATTGATATTCATATTGTCTAACATGTATTGTATTGTTCATGTTATTCCATGTTTATTCCCTTACTGGGCTTTATAGCTCACCCTTTTCTTATATATGTTCTCAGGTTATCCCATGAAATGATAAGTACGAGTGAATGTAGTGGTTATGTAAAGGAAGTTTTCAATAATGATTTTGTGTGTTTTATGTTCTAAGCTATTATGTAATGTTCCTAATCCCCGAACACACTATTCCACTCGATTTTTTATGTTGTTTCAAGTGAAGAATTCAGGTAATAAATTAGGTTTAAGTGTGTAATAAAAATAAGGGTTGTTATAGTTGGTATCAGATGATTGGTTTAGTTATTTTTCGGATTAGGATTAGAAAACCCTAGTGAAGACTTAGAGACTTGAATAATTATAATAAAAACATCCCTATGTATTGGTGGGTATTGAGTAATTGGTTTATCAAGAAAATTAATCCCTGTCTGGATACGAGCAGGTAGAGGTGGCTCTGGCACAAATGTATCCTAGGGGTAAAACCTGAAAACACCGCTTTGATCTAGACTGAAACGGGAACCGATGCATGAAAACAGGTCTTGCTGCACTCTTAGTTATGACACTACAATGGGATATTCTTTGGTAAATTCAAAATTTATGTATGAACCCTTATTAAGGGAATTAAAAAAAATACCCTAAGAATATAAGTTATTAAATAGACCATGGATAACATATATTGAAGCCTATGGATTCATAAATTAAATAAATAAAAGGTATTTATAATTCATCAGTTTTTTCCTTGGATTACCCTTTATGTGTTACCCCTATCTTTCATTTTATTCCATCCAATGGCCGGTAATAGGAGGACTCGGGCTAAAAACCTAAGTGAAGATCAACGTGATGACAGTGAAAATGAGATGCCCAATCTGATGGGAGTAGGAATCTTGAACTTTTTCATGATTTTATATCTGTTAACTCAATATTTGAATAGAAACATGGGTCAAGAGAAACGTTAAATCCCCCTAAGAATGAACAATTCTCTATCGAGAGCTTCATGAGATAAAGGCCTCAGACTTTTAATGGATCATCTGATCCCTCAGTCGCCGAACAATGGATCAACTCCCTTGAAAAAATCTTCTCTATCCTTCAATGTTCTGAACAAGAGAAGGTTCTTCTGGATGCTTATCATATGGAAGGTTAAACCAATCAATGGTGGATGTTGATCAAAAATATGAATCTTGAGGAAGAGATCGAGGCATTGGAATGGAAGGATTTCCAAAAGATTTTTTTCAATAAATATTTTCCACGTTCCCCCTGACTTAAGATGAAAAGGGACTTCCTTGCCCTCAAGAAAAATGATGACGAATCTGTCAAAGCGTATAATGAAAATTTCACAAGGCTTTCATGATAATCCTTTATCTTTTTCGTTACCCCCTAATACAAGGTGGACCACTTACTTGGTGGGATGAAACCTAGCCTATGGAATGCGCTGCCGATCCTTGACTTCGACAGCTATGAGGAAATTGTCTGATGTGCCATCAAGGTCAAAACGGAAATCTAAGAATCTCAGAGGTATCATGAGGATAATAAGAATAATGCAGAATTCAATGGGGGCAGTGCGATGGATAAATCCAATGGTTCTAAGAAGATCCATCACCCCACTTTCCAAAGGTGTGGAAATAAGCACCCCAGAAATTGCATGAAGGGGATGAGGAAATTCTTTAGGTGTGGAAGACAAGGGCACCTAGCTGTTAACTGTCAACAAGAAAAACCCACAACTAAGATAGAGTAGAGGAACGCTCCATTCAAACCTTAACACATTGTTCATTGATAAAACTGCAAAGAACTAGGGAATCTTGAAAATTAGTTCCCTAAGACAATGGTTTTCGGTGGAAACCAACAACCTCCAAAGTAGTAAGGGAGAGCTTTTGGCAACACTACTGCCGAAGTGAACCCCGACAACAAAGTGGTGATAGGTACGCTAGTTATTCATTCAAGAATAGTGAACATTCTTTTTGATTCAGGTTTTATGCATTATTTTATATCCTAAAAGTTTAGTATAACAATCCCAGCACCACTAAAAATCCTGGAAGTAAAGATGTCAGTGAGTATGAAAAATGGGGAAGTCATTGCATCCAATGAATATAACTCCTCCCCTGTCATAATATGTGGATTGAATTTCCTGGAGAACTTCGTTATACTCTCTCTGGTGGAATTTTATGTAATTCTTGGCGTGGATTGGCTTTCCTTATATAGATCCAACATAAATTACTGTGAGAGGGAAGTCACTATCCATGTGGAGAATTTAACCCTGATTATATACAAGTGAAAAGAGGAAGATGAATCTTCTTTAGCTCCATTATCTCTAGAGTGGATATTGCTTCCCTATGAGCATGCGTATCTGGCTCAGATGATTGAGTCTAAAGAGAAAACCATCCTTGAGGACATGCCTATTATGAAAGAATTTGATGAAGTGTTTCCCAAGGAATTTTCTGGTCTTCCTCCTAGTGGAGATGTTTAATTCTCAATTAATCTTATACCTGGGGCATTTCCAATATCCAAGACTCTGTATAAAATGGTTGTTCTAGAGCTTGAGGAGTTGAAGAAACAACTACAGGAGAATCTGAATAAAGGGTTTATACACCCAAGTGCTTCACCATGGGGTGCACCAGTACTCTTCATCAAGGAGAAGGATGGTTCAATGAGCCTTTGTGTCGATTATCATGATCTTAACAAAATCACTATAAAGAACATGTATCATCTCCCATGAATTGATGAATTTTTCGATCAGCTGTGTGGAGAAAAATACTTCTCCAAGGTGGATCTGTGGTCGGGATATTATCATGTAAGGGTGAATAAGGAAGATATCACCAAGACTACTTTTTGTACAAGATACGGGCACTATGAATTCAGAGTAATGCCTTTCGGACTCACTAATTCTCCAACAATCCTCATGGATATGATTAATAGAGTCTTTAGGGATTACCTCAACAAATTTGTGGTAGTATTTATAGATGAAATTTTGATATAATCCAAAACCAATGAGGATCATGAGGAGCATCTAAGAACTATACCAGAGACCTTGTAGATGGATAATCTCAATGAAAAGTAAAACAATTGTGAGTTCTAGTTGAAGGATGTATCATTCGTAGGCCATATCATCATAAGCAATGGGATATTTGTGGATCCCTCCAAAACAGATGCAATTGAGGGATGGTCGAGGCCAACATCGGTAATGGATTTCCATATCTTCTTGGGGTTAGCAAGATATTATCGACGATTTTTGAGAAATTTCCCATGATATTCCAACCCTCTTACCAAGATAACTTGAAAGGGAGTAAAGTTTTCTTGGAGTAATGAATGCAAAGAAAGCATCAAGGAGTTAAAAAAGTGGCTTATCACTGTGACCATGATCAATTTACCCCTAAGTGGATAACTTTTTGTGGTATTCAGTGATGCTTCAAAGAAGGGAATGGGATGTTTGTTGACACAAAATGACAAAGTCATTACCTATACTTCAAGGAAATTGAAAGTTCATTAGTAGAATTATCCAACACATGATTTGGAGTTGGTTGCGGTGATCTTCACTTTAAAAATTTGGCGGCATTATCTATTTGGGGAGAAGTGTTAAATATATATGGACCAAAAAAAACCTCAAGTATATATTCACAGAAAAAGAGTTGAACATGCACCAACAAAGATGGTAAGAGTTGATCAAATACTATGACTTCTCAATCCATCACAACCCGGGGAAAGCGAACAAGGTGGCAGATGCTCTAAGTTGAAAGGACCCAAAAATTCTATCATTGATGAGAATTGAAAAGGACCCAATATTTTTATATTTGATGAAGATAGACCTGGGAATCATAAAGAATGGAACATCATCAATCCTTTCACAAATGATTCCACAGCCGTCTCTTTTGGAAAGGTTAAAGGATGCTCAAAAGGATGATGTGGGAATTCAAAAGAGAGTGGAAGCTATTAGAAAATGTAAATCCTTGGAGTTCATTGTTAATGAAGAAGGAATTGTGACATTTGGAAAAAGACTATGTGTTTCATCAAGTCCGGAGCTGAAGAAGGAACTTTTGGATGATGTGCATAGTTCAAATTTCTCTATTCACCCAGGAAACAAAAAGATGTATCGAGATATCCAAGAGCATTATTGGGGGCATAATATGAAGAAGGAGATTTATGAATATAAATCAAAGTGTCAGGTGCGTCAGCAAGTGAAGGTCGAGTGGCAGAAGTCTAAGGGGATGATGCAGCCATTTCCCATACGAGTATGGAAATAGGAGAACATCACCATGGAATTTTTCACCGGACTTCTGAAGACATCCAAAGGAAACAATGCAATATAGGTTGTTGTGGATCGTCTTAAAAAGTCTTCACACTTCATTGCAATTCCGAAGGATTTCTCATTTGATCAGATGGAACAGATATATATCAGGGAAGTGGTAAGTATACATGGAGTACCAATATCTATTTTATTCTATGAAGATCCAAGATTCACCTCTATGTTTCGTAAGAGTCTTCAAATTGCACTAAATATTGAGCTGAACTTCAGTACAACTTATAATCCTCAAACTGATGGCCAATTCAAGCAGACTATCCAAACACTTGAGGACATACTGAGAGCGTGTTATATGGACATAAAAGGAGGGTGGAACAAATATCTTCCACTGGTTGAATTCTCTTACAATAACAGTTTCCACTCGAGAATCTGAACGGCATCTTATGAATCCCTATATGGGAAAAGGTGCAGAACACCCACATGTTGGGATGAAGTCGGTGAGCATAAGCTGCTAGGACTAGAAATGGTCGATGAAATGGTGGAGAAGGTGAAAATCATTCAACAGCATATCAAGGCAGCCCACAGTCGACAGAAGATTTTTGCAGATAACCATCGATGAGACCATGAGTTTAAAGTTGGAGATATGGTATTTATAAACATATCTCCATGGAAGAAGGTCATGATTTTTGGAAATAATGGGAAGTTAAATCCTAGGTATATTGTCCCATTCGATATTCTTGATCGTTTTGGGGTCGTGGCCTATCGTCTAGCACTTCCACCTACTATGGCCAATGTACATGATATCTTTCATGTATCCCTTTTGAGGAATTACATACCAGACCCTTCACATGTACTCCCTTCAGAGGTAGTACAACTAGAGGATGATCTTTCATACGAGGAGTAACCAGTGAAGATCATAGATCACAGAGAAAAAGTTCTATGAAATAATACAATTCCCCTCATCACGGTGTTGTGGCGAAACCACACGTTTGAAGGACCGACATGGGAATCAGAGTAAGTGATGAAGAAAAGTTACCCACATCTTTTTTAGTGTCGGAAAAGGAAATGTTGAGGGTGAAATTTTTTAAGGGGGAAGATTGTAACGACCCAAACATTCATTAGTGAAAATTCCTCTTGATCTAATTAAATGTCTAATTATGGTATTGAAAAATGTGAACTTCATTGGTTTTATGTTTCTGGATTTTGAAATACCATTATGAATTGTGGATGTTGCTAATATAGTCATTGAACAGTGATCACATGATTAGTATAAATATAGGGCTTTAACAAATCCAATTTACTCAGACAAAGGAAGTGATGGCCTCATCTAGCAAACCCTCCCCATATGAAACCCATTTGTTGGAGCTTGGAAAGGACGTGGCATCATTGGGATTTTCACTTGACCAAGTCCAATCTGAGCTTGGACACATTAATCTTGAGTGGAACCGACTACGGGAGAAGTGGAAGTGAATAAGGATTACCACCCGAGCGATGTTATCCGAGCCACCCCATGAGTCTGTCACCATCACACACCTTATCCTTTGGTCTTATCTGGGTGTTATAAGGGATTATGTAACAAGACCCTATCACTATGACTATGTACATTATTGTTTCATAAAGAATTGGCATTCATTTTTTATTGTTACATTTTAAATAGTTTTTAAAGAAAAAATAGTATTTTTAGTTAATATTCAGCTAAGAAATATATTTTGATGAATTAATGGATTTTTGAATTAAATAATATTTTAATAAAATATTATTATTAAATAAATTTTATTAAATATAAATGATAATATAATTTTATGAATTAAATTGTAATTTTTATTAAGGTTTGAAAACTGTTTTTTTTTTCAAAACCCATGAATTTTCGGTAAATGACGGTTTTTATTTTAAAAGTAGAAATTTACATATTTATAAAATTATGTAGATATAATGAATATTATTTTTGTAATCAGGGAGTCAAAATTATCTAATAGTGTATTTTTCATAATTTTCTGAGACAGTCGAATTTTTGGGTAAAAATTAAATACCGTTTAAATAAATAATGTGTTTGATGACATCATAATTACCCAATAGTGATGTAAGAAAATACTAGAAAATTTATGTTCGGCCAATATATGTTTTATGATTAAAATAATGTGATTTTATATTTGTTTAATTTATTTTAAAAAGCTTTTGTGGACCCTCCAAGACTTATAAAACATTTTATCTTCTTAAATTGTTTTCCTTGAGAGTGTGACTCACCTCCACATAAGCAACCCTATTATTTTAAGAATTTCATCCATTGGCCTTATGAAATATTGTTTTCCACTCCCATTCAGAAAAAATCATGGGAAAAAACCATGGGATGGTTTGTGTTATTGATTTAGTTTAAGGTGAGGTGTCCCAAACCTAAATAATAAAGAATTCCCTCCCCTTTCCTATATAAACCCACCCAAGCTCCCACTTCCTCTTCACTCAAAGCCTTTGGAGTTCGACCAAACTCATCCCTCTTCTATTTAGAATCCTCCCAAGGTTTCCCAAGATCCCAAGAAGCCTCTCTCAAATCTCTCCCAAGCCTTTGGGATCACACTTCAAAGTAAGGGATTTCTTCCTTTCTCAATTTGTCCAATTTTCTTTAAGATGTTATGCCCTTTTGTTTTCAATTAAAAATGATGGGGTATGATTTCACACCTTTCCCATACTGCCCTATTTATTTTTGAATAATGGTATACCCCATTCTGTCTCATTAATGCCTCCCACATACACCTGTTACCATGCTGAAATTCCATAGGGGATTTCTCTCTCCTCTTTTACATCCAAGTAATTCTTTTTGTATTATGCATCTAAATTCCATTACGTTTGTTGGGAAATCTATCTATATGACCCCCTTACTGTCCATTTCATGTATATATTATGAGACACCCTTTTCTCTCTCACCAACCATTTTCATGAATCCTTATGTCATGTCGTTATGCTGCCGAAATTGCACCGCCTTTTTCCAAGCCAAGATCATTGTGTAGTGAATACCATACCCATGTCTCTATCAAGGGTATTCACCTTTATGTACATATACACATTGAATGGTAATTTCATGTATTTATTACACATTACGTAATAGTGGAAGAACTTATGATGTTGGTTGATTCCATGTTATATGATCCATGTGGCACACTTATATATAAAATTAAATGTTTAAGAAGGGTGCGCCCTGATAGCGCTCTAATGCATTGGGTAAAGTATAGAATCATGATACGTCATGCGTAATGGCTGTTGACTCTTTCTAATTGAAGTACAACGCGGTTTTACTCGTGCTTCATGTTCAATGAGGGTTTACTCATTCTCCATGTGCAATGAGCCTTGACTCATGCTAATTCCATGTTAAGTGTTGTTGCCACATTTCCATGTTATGATTATCATGCTTTATCATACCTTTGTGTTCATGTTTCTCTTGTGCTCATTTGATACACCTATTGTCTAAAATGTATTGTATTCTTCATGTTATTCCATGTTTATTACCTTACTGGGCATTATAGCTCACCCTTTTCTTATGCATGTCCTCAGGTTATCCCATGCAATGCTAAGTATGAGGGAATGTAGTGGTCATGTAAAGGATGTTTTCAATAAAGATGTTGTGTGTTTTATGTTCTAAGTTGTTTTGTAATGTTCCTAATCCCCAAAGACACTATACATATCGATCTTCTATGTTGTATCAAGTGAATATTTTATGTAATAAATCAGGTTTAATTGTGTAATAAGAAGCAGGGTTGGTATAGAAATTTCGGGTCATTACATTTTTTGGGGAATAAATTATTCTATATATACTCACATCTACTATAGTTGTATTGGTGGGTTAATCACTATTTTTATTCATCCAAATTTTTCCAAATTTATATTTTAGAAGAAAGAAAATTAGCATAAACTATATTTTATAAAAAAAATCCACCTTTTTAATTGATTATATAATATGTATTTTTCTAGTTTATCTAAAGCTCCAATTTCCATAGAAATGAGCTTACCTTGTACAAAGATCCCCCTTAAATGATTTTCATGAAGAATATATTCTCTCAACATATTAAAAAGTCTCAACCCTGGTCACTTACAAATCTACATGCTTGTCCATAAATCAAAGATACTTTATGTCAGATGTGTTGTTGTAATCTTTAATGGAATCCAATTTTCTTCACATTATTTTCTCATTTTCTCAGCACTATCCTCAGACATATTATTTTTTAATTTAAACATTTAATTAAGATATTTTCCCTTATATGAGTTTGAAGATACCAAGTTCATGATTAAAGAGTGACTGTTTTCTTTGTTTTCAGTATATCATAAATTCAATATATATGGAAAACTTATATGAGAAGCTGAGGGTGTTTGATGATTCTTGGAGAATTGTTAGGGACTCAATTGATGTCATTGTATGTCGTGATTGATAAACTATCCAAATAAATGTGTGAAAATTATTTGTACTGATATTAAATATCTAAGACACGTGTTATGGAGGATAAATCATTTACAATAATGTGTGTTTGTTTAAAGAAGTCCATGCAGTATGAGGTTCATATTGCATGTAGTGAAGAAGAATCGATGAGAAGTTAAAATATAAAAATGCAAAACCACACTTGAATTATTCATTTAGAATAATTGAGGAAGAAGGAAAGAAGTTTGAGCAGAAGGTTGTCTTGAAATTATATTTGGGATGGGTCTTGAATACATAGCATTTTCCTAGGTAATTTGTTTGGGCTTACATTGAAAGATAATGCCAACCAACTAGAAATCCAAGGCCAAGGCTCAAACACCTGTTCCTGTGGGACCATGGTCTACTTCACCCAAAGGGAGGCAGTCCAGACCATCCAGAAGGCGGTTGTTCCATGTATAAGCCCAGGGGAAGACCATGTATACGGAATATAGGAATGGATGGGCACTTGCAGCATGCCTGTAGGGTGCTAGTTCCCACACCGGTGCAACGTGTACATGAGGCGGTCTGTGTAGTGAATCCAGATGCTAGCCCCAGTGCCGACTTGAGAGGTTGTGATCACTACTTGGTTAATAAATCACAGCAATGCCACTTTCACAATGGGAAACTGGTTTTTACGATGGGTAGGCACCGCTCGTCGCAAATACCGGCAGGCGGTAAAAACCTATTTGTGACGAGATGTTGCCCCGACGCCAAAAGTGTGTCGGCAGGTTACTTTTTGCGACGGGTCCCATCTCAAATAACCTTTTTACCACCAACAATAATTAATACGGCCGAACGTATTTGTGACGAGACCCGTTGTAAAAAATACTATTTGCGACGGGAATCCCGTCGCAACTAATCTAACTTATATATACCCCCATATGTTTTTTCTTTTCTCCTGCTCAATTGTTTCTTTCTTTGCTTCTCTAAACACTAATTTTAGAGGGAAAATTTTTCACAGTTAGTTTTTTTTACGAAGAAGTTGTGAAGCCATCTATAATTATAAGAGATCAAGTTTAAAGGTATTTATGTTTTGTTTAATTTAGTATTTATTTCATTTTTTATATTAAATTTAATTATTATTGATTAGTTGTAATTAAGTTAGATTAAAATTGTTTTGTCGTCAGTATTTATTTGTAGTAATACAATTAAATAATTGGTAATAATTCTTAGTATTTAGTAATAATTAATTACTATTAACAATAATTATTAATGTATATAAGTAATTAGCGGTAATTAGTAATTAGTAGCTATATTTTGTAGCAATTAATGGTAATTAACACTAATTAGTAATAATTAGAAAAAATAGTAATAATTAGGAAAAATAGTAATAAATATATACAATTAGTAATAAATACTAATAATCAGTAATAAATACTAATTATTAGTATTTGTTACTAATAAATAGTAATAAATACTAATAAATAGTATTAAATAGTAATTATTAGTAATAATTAGTTATAATTAGTAATAATTAGTAATAATTAGTAATAAACACTAATAAATACTAATAAATACGAATAAATAGTATTAAATAGTATTAAATACTAATAAATACTAATAATTAGAAATAAATACTAAAAATTAGTAATAAATACTAATCATTTGTAATAAATAGTAATAAATAGTAAATATTAGTAATAATTAGTAATAAATAGTAATAATTATTAATAATTAGTAATAAATAGTAATAAATAGTAATAAATAGTAATAAGTAGTAATAAATAGTAATAAATAGTAATAAATAGTAATAATTAATAATAATTAGTAACAAATAGTAATAAATAGTAATAATTAGTAATAATTAGTAATAGTTAGTAATAATTAGTAATAATTTGTAATAATTAGTAATAATTAGTAATAATTAGTAATAATTAGTAATAATTAGTAATAAATTGTAATAAATAGTAATAAATAGTAATAAATGGTAATAAATGGTAATAAATAGTAAAAATTAGTAATAATTAATAATAATTAGTAATAATTAGTAACAATTAGTAATAATTAGTAATAATTAGTAATAAATAGTAATAAATAGTAATAAATAGTAATAATTAGTAAAAATTAGTAAAAATTAGCAATAATTAGCTATAATTAGTAATAATTAGTAATAATTAATAATAATTAACATCAATTAGCATTAATTTGAATTAATTTGCATTAATTAGAAATAATTAGCAATAATTAGAAATAATTAGAAATAATTAGAAATAATTAGCAACCATTGGAAATAATTAGCAATAATTAGCAATATTTAAGAATAATTATGAATAATTAAAAATAATTAAGAATAATTAGAAATAGTTAAGAATAATTAGCATTAATTAGAAATAATGAGGAATAATTAGCATTAATTATCAATAATTAAGATTAATTAGGAATAATTATCAATAATTAGCATTAATTATCAATAATTAGCATTAATTGGGAATAATTATTAATAATTACGATTAATTAAGAATATTTATCAATAATTATCAATATTTTGGTTAATTAGGATTAAATAGGATTAAGTAGAATTAATTAGGAATAATTAGGATTAACTAGGATTAATTATGATTTTCTAGGATTAACTATTATTAATTAAGAATAACTAGGATTAAATAGGATTAATTAGGATTAACTAGGATTAACTAGGATTAACTAGTATTAACTAGAATTAACTAGGAATAACTAGGAATAACTAGGAATAACTTGGAATAAGTAGTAATAATTATGATTAATTAGTAATAATTAGTAATAATAAGTAATATTTATTAATAATTATTAATATTTTGTAATAATTAGTAATAATTAGTTATAATTAGGATTAATTAGGAATAATTAGGAATAATTAAGAATAATTAGGAATAAATATGAATAATTAGGATTAATTAAGATTAATTAGGAATAATTAACATTAAAATAAATTGTAATAAATTGTAATAACTTTGCACAATTTCTAGTGGAATGGCAGAAATCCTTTCACTCGATGACTCCTTACCTTTTAACTCTCACCAACTCAAAACATTATGAATAGTATGATTCTATGTATGCATATCCAATGTCGTATGAACGAGTTTGAATATGCATTGGTAGGACCACATTTTTTATAATTTTTTCAGGCGGTGACAGTTGAAAGAAGATGATTCATCAACGAAAACGGGGACCTTTTGTCTGATGGCTCATTTACTTGCATACTTCTCACACTGATATAAAAAAAAAGAATCTTCTCGGAGGTACACATATACATTATCGTATGCACGAGAATGAATATGTGTATCTCTGAGAAGATTCTTCTTTATGATTTGAGTGTGAGAATATTGCATGTAAATGAGCCGTCAGACAAAAGAGTAGTTGTCAATGAACAGAAAATTGTGTCGCCCATAATTAATGGTAATTATTTATCTTCTTTTTTTGGATAGTGCTTTTAAAATTTCAAATTATTTAAAAATAGTAATGATTTTATATTTTATAGAAAAATATGGAACAAGGAAGTCGACAAAAATCATTATTAGATGATCATTCTTGGATAAATAAATGCAAAAATCGAAACGTTTCTGGTTTAAATCCTTTATATATTGAGGGTGTTAAAGCATTATTATTATTTGCATCATCAAAACCAGAATTTTTTTAAGAAGGCCCAATTAAGTTTTCTTGTAAAAAATGTTCTCTGAGAATGTTTAACACATTTGAGCAGGTTTGGGACATCTCTTGCAGTTTGGTTTTCAACCAAATTATGTTTTTCAGTATCAACACGGTGAAAAAAGTTATAGAGAATATACTAATAACTTTATTCTGCAACCATCATAATTTCAAATTTTAGTACATGATGTTGCAGGTCCATTTGTTCAACAAACTATAACTTAGGATGATATTGATTTAACTCTGGAGTAGGCACCATCCGAATTCTATGAGTTTTTGAGGTCTCAAGAGGATGCATTATATCTTGGTTGCAAGATACGTAAATTAGAACCAGTTGAAAAAAATTTGGCTGTTAAATCAGATAATGCAATGTCAAACAACTGTTTTGATCATATATTTTCTTTGGATAAAACAATGTTACCTGAAAGAAATGTGTTGCCTACAAATTACTATGATAGTAGGAGGCTAGTTAGTAATATGGGACATAGTTATCAGAAGATTAATTCATGTGAAAATGATTGCATCTTATATTCTGGTGAAAATGATTCGTTAGATATTTTCCCTACATGTGGACAATCGAGGTATAAAGAAGGTCAACTGGGGAAGTCTGGATCGATTCCTGTAAAACAGTTGAGATATTTCCACCTTACACCCAGGTTGAAACATTTATTTATGTATTAGAACATAGTGTCATTGATGTCATGGAAAAAAACAAGATTTCAACTGATAAAATATTGAATCATCTATCTGATGGTGACTCATGGAAACATTTTGACCGACTCCATCATTATTTTTCTTTAGAAGCCTGAAACGTACGATTGGGTCTTTATACTGACAGTTTCTGTCTATTTGGTTCTTATAGTAGTCTGTATTCATGTTTCCCAGTCTTAATAACTCCATACAATTTACCTCTATGGATGTTGATGAAGGAGCCCTAAATCCTTTTGACCATATTAATCCTAGAATATGTGAAAAACAATATTGAGGTTTATTTGAAACCATTGATTGATGATTTAAATTCACTGTGGAGTAATGGTGTTAGTATATATGATATTGCTATGAAATAAAATTTCATATTCAAAGCTAAATTGATGTGGATGATTAGTGAATTCCGGGCATATGGCATGTTATCTGGCTAGAATACACGTGGTCCGAAATCATGTCCTTATTGTATGAAAGAAAAAGAAATCTTTTATGCTCGTTAATGGAAAAACCATGATATTTTGACTGTCATCGTAGATTTTTTTTCCAACCAATCATCATTTTTAGAGGAACAACTCAGTTTAGAAAAGTAACAATTGAAAGGGATGAACCTCCAAAAATGATCTCAGGTACAGAGTTAAAATCAGTTGTATTTTCATTACCTCCCATAACATTTGGGTCAATAGTAAACCAATAGAAAATTCATGGCTTTGGGAAAGTACATAATTGGATAAAACGAAGAATTTTTTGGTATCTTCCATATTGGTGTGAATTTTTGGTCTACCACATGATGTATTTCATGAATATTGAGAAGAACTAATTTGAAAATTTATTTCATATAGTTTTGGATACACCAGGTAAGACCAAAGATAATGTAATGGCACGATTAGATCTTGCCCAAATTTGTAGACGACATTAACTTGAACTGTTTCAAAATGTCAGATCACAGAGGTTAATCTAGCCAAAAGTATCTTATGCACTATCCAAAGAGGGTCACTTTTTTATTTTGTCAGTGGATTGCATATTTGAGACTTCCAGATGGCTATGCTTCCAATTTGGCTAGATTTTTTAAGAATATTCATATTACCGGATTAAAAATTCATGATTGAAATGTTATAATGGAACGACATATACTGATTGGATTCAGATGTTTGTTGAATTCTATGATTTGGGATTCTATAACAGACATATCATATTTTTTTAAGAAATTTTTTAAGCGATAATAGACTATGATGCACTATGAAAACTGTAAGAAGATGTTGTTGTGATTATTTGTAAATTTGAAAAAATATTCCCGATGGATTTCTTTGACTCAATAGAAAATCTGATATTACATTTTCCTTATGAAGCTAAATGTGGAGGTCCAGTAATGTTTTGATGGATGTACCCATTTGAGAGATGCATTCAAAAATTGAATAAAAAAGTACGTAACAAAGCATCTATTAAAGGCTCAATTATTGAAGTATATTTGTAAGAGAGAATTTATTTTTTCTACTCTCATTATTTTGAATCTGAATATCCCTCAAAACAGAGCTGCATGGGATGGAATGAGGGGAATGAAGATAATGAAATAGAAAATCAATAATCAGTTTTTAATCAGCCAGATCTTGGCTTCAGTGGAGTTCATGAACGATGGATTTCAGATGATGAACATCATAGAGATCATTCATATGTTGTTCTCAGCTGTGAAGAAATGATATCATTTGTACTATGAGTTCTTTTATCACTTATTCTATAATTTATGTTATATTAACTAAACATATTTTATTTGCAGGTTATATGGTAATCATATCAAGAAACAGCTTCCAAAAATTACAGCAGTTGCTCTTAAAGAACGCTAACAATTTTTTGTCTCTCAATGGTTTCAAAAACATGTAACATAAATTATCGATGGTTTAACATATCAATTCAGCTTATTATTTATTATATTGATAATTTTTTACAAATTTTCTTCTGTCTCAACATGCTGATAAAATTGATAATCGACTGTGTATATTGAGTAACCCACCATCCATAATGGTTAAATATTATAATTCATATGTGCTGAATGGTTTTAAATTTCAAACATGTGCATATGGGAAATAAAAAACAATGAAAAGTGGAGTTTTCTTGAGAGGATCACATCATAGAGAAATTGAAGTTGACTTTTACGATATAATAGATGAAATTATTGAACTGTATTATCTGGGGAAAAATTACATAACAATGTTTAAATATTAGTGGTTGGATACTGAGAGAGGCTTTTGTGTTCATCTGATTCATTGAATGTTCAATATTAAATATAAAAGTACTTTTTAAGTAAATGAACTATTCTTATTAGATCAACAGGCACATCAAATATATTATGCAATGTACTATGATACTTCAAGAGACCCGAGTGATTTGTGGAGCATAATAAAAATGAAATCTCTAGAAAATAAATTTACTAAAACTGAATATGATTCTGATGAAGTACAAGGAATTGAAAATTTTCAAGAGACTACTAAAAATCCATCTTTTTCACAAAGATACCTGAATATCGATGATGACACCCCACAATTAAGGATCGATGGTGATGATAATATTAATGATGTTACAAATGAATTTGAAATGGAAAGAGAATATGAAACTGAAACTCATATGGATATTTATGATGAAGATGTTGAATATGAAGACATTGACATCATCAGATATGAAGATGACGATAAAGGTGAACATTGACATAGTTAAATTCTGGTTATAATCATAACTAATACATATTTATATGTAATAGTTATTTTCAACTTTTTATTAACAATAATCATTTTGTATTTCAGGTGGACCCTGATCTATTTCCTGAGTTAGAGGAGGCTAAAATACCTTTAGATGAGGAGGATTTATGATCATCTGTCCCTCATCCTACTGGAGGTTCAGGGGGTACTCATAGGGGGCATGGTCTCGCACGACTGATGATTCCTAACCCAATCTTCGAGCGACGTCCATGCCTTGGCTTCGATCCACGCACGTAGAGGTATGGTAACCAATGTATTTTAGTTAGCTTTCATTAATTTATTTATTTAATAATTCTTTGATTATTTTTCATTATTCATAGTTTTTCCCATGTAGCTATTGGACAAGGGAGTGTCATCTTGCAAAATTATTTTTCTCATCCATGGATCACATGGGAAAAGATTCTCATTGATGTCAATCTTGGAATTTTCCTTCATTGGCTGGTACGTAAATAAATAGTATTTATTTAGAAATTTATTTCATTAATAGATTGATATTATAAATTATTTGTTGTGTTTATTGTATCCCATCGATGATAGTATGCATGAAGCTATCCATGAGGCATGAGAGGAGTCTATGCGTGAGCGTTTTCGTCAGTTTTTGCACAATTTGATAAGGACAACCATAAAGAAAGAAGAAGTGACAGTATTTGATGAGTCGTGTAGATCCCACCGATTAGAGTATATTTCATCTCACGTTTGGGATGTATTATGCTCACACTGGTTGAGTGGTGGATTTCGGAGGAGATATTCATTGGGCTGGAAGAACTGGGGGAGATAGGATGTGTCATATCGAGCTGGTATCTGTACATTCAGAATGCATAGAGAGCATCTGGTAAGTATCTTTTTTAATTATTTTATATAACAAAAAATATAAAGAGTTTATTTTATATTGATATAGGAAGTCGAGAATCCCGATATTACGGAGTACGATGTTTATTGGGGAATGTACAGTGATCTAACCACTGGAAAGATTAGAGGTGATTGCCAGCGACATATTGTGGTCAGTATTATTTCTTTTTCAGTTTGAAAATTAACTACATATAATATTTTCACTATTTTAATTTCAAATTGGAACTGAAGGAGTAATATGAGGTCGTGACCTATCAGACACGGGCTAAGAGTCAGGCCGAGACGGATAATCAGACTAGTGCCCACCATTTAGATGAGGCAGCATGGATGCATGCGACCTAATATGCCTTCAAGAAGGGCGGAGTAGTTGGTATCAGCTCTTATTTGACTCTTGAGACTTATTATGGTACTAATACGATGCCAGCTTCCAACTCAAGGGGATCTCATGGAGAGGCATCATCTTTTGGATCATTGTATCATATGTAGTTGCGTGCTCAAACTGAGCTTATAGAGAGATTACAGAAGCAAGAAGAAGAGATGCCTCAGCAGGAACAACAGCAACATGATGAGGACATGCGTCGATGGAAGCAGCAACAACACGAGAAAAGAGGGTAAATGCACTGTCTGACTCATAGTTTAGGGATGGATTTTCCTTCACCATCTCCTCCAGCTCCTCTATCTCCTCCAAAAGACTATCCCCACCAGTGATTTTTTTGTTCTGTAAAAATATTTTAATTCAAAAATTATTGTAATATGAACTATTTACAATTTTGTTCTTATATATTGGTGAAAATAATGAATAATTTATTTTTTTTATTTTTAATATTTTAATATTTTAATATTTATTATTATTATTAAATTTTTAATTTTTTTTGTTTTAATAATAATAATAATAATAATAATTTTTTTATATTTTTTTATATTTTTTTTAATATTGAGAATTTTAATATTTTTTATTTTTTATTATTTTAATAATATTAATATTATTTTTTCATTAATCATAATTTTATTAAATGTTTATATTTTATTATGTAATTGAGATGAGGCCTTTTTTGATGGGACCCCAACGCAGATAAGTTATATATATTTTTTAAAACTTATTTGTGAAAGGTTACTTTACCTTAGAAAATAATTTTTTGCGACTGGCCCGTTGCATATGGTTTAGGTATATAAAACAAATATAAATAGAGAACTATTTGTGACGGTATGACGGTCCCATCGCAACTACTTTTGTGACGGGCCCATCACAATAGGTTCTTTTATATATAATGTATTTAATCAGAGATCTATTTTCAATGAGAAGCGGACTTGTCGTAAATAGTATTTTTTGCGATAGGCCCGTCGCAAATGATACTAGTTGCTACGCCATTTTCTGCAATGGGATATTTGCGACGGGACCCCATCGCAAAAGTGTTTTTGTGACAGGATCCCCTCCCAAATAGCCCATTGCAAATAGCTTAAATTCTAGTAGTGTTTGGATTTTTTATGTGGAAATTAAAAGTAAGCATGTACTATTTATGCATCATTAAAATAATGGAAATAACAATTGACGTCTGATTTGATTGGGTGTTTGAATTTTATCCATCTTACTGATGTGGTAGATCATTATCAACCTATTTCTTACGAGCCTTCGCAATCGAACCCCTCATGGTTGAGGGTTTACAGAATGAGAATAAGAAAATGATATTGTCTTCTATGAATGATCTTCAAAGGTCTTCATATGTTTTTAAATCTGATGAGTATTGATTTATATAAAGATTTTTTTTATCGAGATCCCTCTGAGGATGAGTTCTTTGTGAGGTGGGGTTTGCAGACTGAGCACCTAAAAATTAAATCATCTTACAAGTGAGATCAACTAAATCCTTTGGAGATTTAAATGTGAAGAAGTAAAATTTATGAAAATTATAATAGGTTCTTTGAAAAGGTGATACTCAAATAAATAATGATTCACAAATAGATATGAATGAAGGTGGTTTCCAAACAAAAGTAAAGTTAAAAAATAGTATGGGGACGGAGTCAAAACCTAGAGCATTATGATGCATGCATGGAGTACTTGATGAACCCAGAAATGTTTTATACCTATTTTGATTATATAGAGAAAATAAATTTCTAGTGTCAATGTATGGATTGATTCATTACATACCCATATCTATGTGGGAATATAAATGGTCCCACTCTCAACCGCACGTGATACGATTTGCAGATGATGATACTTTTGGAATAAATCCCATTATGTGAGAAATTGGTTTTTAGATAATTAAATGTTCTTGTGATAAAAAAATGAAATACTTTGTAGTGATATACTATTGAAGGTCCTTTTTGGATGAATCAGTTGGGTTTGTGGTGAGAGTTATATTTTTTGGAGATAATACTATTTGAGTTTAAGGGTATGAAGTATGTGACCATGTAGTGAGTGTTTACGAGAATATAATTGGACCCATGATCAATAGAAAATTATATGGGTTATGGATGAAATATACTACGTGGAGAGGTAATAAAATGTAGTTATTATGCTATAAAAATTAGCTTCATTTTTAAGAAGCAGCATAGAAAATGAAATGTTATATGGGGCTGCAATTTTTCCCATGTGCTATGAGAACAAGTTCTATATGGAGAAGGAAAAATTAAGAATATGAAATATGTAGTGATGAATTCCTTTGTGTAGAAAATGGTTAATGGTAGAAAAATCAATTTAAAAACTATATACCACATTCAACAATTTTATCACGAAATAACAAATTCATAACCGTTGTTTATTTCCTATAAAAACAATGATAACTCTTGTTAATTTGGGTGATCAAGAATTCAATAGAAGTATTTCATCATGATCTAAAGCTCTTATATCGCTCTAGTTGAGTTCCAAAAAGTATGTTATGGATTTAGGGAAGAATGGAATTCTTTTAATATAAATTCTATGAAGATGGAATGTTATGCTAATTACCCATTTTTGTATTTTCATAAATAGAGTGATGCATGATAAGATGAATTTATATATACATATTAGAAAAATTTATTTAATGTTTACCAATGTTTTATTCAATAATACACTAGGTTTTGATATGTTTTCATTGGAATCCGGAATTCAGAATTTAAAGGAAAACATTCTAAAAAAGTTGCAAAAATTGACTTTACACGCCATGTAGACTGCATTCATAGCATGCCTGCAAGGACACAGATCAACCTATGAAGTATTTACATAACATAAAGATAATATAAGACATTTTAATCTAATAAACATTGTGTAGATTTAATGTATCAAAATTTTATGAAAATTGAATCACATACACTATGTGCAGATATTTCATGATGTGAAAAGTTTGAAGGATCTCTTGGTTAAAGATAAGAATTGATTATTAAGTGGGAAAAGTTGAACTCCAGTACATGATGTGAAAACAACATACATGATGTGAAAATGTTAGTATATAAGAAAATTAAATGAGTGCATGGAGTGCATTACTGACACGCCACATACTATTCAGGCCTATTAATATTCTGAGCGCTCCTCCATGCATAGGACTTTGGGAAAAAATCATCTATCATTTTCCTTCCTCTGTTTTCATCCATTTTAAATATAAACTAGATCTCATTCATTAATTTCATTGTTTTACTAGGTAATTTTTAGTTTTAAATCAATATTCACCTTTGATTCATCCATTACAATCTAGTTCCCATTCCAGAAACATGTTTCAACACCACTCAAAATTCTCCATCAATGCTTGCATTGTTCTTCAATATTTATTCATTCATAGTGATTTTTTATTGTTTATTATTTGTTTGGATTTTAGAATGATTGTTTTTGATTGTTTCTTCCTCAGAATTATGTTTCTGATTTGATTTATATTTCTTTGAATTTTTTAACATTGGTTTTTCTATTTAATCCTAGATTTCATCTTTATCAAATTTATCTTTATTATTCATAGCATGATTAATATTTCCTTGACTTTGATCATCACCACCATGCATGGATAATCTACCTAGGGTTAGGGATCGATAATAGGTGTGTTTTTTTGCCTAATGAATCTATATATTAAATTATGGTAACCTTATGTCTATTAATTAGGTTAATAATAATTGTTCATCACATTATTTTGCACAACCATGACCATGAGAAGTGTAGTTAAATGATCCTAACCTAATTATAGTTGAGAAAGTCTATGGTCATTAGAATCTAGTGCCTTATTCATAAAATCCTAGTGTGATGAAGATCGGTTGTCAGTTACACCCTTATCATAGGATAGTTTCACCATAAGTATATCCAATTTGTTTGACCAAAACCCATTAGAGATCATTACACCACTTCACATCCTATGTCATATTATTATCCCAAGATAAACCCAGTATTATCTTTTATCAATAGACCTGAAATTAACCATGGTCCCTTTCTTTAATATTTTAATTAAATCCAAACTACCTATCTTTAGTTAAAACCCATATTGAAAAGTGAATGTGAGGAATCCTCCATAAGGGTTTTGATCAATTGGATGATGACCTGTCAGTAGTCCTCATGGGTTTAACCCCATAATGCAACTTTAATATGCCCATGTAGTATGTATAGTTTGGGATTATTACTTTTTAATCTGACCGTAGCCCATGATAATTCAACGACGTGTGCAGGGGAGTCATATTTTGGAACCATTTTTATGGAATAATTTTTCTCAGGAACAATGTCCATTAGATCAAATCCCAAATTACCTCACCCCCTTTCTTCTTTTTTCTTCCCCTTTTCATTTTTTTCATTTTTCTCCTTCAAGGAACTTGTTTACTCCCCCCTCTCTATCTTTTTAATCATCTAGTGCATGCTCCAAGGACCCATAAATCTCTCAAAGATCCTAGATGAACAAGAATACCTTATCTTTGATACTGAGATCGATAGAACAATAAATGCCTGAAACTAATTTTTAATAGTTGAGTGTAACAATCTTTTCCCACTGCACTTTCAAGAACCCAAATATTCAACACCTTCTAATTAGGGTCAGCAACTAGAACTATATGAGTAAAGCATTATGGACTATAGTTTTCCATCCATTAGTGGTGTTTCACCTAGAATTTTTCACCCACAAATTCAAGCATACATTTTTTTAAATTAAACCTAGACTAATTCATATGATCCATAATATAGGGAATTTAAATAAGATTCAAAGTGATGACCCCGTGAGCACATTTTGAACTTTCTTTGGTTTTTTTTATAATTTTCATAGCTAAGAAATATCTTAATACACCATTCGATTAAGAGTCTTTGCATTCTCCTTGCATGATTTATCCAAGTATTGGGTGAAAATTAGTTCTCCCTAGTAAATCATGAAATGATATAAATAGAAAAAGAAATTTCTTGAAAAATACTTCCAAGAAATCCAGACCTGGAATCTCCATAGTTAAATTCAAAAAATCACTTAAGAGGACATAGAATGAGCATGGGAATCATGGGATATATTCAAGGAGTTGACCTACAGATTCCCATGTCATGGACTAGATGTTTGGATACCACTACATAAATTTTACCAAGGACTTAAACTAGATGCCTCATACTATAGTAGATGTTACTAATGATGGTGAACATATGCTTATGATTTTCAATGTGAGACAATCCATTCTTGATAAAAGTCTCCAATCATTATAATCTGTTGAAAATTAATAGATGACCTCCCTTGTGCAGAATTAATTTGGTGGAAGAGACTACCATCCATATAGCCCAAGTAGAGGACCTAACGAAAAAACATGAATATTTTAAATTACCTATAGTTCCACCACCCCTATTACTCTTGTAAGGGATATTCAAGAAAGAGAGATGTGCAGAGGTCTGTACTAGTACCAAGACTTCATGGGAGATTCATATGATCCCCAATTTCAAGTTAGAAATTAGTTCAATTACAATAAATAGGTCCAATAGTTCCAACATCCCCCACAATTTCAAAACAATCAGTACAGGTCGACTAAGAATCCACAACATAAAAACCAAGATTATATTCAGTAGAAAAGTGGATAGATTCCATCAAAGAATTAGGGACTACCTGGGAACCCATCACAAGGTCTATCTCCTTGAACATTGTAACAATTATAACACCCTTATCTAGGATCTCATTAGCATCTACCAACATAGTATAATAAGTTACAATGAAATCCATAATGAACATCCCAACAAGCCAGACCTCTCCACACCAATATTAAAAACCTTCTCACTGCCATTGTGAAAAAAGTACTAAAAAGGATTAAAACCTAATAAATTGAGATGAAAAACCACCAGGTCGCACTATGAAACTTGGAACATCAAATGTGGAATATCTATAAAATCTTATCTGATCAAATATAGAGTAATTTTCATATTAATATTGAGGCTCATCTGAGGGAAGAGGATAAAGAAATAATTGTTTGAATTGAAAACGTGTTGGATTTTTAGCAACCATACAGTGTTTAGAAAAATTAGTAGAAAGAATCTAATAAAGGTGGTCAAGGGAAACTAGTTGAGGTTTATCAATACAAATAACATCCTAAAAAGTGTGATGGTTACATGGAACCACTAGAATTCAATCCACCTATCCCATTTCCTCAATGGATGAAAAAAGGAAAAAGGAGGGTGATATAAAAAATTATTATAAATGTTTAAAAAACTGCACCTCAATATTCAATTTGTAGTAGTAATTTCTAAAGTATTGTCTTATATAAGATTTATTAAATAATTTATCTCAAGAACAAGAAAATTAATGAATTATTATTTGTCTCCCTAAATAAATCATCCTCCATTGTTTTTCAATGGAATCTGCCTCTAAAAATGTGAGACCATATAAATTTCTCAATTCCACACACTCAAGGGGAATATAATTTTGAAAAAACCTTATGTGATCTAAGGGGAAGTATTAATTAAACTCCCATGATCATTTATAACAAGATGGGTCTTGGTGACCTGAAACCAATAGGGGTGGTACTCCAACTCATTGACCATTCAGCCAAGAATCCTCAAGGTTTGGTCAGGGACGTCTTAGCAAAAGTCCAATAATTTATTTTCCCTTCTAATTTCATTATTCTGGATATGGAAGATGAAGGTGATATTCCCCTCATTCTCGGAATACCATTTCTCTCTAATGTAAATGCTATGATTGATGTTAACCTGGGGAGGTCGATTTTTTGTGTTGGTGTAGAACAAGTATTGTTCAATGATGAGAAGGTCTCTAATAAAAGTAACAATTCATAAAATTATCAAAACATCTCTCTTACTAATAAGAAAGATTATCGTGAAACCCATAAAGACAATAATAAGATACCACCTATCGTTAGAATTGGATCTAGTGCTCAAAAAATTCAAATTTCACTATACCTATGACAATGGAGGTCATCCCACCTGCCATCCACTTTTTCATAAAAAAGAATTCTACATTGAGTATCAATTCATAATTAATGTAACCTTCATTAAAATATATAATCATGTAGATAATAAATGAAGTGCTGACTGTGAGGAAACTCATTGTAGGTTCAATGGGATAGAACATGGTAGTTTATTCTTAAAAAGGTTTAGAGTGTGTTGAATTCTTGATTGTATGACCTGTCACAAATGAAAGAAAAACGAAAAAATACACATCGTGTATATAATAAATGACATGTAAAATTTGATTGAATATAAATTTTGAAAATTTAATATTTTCACATTGTGTATGCAATACACAGAGTATGAATATAGGGTAATATTTGTAAATATCATGAGCATAGGGTTTATGCTAACCCCCCCCCCCCATCGCTCCCTATTCCACACAATGAAACCCCTCCCATGTGCTCCCTATCCTGAGGTTTAATCCCCACACCTACTTTACTCCCTTACCTACCACTAGACCATGCCTCCTCCCATCCCTATCACTCAATAATTTTCACCCTCCTTTGGACATTCCCCTCTATCTAAAATGGTCATAACCAAGATGATTCATACCCCTCCTACTAATCACACACCTGATGGCGAAGAAACACCTCATCCACACAAATGGTGGAGTTTTTCTCCTATTCCACCACCTCATGATCCCTCCACCTAAAATTCTATACCATCCACCATGTCCACTTCCGATTCTATAGACTCAATGTCATCCTACAGTGGATACCAAGGCCTTTCTATGACCCTGAGTTTTTTTGAAACTTTTTTCTTGAATAAATTAGTTTTATTTGATGTCAGGAATTGCATTCTACACTAATTAATTATTTCAGTATAAAATACACTGAGATAAGCTTATGATACATGAAAACCCAACTTTTATTTCGTTACACACAACACAGAGTTTCTAAAAAACATAATTTTATTTATATAATTATTTAAATAATATAGTTATAACCTATCCATTAAAGATAGTAATATGAATAAAAATAAATACTTTTTTAAATATTATTTTATCAGTTTTATATAAATAATAAAAATTGATATTATGAAGAACAATTTTTACTAACGTATGTATATGTTTGGAAGTACTATTTTCTTAATAGAATTGATTTTATATCCTTCTGTGAAAAAAATAATAAAATTAATTCTATAAATATTTATAAATATTATTTGATAAAATAAAATTAATTTTTTAATTTATAATTTCAAAAGTATCTTAGGGAGAATTTTAGGTATTCTTTTGAGAAACACCATTTTTGAATGAATAGTGAAAATATTGAATTTTAATTCAAAACTACATTTTCATATAATTTATTTCTATAGTTAAATTATAATTTATGTTAGTTTTAGAGTGAAAATAGATTAATTATACATTTATTCATTTAATTTAGGTAATTGGAATCATTTTTATATTGAATTAAGATATAAAATCTTAATGAAATTTTGAACATTCTCACTTTAAAAACACGCTTTCTCACCATATCAATGGGATTATTATTAAACATAATTCTTCTACTTGTGTGAGTTGAGTTTTGAAAAAATGGACAGAAACGGTTTTGATAATTATAATATTTATATTATAATAATATAAAATTAATTTTTTCCAAATAGATAATTGAAATTTATTAAACTTAATTACAACGATTAAGGTAAAATGAAGCTCAATAAGGGACTAACCCTTAATATTAAAGGCCAAAATGACTTAGAAACTTGTCCAAAAACTATTTTATGGAAATATTTCTTCCATTAACCATATTGTATTGAGTTTTTTTTCGTTTTGGATGAATTTATTTGGGTAAAAACGTGGGTACACCTAACTTGTTTTAAAAAATTCCAAGTGTGTCCCTCCCATACTTATAAAAGGTCACCAACTATCCCCCTTCTTTGCACCACTAAAATGATGTATAATTGGCCACGATTTTCCCAATTCACTACCAAAAATCCCTAAATCCAATATTTAATCATCCATTTGTGAATAAAACCATCCAATTAATCCCTTTGGTGTAAACCAAAAGGAGTTACCCAAAGAATTGGTAACATTCTTCCTCAAGATCCTTTCATTTATTTTCTTTCTCCGCAACCTAAATTATTCTTAATCTATGAATAATTAATAGAATCAGTATACTAAATATAAGAATTTGTTTTTATGATAGAATTTTTAACTCCACTTACACGCAATTACATTTAATTTCTAACAAACTTATCGTTCTTATGTACGGCGAACTACCACCTCACGAAACGATGTCTCTCTTTTTTCCTTTACCTCCTAGCATGGTTGGGAATTATAAAGGAAACTTTATTTTTAATTGTTATATATGATATATATGATATATTTGTGTTTATATAATTATTATATAACATATACTTTCATGATTTTTATTCTTTTGTAAGTATGATAATCTTGTTTGGGGATGTGTGGACTACTGCCTCCTCAAAATGATGTGATTCGTTCACAACATACATGGATAGTATTAAGGATTAATTTAGTGAAATAATATGATATATATGAAATAATAATTATACTATATTTATATTATACACATACATATATTTGACTTACTTTCATCTTTCAATATAACAATAAAACAGAAACATTGTTCAGGCGTATGTACAGCCTACTATCGCCATGAATAGTTTATTCCATTTCATACTTATATCTTATATAGATTATTATAAATACATATATAATAAATATATATTATATTTATTCCATTCCTTTAATTCTTAAATTAATAAAATCATTATCTAAGTAAGAGGATCAAGAATACAAACTCTAAACCTAAAAAAAATGACGCAAGTATTACCCGAAACGTAATATAAACATGGAGTTGTTAATAAAGAGGTAATATAAAGTCATAAAAATAATATATGGTATTAGATATAATAATATGGTTATGTCATATATTTATAATAAACTTATTTTTATTATACATGATGTTTGAATGTGTACAATGAAATTCAAGACATAAGGTAAGGGGGTTTCTATTCTCACTTTCATTTTTGTGATATTTACACCTTTTTCACAACTCATCTCTTTTTTTGGTGCTATTATAATACCACAAAATATATTCTATTATTTTTATCCTCAATATTATTAGGATTTACATATCCCTTTTATGATCGATATTTCATGGGTTTTATGTTTCAACATTTACCAAATCAGTAAAGTATTTTTGTCTTAATTTTTCTTCCTTGAGACACATGCCATGAACTTCAAGAACCATGTTTTAACAAATATTTTCAAAGATTCTATTTTAAGATAATTATCAAGGAAAATTTACTTTTAAAATTATTTTTTGGTTTTCAATATTACATTATATTTTTTTCAAAATTATTTTTAAAGAAATGGTTTTCAATTTTTTTCTAGCTTCTTTTTAAGGAAATGGAATTAAAAAATGATTTCAATCTTCCTTTTCTAGGAAATGGTTTTAAAAATGTTGTCAAGTTTCTTTTATATTTTTTCAAGGAATTTTTTTTACAAAATTTTTTCAAGTTTCAATTTTATGTTCTGAGATAAAACTGTTTTCAAAACGATATTTTAAATCAATTTTTTTTAAGAAATGACATTTTTCCTCAAGATAAGCTTTTAAAATGATCATTACAAATTATTTTCCATCTAAGATGACATTATTTTTTATTACTAATTTTTTAATGGGAAATTATTCAAAGGTTCTATTAATATTCTTTTCTTCTGAATGGATTTTTCATAATGACACAATTTTTATGAAACCCATTTCTCTTTCACATGTTTTATGCCTATGAAACCTGCTTCTTTTCGCATGTTATGATTTGGTGAAATGATTATAAAACTTTTATTTTTCCTTATTTAGTGATATTATACATTTTTATGACACCAATTTCATTTTATGCACTATGATAGGATGTTTATGAAGTCTGTCTATTTTTATGGGTCATGATATGATGAAGCTTGTTTTATCTTGTGACACATGTATGAATGATTTTATTATGAGATGGGTGGGACCTATATCTCCATTAAATGAATTGGTTAAAGATTTATATATCATGAGATAAAGTTGGGAATCAAATCTACGAGATTGATCCACTATAGGATGATGGGGAAACCCAATCCCTTGTAAGGAATGGATTACGACCAGTGATGGTGGTGTTTCCCGCCCAATACGTGTAGTCACAATGAAGATGGAAGGTGGGGAAACCCAATCCACAATGTGAAATGGAAAACTAGATCCACTATGGGAATATGGGTAAACCCAATCCACTATGGGAAGATGGGGAAACCTAATCACTTATAAGGAAAGTATTCCAACTGAGTATGGTGGTGTGTTCCTCCCAGTAGGTGTAGTCCCCATGAAGATCCTAGACAAGTTCTAGATACGTATATTGTCTTATAGTGTATAATATTACATGTTTATGTGTATTCCATAATACCATGTCTTATTCCTATTTTATGCTTTCGTGGCTCAAGATCTTGTTTCCCTTATAATTCATGCCTTTTGAACTTATAATATTTATTCCATGATCCATGTTTATAATCTTTGATATGTAGGGTGTGGTCCATAAATGTTATGATCATTTTCTCATACCCTTATGTTCATGTTATACTTACGTATTTCATTTATTTACCCTTACTGAGCATTTGAGGTGACCCCAATCTATTTTTTCTTTTCCCCATGTTATAAATAAAGGTTTTTAAGTAGAATTAATTAGGGATAAAATTATTTTGAGAAATGTTGAAGATATTTCATTGAGTTATAAAATTTTTGTTCCATGTTTCCAGAGGCACTAAACTAACATGGTCTTCGTGAATTTTTTTTACTTTTTAATGTATTATTCAAAAATGATGTAATGTCTATGTATGATGATCCTTGGTTGTTATAGTTGTAATTATATAGGATGATTATTAAACCTTTGGAAACTAGGATGAATAAAATAGTGATATCAATAAGAATATTTCTATAGTTATTTTGAGGGATGTATCTAAGGATTTGTTAAATGATGAAGATAAGTATAGGAAAATTTCTAGGATTTATGTTAAAGGATAGAATGATTGGGTTCCTTGGAATAAATCCATTTTCAGATACTAGTAGTGGGTGTTATTCTAGAACAGATATATTTAGGAGTAACAACTCTAAAAAGGTGCATTGGGCCTAACTCAAGTGTAACCCGGTACATGACAATGGGCCTTACAACACCACTAGTTTTTCACTCCGAAGGAATATGATTTGGGAACTCATAAACTATTTACAAACCATCATGAAGGATTTAAAAATAAGTTAGCTATGAATAACCTAGGATAAACCTAAGGTTTCATATATTATGGAAGGTACCATAGTTTAGACATCCTATATATTGTATTTCATTTTGTGTTTCCTCACTATGGTAATTGTTTCTTACTTAATGCATTAAAATTTTATTAAATGGAGGGAACCATAAGAAACATTGTTGAAATTGAACGTGACAAAAACAATTCTTATGAGTAGTCAAATGGGATCATCACTAGAGAGAAATATTGTGTTATTATGTCGAATAAGCTATCATGATATATGATTACCAATGTTAGATTTGGTGATATTACTAACACAACTAATAAGATAAAAATAGACTTTTATAAATTTTCAAAAGGTAAAGAACATAGAAGAAAGAATATTCATCTTCTTATATATCATGAAAAAGGGAAGAAGAAAATTTAGGATTACCTAAAATTAATGGGAATATGTTATATATATATAGAAACAACGGTCATAGGGTGATGAAATGTCTTGTAGTTCAATTTCTTATCTGTGGAGAAAAAATTGTGCACTACCCAACTCAATTCTCTCACCTAATGTGTTACTTATATTAAAAGGAAGTACATATTATATTCCAATAAAAAAATTGAAGGATTAAAGTATTTTTGTATTTGGATTCTAGATTTATGAATGGTGAACTATATTAGGATTGTTTAGTTTATGATTTGATAAGGATTTAATATAATATGTTGAATTGTTCTGATGGGATAGAAATTTTATTTCATGAAAGTTGATATTTTAATTAAGGTATTTTAGCCCTTATTTTATTCATGATGTTGAGATAATGATGCTTGGATAAATATATTTTGGACATGAATAAGTTAATTGGACTATATTGATTAACCCAGAACAAATAAATGATTTTTTGTAAAAGTAGTCTATATAATAATTGAGGAATTTTAAAACTTATTATATTTAAGGAATATATGCATCAATATTTAGAATAAGGAATCATACATGTTATTCAAAAAAAATTTGGTAATTCAGGTTATTACCATGTTTTAAGAGAAAATATGATGAGGGTATTCACATGTTTGTAATGTTACAACCTAGAGAAACATTATGACATATGGGGGATCAATGTTAAGAATATTTCATGAATTTATTTCTAAAGTTTTGTATTTTCTTCTTTCATAAGGGTTTTAAGGGTAACCATTTATAAAAAGTTTAAGTTGAACATTGGTGGAAGTATTTATGTATTGAGGTTCTATTGAAAACCTTAGTTAAAATGATATTTAGTGATTAACCTTATTTCAAGGATATCCATCATATTTATTTTTAAAATTATATAAATGTGGTTTTAGAAAAGGAAAATCTATATGTTGGTTGAAAAATCTTCATGTCCAAAAAGGTTGTGGGTCTTGAACCCGTGACTTAAGGACGACAAGGGTTTCATGCCTACCACTGGCCTACGTGATGTCCTGGTTAATGGGTAATTTTTTTAGTTAAACAATCTTATCAATAAATATTAATGATGAACCAGTAATGTTACTTTTTATGTTTAGAGATTAATGTATTAACCTTATTAGTTTTGAATAATAGTTAAAGAAAAATAGTTATACTTTTCATTATTTTTGGGCCTTATGATTGTTGAATGTGTATTTTAGTGCTTCAGACATCAAAGTTATTTTTTGGATATACATTTCCTGAAGTAACAGATGATTTAGAGATTTATCTAATCAAAAAAAAAATAATGAGATTGTGTATATTTAAATATATCAATTTAGTATATTTCTTTATTTTCTTAGTTAATAAAACAATTACTCAACATTATGAAAATGAACAAAAACATGTTATCCTAATACATTGATTATTTATGAACCTATGGACTTTTAAATAATTATATATTTATGAATTTGAGTCCCTAAAATTTTAATTTATCATTCACTTGTTTGTTATTGGTGACCTCAATCACTCCCTATGAATATTTACGCTTTTCCTCCAGGTCTGTATTTTAACTTTCCACCAATTTTATCCAATGTGGTAACCTAGTTATGAATTAATTTGGGTAAAAATAATGTTTCTAACATTAAATTTTTAAAGGAATATTTAGAATTCATTTTTTTGATGTGGGTTTCTCTGAAAAGAACGTTCAAATATTATTCCTTTAATTACCTAGAATAATTTCAAGGACGAAATTTATTTAAAGGGGGCTAGAATGTAACACCACGAGTTTTTTTGAACATTTTTTTGAATAAATTTATTTTATTTGATGTAGGGTGTTTCATGATACACTAATTCAAACATTATATATATGATACATTGAGATAATCATGAACTATACACAACATCGACTTAGATTGCATTACACGCAACACCGAGTTTCTATGAAATATCATTTAATTATTTTAATTATTTTAACGAGAAAGTTATAACCTAGACCTAAAACATAGGAATATGAATAAAAATAACTACTTTTAACATATTTTTTATAATGGTTTTATATAAATAAAATATATTTATAAGAAAACAAATAATATTTATTAATGAATTTATATGATTGAAAATACTATTTTATTAAAAGAATTTCTTCTTATTTCCTTCTATGAAAAAATAAAAAAATTAATTTCAGAAACTTTTATAAATTAAATTTGATAAAATAAACTTTATTTTTTTATTTAATAATTTCAACATTATCTTAGGTTGAATTTTATATAATTTTATGAGAAACTTTATTTTTTTGGATGAATAATGAAAAATTCTAAATTTTAATTCAAAACTAATTTTTTTTCTAATTTTATTATATAGATAAATTGTTTTTGAAGTTTGTTTCAGAGACGTAATAGATTTATTAATCCAATTTAGGTCATTGGAATCATTTTCATATTTAATTTATATAAAAATATTAATGAACCTTTTGACATTTTCACTTTAAAACCCTGCTTTCTTATCACGTCTATGGGATTATCATTAAAATTAATTTTTCTAATTTTGGGAATTGAATTTCAAAAAAATAATAAAAACGGTTGTAATCAGTATAATTTTTATATTCTAATAATATCAACTTAACATTTGACAAAAATATCAGTGAAAGTGATTAAAATTAATTAGAGTGATTAATGTAAAATTAAGCATAACATTTGACTAAAACATAACATTAACAAACAAAATGACTTATCCACTTATCTAAAATACATTTTATGGATATATATTGTCCATAAACCATATATTATTGATTTTATTAGGTTTTTAATGACTTTTATTAAGTACAAACGTGGTTACACCTATTTGTTTTCATAAATGACTAGTGTGTCCCCTCCCTTCCTTATAAAAGACCACTAACTCGCCCCCTCCTTCACACATCTAAAACTAATTATTTTCAGAAAATATATACAAAATTCACTTACCAACATCCCTAACTTCCTCATTTAAGCCTCCCTTTGTGAAGAAAGTTATCCAAGTAAGCCCTTTTGTGCAAACCAAAAGGAATTACCCAAAGAAGAGGTAACATTCGTCCTTGAGATCCTTTCCTTTATTTTCTTTCTCCACTACATTAATTATTCTTATTCTAGGAATAAATAATAGCCTTAGTATCCTTAATATACTGATCTTTTTATGATAATGTTTAAACCTTCACATACACACACTTCCATCTAATGGGTAACAAACTTGTTGTTCTTGTGTATGACGAACTACTGCCTCACAAAACGATGTTTTTTTTTTCATTTACCACAACTCATTGTTTCAAATTATGATGGAAACAATATTTTTCTTGGTTATAAATTATATTTATAATTTATTTATTATTATTTAATTATTATATAACACATAAATTCATTCCCTATATTTTTTTTAAGTACCATAATTTTGTTTGGGGAAGTGTGGACTACCGCCTCCTCAAAGCAATGTGTTTCATTAAAACCTTACATGGATTGTATTAAGGATGAATTTAATGAAAATATATGACATATATTAAATAATAATTCTAATTCAATGATATTATATATATATATATATCATTTACTTTATTTCTTCAATACGAAAACAAAATGAAAACAACATTCATGCGTACGTATGACCTACCATCTCCATGAACGATGTATTCCATTTCATACTTTTATCTTATATAGATTATTATAAATAAATATATACTGAATATATATGATATTTATACCATTTTTCATTCATTAAATAATTAAATCAGGATCTATGTAATATTATTAAGAATAAAAATTCAAAACCTATACGAAAAAAAATACAGATATTACCTGGAACGTAACATTAACATGGAGATGTTAATAAACAAGTAATTTAATTCATAACCAAATAATATTTGGTATTAGATATAATAACATGGTTCTAAAATATATTTATAATAAACTTATATTTATTATAAATTTTTTTTGAACGTTTATGATTAAATTCAATACTTAAGGTAAGGGGATTTCTATTCACACATTCATTTCTATGAGTTTTACACCTTATTCACCACTCATATCTTTTATGTGCTTGATTATAATTTCCCTAAATATATTATATAATTATTATACTTATTTTTTATGTTTATTTACATATCCATTTGATGTTCTCTCTTTCATGGGGTTTATGTTTCAAGAGTTACCAAATCATTAAAGTAGTTTTATCTCAATTTTCCTTCTTCGAAACACATGCCATGAACTTCAACAATCATGTTTTTAAAAAAAATTACAAGATGATATTTTAAGATAATTTTTAAGTAAACAGTATTTTAAAAAGGTTTTATGTTTTTTAAGATATATTTATAGGTTTTCAAAGTAATTTTAGATAAATGGTTTTAAAAAAAATCATTCTTCCTTTTCAAAGAAGTAGTTTTAAAAAATGTTTTCAATATTACTTCTCAAAGAAATGGTTTTCAAAATATTTTAATGATTATTTTATATGTATGAAATAAAAAATATTTTCAAAATGTTTTCAAGTTTCCATTTTATTTTTTGATAGAAAATGGTGTTCAAAAGGCTTTATGTTTAAGAAAATCTAAAGAGAGGATATTTTTCCTCAAGAAAAGTTTTCCAGAGGATATTTAAAAATTATTTTCCATACAATATTACATCAGTTGGTTATAATCAGAATTTTTTAGAAAATTATACAATGTTTCCATTCATATTCTTTCTCTAAATGGATTATGTTTAGATAGCATGATTTTTATGAATATCATTTCTCTTCCATGGGTTATATGCTTATAAAACTCACTTATTTTCATAGGTTATGCTTTGATGAAATGATTATGAAATCTATCTTTTTACTCAGGTTGAGATATGATTAAATTTTTTTGACACCCATTTCATTTCATGGGTTATGAAAGGTTGTTTATGAAACCCATCACTTTTTATGGGTCATGATATGATGAAAGTTTTATTATCCTATGTCACATGTATCAATGATTTTATTATGAGATGGGTGTGACCTATATCTCCCACCAATGCATTGGGTAAGGATCTTTATCGCATTAGATAGTGTTTGGAATCAAGTTGATGATATTGATACACTATGGAAATATGGGGAAACCAAATCTCTTGTATGTAAACTATTGTGACTAGGGATGGTGGTGTGTCCCACCCAGTAAGTGTAGTCACTATAAAGATAGAAGATGAGGAAACCCAATCCAGTATGTGAAGATTGGGAAACCCAATCCACTATGGGAATATGGTGAAACCTGATCCCTAATAAGGAAAAGACTCTGACTAGGGATGGTGGCGTGTCATTCCTTGTAGGTTTATTCCCTATTAAGTTCCCTTATAATTTTGTAGTTACATGTTTTGACTTATAGGTAATTATATTACATGTTTATGTGTATTACACAATTCTAGTTCGTATTTCTATGTTATGATTTCATGACTTAATATATTTCTTCCCTTATGATTCATGTCTTATGAACTTACAATATTTATTCCACAATTCATTTTTATGATCTTGGATACATAGGGTTTGATCTTCAAATATTATGTTCATGTTCTCACACCCTTATGTTCATGTTATGCTTATGTATTATCTTTATTTACTCTTATTGAGAATTCAAGATCATCCCCTTTCTTATGTTTCCATTACCCAAGTTATGATTAATGATTTTTAAGTAAAATTACTATGGGGGATATATTTTGAGAAAAAATGAAGATCTTTCACAAAGTTAGAATATTTTTTATTCCAAGATTCCAAAGGCACTAAACTAAAACAGTATTTGGGCGTTTGTTTTTGTAATATTTTAAATATTTTTAAAAAATGATGTCATTTATATGTACATTAAAAATAATCATTATAGGCTTGCATGTTCTCACCTTGATCCTTTCCTGTACATTTCTGACCCTCCGCACCAGGTCTGGTTGGTCCATCTCTAGGATAAGCTAATGTTGACCAACAAGACGATGGATCACACAGTACTGGAGTAGATCCACATCCACCCAGATTTCCTAGACCTTATAGGTTTTAGGCACCTAACCACGATAATTCATGTGTGTGAGGAGAAATTTAGGGAACTCTTCCTTAATTTTACGACCACATTTGATTTGGTATTTGATTCTATTCTCTTCAAACTTAGAGGCCATCCAAGGGTGATCTGCCTGGGGTTTTTTATTTTTTTTCCTCAACATATACTTGGTTGAGTTATTTACCTCCCCTATATTCTCAAAATTGCAGCTCTAACCTCATAATACTGATGTTTTATAGTTATGGTCTAAGATTTATATAGATAGGAATATTAGTTATGATCCTCACACCTCAAAGAGAACTGTGCTCTAAGGTGATTCCCTCTACATCTTGCACAGACCCATTTCTCATGCTTAGATATACCATAGTGATTCCCATGGGGGGGTTAGCTAGATCGAGGTCATCATTCTTGACTCAGCCATTAGTGGTCCAACCATCAACAGGGCGACTGAGGTCAGTGATTTCTATAGGACACTGGATAAGATAAATCATAGTACTTTGATGTATGTCTCTTTCATCACTCACTTAGTGAGGAATCTTAGAGCATTTGAGGTTTCTCATCCCCCCATCCCAATAGTCATCCTACTACTTTTCCATAAAATGGGGCTTCTCGTGAAGTATGGTAGCATTTACAGTTAGACACCAGTGTTTATGGAGGATGCTACTGAGACCCCTACTCAACATACAACTGACCCAACCACATCGGCCTCACAAACTCATTTACCTACTCCCACCATTACTACCACCTCCACGATAGCCTCCACCCTTTTCACATATTCTATCCCACCAGCCACTATTCCTCATTCCCTTGCTTTTACTATCACCACCATAAAACCAACCATAATTTCACCCACCCCATCCTACCCGATATATCTCTAGATCATGAAATAGTATATTATAGAGAACCTATATTAGATCTGCTATTACTTGGACATAACATTCATTTCACTACCATTCTTTATTATCCCTCCATCGCCACTAGCTGCCACATCCTCTAACCAAAAACTTCTGGAAGTATCTTCATCCTTAGTCATTCCCTCACCAGGTCCTTCCTAAAATACTATACCCTCTGAGCTAATAGACTTTGGATTCCAACATGATTTTTTATCATATAATTTTTTATGGGGAAAGGGCCCATCCATCCCATCATTTACTAGGTTCATTTCATTGAACATTCTGGTAGACACACGACCACCATCAGGATCAACACCACACATCCTCTGTCCCCCAAAGTAGATGCCAATACCAAGGCACCATCAATGGCTGTTGATGACCCTTTATCATATCCATAGAGGAAATCAATATGCAGGTCCAAATAGAGGGGACCACTATTCCAAAGGGTTATTTAGATATAATAGACTTTAATACTACCCTTGAGTCTTAGTTTTCCCTTATAACCCTCCCATGTTTTGTATTTTATGTGGAAACAACATTTTATACTAATTTTATTCCATTTAGAATGATGTATCATTTCTTCTTTTTATACAAGGTATATATTTTTTTTATTACTAATGGTTAGATTTTTTCATTTCATTAATATATCACTTTAGCCTTGTCAAGATCTTCATCCTCATCTATGGTCATTGTTGCACTATTCCCACCATCATCTCCCCTCCAATTTAAGATGACATAGAATATACTTGAAATCAAGCACTATATTGAGAATATCTCACTGGAGATATGTTCCCAGTACATATTCCCACCACAAAGAGTATAGATGTTATTATTACTGCAAAGAAACCATGATCAGTAAGCTCAATAGTTGGTTAAAGCGATCAAGATTTCATGTTATCTTGACGAACCAACCACCAGTTCTAGTATGAGTAAGAGAACTTTCGAGTAGAAAATTAAACAACCTTATCACTTTTTCCATTATTTTGGCAGATGAAGTCATTTTTATCACTATATGGGAAGAAAAACATGCTTTTTTCTTTAATTTAAATCACATGCTTAGTATTTTTTTATTTTAGTATGTTTCTTATTCATATTCCATTTCTGAACATCACTACACTCACCTATATTTATTTATATGAGTTATTTTATTTAATATTCAATTTAAACACTTCCCCATTTCACTAATTTCATCATGTTTAAACCTGTTTGAATAATCTATTATCTAGTGAATTTTTTATATTGCTAAAAAATTATTTAGGTATCCCAATTTAAAGTCACCATCCAAAAAGTTTTCCCATAGCACGACCCTCATCATAAGAATCCCTTGATTCCCAAAAATAAATTTCACATTTTCATTGAAATTTTTCGATGATATATATGATATATCTCTCCCATGATAAAATTTAAGACAGTGCGAAAACTGTCTCATTTTAAGTGCGGGTGAGTCTTTCTTGAGCTTTATTATCAATACATTTGGATTATTTCTTTTTTCATTTTTTTATGATAAAGGTTTCCTTGAAATAAATCTTTAAATCTAAAAACACATTATACCCATTTAAAATAATGATAACGTTATGTTGGTAATTGATGACATTCATATTTTACCCATATTTATATTTTTAACATGATTGCTGAGTTTAGTAATTTAATTCAAATTCAGAATTTTTTAAATTTATTTGGATTTACTTATTACTTGATTTTATACACTGTGTGATTGATAGTTATTTTCTTTTTGTATACTTCAATTCATAATAGGATTATTGTCCCACAATTTGATATACTTTTTTTAACATATTTCTTGAGAGATAATTTAGGCATGTAAACCTATCATAACATGAAATGATATCTTATTTAGGCTATGACTGAACAAATAATTTTTCATATGATTGAGAAATTTTTTGGGAATAACTTTCTATTGATACCCACATTAAATTTTTCATCCTATAGACTCTTATATCCCTAAATAACCTTTTTAGGATGGATATTTTTAAGTCTATTATATATTTATACCCTCCTCTTGGTATTATGCATGATTATCCTTTGAAAAGGTGTAGGGGAATTTTCACTACTGATGGAAACTAGATGTTATTATTGAGGAGATGTAATCTGGAATTTTCACTGAACTAATATGATATGGTCCATGATTACTGTTGTCATTTTCTACTCCTACCCTATTCATTTAGAAAAAAATATAAAAAAAGAAAAATAGTTTGAGTTGTGTATTAGGAAGCTAAAAAATCACCATTTCTATAACAATGAATCCTATGATGGATCATATGTGGTTTTGGGATAGATGTGATATCCGGCCTAAACATGAATTTGGAAAAATAAATAAATAGAAAATAAAATTAGAGGATCAATTTATATTTTCTAATACTTGATATATTCATGGATCCACTTTGAGGTTTTTGGATAATGACACAATTTGATCTAGGAGGAGTTACTTCTTGGAACTATTTATGTTTATCATTCATTATAATTTAGATATTACCCTCCTTTTGAGCTTGATTATTACGTTTTACCCACCTATCATCATATTTAGATTCGTTTGAATCCTTTTTGCTGAAGTCCTAATGATTGATATTGTATTTATTTTTATGAAGTTGAGATGATATAACTAATGCATTAATATGGAAAAAAACATGTATTCAAGGTATGATCATAACTCCAGTTACATTTTACCTTAAATGAAGAGAGAAAATTCATTGTGTGATAAATTTCAAAATGGGTATAGACTTTTCGGTATAGTTATGAAATTATAACTAAAAGAATAATGAATCTGAATAAAGAACTAAACTATTAGGCATGATATATTTTCTCTGTAGGATTGTTTCTAGAGTACTTAATTTTTCTTCTTTCACTTAGTTTTATCTTCCTAGTTGTAATGACTGTTTCTTATTTTAAAAATGTTATCTTATGGAATCCATGTTGAGATACCTTCTTCTTGAGGATAATTATTTTTTAAAGTGTGTGGTAATTTGATGATCTGAATTTGTATATAAATATTTGATACATTTACATAATGTTTCCAAGTTTTATTTGATATTGAACTGGGTTTTGGTTTATTTTAATAGGAATTATGAATTCAAAATTTAATTGATGAAATGGCGAAAAATATCCAAAATCATACTTTACACACCATGTCTCTCATACATGACATGTAAACCTCATTTACAACAAGCCTATAAGGCCACATACCAACCCATGATGAATTTACAAGATGTAAAGACAATACAGGATGTGTACATCAAGTACACGGAATTCAGATTTCAAATATCAGAATAATGTGAAATTGTATCAAATACCCAACATGCATGGATATCATGATGTGGAATGTTTGAAGGCTCTGTCGTTCAACGATATAAACTGATAATTCGATGGGAAAATTGGATCTAAAATACAAAGCGTGAAACTAACTTAAATTACATGAAAATATCTATACATAAATAATTTAAAATAGTACATGATGTGTATGAATTACATGTCATGTATTTCTTGGTCCTATTAATATTTTTGTGCACTGTTGTTCATAGGAGCTTCACACAATTTCAAATTCTCTCATTTTTATTATTCTATTTTCATCTATTTTTATTATAAACTATATTTAATTCATTAATTTAAATTTTTGTTGAATCCTTTTGAGTTTTTATTAATTATTCACCCATTATTCATCCATTGAAATCATGTTTCTATTCATGACACTTGTTTCAAAACCGCTCACCATTATTTATCAACACTTTCATCATTCTTCAATCTTTCTTCATTAAAAATGAGTTTTTGAATGTTTCTTACTTGTTTTGATAACATATTTATTTTTCTTTATTGATTCTTCATGAAAAAATATTTTCTCATTATATTTACATTGCTTTCAATTGTTTAAAATTGATTCATTCTTTTTTTAATCCTAGATTTCTTCTTTATAAACCATTTCATGATTATGTATGGATCGTTTAATACTTATTTACGTTTTATCATCACATCCATGTGTGTCTAATACAACTAGTATTAGGGGTCATTATTAGGGATGTTTCTAAGCCAAATGAATTAATAGATTGAACCTTGGTAGCCCTATGACTGGTAATTAGTTTAAAAATATTTTTCCATTGCATTCTTCTTTCATAACCATGACCATGAGAAGTGAAATTGACCAAACATATCTTAATTGGAGTTGAACAAGAATGTGACCATTATACTATGATAATTTATTCATATAATTTAATCATAATGAACCTATTTTTTCATCTATAACCTTAACATGAGATTGTTTTAGCATAGGTAGATCTAATCGTCTTGACCAGAACTAATTGTTAATCTTCCCACTACTTCATAACCTAAGCCATATGACTATCCCAAGTAAAAATCTAGGATTATATTCCATAAAGATCCGTAAAATTTACCATGGTCCTTTAATTTATTTTTAAAATTAAATCCAAACAACTAATATTTAGTTAAATCCCAACTAGAAGAGTTAATGTGAAGAATCATTTTATGGGTTTTGTTCGATTAGTTGTTGAACATCCATTTGTCCTTATAGGTTCAAACCGTAGTGCCAATTTACTAAAACCTTGTAGTAAGTGTAGTTTGGGATTATGAATTTCAAATATAATTTAAACCAGTTTGAATTCGACAAAACATGCACTCAAGTCATGATGTACTTGAAAAATAACCAACTTTTTTGTTTTGAAGAATCAGTACTTGAAGCATCAAGAAAGTAAACCAACAGTATGGAAAAAATTATTTATAATGTGATATTATTATTTGATGTGTAAATTATCAATTTAGAATACTATTTGAGTTTACAAAGTGGATAATAAAATGGGATGTCCGGGCAATACACATGATTTTATGAAGTGTTTGTGTTGATATTGAGAATAAGGATTATTCTGATATTTGAATGTTTGGATCTTTCTTAAGATAATATTGAAGAAATGGTGTAAATTTCCTAAACATATTAATAGAGGTTGAGAATTAATCTTGAGGAGTTATAATACCTACCCAAGTAGTAATGAGAGGAAGATCTGATCATTCACTGAAGATCATAAGTTAATGAGACTGAGGCCAAAATATAATTGTTGTAAAATGTAATCAACTATAAGATTTTAGTAATATGAGAAGAATTAGATCATTCATGATCTAATGTGAATTAGGTTCAAGGAAAAAATTCAATCTTTAATAATATTTTGATGGTCATTATGTTTTACATGAGTAAAAAAGTTCTAGTACACCCATGGAGTAAAACCTATTTCAAGTGTTTCCAAAGAAACTCAAATAAAACTGAGATCTTTCTATTTTTAGATCAACAATATTAAGATAAAGAAGATTGTGACTTGGCTGTATAACCATTTTCTAATGAGTCATGAGGATGGGGTTTCTAACCAATCTATAATAAGGATAAAAGAATATGGTTGGGGGGTCTAGCCAACCAAGGAAGAAGAGTTGGTTGTTCGTGTGTAGAGCTGAGATCAACTGTTGGATCAATTATTGGTGTGTATAACCACATGAATATATATCTACTGTAATAACCATATTTTGTATTAGGGAATCCATTTTTTGGGGATTAACCAACTCGGAATGTATTAGGTCTTTGTACCAAACCTTTTAAATAACATGTCACAACTAGAAAAGGGATTATTTCCACGGTTCAAAAACTATGGAAATAGGCCCCAAAACCATGGTCTTAGGCTACGACCATGGTTTTGGCCAACCGTGGACACTTCCACTGTGGTAATAGGTCCTCACCTATTTCCATGGTTTTGAAAACTATAGAAATAGGCCTTGAAATTTTCCTCTGTGGTGGTTGAACTATATCCACGGTTTAGAACATGTCTATGGGTAGCTATTTCCACAGTTAAAACTGTATAAATAGCCTCGGTAAACCATGTCAATAGACTAAATAAAAAATGTCACCAGCGAGTTTTAATCCCTACACCTCCCCTTGGAAATCCAGTATACTCACCACTAAAAAGCACAATAATTTGTGTATATATATATATATATTATGATATATATATATATATATTAATAAAACCCATGGGAATAACCTCAAAACTGTGACAGTAGGGATTCCCAACAAATTTTGGGCAGCAATTTTTGTTCCCGGGGAATCGTGGGAACTCTATAGACACAGTTTTGGAGAACCGTGGCTATAGTGCTTTGAAAAAAATGGGTCTATAGCCATGATTTTGTAAACTTTAGCCATAGGCCACAAAACTATGGGTATAGGCTATAAAATACAGGTCTATATCCACTATTTTAAAACTGTGGCTATAGGTCCATGGCAGTAGTTTCATTTTCTAGTTGTGTGTTTGGTGATATCATGGATTATTTGTACAAACGAAGTGAGATTGTTAGATATCACTGAGTTTTTAAAGAACATTAAAATCTCAAGAGGTTGGATTCAACAAGAATTAATTTTAAAAATGTAGAACACTTATCTACTCCACCTCATTGTGATCAATCCGGCTTAGGGTACTATAATTGGTATCAAAGTATAGATTCATCTAAAGATCCTAAAATTTTCCCTCATTAAATTTAATAGAAATTATGAATTGAAGATTTCATGAAGTGTTTGAGTCACATCACTTTAAAAAAAGGTATTTACTCCTGAGGATAAAAATTTAGGAGTTCATCCAATACTCAAAAGAACTGTAAGAGAAGAGTGGCATGGAAGTTAAAGAATAATTCAATAGTTAATTGAGGAATACCACTAACTGAAGGAAATGAGAGTGATACAAGTGGTAATTATTAATTAGATCATGATTCTTATAATGAAACATGTTGGACCTCTGAGGATAATGAATCACATGGTGATATTTATTTTTAATTCAAATAAAATCTGAATAATATTCCTAATTAAGTAGTCAAGTGGATTTTTTGTACTATAAATGAACTTATTTTTGAAAAACAATATCTTAAATAAGAGTTTAAAGAACTTGATGATGCACTAAGTAATAATATCATAAAGTGAATCACTCTCACACACCTGGTAGAATTTAGGGAACAATCTATTTTTTATACTGAATAAGAATTTATAAAGTATAACTGTAAAAAGGTTGTGTTTGGGATTGTATTTATACAATATATTAATGCACTTGAAAAAAATCACAAAGTGTCTATAGATGTCAGGAATGGTCAATCAGATATCAAATCCAAGAGGATCAAGGTTCCAGACTCATTATTTTAATAAAAGGTTATATTTCATAAAGTGGGTGTTAAGAAGATGAGGAATGACTGTGATTATAAAGTACAAAAAAATTAGAAGATCTGAATAATTTTCTCAACATGAGATATCATAAATTGAAAATTAAATTAGATTATTTTGAAAAGAATAATGATAATACTTTAAAATCAAATTTTTATAAATATATTGCCACACAATGATCTTTTGAGTATTACACTATAAAATAATTTTGAATATATGGGAATAATATTATAATATCATCTAATGACCTTTATAAATTAGTAGTGAATAAAGAGGTATCATCCATATCTCAATGTGGTAATTTTTCTATGTATGTTTCTATAAATATTATATGTTTATATAGAAAATCATTATAAATATGGAAAAGTGGAAATTGAGAAGATCATATAACCTTTTAAATAGTAGATAAAAGAATATTTATAAGTGATGGTCCCCCACAGGAAGCCCATCATATGGTGAATAAGACCCAAAAACATTATACTAAAAATTTTGGACATCATCCAGATGATAGAATAAGGTCAAGCTTTATGGTTCAATGTTAGTGTTTCAATAGATTCATACATTGTGTTTTAGATTGATGTTATAATCCATTAATCTCCAAAACACAAAGGAAAACTATATCAAAAGAAATAATTCCTCATAAGAAGATGCAAAAACATTCATAGACGAAGAAAAATATATCATGTTCAAACTGATTCGATCTTATTGGTTATGTATGTGGAATTTTCAATATAATTTTTCTTAAAAGTGATGAATGTTCATCTAAACATTTATTATGAAATAATGGGATTAGAATACCACAAGAGAAAGATGATACAACCCTGGGTAGAAACCTTAAAAATACTACAAATCAGATTAATACCATGATGTTTTAGGAGAATTTATTCTTGGACTCAATACATAACAAAGATTAGAAAAAAACCATGTTCATGAACATTAATATGATTTATACATATTAGAATAATGATATGAATAAAAGAACTCATGTGAAGCCATGTAGAAACTCTAAACAACATATCAATATTTATAAATATATTCTTTTAATTTTTTCTAATGATTTGGATAAATCAATAATGTTTCAAAGAGAAAAAGAAAAATCCCATGCTAAAGTTAAAATGAAGATTCCACATGAAGAGGCTGAATTTCATGAGAGGTTTTAATCAAAGTAAAACTCATGTATTGAAAAATTTCTATGCGAGCGATTCAATAAAGCTGAACATAATGAAACCAAATGATTAACCACATTTCCATCAAAGAAATAAGTCTTGAAGATAATGGAGATTTCAAAATAAGATGAATATGACATGATGGATAAATATTGAAGAACCATATCATATAATTAAATAATAGGTGTGATAAGATCCATGTTACTAATGTATAATCAAATTTAAAAATCAGATGTGGAAGCATGAATACTAGATAATGTGAAACAACTTGGTTGAGAAAACTATCTCAACCATGATGTTCACATTAAGGAACAAGTTACTTCACCTTATTCCCTTATTGTTTGTGTATTTATGTATACAATGTAGGTAATTAAAGGTGTAGTATGTTATTATAGGGATAACCAAATAATTAATAAATAATTTCCTATTATGGATAGCATGGAGATGTGGAAGTTGTCAAAATTGGATAGACACTCAATGAACTTGACTTTTGTGTGTTCTAAAATTGGAATATCTTGAATAAATATTTTTAGACTCACCATCATGCTGATGTTGATGAATTTTTCTCTTAGGGGGAGATGAGTTAATAAGGAAAGATACCAAAATATTTTAATATGAATTTGGAATTTTCTAGGAAACCTAGTAAAAAATAATGTTTGAGTTATGAAAATCACTCCCAAATATCTAATCTAAATTAATTTATAATAATTATAAATAGAGAGTTAAAATTTAACTATTTTGGGTGAGAAACATCATTTTCACTTGAGATTTCTAATGTGTTTGTCGAATTATGTGTAGGATTTTCCATTTTAATGATAAATATGATTATTTACAATACCTTTAATGATAATTGAGAATTTTTTATCATTATTTTATAATCACGGTAATTATGTATTTTATATAAATCTTTGTTTGTATCTCTCTTGTTTTCTACATAGTTTTAGTCGATGTAGTCTTAGAGTTTATTATCTAAAGACTCTTTATTAAGAGAACCATGTGAGATCATTCCTCTCTTATAAGTGATATTAAAATTTTCATATAAGGGTGATAATTATTCTTTTGTGAAGAAAGAAGAGTTGAGAAGACACCATTTTCCCTTTGAATTTATTATCATTAAGGGGGATTAAAATATTGTGTTTATAATTTGAATATGTATCGAAAACAAATAAAAATGGGGAAACTAAAGAGAACAAGTTCATGATTTAATAATTAATGTTATATTTGTTATCAGTATATCATAAATTCAATATATGTGGAAGACCTATATGAGATGATAAGGATTCTTAAAGATTCTTAGAGAATTATCATGGGCTCAATTGATGGAATTAGATGACATGAGTGATCAATTATCCATATTAAATGTAACATCCTAGGAAATTATAGAATAATAAAATTCATATATATTAATATTTATGAATTAGATATTATTTTTACTTTAAAATTAACTCTTTGTATGAAAGAATTCCCAACACATAACAATGGGTTTCTCTAAAATCTTATTTTGCACACAAGACTGAGATATACCGAAAAATAACACATTATTAATATTATTATTTTAAATGGTAGTTATCGCCTAGATGTTTTATTGGAGAGAATGAAAATAACTAACTATATTATTTCTAAACATGTTTATTAAATTTTTTTACTTTCCTATAATAAATTTTAGTGGGTTAAAATGAGAATAAATCCAATTTAACCATAAAATACTTTAATATTTTTAAACGTCAATTTTATTGCCTTTTGATGGAGAACCCTTCTTAAATATAGTTTATGTCACTTTAAAATGTTCTATTTGAGATAATAAACTTCTTATTTAAAAAAATGACATCAAAATTCACTTTGGTTGAATTTCTGGTATTTTTCTGACAAAATTCATTTTTTAATGAAGTGATAAAAATACTACATTTTAATTCAAAGCTACATTTTCATCTAATTTAATTATATATTAGTATTTTACATTTATATAGTTGGAAAGTATAATTAGATGAATTTTTTTATCATTTAAGACAATTTCAGTCATTGGAAATAATCTGAAATTTAAATAGGATATAAACACATGTCAATCTTTCAATGGTTGTTGCTTTTTAAAAACATCTTTCCTTAATCCATCAATGAGATTAACATTAAATTACTTTTAGTAACTTTTGTGAATTTAATTTTAAAAAATGGACATATATGTTTGCAATAATTATGAAAATTTTGATCTAATAGGATCAAAATAATTTTTGATGAATTGTAACTTTAGTATTTTATTTACCATAGTTAATGCTAAATTTGGTAATCAAAGGTAAAAATAATATTATAATATTATAAAACTACCCTAAAACTTGTTATGATATTATTGGATGAGTTATGTACGACCATGGAAATAATTGGGGAGAAATGTTGGCCTTTTTAATCATTTTTGGGTGTGATTATGAAATTAATAACATTTTATTTAAAGTAAAAAATAAAATACCATAAAAAAGTCTCTTATTACTTAATCAATTTTAATATGTTGTTATATAAGTGATCTCTTATACTATAAATTTTCATTATAAATATAAAATTATTACTGAAATCATGGTAATTTATTTATAGTTTTTAGGAAATAAATAATTAAATTTAATTATGACACAATGGTGATGCAATAATAGATTTATTAATTAAAGAATCAAATAAATGATATTATAAATATTAAAATAAATATTATTTGACATAATTTATGCCATAAAAAATATTTATAGGTGACTATGACATGTTATAAGTCTATGAAATGATTTTTTTGAAGTTATCTATCTGTTTTGATTTTATTTAAATTCAATGAAATGAATAGTTTGAAAATTGACATAACGGATATATTATAAAAATAATAATTTATTAAATTATTTAAAAATACTAAATATATTTTAAATTCAAAAAGTGACTATGATAAGTTATAAAATTTCATTAAGTGTCCAATTATGGGAAATTGACCCCATATAAGTAAAATTTTTAACCTCTTAATATTTAAATTGTTTTTATCATAATTTAAATTAAATGAGAATAAATAAGGGTAAACCTAAACGATGTGGTTTAAAATAAAATCAATACATGTATAAAAATATTAGATAAGAGTATTTAAAACTATCTTTATCTTATCTTTGACATATCTCAATTTCGATTCATTTCTATTAATTAGTTAATATATATAAATTTAATATTTTCAGGGTTTCCAAGGGTGCCCCTCCCCTCTCCTATAAAAGGTACCCACTCTTCTCTAATAATCACATATTAAGAACTATTTGGTTTATAAAATATCTTTAAAAGCCCTTAATATAATCCCTACCCACATTCCTGAGGCCTTAGTTTATACAGAACACCCTTCTTAGAGATGTTAAGGTGTTCTTCGAAGGTAATCCACTGAAAAAGAGGTATTGTGTTTTTTATGTGTGGCTGCTTTATTTATTCCTCCACTTACATTAAGTCTTATTATACTATGATAAAATAATAAATCTATTATCCTAAATATAATTTTATGTTATTATGTTAATATCATCACCTAAATGCATCTCCAATTTCATCAAATGGGAAATTACCATTTCATTCGTTTGTAGCGCAGACTACTGCCTTGCAAATCGATATAGTTATTTTTTCACTACTATATATCATGAATAGATATAATAATGGAATAAATGTTTATATATGATATTAATTACATATTTATCATTTGAAAATAATAATATTTCAATTATATTCTTACCTTCCATGTACAAAAAACGATAACATCATTCCTACGTACATGTAAACTATCACCTTCACAAAGCAATGTGAATCATTTTTATTCACCACATCACTTTTATGATATATATATATATCCATATTTAAATGATTATTATGATTTTAATAATATTATTACCATTCTGGAAAGATAAAATAATAATTGCCTTATTTTCAAAAAAGATAAATGGAAAATGGAAAACATTACTCTTGCGTACATACGGCTTACGGTCTCCATGATTATAACGTTCTTTATTTTTCATTTCCATAATTAATGGTTTGATTTAAAAAGTATTATTAATGTATAAAAGTGGTGATTATTTCATGAATACTACTTTGGAGATGATGTACTCATGAAAACATGGACAATTTACATCATAACAATTTTATTTTCGACTCAAGTACCGAATATCGAAAAAACGTCCAATATGAACTTAAATAAATATGTAAGTTTTATAAAATTGTAATAAGTGATAAAAAGGTAATAATAAAATTGAAAAATTATATAAATCATGTATAGATTAACCAAAGTTTATTATTCAGGAATATAACGATTATACGTAATGAGTTAGACTCAAGATAAGGGACTTCGTCTCAATCTCCTTTCATTGAGAAATATTTTGATAACATACATGACCTTATTTTAAACACTATATAATTAAACCCTTTGAATTTTAATTTAATTAATCTATTTTAAAATTTAATATATTTATTAAAATTATTTTACTAAATTAAAAAAGGAATTTGTTTTTAACGTGCGCGGCAACAACAACATTTCCACTGCCATGACTGTTATTTGATATTTGGATTCCTCTACAAGCTGTAATGTTTTTAAAATAAAATTAAACACCATATTCCATTTTCATGTATTTTGGTATTGAAAATGGTTTTTTAAGGGATTTATTCTTTCAATATCTTGAAAATTATAACTTGTGATTGCAATGTGAAAATGTTATTTTTCCTTTATGCTATGTCATGTGTTATGATTATGTAAGGGTTCATGGGAATTTTTTATGTATACTGGTAGTTCCATGATAAACCATGGGTGGGTGAACCCATGATAGATATCTAATTAATTGGGTAATGTGACAAAGTTAAATGACAAGGTTTCTCTTAAGATATTTAGGGAATATACTATGATGGGTATTCCAAATGTAACCATGAATGTTACTCCCTATGTAGCTGTGAAATCTACAATGTAAGAATGATATGGATTCCATAAGTCACCTTTATGATTTAGGATTTCTAGAAAGGTTTTATAAGAATCTTATTATTTCATGTGGTTTGCTAAAGATTTTATGATTTATGGGTGAAAAGTTTAATTTTGTAAAAATGGTTTCATGGGTTTAAGATATTCATGAAATAATAGTTTCATTCCTAATTTTATATCCCTTACTGAGTTTTTTAGTCTCATCCCAAGTTTTTGAAATATTTTCTACAGGTTTTAAGGATGGGTAAGAGGAAAGAATAAATCAAGATGAATGTTATAATTATTTTTATCAAGAAAGATAAATCATGTTTTATTTTAAAGAGTTTTATTTTGTGAAATAATATATAGCAGGTAGAAGTGTATACTCTGTAATATTGGAGATGTTATGTAATAGTTATAGCCTAATATTTAAAACTATAAACCCGAAAAGATCCTTAATTTGATTGAAAGTAAATTCTTGATTAAAACTCAATATTAAGTACTGTTTAAGGTTGATTCTTTATAGTTGGTATCAATGGTCGGTTTATAAAACATTTGGGGTTAGGTTATTTTTAAAAACACATTCATAATTTTTTTTTACTTTATGTCCAAATGGAAATGATATAGTATTTTATGATTACTATCTTTCTTCCTCTAAGATATTTTTTTACAGAATAGTTTTTTTTGTAGTGGAAACATGGCAGCTATGTTGGGACGACATTAAGAGGAAAACAACCTTCATAATCAACAACCTAAGATGGTATGAATAAGAAATTAATATTTATTGTAGTGATTGTGTAGTTGAGTTAGGATATAAATGGTGGTGGTATCAATGCATTAGATCATCTAGATGAACTATAGAGAAACATGTTGATAGTGGAGAATTCCATGAGGTAACATCCCCCATAATTCAGAGGATCATTTGACCTTGTGATATCTAAAGGGTGGATTAAAGAACTTGAAAATATATTTGATGTAATGGGGTGTTTAGATAATTAAATTTATAGTCTTTCTATTTACCATTTTGAAGGTCAAGCCGATCAGTGGTGGTCGATGGTTACGAATATCAGGGATAGTGAGGAGATTTATTCTCTTGACTGGGATGAATTCAAAATTATGTTTCCTGAGAAATATTTTCCTAAGGATGTTCGACTTAGTATGGAAAAACAATTATTGAAATCTAGGTATGAGGATAACATAGTGGCTAATTATGAAGAAAAATTCACTTGACTGTCAATGTATCCTCCAAATTTCATCTAGGATCATGACAGTAAAATCATTCATTTTTACTCATGATTAAATCCAATATAGCGAATGGAGTTGGACTTTTCTGATTTCAAAAGTTAGGAAAAACTTCTTCGATGTGCAGAGAGGGTGGAAATTGAGTTTTTCAATGATCTGGTGTTCTTTAAAAAACAGAAGAATAAGAGTTCGAGGTGGCAGGAAAAAGGGAAGAATTATTAAAAAATGTCTAATGTCAAGAAAATTAAGTTTATATTTTGTGAAAATTGTGGTAAAAAGAACACTAGGGAATTCATTTGAATTATGTTAAGTGATTATAATGTGGTAAGATGGGACATATGTCTTGTAATTTCATTGAAAAATATCAATGTGGTGGTAATTCAAAATCTAATTTACAGTCACTAAAATTTTTTAAGTCCAATGAGATGAGTCATTATGTGAATGTGTTTCCAAATAAAAACTCAAATGATGGGAGGCATCCAGAATATAATCAGAAACGTCTGGTAAAATCCTTTGCAACTATTTCAGCAGATGTTGTCCCATTAAATGAATTGGTATCAGGTACATTGTTTCTTTATTCAAATTATTCTAATTTGTTTTTTTATTCAGGGCCTACATATTATATCATTTTTGAGAAATTGTATAGTAAATTTGGAATTCTACCCCAACAAATGAATCCATAACTTATGGTACAAATCCCAGGGGAAATTTTGTGGCAAAAAACAATATAAGAATCTTGTTTATCCTTGTCTGTGGAAGGAATATACTTGAAAACCTTATTGTTTTTCCTCTAGTAGAGTTTGATGTTATTTTGGGTATGGATTGGATTTTTTTTTACCATGCTAAGATTGAATGTAGAGATAAATAGGTTTATTTTTAGTGAGAGTTTAAATTTGTATACAATAATGAAACTTTAAATCTGATAATATATCAGGAAGCTGAGAAACTATTTAAATATGTAAATAAATGTTATCTTGCACATATTTTTAAAAATAAAATAACTATTCATATTAATGATCTGCCAGTTGTAAATGGTTATGTTGATGTTTTTTGTGATTAGTTTCTTGGTATTATACCTTATCAAGAAGATAAATTTACTATTAACTTAGTTTCTAATGATAATCCAATTTCAAAACCCCCTTACTGAATGGATCAAATTGAACTTTTATAGTTAAAGAAGTAATTACCTGAGTTATTAGATAATGGTTTCATTGGACCTAGCACATCTCCATGGGGTGCCCCATTTTTATTTGTTAAATGGAAAGATGGTTCAATGTGACTTTTCATTGATTATAGAGGGTTGAATAACATCACTATTAAGAACAAGTATCATTTGCCTCATATCGATGATTTGTTTGATCAGATCTAGGGAAAAAAATATTTTTCAAAGGATGACTTGAGTTTGGGGTACCATTATTTGAAAGTAAAGGAATCATACATTTTTAAAAATGCATTTCATACTAGATATTTCCATTATGCATTTGTAGTTATGGCTTTTGGGTTAACCAATGCACCTACTATATTCATAGATCATATGAATAGAATATTCCGTGAGTTTTGGGATAAGTTTTTTTCTATGTTTATTGATGAAATTTTGGTATATTTTAAATGTAAAGAGGATCAGGAATTCTATCTAAGGGTTTCATTGAAAACCTTAAAGGAAAATAAACTATATGGTAAATTTAGAAAGTGTGAGTTTTGGTTACAACAAATTTCAGTCCTTGGTAACATTGTTTCTAAAGATGGCATAATTGTTGATCCCACTAAAACAAAAGTTTTTAAATAATGGAAAAGAACAAAGAATATATAATCATGATTCAAAGTTTTCTTGGTTTAACAGGCTATTAATGGAGGTTTGTTGAAAACATTTCATGGTTATCTATCCCACTTACTAAGTTATCTTAAAAAGGTGTTAATTTTATCTGGAAAAAAGAATGTGATTATTTTTTTCAGGAATTGGAAAGAATATTGGTATTGGCCTCCTCTAGTTTTAATTCTTAAAAATCATGCTTAGTCATATTTCATTAAGTAAAATTTTGTTTATTAATGTTTAATTATGTTTACATGCCAGCCTAATCTATTCTCTTAGTCTTTTACTACATAAGAAATGTTATAAAATTTTGGCTAAGTATAATTCACCATTGAGGATGAGTCACCATCAAGGTGGACTCACTATTGGACATACCTTTGATATGGACTCATGGACACTACTAAGTATGATTAACTGATGCATCAAGATATAGATGCACTGAGTCACCAATTCCTGACCTACTTATAGCTAATTCATCATCACATTGAGCTACGGACAGTGTTTCCGATTTTTCGCTAAGGACAATCCACCATTCAAGCTGAGTTATCAGTGGCATGAGTCACTGTCAGATTGAGATACTGATAGATGACCTATCCTGAAGATTAACTACCATTATAATGACCCATTAATGGGTAAGTCACCATCTAGTTGACCTAAAGACAAACTGACATACCGATATTATCTCACAGTTCCTGAGTTACCGATCATGAGACCCCTTCAGTCATTCCTTTATCATTTAAATTCAAAATTATTTCTAATGTTCATATCTATGAAAATTAGTACCATTATTTATTTAAATTAATTTGTCTTTCTTTTGTAGAAAACATTTAATAGATGTAAGAGCATGAGGTATGAGGTACCATCACATGATCGAGATCATCCTTCTTGTCGAACCTGCAGTGTATAAAGCAAGCACCTGATCCAAAAGGAGAAAAAGAGATCTAAGTGATCATAGCTAAAAATTCATGCACCTAATAAACACAAAAGAAGAACTGCCTACTGTACATACACAAATTCATTACTGAGAACCAAAAAAATTAAAGAACACATGCAGTCTCAAATGAAGAGAGGAGAATATTCATCAAACACATCATTACCTCACTGGAAGTAGAAGACAATGTCTCTCATGATACTCTGTTTTTATGGATGTTTCAAGAAACTGACTCATTTTTCATTTTAATACAACTTTTAGGAGTCACGGGTTGTATAGAAAAACACACAGAGCCTTCTAACTCTATTCTTTTTAATTTATGCACTATATGGGAATTATTTTACCTTTCGAGCAGTGTGTGTGTCTCTGTATAATAAATAGATGATGACTCATGTTCCAAACTATAAGATACATTGATATATTCGAAAACCTCTCTTTTAGACCTTACACTTCAACAAATAATAGTGGATGAGGTCCCTACATGGACTGTTTTTTTTTGCACTCCCACGAAAACTGTGGTTGAGTTCTAGTTGAAATTTACAGTGTGTATTATAACACCCCAAAATAATAAAGGGATAAATGAATAAATTATGTGAATCATTTCAACAAGGTACACCTTCCTTTTTTAGAAGCATCCCTGATTAGAACTTCATAGTTAAGCGTGCTTGGCTCGAAGTAGTGATTAGGATGGTGGACCTTTTGGAAAGTTTCCAAGGGTGTGTGTGGGTGAGGAAAAAGCATTTTGGAAAGGACATGTGTTGGCCTGTGGGGAAATTCATTAGTTTTTTACCACCAAACTTTTTTACATGTTTTCAAATAAAATCACTTTTCGGCTAAGTGAGAACCTAACAGGAAGAACAACAATCAAAACTATGCGCCCAAAAGAATCCACCATTGAAGACACCAGTGAGAGAACCAAAACATGAAGAGAAGCATGACTGGGAACCAAAGGGGATAAACCATGATATGAACCAGTCAAAAAAAATGAAAACACCCAAAAACATTCCACAGAACGAACAACTAGATCAGTCGCAGGATAAGGGACATTGGGCTCAACCTGTACCATCGCTACCTTTCATAATCGCGCGACACCCTCACCACACCATGGGATTGTGCATCCAGTTGACGCCTCACTAAAGCTAAAGTCATCGTGACTCGAAAACCCCCATGACAGAGGCCAATGAATCAGAACAACCAGATTTTCACAAAAAAGAGCAGAGAAAACTGAGAAAAAACAAACATCACCAGATCCACAACCGACGGGAGTCTTTGTTGGCGCCACGAAACCAAAAGAGAAAGAGATGTCGTTAGCACTGAGCTTTATTGAGGATTCCACCTGTGACCTCGTAATGACCCGGGAGGAGACAAAAACCCTGACAAACCCAATCCATAAGAAAAAGGGGGTGCCATCAGAGAAGCAGGTGAGATTGTTGCAAGTGTGGAAGTAGAAACTGGAAAATATGAATCGTCAGAGGAGGTTGAACGATGATCTTCATCAATAGAGGTCCGGGTCTGCAAAACCAAAGTGCGTCGACACACCATGCCATGCACAACGCAACCCCTGACCACACTGAGCCCAGAATGAGGGAGAGGATTAAAAGGTATAAAGGAGAAGAGCGGTGATAGGAAACCCTAGACCATCGATGACCATGTTAAGGTGGGGTGTTTGTGCAAGTTGTTACATTTGGTATCAGATGAGGAACCCCGCCTTATGTATGGTACACTTCTTAGGTTGAGATTTAGGTCCCACAATGAGGATGTTATGCTCTAAGGGGGGGGGGGGGTGATTGTAACACCCCAGAATGAGAAAAGTTTAAATGACTAAATGATATGACTCATGTAAACAAGGTGCACCTTTTTTTTTGGGAGCCTTTCTGATTAGAAGTCCATAGTTAAACGTGTTTGGTCTGGAATAGTGATCAGGATTGGTGACCATTTGGAGAGTTTCCTAGGGTGTGTGAAAGTGAGTAAAAAACAAACTCTAAAGGACATGTGTTGGCCTGTGGCGATAATCATTAGTCAAATTGTAACGACCTGAAAAAAAAATGAAATTCTTTTATTTATGGATCTCTTTTCTCCTAATAAATTTTCACTATGTTTTATTATAAAAGCACATTGAATTACTTCAGACCCAAATTGTAGTTTTAAAAAATGATATAATTATTATAAAAAAAATAAGGAATATGGAATAATGATTATTTTAATTAAATAGTATGATTTAAACACCCTTTTTAAATGAAAATGATCACATAATTTTATTTTTTAATGGTTCATAAATTTCACTATGAAATTTCACAATTCATTTTCTCTCCGCTATTATTTTTAATGACTAAGGATATTTGTATTTAGAAGATAAATTTATAATACTTAGAGAATTTTTATGGGTAAATAAATATCATTTATGAATTTCAAATATCCAAATTACCCTAGGATATATTTTTATAAATTTTCAAAGAAGTTTCAATTTGATGAATAGTGTTTGATGAATAATGTTTTTTTGATAAATAGTATTTGATGAATAGTTTTATTTTTTATGAATAGTAAAAAATATATTATTATTAAGTAACTTTTTCATTGAAATGATTTTCAAAAATTAGTCACACATGGATGCAATTAGGGTGAAAAATGTTGTTAAATAAGATTAAAATAATTTTTTTGGTGAATAATAACATACCCTCATTATTATTAATGAATAGTAAATCAGCCAAAAAAATAGAAACATTCCCCATGAATGTATAAATATAATTCAGACATCTCAAAAGTGAAAAAATGATCATAGTATAAGTTTGGGTATTTTTGTATGTCATAAATACTTTATTTACAATTTTATAATTAATTTAATAATTTAAAATGGAAATTTATTTTCATAAAATGTAATCATAAATTTTTACCTTATTATCATATGGTTATATGATAAATTTATGGGACCTTGATTACTTTTTCATGGTGTTACAAAACAATTTATAGTTTTAGAGTTGGTTTTTTTGAATAAATAATGATTTTATTTAAAAATTAAATAAAAAATATTTAAAGAATTATTTTCATAAAATGGATTCCATTTTTTAATTTAGAGCATCGATATCAGGTTGGGGTGAATTTTTGGGATTTTTCTGAAAGAGTTGAATTTTCAGTGAATAGTAAAAGTACAGTTTTGTGTTACAGGTGTTTAATGACATCATTGATGATGTAATCACGATGTAATAATTATGGTATAATTTTTAATAGTAATATATGTTATTAGTTGTTCCAGGTGGCCATTACGATGGGAAAATACCATGGTCAAGCCCATGCTTTTGTAAATACCTCCGATGAGGTGTCCCATGGAAATTAATTAAATATTCCCTCACTTTTTCTATAAATACCAAGCCATTCCCTCAATCCATTCATTCCAAAATCATCATTAAATAAGATCTGGTATTTTTACCTCCAAAATATTTCTCCCAAGGCTCCCTCAAGCACCCATGGTCCGAACCATTGAGCTTTCGAAGTCACTCTTCAAGGTATGGGAACCTTTCACCCTCCTCTTTTAAGTCATGGTTTCATTTATGTTATGTCTTCTAGTTTCCATTTTATTATGTGGGGGTATGTTGTTCTATATCATTGTTACTCTCCATTTAATATTCAAATGATGAGAGACCCTTCCACTCTCATCAACTGATTTTTTGAATTTTTAAGTGATGTCGTTATGCTACCAAAGTTTCGTAAAAGAAATCACATCTTCTCTTTTCCTTCGAGTTTCATTTTCATATGGTATTTCATTTAAATATCCATACCATGATCTTATTTATTTTTATTCTATATCCATACTTTATTATGAGTTATTTTTGAGTGGGTGAATATTTTCCCGTCTCTTTTCAATGTTTTCTAAAACCATGTTATATAGTCATTATGCTGCAGACTTTTCGTCTCAAAATCTCGCTCTTTTTCTCAAGAAATTATCTTGTATAATTTATGTGAATAACCAAATATATTTTCATTTACAAGGGTATTCATCAATACATAAAATTGATCTATTTGATTCTTTTATTTACATACATATAACCCTCAATCCCTTTCCATGGGTTATAAATGACATTATGATATTATTTTTAAGCTCTTTTAAAACGTCACGATTTTGAAATGAAACTCATTTATTTTATTATATTTGAGTTATTTATGAAATGTTTAATTATGATATATGTGTCTCACTTGAAAATAAATACATGTTAAGTTTGCGACCTTATAGCGCTCCAATGAATTGTGTAACTAATTTAATCTCTAGATATGACAAGTTTCATGATACCTAGGTGAATAACCTTGATAATTTTTTATGACACCATGGGAATGAACATTGGTGATATGTTCATGAATATCTAAATGAAATGGTGTTGCCTCACATTAAAGTTATTATTAATGTTCTTTTTATTCTGATAACCCTCTTTATCTCCATGTTTTTATTGATATTGCTCATGATCACATGTAAACTCTTTCACTTGCTTCCCTTACTGGGCCTTCTCCTCACCCTTTCCTTTGATGTATGTCTCCAGGTTATGAGATGAAATAATTTTACAAAGGATGAACTTTTAATGAATCTTTTCAAAAGTATTTAAAATAATTTTTAATGTTTTCATGTATTATGTTCCTGATTCGCAAGACCCTGAACTTTAAAGATAATCTGTTTGTAATATGTAATGAAAAGTTATGCAATAATAAGGTGGGATGTTATAGTTGGTATCAGAGGATAGTTTAGTTACTTGTGGAAATTAGGATATGAAAACCTTAGAAATAAACCTATAGAAAAGTTTAAATATGGGAAAACTTCCTGGTATTTTGGTGAGTTTTGAGTAAGTGGATTATCAAGTAAATACTTCCCTATCTGGATACGAGCAGGTAGAGGTGGCTCTGGCACAGATGTACCTATGAGTGGAAACTCTAACAAGGAGTTTTGGGCTTGACCCGGGTTATCCTGGTACATGACAATGGGCCTTGCTGCATTCTTGGTTACGACACTCCCGGGGGATATGTTTGGTTAATTACAATATTTTTATGAATCATTATAAAGAATTAATAGAGAAATGTAATTGTTGTCAAAGAATAATATTTTTTTAAGAAATGAAATTATTTTATAATGATAAGTTTCATAATAGTACTGAATTTATAATAAGAGAAAATTGTGAGGATTCAATTTATTTAAGGGGGAAAGAATGTAATGGCCTGAAAAATGAACTTCTTTTATTTATGGATCTCTTTTCTCCTAATTAATTTTTATTATGTTTTAAAATAAAAGCACATCAAATTAATTCAGACCCAAATTGTAGTTTAAAAAAAAGATATAATTATTATAAAAAATTAAGGAATATGGAATGATGAATATTCTAATTAAATAGTATGATTTAGACACCCATTTCTAAATGAAAATGATAAAATAATTTTATTTTGTTAATGTTTTAGAAATTTCACAATGCAATTTCACTATTCATTTTCTCTCCGTTATTACTTTTAATAACCACAGATTTTTATATTTAAAAGTTAAATTTATAATTCTTAGAGATTATTTATAGTTAAATGAACATCGTTTCTAAATTTCAAATATCAAAATTACCGTAGGATGAATTTTTATAAATTTTCTAAGAAGTTTCAATTTAATGAATAGTGTTTTATGAATAGTGTTTTCTTGATGAAGAGTGTTATTTTGATGAATAGTAATAAAATATTTCATTATTAAATAACTTTTTCTGCGAAAAGATTTTCAAAAAATCTGTCACACATGGTTGTAATCAGGGTGAAAAATGTGGTTAAATAAGATCAAAATAATTTTTTTGGTGAATAGTAACATACCCTTGTGGATAGTGATGAATAGTAAAATAGCCAAAAAATAGAAACTTCACCCATGAATGTATAAATACAATTTAGACATCCTAAAAGTAAAAATTGATCATAGTATAATTTTTGGTATTTTTGTATGTCATAAATACTTTATTTACAACATTTTAATTAATTTAATAATTTAAAATTGAAATTTATTTTCATAAAATGTAATCATAAATTGTTACTTTATTTTCATATGGTTATACAATAATTTTACGGGACCTTGATTACTTTTTCTAGGTGTTACAAAACAAGTTATGGTTTTAGAGTTGTTTTTTAAATAAAGATGATTTTATTTAAAAATTAAATTAAAAATAAACATAAAATTATTTTAATAAAATGGAGTTCATTTTTGAATTTAGATCATCTATATTAGGTTAGGGGGTATTTTTGGGATTTTTCTAAAATAGTTCAATTTTCAGTGAATAGTAAAAATACAGTTCTGAGTTTCGTGTGTTTAATGACATCATTGATGATGTAATCACGATTTAATAATTCTGGTCGACCTGTGAATAGTAATATATGTTATGAGATTTCACAAGTGGCCATTACCATGGGAAAATAACAAGGGAAAGCCTTTGATTTTGCAAATACCACAGATGAGGTGTCCCTTGAAATTAATTAAATATTCCCTCACTTTTTTATAAATACCAAGCCATTCCATCATTCCTTTCATTCCAAAATCCCCAACAACGAAGATCTGATTTTTTTACCTCCAAAGGAGTCCTCCCAAGGTGCCCTCAAGCCCCCAAGTTCCCAACCTTCATGCTTTCAAAGTCACTCTTCAAGGTAAGGGAACCTTTCACCCTCCTCTTTTAAGTCATGACTTTCGTTATGTTATGTCTTCTAGTTTCCATTTTATTATGTGGGGGTATGTTATCCTATATCATTATTACCTTACATTTCATGTTCAATTGATGAGATGTACTTTCTCTCTCATCAATAGATTTTCTGAATTTTTATGTGATGTTGTTAGGCTGCCAAATTTTCGTAAAGAAATCGCATATTCTCTTTTCCATTCAGTTTCATTTTCATATGGTGTTTCCTTCAAATATCCATACCATGATATTATTTATTTTTATTTTGTACCCATATTTTATTATGAGTTATTTATGAGTGTGTGACTCTTGTCCCCTCTCTTTTCAATGTTTTTTAAAACCATGTTATATAGTCGTTATGTTGCAGAATTGTCTTGCCAAAATCTCTCTCTTTTTCTCAAGAAATTATATTGTATTATTTATGTGAATACCCAAATCTATTTTCATTTCTAGGGGTATTTATAAATAAATAAAATTGATCTATTTTATTCTATAATTATCATTCGTATAACCCTCACTCCCTTTCCATGGGTTATAAATGACATAATGATATTATTTTAAAGCACTTTTAAAACGTCATTATTTTGAAATGAAAACCATTTCTTTTATTCTATTTGGGTTATTTATGAATGTTTAATTATGATATATATGGCTCACATGAAAGTAAATAAATATTAAGGGATCTCCTTGATAGTGCTTCAATGCATTTGGTAACGAATTTAATCTCTAGAGATGAAAAGTTTCATGATACCTTGGTGATTAACCTTGGAAGTTTTTTTATGACACCATGGGGATGAACCTTGGTGATATGTTCATGAATTTCGAAATGAAATTTTGTAGCCACATATTCAAGTTTTAATTCATGTTCTTTTTATTATGATATGCCTCTTTATCTCCATGTTCTTATTGATATCACTCAAGATCACAAGTAAACTATTTCACTTGCTTCCCTTACTTGGCCTTCTGCTCACCCTTTCCTTTGATGTATGTATCCAGGTTATGAGATGCACTAATTTTACATAGGATGATCTTTTCAAGAATATTTTCAAGTACATTTAAAAGAATTTTTAGTGTTTTAATGTATTATGTTCCTGATTTCCAAGACACTAAACTTTCAAGATCCTCTATTTATAAAATTTAATGAAAAGTTATTTTATAATTAGGTGGGATGCCATACAAATCACATGTTTGGGCATGTGGGTGGGATCCGTGTGTCTGCGGGGCAACTGGTGGTACCTGGTGGGTTAGGATCTGACGTCCATGTTAAGGCGGAGTGTTTGTGCTGTCACCAGGGCCTAGTTGTTACATGTATACTATTTTTTACCTCTATCCAAGGTATGGATCAAATTTTATTTATATAAATTTCTTGGTGGAAGGTGATCACCATATGGAAAGGACTATGTCTCATCTTGAGACTGAACCTCTTGTTTTAAAATCCAATATGTCATTTCAATGTTTTTTTCACTATTTTATTTGTTCATTGAACTCTTTACTTCACTTTGATAGTTAATATTAGATATTGTTTATATTAGAATTTGGTTTAGTAGATTTATTTCAAAAGCTAAAATAATAGTCCATAATGTTTTAACTGGGAACTAATGAATCTTTTATAAATCATTAAAATAGTCAAATATTTTATAGATATGCTACTTGGGTTAAATGGGATGAATTTTATTTTAAATTGGTGGACTTTTAAATAATGTTTTAGAGAGAAATTTTTATAGGAACTCAATTCCCTCCCCTCTTGAGTATCCTACTCTGACCAACATTTGGTATTAGAGGATTAATGTTTTCAAATTTTTTAACTCTTTTCAACTATGATTTTAGTTGTGTTTTAAAGATCTCTAAATTTTTGTTAGTTAAAATTTTATAGTTCTTTTAAATTCTTTAAAATTTATTTAAAATGGACAATAGATAGGAAGGTTCTACTAATAACAAACCTAACTACATTAATGGAACAAACTATGATCCACAGAAACTTAAAATGAAAATAAATTTAGAAAGCATGGTTTTTGAAATCTGGTCTGCTACAGTTGATGAATATAAGATTTCTGATCATTCTAGAAACACTTCATATGATTCCACTAAGGCATCCTATAATAATAACTGAAAATCTATGAATGTTTTATATTTTTATTTTAATGATGAATAATTTAATAGGATTTATTCATGTAAAATAGCCTATGAGATTTGTGATACTTTAGTTGTTTCACATGAAGAAACCACTAATGTTGAGGAAATGAGACTTAATACATATACTATTAAATGTGATAATTTTAAGATGAAGCCTAGATGATACAATTTATGACATGTATCTTAGGTTCAATGTGATTGTAAATAATATTACCTCTCTAAGAAAGGATATTCTAGTTAAGGACCAAGTAATGTAAATCCTCAGATGTTTACAAGAAAGATGGAGAAGAGCCTTAGTGTAAATAAGGGAATCCTGTGACAACAACACTCTACTAGTAAAGGAGAAGATAGGAAAACTGATGATGTATGAAGAACAATTGAAGGTTAACAGAGAAAAAGATGATGAAACTAAAATAAAATAAGTTGTTTTCAAAATAACTACTTATAAACACAAATAAAAGGAGAAAATGAAAGTGCATGCTGAAAGTTACAGCAACAAAGAATCACCAAGTGACAGTGGTGAGGAAATGGCTCAACCATCTAGAATATTCAAAAAATTATATAAAAATTATAAATTATTTATAAATCCAAATTATAAATGGAAATATGACAACAAGGGAAACTAGAAAAATGACTGGAAGATAAGTGATAATACTAATGAGATGGTATTCTATGAGTTCAAGATAATAGGACATGTAAAATATGACTATCCAAAATTAAATTACAAAAAGAATTATGAGGATAAGTATATAAATATAAGAAGGTAATGAAATCCTGTTTGAGTGCTTCTAAGGATAGCTGTAGTGACTCTGAATCATCACATGATTATAAAGCTAACAAATCCAACATGTGTTTTCTGAAAAAAAAACATTTGAGGTAACCCTAGAATCTTCTGCACAGAGTTCCTATTATTCTGGAGATGAATATGAATCTAAAACTAAAAATATGACTTGTGATTAGATGTTTGAATATTATAAAATTATTTAGGTTACATCCAATGAACTAAATGATCAATATAAGTCTCTCAAAAAAAGAACATGCTCTTTATATCTCCATTAAGTCTGAACTTACTATTAAAAAGGAAAATAATTCCTTGTTGAAAAATGAGAATAATGAACTCAAAATATCTAGTGATAAATAAAAAAATGATTTAGAGAAATTTAAAAATGGTCAAAAATACTCTAACTCAAATTCATGGTAAGAAATTTACTCCAAAATACACTATTAGTATAGGTTATCAACTAAGGCGATGGAATTTTATTAAAAATGGTTTTGTATTAAAATCTATATAACCTGGTTTTGTGCCCAGAATTGAAAAATCTGTTGTAAGTTCCAGCACTAGAAATGATTTTACTAATTTTAGTTTTTTTTCACCTAATAGATTTTATTTTTATAAGACATTACAAACTACTTATAGGAAACCCATTAAGAAAATACGGGTTCCAAAATCTTTAATTACTAATGTTACAGGTCCCAAGAAAATTTGGGGTCTAAAGTCTCTTCTCGTATGTTCTATTTTATTATAAAGATGTTTAAAGAGTTCCTATAAGATCTTATGGAACTTGGATAGTGGGTGTTGAAGGCATGTGATATGGGACTATTTGATCTTCAAGAATCTTATAAAGATTCATAGTGGACATTTCACTTTTGGTGACAATGAAAATGAAAAAACAATTGGCCTTGTCTAAATTAGTAACACTAAGTCTATTTTAATTTCTGAAGTTTTTTTCTTGATGGTCTAAAGTACAATCTTCTTAGTATTTCACAATTATTCGATGATGGATTTCATGTTAAATTTAAAAATGATGCTTTCAATATTTTCGATTCTAAAAATGATTTAGTATTTACTGCATTTAGAAATAAAAGTATTTACACTATTAATTTAGATTCCTTAGATTCTCAAATTTTATCTTGATTAAGTTCCTTTCATAAAGATTCATGTCTCTATCATAGAAGAATAGGCCATTGTAACATTCACTCTCTTAGAAATCTTACTAGAAAAGGAATGCTCAAGGATATACCTAAATTAGAATTTCTAAATGCTAAAGTCTGTAATCCTTGTCAAAAAGGAAAACAACATAAAATATATTTCAAATAATAGAAATAATTTTCAACTTCTCAACCTCTTGAGTTGGTTCACATGGATTTGTTTGGACCCTCTAGAGTTTGAAGTTCAAATGGGAAGCACTATGTTTATGTTCTAGTAGATGACCTATGTAGTTATACTTGGAACATCTTTTTAGCTCACAAAAGTGAAGCTTTCTATTACTTCACAAAGTATACTAGGTTAGGGGAAAAATTAAGTATACATAGGATCAAAACCTTAAGAACTGACCATGGCTGTGAATTTGAAAATCAATAATTTGAATCTTGTTTATCAAAAAATGGCTATTGTCATAGATTATCTGCTCCTAGAAAACCCTAGAATAATGGGATTTTAGAAAGGAGAAAGAGAACCTTACAATATATTTCACATACTATGGTTAATGAATATGATTTATCTATTTATTTTTGATAAGAATCTGTAAATACAACTTGTAATATAATCAAACGATTCTTAATTAGACATATCCTAAAAAAGGACCCCCATATGAGATATGGAATAATAGGAAGCCTAAGATTAATTAATTTAATGTTTTTTGTTGCAATGTCTATATCTTTAATAAAAAATATAATATAGACAAATTTTCCTACAAGGGTGATGAAGGAATTTTCCAAGATTATTCAATCTCTAGAAAAGCCTATAGAGACTTTAATAAAAGAACCATGTGTGTGGAATAATTTGTGCATGTTAAGTTTGTTGAAACCGATCTATATGAGTCCAAAACCTCCCAATAAAATATTGATTACAATCTGTTAAATATAGACTTAAATCCTAAATATAATGATTCTATGGTTAAAAAGCATAAAAATAGAGTTCTGGAAACTCTCTAGATTCTAACCATCGGGATCCTTAATCTGTAGATGAGCACAAGATAACCATGAACTCTTTCTCTAAATCTTTTATAAATCTTAAAAGCCATATTTTAGATGTTTTATTTCATGACATAGACAAAGAAACTCAGACTACAGCTTCTCTACAAAACCAGGTTAAACATAAAGTATTTTTTTAACGACATGAACCAAAAAAAATAAATCATGCAATCATTGATGAATTCTATATGATGGATATGAAATCATAGTTAAACTATATTGAAATAAATAAGGTATGGAAACTATTTGATAGACCCAAAGACACCTTTACAAGAGGCACTACGTTGGTTCTTAGAAAAAAATTGGATGAAGGTGGTATAATAATTTTAAATAAATTTAGGCTAGTTGCACATGGTTATAGTCAAGAAGAAGGATTAGACTATGAATAAACCTTTTTACATGTTTCTCGACATGAATCCATTAGAATATAGCTAGATTATGCAGAACATCTTAATTTCAAACGTTATCAAATGGATGTCAAAAGTTCATTCTTAAATGGTTATATAGTTGAGGATGTTTTTTTTGAATAATCCCCTGCTTTTAAAAATCCTCATTTTTAAAATCATGTTTTTAATTTAACAAAAGCTTTGTACGGTTTAATACAGGATCCAACAACTTAGTATGACAGGCCCAACAATTTTTCTTTTCTAAAAGTTTTGCTGAAGAGATTTTCAATCCTAATCCTTTGATAAAAATAATTTCAAAAATGTTTTAGTTGTTAAAATATATATTTATGATATTTTTTTGGATCTTAATAAAAAAATTTATGTGTTGATTTTTCAAAAATAATGCAAAATGAATTTGAAATGAGTTTAATGGGTGAACTCAAATTATTGTTTGGATTTCAAAATTTCCAAAATAAGGAATGTATAATTTTAAATACAAAAAAATATAATAAAGATCTTTTAAAACATTTTAACTTAGATAAAACTAAAAATTGTGATACTCCTATGAGGACCACGTGTAAATTGGATCTTGATGAAGATGGAAAATCCATATATCAAACCAATTACAGAGGTATGATTGGAAGTCTTCTCTAATTGACTTCTAGCAGACTTGATATTTTGTTTAGTGTGTGTATGTGTACTCATTTTCAAGAAAATCCTGTAAAAACACATTTATTTGCTGTCTAAATAATTTTCAAATATACTACCAATTTAGGACTGTTCTATACTATGGTATAACCATGTGACTCAGTTAGTTTTTATGATGTAGATTTTGGTGGTTTCAATTTAGATTGAAAAATCACCTCTAAAACATGTCACTTTTTGGGAAAGTCTCTAGTTTCATGGTGTAGTAAAAAAAGAAAAATTATGTTGCATTATCTACTACAAAAGCTGAATACATAGATACTGGTAGTTTTTGTGCTCAAATTTTTGGATGAAACACACATTACTGGACTATGGTTATCAATTTAGATATATCCCTACAAACAGTGATAAAAAATGTGTTATTAAAATCTCTAAGAACCTCGTGTCACATTTAAGAACAAAACATATTGATGTAAGAAATTACTTTTTGAGAGATCACTATAAAAAAGGTGATATAACTTTAGAATTCATTGTATTTGAACATCATATTGCTGATATTTTTACTAATCCATTAAATTATGAAAGGATGAGTCACATTATACATGAGTTAGGGATAATCAATTTTGAGTGACTAACTGATGTTGTATCTCACTGTTGTATCTCACCATTGTGGTATCTCACCATGGTATCTCACCGTTGTATCTCACCCTTGTATCTCACCATAGTATCTCACTATTGTATCTCACCATTGTATCTCACTCTTATATCTCACCATTGAATCTCACCATGGTATCTCACTCTTTGATCTCACCATTGTGTCTCACCATTTTATCTCACTACTGTGTCTCACCGTTGTGTCACACCATTCTATACTTTATTTTTTTCTTCTATCTGGATGTTAAAATATCATTTTTTTCTTGTTTCATTTTATTTTAATCTGCATTTCCCAATTTATGATTTCTAAAAATCCGAAATGATAAAACATGAATTGATCCTACTCACTTTATCACTTTCACACTCCTATTCTGGCATTCCTCTCTCCCAAACTTCTTCACTTCTCCCTTGAATGAAAACCGTTGAATCTCTCCAATGGCATGAGTTCAGAGTGTCTTTGAGAACTATGTGGATTATTTTCATCCTTATAAAAATCATAAAGGTGAATCTAGTCAACCTACACCAAAACATATATATCCCAAACTTGAAATCAGAATCATCACTCCTAAAAAGGATGTTCTTCTAAAATGGTTACAATCATGTAAGTCTATTTTGTTAAATGTGTTGCAAGAACAAGGGTTTTTGGAGTGGTTCTACCACAATACAAGATCGTTTTATCCTAATATTGTGAATGAGTTTTGTTTTCATGGAAAATTTATTCTCGAAGGTAGTCAAGAGTTTTGGATTAAATCTTGGATAAATGGAGAAATAGTTTCCTTTTCCTAAAAGTAGTGGGCCAAATGATTAAAAGTACATCACCAAGATATCTTTAATGATTATCAAGGTAGTCCTCCTCCTACGAGTGATATTTTTAGTTTTGAGGAAGATTTTAAAGATATTATTAAAAATTGAACTCCTATAAGACCAATAACAATAGAGATTGATAGTGAGTGTATAATTTTGTTTAAATTTATCTATCACTTGTTATGTCCAAGAAAAGGGAATTTTTCCTCTCTCAAATACCAGGATTTCTATTTTCAGTGTCTGATGGAAAAGGGATACAATATTAACTTATGTACTTATTTGATGGTGCAAAATAATGAAATGATGAAACCTCAATCCAAGTCAAATTCCTTGTTTATCTAAAGTTCATTTCTGAAAAGTTGAAAGTCAAAGGTATGGTGATGAATAATCAGTAACTGATTGTGATGGGTTTTCTTATCACAAATATCATTTTTAAGATAATGACGATCAATTGGAATCCCGGGAAGAAGCAATGGGTTTTAGATAATGATAGGATATATGAGGATTCCAATCCTATTGAGTACCCCTCAAGGCCAAGAGACATGGTTGATCCTGGTCTAGGACCATATGAGGTTGTAGAGTATTATACTGAAGAAGAAGAAGAAGAAGAATTAGTTGAAGTAAATATGGGATAATAATATCCTATTGATGATACAGATGACCCTGATATTGACAGAAGTCTATAAAGGATCACTTATAGACCTGCTAGCCCTCTTAAGCCTCTTCCTCCAAAAGAACCTCACTTTCCAGAAGATGATTATGAAGAGACTGAGGAATCCTAAAATATTGAATATGTTATTAAAATTGGTAGTGAAGAAGATAAAGTTTCTAATGGTAAAAATGATTAAAGTAACAATAAAGAAAAAGAAGATGATGATGTTGATGAAGAGGAAGAAGATGAAGATGAAGGAGAAGAATCTGGTAAATAAAATAAAGATGGTTAAAATGATAAGGAAGAAGAAGGAAGTGGTGAATATGATAGATGATCATACCATCCTGATGATGATCAAGGTCTTAGTACATAACCTATTGATATTACACTAGATCCTATTGATCCTAAAAAATCCTACTGATACTGCTTTAATAGAACAAGAACCAAATTTGGAATCCCATGATGCTCTTGAGTTAGTTGTTATTTAGTAGATAGCTTAAGATGTTATTATGAATGAGAAAATTCAGGGTGAAGAAGAAGGTCAAGTTTCTCTAGTGAAACCACTTATGTATATCTGAAAGATATCATGTGATGATAGAGAAGAACCTATTGAAGAGGAAGTGTCTATTGTGGGGGAGAAACATCCAAAAAAGGAAAGAGTTGATATTATTATTCCTTATGGTGTGATAGTTGATTAATGGGAAATGTATCATGGCTATGATGATTTGGGTTTAGATTACCCTAACTTAGATTATGAGGTATTTGATCCTAAGGGATCCTTGGTTAATGTAGTAGGTCCTTCTCAAATAGCTATAGTTGGAATAACTCAGGAAATTCCACCTATTCCAGTAGTAGATCCTTCTCCTGCTATTGCTCATGTTTCTGCTCCACCTATAAAATTATTCCCTATAGATTATGTGACCTTGCATGATTTCAAAATGTTTAAGGAATATTTTTGTTCAGTAGTTAAAAAGATCTTCCAACATCAACCATATCCTGTTTCAGGTCTTAGTGAATTTGATGCTACTATACTAGAATAAATACTCCTTTCCTAAATTCAACCTCAATTAGTTTCAGAACTTCAAGATGTGAGGTTAGAGAACAAAATGATAAGTGATGAGTTGTATGAACTCATTCCAATTGTGAAAGGTATGTCACTTGAGTATACAACATCCCTGGATAGAGTTGAAAACACTCTTGAGGATATATATTCTGAGTAAGATATAGGTACTCCTCCTCCATCTCTTGTTTTATAAATTTTGAGATCTTCTGTCAAATATGCAGTCCATGAAGCCTCAACTTTAACTGCTCCTACTATTAAAACTTCTGATCATGAGTTCATCAGAACAGTGATTGGATAAGTGCTTCAGATGATGATTGGTGGCACAGAACAGGAAATCTTAAGCAAGATTAAACAAAACAGTGATCATATATATGACATGGTAATATTTTACATGAAAGGGGATAATAATTCTTATGAGGAAATTACAAAGAAAGTATATTTCTAATTTAAAAGTATTTACACCAAGAATTATCTGAATAGTCACTTTAAATATTTAGTTGAAAATCTAAGGATACCTCCTGTTACTCAAGCCTTCAAAGAACAAGTCAAACAGATTAAAGAGTTAATACCTTCTCTTCGAAAGATATGGAGAATAAGGTTGATTTTAAAAAGGATATGGATAAATATGGGAATATAATTATAGAATTTAACAATTTTTTTAAGCCTTACCTGCATCATCAGAGTACTATAACTATAGCACCCGAGTCCTTTCCCATTCGACTAATGACTGAGAACCTATCTTCTGGATCCATCAATTAGTCAGTTGACCCCCAATTCAAAGATTTTGTGATCAGGAACCCTTCTTATCCTCTTCCTATAACCCTTTAACCATTTATTATGTCTTCATAATAGGCACATCATCATCTAGGACCTATCATCTATAGGGAACTCATAGCTTCAACATCTTCTACTCAAAGTCATCCACCACCAGTACCCTTTGGTGTACCGATTCATCAGTTGTATACTTATGCACATTGTTTGCCTTCTGTTCCTCCTATTTATCCTTCTGATAATGGTAAGGGGAATATGGATCCTTATTTGGAGAAGAAGTTATTGGATTGATCTTTGATAGGGACGTACTTTTTACTTTTTTTCCTCTACTGTATTATCATTTTATCAAGAAATTAATTATCTATTTTTTTCTATTCTATGTCCTTTGTCTCTTTTTTTCTATTTGATAATCCTAGAAAGGGGAGAAATATGAGATATAATTTAACTTAACTGAATAATAATTATGGATTCTTGATAATGAGATGGATTAAATCGGGTTTAATTTTATTTTCTTTGAGTATGTATCTCTTATGATTCAATTTCATATAATTTTTATTATATGTAAAGTAAACTTGTTACATTGATCATTATGAATGGATTGTTAATGCCATGATGTTTTTTCATCAAAAGGGGGAGATTATTGGCATCCTCTAGTTTTAATGCTCACAAATCATTCCCAATCATATTTCATTACGGTTAATTTTGTTTATTCAGGTTTAATTATGTTTACATATAAGCATAATCTATTATGTTAGTGTTTTTCTACCCAAGGAAGGTTATAAAATTTTGGAAAAGTATAAATCACTGTTGAGGATTAGTCACTGTCAGGGTGGAATCACTGTTGGACTTACCATTGATATGGACTCACTAACACTGCTAAGTTTGAGTCATTGATGCATCAAGCAATCTATATACGGAGTCGCTAATGCATGACCTATCGACAGCTAAGTCACTGTCTCATTGAGCTACCGACAGCATTTCAGATTTTTTTGCTAAGGAAAATTCACCATTCAATCCGAGTTACCGATGGAATGAGTCACAATCATATTAATATATTGATAGATGACCTACCATCCAGATGGACTACCGTCAGAATGCCCTACCGTCAGAATGACCTACCGCCAGAATGACCTACCCTCAGATTGACCTACCGATGGATGACTCACCATCAAGTCGACATATCAACATATCAAACAACCAATCCTATATCACCATTCTTGAGCTACCAATCTTGAGACACTATCACTCCTTACTTTTTCATTTAAATTCTAAATTATTTCTAATGGTCATATTTACAAAACATAGTACCATTATTTATTTTAATGACTTTTTATGTTTTTTGTAGAAAACATTTAATTGATGTTAGGGTACGATGTACGGGGTACCAGTACATGATCTAGATAATGATTCTTGTCAACCCTATAGTGTATAAAGAAGGCACATGATTCGAATGGTGAAAAAGGGAGTTGAGTGATCTAAGCTGAAAATTTATTCACCCAATAAACATAGAAGAAAAAATTACTACTGTGCATACACGAAGTCTTTTTTGAGAACCAAAAAATTGAAGAAAATCTATAAATTCTAATAAATAGAGGAGAATATTCATCAAACGCATCATTATGTCACTGGAAGCATAAGACTATGTCTCTCACGATAATCTATTTTTCTAGCTGTTTCAAGAGACTGACTCAAGATTCATTTCAACCCAACTTTAAGGAGTCACGAGCTATATAGAAAATCACACAGATTCTTCTAAATCTATTCTCTTTAATTTATGCTATGTCTGTGAACTGTTTTACCTTTAGAGTAGTGTCTGTTTCTCTATCTAATAAACACACACTGACTCATGTTATAAATGATAATATGCATTTATATCTTCAAAAACCTCAATATTATACCTTTCACTCCCCTGGATAATAGTATAAGAGGTACCTATGTGGCTTGGTTGTTTGTTGTTTTCACTCCCATGAAAACTATGGATGGGGTCTAGTTGACCTTGAAAGTGTTTATATAGTTGTTTACCCTAATCTAGGTCATGGATAAAAATTTATTTATATAGATTTCTTGGTTGAAGGTGATCACCAAGTGGATAGAACTATGTCTTAGCTTGAGACTGAACATCTTATTTTAAAATCTATTGTGTCTTTTCAAAGTTATATTTTCACTATTTTATTTATTCATTGAAAACATTATTACACTTTGATAGTTAATATTATATAGTGTTTATATTATAATTTGGTTTATTATATTGATTTCAAAACCTAAAATAATTATTCATATTGTTTTAAATGAAAACTAGTCAATCTTTGATAAAACTTTCAGATAGTCAAATCTTTTATAAGTCTTCTAGTTTGGTTAACTTTTACATATTTGATTTTAAATTGGGGGACGTTTAAATAAGTGTTTTAGACTAAAATTTTTATAGGAACTCAACTCACCCCCTCTTGAGTGTTTAACTCTAACATACAATCGGTGAATTCTCTAGTATTGGTATTACCTTCCAGAAATGGTAAATTTGTTATCTACAATGATGAATCATTGAAACGAATTAGTTATGTCCTAATGTATAATGATCATGTAGTTGATTATCCTTTATGTTAATTGAAAGCTCATGAGTTAAATTTCCCTACAAGTGATTTGTAATTATCTCATATTCTTTTTTCTTTAAAAATTTGGAGGCACCATCTGTATGGAGTATGATTTGAAATATATACTGACCAAAAAGTTTGAAGTTTATATTAACTCAAAAATAATTGAACATGAGACAGAGGAGACGGCTAGAATTAATCAAGGATTATGATTTCATGATTCATTACCATCATGTAAAAGAAAAAAAAGTGGATGATACTTTTAGTTGGAAAAGTAATTCTATATTAAACATGTTATGTTTGGAACATGACCCTTTTATTGATGATTTTATGAACATTGGCATGGAATTTTTTCGTACAAGAAATTCCTCTGTTTTATTTCTAGTGTCATTAAAATCATATTTATCAGACAAAATTAAGAAAGCATAGAAGAAAGATAGTGAGTTGCAGAAAATGGTAGGATTGGTTCAAAAGGGTAAGTTTCCTGAATTCAACATTGCTAAAGATTGTGTTATGAGATTTGGGAAGAGGTTATGTGTGCCTTGTGATTCACAGTTGAAGAAATAGTTGTTATGTGAAGATCATAGTTCTCCATTTTAATTTAATCATAGAATTACTATGATGTATAAAGACCTTTGAGAGAATTACTGGTGGGATGGGATGAAAAGATATATTACAGAATTTATTGTGAAGTTTTTGACATGCCAGTAGGTTAAAGAGGAGTGGTAGTTACCAAAGGGGATGCTTCAGCCATTTCTAGTACCATAGTGGAAATGCAAAAATATATATATTATTTTTTTAGTGGGATTTCAAAATACTTTTCAAGGTAACAATTTGATTTGGGTTATTGTTGATAGATTGACAAAATATGTTCATTTTATTCCTATTCGAAATACACTATCTCTAGATCAAATTTCTTAGTTGTATCTTAAATAGGTAGTATGGTTACAATGATTTACTCTCTCTATTGTATCTAATTGTGATATGAGGTTCACTTATGACTTTTCAAAATGCCTTCAGTTGTTTTTGGGTTCTGAATTAAGTTATAGTATAGCTTTTCATCCTCAATCAAATGGGAATCTAGAATGAAAAATTCAGACATTGGAGAATATGATAAGTTCATTTTAAATGGATTAAAAAGGAATTTGGTAATAAGGGGTAGCTAAGACCACGATTAATTAGAACTTATGAAATCCTAGAGAAATTTAAATTTGTTTCCTACTTAGTTCCTTTACCACCAAGTTTATCCTAGGTACACTATGTTTTTCATGTTTCAATGTTAAGAAAGTATATACCATATCCATATCATGTTTTGAGTCCAAAAGTAGTTCAGTTAGAAGAGAATATTTCTTATGAGGAACAACCATTACAGATTCTAGACCACATAGAGAAAGTGTTGTGGAATAAGATGATTCATCAGGTTAAGGTTTTATGGAAAAACTATATAGTTGAATAGGTTCCATGGTAATCTTAAAATGCTATACGAGAGAAACACCCCACTTATTTTTTAGGTGAATAAAATTGCGAGGACGCAATTTCCAGAAGGGGGAAGGATATAACATCCTAAGTAATTATAGAATAATAAATTTTCATATATATTAATATTTAGGAATTAGATATTAATTTTACATTTAAAGGGATTCTTTTTCCGATAGTGTACCCAACACACAATAATTGGTTTCTCCGAAATCTTTTGTTTCACACAAGACAAATATGTATTGAAAAATAATACAATATTAATATTATTATTTTAAATGGTAGTTATTTCCTAGTCGTTGTGTTAGAAAAAATAAACAAAACTAACTATATTATGTTTACACATGTTTATTTAAAAAATTTACTTTCTTTTATTAAATTTTAGAGGCTTAAAATGATATTAAATCCTATTTTAAGCATAAATCACTCTAATATATTAAAGGGTGGTTTTACATCCTTTTGGCAGAGAACCCTTTTTAAATCTAGTTTTTGTAAATATTATATGATCTATTTGATAAAATAAACTTCTTCTTTACAATCGATACATAAAAATTTACTTTGGTTGACTTTATGACATTTTTATGATAAAATTCATTTTTTAATGAATAGTAAAAAAATAGTGCATTTTAATTCAAAACAACATTTTCTTATAATTTAATTATATTGTTAGATTATCCTTTTATATGGTTGTAATGTATAATTATATGATTTTTTTATCATTTAATCAAATTTTTTCCTTTGGAAGTAATTTCCCATTTTAATTTGATATTAACACATGTCAATATTTTAATGGTTTTTAATTTTTAAAAACATGTTTCCTCAATCTGTCAATGGGATTAACTGAACATTAATTTTAGTCGATTTTGTGAACTGAATTTTCAAAAATGAATATATATGGTTGTAATCAGTATGAAAAATGTGATCTAATAGGATCCAAATAATTTTTGGTGAATAGTAACTTTAGTATTTTATTTACCACAGTTAAAGGTAAATCGGGTAATCAAAGTTAAAAATAATATTATAATAATATATAACTACCCTAACACTTGTCCAAATCTTATTGGATGAGTTATGGGAGACCAAGATAATACATGGGCCAAAATTTTGGCCTTTGGAAGCAACATGGGTGTGATTATGACATTAAAAACATTTTCTTTAATGTAAAAATAAAATATCATAAACATCTCTCTTATTAAAAAACAATTTTAATATGGTTTTATATAAGTGATCTATTAGACAATAAATAGTCATTAGAAATAGAATAATATTACCAACGTCATGGTAATTTATTTATAATTTTTAGGAAATAAATAATTAAATTTAATTTTGACACAATGATGATGCAATAATAATTATATTAATTAAAGAATAAAACATATGATATTATAAATATTAAAAACATTTAGCATAATTTATTCCATACACAAATTTTATCAGTGACTATGACATTGTATGATTTTATTAAAAGTTTTTTTCGAATTTATATCTATATTAGGATTTTATTTAAATTCAATGGAAAGAATACTGTAAAAATTGATATAATTGATATTTTATAAAACTCTTAATTTATTAAATTATTTAAAAATACTAAAAACATTTAAAATCACAAAGTGGATATGATAAGGTCTAAATGTTCATTAAGTGTCCAATTATGGGAAATTTACCCCGTATGAGTAAAATTTATAGCCTCTTAATATTTAAAATGTTGTTACCACAATTAAAATTAAAAGAGATTAATTAAGGGTAAACCGAAAAGATAAGGTTTAAAATAAAATTAATACATGTCTAAAAATTATTGATGAGATTATTCCTAAATATCCCCAAAATCTTTGATATATCTCACGTTGGAGTCTTTTTAATTTAAAAATTAATTTATATTAATTTAATGTTTTAAGAGTGTCCAAGTGCATCCCTCCACTCTCCTATAAAAAGGTACTCACTTTCCTATAATACGCACACATATAGAACCATTTGGATTGGCCAATATCTTCCCAAACCCCTTCTTAGAATCCCTCCCCACTTTTTTAAGTCCTTAGTTTATGTACAAAACCCTTCTTAGATGTGTTAAGGTTCTTTTCTAAGGTGATCAACTGAAGAAGGTGTCAATTTTTTAATTGTTTCTATTTTATTTCTTCTCAAAATTCCTTTAAATCTTATTCTTATAAGATGAAATAATAACTATAGTATCCTAACTATTCTAATATTTCATTATGTTAATATCATTACCTAAATCCATCTCCAATTTTATTAAATGGGAAATGAACATTTCGTTCATGTGTATGGCGGACTACTGCCTCACGAACCTATATAATTCGTTTTTCATTACCATATAACAAGACTAGTTATAATTATGGAATCAATGTTTATATATAATATTAATGAAATATTTTTCATTTTAAAAGAATAATTTTTAAATTATTTTCTTACCTTCCATGCACATAAAAACGATAATGTTGTTTGTGCGTATGTGTGAACTATCACCTCCACGAAGCAATGTGAAACATTTTTATTCACCAAATCAGTTTTATGATATATATAAGTATATATAAATTATTATTAATATGTTAATAATATTATGATAATTCTGGTATGATAAAATAATAATTTCCATATTTACATAATGATCAATGAAAATTGGAAAACATTACCCATGCGTACGTCCGACTTACCATCTCAATGATTATAACGTTCTTCATTTTTCATAAACATAATTAAGGTTTTTATTTAAAAAGTATGATTATTTTATATAAATTATGATTATTTCCAAAATACTATTCTGGAGATGATGGATTTATGGCCACTTGTACAATTTACATTATAACAAGTTCATTTTCGAATCAAGTATCGAATATCAACAAAAAAACCTATATTTACTTAAATAATTATGTATGTTTTATAATATGGTAATAAGTGATAAAAAATGAATAATGAACTTGAAAAAGGTTTTAAAGAAAGTATAAATTTACCTAAGTTTAATATTCAAGAATATGACTATTTTATGTGATGAGTCTGACTCAAGGTAAGGGACTTCATCTCAATCTCTTTTTATTAAGGCATATTATGATAACATACACCACCTTCTTTTATAAGTTGTTTAATTAACCCCGTTTACTTATAATTACATTACACAATTTTTGAAAGGAATATTTTTATACAAATCATTTTACTTAATCAAAAAAGGGATGTTTTTTAACGTACCCGACCACAATGACTTTCTGCCGCCGTGACCATTATATGATATTTGGCTTCCTCTACAACATATAACACTTTTAAAAGAAAAATAGGTACAATAATCCATTTTCATGTAATTTGGTTTGAATTTTTTTTTGATAGGGGATTGATTATTTTGATATCTTGAAATGATATCTTACGATTACAATATGGAAATGTTATTTTTTCATTTATACTTGTTTTATGCGTTATGATTTTGTTATAGTTCCTAGGAATTGTTAATTTATATGGGTGGTTCCATGATAAAATTAGGGTGGGTGAGCCTATGATATCTATCCAATGCATTGGGTAATGAGACAAAGTTAAATGATAAGGTTTCTCCTAATAGATTTAGGGAATATACTGTGACGAGTATTCCAAATGTAACCATGAAAGTTACTCCCTATGTAGTTGTGACAACTAAAATGTAAGCATGATATGGATTCCACAAGTTACCTTTATGATTTATGATTTCTGAGAATTTTTTTAGGAATATTATGCTTTCATGAGGTATGCTGAACAATTTATGTTTTATGTGTGAAAAGTATGATTTTGTGAAATTGTTTTCTGGGGTTTAAAATATTCAAATACTAACAATTTCATTCCTTATTTTAAATACCTTAGTGATATTTTTATTCTCATCCCAAGTATTTGAAATTATTTCCACAAGGTATAAGGATGGATAATAGTAAAGATTAAATCAAGATGAATGTTATGATGATTTTTATCAAGAAAAAGATATCCTGTTTTATTTTAAAGAGTTGTATTTTGTGAAAAAAATGGATAATGATTAGAAGTGTCTAATTTGTAATATTTGAGATGTTATGTAATAGTTACGGCTTAAATATCTAAAACTCTAAATTGAAAAAGATCCTTAATGTGAAATAAAGTAAATTCTTGACTAAAACTCAAGATTAAGTAATGATTATGGTTTGGGCCTTATATTAAACTTGATGATTATTTGTGATCGTCATAAATATTTTAAGTACATTTTTAAGATGATAGAATATTTTCAAAAATGTTTGGTAGTGTAAATAATTCCATGCAATATGAATTTAATATTACATGAAGTTCTAAAGAATCAAGTATGAGTTAAAATATGTCCATAAATCCCACACTATCATTTTTTTCAAAAAGAATAATTGAGGAAAAAGAAGAGAAGTTTGAGGATAATGTTGGATTCACATTATATTTGAGATGGATTTTTAATACTTATAATTTTCCTAGGTAATTGTTGTGGGATTATATTAAAAAATATTTCCAACCTATTGGCTAGATAATGCTAATGATCAACCATAGGCTCATGTAGGACTGAGGTCTTCCATTCCCAGTGGGAGCTACCCCAGACCACCCAGAAGGTGGTTGGGCCATGTATAATCCTGAGGTGGTCTCATTTATAAATACCAAATGAGTGTATGGGCACCTAAAGTGTGATCACAAGGTATCAGTTTCTAATCTAGTGCCACACATACATGAGGTCGTGTTTACAATGAATCTAGGTCCTGAGCCCAGTATCAGCTCAAGAGTCTCTAGTAACTTCTTGGTCAATAAATCCCAATTGAGATGCATTGGAGTTTCGATGTGGGATGAATAAGTAACAAGGTACTATTAACACATCAATAAAATGGAATAAATAACTATGGTCATCCAATCTAATCGAGTGTTTGAATGTATTCCATCTGATCAATGTGGGAGATCATCTATAACCTCCTGTGTATGAGCCATTACGACTTAACCCATCGAAGTCGGGGGTTTATAGATAGAGAAACCGAAAAAAATCCTAGCTACCATGTGGGATCATCAGTGGTCTTTGGATTTTTCAAAATTAGATATGTATTTATTTCCGCAAATAAATAAAAATGATTTTCGGTGATTCCTTGCAATATGTGTGTTTCAAAATAAGGGGTTTGTAAACTATGAACCTACAAATGAAATCATCCTCCATGTGAGATCAACCAACACCTATGGAGATCAAAATGCAACTAAGTATGATTTATCATAAATAAAATAAGTGTTTTGAAAAGGTTCTACACCGATTAAGAATGATTTGAAAAAAGTTTCCAACGAATGTTGTTTATGAACACAAGTGAAGTTAAAAAAATATTGTATGAACTAACTGAGGACATATTTATTTTCAATGCATATATGGAGTACGCAATGAACCCAGAAATTCTTTGTGGCTATGTTTAGTGTATGGAGAAAATTATTTTATGCTGGGATTGTTTGAAATAATTCCTTGTGAACTCGTAGCCATGTGGGATTATAAATGTTCCTATGCTCAACCATATAAGATATACTTTGTAGATTCTATAATTTAATGAGAATGATTACCTAAATGTGAGAACCTAGTTTGTGGATGAATAAATTGAATCATGGTCAACTGAAAATGAAATAAATCACAGTTATCTACTTGTGAAGCTCCTTTGTGGGATAATCATTTGGGTTTGAAATGATCTTTATAGTGTATATAGAAACTACTAATTGAGTTAGTGGCCATGTAGTATGTGACCATGCAGTGATTGTTGGTGGGAATATAATTGGACTTGCGATCAACTACAAATGGTTTTCAGATGATACTTTATGGATAAAATATAATATGTGAAGATATATTAAAATATAGATATGATTCTATGTGGGTGATATTTTTTTTTGGAAGCCGCATAGAAAATGATAATCTATTCAAGACTGAAATTTTTATCATGTGCTATGAGAACCAGTTCTATATGGGGAATGTTGTATGTGATACATCAAATATGTGGTGATGATGTCCTTTGTGGAAAAACTGTTTTATGGAAGACAGAATGCTTGAAAAATTTCTTATCACGTTCATCAATTTTATAGTGTAATAACTGGTAGATAAATTCTATTTATTTACTACAGAAACATCTCTAACAATATCTAATCTATATGATCACAAATAATGGAGATGTATGTCATCGTGAGTGAAATATCTTATATTTCACCAGTTGAGTTACGCAATGGATATTGGGATTTTATGGAAGGAGGAAATTCCATGAAGAGAAATTCTATTCAGATGGAATGATATGTTAATTATCTTTTGTTGTCATTTCATAAAGATATTTATGTGTACTTGAAAAATAACCAACTTGATGTATGAAGCATCAGTACGCAAAGCCTCAAGATTATGAATCAATAGAATGCAATAAATTATTTATGTTGTGATATTATAGTTTTATATTTATAGGATATATTTAGAATAATTTTAGAAGTTTACATAGTGGAGAATAAAATGGTATGTCAATTAAATACACATTATTGAATGAAGTATTTGAGTTGATATTGAGAAGAATGATTATTCTAGGATTTTAAAGTTTAGATCATGCTTAAAATAGTATTTATGAAATAGTGTACATCACTAGTACATATTAATTATGGTCATAAATTCATCTGAAGATGGCATAATACTTCCCTGGTCCATAATACAACAATGATGTGATCCTTCACTAAATATCATAAGTTGAATAGTCTAAAGCTAGAATAAATTTACAGGAAAAAATATTCAATCCTGAAAATTCAGTAGTCTGAGAAGAATCAGATCAGTAATGATCAGGTGTGAATGAGTTTCAAGAAAAATAGGATGAGTTCAAGATTCTGTTGAAGATCTTATAGTTGTACATGAGTGGAACAGATCTAGTACACTCATGTTAGAATATCTATTTGAATTTTTTTTGAAGCATCCAAAATCAATATGATATCTTTTATATTTTTTGAAAAACAACATTAAGAAAAATGATCTTGTGATTGGGATGTCTAACCAGTGGCTAAAGATGCTCGAGGTGGGGTGTATCACTAGTCTAGAAGAAGAAAATAAGAAATTTAGAGTGTATGACCAACCGAAGTAAAATATTTGGTGGTTATAGTGTAGAACAAAGATCAACCACAGGATCACCTACTAGGCATATAACCAGTTTATTTCATATTCATTGTATTCACCTTCTTATATAGTGGAGAATATGTGATGGGGGGATTGACCAACATGAAAAGGACTAGGTATCAAAACTAAAACTTTTAAATATCATGTGTTGTGTTGTCATATTATTTCTGTATAAAAAGTAATATTCCAATATATCAATGATTGGGTCAAGAACAATAACAAGTTCAATAGGTTAAATTCAAAAGGAGTGAATTTTCAAAAATTCAACCACCTATTCACCCCCACCACTTAGTGGAAAATTCAGCCTACGGAACTATAGAATTAATTACCAATTGAGAACCCTTGACATCTATGGATACTTATTGATATTCATTCAAAGAATTGAACCTTTCATTATAAGATTTTATTGTCTTTTCTTTCTCATTAATTACTATTTTTATTTATTCTTTATCCATTTTTTGTTTTTTTTTCTTATAAATCCATAATAAATATTCCTTGGTTTACATGTCATTGATGGGATTTTTAATCTTTCCCACCATTTTTTTAATGCTTCATCTATATCATCAACTTTTGGATGAGTCTATGATTTATCATCTTATATAACTTCAACACACTCTAGTATATTTTAAATAACATCAACATGGTTCATTTTGAAATAATCCTTAATATCATACTAAATATTAATGAGTAACTCAATCTAAAGAGACTAATAATAGTTGGAAGTTGATTCATCAAGAGGATCATTATCAATTGATATGGTAGAGATACTACCACTTTAATTACCTTTGATTGGGATTGAATCATCTTAATAATTCTTCATGTATAAGAACATTCTCATGTTTACTGATTCTCTATTATTCCAAGTTTTTAGGGTTTTTGAAGGATCCAACATATCATCTTTAGTTGGGTACTCAACTACTTTTTCAAAAAATATAATTTATATATAACATAAAAAATAACTTATAAATAATATAAATTCAATAAAAAGAAATATTTAATAACTATTATACCACATGAAATGTCTAAATTGGTTCACATAGTAACTTTGAGTTGGGGGGTTGAATTAGGGTGAACTATTTATCAAATTCATCTACCATTTTAAATTCACCCCTCAACATTCCACTATGAATTATAGGGTAATATATATTCTTATGATTACCCTCATCATATTCACACCATATGAAAAGATAAAATAAATATAGTGTATCATAAAATATTTTTACATGGTTTAATTATAATGTTATTATCTACTCTTTAATATATTCTGGTTGAGTTTAAGACACATATAAACAATATATTACTAAAGTAAATACCAAATGATCTCTCTCAAAAACAATAAATAACTTTCTAAATATTTATAAATCTATTTATTGATTACTATATCTTAAAAAGTATATTTATATGTGATATTTCTAGTGTACAAAGGTTCCTTAAAAATAGACTATTGAACAAGATCTTCAAGCTACTCTGGGTAGCACTGTACTATAATAATTAAATATTCGTCCTCAATATGATTGTTTTAAAAAAAAAGGATAAAATTATTTAGTTATAGTCATTTCAATCTCTTTATCTCTACTCAAACTCAATATCCTTCTTCAAGAGTCTTGAAACATAGAACATGCATAGTTAGTCATTATGCCATCCTTTCTCAAATCACCTTCTTCTTTTTTTATTCTTAGTAACCTATGATATATAGATATTATAGATTATGATTTTTCTCCTACTTCTCCACATTTTTCATCTCTTATTTCTATATTGTAATTTTTTATAAATTCAAAAGACTATCTATCCAAAATATAATCATATTCACTCTCTCCCTATGATACTTAGTATCTTTAAGAATGTTGTAGTATCATATTCTATAAAAATATAATTTTTTATTCTCCTTTTACTTCATATATAGTTAACATTTCACATTGATATTACTTTCATAAATTGAATATGAAAAAAATTAATATTGAAACTTCAAGTATCTATTCAGTAATGGTCATCAAGAATAATTTCATCCAATATAATATATCTATAATACATTATTTTGATCGATCCATTATCTCCATAGTTATCAAAACTTATTATTTCCATAAAATCCATATTATTTTCACTATATCTACATGAAAACATAAATAAACATTTGAGTGGTGATATGCTTAAATTCATGGTATGGAAACCCTCGTCACAACTCAAAATTAATCTTAAATTATCACTTCCATTATCCTCATCCAGAACCATTTTTATTCAAATCATCATGATATTTTATGCTTGATTTCTAACACTATGTCATTATATTTGAATCATTAGAAATATCATATTTCGATATGGTCATATCGGTTATTATGATATTAATATGTTTTAACATAAAACATTAATTTTTCTAACAATTAACCCTTACATATCCTCCTGTTAACCTTTACGTATAATATTATTAAAATTTAGGTAAGAAATTATTACTCATATATATATATATATCATAGTGAGTATCTAGGAAATTTTATAATAACTTGTGCATAACCATTATAGATGATGTTTTTATTCTTATTTATTGTGTTAATGACCCTTACATATCTTGAAACATACTCATGCATATCACAGTGAGTCTTGGGACATTTCCAAATTCTTTTGTTCTACTCACTGGGTACCTTTACATAATGGATTAAATTTATTCTTATGTATCTCTATAATATTCATTATTTTTTATAATTTTGTTTCAACACAATAGTTACTCAAATGTGTTATTGTTTGGAACCCTACATGGTTTTTGAGTATTCCATATTTCAATGTTAGATTTGGAAAATATATCAAATATTCAATAAAATATATTATATTTCATAGTGATTCCATTACTTTTCCATATTTTTGTATACACTATGAAATATATGATATATTCCTTAAATATATTACATTAAAATATAGGATATTTTCGTCTTCCAATTTAAAAATAATTTATTATAGATATATTCTTAAATTTGAAATGGAAGACTCTTATATATCATGATAATTTATTTTCAATATTATTCAATATTTTTTGGTAAATAAATTCTGTATTAATGAGGAGATAACATGGATCAAGAAAAAACTTATAAACCATATATAATATGATATATATCGTTATGTAAATTGTTGAAGAGTATGGAAAATATTCAAATATTCTTACTTTCAAATAATTCAACATCTTCAAAAATTCTATCTTCTAAACTCATAATTGTAGGTTCTGGGCATAGCAGAGGCATAACAAGGCTGTGTACCCATCATTAAAAATTTACATGATTGATGATTAATCTAGGATCAATTCGATGATAAACGCAAGTATCCACATAATTGAATTGAAGATAAAAGAAAAGGAGAGAACTTAGAACTGATAAGAAAGAATCTACATATTTTGTTTATAATTAATTAAATAAGATTAAATAATTACCACCAAGGTGATTTTTTTTCGTTGATGTGTTCAACCACAGGTCCAAGGTTCGGCTTCGTTGTGATGTAGAATCAAATAATAAAAATCCACTAGTGGGGATCCACACGTGTTCCATGTATCTCCGAACATCATCGAAGGAGTCTCCAGGTTCTAGTATGGAAGAACCTTGCACTTGTGATCTATGCCTTTGATCACCTTGAGAATCACTTCCAAATCATTATCCTAGATCTGATATACGAGGATCTCTCTCATTCTTGAGAGATTTCTTGTAGAGGGAAAATATCTTTAGGCTCAAGAGTTTTTCTCCATGGATGTTGTGAACCCAACCATTGGTTAGCCGATTGAATAATCCCTTGGCTAACTAGAGAGCAATAACATAATGTGGAATTTAATTCACTAGGTAATAATAAATAATTAGCACAAGTTTTGTTACATATTTTATTATTCCACATTAAACCCCATGTAAAATAATAATAACAATTCTATTATTTCCATGACATGTGGTTAACTTGCATGTTCTATTTAAATATTATTTTACCAAATGATATTTAATATTATTTCTCATCATACCCATAACTTGGTCTGCCAATCCCTCTCAATATTTATCAAGCCTTGAATAATGATTATTTAACATTATTCACCGATAAATAAATATTTCATCTGCAATATATTCTCTCGAATAACTAGAGATGAAATAAATGAAATCATGTATACTTGAATAATTATTAAATCACAACCAGAAATAATATTTATTCAACTTGTTAACTAATAAATTTTTTAACTGAGATACTGGTTACACTTAATGTGTGGCCTTATAGCCTCTTTCTCATTGGCATTAGGTGGGCATGCCTAAAGTCCAAGATTACTATATAGAAATGGTTCAAGGCACCCAAGAGAAAGAAGTTGATGTCACAACAACATGTCACCTCATAATAATGATTACTATGTAATATAATCCATTTTTCCCGATATATCTAATCAAGTTGGTTTCATGAAAGTACCATCAACCCATGTGCTCAATTTCTCATCCATTTACTTCCTGGAATTGAACTTTCCTAGAGAACACCATGGAAATGGATTCAGTTAGGCTATATCATTTCCATAAAAGTGCCTGAGATATCTACTTTTATAGAAGTGAAAAATAATTTCCCGCATTATTCATTAATGTAGTATTACTCCTAATACACCAAACATATCCTACCTCACTACAAACACATGTCGTCATGGTTTTCATTAATACATCTAAGTGTGATAGTGATAATACCCATTAATAATAATATTAATATATAAGGAATGATACACACATACATAGATTGGAATATCGAATGAAACTTATGAATGTGGATTTCCTATTGGCAGGTCATGTTCTCATAATATTCTCTTGGATATTACCAAGGGAGCACGCCATGAGAAGGTGACTCAAAGTTTCATGAGTCCCCACCCCTGATATCCTGTGTCATTTGTGTCCCTTCAAATGATATCATCCGACCATAGAATATATATTCAAGAATAGTGTCATGGTTCTGGGTTCTCATCATAGTAGGGATATGCTATGGCCTTTTATTGCGATAACTATTCTTAGGACATTATCACATACTATGTCCTGAAAAAGAATAATCATGATGTGATAAGGAGTTTATTAATATTCATCTGATGAATACAAGTTTATCATAAATTTTAAAGAAGTTGGTTTCTAGGGCACCAACTCCAACAAGAATGAATCATGAAATACTCAAAAAAATCTTGTAATTATTTACTTTTAATGATCATTGTATAATAATTTGATATAGCTTTGACACTATGTAGTTTTTTAGACTTTAAAACACTCCCAACTACTTCATATTTTGAATTCACTCCATCTTATAATTTTTAACTTAATATGAAACTAAAAAATATTCGATTATATAATTAGTTTTGGATGTTATTTAATGTATACATATTCAAAAAAAAAAGTTCTTCTAGGATTCATCTCTATAAATTCTAACAAACATAGTTATTCTTTAATAACATTAGCTTTTAGATAGTATAACATAAGGTTATAGCTTCCTCTAACATAATTTTTTCTATACCATTGAAGTTTTGTACAATGTCATATTTAATTAATTAAAGGATCATTTATGGATTCTAACATTATTTATCAATATAATTTAAAGAATAATTCTCTTAGAAATAAAATCATTTATCATTTGTTCACATTATTTTTAGCTCAAAAATAATTACATGTATATGATACTTCCATAACACTATGTTGTATCTCAATCATTTTCATTAATCTCTTAAATCAACAACATTTTATCACATATAAATAAATCCTCAATAGTAAATATATTAGTATACAACCTATTCCAAAATATATTTCAATCCTTTAACTTCCTCATTTATATTGAAATATTTAACATCACCCAACTCACTAGAAAGACATAAATTGACTCTAATAATTATTGGTATATTGAAATATAATCCAACTAAGGAAACTCTATTCAATATATCTAACTGGGATTGTTAAAACTAATCTCATATAACTAAACCAGGACCTCAAAGTAAATTGGATTCTTCAAAACATCCTCATCTATTACAATGATGCCCATATACTGAAGTGGACTTTCTAAACTATACTGTAATAACCCAAAAAGGATATTATACTCATGTTTTATTTCCAAAAAATCCTTTTCTAGACCAAAGAGTTATCAATTCTCAATTTATGTTTCCAAATACACCACTCTAAACCCTACGAGGCTCCTACACTAAAGTCTAGATTTAAAAATGACATAAACCTATAATTAAATAGATACAAACCTTGTACATCATTTTAGAAAAACCAAAAAAAGTCATTTCATATAACATAAATAAAAGATTATGTAAATAAATTATTCCTTTAATTTTAGAAAATTATTTTTCTCAGGAATCAAAAACACTCGAGGAAAATCTCACCTCATTTTCCTTAAAATGAACACACACCAAAACATATTTAACAAAACATAAGTTAATTATATGGAATCGTCCTTAAACAATACATAATCTAGTTAATTAAACTGTAATTCACTTTATTACATTCCTAAGAATATTTCTAGTTTACTGTTTTAGACAATTAAGTCATAATTTATATAGGCATATAAAGTGGATACTACTAAAAAATATCCATTTTCTTTGATAATAAAGTTTTTAATAAAAAATTAATTCTTCACAACATTGTTCTTAATTATTATTTTATCTTAACCATATTTAATCCCAATGAAAAATATTTTAAAATTTTGGATGAGCACAAAAAATCTTAGTAAGGGACATAAAAAATAATGAAAGAAACTGTTAGTCCATGAATACTTATAAACATATGAAATAATTTTCACAAATACATACTTCTCACCCATAAATTATCATATACATACCTTGTGAATACCATATATTTCCATAAAACATATAAAACATAAATAAAACCATAATGATAACCTAGGGAATTACTTACATAAGATTGTAACCCTTACGACTACTATATGATTTGTAACCCTCACAGATATCTTACAATGTAACCCTCATGGATAATTTATTATTTAACCCTTGAAGTTACCTTATGATGTAACCCTAGCATCTACCTTATGGTGTAACCCTCACAACTATCTTATGATAAAACCCTCTGGGCTTCCTTATGGTATAACCATCACAGATATACTTGGAATAACCATTATGGTAAACTTATAACATAAAAATACACAATTCATTTGAAGGAGATATAGGTCCCACCCTTCATAATAAAAAATTCCCAATAACCATAACATAGACATAAAACATGAAAACATGCATCATAAAAACATTTCTAGAGAAAATTCACTTTTTTTAAATAACACTGCACAAATACAATGGAAATCATTTTGGTTGTAAATAAGAATGTAATAATGTAAATAAAACATCAAAACATTAAGGTATCATGAAAGTGGTAAAATCCTTTCATGTTTTATAAGTAAAAAACCTTCTTTTTGAATTTCAAAAACATTAATGAATATTTTATAAGAAAAATCTCTTACCCTGGGATCATCTTACTTCAAAAGTGTTCAAAACTCCTATATAATGGATTAAAGAGTGTTATAAATATATTGTATATCTATATTAAAATAAATAATTCCTTATATGATATTTTTATAACAACTTTCCACCAATTTATTAATAATATTTTTTGTTATTTCCATTGTTTTGGGGGCGTTTTTTCCACGGTTTCTATGTCAGTTTATTATGGACTTACTTTTCAAAAATAAATAATAATCCATAAGTGAGAACCCATATATATTTATTTCATTTTAAATAATTATAATTCAATTTAAACTTTCCATGAATGTGGTATTAGGAAATGATAATTCATCATCTATGAAGGCAGTGAATTAACACACCATGGACGATAATTTCGTTTTTAAGAATAAAAGACGAAAATAATAGATTTGTTGATAAATATACCATTTAACATAATAAAATTATAGTATATATATGATTATTTGGTTATCAAGTTACATTTTATATTAGGTGAGGATAAATTAATTTAAAAGAGAAGAAGAAGGAATTTACCTCTTGAATCTTTTCCCCTTCAGAACCTCCTCATGGATTTCAGAATTGGTCTTTTTGTGAGGTTGAAAGCACTAGAATGTAAAACGGATGAGGAGAAGTAAATTTAGTACAATATTTTGGATCAATATGGCATTAGATGATGACATTAACTGAGGTAATGATCCCCCTTTTCTAATTGGGGTGAGTAGTAAATTAGCAATTACCTAATATGTTAAAATATAATAATTTAGGGTTAAAGACTTACAAAAGGACTAAAAATTATAGAATATCGCATTTTTGATAGAATATTATCATATTCGGCATATTCAAAATTTTGATATTTTTTTATAATTTATTAAAATATTTTATTTAAGAAAAATAATTTTTCTCAAATTAAACATTATTCATAACTATGACATTGAAAACATAAAAACAAGGATTAAAATTTGAAAAAAAATATTATTATATTCTAAAAATGTCATAGTTATCTAGATAATTCATTTATTATATTAAAATCTAAAATTATATTTATTTTCAAATTTTTTAAGAAAATTAATTAATTTTTCCATTAAATTAATAATTAAAATATCAACACTGTACAAGAATTTAGGTTATTTAATTGTTAGTTAAAAATTAAAAATAAATTTTCATGAAGAAGATAAGTTTATTAGATTACAAATGAATATTTATGTTCGGATGAAATTTTTTGAAAACCTACTATTAAAATATTATACTAATAAAAAAGTATAATATGAATAACTTGACTTTTTTAAAATAATATATTATAAGTTGATTAATGTTATTCATGCGGGTTAAAAGGGTACCAAATAAGAATCAATATAAGATATTTTCCAACATCTATATATAAAAAAATATATATCAATTTTTTGGGGTTATTTATAGTGTTTATAATTTTAATTAAAATTATTTTATTTATTTATTTTATGCTTTCACAAGAACTACATAAGAATTAAAGTTAATTATTTAATATATTAAAATTAAAAATAAATTAATATCATAAAAAATATTAATTGGTTCAATATAAAATTTTAAATTTATTAATGATGTATAATTACTCATATCTATGATAAGAAAACATCTTTAATTTGTTAATTTTTCTTTTCTTGCATTGCCCAAGCATTGCATAGACATTTTGATAAGACTCATGTTATGTAACTCTATAATTTGAAATTATTATCCAAAAACATCAATTGTAAATAATAATTAATTAAAATTTCATGAAAATTATTTTTATCACTAAATTATTATATATATGTCATCAATTTTGAACTTGTCAACACTAGATAGGTATTATGGTGACACAGATAATGATTTTTATACTTATCATGAAATAAATTTTAATTAACATGTTATGAATTATTTTTTAAAAATATTTATATTATAATTTCATAATTTAGTCATTTCATAAGTTTAATAAACTTTATATCATAATTTATTCAAACGATGTCAGAAAAATACTGTATTAAAAAAATTATTTTTTACTATTCCCCTAAAAATTAATTTTCTTCAATAAATATACAACATTAATACTAAGATAATTTCAAAATATTTAATTTAAAAATTAAATTTCTTTTGTCAAATTCAAATTCTATAATTTAAAAATTAATATTTTAAATATATCCATATAAAATACCGTTTAAATAAAATTATTTATTTTAAGAATTACTTAAAATAGTGAATTTAACAATTAATTCAAGAATATAAATAAATATGAAAAAAATAATTTCTTTATACTCATATTTTTACATCCCCCTTGGAAAGTGTATCTTCCCAATTTATTGTCTTATTAAAAAAATGGAGTACCTATCCCTCGTAGCATTTTCAGATTGTCATCTTATTTCTTCAACCATATGGTTTCTCCAAAAAATATTAACATGGTGAATTACTTTGTTCCACAATACTTGATCTATACGATCAAGAATCTGAATAGCCTTTTCCTTTTTTGTAAGGTTATCTTCTAACTAAACTACTTTTAGGCTCAAAATATGAAAGGGATATATCACATACATTATTAACATCAAAACATGAAAAAATATTATGTACCAAAGATAAACTTGAATGCAAAGATAATTGGTATGTAACTGGTCCAACATTCAACAAGATTTCATAAGTTCTAATGAACCTTGACCATTGATTTAATTTATTACCGAAACACATAACACTTTTCCATGGAGATATTTTAAGGAAAACATGATCACCTACCTCCAAAGAGAGGACTTTACTTCTATTATCTATATAGTTTTTTTGCCTGATCAAAGCTGTTCTCTTGTGTTTTTGGATCATCTTTACTTCCTTTGCCTGAATTCATCCCAAAATTATAGATTTCAACACCTCTTTCCATATAATGCTTCCAAAGGTTAAATCAATATACTAGAATGAAAACTGTTATTATATGAAATATGAACTAAAGAAAGATTTTTTTTCCAACATCCCTAGTAATCCATTGAACAATACAAAAACGTATATTCTATGATATAAATTGTTTTCTCGGTCCTTCTATCATATTGAGAATGAAAGGTTGTGCTAAAATTTTATTTAGTTCCCAAAGAATTATAAAGGTCTTTCCTGATGTTATAGGTGATCCTGGGATGATAATAAAATAAAATGGAGAGAATAAATCCTTGAAATCCGATAATATATTTGACATATAGTCTCAAAATTTGATCTAAAGATAGAGTATCTCAAATTGGTAGTAAATGTGTAGATTCAGTCAGTTGATCAATAATAACTCGTATCACATTGTTACCTCGAGTGGTCTTTGGTAGTTCCACCATGAAATCCATGGATATATTTTCCCATTTCCACTATGGAACTGAAAAAGGATAAAACTTCCCCTTTGTCATTTGTCACTCTGATTTAACCTATTGAAAAATCAAATATTTCATGGTTAAATCTGCAATATCTCTTTTCATTCCATCCCACCACTAATACTCCTGGGGGTCTTTATATATCTTAGTGTTTCTAGGATGAACTAAAAATGGATAACTATGAGATTCACTTAATAATTCATTCTTCATCTTGGAAGCACAAGGTACTTGTAATCTCTTTCAAAATCTCAAGACACAATCCTCATCAACCTTAAATTCAGGAAACTTACCTTCCATAACTAATTATACCTTTTTCTATAACTCGTGATCTTCCTTCTGCACATTATTAATTCTATTTGACATATATGACTAAATTGAAACATGAAACAAAATAGATAAATTTCCTATATCAATAACTTCCAATCTAAAATAAATCAAATAATATACCAAGGGGTCGTGTTCTAAACATAATATGGCTTAGTTTACATGATTTTTTTTACTCAAGGAATCTTCCACTTTTTTCACTTTTCCTGGATAGTAATTGATCTTACAATAATAATCCTTTTCATTCCCACCCATCTTCACTACACTTGTTTAATTCCTTCTGAGTAAATATATAATTCATGCTTTTATGGTCAGTATATATTTCACATTTGGCTACATATAAATGATACCTTCAAATTATAAAAGATAACACAATATCTGTTAATTCAAAATCATGTGTGGGATATCATGAGGTTTCAGTTGTCTTAAATAAAAAAAATTATCTGATCATTTTCTGTCAGAACACAACCATTTTCTTTTAAGGAATAATCAATGTACATAAAAAAATCACCATTTCAGGAAGGCAGGTCCAAAACTAGAGAATTCACCAATCTTCTTTTTAGTTCTTGGAAACAAACATCACATTCTTCTGTCGAAAATAAATTTAACACTTTTTGTGTTAACTTACTTTACAATCCATATAACTATGAAAAGTTCTTAATAAACCATTGGTAATATCTTAATAATCCAAGAAAACTATGAATATTAATAACATTTATAAGTCTTTTCAATTCATCAAACACATTTTTTCAAGAATGATTAGTTGTTATGCCATCCTTGTTTACAATGTTCCCCAAGAAATATATCTATTGTAACCAAAAATCCCAATTTATTAATTTTCCATATTACTTCTTTTATTTTAATGTTTATTAAAAACTTATTTATTTTTTTTCATGATCCTCACATCCTTTTAAAAAAACAAAATTTCATCAATAAAAACAACCAAAAGCTTATCCAAATATTCATCAAATATTCTTTTCATAAGATTTTTACAAATAGTAGGGTCATTTTTCAAATAAAAAGAATAAAAAAACTCATAATCAACATGCCTAGTATGGAAATCTGTTTTCAGAATTTTATCCTCCTTTACATTTATCTTATGGTACCTAGATCCCAAATCAATATTAGAAAAATACAAAGCTCCCTAGAGCTTATAAAAAAAGTCATCTATATGAGGAAATGGACACATATTCTTAATAGTAATGTTACTCAAAGATCTATAGTCAATGAAAATACTCAGGGAACCATATTTATTTTTAATAAACAAAACATGATCACACTATGGTGAAGTGATAGGATGAATGAATCCTTTATAAAGAAACTCATGTAACTACTTTTTCAATTCAATATGATCCATATAATCCATTTGATAAGGAGGTTTTGAAATTTTATTAGCATCAGGAAGTAATTCAATAGTAAATTCAACTTCCCGATCAGGTATAACATTGGGAAACTCATCAAGAAAAACATATGGGTATTCATTTACCAATGACACATTATTAATCTGAACATTTCCATAACTTTAAAAAATATGTGTAGAAAACATCCCTTTCCATAAATTAATAGTTTTTGAACTTAGTGATATGTTATCAATGGTATGGGTTCATTATTGTATTCAAACCATAATACGTAATGAAGAAAAAATTTATCTCTACAATCAATCTTACAATGGTAAATAGAAATACAATCCATACCCAGAATAACATAAAACTCTACTAGGGTAAAAACAATAAGGTTTGAAAGACATTTATTTCCACATAAAACATTATAAAGATTCCTATAATTAATTTTTTATTTAATATTTCCCCAATTGTTTTAACAATAAGTTTTGGTTTCATTTCTTGAGGTGAAATTTCCAATTTACCAAAAAATCATTCAAAAATAAAGGAATGTTTAGTCCCCATATCAAACAAATAATTAGAAAAATTTTATAAAACAAAAAAAATTACTCGATATCACTTCATTGAATGGCCTGATATCTAATGAAGTTGTCACAAAAGATTTCACTACAACTACTATAAATCTATGACATACCAATAGTTTTAAACCATTGGTATAGGATGGAAAACTGTTGGAAACTAAGCCATGGGGATAGACATATCCCAACGGTAATTCATAAACCGTTGGGGTATGTCATCTTATGAGACATTATACCAATGGTTTTCTATAACCATTAGTATAGATTTTTTACCAACGATTTTACACCGTTGCAATATAACTCGGTTTATATATATAACAATGGTTTTCTGAACTGTTGGTAAAACTTTAGTTATCAATTCTATACCAATAGTTTGTAAACTATTGGTATAGTCTTTTAAAAACAGTTTCATAAAACCATTTGTATATATTCTATTTTCACATCTACACCAATGGTTTTGAAACCGTTGGCATAGAGTTGCTGCAATTCTAGTAGTAGGCAGTACCAACATCCCCTTCTCCAGCATTCAGAGTTAATTACCTATAATTAGTTGTGAAATTACCTACAATTGCAATACTCTATGCATAATTCAAAATAACATCAAAGAAGACAAATATGATCCAAATAGTATTCCATTAGAATAACACCAATGCAATTTTAGAACACTATACATATTTCATAATAACACCACTAAACCCAACAAAATACACCAATAGAAACTAGAACACCCCGAAAAAAAACATCTCCATAAACACAACACTTGAAAAATTTATCCAAGGGGGTGGGGTGGGGGTGTATAGGGGGGTGGGGGTGGTCCAGGGGGGTCAGTGGGTGGGTGGGGGGCTATCCAAGGGGGTGGGGGTGTTCGGGGGTGGGGTGGGGTGGGGGTCCAGGGGTGGGGTGTGCAAGGGGGTGGGGGTGGTGTCAGAGGGGGGGTGTCCAAGGTGGATGGGGATGTCTAGGGGGCTGGGATTGTCCAGAGGGGTTGGGGCTGTCCAGGGGGCGGGGGCTGTCCAGGGGGCGGGGGTTGTCCAAGGGGTGGGGTCTATCCACAGGGGTTGGGGTATCTAGGGGGTGAGGGGATGTCCACGGGGGTGGATGCTTTCTACTGAGGTGGGGCTGTCTGGGGGGGGGATTTTCTGAGGGGGTGGGGGTATCCATAGGGGGTGGGGTGTTCAGTGGGTGGGGGTTGTCCAAGGGGGTGGGGTGACCAGGGGGTGTCCAGGGGGTGTGCTGGTTGTCCAAGGGGGTGGGGTGTCTAAGGGGTGGGGGTGGCCAAGGGGTGTCTAGGGGGTGTGGTTACTTTACAAGGGGGTGGGGGTGTCCAGGGGGTGGGGGTGTCCAGGGGGTGGGGGTTTCCGGGGGTGGGAGGTTTTCCATGGGGGTGGGGGTGTCCAAGGGGTGTCTAGGGGGTGTGGTGGCTGTCGATGGGGGTGGGGGTGTCTAGGGGGTGGGGGTTGTCCGAGGGGTTGGGGGTGTCCATGGTGGTGGGGGTGTCCATGGTGGTGGGGGGTGTCCAGTGGGTGGGAGGGGGGTTTTCCAAGGGTGTGGGGATGTTCAGGGGGTTGGGTGTGGGAGGGGGATGTCCATGGGGGTGAGGGGTGACCAGGGGTGTGGGGGTGTCAAGGGGTGGGGGTGTCCAGGGGTGGGGATGTTTAGGTGGTGGATGGTGTCTAGGGGTGGGGGTTGTCCAGTGGGGTGGGAGTGTCAAGGGGGTGGCGGTGTCCAAGGGGGGTGTCCAAGGGGGTGGGGGTGTCTGGGGGGTGGTTGCCCAAGGGGGTGGGGGTGTTCGAGGGGTGGTGTATCCAGGGGGGTGGGGGTGGTGTCCAGGGGGGGTTTCCAAGGGGGTTGGGGCTATCTAGGGGGTAGGGGTTGTCCAAGGGGAGTGGGGTGGCTATACGAGGGGGTGGAGGTGTAAAGGGGGTGGGGGTTATCCAAGGGGGTGGGTTTGTCCACGGGGTGTCCAGGGGGGGTGTGGTGGCTATCCATGTGGGTGGGGGTGTCCAGGGGGTGGTGGTGGGGTTTTCCAAGTGGGTGGGGTTGTTCGGGGGTGTGGGGGTTTTCCAAGGGGGTGGGGGTATCCAGGGGGTATCCAAGGGGTTGTGGTGGCTGTCCAAGCAGGTGGGGTTAGTCCATAGAGGTGGGGTGTCCACATGGGTGGGGGTGTCTAAGGGGTGTGGTGGTTATCCATGGGGGCGATGGTGTCTAGGGGGGTGGGGGCTGTCCAAGGGGGCGGGGGTGTCCAGGGGTGGTGGGGGGCTGTCCAGGGGTGGGGGGATTCCAAGGGGGTGGGGTGTCCAGGGGGTGGGGGTGTCCAGGGGGTGAGGGGTGTCCAGGGGGTGGGGGTGTCCAGGGGGTGAGGGGTGTCCAAGGGGCTAGGGTGTCCAAGGGGGTGGCAGTATACAGGGGGTGCGAAGTCTATCCAAGGGGTTTGGGCATGTCCAGGGGGATGGGTGGTGTCTGGGGGGTGTCCAAGGGGGTTGGGGCTGTCCAGGGTGGTGGGGGGGGGGGCTATCCAAGGGGGTGGGGGTCCTGGGGGTGGGGTTTCCCGGGGTGGGGGTAGTCCAAGGGGGTGGGGTGTCCAGGAAGTGTCTAGGGGTGTGGTGGCTATCCATTGGGGTGGGGATGTCCAGGGGGATTTCAAAGTGGGTGGGGTGTCCAGGGGGTGTGTGGGCTATCCAAGGGGGTGGGGGTGTCCAATGGGGTGGGGGAGTCTAGGGGTGGGGTGGTGTCTTGGGGGCTGTCCAAGGGGGTTGGGGTGTCCATGGGGTGGGGGGACTATCCAGGGGGTGGTGGGATATCCAAGGGGGTGGGATGTCTAGGGGTGGGTTTTTCGGTGGAGGGGTGATCTCCAAGGGGTGGGGGAGGGGTGTGGGGATATCCAAGGGGTGGGGGTTGTCCACGTGGGTGGGGGTGTCCAGGGCGGGTGGGGGTGTCCACGGGGTGGGGTGTTTAGGGGGTGGGGGGTTGTACAAGGGAGTGGGGGTGTCTAGAGGAGGGGTGAATTAGTCACACATATATTCAGTCACAAAAAATCATCACGTCAAGTTTTATTATTTATAGATAAATAAATAAAGATAATGCGACATACCTAATCAAACATATATTCAGGCATAAAAAATCAGCAAACATCAAATGTTAGTAATATCAGTAAAAAATGCAATATATCAATCTGTCCCTCATCACCATCATCGTCATCATCAGCCTAATACCCATCCTCATCGTCATCCACGTCACTATCCCCACCCTCAACGCCCTTATCATTTCCATCATACTCCTCCTCAGACACCTTCTCTCCCTCCTCCTCTCCCTCCTCCTCTCCCTCAGACTCCTCCTCACACTCCTCCTCTTCCTTGACCTCCTTCATGCCCTCCTACTCCGCCTCGGAATACTCCTAACCATCATCTCAACCACCACTAGAACTTCCCTCGGGTGCACCATATAAAAAATTCATCGACAAAATATATTCATCACAAGTTTTGTTGGCCTCTGGTGGATGTGTTGGACATAAAACATCCATCAGTTTCATAAATGAAGTGTTTTCCCTAGCGGATTGTTCTTCCATATCTATGGCCTTTTTTAGCTTGTTATTCTTATTCCTTAACCTGATGGAACTCGGTGGCACTACAAATCGTACCTTAGGAAGGTTAATACCACGTCAATACTATACTCTTCCTAGGTCGGTAGTGTAATCTTCCAGGTTTCTCATATCCTAACACCTGATGTTAGTGATCATTTGGCCCAAAATTGTCAGGTTCCTAGGTATCAATAGCCTCTAAAGTATCTAGTTACAAATATAAATAGATTATTAGGTAACAAAATAGATATTAAACTTTTAAATCAACAAAATAAAAATTATAATCTGCTGCTGAGACGGTTCGTTAACCGCACTTTCATATTTATTCTTTCTACTCGAGAAAAATATTTTTCCTAGAGGAAAACTCCCTTCAATATTCAATATTTGTCTTTAAAATGACATTGAATGTTGGAAACCATAATAAAAAATAGGTTACCCTGAATTAATTTCATAACTAAAATTATATGAAAATTTTTGAAATCAAATAAATTAGCGAGGAAACAATAGAAAGTGCAAGTAGTAAATAAAAATTATAAACTATCATACCTACTTCCTCTCTTGATCTGACAATGTAGTACATCATAATGAGTGGAGGTACTTCTTAGAATCAAAGTTTTTGTATTTATTCCAGATGATTCCTAAATAAAATTCAATAATACAAAAGATAATATTAATGAAAAACATGAAAATTGTGATTTAAATACCTCAAATGTGATTAATACCTTAATCTGGATAGTCGTTCAAATGAGTAAGCATCTGTCGATATTTTTTTATCGGACAATCATCCACGACGGGTACTACCTCTAACTTTGTGCCAACTCTAGCACACCAACAGTCATGAACCAGGATGGGTCGCCCGATGCCCGACCCGGTCCGCGACATGGCCCGAAGGGAATTCTCAATCCCCATGGGTTGGCACAAGTTCCCAGGTATCAAATCTAACACATGGGAATGATTTACCCGAAATAGTAAACACAAAACAACTGATAAGAGAAATAAACCAAAACTAAAAATAGAAAACCAAACTAAAAACAAAATTAAAGTTTTACAACATGAGCCAACATCCAAAAATAAAAGACAACAAAATAAACTAAAACTCTAACTCAAACCTCTAGGCAACAAGAAAGGTGCAACATCCACACACCACAAACACCAACATGCAGGAGACGACCATCAATGACCAAAACCATCATCGCTGAGCCTCATGTCTCAACCCAGAATACACAAAGAACAAGATCTACATACACCCAAAGGTGTATGTAGGGTGTGAGCCAAGATCCCAATAGGGCGCCACCCAATAAAAAGGTTCCACATGTAAAAATTAAATGAAAAATACATTTTCAGGAAAAATAAATGAAATTATGCCAATGCTTGAACAATTTTAAAGAAATAGTTTCTATAAAGAAAACACTTTCAAAGAAAACAACTTAAATAAATAAATAAAAACACCCTTGAATTTTGGAGAAACTCAAACGTTCAAGAAACACCCAAAAGATACACCGTATACTGATAGTAAGTGTATAGTTGTCTAGGAGCACCAAAAGTGGGAGAGGCCCAAAAGGTACCAGAAAAAGGAATTGGGCCCTAGAACATCACATCTCGGTGAACAATAGTATATGAATCTCAAAAAAATATGTTCTCATGCACGAGGCACTAGTAGGGAAACACATCCATAACCTAGTGGTCTCTAATCATCATCCAATGTTTAGTTAGTGTTGTAATCGCCAAACCAGCTAAGTGAAACCGGGCCAGAGCCGCTTCTATATCACTAGCACGCTAGATCTAGTCCGCCCACCTAGTAACTTGGATTCCCCTTTTCTACTCAAGATGATCCAATTTCACATTTCATGTCAAACATAGATGAATAAAACAAATAGGGTGTTACCTAAACCCAACGCCACTCTTGCACACACACACACAAAAATCAATTTGAAATAGAACTCACACCAAAAGACTTTACCCAACTCAATTAAAACAATTTATACATTGTTAATAATTATTTATTAAAACATATTAAATTCGCATAGTTAATAATTTTTATTACAACATATTAAATTCTTTGTAAACAAATTCTTTAAAAAAAAGAAACATAACACGGCTTAACACAAAACACCAACTCAGCCCTCCTCCCGGACCAAACATACCCGACGTCACATCAAGAACACAACCTTCACCACTCACATCAATTAATAACTAAACCACACAGTTAAAAGATCATTTTCCTGATTAAACAAAATAGTAAAAATTTTATTAAGCAATTCCAGAAGATGAAAAATGACATTAAACACCAAATACCCACCCAAATTAACTTTTTGGATAAAACGCATATGAATGCTACACTAGAACATAAATCACGCACTTTGTGCATTTTCACAAAACAAACGCAAAATTTACGAAACAATAGTAGACAGTTCAATAGGGGTTTTCACAGTAACAACCAACTCAACCCACACAAAACCTTCCCTTACAACCAAACACATGCAACACCATGTCGAAAACATGCTTAACACAACTTTCACTAATAAAAACTAACTGTACATATTATTAAACACTAACGATTTAATAAATGCAAGTTTTCAACCAAAGAACGCACCCACCCATATGAAAATTATACCAAACAATCTAAAACAATAAGACTTAAATATAATCAAATCTGAACCCAAAATAATTAACCAATAACATAATAAAATAACCAAGAAAACAAATGAACTCATTAAATAATGTTTAAAACCTTGAACTACCTACCTCAGGTGAATAAACTCCAGAAATTTTAGTGTGTGACTCTAATTTCTCATCAAACGCACCACAAAAAACTCAAGATGAACCTTAAAACAATATATCAAAAAAATTATTAAGATCGGACCAAATTCAGTATAACTTGCACCCCAACAACATGAATGTCCTACCCGAAATTCTACCAAAATTAAGAGCAATTAATGAAAACAGAACGCACCTGTGGTGGAGATATGGTAGGCTATCCGAGCACATTAGAGAGGTTCTGGTGTTACGCAGCATGAAAAAAACCATCCGAGAAGGGTTGTGCGGCCAAGGGGTTGGCCATGGTAGGGGGCGCGGCTGTGTGATAGAGCGAGCAGGGAGGGATGGACTGACAAGGAGTAGGCAATGTTGGGGGAGTCCAGAGAGGAAGAGTCGGATAGAAGGATATGGGGGCAGGCGAGTGGGATGGATAGGGAGAAAGGGAGGTCCGGTAAGAGGGGATCCATGGGATAGGGGAGGTCCGGCGGCCCTACAGGATATCGGTCAAAAAACAGGGGTGTGTCGGCAGATTTTGGAGGAGAAATGGGGTCGCGGCGTGACCAGGTTGGCCAAGAGGGAGGCATCTCAATGGCGATAGGCCTTGGGAGGGGGGCCTCCAGAGGTCATCGAGCATGGAAGAGGGTGATCGTGGGTAAAGGTACACTGGTGTATCAGCACGAGGGCGGAGGGACGCCCCTGGTGGATGGTTGCGCGATAAGTAGAGGAAAGTGGAGGTGACGCGGTACAAGGGGGAACCAAAACCCTAAGAAAAAAATGGAGGAAAAAAACAAAATAATGAAAAAGATAAAAAGTAATGAAATGAATAAATAAAATTATTAAAATAGAAATAAAAAAATATTAATAACATTACATAATGTTAACTATAATTTTTATTATCACAAAATTAATAAAAATTTAATACATATTATATCCTTAACACTATTAATAATAATAATACTATTATCTCAAACAAATTTCTATTAATATCACTTAAACAATTTTCTTAAATTTTATTAAACTTATTATTATTTTTATTTCTATTTCATTAATCATTATTATTTCATTATCATGTCATGTTCTTAACTCTTTTTTTTTTTGAAAGCTGGGCAGACTGTGCAGTCTGAGAACAACGCACTACCCGTGCATCCGGGGACACTAAACCCGAAATAGTAATAATAATTATAATAGTAGTAATAGTAATAATGATAATACTAATAAACTAAAATATTAATAATGATTTCAATAATAATAAAAATAATAAAACTCAATTAATAGTACTAAAATAAAATAAAAAGGTATATCAATTATTATAGGAATAATATTAATAATAATAAGTTTTATCAATTGTAATAATAATAATAATAATAATAATATGATCATAAAAAACTTAATAAACTAAATAATAAACTATACAATAATCAAATTAATAAAATGATATTAATAGAAATAATACTATCAATTAAATGGTCATCCAAGATAATAATAATAATATTCTCAAGTGACATTAATATTATTGTTATTATTATTAAAACCATTCTTATTTCATCTTAGTTCATTAGTTGACCATTGGGCAGGGTGTGTGGTAAACCGGGCGAGGTTGCGTGGTGACCTAGGCGAGGTCGTGCAGCTTCGACCGCGGTGCGTTAGACGTAGTCAAGGCCAAAACATGCGTTTTAAAATAAGAACTAAAAATTTTAAGTCGGGCTTAAACCTAGACTACCTGATGCAAAGAAAATTAATAAAATAGTTAATTCAAAGAAGGTGTATGTGAAAATTATCCCCCCCATAAATCTTTCTATCCCCGGAAAGCCACAACTAAGGTTGAGACTCAAAGAAGAAAACAATACTCCCTTAAGGTCCAAAGTGGATCCCCAAAATCAACAATAAAGAAGAGGCAAATGCATCGTGCTTAGAGAAAGTGACTCAAAAGACAACTTCAAGAAACTCAAAAAAGAATTTTTGTTGTTTGTCGCCCACCCCAAAGAGCTAAAACACATCAAGTGGAATGATCAAGGAAAGGAGATCTTTCACCCATGGGAGCCAACTTCCCAAACCAAACACCTCATGTACCACAAAATGGAAACCACACTGTTTGTCTTGGAACAACCAAATAAGACCAACCACGTCCAATGAGCACTCTTATCACCTATCACAAAATAATCTATCAGAACAGAAAAAAAATTCCAACATGGGAAATCCCATAGGGGATCCCCACTATTAAGAATTTACTAATGCTTGAGACGAGATTGGAAAATTGACATGGGTGTCCCGAGCGGACTCCCCACTATGAGAACTGACTGAAGGTACAAAACTTTGTAAATTTTACAACGGTGACCAAACACCCCAACACAAGGGGTGAGGAGGGAGGGGACCAACTACCCGGGGCATCAAAATCATGACCCCAGACAAACCAACATCCCCACATCCCGAGTTGAGTACTATTCAAATTTGAGACCAATTTATCCACCGGACCCCATAAGGACCACTCAAGTGATTACATTCGATGGGACACAACCCCCAAGACTTCATAGTGACAAGACGAGCATGCCTCCCCGTAGCAATGGGAAACCTCACACACCCCAAATAGGTCATTCGAAATGGAACAACCACAAGAAACAATTTAAATCTCCTTCACCGTCAATACCGATGATAGAAATAAGGTTGGGATCTCGTAAACTCCTGGGGATCCTGACCACGCGGCAGCTTCACTCCGAGGCCTATGGCTAGAGCCCTGATTTTTGAAGCATTTGTTACCTCACATTCAGGTATTGAAGACTCCCGAACATAGATTCTCCTTTTTTGTGCCACATGCAACCACACCACAACCGAGACAACACCACAAAACACAATGCACTGCGACATCCAACTACCCCCACACAGAGCATTTACCAACACAGGGATTTAGATGATGCACATGCATCGCCTCTTCACCTTAACTAAGAAACTTAAGATAGAATGATGCACGACAAACACTCCTCTTTTGACAGAAAAATCAAAACTTCCCAAGAGGAGGACACACTCCTATGAAAACAAGGATTCTCGAAGGGTTCCACGAAACCCACCTTTTCTCTTCAAGAGAACTCACAATTTAAACAACACCAAACATGACCCTTGCGGCCGATGGAAGCACTACAAACCTTTCAAGACATTGGTCAGAACAAGTAATTCTAAACTGCCTTCACCCTCCCCTGCTGAAATTCATTTCACCGCTTCCAGGGGGAACCGTCAGATGCAATGATGTTAGACTTCAAACCTGACAACTAAGAAATCCCAAAGAGACCAAAGTCCCCTTCAACTCCTCTCACATCTGTCATCCTGCTGCGAGAGGATCCACTAAAACGAAAAAGACAAGGGACAAACTTATCACTATCACTCAAAAGGGAGAGTCCTGCTTTAATCAACTTGTGGGCTGACCAACAGCGAATTACCCATGGACATGCTTCAATCGCATGTTAGTGCTTTATTGGGGCATACACTAGTCAAGAGAGTGAATCGCAGACCCATTCAAACTGGTTCAATGGCCAAGACATATCGCAAGAGAACACTAAACGTGCAGGGGAACCACATCAAGGGTTTCCCAAATCACTTTTCAAAAGAATTCACTAACTACGCGCTTACATACCAATATACAAATAAGATCTCAAACTCAGGACACAAATTAGTCATAAAGGATTCTTGGCTCGAAACACCTCTCATCTAATATTTCCAAAACACAAGGACATGTCACAGAACTACCGGTTATTATAAACAACCAATTTTTCTTTAACAAATCTTTTTGAAAATAAATAAAGCTAGTGGGCTGCACAAATACCAATGGTGTCCCATGGATCTCACACATGCTTGTCCTCATGCCACACCAGCACCCACCTCATATACATTCAGGCACTCATCCACTCGTGCCATTAACAATTTCACCTTCCATATACACCCATGCATGTTGTTGCCCATGAGAACACCAAAGATCAAAATCAGACCATTCCATTTTTCAAAACCAAACATTTCACCCACACTTTTCAAACCTTACACATCATTTTATTTTTAAAGCGCTTCATTTCAAAACATTTTTCAATACCAAATCATTTTTACTTAAAAACTAGACTTCTGTGAATCCAAAAAAAGATATGAGGAACGATGCAAGAGGGAACTAGTGTTAGTGGGTGACTGGGACATATGGTTGGAAGCCATACGCCAATCACGCCACGACCACAGATTGTATTCTAGGACATCGTCCCTGGATTCCTATGGCTTTCCAGACCCTGCGACCTTACTGGGACCACCGACCCTACTCTCTTTTCATTTCCCCCAAACAAGGATAACCACAAGGACTAAAGACTCATACAGACCTCAACTTACCCTGGTAACTGGAGTCCCCCCATGAGGTGTGCGGGCCAGGAACCTTGCTCATAGCTAGAACATCGAGTTCTGACACCCTTAACTTTGGTTTACCTGACTCTATCCCCATTGGGACATGACCCAAAAGAGAAAACCTCCTTTGATACCATTTTTTTACGAACAAGGATGGGTCGCCCAGCGCCCAACCTGGTCTGCGACATGGCCCGAAGGGCATTCCCGATCCCCACGGGCTGGCACAAGTTCCTGAGTATCGAAACTAACACATGGGAACGATTTACCCAAAATAGTAAACACAAAACAACTGATAAGATAAATAAACCAAAACTGAAAACATACAACCAAACTAAAAATCAAATTTAAAGGTTAACAACTTGATCCAACATCCAAAAATAAATGACAACAAAAGAAACTAAAACTCTAACTCTAACCTCCATGTAATGAGGAAGGTGCAACATCCACATGCCAAAAACACCAACCTGCATGAGAAGACCATCAACAACCAAAACAATCATCACTAAGCCCGATGCCTCAACCTGGAATACACAAAGAACAGGGTCTACAGACACCCAAAGGTGTATGTAGGGTGTGAACCAAGAGTCCAGTAGGACGTCAAAAAATAAAAAGGTTCCACATGACAACATTAAATGTCAAATATATTTTCCAGATAAATAAATGAAATCATGCCAAAGCTTGAAATTTTTTAAAGAAATACTTTCTATAAAGAAAATACTTCTAAAGAAAATAACTTAAATAAATAAATAAAAACACCCTCACATTTAAGGAAAACCCAAACCTTCATGAAACACCCAAAATATACACTATATGCCGACGGTGAGTGTATAGTAGTCCAGGAGCACCAAAAGTGGGAGAGGACCTAAAGGTACAAGAAAAAGGAATGGGACCCTAGAACATCGTGTATCAGTGAACAGTAGTATAGGAATCACAAAAAAATATTTTCCCATACATGATCCACTATTAGGGAAACACATCCATAACCTAGTGCTCTCCAATCATTATCCAATGTTTAGTTAGTGTTGTAATCGTCAAACTAGCTAAGTGAAACCGGTCCAGAGCCGCTTCTGTTTCACTAGAGAACTAGATGTAGTCCACCCAACTAGTACCCAAGCTTCCACTTTTGTGCTAAGATGATCCAATTTCACATTTCATGTCAAACACAGATGAATAAAAAAACTGGGGGTTACCTAAACCCAACGCCACTCTTTCACACAAACACACAAAAATCCATTTGAAATAGAACACACACCAAAATACTTTACCCAACTCAACTGAAACAATTTATGCATTGTTAATAATTATTTATTAAAACATATTAAATTCGTATCGTTAATAATTTTTATTACAACATGTTAAATTCTTTGTAAACAAAATCTTTAAAAAAAAGAAACATAACATGGTTTAACACAAAAAACCAACTCAGCCCTTCTCCCTGACCAAACATACCCGACGCCACATCGAGAACACAACCTGCACCACTCGCATCAGTTAATAACTCAACCGCACAGTTAAAAGACCATTTTCCCAATTAAAAAATACACTAAAAAATTTATTAAGAAATTTTAGAAGATGAAACATGACTTTAAACACCAAATACCCACTCAAATTAACTTTTTGGACAAAACGCATATGAATTATACACCAGAAAATAGACAACACACTTTTTGCATTTTCACAAAACAAATGAAAAATTTATGAAACACCAGTAGACAGTTCAATGTGGGTTTTCATGGAAACAACCCACTCAACCCACACAAAAACTTCCATTACAACCAAAAACATGCAACACCATGTCGAAAACACTCTTCACACCAACTTTCACAAGTAAAAACTAACTGCACATATTATTAAACACTAACAATTTAATAAATGAATGTTTTCAACCAAATAACGCACCCACCCATATGAAAATTATACCAAACAATCTAACACATGGAAGACTTCAAGAAAATAAAATCCTTAGCCAAAATAATTAACCAATAAACATTATAAATTAACCAAGAAAAGAAATTAACTCGTTAAATAATGTTTAAAATGTGGAACCACCTACCTCGAGTTAATAAAATCCAGAAACTTTTGTGCGTTACTCCAATTGCTCATCAAACGCACCACAAAAAACTCAATATGAACCTTAAAACAAGATAGAAACAAAATTATTAAGATCATACCAAATTCAGCACAAATTTCACCCCAACAACATGAATATCCTACCCACAATTCTACCAAAAGTAAGAGAAATTAATCAAAACAGAACACACCTGCAGCGGAGATATGGGAGGTTGTCTGAGCACATTAGAGAGGTGCTAGAATTACGCCTCGTGAAGAAAAAACAATCAGAGAATGGTTGTGCTTCCAAGGGGTTGGCCATGGTAGGGGGCGTGACTGTGCGACGGTCAACCGTTGTAGGGGGTGCGGCTATGCGACGAGGTGAGCAAGGAGGGATGGTCAGACAAGGAGCGGGTGCTGGTGGGGGAGTCTGGTGAGGCAGCGCCGGACAGGAGGAGATGGGGACGGGCGAGAGGGCTAGAGAGAGAGAAAGGGAGGTCCGACAAGAGGGGATCTAGGGGATAGGGGAGGTCTGGCGGTGCTACAGGTTCTCAGTCAAAAAACAGGGGTGCATCAGTGGATTTGAAGGGAGCAATGGGGTTACGGCATCACCAGGTTGGCTAGGAGGGAGGCGTCTCAACGGCGACAGGCCATGGGAGGGGGCCCGCCGTAGGTCACCGGGCATGGAGGAGGGTGATCGTGAGGGCTGGGGCGCCGGTGGATGAGAATGAGGGCAGAGGGGTGCACCTAGTGGATGGTGGCGCGATAGGTAGAGGAAGGGGGATGCGACGCGGTACAAGGGGGAACTGAAACCCTAATAAAAATTGGAGGAAAAAAACAAAGTAATGAAAAATAAACAAAGTAATGAAATGAATAAATAAAATAAGTAAAATATAAATAAAAAACTTAATAACATTAAATAATGTTAACTGTAATATTTATTATCACAAAATTAATAAAAAAATTAATAAATATTATATTCTTAACACTATTAATAATATTAGTACTATTATCCCAAACAACATTTCTATTATTATAATTTAAAAAAATTTCTTAAATTTTATTAAACTTATTATTTTTGTTTTATTTCTATTTCATTAATAATTATTATTTCATTATCATGTTATGTATTAACTCTTTTTTTTAAAGTCGGGCAGACCGCGCGGTCTCAGAACCGCGCGTTGCCCGTGCGTCCGGTGACGCTAAACCCAAAATAATAATAATAATAATAATAATAATAATAATAGTAATAATAATAATAATAATAATAAACTAAAATATGAATAATTATGTTAATAATAATAAAATTACTAAAACTCAATTAATTGTACTAAAATAAAATAAAAGGTATATCAATTATGATAGTAATAATAATAATAATAATAATAAGTTCTAGATATTGTAATAATAATAATAATAATAAAAATATGATGATAAAAAACTTAATAAACTAAATAATAAACTATATAATAATCAACTTCACAAAATGCTATTAATAAAAATAATACTATCAATTAAATTGTCATCCAAGATAATAATAATAATATTCTCAAGTGACATTAATATTATTATTATTATTATTAAAACCATTCTTAACTCATCTTATTTCATTATTTGACCATCGGTCATGGTGTGTGGTGAACCGGGCGAGGTTGCGTGGAATCCTCGGTGAGGTCGCGCGGATTCAAACGCGGTGCACTGGACGTAGTCATGGACAAAACACGCGTTTTAAAATTAGAACTCAATATTTTAAGTCAGGATTAAACTCAGACTACCCGATTCAAAGAAAATTAATAAAATATTTATTCCTAAAAAGGTGGGTGTGACACTAACCAATATACAACTCATGCTTATAGGCTCTACAAATCTCACCTAAATCATTTAGACGTGCTGGTCATGCACCTTCATCATCAGGAAAATTTAACCGAAGATGACACCAAAAAATTAATTCATGTAAATAAAAAAATAATATATTTCATTAAATAAAATATATTTTTTACCCATATTTTTTCCCAAGAATTATCCTTGACTTCATTTGGAAACTTTCTCCATTAGAGTGGGCTGACAGGAATGATGTCGGAGTATTTGGAAAGCATCGCCAAAAAAACTCCATCATTTCTGCCCTTATTTTTTCAATCATTTGACTATCTTCATTGTAGTCCACCATCAACTACGTGTGGTGGTTTCACACCACATGCATGCATGTACGCCCCTACTGCCACCTCATATATGTATCTATTACAAAAGAAAAACAAATATTTTATCAATACATTATATAACGAAAATAAATAATGGTATAAAAATTTATTAGGGTTCTATAAATATACATGTGATAGTCTGATCAATGGGAACCCCTGGATTCACAGAAACTGAAGGAACACCCTGTACAGGTGGAGTGGGTGCCAAGTTATGCTCTGCAGGGTTAGACTGTGGTGGAGCAGGAGTCGAAGAAGATGGAATATAGAAGCTTGGATATAAGAAACTAGAAGTAAAATTAGATGGCACAGATGTATGGCCAAATGATGGATGGGGAGTGGGAATCATCATCAGATATGTTACAGATGGATGGGGAGACTCAGATGTAAAGGGTGGTGAAAACATGGGAGGCCTAAATATCCCAAGTGTCCCAAACAACACACCGGTATCAAAATGTGGGATAGATGGTATGTTAGTGGGAGGGGAAGAGTCTAATCAGGTACGCTGACCAGAATGGCTAGCTCTCGTACCCCCCCTCACACGAACACCATATGTACTGGGACCACTACTAGGCTTCTCATCAAATAATTATCGCCTCAGAGGTGGATCCTACAAAAAATGTTTAAAACCAAATTAATCACATGAAATTATATATTATTTAAATATATATTTGAAATAAAATACTCACTACATGCCCTAGTGGTGGAATGCACATCTCAGCCATGCAATGATTATTGTCCATCAACTTTTTTCATCACCTCTCTTTAATTGGTTTTATTTCCTACATTTTAATACAAATTTGTAAGTAATTAGAAAAGGATAACTAATGTGTGACCCAAAAAACAAAATATATGAGAGGTAATAGGGGGATTTTTGGATAATTTAACCCTCTATTTTTTTAGTGGAGCTTGAATAAATATATAATTAATTCAATAAATCGTACAATAACTAATAAAGATATTTAATTTTTAGTAGGATGGTTATTTAATAAGTGTCATCAGTTTATTTAAATAATGGAACCTTGATTCTGAGGCTTTATATCACTCGACAACCAATAGAGAGAGCATACTGAATTATGCCTCTATAAAATTCAGAAAGTTATATATTATGAATAACTAAACCCTTAAGATAGTTGGAAATGATGATATAAACATATGAACAAGGATAAGATATGTACCAGATTCATAAGGGGTAAATCACTTGTCCAAATTAAGGAAAATTTTAATTTCTTTAGCTCAGGTTGATGATGCAAGTTTCTATACATGTTTAGTAGAAGTTGACAAACCATCATGTTCATTATCTGGTGAAATGTTAAAGGGAGTTCTTATAGTTATACTAATTTTATACATGGTCAATAAATCATTGAAATGTTCACAAAGTTAGAAATTTTGGTTTTGTAGGTTTGAATACAGTTCAATTCCAAATTAGAAAATGCAATTTAAATAAAATTATAACTAATAAACATTGAAAATTCACATAACAGTCAAGTCAGATACAACATATTTGTAATAAATATTAAATCAATTCAAATAGTACCAACCTTAATAACCCATGTCGAGCTAAAACAAAAGAATTTAGAACATGGATGGATGATTTTATATATTTCACACCACAACTTCAGGTTCACAATCAACTCTGAAAGTTGAGCTATTGGATTCATCAAAAGTAAAAATCGGATAATTTTCAATGGAAGTAGGGATAGTATCAATTCCATCATCACGATCATCAAAAATATGTCTTGGAATTACTTCAATAATAACCCAAAATTCAGGTCGAAGATGATCTCTGACATAAAAAACTTGTATCTCAATTGATTCCAATACATATGGTTCATCAGTAGTAAGAGTGAAAGTCATATCAATTACACGAAATCCAAAATCCTCAATAAATGTGTCATTCCTCGTCATCGAATCAAATCACTTGAATTTCATCATTGTGAATCATCCATGAGAGTAATAATATAATATTATAATTTTTTCAACGACTTCATAATAACCTATATTTTTTAATCATAGTCTACTATTGGATGCACTGGCATAATAGTTTGTTGTGGTAGTAAACATAACACTATCATGTTGTGTTCTCATGTTCTTTTCTCGTTAAATAATAATATATCTGTACCCATTGATAACAATTGATTTACTATCACGAACCATGGTATTATGACCAAAAGCCGAAGATATTATTTTCTTAGAGACTAAGTTAGTAGGAAAACTCAATACCTAAAATATAAATTAATATTAAACTAAATTAAATATTGATTTCATTATTTTAAAGAGTAATATTTTTTCCTTCAATTTTAACCAAGTAGAAAACTCTTTTCTAGGAAAAGTCTCCCTCCTTCTCAAAGATAAATAACGATGATTTCTATTTATCATTGATTTATGTTCCCTATAGATAAAACTTGGAATATTTTAACAGATATATATGCTACATATACATATTAAATTTTCTTACTTGATGTAGTAATCGAACAAATCATAGTTGAACAAAACAGTGTGATGTGGCATCTCCCACTCTTCAAGAATTAATGTCATCAATGTATATGATCCATTAATTCCTCCTATTTAAAAAAGTGATGGAAAACTGGGTTCAATTTTATTATACTATTGTTCTTCGTTTCTTATTGGTAGGTACATTATTGTAGTAAGATCGTACAAATAAATAAAGAAAAAATCCATACATTCCTGAGCTCGGTAACCATTCGCGATGAAACATTCAGGATGATTCCCATTTCGAACATAAGAATTTAATGTGAATATATTTATTTCAGTTGGATACATACAATGAAAAGAAATAGGTCCTCAGAGAAGTATTTTAGTTGGAATATTGATAGTCAGATGTAGCATGTATGTGAAAAATGATGGAGGAAATATTTTCTCTAACTCACACAAAATTAATGGGGCATCTGCCAACATTTTTTCATGACAGACTTGGAAATATTCTTAGCACAAAGATCTCTAAAAAATGGAAAAAGAAAATAACATCCACCCTTATATTATTGGACAAAAGATGATGGATTTCTATTGGAATCAACTCAAGCAGAAGGTTGTGATAATAATGAGTCTTCAAAAAAATTATCCTCAACTCTCTTCTATTGAACCGTTTAGATATGTTGCTTGAATATCCATTTGGAACATTAATAGTGTCTAGTACTTTTAGAAAAAAAAATATGCAGGTGTCATAAAATAATAAGTACATGTAACATCCCATTTATTTTTACTAATACACACAGGATGCAATTCTGGTCTGATGTCTAAATCCACCAAGTCACGCCGAGACCGTAAATCATCTTTTTTCATTCCCATAACATTTAGAAGATTTTAAATCAACATTTCACATATATTTTTTTCAATGTGCATTGCATCTAAGAAATGGCATAAAAAATTGGTTGACCAATAAGGCAAATCAAAGAATATATTCATCTTATTCCAATTTTAACTGGTTTCAGTGGAAACATTATTTCTCCTTCCAAATTTTATTTGACCCTTCCCGAATGAAAAACTGAAATCTTTAAATTCATTGAGCACATTAGTTCTAGACATATGCTAAGGTGGATCATCGGTATCCATGGTATTTTCAGATCTTTGAATATTACTTCTATATGGATGGTCTATTGGAAAGAATCGTCAGTGTCCCATAAAACTGAAACTACATCGATGTTTCGGTCTTCTAGATCATGTATTCTTCATACAAATAGGACATGATTTTTTCCCTTCATGATCCATCCAAACATAATTGTATAATATGAAAAATCATTGATCATCCACATAAGTGAAACACGTATATGAAATATGTCTTTCAAACATGTATCGTATGTGCGCACACCCACATCCCAAAGAAGTTTCAACTCTTTTATTAAATGTTGGATGTATACATCTATATCACTGTCAGGATCATAAGGTACAGATATGATTATAATCATAAAACTGAAATATTTTTTGATAAACAACCATGGGGGAAGGTTATAAATGTGTATAAATACCGATCATGTGCTTTAAAAAATAAGAATCTTCCCAAATGGATTAAAACCATCACATTAAATACCCAGACTCACATTACGCACATCGGCTACAAAATAAGGATATGGAGTATAAAATATATTACATGAAAATCCATCTGTTGGGTGAACTAACTCATCGTTTGTCTTCTTTCTCTCGGTATCATACCATTTTATTTTAATTGATATTTCATCAAATATAAAAATATTCTAGAGTCTGGGGATCAATGGAAAGTGCAACATTGCTATCTATGGCCTAAAGAATGTCCTTCTATCAGCTTTTGGCTTCTAGAAGGATGTGCCATATTTTATACAATCATTTCATTCAATAGTTTCCTCCCAAAATAAACTATAATCTTTCTAGAAACATTAATTGTATTTATTGAAAATAGAAGTTCCTCAACTAACTTCCATGCCATATAGTGGTTTGAGGGAATATATGAATCATCTGGAAGTAAGTCCTTCAAGAAGGTAAGAATGTAATCAATGGAATTATTTGAGATACCATACATAGTTTTCCCATTAAACAATTGGATTAAAAATTCCAGCTTTTTCATTTTACAGAATTGTCGATATACTAGATTCGTGGTAGCATCATTCAATTTTTTCACCCTGAAAACATCATAATTTTCATTAGATGCATCATGTGTGCTTATATAGAAGTCTTTTTTGGGTTGGAATATTTTCTTTTTCATGATGAAGAATAAATAGAAACCAGTCATATAAAAATTTCCCCAATTCAGTCCTCTCATTTGGATCATCAACAATTTGATATTTCATTTTCTCCCCATTATGATACCACACATAGTAGTTTTCTTGAAAACCATATTTGGTTATGTGGTAGATGACTTCTTGATGGATCAACCAAGGTATTCCAACATAATTGTAACATGGGCAGTGTATGTGACATCTATCTAATGCATTATGAAATGAAAAATCTAAAAAGTTCTCCAAATTGTTTTGAAAATTGCTTGATATCTGATCGGTTTCATACATCCAACTTCTATCCATTCTGTAAAAACTAATTATGAGTCATTTCATAAAAATTAATTTAATAATATTGAAGTCTAATAATAAAATATATTTAAGTAAACAAGGATTGTTAGCTTTATATGAAACCATAACTAACTCACTACTCTATATGAGAATCATAATATAAACTACAACAAAATACTATAAATTAAAATAAATTCATGATATTGAATTCAATTATAAATATAATACCATGATAGTTTTTCATATTGAGAGAACATATATAATATATGGAAGAATTTTTAGAGTCATATACATCTTGTGTCAATGAGAAGGAGAGTTTTCAAATATATGAGCCTTTGAACGAGAAGAATCCCATTATTCTCAAGTATTCATTAAATTGAGTAGTAACTTGGTCACGTGAGATCTGGATAGTGTTTTAAGACCCAAAAATGTTCAATGAAGGTTTTGAATATCTTTGAAGAACTGTACAAGAGTGTACAAGATCATGTATACTTGTGGAGTAGAATTATTCAGGAGTTGAGAAAATTTTAGATCAATGAATTTTTATATTTTAGTAGATTATTTAAGTGATATTCATAATATCTATTCTGATAAAACGGAAAATATATTATGAAAATGATGGTAAAAAGTTCTTTAGGGATTGAAACATCATGGTCATACATGTGGATCATGATCTAAGAAATATTAAATAGAAGCAAGAGGAGGTTGATGTCATAAGATGAAGGTTCAATGAGGAAAAGAATCATGATTCCATGTACGTGGAGATTTCAAATGATGTGTTTGAAATTTATTTTCCAAATGGGATAATCTATCTCAATTTTAGATATCCATAAATAAATTGGATTCTAGTTTATATAGTGAACTATTCCTAGGTTGATACCTTATTATTAAAAGAATGTTAAGATATGCTAATTCACTTATGTGTTCTTAAATATGAGGTGAAATGTGTTTTAGAATTTTTTTTCATTTATCACATAAAAGAGTACACTATAGACCTAATAGAATATTTTTTAAGATATTTCAAAGTGAATTATTTTCATTAAAGATGCAGAATATGTAAACAAAGTTTTTTAAATAAGTTATTGATGCTAAAAAATGGAAATATTGTGTAAAGTTAAGAGATTTCATAACACCCAATACCCAAATTTTAAGTATTCATTGTGTGGGGGTGTCTAGGGGGTGGGGGTCCAAGGGGGTGGGGTGATTTCCAGGGGGTTTTCCAAGGGGGTGGGGGTGTCTAGGGGGCTATCAAAGGGGTGGGGGATGTCTAAGGGGGTGGAGGTGTCCAGGGGGTGGGGGCTGTCCTGGGGGGTGGGGGTTGTCCAAGGGGGTTGGGGCGTCCATAGGGATGGGGTGGTGTTTGGGGGGGGGATTTTTAAGGGGGTGGGTGGGGGGGTCCAGGGGGGTCTGTCCAAGGGGGTGGGGGTGTCCAGGGAGTCCGGGGGGGCTATTTAGGTGGTGTGGGGGATAGTCCAGGGGGTGGGGGCTGTCAAAAGGGGTGGGGTGTCTAGGGGTGGGGTGTTTAGGGAGTGGGGGTGTGGGTGTCCAGGTGGTGGGGGTGTCAAGGGGGTTGGGGTGTCCAAGGGGGTGGGGTGTCTAGAGGGGGGGTGTCCATGGGGGTGCAGGGTGTCTAGGGGGTTGGGGTGTCCAGGTGATGGCGGTGTCTGTGTGGGGGGATGTTCAGTGGGTGGGGGTGTTCAGAGGGTGGGGGTGGGGGAGGGCGGTGTACATGGGGGGGTGAGGGGTGTCGAGGGGGTTGAGGGGTGCCCGGGTAGTGGGGGAGAGGGGGGTCTATCCCAGGGGGTGTAGGTGTCTAGGGGGTGGGGGGCTATCCAAGGGGGTGGGGGTCTGCAGGGGGTGGTGGCTATCCAATGGGGGGTATCTAGTGAGGTGGGGGGTGTTTTTCAGGGGGTGGGGGTATCTAGAGAATGATAGTGTATAAGAAGGGTGAGAGTGGGGGTGTTTAAGGGAGGCAATACCCATATAATACCTTGAAAATTACCTATACCCAATCAAACCAACATCACAATTCCAATCCATCACCCAACCCACATCAAATTCATCCTCAATATCATTAACCTTCTTGTTATTTCTTAAACAAAAACTATAAATACAAAATCCAAATCCAATTTTCAACTAAACTAAAGTCCATAGAAACTACCATATCACCCCACTAAAAAAATGGAAAACCACCTGCACCACTACCCCAACGGTCCCCAATCCCTTCACAAGGATCATCCTTATATCCATTACCCACCTTGATACTATATGTCTAAACAAACCCTTTACCATATTTGAGTGGGGATACACCATAACCACCATTAGTTCATATGGTTCACTAACTATACATATAAAGATTGGTTATGAATACTTCAAATAAAGATGATTCACACAATCATGACACATGAAGTGTATAACAAAAATAGAAAACAAATCAAAGTGCACTTATTGGGTATATCATGCCACAGGACCCACGTACCTCCAGTTTAGGCCAAATCAAAACAGAAAACAAAAAAATAGATGGAGAGAATTAAAACTAAGGTATAACTTACTGATTTGAAGTGTAGAACTAAAAAATTACTTGATAGAAGATGGATCTATCAGGTTGAAGGATTTTTGTAGCTTAGGGTAAAGAGAGATCTTCAGGAGAGCTTATGTTTAGGGCTCCAATTTAGCGAACAAGGGAACTCGAGCTACTGTATTTGGGGAAAAACTTTCCCAACGAGTTTTTAAAGACGTTGGGAAATATATACTTTACCAAATGTTATTTAAAATTGTTGGTATACATTAGTAAAATTAATAATTTCCCAATGGTTTACTTGAACTGTTGGGAAAGGTTAATTCAAAAACAAGTATACTAATAGTTTGTTCAAACTTTTAGGAATGGTTGATCTAAAACCATTATACCAATGGTTTGAAGAAACTGTTGGAATAAAACTTTTGGGAAAGCCTCCATTTCCACTAGTGAATAACTTTCTTCTTTTAGTCTGGCTTCTTTCCATCATTCATATCAGTCTTTAGGTAAGAATCTTTAAAATACCCCATCTCACTACATTTAAAAAACATTCTTGTTTTAATATTAGAAATAAACTTAAGATTAGTTTCATTGAAAACTAAGGTCATATGTCCAAACTTACCACATCAAAAACACTTTCATGATTTATTAAGTCATTCTCTAGGGTGCCTATTACTGCACTTTTCAGAAACTAGAAACTTTATTTTCTTACCATCCTATTTCTTTGATTGATTCTTACCAATTTCCATCTGTATTGACCTTCTATTCTATTTTTTTTCAAAGTAAACGTGATCATTTGCAAAAATCGTTTCTACCTTTTCATCACATTGAAAAAGTTTCTCATAACTTTTGAATTCACTAAAGGGAAAATCCCTTAGATATCATGAAATCCTTACTGAATTAAAAAGGATTGATTTTACTATCAAGATCCTGAATAAGATTTGGAGCATACCTTTCCAAACGAGTGCAGATTTCTTCATACACAGTCACTGAATCTTCCTCCTTTTTTTAATTCAATGGATTTTTTTCCATCGTAAGTTTAACCACTATAGGAAAATATTTTTCAAGGAATAGGATCTTAAATTCATCCCATTCCAAAGCATCAATTACCTCACTATCCCTATTATTATTGACCATTGATCACAACTGTTCCGCTTCACCTTAAAATTTTTAAATAGCTAGACTAACCATTTTCTTATCTGAACACCCCATGACATCAAATATCTTTTCAATTTATTTAATCCACCCTTAATCCACCACTAGGTAAGAAGATCTACTAAAATAAGGAGGGTGTTTCATCATAAAATGTTCCACTATTGTTATGTTCCTTTGAGGTATCTATGGATGTTCTATTACATTGATTCCACTACCATTTATATCATACTTCAAATGATGCATTACTGTCTTAAGTTGCTCGGTTCAAATTCCCACCATTACAGGATGTGGATTCAGAAGGATATTATTTTTGTCGGTGCCTTCCGACTTAATCTTCCCTATTTATTCTATGTAAAACCATTCTAAATAGACATATCCTAGATAAATAAACATGAAAATCCTTAAATTTTATATCATTTCAAATTAAACATAAATTAAAAAATAATTTATATTATTCTATTAACATCATACAAACCCATAAATTTATCTTAACCATGCTCGGATACCAACTATAAGGATCGAACCTTAAACATTACATAATCTAGTTAATTCAACTACAATTCACTTTATTACATTCCCAATGGTATTTTTGGTTTAGAGTTTTATTGGATTATGTCATAATTCATACAAGCATACAAAGTGGAAAGTACTAAAATAGTATCCATTTTTACATAATAATTTTTTTAATAAAACATGAATTATTCACAATATTCATCTTTGCTTCATCTTTTCTCTTACCCATCCTTAATCCATTTGAAAAACACTTTAAAACGTGGCATTATCACAAAAATCAGTGTAATGGGTTATAAAATAAAGGAAATAAAATTTTAGTCTATGAATACTAATAAATATATGAAATCATTTTCACAAATACATACTTTTCACCCATAAAGTATCATATATGTACTTTATGAAAATAAAAGAATTTCATAAAACATTAAAAACATAAATAAAACCATAATGGTAACTTGGGTAGTTACTTACATAAGATTGTCACTCTCACTACTACTATATGATTTGTAACCCTCACTGTTTCCTTAAAATGTAACCATTATGGCTGCCTTATGATGTAACCTTCATGTCTACATTATTATGTAACCGTCACGGCTACCTCATGATGTAACCCTCACGACTACCTTATGATGTAACCCTAAAAGATATCTTATGGTGTAACAATTATAGTTACACTTTGAATACCCATTATGGTAAAATTAAAACATAAACACACCCAATGAATTGGAGGGAGATATAGGTCTCACCCTTCATAATAAACAATGACCAAGAACTAGAACATAATCATAAAACATGAACACTTCCATCATAAAAACATTTCTTGATGAAAATAACATATTTTAAAATAACACTACTCAAATACAAAGTAAATCCTTTTATTTTTAAATAAACATTAAATATTTTAAAGAAAACATCAAAACATTATACCATCATGAAATTGGGAAAATCCACTCATGTTGTATAAGTAACCAAAATACTTTTAAATTTTGAAAATATTGAAGAGGATTTTAAAAGAAAAATCATTTACCTCAGGTTCTTCTTAAATAAAATTTCTTAAAACCTCTTGTATGATCTTTTAAATTTTTTATTAATATATTAAATAACTTATTCATATCTATAATACCTTATATGGTATTTTTATGACAACTTTCAACCCATTTATTAATAATATTTTGTTATTTCTATTATTTCAGATGCGTTCTTTTCATAGTTTCCAAGGTCAGTTTATTATGGACTTCCATGTAAAAAATAAATAATACTCTAGAAGTGAGAACACATAAATATTTAGGTCATTTTACATAATGATAAGTTATTTCAAACCTTCCATGAATGCAGTATAAGGAAACGATAACTCATCATCCATGAAGGTGGTGAATTGATACACCATGGATGACGATTTTGTTTTTAATAATAAAAGAAGGGGATAAGAGATTTGATAAAGAATATAACATTTTAAATAATAAAATTCCAATATATATATTATACTATTGTTATCGTGAAAAATTGGATAGGATATGAGGATAAATTAATTTAAAAGAGAAGAAGAAGGAATTTACCTCTTAAATATTTTCTCCTTTATAACCTCTTTAAGGCTTTTGGAATTGGTCTTTCTGTTAGACCAGAAGCACTAGAATGTGGAAAGGGATTAGGATAAGGGAAATTGTCATATTATAGTTGAGAAAAATTGCTTTAGGTGATGAAATTATGTGAAGGAATTAGTCCCTGTTTATAATTGGGGTGAGGGACCAATTAGGAATTACTTAAAATATTAAAATATAATAAGTTTAATATAGGGTTAATGACATAAAAAAGGAATAAAAATCCCAAGATATCACATTTTAGAAATAATATTATATATGAGTCCTTATTAAATATTTTTTGTGATTTTTAAATAATTTAATAAAATATTTTATTAATGAAAAATAATATTTGTCAAATTATATACAATTCATAACTATGACTTTAGAAACACAAATACAAGGATTAAAATTTTAAAAAAAATATTATATCCTATACATTTCATAGTTATCTAGATAATTAATTTATTAACATAAAAATATCATATTATATTTATTTTAATTATTTAATAATATTTATTTTATCTTTTTATTAATTTAATAACTATAACTTCATTTATGTAAAAGCCAATAAGATATTTTTTTGGTGCCTAGAAATTAATTTAAATTTCCATGAATAATATAAATTTTTTTCATTAAAAATTTTATTTATTTTAAAAATGACTTCTGTAAAACCATATATCATAATATTATACTAATTAAAATCATTATTGTGAACAACTTGACTTCCTTTTAAATAAAATATTACATTTGGTTTGATGTTATTCAAGTGGGTCCAAAAAGGTCCCAAATTTGAATAAATATAGTATGTTTTATATAAAGTATACAACCAAATAGATTTATTTAGTTTTTCATTTTATTTATTGGTTATTATAATTTTAATTATGATCATTTTATTTATTTTTTTTCTGCTTGCACAAGCATAACATCATAATTTTATAAGCATTAGAGTAAATTCTTTCATATATAAAATTTAAAAATAAATTAATAACATAACAATAACTTAATCAGGGCCAATATAGACTTTTATATTACTCAATTATGTATATTTATTTATATCCATGTCAATAAAACTTCTTTAGTTTATAAATTTGTATTTTCATGCCTTGTTTAAGCATTGTAGATTCATTTGGATAAGTATCATGTTATATACCTCTAGTATTCTAAATTATCAAAAAAACATCAATTATTAACAATTAAAAAAACATTATGAAAATAATTTTTCGCGCTATATTATTATCTATAATTCACTAATTTTCATCTTCTCAGCACTATATAAGTACTACGTCAACACTAACCAATATTTTTATACTTATCTTGAAATAAATTTTAATTTAAATGTTTTGAATTATTTTTGTATAATATTTATATTATAATTTCATACTTTTTTAATTCTATAATTTAGTAATTCCATAATTTTAATAAATTTTACATCATAATTAATTCTTGACAATGTCGCGTCAATAGTGAATTAAAAAAACTATATTTTTTACTATTCATCTAAAAATTAATTTTTAAGGAAATTCTCAAGAATTATCACTAATATAATTTTGACATGATATATTCAAAAAATATTTTTTGTCAAATTAAAATTATATAATTTTAAAATTAATCTTTTAATTATAACCCTATAAGAAATTTGTTTAATAAAATTATTTATTTTAAGAATTGCGTAAAATAATGAATTTACCTATTAATTCAAGAGTATTGATAAATATGAAACAAATTATTCTATTTTTACCTAGATTTTTACATTAATATTTAAAAATCGTTATTAAATCATCAATAAAATTTTATTTTTGAAAACCAATATATATGCCATCCTACTTCATCATGCAATAGTAAGAATGAGAATCTGACTACCTCAATCATATAATATTAGTACATTTAGCATTCCTAAAATATGAACTTACATTTCACCACCCTTAATCTAAGTCTAAATAGAAAATCTATAATTTTTATTCCATAATACCATACAAATAAAATCCCTATATTGACATAGAAAAATGAAACACATTTTGGGTGGTATAAAAATTCTAATGAATAACCAAACGACATGAATCCACTATATTACAACCTCAGGTATCCTTCCAAAAAATACCTATCATTTGTTAGGTTCTAACCATTCAATTGAAATATCCTGTATCAAATCCCTCAATCAAGTAAAAATGTGATAGGAATAACAAGGGATAATATTCCCTTAATTTGGTACTCAATCATCAAAATATGGAAGGGTGGGGAGATATACATGAATAAATCAACCAATATATCCTCAAAATTTTTCTATGTTGAGATCCCAATTTGGTAAGAAGTGTGTGGTCCTAGAAACAATAAAAATTATAAAAAAAATAGAGGGTTTGGGTCATTTATTGTTAATCCATGGATTGAATGTTCAGTCTCAATGAACATTCATTTAGTTGTGCATTACCTACTGAAATATTTTTCTAAACATTCATGGATGACAAGAATGGTCCCATTTACCTTTTATTTGACCATATATTTAAATCTACATCCACTTTAAAATCCATACATGTCCACTATGTAATAATTCATAGACCCATTTATGTGTCCTAATCCCCCCAATCACAACAATCTCTAGCCCAAACCTCTAACATAGAAACATAACTCAATAATGGAAAGTGTATAATTTAAAAAATTACCTCAATATAAAATTTAACCTCACAAGATTTGATTCATTCTCTTTTATCCAAAAAACAATCCTTCTAATTACATTCCTTAATTTACTCTTTATTAAATTACTCTAATCTATTTTATTGTTATCCTTGTAATATCTTCTTTTTCAAGGAATTTTTATTATTTGTTTTCTTTCCATTCAAATCTATAAAATATTTCTCTATGGGTATACCAACATCCATATCATATAATAACTTCTTCCAACACTAAACCACATGGTTATAATCCTTTCTAGATCAAAAGAAATCAAGTTGATAAATTTCGTTAAAATTTGATTTTTTTTCTTAACTTATATTTGATGAAAGGACTGAAATTTTCTATTTATTATATTTTCCAATATATCATCAAAATAATTAATATTATTCAACTACATGAATTAAACATCCATATATATCTATTTTTCTATATGGTAATTTTAATTAAGTCATCTAATGAGACTCTCTTGGGATCCTTTTCCTTAAACATTGAAACCTATAGATTTATGTGAATTTTAAACCTCAATATCTACATAATGATTATGAAGTTATATAATGTATCTTAAATTATATTCATTTTCTTTATAATTAAATTCAAGTGATCAAAGAATTTATTTATGGATTCAGTTAGTTATAACCTCGAATATTTATATTTGTTATGAATCAGTTGAAATTTTTCTTCTCCTAAATTTGTATCTCTCTCAAAAATATTAAGAAAATATTATAACATGGAATATTTGGATTTATATAACATCACATTTGTGAATATTTTTTAAAATTGATATTTCCCTTAAGCATTGATTCTTTTATCATTATCCGCAAATTCTCTAATATTTCTATCAATTAATGTTATACTATTGATATTTATGAAAATTCCATATATGATAGTTCTATACACATCCATATCAAGTGATATAAAGTAGTTTTTCATATGATTAATTAATAATTTGATGTTATATCCATCAATGGTCATAATTAACTTATCATTAAACACCACATCCATAACATGTAAAGAAAAAAATCACCTACTCTAACATCACAAGAAAATTCAAACCATCTACTCTAATACCACTCATTAGTCCCAATAAAGTATTATACATTCAGTGGAGGTAAATCAGGGTTTTATGAACTGAAATATACCATTAAATTATCATGTTAAATGTTTAATAAAACACTCTTCTCCTCCTCACTAAATATAAAATCATAAGTTCATAATAAAATAAATTTTATTTAGTTCACCGTCACATGAATACATCTAGGGAGCATATATTGGAGTTTTTATAATAGAATAAAATTCATGTTGTGCTATACTTTTATAATATTTATATTAGAATCATTTTCATTCATTATTTATAGTCACTGAAAATGTAATAAGGTTAATGTTTTCTTATGCATAAAACATTAACTATCAATCAAGTATACAAGTTTTGATTCTAAAAATAAAAAAGAAAAATAATCACACCACTATTATTGTAAAAATAAAATTCATTTTAACCATGATTTGGATCTCATTTTCTTATAATTCATTAGCTTGATATAACATTGGAAGTTAAACCTCGTCTAATTTTTTAGAATCGTACTCTCTTGAATTACTCTAAAATTTATATCTATTTCCATATTCTCTTTATTCCAGCTATCCTAATACCCCCTTTCACTACATCCTATTATCTAAAAAATGGATAATATCTAACCATGTTAATCATAGACTCCATTATAGTTAAACCAATCATTTTCATATATTATATTTGAAGGTTTCTCCAATGTGGTCTAGTGATATCTTATTATCTAATCCCAATGACTTTGATTTTAATGTATTTTGAATTATTTAAAACCCAAATATCTAAAATCTATTTTCATGTGATGTTATGTATTTTATAATAATGTATAAAAATTCTATATCCCTTTGTAAACAATTTCTTAATCCATATCTCAATTCTAGATTTTGCAGCATGACTGTATCATAAAAATATATATAATAAATGAATAGTGTTATAACCGAAATTATTATCAAAAAATCATAATTTTCACATATATACTTTTCTTAAAATTTATCATAAACCACAATACTATAACATACAGAGTTTCATACATATTTCTCTACTCAATACTATATAAAAAATCATGAAACATTATTACACATTCGAGGTAAAAAAAATTAATTTCTTTTACATTAAAAGTTTACATTAAAAATAACAATGTCCCTTAAATAATATTGGTTCAATCAACTACACCTTAATTTCTAGTTTTATACCAAATGTATCATGGAACAATACATAAAGCATCATAGCCTATATTTTTCATTAGTGACCCAAACCTCTTCAACTTCCACTAAAATGCATGAAACTCCAAAAATTTAATCCTCAGTGATAGTTTGATTACTTTTGAAAGATTTAAAATAAAAAATTGACAATAAAGGAAAAAAACACTTAATACTATATTTTTTGATTAATTGAGTCTTGAAATACAACTATTTTGTCTAATAAACATTTATGATAGACATAGAGAACTAATCATTTAGAAAATTGAAATTAAAGACCTATATGTTGATATAGAATATAGTATATTTTTTTTACTTATTAACCACATAATTTTAGCCAACCATTTGGGGTATTGTACCTTCATAAGGAAATATGATTCAATCAGGTTATGCCCCTCAACTTCCACTATATAGATATTATTTGGGTGCATCATTTTTCATGCCAATTTCTAAACCTACTATGAATGTTTTGGAATAAAAATTAGAAAACATATGTTGGTTAAATACTTGTATCATATGTGAAGATGTCATAATATATATTAAGGAATAAAATGTATTTATATTGTACATTAGGTTCTAGGCATGTAATTATTAGTTTTGTACATGATTCATTATTAGTTCCCATGTTTAATTAGTTCATTTCATTGATGGTGGTGGAAGAAAATTCTTCATATTTTGTATGGGATTCACTAATATCCTCCTCATTAAGATCTGAATAAATAGATGTTTTATCAATATACTAATCCTTAAATGGTTATATGAGGATTTCAACATTCTCAATATGGTAATGGTCATTGAGTATTACTATATAACCTATTAGTTTCGTTATTATTATGTTTTTGGCCCTAAGATCCCCTCACACCAATGATTATTTCTTATCATGGTCCTTAGTCAAATAAAACCTTTTTGGTTGGTTTGTATAATTGTTATTCAAACCTATATTCTAATAACTTATTTTAGGATTATATTAATATCTATATATATTGAATGGGGAACACTAAGTTCCCTTTCACTAATCAATTTAGTTTTAATAGTTCATGTATTTGTTTACCATAAAAGAATAAATTATTCAAGTTATTCATCACCTTTCCTGTTAGATCTAGGTGATTTATAAGATATAGGTTTGATACATTAATTTAATGGAATGGAAATATAAAACTCATATTCACATTATTATAAGGTTTATATAGTGAAAATTCTAATTAAATTAGTATATCCATATTCAATTTCTCCTCAGTTTGAGGTTATTTACCAACCCTCTTATAAAACCCAAATTGATATATTAGGTTTCAAAATAATAAAAAAGAAAGGTATTTCATGATGTAAAACTACTTGTTTTTTTAGAGAGATCATAATTAACTAGTGATATGATGAAGGGAATGTTGTGTGTATATGCCTCTATGGTCTTCTAAGTAGGGAATCCAGTGACATATCATAACATACCACTAAAAATTTGGTATTAGATATCGGGTCTCTAAATTAGGTCTTCAATCAAAATTTCCCCAATGGTTCCACCACATTTTTTTAATAAAAATATATTTTAAAACATATAAATGCTATATCAACTTCTATATATCTATAATAGTTTATTTTCCATATTGGAATAAGATTAATCTATAAAACATTATTTAAAAAGGGTCAATAGATTTCAACATTATTGATCTTTATAAAGATATATATGGGTATAATGTCTCTAAAACAATTTTTCATTTTTCATTATGAAAATAACAGACGATGAAATGGAATTATATAAATATTATATATTGAGAAAAATTAATGTTACTGATATTTCTTCATCCTTAAACTCTTAATAATTTGAAAGAACCTTAACAAGTTCCTTCATAAAATTATTCGTATTGGAAAAGAGAATCCAAGACTAATGGTGGTGTTAGGATTGTGGATTTATTTTTCATAATATAAAATCTTTAAGAAAAATTTCTATATATTCTACTATGAAATTATTCTTTGTCCTAAAAGGTATGAGGTACTTTAAAATACGAATCTCTCTGGATTTAGTATACAGTAACTCCTGTTACATATAAAATAGGATGATTTAACCCCATAGAACATTAGGTTTTTCAATATGGTTATATTTTATCCAATTAATCAAAAATTCTTTTAAGTTATTGGGATAATTATAGGGTCTTTAGTTGGAATACTACTCCTTCTAAACTCATCTGATATCATTCTATGTTTTTTATCAAATATGATATGGTCTAGGATAGCTCCTTGATCTAAAATAATGTAGTGAGTATAAATTCCACTGCTTAGGAATTTTTTTGGATAATTTCTTATAGAATAAGGTTCCTAAGTATCCTTTAATTATGTAACATTGTTTTATACCATTTAGATAACATTAAAAGAATAATATTAGTATTCCTTATTTTTGTGGTGTTTTTTAGTGGTATGGAATCCACATCTATAATGATAGTGTAATTGATTTTATAAGAGTTTGTATTGTCATGGTTACCAATAAGGAACCATCTTATTACACTTTTACACTATGAAATTATATATGTTTACAATTAATAGATTATGAGGTTGGGGTTTCATTATGGGATCCATAAAATTAATTGATAAAATGATTATCCAATATATTTGGGCCTTGATGATCTCTTTTTCCTGAGTAACTAACTTTGGGGAAATATGGTCCATCAATTTTTGTAACAATTTTTTTATATTCTCAAATTCACCTTAATATTCTGAAATAGGGGCCAATAAAAAAGGCACAAGATCCCTGCATTTTCAAAAACTCCAAATAACCTATATTTACCATATTTATGTTCAAACGTTGAATAAAAACATTATATGATATTGTATCCTATAATTAAATGTTACTAGAATTAATTAGAGAATTAATTTAATCTAATGTACATAATAGTCATAATATGCAATTTTTTTAAAAATTTATTATCATCTTAAAGAAGGATATACCATATAACCCACTGACCCTGAAAAAACTATATATTGTTTTTCCTATTTTTAGGATCATCATGGATTATCTCTTTATTCATATATTATGTTTTTTTTAAGGAATGTATGTGGTATCTTTGTCCTGAATAGTAGTTTTATCAAAAAACAAATTTTTTGAAATGGTATAGCTAATTTCATGGTTAGGTTTAAATTTAATGTAGCCTCTTATTCCTTCTGGGTCCTTTACAATTATACAATAGGTAAAATATATTATTTCATCATAGATCATTTTATTGAAAAATTCATGTCATATTACATTTGAGTGACCTTATAAAATACTATTGGATACTTCTATAGGATTATAATATTTTATATTTTATATTAGATATCATAAAAAAATAGTTCCAATTTTTTCTCATATGAGAGTTTTATCTCTAAATAGTTTGTTAGTCACTTCTTTCAAGCTATGAAATTGGTCCTATGATAAATATTTTACTATTTTCAATTAGAGTGGTCATACATGGAAGTAGTTTGTTGTATTTATTTAACAAATAGATAATTTTTCATCAAAGAACCTCCCATCAAGAAATAAATAATGTTTTCTATTTACTATTCCAAAAACACGTCATACTCTACATATTCTAAAGAATTAATCAAATATTAGTCTTAACAAGCTTCCCTAATAGTAGGATACAATGAGTGAAAACAATTATGTGGTTCTACTTCAATTATCGACCACTAAGTGATAAAAATAATTTTTTTATAATGATCATTGATAGAGGAGTAAAATCTACCCACTTAGGGTGTGCATTTATCTTAAAAAACACTAATGCATATAGAGCCTCATTAGATTTTAGTTTAATAATATAGGAACCACGTAATTTAACTAATGATGCATATTCTTGTGTTATAATTTTTTTTGGGTGACTCACCTAATTCATATATGGTTTGTGGTTTAAGAGATGAAACTCTAAATGATAAATTTGTGAGCCATTTAATCGAATTCGTTGATGTCATGTCAAGCCCATTTGAGAAACCGAAATTTTCGATTAGAGGAAGAGGAACTATATTGAAACCATGGGTTGTAATATGTTAAATATATTATTAATTTGGGGTTTAAAAAATTTATAAAATGAATCATGATGTCTATGAGAAGTTTAGTAAGTTTATTACATGATTGGTAAAGGATGTAGTACCACACATTATACCATGTTGTGGAACTCATCAAGGTATACCTGGATTTGCTAAAATATAACTAGAAATGGTCATAGTATGGGATATATAATAATTTTTATCGGTGTTTCATTTTGGAATGCCACCGATGGAAAACTTTGAAAATATTATATGTCTTGGTTCTAGCCATGATGGCTAGATCATGAAAGATCGAGGAAGATATAGTTTAAGAAATGGGGAAAAGGAGTTTTCACAGTTTTTATGCTTGGAATTTTGGAATTATAAAATCATTTTTCACCATGACAAGGACCTCTACTAGAATTTTCATGTTTTTAGTTTAAATATTTTTGAAATGTCTCATTTTTACAAGAAAGTGAAAATTGGTAGATAATTTGAACCGTTTCATTGAGATGAATGTGGTGAGTTATGAAAACTCATATGAAAAATGGGAATTAAGGGTTCTCCGTGTCATGTAAGTGAGAATTTCAGATATCATGTTTGTGAAGTAAAATTAAAAAAATCGAAAGTGTCCATTTTATAAGTCGTTTCAGAGAGCATTTCATTTTAAAAGTTTTTCAACATTCTGTTAAATATATCAGCATACCCTGATAAGTCTGACATAGATCCCAAAATGGGTATTTCTAGAAATAACCATGCCATACAAATTGAAATGTGGATATTATATGAAAATTTTAAAATTTTTGTGTTGTTAAACTTATTTGGAATACATGGTTAAGGGATTAACTACCCCAAATCATTTTAATAGTATAGATTCACCTAAAATTCAATTCAATGGATGAATTTGAATTAGAAGTTAATTGGATTTTGAATTTTAAATTCCATATTCAAAAACTCTCTAGATATATAGGATGCATATATGAAAAGGAATTGGTATTACACTCATGAAGTAATTTTGGAATGTCATGCATATATTAAGAAAGAGATGAATTTGGGATAAATGTAGGGTTTTATTGAATATTGGGATTGATGAAATGAAGTGGAATTAGAATTATTTATATTGAGGATTATATATAAAAGATATAACTTCATTTAATTTTATTATTATATTTGGAATGGAGGATTGAATCATTATGGAGATAACCCATTGTAGTGTTTATTTTATTTCTGATTTGATAATACTCTTGTATGGTTTACCTTATTGTTAAAATATATTTTATACCTCTTAAAATAAGTGTATGGATGAGATGAAGAGGTCATAGAACTTTATTGGGAAATTACATCTTAGTAATTATTATAATAACATACTAGTGAAGTAGTGATTGATCATAATGTCAACACATCATTGATATGTTCTCCATTGAGTTTCCTATTAATGGAAAACCATGTAAAAATTAGTGTAGTCATGAGATTTAATTTTTTATTCTATTTATGATTTTCATAGTATATTCATGTTGTCTTTACTAGTTTTAGAAAAATATCTAGTTAGTTTGAAAAGGAAGAATAAATTTTTAGGCACCCTAGTTCACCCCCCCCCCCTGTTAGATAGTTCAGTGGGACATCTACATTTGAAAAGATGCTACAAAGTAAAAGGTTATCAACTTATTTTTTGGTATAAATTAGCTCATATGTATAATTTCATCAATTTAAAGGGATTTTAATTCTTTCATGGAATTAATTTTCAGATTTAGAAAAACATTATGAGATCCCATCTATGGTCTCTTGGATTATATGTTTATACAACATCAATTAGTGGGATACAAGTAAGTGATCCCGTAGGAGGATCCATCATAGAGGTAGATAAATTAATTTTTAATGATGTTCTTAAGGATAAAAACTCTTGGGTAGGAGTGTTTTAAAACAAAATATATTTTAAGGTTATTGTATTTCCTATATCTAATGTAACATTTGTTAAACAATTTAACATCTATTAAGGTGATATAAATGGGAATGAGGTGAGGTTTAATGTTTTGAAGAAATTATTTTTTTATATGAAAATGAGTCCTATTGAGAATATTGATGCGTTATTTAACTATCTCTCTGAATTAGTAGGTTTCATTAATTTATATGGTCTACAAATCAATGAATCTTATATTATGATGAATATTATAAGGATTTTACCACAAATGTATTATCCAAAAGTGTTTTCACTAAAATAAGTAAATCTTAAAGATTTATCTCTTGATGTTTTTTTGAAAAAAAGTTTGTTTCCTATGAGATGTGAGTGAAGACAAAAATTCATTTTGTAAATTCCAATAAAGAGATATAATTCAAATCATTTGATTAGTTTTTTTAATCATTTGTGAAATATTATTTCATTGATGATTTCCCGTCACTTATTGCATGTAAATTAAAAATAAGTAATATAAAGATGAATGAATCTTTCAACTGCATTTTTTTGTTTATGGTAAAGTTGGATACATCATTATTAGTTGTTTGAAGAAGTTCACTAAAATGGAAGTTATGTATAAATTCTCATAAAAATAAAAGTAAATAGTTTACCCTTATATGAGAAATCAATTCAAGAAATTCATGTTGTAATAGCATTCATAGAAAAGTGTTCATTTGGAACAAATAATAAGATAATAATGAAGATTTATTAAAATTATTTCTAACTAATCTTATATTAATTAATGGTTCCATGATATAATATATAGAAAAATTATAATCCAATATTGAATAATATAATGATAAAAAAGAAGTATTTTTTTATCTTCAGGTGGAATTGGATGGATCCGTTGAAGGGATTGATTTACAGATAATGAAAAATAAGAAAATTTGTGGTGTGTGAAAAGATTAATCATAATATGATTATGAAAATGAATAAAAAAATTATAAAAATTGAAAAATATTAGAATATTTTGAGAATAACCACATTAATATAGATGAACCTTTGAATTATATGTTGATGTTTGAAGAGACATCAATGATCATTGACCATTTAAACTTTTTCCACCAAAAGTAAAATCAAGGGGATTAAAACCCATTAATAATAATTCATTAAATTGAGAAATAATCTTGCATCAAAATTTAAAATAGATATTATTGACATTAATATTTAGTTTGAAACATATTTGGATGATGTGTTGAAGGAAATGGTAGAACCTAACATAAATGTTTTTTGAATACATTATTTGTAATAAAAGACTCAATTATATTGGAAGTGCTAGTCTTAAATATAAAGGTTAAACATCTCATATAAAATATATACTATTGAATGGAACTGGAAGGATAATTAATATAAAAGGTTTTCAACCATTGAAAACATATCAGTATCCTATAATATATACCAAATCATGTGTCATGTGGATAGGTTATCATAAAAGAATAATTTCACTCATAAAGTATCATTTTTTTTATTAAGACATATGATGATCTATTATGGTGGGGTGAAAGATATATGAGATTTAAAGCAACCAGAAGTCAAAAAAAAATCGGAGTTGGAAGATACTCTTTATATGAGAAAGTAAATTCATTTTAGGGTCACTATTTATATTGGATAAGTTTTGTTATGGAGTTGAATATTAGAAGAAAAGAATAATAAGATCTATCAATGGAAATCAAAGGAATATGGATTCTCTAAAATATAATATTATTCCTTTGAAGAATAAGTTTAAACCCATTAAATAAGAATATTTCAATCTAGTTTCATACACTAAAGAAGATGTGGGCAGACCAGAAAAAATATTAACTATGTCAAAGATTTCTTAGAGGGAATGAAGGAAGATAGAGATACACAATTTAACTAAAACCAACCTTGAGAGACACAGATAATAGTAACCGATAGATTCTAAATAAAAATTCTTCATCATATATGAATAGTTTTATAAATTTTTTAAATAATTCTATAGGAATAGTTGATGGTAATATTCACTATGGAAATTATTGAGATTTAAAGATAAATATAAGCTGAAAGACCCATTTTCCTAAAGATGAGTTGAAAAACACTAATGTACTTTATGATAGTGCATTATGAATTAATTTGTTAAGTGTCTGTAAAAATTGTTACTCAATTTTGGAGGTCACATTAAACAGGAAGTGTTAAAACATTAAAGGAAAATATAGGAATCCATTATGAAATATTAGAGATCATATGGAAACTTGTATCATATTAATAGTAGATATGCAACTTGTTTCATTCAAAGTAAGTATATAAATGTGTTTTTAATCATAATAATAGTAATATTAATTAAGAAATAATCTATAATATTACAACTTCAATAGTTGTGATTGATATTAATAATATTAAATGATATTGAGAGAATATCTATGGTGCTTGTGTGAAATAGAGTATTGTGAGATGTTCGTATCGACTAAAGATGATGAGATCATAAAAACTTCTTAATATAATTCACAATGATGTGTGTGGATGTTTAAAAGTTTTTAAAACATGTGGTTAGAGGCATATCAATATTTTTATTAATGATTTTTGAATAATGGGTAGTGTTAAGATCCTTCTAGGAAAAAAAGTATTAATTGAGTGCATTAAGTGGTGTTAAATAAGAGATGAGAGTCAAATTAGAATAATAATTAAACATTTATAGTTTGAAAATGGCACAAAATACACTACTTATAAGGTAGATAATTACTAAAATATACAAAAAACTAAAATATGTAGAAACATCCATGGTGACACTTCAAAACAATGGTGTGGTATAAAGGGGGACTTGGATGGTAAATTATATAGAAAGAAAAATTCTAATAAAAGGTGTAATATCACACTATTTTTTGAAGGAACCGCTGTAACTAGTATTTTACACATTGAGTTGGGTTTTTCTAAACCCCAATGATGGGAAAAATTCATTTGAAATACATAATGGATATAAGACTACATTTTAATAAATTATAGTGTTTTAAAGTAAGTTCTTCCACTAAATAAAATATGGGGATCAACTTAAATATATAGATACTATGAATGAAGTGATATTCATAGGAAAATTATTCCAGATTAAAGTCCATAAATTTAAAAAAAGGTTTAACATAATTATGTAAAGTAATTATGTCAATGTAAAAAAAGTTATATCTAGAAACAATTATGGAAATCTTGATTTCAATTAATTATATAATGAAAAACAATAAAAAAGTTAAAAATTCTAGTAATAAACAATTATAATCAAGAAAAATGGGGTTCAAAAGTTAAATTACTAGATGAGGTCACTATAAAATAAATACAACTAGTGACACCATGAAGAAGAAGGCAAAAATGGGATGTGGTTGATGTGACCAAAATTAGTAGTGATAAAAAGTACATACAGAAACCCAATGAATTATAAATTTAGATAAAACATATTTATTGTCATAGGTGGAGATAACGTTATTTAAATAATAAAGTTATGAAGATTCATGGGTGAATGCTTTCATCAATTATCTGGATCATATTTACAAAAATCAAACATGTGTTCTTATGAATTGATCAAAATATAGCAATTTAATTGGTACAAAATAGGTCTTCAAGAATTTTCTAAATAAATAAGTAAAGTGATCTAGAAAAAAGAAAGGTTAATTTTTATTGGTTATGCTCAAGTTAAAAGAATTAGTGTTGAAGTAATATTTGAACTCTTTGTGATAATGGAATAAATTATATTATTCTAGATAGTTGATCTTTAATTAAAATTTAGAATATAATAAATTTATGTGAAATCAATGTTTTGGAATAGACTATTGAATGGAGATGTTTATATCAAAAAACCAACTGGATGAATGAAATGATGATTCTAAATTATACAAGTCCAATAAAGTCTTATATAGACTAAAATAAGTACCTCGTATATGGTAATCAAGGTTAGAAACATTTGTTAAGAAGCGGGGGTTCATAAGGGGAGGGTTTGATCTTAAACTCTATGTGAAGATTTTAGATGAAGAACAATTCATGTTGATGGTGTTTGTGGAAGACATAATATTTTCAGATAATAAATATGAATAAATTGAAAATTTTACTTAGTTAATGATTTATGAATTTGAAATTTCATTTAATTGTGATTTGATATATTTTCATGGACTAAAAGTACATAAATAAAAGGAAAAAAACATTCATTTTATTGGTGAATTATGCTAAGGATGTATTTAATAAATTCATAATAATGGAGTGCAATACTATTTAAACACTAATCTCTATTTGATTTTTTTTCAAATCAAGTAAAATGTGAGGGAGTAGACTCTATATTGAATATAAATATCATTTGGATTTTTATTTATCTTGCTAATACCATGATGGATATTTTCAATTTTATATATTAATCTGTAAATTTCTAGATCCTCTCAAAGAAATAAAACCTTCATGATATGATTATAATATTGAGGTATGATGAAATAACTCTAATATATTTATTTCTTTTTCAAATAGTATTAATCATGGGTTTTATTTCATATTCCTACATTGATTAGGATGGTGATATTGAAGATCAAAAATCCACAACTAGACGATCATATAACATTTATATGAACATTTTTGGATGGTTGAGAAAGAAAAAAATATATTTTTTTCCTTAAGTAAAACAGAATATGAATATATTTCAGTTACAAAATATTCTATAAAACTTATTTCGATGAGGTAATTATTGAGAAAAAATCAATCAAGGTAACATTTTTGTGTTTTTGGGTTGATTGTGTTTGTTGAAAAAGAAGGTTTCTAAAGTTTTTTGTGGAGTTCCACATAGATTATTGAAAAGTTTTTTGAAAAGTTCCTTGTCATAAAAATGGATTCTCTTGTGGATATATAGAAAATTTTACACAAGGGTGTTGTTTATTAACAATTTTATTTCAAGTCATGATTCAGGATCATCACATCAAAATATGGAAAAAGAAAGTATTTCACACAATTTCTAAAAGTGAGGAAAATATGGGTTTTCATGAAAAAATAGATCGATTTGTGGGTGCCTGTGAAATAGAGTAACACTATAAATAAGACATCAAAACATGAATTTGTGAACATAGAGGAAGTATTTCGATGTTTTTTCATGTAGGATAAGCTGAGTTTATAAATAAGAGGCTACCCATCATTTCAGTAGTTCAATTGTTAGAGAATATTTGGGCTCTGAACTGTTTTTGTGTTGCATAAAAATTTTAGAAGTTGCACGTAAGAATATTTTTGTGACGAAACAAATCAGATTTCTATTGCATATATAAAAGAAATTGTTTGTGAATGACCAAGGGAGGTGCATGAAAAGTGTGAAAGTTGTGTAAAAGTTGGACTTCCTTGAGAATCCGCAATTTTCAATAAGGTTTGGAGTTTTTCAACCAATCACAAATGTTTCTCACAAGATGGTATATTTACATGAATTTTGTTTAAATTGTGAGTGAAATATAGAGTTTTGTGAACAAATAAGGATTTTCCTAGTAAATATGTGGTAAAGTGTTATTAATCAATTGGATGAAAGTGGAACTTAATGATGCTCCAAATTAGGTGTAAAACACATTTATTCATTTGATCAAAAGAATATTAACCAAAAGAAGAAATGAGAACAATTAAATTGAGATAGATGTGATATTTTATTCTATGATTTTTTATATATAGGGAGGGAAAGTGAGTCCACTCAGATCTTTTTAAAGGCAGTGAGCATGGGCATAGAAATGATCTATCCCAAAATTTATTTTGGAAGTGAGCCGTAGTACATTTGGTACATCGACACATTACCATTGTATGCTCCTTGGACATATCCTAGTGAGGGTGAACTAAGTAAAATTTCAATGTAACATTCATGATTTCATTTCTATTCATACATTACTACAGGAAAGGGAGATAATAGTGTTTTGTTAAATAATGGAACAAGATCCGAAGGGGGAGTTTTTTTAATCTGTCTAACCCTAATTCTCTCCCCATATGAGGGTATTTAAAATATTTGGGATTAAAATAATAATTATAAGATATTGGTGATGTGGTGAAATATCCAATGATGATTAAATGTAAAAATAATAGTTCCATTTAAATTAAAAAGTACCATGTTTGATATTATCATACAAATGATATCGATATCAGGCACCACATTATTAAAGAGAAGGTAGAGAATAGTGTTTTGAGGATAGAATATATTGGAACTAATAATCATGTGGTTGATGATATTATAAAGAAACTATTTTCTTATGTATTTGAAACACATAGGATGAACCTCATAGTTCAACCAACCCCATCAAAAAAATAAGGTTCATTTTGTAGCCCTCGGCCTATTATTCTAAATATTATAAATGGATAGTGTTTATACTAATAAGGTAAGTTCATTATAAAAAGAATGTAACCAGGGTTAGATACTATCCATGGGGTGTATGACTTGAAGTTGAATCTGATTATGGGAAATTATGGATAACATGGATGCATTTGATTATTCTTCATGTATCATACACCAATTTTTATTCATGATGGCTTAGATATTAATTAAGTTTTATTTTATAACCTCTGGTTTCATTGAAGATGATAATAAAATGTTTTTTGAAATTAAAAATAGAAGATCCCTTTGAATTTTATTATCACTAAGTGAGATAATCATGATATAGGTGAGGTTACATACCGAATTCCATGGGAGTGTTGTGGAACATGTTTGGTGAATCAAGAATTTTTTTGGGATTATCAAAACATTTTGTTCTACGAGAAGTCCCCCATGGGTGTAGTGGAGGATATAGTGTAATTCATTTTAAAATATATAGTTATTACAAGAATTTTTGAAACATAAAGGTAATTCAAACCATATTATAGCGATGGTTGTGGTGGGTTGAAATTTTTTTTATTAAAATATTGAAATATGAGATATCTATGCCATAGAGATGAGTTTCTCAAATATTAGGATCTCATAGTTGATGTTCAGCATGGAAAACTGACCATTTTATAAGTCTTTTTAGGTCTAATGTTATTATAAATGTTGGACTATATCATAGAAAGTAGGCCAACATGACATGGTAAGTTAAACATAGAGACCAACATTAGTGTTTTTGAGAAATAACTATACCATGGGTTTTCAAATATATAGGTTACATATAGTTATATAAATTTTAGTGATCCTATACTTATTTGGAATTTAGGGCCAAAGGATTAACTACCCAAATTTATTTCATCTAAAATTCAATTCATGGTTTGGATTTTAACTCTAAATTTTTCATGTTTTGGATTTCAAATTTCAAATTCAAACACTCTATGGATATAGATGATTACACTATATAAAATAATAAGTATCCCACAATGGATGAAATAGAGGAATATATTTCATATTTGAAGAAAAAGCAGATGTTTGGATCCATAAAGGATTTAACTGAAGTAAAAAATAAATGAAGTGGAGTAAAATTAATTTATATTGAATATTTGATCTGTATGATAGTGTTTCTTTTTTATTTCAGTAATAGATCTACCAATAAAAAATGAATCTTTACGAATAACACCCATTGTAGTGTTGTTTTTTCTCATCTAATTATACTCATATAAGATGGACATGCATGTTGAATTATTTTATATCTCTTAAATGTAGTGTGTGTAAGAGATTAAGGTGATATGTACCTTTTTTATAAGTTATATCATCTCAAATATAATAATAAGATACTATTGAAGTAGTGTTTAATTGAAATTTAAACACATTTTTTATATGTGCTCCATAGTGTATACTTTTAAAGGTTAACCAAGTAAAAATCAGTGAGTTTATGTGCCTTAATTTAATCATTTTGGTTATTAATTTTATAAAAATATATAAGGTTTCATTTTCCAATATGAGGAAAATATCTAGTTAATTTGAAAGAGGATAAGAAATTATGAAAAAATCTAATTCATCCCCCAATATCCGGTCTATAGTGGGACCTCTAGATATAACATACCATATATAGTTGAAGTAGATAAACCAAATAAGGTGGTTATTTAATGAAATTTTCATCATATCTATCTACCTGAACTTATATTGTCCTGTTTATATGTCACTATTAGTTCAAAATTTCTTTAATTAAAAAATTCATTTGAGCATTAATATAGGATGTATCAGTCTATTTTGTAACTGAGAATTCAATTACACTGAAATTCCCTTACCCTTTTCAATTTCCTATAATGAAAAAAGAGATTTAATATTTAATGAGGAGGCCCAAATGCTCACTACTACGATTGACCTAGGGGGTTCACAAATTCATCACTTTCCCTAAGGTGAATAATGTTTCTTAATGATAGATTATCCTTATTTAATTTGTTTTCAATATTATATTATGAAGAATTTAATGACCCGTTTTTGATATAATTCAATGTTTTGAAACTCAACATGACCAAGTAACTATCAGGGTATTTGAAATCAATAAGTTAATTTGATTTAGAATATATTTTAAAAAGAATAATCATTATATTTGTTTTACCACCTTTTTAAATGGTCTTACAGTTTTGCATCCCATTTATCATGTTTACTTATCACCTTATTATTATTTTGGGATAAGTAATTTCTTACTCATAGTATCTGGGTCTAATAAAATTTCCTAAATTCGTGAGTAATCATTTTTTAGAATAAGTAATGAATAAGAAGACTCTTGTAGCCTTTCTCCCATCCAAGAGAAAATCAATTTCAATTAAAGTATTTCTTTAATTATATAATATTTCATATATCTATATAGTTACAATTGAGAGGTTGGTTAGGATAGAAATGAAACAGACCTATGGGATGAGGTTTATATTTGTAAAATATAATAAAAATAAACAATTCCATTCATTCTCATATTCTAAAATATAGTAATATTTGGGTATCAACCACTCTAGATTCTCATTTCCAAAATTATATTAGATGTGTGGTAATCATCATTGGGGTCGATATTTTTCTAGTGTGATTTAGTTGATTTAGGGTTTATTGAATAGATATTGTTCAAAAAATATATTATAAACAACTGGAAATTTCATTATTTCATCAAACACATCAACTTTAGGATTTCAGGATGGTAAATAATCATAAACATGATTAATGTTCCCTTTATACCACATTCCCATCATTTCAACCAAGGTGATGACATTGTATGTCACCTATGATTTTTTATCACTTATGGGTATTGTATTTTATCTCTTAAATTATCCAAAAATATGAGAAAAAAATTTATAAAATAAGTGCAATATAAATCCCACATCCATGGAAATATACATGGTATATGGACTCCTAGATGATTTGGAACAATACTTTGAGTTTATCTATATCCCAACATTAAAGTTGTTGATAATTCTAGGAAGATAATTAATCTAATAAAATGGAGAGATCTAGAATTATAACTAGCTTAAATTAATATTTAATCACATTAATATGATAATCATACATTTTATGTGTTATAAAATGATAATTGAGTTGGATGATTGTTTCATATATATTTCCCTAGTACCATTACCTAAATTCTTTATTTAGAATATAATAAATAGAAAAATAGTCAGTAACACAAAGCTGATATAGTAAAAATATTCTATCTTCATACAAATCTTCTCATATATTATATGGGATATCCTTAAACATAATGAAAAATTGATCTGATGGACTCACTATGATAAAAAAACATTCTAATAGCTTCTTTTAAGATTATTATTCATCTTTATAATTTTCAACATCTCCCCAACTAATGTGGTAGACATACATAGAATGTACTAAATATAAAAATTGTCAATGTGGATTCAATGGAATATATGAGTCATTACTAATCAATATATAAGATGATGAAACCATATTCAGGTTTAAAATAATATCTTTATAAGAAACCATCCTCATACAAATTAGAGGCTAAGGTGAATCCAGGATAGATACCCTCCTTTGGATTAGAATATGTGACCTCAAAGGTATGCATTCTAGAATTTGGTAAGTCACTAATATCAATTAAGACCAAAAATAATCATTTGTAGATATTATTTGGTAGATAATGATTACCCAACCCCATTGTAAATGTATTAATAGTGGCCTATATGGACTATTAAACTCAGTGAATTTGTTTTAAAAAACCCATAAATCATGGGACCTAAACTCAGATTGTATTTTTTTAATTTTGAATTCATTTTTAGGATACATATATAATAATATTTATTAGGGTCATCATGGATTCATTTAAAGGGGTGAATTAATGAATCGTTTTTATTTCATTCTCCCACTGGAAAACATTTACCAGATATTAAATTCAATGGATAAAATGTTTTTATCACTTTATAATCACTTTAAATTCACAAAAAACATAGAAGGAATAGTGAATTTATATACTTATATATTCAAAACAATTGCTACATCCAATGTATAATTCAAGAAATATGATTCACATGAACCACTAATCAATAAGTATATCAATGAGAATGTTTTATCCATAAACTTTTTTCACATTAAAAAATTTTCCAAACTGATATTTTATTCTATTAAATAATAAAAGAAATTATTAACATTATAAGAGTAAAAATATTTAAACTATATTATGATACTCTATATTTCTACAAATGAGTACCAAGTATTCTCTTTTATTTACATACTAATACTATATTAAAACATCATGTGATAAAAATCCTTGACCAACCAAAATCATTTATACTTATTCACTAATAAATAATGATTCTAGGATAACCTTTTATCTCCAATCATAAAAAATATCCTTAGAACATCACTACCCATACCATAGTGATGAACCCATGGAACTAATTAATGTGTGGTATATTTACGATCAACCAAATATGATAATAATTAGATGTTGTTGAGAATGTTTTTTTGGTTTTAACACCATTTTTTATTTAATTTTAGATAGATGAACTTGTTTGAAGTTAGTTTTAGTGGCTGGTGAAATGCACTAAAAATTTAGAGTTTATTTTTATTGATGAATTTGAATAAATAATATGTATATAAAAGTTATCTAGATTTTATATTGTATATGTTAGAGTTAATTTGAAGAATATGTATGATTTTATAGTGAGTTATTTGTAGAAAATAAAATACGTAAAGGATACACTACGATAAAAGAAAAATGTAAGGGTTTCCCTAATGTAAAAGAAATATAAAATGGTGTCCTCATGAAAAAGGAAATATATATCGGTTTCAAAGATAGTGGACAATTTAAAAATTATCAAGTAAGACTGTAATATATAAAGGTTTGTTTCTCAATAAATATTATATATCACTATTGATGTGTAATGTTAATCCATGGGAATGAGGTTTGGAAATGTATAAAAGACACTTTGGGATACGTAAGATTAAATTTAATGATAAGTAAGAGTCATTATAATTGTCAAAAGAAATATGTATATAGACACATAGGAATATACGTAAGGTTACTCAGAAGATATAAGATTTGAAAAATTACCCTATATAGACTATGATACATAAGAGTTAACAAAAAAATAGACATTATTTTTAAGGGTTGATATGCATGGTTTTATTTGAAAGGGTTTATTTTCAAGGAATAAAATGGAAGGTCAAATTAAAATTTTGATATGTAAGAGTTAATGAATCTTCTTATGAGATATGTAAGAGTAAAAAATACTCATTTATGGGTTTATATTTTATGAAAATGAGTTATCTATAGATTTAAAACTAAATGATACTAATCTATTCTTCATCAATTAAAATGTCATAATTATAGTGGTTGGTCCATTATTAAATATTGGTATGAAGGAGGAATGATATAGAGTATTAGTAAAAGGTTTTTCTCATGTTTGATAATCATATATGGTGATCATTTTTACATATTCATTACTAGTTCAGAAATCAAATTCTTGTGATTTTAGTAAATGTATTATAGGATAATAATAAGTGAGAGAATGTATTTAATTTGATAGAAACTAATATAAAAATATTCTTAGAGAATCATTATGTATTTAATAATAATATAAGAATCAGTTAGATGGGGTATTATCACTACAAGATTTATTTTCATTGAATTTAGATGAAAATAAAAAATATAGGAGAAGGGGATCCTATAAAATACCTATATAAAAGAATAAAAATAAGGGGAAAGAATACAAAGGTATTTAGGAAAGGCTAATATTGTTTATGTACATATTATTATAATTTATGTTTAGATTCATGGGGAATAAGAAGAAGATTGAGAAAGTGGGATTAGTTATCTTGTTCCAAAATAAGGTATTGACGTTAAGTTACTCGAGACAACAAGGCTATCATGCATACAACTTTATCAGAATACACATTGGTCTTCTAATAGAAGTTATTTAGGAAGAATATATCACATATTGATGTTGTGACATTCATGAGTATATAACAAATATTTTTCAGGATTAATTTGGGAGGACCCATTGTACATTAGCGAGAGATATTATAAAAAACTAATAGGGAGTCTATAAACTAGAAGGATCTAGTATTAAGAACTTTTCTAGAGATTGTAAATTATTTTGAATAAATAGCCAACTTTTATTCACTTTTAATATATAGTGGACACTTTTATCTCATACTCAACTCAAATTTAACACGGATTTTTACGTCACATTGGAGGATTAACCATGTAAAAACATTAGTTTTTCTTTCACTTTTATATGTTTCAATAATATTTTTTTATACTGGATTTTTTTTCAATTGATTATTTGTTGGTTTTCAATAAGATTTTGTATGTATGTGAAGCTATGTGGAATTGAGTTCAAATGTATAGAGGGTAATTTTTGAGATTCTAGAAGGAGTATGAACATGCCTTTTTATGGTGTGAAAACAATGGTTCATACTATGAATTGTGTTTTTTTGGAAATTAGTAATGTAACTATGTGCATAAGTGTTAGGATAATAACCCTGCAATATTTTAAATTAAAGAATATTTTTTTCTATATAAGTAAGGATAACAATGAGTGATAATATTTAAAAATTAGTTGAATTTTCAATATAAATGTAATGGTAAATTCTAGAAGAATAGAAAAATGAAGTGAAGTGTTGGCTTAACATTATGCCAGGTAAGAGTTATCCATTCCATGAAGTCATGGGTTTCATTATGATTGGAGTTGATGTTTAGAAAAATGATAATTTCCCTTTATATATAATGGTAAAAAAAATTAACTAATGTTATTGTGTGATGATTCTTAATTTACCAAATATTTATTTCTCATGACATACACTTACTTTAAATCATGTCATGAAGAGATAATGTTAGGTTTTTGTGGTTTTTATTTCTAGATATGATAACAACATATAAGTGAATCATATCAAAATAGGTATAGAGGTTAGAGATATCTATAAGTTTTTACACTATTGTATAATTAATCCTAGAATGATAAAATCAATTACACCATGAAAATTCAACTATGAAGAATGAAGGAAGGTTTTTATTATTAATGATTTGGATATTTTATCGATATAAAAAAGTCATGCTGGAAAGATGCATATTGTTCTATGAAATATCTGATAATTAATGAAACTAATGATGAAACCATATATCCATGACATGATACATGTTTTGAAATCATTGTTATTATAACATGAATAGTTTGAATATAATGGATGAATTTTTATTATTAAAATAGTTATGTGGTTGTTGGGACTGGTCTTAACTATCCAATTAAATTCTTGTAGGTTATATCTATCTAAAGATGGTCTAGGTGATTTATTTTATGAAAAAGAGATCATAAACTAATAGGTAGTTACTTTTTTGAATTTTTAAATCAAAATTATTTAGATATATGAAAATCAATTATATATAAAAAGGAATAATGGGTAATAGATGGATATTGACTAACTTAAATAAAGGAAGGAGTGTTAACCACTAGTGTACTTTATTGAATATTCAGAATTATGAAGTTTTGTGAAATTAGAATATAATATATTAAATATTATTTTTTAATGTAATTTTTTAAAATTCATTTAATATTTGGATGTAAAGAATAAGGTGTTATATTGAACACCCGTTTTTTGTATTTTTTTATCTATGGATGATATCTTCATGAGTTCAACTTATGTTTCATCATTATCATTTTAACTCTATCAGATAATAGTTATAAGAAAATGGGAAGATTCCATGGACCTTGTACAAGTTGTGATCCTATCAAAAATATTGTTATAACAAACTATTGGCGTAGCGATTATTATGAATATCAAAAAATCTTTGATATGTGATCCTCTAATGTAGACCAATGTGGGTCAAAAAAATAAAATTGACATGTGCATGCTTGTTCATATTACTATTTTCAATAATTTATTATCTATTATTATCATAACAAATACAAAGTGTCTTTTATAACATTAAGAAAATTTCTAGTTATTCCAAATAAAATAATAAATTTAAAGACACTATAATTCATCCATTTTTAGGGTGTATAGTGTGACCTTAGTTAATAACAAGTGGTATCAAATAAACATGTTATTTCTTGTAGAATAATTAGAGGAATTTTTTATTATGAAGAATATTGTAAATGAAAAGGGAGGACCTATATTTAATGGATGTAATTTCATAGTATTGAGGATTATAATGATATCTCATTTATGGTCTCTTGGGATTTATTTTTTATTCAGTAGAAGTTCATGGAATTCAAGTAAGTGATTCTATTGAATGGTCAATGATGGAAAAAAACAAGAAATAGAAGAATGATGATGTAAATTCATTGAATGTCTTGTCGAGAGCATTGTGTAACCTGTTATAATTTTAAATGATAGACTTCCAAATTCCCAAAGGAATTTGGGACAAGACATTAAATATCATTGATGGTATCATCAAAGCTAAAGAGGAAAATATATAGTTTTTTTAAATATATTATATTTTTTGAAGTTGAGTTCAAGTTAATTTTTTTGTAATTTCCATAAGTAGTTTTATTGTAGCGGTTGGATAAATTCATCGATTTGGTTATGAAATAAATGATAATAATATCGTGTTGCTATTAAAAAACACACCATTAACAAGCAATGGAATTTTTCAATTCCAGAAAAATCTGATGATAAATTCCATCTTTATCAACTCTAAAATAACCACTGATAAAGGCAGCCCTTTATCACCACTAAAATAAAGTTCTAATACTGGGAACCCTTTGTTAGTGATTTTTTTAGTGCCGATAAATGTTAACCTTTATCATCACTTTATTTTAGCACTGATAAAGGGAAATTTTATCAGTGCTTTAATTTTTATGCTGATAAAAGGTTCCCTTTATTAGTTTATTTTTAGCGATGATAAATGTTTCCCTTTATCAGTGATTTTTTAGTGATAATAAAGTCCCAAAATAAATTGAATAATTAAAAAAATAAAAATAAAATGAGTAAATTAGGAAAAATATAAATCATTTTATTAATTCAATAATTATTGATAAAAATGAATAAATTTAATATACATATATATATTATAAATATTAATAAATATTATATATTAAATATAGATATATAAAATGAATAAGTATAATATATATATAATGTAAATTAAAAACATATTAAGGTCCTATTCATTTTTAATGTTGTTTGATTTTTCAATTTTACCTATATCAGACGTTGTGTGTTGAATTTATTTCAAGTATATACATATACATATATATATATATATATATATATTAATGTATTTTTATATAAACACACACACAAATATATTTATCCGTAATATATAGAAACACAAACACCTAATATTTGTGTAATTTATTAAAATTTTAGTATATTTTAGAATTTCATTTTAACAAGATACATTTAATATATATTATGTTTTTAATTAGTCTATTAATTTTTTTAGTCTCTTTTAGAAGCGCTGATGCTACCTCCTATAAGAAAAGATAGGGGATTATGCCAGGATGGTTGCCCTAAAATTGATCCTGGTAGGGGAGGAAGACTTCTCGTATACTTGTGTGGAAAAGAATGTGTGAACCGTACCTTCCCTACCAAAGACCTGAGGTTCCGGGTCATCTCTTTGAGAAGGGAGAGGCCATGACCCAACCTCCCTCCAAACCAGGAAGTTCCCAACACTATTTTTGGGAGAAATGTCCATGTGACTGTGGATATACAAACCCATAGACACTCCATGAATCCGAACCCCATTGTGAAACAAATGTGGGAAACCTCTAACTGTGGATATGAAAACCCAAATAGGAGACACACTGATGTTCCTTTCCCAAAGTTATGATAATTCAGGAGGTTTTGGTGGAGGCTTCAACTTAGTCCCTTTCAGGTAAGGGAACCAAGGAAAGAGATACCCTGCCATGAATGGATTTTAAAGAGGGTACTTGAGTTGGTACATAGGCATTATACAAATCTCTGTCGCGTTGGTACCTCGTGCAGGTATGCCACGTAGGTACCCCGCATTGATGTACCGCACAGGTATATTGTGCAGGTATGCCACGTTGATGTACCACGTAGTTATATTGCACAGGTATGCTGTGATGATATGGCGCTCAAGTATGCCACACAGATATGAAGCATAGCTAGGAATAATGACCAAAGAATGTATTTCACACAAGAGAACCAAAACTATGTAAAAATTGTAAAATACATTCAAAACACACTTATCCCATTTAATTATCTATTCTCTCATGTTTTAGAGAACTACCTGAGATAATTTGAGGGGTCGTGGAAAAATATCTACGCAATGGGAGCTTTAGAGAGTCTTTTAACTTTTTCAGTCCGTGAAATAGGGAGCCCCAGGGTCCTATTTAAAGGCATGGAGGGGACCTGGTCAAAGGTAAGTCATCCGCGTAGGTCCTCTACGTAGGTCCTCCATGTAGGTCTTCCGTGTAGGGGTGTAAAAATCCATTTTCCACTTAGGTCCTCCATGTAGGTCCTCTACGTAGGTCCCTTTGTGAAATTTATCCATATTCCAATTGCTATAACTTTTGATCTGTAAGTTTGTTTGGGCTCCACGACCAGTCAAATAAAAGGTATTAAATATATCTACAGTTATTGAGATGGTAAATACACCACTTCTTTTTAGAAGAAACTCGGAAATTGAATTTAATGTGTTGACGCCTTTTTATCATCGATCTTGGGAATCAACTGCCTACTCCTGGATGGGGGAATCATTCCACTTGTCCATCGGTATGGAGTAGTATTTTGGAACATAGAAATCAATCCTGCATCTTCTTCCATCATGGTGAAAACAGATTTACTCATACTGGACATTTGTTGTCTATTTGAGAATCATATCTTCACTCTATGGAAAAGTGAATGAAAACACATTTCATGGTGTCTACAAAAGTCTCCCCTTAGAATTTGAATTGTTCAGAATGAAAATAATCTTCTAAGGTAAAATTAGGGAACTTTGACGCATTCCAAAATCATTTTTTTAGATTTGGAGCTACATCAAGTTTGGAAGGATGCTCAAATTTTTTCCTAATCCATGGGGCCTAGAAACCATAGTTTGACTTTTGATAGGGTCATATGGGAAAACCTACATTATTTTCGTCTTTTGACATTTTATTGCTCAATATTTCCTAAACCATACAAAATGTAGGTCTAGTGAGCTAAGATATTGACTTTTTTTAGAGTTCCCTTTGCGGGTTCTCAATCTAATGAGTACCAAGTCTTTTGTTGTTGTCATGAATGTTATACTATAAAGGGATAATATTTAGGGTCAAATAGATTTGACCATAAAATTTGAAATTAGATCCCAAACAAGACTTTGTCGCTACAAATTTCTTTAATATTATTCAAATAGTTCCAAGAAGAATCTTGTGTGATGATTTTTTTATGGTCACCAAATCTAAAACATGTATCAACATAAGAGGATTCATCTCCAAGAACAACATTACCATTATTTGTACAAAACCCGTTATGGGGGTTGTATTATGTAAGAAAAACTATGACATATGCTGCATAGCCAAATAGTGGAATCTTTTGGCTAAGAGTCCTCTTATGTAGGCAACTTATACAAGGCCACATAGGGGCACATACTGCATATTCAAGAAAAATATCACTTTGAAGTTTAACATTTTACTATTGATAGATATGGGAAAATAAGATTTGGGTGACTCAAGACCACAATGGGTGTTTTTTCCATGGAAAGGAATTTAAAGAATGAAAGGGATATTGTATATCAACATATTTCATGAATAGGAAACCCATTTCTATACAAATTTGGTGTATGAGTAATGGTTAAAATTTATCCGAAACGGGAATTTATGATATCATATTATCTAGTTTTAAGTCATAAAGTTAGTACATTATACTATGCAGTTTTATGTCATGCAATGAGGACATTGTACTATGAAGTTTTAAGACATGCAGTGAGGAAATTGGTACTATGTAGTTTTAAGTCATGTATGGAGGACATTGTGTTGGTTTAATTTAAGGTCGTTAGATTTGACCAAAGGTATGAGACTTTCCCAGTTTCTTGATAATTGTTTTGGAACTATAATACCAAATCTAGGTATGGAATGTAAAACTATAAACTATAATTTAAGAATTTTCTAAATCCGAAGAATGGTATGGGAAAAGGGATAAAATCATTAGAGGAAGTCTTTTCCAAGAATGAAGTTTCCAATATTTGAAAAACTTGTTATGGGGGTTGTGTTATGCAGGGACAACTAGGGCTATGCTGCATAGCCAAATAGTAGCATCTTTTGGCTGATAGGCCTGTTATGTAGGCAACTTATGCAAGGTCACCTAAGGGAATGTGATGCATAGTCTGGAAAAAGAGATCTCAAAAGTTTGACATTCTTTTGATAAAAATACGATGAAAGTTTATGGAGATTCATATTTTAGGAAGCACGGAGTTTGGTTTATGGAGAAAGGTACCTAAATATGTAAATGGAATTTTTAATCGAGATTTCTAAATAATCTGAGGAATAGGACCGTTACGAAGGAATGACCCAAACGTAGGAGGTATGGAGTCTGTAGTTTTAGGTCACACAACTATTACCAGAAATAGAAACAGTATATGATATGTGGCCAAGTGATTCCAAGATTATTTAATTTTTCATTGAACACATGGTGAGGGAAATGTGTAAACCATGGTCTTGATACTTTCAGATCAAGAGAAAGATAATGGGACAAGTATACCTGAATGACTGTTTTAAAATATAGATTCTTATTTTCATCAAAGTTTGAAGGGAACAAAGATACTATAACCAAGAACAATGTTACCATTATTTGACAAATCCGTTATTGTGGTTGTGTTATTCAGGGCCAACTAGGGTATATGCTGCATAGACAAATAGTTGAATCTTTTTGCTGATAGGCCTATTATATAGGTAACTTATGCAAGGACACTTTGGGGCACATACTGCATATTCAAGAAAACGAGTTCTTAAATATTAGAAACTCTGTCACCAGAAATAGTAAGGAAGATTATGAGGATATGGAAATATTCAAGATTAAGAGTGTGAAATATAAAAGGGGATTTTGCTCAATGCACATGAGAAATGTTTGAATCAATATTGGAAATGAGTTTAACTTCCTTTAGATAGATCTGACTCATATGTAAAATGGAAACTTTATTTGTTTCCTTTGAATTAATATTGTGATGTGCATTTCTAGGTCATGCAATAAGGATATTACACTATACAGTTTTAAGTCATGAAGTGAGGATATTAATAACCCTATAAGAAATTTAAACACCTTATTTATAAAAAGAATCGTTTTACCCAATTCCTAATCCCATGTGATCTATACTCTGTGTGAGAAACACAGATCAGTTAGGGTTTATTTTAAAATAAAAAGGTGACGTAAATGAAGAATAAGGTTATTATATTTCCATGCATTTTAACGTCATGTGGTAAGGATGAAGATGAAATGATTTGAAAATAAGGACATATTGTAACTTGATTAAGGGATAAATCTCAAATGTCACTATGTGTCTTACTGGGACAAGAATCAAGTCATACATAGTTCTTAAAAAATTCCCTATGTAGGTTTTATTCTTATACAAGTAATAAAGGGTTTTTTATCATGGTTGGGCCCAATATTAGAGATCAATGCATCTCCATGTATCTCATTGAAAATGAGAATCAAGCCATACGTAGTTCTTGAAACAATCATTTCTCACGCCAATAGAGTTTGACATTAATAATGGGGGATTTTGAAACGTTATGATAGAATGGTAAATATTAAAACAAAAAATGGTATAATAACCAAATCATATATATTAAGGAAACACCTTGTATAAATTTGATTCATATACAAGAGAAAAATAAAAGAAAAAAAATATTTTTTGATTGTGGCTGGGCCCAAAATTGGAGATTTAGGCGTCTCAACGTATCTCATTGAAAATGAGAATCAAGATATACATAGTTCTTGAAATAAGGTCTCTATGAATATCTGACTCAGAAATAGGAAAGAGAGGGACTCATGTGCCACTAAGGAGTAGCAATGATGTCAATGATGTTTTCTTATGGAAGCTTCTAATGCCAAATAGAGAAAATGTTAGTTGTACAAATGATGTCATGCAGTTTAACGTCATGCAACAATGACAAATATTCTACGCATTTTAACGTCATGCATCATGGATGCTTATGGTTGTTATGTAGTTTAATGTCTTGCAACTAGGAAATGGGGTTTGTGAAGATTTTAATCTTGCAATAAGGACATAAAGGTTGTGTAGTTTTTAGTCTTGCAGCAAGGGAACTATACTATGCAGTTTTAAGTCTTGTAATGAGGATGTTATACTGTGCAGTTTTAAGTCTTGTAGTGAGGATGTAGAGGTTGTGTAGTTTTTAGTCTTGCATCAAGGAAATTGTACTGTGTGGTTTTAAGTCTTGCAGTGAGGACATTGTACTATGTAGTTTTAAGTCTTGTAGTGAGGATGGTGTACTGTGTAGTTTTTAGTCTTATAGTGAGGACGATGTGTTTAACAACACAAAGTATTTCTTTAAAAAATCTCGTATTGGTTGGAGTTGTAATAAGATCTCCATCCATTTAGATTAAGGCATAAACTTCATTTGAATAGACATTATGTATGGAATAAGGTCCTTCCCACATTGGCTCAAGCTTTGGAGGATTCTTCCCTAGTATCATCGGAGTCCTAAGGACCAACACCAATTCTCCTTGAAGAAAACAATAGAGGAAAACTTTCTTGTTTAAAGCTCGCACTATTCTGTTCTGGTAGAATTATAAATTATGAAAAGTATGCAATATTTTCTCGTCTAATCATTCCAGTTCATTGAACCATTTCTGATACCTCTCATATGTATCAAACTAATCACATATTTCAACTCTGAGTGAAGGCAATTGTATTTCAATTGGAAAAACTGCTTTGGTTTCATATACCAATGAATAAGGAGTTGTTTGGGTAGAAGAACAGGTATTGGTCTGATAATCCAATAAATCATTCAAAAGTTTATTTGGCCATGATTTCTTATCTTTATCCACTATCTTTTGGAGTATATTTGATAGGGTCTTGTTGAAGGTCTCTATCTATCCATTGGCCATCGCATGATAGCAAGATGAATGGTTGGATTTAATATTATGTTCTTGATACAACTTTTTTACCTCTTCAGAAGAAATATGGGTGCCATTGTCCATCAAAATAGTATTATGGACACCAAATCTGGTGATTACATTAGTTTTGACAAAACTAACAATTCTTTTGGATCCGACTTCTTTGAGAGGTATTTCCTCATCCCGTTTAGAGAAGAAGTCAGTAGAAGTAAGGATATATTTGAATTTCTTAGCCATGGATAGAGAATATAGTCCTACTAAATCAATTCCCTATACAGAAAATAGCCAGGAGTATTTAGCATTATGTAGCAACACTAGGGGTTGATGAATGAAGTTGTCATGCACTTGGCAGGGATGACTTTTTTTTGAAATCTTTACAATCCTGCATCATTGAAGGCCAAAAGTATCCAAGCCTTCGGATCTAGTCAGAGAGTCTGTGCCCACACTGGTGAGAACCACATGATTTTGAATGTACTTATTTCATGATAGTCACAGTCTCTTATCCATCAATAGATCTGAATAGGATTCCATCAAATCCTCACTTGTAGAGGATCTTTTGGTGGTCAGGACTATCATAAAGAGTAAAATTGGCCGCACATCGTTGGATCTGTTCTTTTTCAGTCCTATTTGGTGAAAGTACTCCATTTTGAATATATTCTATAATGGATGTTCTCCATCCCATGGTATGACCATATGGTTTATAAATAGGGTTAATTTCATTAATTTCCTCCATTTCGGTTTGAACAAAAGGTGATACCACATGGTGATGGGCTATGCTAATGACTATATCATCCTGATTTGGATCTGCCAAGGCTGTAGATGCATTAGCCAGTACATTTTCTTGGGCATTTTGTGATCGCGGGGCAAAAGACAATGTCAGCTCTGAGGGAAATTCAGCCATTAACCCTCGGACGTAATCATAGAAAGGGATTAACTCTTCTTTTTTGATAGAATATTCCCCATTGATTTTCTTGATTTCCACATCTAAATCACATTTTAACTTTAAGTGATTCATTTGAACATGAAGGGACAATTCTAAACCTATGATGAGAGCCTGATATTCTGCCTCATTGTTGGTACCACCTTCCAATAATATGATGGAATAAGGAAATACTACCTTTTCTGTGGAAATATGGACAATTCCTAACCCAACTTTGTTGAGTTTAGGGTTTTCCATTCTCTTCCCTATTGGACTTCAGGAGGCACCATCAAATTACATTTCCCATGTTTGGGAATTATCTTGAATAGAGAAGACTTCCTCGTTAGGAAGTTCAGTATTTAATGATATATCTTCTGTAGATGGATGCTCAGTGAGGAATTCAGTCAGAGCTTGGCCTTTTATTTCCTTTTGAGGCACAAACAGAATAACAAGCTGTTGAAAAATAACTTCACACCATGCCAGACTCCCTGTAAGAATAGGATGAATGAGGATAAATTTGAGTGGGTTATTTCAAGATACCAATTGGACCTCATGATGTTTTAGGTAGTGCCTCAATTACTGAACTACAAATATTAATGCTTGGCAGCACATTTCAATAATTGAATATCAAGTTTCTGCATCAAGCATTGTTCGACTGAGAAAGTAGAGGTTGTTTTCCATCCCATAATCATTCTTTTGGGTGAGGAAGGCACCTAGTGATCGATCTAAAGATGTAACATAGAGAATAAGTGGTCTTCCTTCAACAGGCAGCATTAATACCAGTGGACTCAAGAGATATTTCATGAGGGTATCAAATGCTTATTGATAGTCTTTGGTCCATTGGTAGGTGACTCCCTTCTTTATTAATCTGATGAAGGTTAAACATTTCTCATCCAAATTGGAGATAAAGCGCCGAATATAGGCCAATTTTTCTTAGATTCCTCTTAATTCTTTCATATTTATAGGAGGTGACATACCAAGGATTGATTTTGTTTTCTCAGGATCAAATTTGATACCATGATGACGTACAATGAAGCCAATGAATTTTACTGAGGTTACCCTGAAAGCACATTTCAAGGGGTTAATATTCAAACTATGTTGCTCAAATTTATGGAATATAGTCTCCAAGTCAGCCAAGTGAATGGAATGTTGTCTAGATTTGACCACCAAATCATCCACATAACATTCAAAAAACTTTCCTAATAAAGGTTTGAATATATGATGCATGGAACGTTGATATGTTTCACCTGCATTCTTTAAGCCAAAGTACATTACCCGATAGAAAAACACACCTTGATGGGCTATGAAGGCTGTAGATAATTCATCCTCTGTGGACATACAGATTTGATTATACCCATAGTATCCATCCATGATGGAAAGATCTTCAGAGCTAGTCATTTCATTAATTAAAAGTTCGGTAATCGAAACTAGAAAATAATATTTAATACAATGCTGATTAAGATATCTGTAATCAAAGAAAACTCTAATTTTACCATTCTTATTTTTCACCGAGAAAATGTTGGCTATCCATTTTGGATATTGAAATTCTCTGACAAAGTTATCCTTTATAATATGATCAACTTTAGCTTCAATTTTAGAGGCATGAGTTGGGTGTGTTCTTCTTGCTGCTTGCTTGAATCCGTGATGTTCTTATGGAAAAACCAAATGATGGGTGAATACATCAAGAGTAAGACCTAGAATTTCTATATAACTCCTCGAAAATATGTCTTGATGTTTCTTTAGAAATGAATTATACACCTATTTCTCTTCAAAGGTCATGGACACACTAATTAGAGTGGGGAATGGATCTTATTCTGTATAGAGATTTATTTATTTAATCTCATCCACAGTGGTAGAGACACCTATCTCAAATGCTGGAGGAGCATCCTTGAGATTTTCTTCTTCTTCTTCATTACAGATTACCTCTTCTGTTTCCAATTTCATAGTAGATGATGAGGGAAAACTCCCAAAGTCAGAAGAGGAGTCGGTATTTGAACATCCTGAATAAGAGGCCACCAAATCTAACCCTACTAATGATGAAGGGTCTTCCATGGGTAATAAAGTGGATATGATAGATTGAGAGTCAATATCTTTTTCTTTCCCTAGCATTACCACAAATTATTCTACTTTGATTGATGAAGTAGAGTCTTGTTGTAGTTCGTTGAATGAAATGAAGACATCTCAATTTAAGCTTCCATCATTGCTTGGTGGATCAATAGTTTCTCCCATGCTATCAGGCTGAGTTACCACAATTGACATTATGGAAGTTATTATAAAAATGATGGGATTTGGTTTTACCCTTTCAATTTGATTTATGGGTAGCACATAATTTGTACTCAAATCTATGAATGGATTTTCTAGGACCTTTTCCAATCCATTTGGAGCATTAACTCTGGTTATTTTCTTTTTTCATGGACTTTATTCCTCTTTTGTGATAAAACACTGCCTCAATGTATTGAGATTCACATGTTTTGAATAGATCCTTGTCACTATAAAACGTTCTGATTTGACCATTGAAACAGTACTTAATACATTGGTGGTATGATGAAGGAATGGCTGCATGTCGATGCATCCAAGGTCTTTTAAGCAGAATGATGAAGGTTGTATCCTGATGAACAACCATGAGATCTGAATTAGACACAAGATTCCAAAATCGTGTTCTGAGTGTAATCTCACCCAGAGTTTTTTAGACATTCTTTTCATATCCTTGCAACATTATAGTGGAAGGAGATAAATTTGATTCAGTCAGGCCCAATCTATGAAGGGTACGAACATGAATGAGTTTGACTCAGGATCCATTATAGATGAAGGCTCATAATATGTCTATGTCATTGATCTTTCCAAAAAAATACAAGGGTCTGATATGTCTATGTACAAAATCATCTTCATCTTCATCTGTAAATGATATGACTGCATGATATTCTGTAGGATCATTCTCTATATGGTAAACCTCAGCAACAGTAACTTTGGTTTCTAACTCTTTATGACTTGACAGAGCCTCAATGAGTGACTCCCGAAGATCTTTTAATAGATTCAAAGCATCTAGAATTGATAACATGTCTAGTAATTATGCCAATTGTTTCAAGACATCATAATTTTGGTCCAAAGCTCTGCGTTTCCTATCATGGGGATGCAGTTTTTGTAGGTGCTTTAGAAATTTATGCTTATGATGTAGATGTATTCTGTGTCGGAGAAGAAGCTGGAAATACTCTTGGCTTCGGTAGATTAGACTAACTAGTTCTATTCACATGCTGAGAAGAAGACGGTGTATCTTTTAATCAGCCTTAAAAAATAATTGTGTCATAACCAAACATGTTTTACCTAGAAGAAACTCCTTGTTCTCTTTGAGCCCGCAAAAGGGCTCTTCCATGAGTTTCTGCCGCATATATGGTTCGATAAGGGGTAGAGTTAAAATGGTGATTTCTAGAATTCCCACATCTTCCCCTATATCCTTGACCTTGGAAACTTCCTCTAGTTCCCCAATAAGGTACAAGGAATTATTTCTCATTATAATCAGAATCACCATTGGTATAAGGATCTATTGAATGGATAACATTAACAGAACCAAATATCAAGTCTTCATTAGACGAATATTTTTATTGACATGTTAATTCTGGTAATTCCGTTTGGCGGGGCGGTGCCTATGTTTCTGAAACAAATGGCATGAAAGCTGCCTAAGTCAAGGACAACTTTGGCCTTAACATGCGCTCACCTTCTTCTGAATTCTCTTTGTCCTTATGATCACTTCAATTCTTTGAGGAATAAATTATTGATGAAGGTGGTTTTACTATGGCAGAAGTGGAGGAAGACACAATTGGTTGTTTCAACTGTGTTCGTAAAATGGTGTGAGTCCGGTTGATCATTTTCATGATCATCCAATCATCATATTTCTGCGCATTTTTACTTTTGACTTCCTACCATTCGCCCTCTTTCTCTGGATCGGTAGCAGTAAGACATTCTACTTGAGCTGATGAACTTTTTAGTTTCACTTGTCCACATTCTACCATCTTTTACAAGAGGTCTTTGAAAACAAAACACTTCTGAATGGGATGTCCCAAAATCTGGTGAAAGGGACAATAATTCGAAAGATCTTTATCTATTTATTTATTTGGTGTCTCTGACCATGGAAAATAAACCAAATTGTTTTCTAGAGGTGAGATGAAGTAACCAGGAACTTGTTCATTCCATAAAGAATAAACATTGTTCTTTAAATCCCCAAATTGTTTCCTACTTTGATCTCTTTGATTATCTTGATAAGGTGGTCATTGCTGGTGGTTCTTAGGAGGCAGAGCCCTTCGGTATGATGAAGGTCTTGAAGTAGAAGCTGGTATAGATGTCTTCTTGAGTGTAATTATAGAAACATGTTCCTTTTCTATACTCATCATTGTATTTGATGTAATTACACGAGTTTTAGCCTTAGTTTCAATAATAGAGTCTTCTATTTGTTGATCAATTAAATTAAGGTCTCGAAACCCTCCTGTGTATTTCACTGGGATCAATTGTGTGAATAACTCATCAGGCATATTTTCCACATAGATTGGCAAAAACTCTTCTTCAAGGAGTGCTATAATTAAGGAATATGTTAATCCTTTCCATCACGTGGAGAAATCAAAAACTCATTCATTCTCCCTTTCTTTACAATTATTAAGATAAAAAAATATCGTCTTTGGTAGCGTTGAGCTTAATTGAAGAAGGAATTTCTAACAGAGATCTTTCCACCCAGTAATTGATCGAGACTATAAACTTTTATACCATAAAAAATTCCGCCCCTATAATGATTGAACAAAACACTTATACTTAACTTCTTATTATTATTGAGAAGTTCCCATCATGGGATTACAATGAGAAACAAAATGTGTTAAGTGTTTTTTCGGATCTCATGAACCATTGATGATTGGGAATGTGGTATTCAAAAAATTGGTGGGGGTAGAATTGCATCCACCCATTAAGTTTAAGCTCTCTTTTCTGGCTGAACTGGTGAATGTAGTTCCTCTATAGCTTCCAATCGAGTCTTTAATGCCTCAATTGTGGTCATAAGAATTTTTGGAACATCTGGATGAGCTGGAACTTGTGTAGGTATAGCAACTGGAGCTTGAGCTAGTGTGATGACTAACAAAACCACTAATGGTGGTGCTGATATTTTCCTTGGATCACCCACGGGAATCGGCCTATCCGGATGTATATGGTTCTACCTTGACTATGTATCTTTTAAAGATAATTCATTATCCACATCTATAATTACTAAAATTCCTCTTTGCTGAGGAGATCCTATAGGATGTTCAAGTTGAGGACTTTCCTGGAGAGTACGTCTAGCAGAAATGTTGCTTCGAAGTAACTCCTTATTGAGTCTTTTCAACTCCATCATTTCCTCTTATTACTGTGAAAATATCTCTTCAAGTGAAAGAGATTGACCTTATCTAGTGGAAAAGTGATATGAAAGCTGACTTTTTTCCTTTCCCCTTGTTAGATGCCTTTCGGAGGGGTGTGAGTTGGTTATTTGAAGGCATACCTAGATTCTGGGTAAGCCTCTAATTTCAGGTATGTACACGTTATTCATTTTCCTCAGTGTGTATTGTATTATGGAAAAGAACTTCATTTTCTGATTCCCCTAAACTGGACTCATTTTCTAGAAGATCTTCTGTAGTGGTATTAATGAAATTCATTGGCACATAATTCATCGATGGCATTCTGTCATTATTTTTGAAATATCATCTCCTTTTTTATCTTCCATGAGACTATGTTCTCCTATCTGATGAATTCCCGAGAACTTTTTAGCAAACAGTAACTTAAAGGGAATCCATGGATAATTCAGTTGTCCACTTTCCTTGTGGCTTCTTCCCTAATCGGGATAAAACTGACTTCCATTGAAGAGGGGATTACAAATGTGAAAAATCCTCCAGCCCTGCAGGCTGGGGCTATTTCTGTTCTTCTTCTTCAAATCTCTAAACATTATTTAATGAATTTTAAGGATGAATTAAATGATCACACATCCTTGTAAGCTGGGGTGATTTTTGAACTACAATAGATGAAATTTGTGCAACTTCTCTTCTGGTTTTGCAAATTTTGGTTCAGACATTAGTTGGGTTCATTATCCAACTACCACTCAAATTACCTATTTCAAAAGATCACATTTCTATTTTAGACATTTTTATTCTCTAACACCTGACATCCTCTAAACGGGATGCCTACTCAAGATTTTAATATTCTTGATGTAAAAATAACACAACAAATTCTTTTCTTTGGGCCTGACTCTGATGAGAGTTGGTTGAGTCCTGTTCTTGATCATACATTTGATTACATACGAAATCTCTTGATTGTGGCTGACCGTGGGCAATAACATTACATGATACCAATTTTGATGGACTTTGTTGATTTTGTAGTGTAGTGAAATGCAATGCTCCATGTACACCCCATCCTCTGATACGAACGATAGATGGGGAATTGAAAATTAACTAGCTTATCCTCTTTAGAGTATTGAGGAATGCATGCTGAAGGATTCTCTGCTATTTTTTAACTTTTGAATTTTGGAAAACTAAGAGAGATGACAAGTAAATTTGGCACTGAAACCCTTCTATTACCTTTACATGATTTTGATATTCATCATATGGTAATAATTTGGTTTTCAAATGATGAAAATTCTTCCATAAATTGAGATTAATATCATGATTGAAATCTTCTGTCATCAATTCTGGAATGTTATACTGAGAATTTACCAAAGTCCAGAACAAGACTGGTAATTCTCCTTTAGCCAATTTTTTCTACATGTTTAACACATCTTCATCATCTTTCACTAGAGGTTTCCCCACTTGGTCTGACTAAAGAGGATTCTCTATATGAGAATACAAATGAACCAAGGGAGGTTCATAGAATGATTGTTCCCTTTAGATGTCTTCTAGTTGATAAAGTGTTTCACCTGTCAATGACAAGGAATAAGACATGACTGGCCTTGTGTTTTCAATTGCCTCAAGATTAGAGGGATTTCTCATCGCTACATTTCCAATTATAGAATTGTTTTTATGATGCGAAATACTACTGCGGAGAGGACTTTCGCAGTGAATGACATCATGGGGAGGATCACCATGATGGATTACAGCAAGTGATAAATCTTTTTGTTCCTTGGTCTTCTGTCCACATGGAGGGTTGTTATGGATCTCATCTAGAGATAGGCACTCTGTATTGATAGAATTTTTATTAATCAAGCCTTTATTATGATGTGTTCGATGAGTAACTTCAGAATTACTACTACCACTCCCATAATTTGGTAACAAGAGGATAGGATCTTGAGCTGCAACAGATAAATGTCTGAGGGCTTCAAGAACTCCAGCATTAAGAAGAGCCAAATTGTTGCTTGACTCTTGATTTTCCAACAGTGTCTGGCGAGACTTATTTTTAGATAATCTCTTGTACTTAGTTGGGGCCACTTGCTTGGAAAAGTGGTTATCATGGGTAGGTATATGTGTCTGCCTTGGAGTGGTTACTGAAACATACCGATTATCTCCAATTAGAAAGGGTGTATGTTCTTGATCTTAATGTTCATATGATATGGGGGAGTATTCCCCATGCCTCTCCTAGACTAGAAGAGAGTTATGTATCTTCTCTCGGATGTAATGAAAATGTGTCATCCCATGTGTGGGGACAAATGAATGTGTATGTTTCCCTGGTACTGCTAAAGTTTTTGTTATAATATATGGGCACGCTTCTAGAATATGAGCAGGGTTTTGCATATTCCCTTTCACCATTGATAAGATGTGTTTGGTGACTTTAGTGATCGGAATGGGAATATACATCCATTCAATATTTGGAGTAAGTGTATGTGCCTGCTCCTGTCCTTCTTTTCCTATCAATGGTTATTGACAGTACTCATTCATGGGGGCATAGAGTTTAGTCTGCCCCAAATTTTTCATCGGATCATTCCGAATGACTTCTCTGGGTGCTACCAAAAGATACTATTGGAAGACTTGATGAACATTAGCAAGTGTATGTGCATTCTAGCTATTTCTCGTCAAGTATGGTTGACTAACTTCTTTAAATAGTGGAAGATGAGACTGCTGATAGAATTGGTGATTGTAAATATGTGTATGTTCATGTTTACCAGTTTCCACCATATTGGATTAACGAGCTTCTTTAAATGCAATCAAACGAGCCTTCTGACTGGCTGATGACTTGTAAGAAGGTGTATGTGCCTATTCATGGTACTCCACCAGGTTTATCTGGTGGGAGTGGTGGGTTACTTCTAGAAAAGTCTTCTGGGAAGTAAAATTAGGACGGATGGGTGTATGTGATCATTTTTTGTTTTCCATCAAGTTAGGTTGATGGGATTCTCTAGAAGGGGTATAGATAAGAACCTACTCCCTGTTGACCAGATGTTGTCCTTGGTGGTTCTTCTTTTGTGCATGGGTCTAAGATACCTGGTCCGAACGTCTAAAGAAAACACCCCCATCATGTTAAGGGTTCACTACCGTGCAATTCTAGTGGCAATTGCTATTTGGAGTCATCAAGAAGACTTCTTCATTTTTGAATTGAGGCCTTAAGTGAGCTCTTGATCCAACACTCTATAGTATGGGAGGAATTCATTATTGTGTTCTGAGGATAAGGGCCCGAAACGGTTGAAGATGGTAGTTTGCACCGTCTGCTTCTTGATCATTAGTCTTCGTTGGCTAGATGATCGAGGATTTTTATTGACCTGGAGGGTCTGTCGAGCAGCTTCCAAAGTCGGAATTGTACTGTGTTGATGGTACTCCTTTACTAGCACGTTAGAGACCTAGAATTGAAGATGTTGGTTTGGTGATGATGTCCTTCCCGTGGATGGGGATCCAGCTTTAGTAGCGGTCCGAAAGTTCACATATGTTGTTTTGAAGATGGACACTTTGGAGGGAAGGGAATTCTGAGAAAAAATTGAAACAACCACCAACTCCATTAAAGAAACATCTTTTTTAGATGGATAAATTCATGATTGATTCCTTTGTCTGGCCTTCATTTATCAACTTATAGGGTCCAAAAAGTTGGGTAACATTATTAACTTGGTTAAGTATTCATGCTGGGTTCACCATTTTTGTTACGTAGTTCCTTGAAACATGTATTCTAATTTTATTAATCACTGCTTCCAGGAAGTTTCCATTGGATTTATTTATATAACCAGAAACTTCCAACAGTTATTTATCCAAAGGGTACCTAGTTTCCAAAGTCAGGTGTTCGTTATGTTTGAACTTTACGATACTTATGAATGTGAATTCTTCGAGAGTATGGGAGGTCAGACTCATCACACCCTTTTGAGGGGAATTATTGTCTACTCTGGGGCTCTCTTTGTAAATTTAATATATTTTCATGAATCCTTATTAATTCACCAGGAATCACATAAGTTTCCCTTGGAAATTTCAATCACTTATTAACATGTGTAAATTTATAATTATCAGTATGTGTTCATGTTTCTTCATTAATGGAGATATCCATGTGTATTCGAGGTTCTCCAACAATGGTATCCTCTAATATACTCTTTAAAAATTATTTTAATCATCAATATGATGATACTATTTTTTAATCCACTCAGTGGGGAACTTTAGAATTTATTGTCATCCAGGGAGATGAAGTTCCGGTTGGATCTTGGGATCATTCCCATAAAATAGTCTACCTACGTATCCTTGTAAAACGAATCATAACCCTTGTAGTTATGTGCCACCGAATGGGACACATTGTACCTTTTAAGGTCATGTGATATGGACCCAGTCGTACAGTTTAATGTCATGTGGTATGGACATCTAAGGGGAAGATGCTTAGTTCATGTTTGGTGTGAGACATATGTTAAAACAGCCCAAGGAACATGGAAAAGTTATGGGTTTCCAAGTAATATTAGACCCTGTTGGGAATAAGGCCTAAGGAGAACAAGGTTGATGTGAAGTGTTGGGTTTTAACCTCAATGAGGATTCCAACATATCCCATGTGGATTAGAATCAAAGCCCACATAGTTCGATTAGTCTCGTAGTAGAATATGGTCCTTTGAGAGAAATCAGTTTGGGCTTAATTCCTTAAAAGGATGCCTTGGTGATTTGAGGGGTTTAATTTGAGGCTTATTCTTGAGGAGGATGCCTAGATTAATGGAATCATGGTTGGATTCTTGAAGAGGATATCCAGTGAGCTCGGTCCTTACAAGGGATTCCTATGTATCCGGGTTTGAACAAGAATCAGAGTTCTCATAGTTCATTCAATTGTGCAAATGTTGTGACCATGAAAAATCTATAATCCCACGTGATTCATGCTCAGTGTGAGAAACAAGAGGTTATCAAAGATTCAAAAAAGGCATTCACACTTTCAAATTTTTCCTCCTCCGCTAGTGGAAGAGGGTGCACCTATGGTGGGAAGGGTGGACAAGGGCGAGGTGATGAGCATTCCCTATGTTCGATTTACATTGGAAAAAGGTCCAATGTAATGAGTAAAGAAAGAAGGTTAGGGGCTTAAACCAAGATGGATTCCCATGGAGACAAAGCGCAACAGGAGAGGGAAAGGGTAACAAGAGTCCATGTGCCCATCTCCCCTCTGGTATTTGGCACTGGAGAAAAAGGAGGAGCGCTGATGCTACCTCCTACAATAAAAGCTCGGGGCTTATGCCAGGATGGTTGGCCTAAAATTGATCCTAGTAGGGTAGGGAGACTTCTCAAATACTTACGTGGAAATTAAAATATGAACTGTACCTTCCCTACCAGATACCTGAGGTTCTGAGTCATCTCTTCGAGAAGGGAGAGGCCAGGACCCAACCCCCCTCCAAACCGGGAACTTCCCAACACTGTTTCTGGGAGAAAGGTCTATGTGAATGTGGATATAAAAACCCACAGAAACTCCATAAATCCTATCCCATTGTGAAACAAAATGTGGGAAACCTCTGAATTTGGATATACAAACCCAAATAGAATACACGTAGATGTGTATTTACCAAAGGTTTGATAAGTCAGGAGGTTTTGGTGGAGGCTTCAACTTAGCCCCTTTCAGATAAGGGAACCAAGGAAGGATATTCCCTTCCATGAATGGATTTTAAAGAGGTTACCTTAAGTTGGTTCGTAGGATTTATACCAAGCTCTACTATGTAGGTACCTCGCGCAGGTATGTCGCGTAGGTACCCCATGTTGATATACAATTAAGGTATATTTCACAGGTATGCCACATAGATATGGCGCGCAGGTATTCCACATAGGTATAAATGATGCTTGAAGAATGTATTTCACATAGGAGAACCAATCCTATTTAAAAATTGTAAAAGTCTTTCAAAACACATTTATCCCATTTAATTATCTCTTATCTCGTGTTTTAGAGAGCTACCTGAGACAATTTGAGGGATATTTGCGAAAGAGCTATACAATGGGAGCTTCAGAGAGACTTTTAACATTTTTAGTCTATGAAATGGGGAGCCCAAGGGACCTATTTATAGGCATGTAGGTGACCTGGTTGTAATGAAGTCATCCGCATAGGTCCTATGCATATGTTCTCCATGTTGGTATTCCGCGTAGGGGTGTAAAAATTCATTTGTTGTGTAGGTCATCCATGTAGGTCCTCCTCGTAGGTACCTTTGTGTAATTTATCCATCTTCCAAGTGCCATAACTTTTGATCTGTAAGTTTTTTTGGGCTCTGCGACCAGTAAAATTGAAGATCTTGAAGAGGTCTACACTTCATGAGATTGTAAATACTCCATGTCTTCTTAAAAGAAACTTAGAAATTTAATTTCATGTGTCGATTCCTTTTTACCATCGATCTTAGGAATCCACTACCTACTCCATGATGGGGGAATCATTCCACTTATCCATCAGTATAGAGTAGTATTTTGGCACATAGTAATCAATATTGTGTCTTCTTCCTTCATGGTGAAATCATATTTACTCATACTTTTCATTTGTCTTCTATTTGAGAATCACATCATCACTCTATAAAAAAGTGAATGAAAATACATTTCATGGTGTCTAAAAATATATTTTTAATGGTTTAGATCTTTATTTCCTATAAGTTATGTAATTTGTTATCTATTTCCAAAATGCACAAAATATAGATATGATCCCCTTATTTTAATAACCCTTTGTTTCATTACATAGCCTAACCTCTCTTCTTCTTTGATAACTGTTTATCACCAGGTTGAGGCGCCAGTACTCCTTTAGTGATCATAGGATGATACCATAAAACTCATAAGTGGTATCAGAGACTTGTTCTTCAAGGACTCAATGTATTAATCTTTTAGTCTTTTGAATAAATAAATGTCATATTTTATTATCTCAATATCATATATTATGATATATAGGATTTCTTTGTTCAGCCATAGCATATGGCTATTATATATCATATGGTATGAAATATATAAAATCTATGGATTTGAACTATGTTTTATCATACAATTTATGATATCATAAATATGACTCTATCTATGGGTTGTGTGAAAATAGAGGATCAAAGAAAAAATAAAACATCACCTCAATTTCTAAATATGATAAAAGAAATATGATATCTCCTATCATATTTGGTGAGAGAAGTCAAAAGTTTCATCATAGAATATTATTGATTTGTGGGAATACCTCTCTCCTATATTATATTTTACAACTCATAATATCATTATTAGTTGAAAATTTTGACATTCCTAGAGGTAATTTTAGGTCTACTTCAAGCTATGTGGTATAATTTTCAATGATGGGAATTATCTATAGTTCATATAAGATTTTATGGTAATATATCATAATAATAAATTTATAACTTCATTAAATATATTCATTTCATTTATAAGAGTAAAAATATTCTAGATAAATATTGAGAATTAGTTGAAAAAATATCCCTTGAAATGGAGGTATGTTATCGGAGGGATCTTATGGTGGATTAAAAAATATCCAAAATTGGAAGTTGGGGTATCCTTGAGTAGGAAAAAGTGATGTCCAATATAGGTGGGGGGAGATTCATTTCTTCAAGACCATTATAGTGGAGGTATTCCAATTCCTCTTCAACTGAGGAGACATTTTTAGTGATTCCATTTGTGTAGGTTCCTAAGACACTTTAATCCTTAGATGCTTGATTGTCTTCCATCTCTTGATGATGGATTGGACTCCCTCTTTCAAACTATCCTTCATCACAATATCAATATTTGTAAGGCAATCAAGAATCTAAGGATGGATAAAAATAAAGGTACTGCACGTTAGTTGTACATTATTATTGAAGTATTATATCTCTATTCAATATGGTAATAATTTTCATGAAATGTGGATGAAATTGTAGAATTATATGAATCAAGTGTATTTTATTGTTGTTATTCAAGAAAAATTAAATGTTTGACTACTCATACAGGAAATGTCTTCTGAACATGATGATTTTTTCAATCCCAAGGAAGAATGGACTGTTGATGATGAAACTGTGAAATTATTAGGGGATCAACAACATGTTGATGAAAAAAATAAAAAAAACAAGAACGATGCAGTATCACAATTTTGAATAAAATTTTCAAGGCAAGGAGTCATGGTATAAAATTTGAGGTTGGATGGAATCAACACGGCCAACCTATAAACCCAAACAATTCAACATTAATTCATTATCTTGGGGTCACAATGATGATTAATGTTCCAATTGATATTGACTTATGGTGCCATGTATAACCTGTAACAAAGGAAATACTTTGAAAAGATATAATGGTGATGTTAAAATATACTTTATCTATTTTACTAAAAAAATATATAATGAAATATTGTTTTAGTTTTCATTATTCTATGAATACTTATTTTATTTTAGAATATCTTTTTACGATTTTTTTCTAATGACCACTGGAAAATCTGATAGAGGCTACCAGACTCTTCTGAAGAAAGTTACTTCTTAGGGATACTGAGGGGAAAATAAATCCTCACCCACCACTTAGTTATAGACACATTATAACGCATGAAACATGGATATATTTATGAAATATTCATAATGAGAAATCATTTATGGTACATTTTAGTCAATAATATATTATTTTACATTATTTATTTTATCCAAATTAATTCAAAATTTTTAATTTATTTAATATAAAAGGATTTCTGAAAATAAATAATTTGCATCAAAACCAATGTACCCCTATTAAAAATTAAGGATGGGTTATAATTCATTATATAAGAAGTTGGTATGTATTTTAAATGAATAATAAAAGTTTAATTATGTGATATGAAACAACATATGTTACATTTTTTATATGAATCTTGATGAATCAAAACTTGAAGCCACTTTCATCCAACATCATGTGCTGCGGAAGGAGGCTCATGTATATAAGGATGGTATATTAGCTTATAAAAATACAAAAGTTTTATGTGAAGCATGTGTAAGTATGACATAATTTTAATTCTTTATGATTTATAAAATTATTACATAAAAATAAATATGTTCATATTTGTATATGGTTTAGACATAATAATCACCAATGGTTGTACTAGAAGAAGAGATACTTTTAGAAGCATTGAATTGTCCTAAAAAATATAGTCGCATTATGGGATTATGTTTTGGAGTCTCTCCTAAAACATATGTCAAGAATATAAAACCACATGAAGATACATATAATATGGTGAGATGAATGAATACACAAATAAACTCACTAAAAGATATTATTTTGTGGTCTAGTTTGGTATAAGAAAGGATCAAAGTGAAATGGTGGAGGAGAAAAGATCCTCAAATGAATGAAATGATCCCACTAGATTTGAGGCCAGTCATTCCCACCAACTGCATACCTTACCAAAGGTAATAAATTTTTTCATGACTCGTTCTCCTAAATGTGAATAAAAAAAATTTATATAACTTTATATTACTAAAAATTTGTAGGGTAAAATTTTATGTGATTTTTATCTGTCAACACCCACATAATTCTATGTTGTGATGGGTATATTATAAAATATCCCAAGAGACAAGATAAAAAATCAACCCCTCCCAACAAATCACAAGAGAGTGGGGATTGAGGTAGCTTATGAGTCGACTGATGAATTTCTTATTCCACTGGGTGGTCCAGATATTACAAAGGTTAAAGCTATACCTGGAGCTTTCATAGCATGGCCATCTAATATTATAAAGATACACGATGTAATTCATTAAAAAAATCATAAGAAAAAACATGTAGTGGTTTATGAGAAAAGTTATGAATTGAGGTATGATATTACAGATGAATAAATTAGTACATAAATGAAAGGTTGAATCAAGAAAATCTAGTGAATCAACCAAGAAAAAAAATGACCTTTTGAGAGTACCTTCTCCCCACCAGTTCAAAAGCAATATTTATTAACATTGCAACTTCATGCAATGACCACATTTAATGGTAAAACTATGTCTTTCATTGAATATGAAGAAGACATATATGGAGTTTCCTTTACATATGTAATTGTTCTCGAGACTTTAACTGAGATTCTCAATCATGAATGGTTGGGAATCTCAGTTGTGAATACATACATAAGGTACATTTTCATAATATTTCATTCCAAATAGTGAGTTAAATATGTTTATTAAAGTTAAAAACTATTCATATTTTGTACAGGTTTTTATATTACAACTATATAAAGGTAAGATAGTACGAAGCATGATTTGGATTCATTAATCCTTGAATCATTTGTATGCAAGAACATACATTGAATAAGGATTAAATAGAGAAGAAAAAAGATGAGTTACTTAAAGCATTTAACAAAAAATCATCAGATGATAGACTCCTTTTGATACCAATAATGAAAAGGTAAAACTCTACGATCTAATCACATAAAATATTTTTTTATGTTTTTCATTATGTAAATTTTTTTATTTTTTTAGGAAGCACTGGATATTGATAGAAGTCGACATAGACACCCAAAATATTTATTTTTTGGATTCAATTCAGGGATTTCCAACCAACTGACCACACATGATGTGTATTGTGAATATGAAATACACTACAACAAACATTTTATAGATAACGTTTTAATTATATGTTAGGTATGTGTTTTAATGATAATTTTTTTTGATAGGTAGGTCGCTAAATACAGGTTAGAACATAGAATGAAGTCTGTTTTTGAATAGATAAAGCCTATGGATTACTATAATTGGAAAAAAATTAAGTTATATATAGAAATATTTAACTATCAAAACATTTCAAAGAAATTACTTACTTTGGTCATTGTTTCTGCAATATATAGAAAAAGATAATGGAATCAATTTTGGTTATTATGCTTTTAAATTTATGACAGAAGTCATAAATCATGAAAAGACCATCACCCCCCAACAGAAAATTTATGAAGGTAATTACAATTTCATTAAATATATTTCATAGACATTTTATTACCTATATTTTCTCAGTACTATCATGATTGCTAACAAATGAGTTACTCAAAAGAATAAATCAATTTGTTTAAAGACGAGTGGGTAGCGTAATTTTTGTTAGAATGTATGCCAACAAAAAATTTAGTTGATTACATACTATGTTTTTGATCTAGTATGAGTTATGACCTTCGAAAATATTTTGGGGTGTGAAGCATTACTGTCATAATGATTTTATATTATTTTGGATATCCTTCTCAAGGAGAAGAGTAATGGAGGAAATTTATTTGTTTAGAATCACTAACCTGAAAAAAATATAATTATTGGGAAAACATAGAGGTGGAGTCATAGGCAGAGTCATTAATGGAGGTAGAGGCAAGGGTGGAGGTAGAGTCGGAGTTGGAGACCAACGTGGAGGAGGAGGTAGAGGCGAAGACCAAGGTGGAGACCGAGGCATAGAAGGATAAGAAGTCCTGGGTTGAAAACAATAAAATTGTTTGGAAATGAAGTAGAATAAGGATCATACCATGATTATGTTTTAGAACAATTTTTAAAAAGTTCACGCAAAACTTGTCACTTAAGATAATATCCATTGTGCGTCTTTCCAATTTAAAATGACATTTTAGTTGAAAACAAAAGTAAAGTAATCAAATCCAAGAAAAAACATTATGATTGTTTTGGTACTTTAGAAAAATTATATATAAAACATTTCTAATGTTTAGGGATCATTAGCACCTAAATCTGATGCACAGTGTGATCGATATGACTCTAAGTGTTCGTTATCAGTTTAAAATAGACATTTTAATACAAAAATCTTTTACTCATTAAAACCAAGAAAACATGCACAGATTTTCTTGATAATCTGGGATAATGATTCATAATTCATTTGTGATGTGTATAAATTAGTCTCATATCAAACCCACACATGATTCCACATGTATGTATTAAAGTGTGTGTTTCTAATTTAAAATGACATTTTAGAAAAAAAACACACATGACATACTCAAAACCAAGGAAACACATTATAATTATTTTGATACATTATGAAAATGATCCTTAAGTCATTCAGGACATGTAAAATTTATCCCCACCTCAATATAATTCATGGTGTGACTAGTATGGCTCCATTATCCCTTTTTATTCAAAATTTACATTAATTGTAGTAAAAAAAATCACATACTCAAAACCAAGAAAATGCATTCAGATTGTTTTGGTACTTTAATAAAATTATCCATATGTCACTTGTGATTTGTAGGGATTAGACTCACCTCAATCTGATGCACGGTGTGACTAGTATGACTCCAAGTGCATCTTTTTATTCAAAACTAACAATACTTTTTTTAAAAATAACTTACATACTCCAAACCGAGCAAACAAAATATGATTTTTTTGGTACTTTAGGAAAATGATCCCTAGGTCATGTGTGATGTGTATGAATCAGTCAAACCTAAATTAGACTCACGGTGTAAGCATTATGACTCCAATTGCACCTTTTTATTCAAAAGTTACATTAATTTTAGTAAAAAAACAAGTTACATACTCTATAATGTTGTTTTCTTTTTATTTTATTTGTGTTAGAATTTTTTTCATTTAAATTCTGTATTTGTATATTATTTTGGTAATTTTTTATTGTTTCTATTAATGTGTTGTGTTGTTATAGCACACTACACCTGTTTCTAGTGATATAGTGTGATGCAACATCACACTGAAGTTTTCACCTTTATCAGTGCTAATAAATGCACAGAAAAAAGTATGATTTATCAGTGATTTTAGAGGCACTAATAAAGTCTATCGTTATTGGCACTTTTAAAATCACTGATAAATTATACTTTAAGAGCACTTTTTAAAAAATTGATAAAGTATATATTTATTAGAGCTAAATAAAAGCGCTGATAAATGGGATCTTTTATCAGTTCTTTGAAAATTACTGATAATAGTGTGATTTATCAGTGCTTTTATTTGAACATATAAATATACCCTTTATCGCTTGTTTTTTAGTGCTGATAAAATCCAGGTACTTTTAACCATGCTAAGTTATTCATTGATTTTATAATGCTGATAAAGGTCGATTCTAGAGCTGTTAAAGGTGTGTTTTATAATAGTATATATATGATATTGTGAATATTACAACTAATTTACATTTAAAAAGGTTCCAAATTTTAAGAGTTAAATCTTTCAGAATTATCTATTGATTATCTACACTGAAAAATGTCCACATGTGAATTATGATTAAATACTGAAACCAATACATAACTTATTTATAATGAAATTTCATTTAGATAAATAAATAAAAAATAGGTTTAGGAGGATAAAAATGAATAATTTTTTAATAATGATTTTTGTTCACTTGTCATAATGAATATTAAGATATATAATTGGATATATAAGGGAAATGTATGACTAGAATGTTTTATTTGTTGAAAAATTAGACACATCCCTAATAATTTTCCCAAGATATTTGATAAAAAGGATAGTAAATTTTAATTAACATAAAAACAAAGAAAGGTGTTCCCCTTAGAAGGAACATTTATTTAGGAAATGAAAATGGATTTAAATTTTACAGAATGATATTTGATAAAAAAATATGAAGTAGATGCTAAGGAATATCCTCTATAAGGTGATAAAACTATGTTTATCTCATATATAGAAGATGAAATGATGAATTTAGTGGAGATGTAGAAATCAGTGATAGAGGTGGATGATCAACTAGAAGGATTTTTTGATACCAAGGTCAAATTAAAAGGAGTTATTAAGGATATTTATTTAAAAAATAAATAGTTATAATAAGATTGATATATCGTTGAAGGAATAATAAAATTATTTTGATAATCCTGAAGAACCAGTTAACAATCTTGATATTTCTTTTAAAGATATATCTATGGAGGAGAAGGTAAATAGGATTTAAACACACTATTATAACATTATATATTTGAGAAATAATCTTGGGTTAGAAATAAAAATAGATGGTTGAAATAAAAATTTATAGTCGGGTAAGTTTTTAGATGAATTTTTAAAAAAAAGTGTTCAATAAGGTATAAATTTTTTATTTAAACTGTTTAATTATCAAGTAAACATTTTACACATAAAATATTCCTTGGATATAATTCTGAATCCTCAAAATCAAAGTTAGTAAATGTAAATAATAAAGGGAAACAAATGAAAATATAAAGTTATCAATCACCAAGAAAATAATCATAATTAATGAGTTTTTTTAAATTAAAGAATATGTGAAGAGATATAAGTAATATTATTTTCCTCTGACTATGTTCCAAATCTATGCCTAGATAGTCCACACTAGACTTATTCAGATAAATTTTAAAGTTACTTAACCAAGAGGAAATTAGAATCCATAAAAAGAAAAAAGAAATATATCCCTCATATTGGAATGAATACACATTCTTTGGATCTTGTTTTTAACTATTATAACCTTGGATATATAGTTATCACTTACTAGGTAAGGATTGGAATCTATTAATATATGAGACAAATAATATACGATGTAAATAAATATAATTTTATTCTTTTGAGAAACAATTATACCTATTAGAGGAATAAGAATATGATCGGGTTTCTTTTACTAAATTAGATGAAAAGAAAATGAAATACATGTAAACTCAATCTAGAATTTAAAGGAAAGAGAAGACATTAAGGGTAAAATATAAAGATATTCTTGCTAAAATATTTTTATAGGATACAAATAATATTATTAATTGGATTATTGATAATGGGTGTTAATACAACATGAAAAGTAACATGAACCATCGTAAGAATGTAAAAGTAAGAGTTGATGGCATTGTTTTGTTTGAAGATTCTGATACTTTTAATATCAAAGGGAGTGGTAAGGTTATCTTATCCATTTAGGAGTTTAGTAATATTAATTTTATCTATGTTTAAGTCCATTGAAACAATTATTGATTATGATTTAGTTATGTGAATTAGGTTTGGAAGTCACATTCACCTGGAAAGGATTCAATATTAATGGAATAATTAGGAAAACATATTATGCATGGATGGAGAAAAAATGGAAACTTATCTTAGGTGGATAAAAGGTAGAATATTTTTCTTCTTATTTTATAAAAAAAATTATGGCATTAAAGTCTTAGCCACATTAACTATCATATTATAGAGAATATATTCATATTGAAAGATGTTATTGAAATTCATTAACTGAAGAGGAATATAGAAATTTTTTGTGACTCGTTATTAAGGGGAAATAATGTTAGAAAAAATTGCTATAAAAATAATAATTAAGTGTTAGACTCTATCAAAAGATTCAAAAGAAGAGACAAAAATTAAACTTGAAGAATAAAAAAAGGAATCTATCGTGAATTTTCAACAGTTCAGAATCATTAAGAAAAGGATTCATGGAACAGAAGAAATGAATAGTAAATAATATGAACTAGAGCATATTGACTAATAGTGGAATATATTTCCCATATTGAAATTATATTTTATAATTGAATGTGTACACCCATAACCGAGTGTTTATTTGTCCTAGATGGAATTATATTAAACCCTCATCGATGCATTAGAAAGTGTTTAGAAGAAAATGATTCATTCAAATATAGAGGGAAATTACGGAAAGTATCATGATGTTGAAAATGAAGGAATGTTTTTTGGATATTCATTGAAAAGTAAATATGGATACCCAAGTCTTTTACACATATTATAGCATGATTATAGAACATAAATATCCATTACTAATACGCAATGATAATAAAGGCCCGGTGTATTTAGAAAACTAGGTTCATCTTAAATGAAAAGGAACTTAAAACATGGAATCCAAATTTTTTTCCATAGTGAGATTATAAAATACATTTTAAATCTTAAAACTTTATGGGATAACCTGGGGAATACATAAATAAAGTGGTTATCTAAAGTTCCTAGTAGGGAATGAACATGATATGGAATCATAACATGCGATCCAAAGGAATAACATCAAATCCTAAAATAGAAGGTACATGAGAAATAAAGTTAATAATAACATAAATATCATGGTATCATAAGATAATGTAAAAATAAGAAATGTGGAAATAAATTATAACATGGCATAAACATGAGTCATGGCTAAATTCCTAGATAATATCACATGGTAGACAAAGTCCTATATTGGATTAGGTTAACTCCCTAATCCCATACAAGACGCCTCGTGAGACTAAAACATTACCCAATGCATTGGAGTTCCATATGGTTTGACCCGTCATAACATTTCCATGATATATTTGGTTGACATAATGTAAATAAATAAAATGTAATAACATATGAATTACCAATGGAATGAAAATGGGTTTCATAATCTTGAATCATATCTTAATCAAAGAAAATTTCATAATGAAGGAATTTGAGAAATAGTCATAAGGCATGTATTACCACATAAAGGTAAGAGATAATAATATAGTTTTATATTTTAGATACATTTATGAAGAATTTATAATCATTCCATAACATTAAAGATATACATAAAATGGGTTAAAGAGATAAATTTAATAACTCGAAGGAAATTGTGGTTTAAAGATATCTTTTACCTCGATACAAATTTTCCAAGTGTGTTATGTATCTTTATAAATAATAAACTCATGTTAATTACTTACATAAGATCATTTTTCATGTTTTTATTCATTTCATTTAAATTTTTACAATGACATTTTCAATTACTTAACCAATTAATGTTATGTCATAAATTTTAATGATAAACAACTCATATGTATAAAATCACATTAGAATATTGAAAACAGTAAAGTTATTATAAATTAATAATATCTATAATTTTATCCATGAAATAATTATAATTTTATAAAAAAATTATAATTTCTAATAAAACTATTAAATTTGGTAATGAAAAATTATCTACATTACAATCAAAGAGACGGTGGGTCATATGTATGAATGAGTAGCAGTTCCATTTGTCAAAGATCATGATGGAAGGAAGATAATTGTTATTTTATATTTCTAGGATGAAAATTATATCATATATATCTTATTATTTCTTTAAATAACTTTACGTATACCATCCTTGTGATGCAGTAATAAAAACAAGTAATATCTCTTCCTAAGGTGGTTGTTCATCTTACACACGAACGACGTTATCATATATTCAATGAATGATAAGGTAATAAATTATATGATATATTTATTTTCAAGAGATTTAATATTTAATGAATAAAAAATAGAAAAATAAATTCAAAACTTATTACCTTTCATGTATGTAGTAAGTGAAAAATGTATTACATCGCTTCCTGAGGTGGTAGAATGCGGTACATACAAGCTAAGTAATCATATTCATTATGGAATGGAATGTTAGAAGGTTTATATTATATTATAATTAAATAAGTATAATTATATCATTAATATCATATATAAACTACAAATACTTCATTATATCCATCTGTGAGAAGCGCGATGGAAAACAATTTACATCGATTTACGAGGCGGTAGTCCACTCTACACATAATCAATAGTTTCATTTCCCATTTGAGGGAGGAAGATATGGTTATAGGTAATGAATATAACATAAAAAACTAAATTTATATTTCTGATACTGATATTATATTATCATTATGTTTTAAAAATATTTGAATTATTTTGAGGAAGAAATAAATTAAAATGGTCGGTTTATAATGATACCTCTTTCTTGGACAAATTCTTTTGAATTGTATAAATATACTTCATAGGTTGGATCTATAACCACACTAATGATTCTAGGATCAGTTTAGGTAATTAAGAAATTTATTTTGGTAGTTTTTCTTTGAAATAATGGGGTTCATAAGTGTGTAAAGGAGAGCATAGGGGTGGCCTTTTGTAAGTTAGGGAGTGGACACACATGGAAGTTTTGAAAAGAATGAATTTTATTGAAGTTTTTCTCATTTTAAAAGGAACTAAAATAGACAATTTTCTAAAATAAGATTATATAACATCTAATTATAACCATAAAATTAATATTAGATAGTTTTTGGGTTTTTTTAATCCTTAAAACTTTTGTTGAAAACCCGATAAACCAATTTTTACCTTAATAGCTATAATTTTTTTTACTTTTTTCTGTATTCATTATGTTAAAAATTTAAGTTGACCATATTAGACAATATAAATTAATAGGATTCTAAGTATGGAGTCAATTTTTTCAAATTAAACTCATAATATTTGGTCTTTCCAAAATTTACCCATGTTTTTAGGGTTAAGCGGTCTCTTGCAGTGTAGCTTGGGTTATTGAATCCTCAAACACCTAAGAAGAAAACCACAGACACGTACATTATATGGATTGTTTTTTTCTATGAATTTTCCATCTTGGGGGTTATTTTATATGGTTTTAAAGGATCAATAACAGATCTAAGTGAACTCTAATTAAGAGAATGAGTTGTTCCTAGGTTATCGCTTGAGGGTGGATTGGATGAATTCCTTTTTTTAACAATTTCAATTTCATTAACTCGAGCAGGATTCATTCAATGAATTAAAAAACATCATAAATTATTGGTTAAACACCTTCAAAAACACATTATAAACACCTATACACTTTTTTGATAATTTTTATGAGCACTCCATGGTAAAGGATCTTATTATTACATAAAATTGGAGTGATAAAATTCAATAAGGAATATGAAGAGAGAAATTCCTTGAATAAAAGAAACTCAACTAAAAGAAATCAATAAAAATTTAGAAAGTGAGAAATAACATCCAATCCAGCCCCTTTATACTCCCTTGGATCTACCCATAATATAATTATCCCACCATTGATGACATATTCTCAATGGAACCAGGAAGTAGACATACGAGGGTGGAATTGTAGAAGTAAAAACAACAAAATAATGATCACTCCACCATTGTGTGATAAATTTCACATGGTATGGTGTGAAGAAATTCACACATTGAGGAAACAATATCAACATGATATAGAGAATAATATAATAATAGTAAATAAAGAACTTTTATAAATAAACTAAGGTGAGTTTAATATCTTACATGAGAAATAAATGCGATTACAAACACAAAGCGGCAACATAAAACTCCAATGAAGCCAAGAAGAAAAGATCCTAAAATACTATAACACCACTTCCTTAAATATAAATTTATGAATTATTGTGTAGATCCACCAATACTAAAAATCATTCCATTTAATTATGGTAGGCCTAGGGTAGTGGAAAGCAAGGGAGACTGGAATTCTTCACCCTTGACCCGAAGTGGAAGCTAGCTTTCACCCACCGAAGAGAGGTGTCAAAATCCCCTTCTAGATGGAATAATTTTAGTAGTACATATAATAATAAAATGTATACCTAGATGTATCCTAACATCTGGTAAAATTTCAGCCTAAAAGGAATTTTTGTTTTTGAAAAATAATTGAAATTGTGGAATGTTTTTCTAGGCCGCGGAATGGGGCCCAAAATTTTATCTTCAAAATAGGCTACATAGAAAGAAATTAAAACATAATAATTAGCTCTTTTAACTATTGGATGAAATTTTCCCTTGATTTACTATATCTTCAGTTCAATTTTTAGAATTATTGGGCTTGGATCCTGGCCTCTATAATAGTTTGATTAGGTTGTTGTCTAGTTCACTTCGCCCATAATGTTGATTGTTCACGGCCCACTTTGGTGGTCTTACAATTTGATTCATCAAGTACTCCAAAAGTATTAATTGTTATAAATGTAATAATAAACCTAAAAATTTAATATTAAAATAAAATAAATATCATTGGTAATTTTATATGGTGTTAAAAAATGTACCATATAATAGTGCATTTTAAAGGAGGACTTAAAATCATAATGTGAAATGATGTTAAAAGTGTAAAATGAACTAAAATGGTGTTTATGAATAATGAATCACATGAATATTATATATAATAAAAATTAATATTATACTCATTTAGTGGATAATCACACCCCAAAAATTATGTTTTGCTAGTCCCAAGCGAGATATATCTCAAAAATATGAAAATTGGATTCCCTTTTCCTAAAACATTTTAATACACAATGATCACCAAAAACACTTATACCAAACAATAATGAAACCCATAAAAATATTTTAATACAATATATTTTCATAATCATATCCCATTCCCAATCCAATTCTTTTTTGAAAATTCATCACCACATTTAATCCAATATCAATTAAGCATGATGATGTGTTGTGTATCACAATAGAAATGGGGGTTCATCTTTATTCAAGGGAGAAATGATGGAAGCACTAGGTGGAATCACATTTCAATATTAAGATGAGTATTCATTATATATATATATATATATATATATTTGTTGTTATTGTTTGTGTTTTTTTCAATTTTCCATGGTAATTGAAATTGAACACAACATAGTCAACCCATGTAGTGAGACATTGTTGATGACTCCCAATCTCAAAGACCTTAGGGAACCAAGTGAATCCCACATAATCGGGCATCATATTGAGTCAAATCGGTCAAAAACAAAGTCAATTTACCACAAATATATATAAAATTACTAACTCTGGGCCAAAAAACTATGGAGTAACGATACCCAAGTGCCAAAAGTCATGCATTAGGTCATTTCATTACTCTACATGCAAATTTATTGTTTTTTTAATTTGTTTTTTATTAAATACTCATATTGAAACTAAAATGATCATAAAACCTATGCTATTTATTTGGGGTACCACATGAACTCAAACTAATACCCCACTATATAAGGGATGTGTATTGTGAGTTTTGTTATTTGGATGAAAATATAAATGATGAAATATCACATTAGACAACCACACTTTCCAAAATATATACTCATGAAATTATACATGGATTAAAATAAGAATCAGCACATGCTAAATTATTTTATATTAAATTTCAATGTGTGAAATGCGTATTATTATGTTCAAGTTTAAATAAATTTTTCCTTACACACATTTTTAATACATACAAAATTAATTTTTTTTCTTTCTTTGAACCCCCCCAACTTAGAATAACACTATACCTATTGTCTAAAGAATATCACAATTTGAAGGGATATAGGATAGGAGTTCAAAGAGGATATTGAAAATGGTAATCATGGAATGGAGTCACCTAGTGGTTGAATTTGATGTTCATGCTCCTCTAATTTAGTTATTTGATATTCATGTCACTCGCATAGTTCCATATTGGAACAAGAAAAAAAAAGAAAAAAAACAATATATATATATAATAAAAAGTAAAATATAAGTATATATACAAAAAATATAGAATAAGGAAGAACTATGAGATGTAGGTCAGTGGAAAGTGTGTGCCCTTATCTTCCTTCAGTCTCATGTTTGAGTCCACATGGCTTTGCCTATTGTGATGGTGTTTTCCCCATGACCTATGACATGTCCTTTTATTTTTTGAATTTTTTTAAATTTTTTTTTTTGTATTTTTATTTTAACCTACAAACACATAAAATAAAATAAACTGATGATGCATTTTCTTCTTTTTCAATTTATGGGTAAGGTATTACTCAGGGATCACGCCACATGACCCGGATGAATATGTAACTCCCCTTTCATACCCATCTATAGTCATAATAGAAGAACATGTCAACAGTCAAAGGTAGTATCATATTCAGAGTTGATTGATTAAGTAATTTTTTTAAATATCAAAATGATTTATTAATCCTATTATAAAAAAATGATTCACAATTATTGGAAACTTGAAAACCACTGGTTTCCTCCCAAGAAATGCTTTTGTTTAACGTCTCTATCTTGACTTGAACCTCTCAAATTACCCAATACAAACTTTAAAAATTTTAATGACTGCATGTTTTACCAATTATACTAGTTTGAGATTGATTCTATGTTTAGAATTTTTTTCATTCACAAACCTCTGTTCTAAAATGAGTGGGTAAATCCAAGAAATATCAGAAATTGTGGATCTAGTTGCTTCTCTAGTATTGTATAAGACATCAAGGATCATTCCTCTTTTATTTTTATCAATATAATAAAACATGAAAACATGTAGGTTTTGGATGTTCCCAATGAATAAAAAATTGTAGGAGGATGAAAAGGACATATATTTAAGTTCAATAAGGCTAACACATTTATACATATGTTCTAACTTTGAATTGAACTTAGTTTTATTTTCAAAATTTCTCAATAGAATTGGTTCCTTTGGTATAGAATATTCAACCAAAAAATTGGAAAGATCAATTTTAGGAATGGGTATGGACTCAATATTTGTGATTTCTCTTAATGGTTCTATGATTAGTGTTTTTGAAAAATTATTAATGTAGTTATATTCATGATACTCAATTCCTGATGTCAAATTATCCTATTTTCAATCCAAAAAAACCATTTCCTCTTGATTTGAAGACCCATAAATAATTCCGTTATATTTTTCATATATCCCAAATCCAAATTTTAGTTATTCAATAAATTCACAAGAGTTTTGTGGGAGAAAATAGTGTTCTATCAATGACGAGGAAGGGATAGAATAAGTGGGAATGGGATGGATAATCATCTCAAAGTTTTTTAGTTTTGATCCCAATGATGAAACCTAAAAATTCATTACATACATTTGTTGACACATTTTTTCTAGTAATGGATGTGGAATAGGATGGATAAGGGGTTAATCCAAATGCTCTATTCTAGGTGGATAATTATGTTGTTGTAATTTCACAAGAGGGTGTTCAGATTGGATTGGTGGGGATTGAAACTCATTATTTTTTGGAATGTTTTGTGGATAATAGGTGTTAAGACATTTTGTTTCATTAGGTTGTTGATGATCCCACTAGTAGAAATTAGGATGGTCATTAAACATCACACATGGGGTTGGGTGATTGATGTTGGGATATGTTCCCCATGTTTGGATTTGTTCAAAATTTCTTTCCATAGGAGTTAGGTGGTGAGAACTGAGAAGTGGAATGAAAAAAATGATTCTAGTGTCTAAGATAACGTTCATAGATCCCTAAAATGGCACCAAAATTTTTTCTCACCCAAATTTACTCTAGTTTTTAGGGTTAAGCGGTCGCTTGTAGTGTAGCTTGGGTTGTTAAATCCTCATAGACCTTAGAATAAACCTACAGACATGTACATTCTATAGATTTTTTTTCCTATGAAGTTGCCAACATTGAGTTGATTTTAGATGGGTTTAAAGTATCACTAACAGATCTAAGTGAATTCAAATTAATAGAATGATTTGATCCTAGGTTATCACTTGGGTGGATTTGATTAATTCTTTTTTTAACAATTTCAATTTCATTAACTCAAGCAGGATTCATTCAAATAAATCAAACTAACCTCATCAATTATTGGCTAAATACCTTCAACAATACATGCTAATCACCTATATAATTGTAGAATAATATTTATGATCACTCCAAGGTAAAGTATCTTATTATTAAATAAATGTGGGGTGATAAAATTTAATAAGGAAGAGGAAGAGAGAAAAACCATGAATAAAAGAAACTCAAGTAAAAGAAATCAATATAAATTTAGAAAGTGAGAAATAACATCCAATACATCCCATTGTTACTCCCTTGTATCAAACCATAAAATATTTAGCCCTCCATTTATGGCATGTTTTCAATGGAAGGGGAAGTAGACTTACGAGGGTGGAAATGAAGAAGTAGAAACAACAAAATAACAATCACTCCACCATTGTGTGAAAAATTGCATAAGGTATGGTGTGAATAAATTAAAACTGTGAAAAATGATATCAAAGTGATATGGATAAGAACATAATAATAGTAAAGGAATAACTTTTATTAAGAAACTAAGGTGAATTGAATAACTTGCATGAGAAAGAAATGTGATTACAAACACAAAGTGGCATCATAACAGTACAATGAAACCAAGCACAAAATATCCTTAACTCCTCCAACAAAACTACCTTAAATAGAAATTTAGGAAGCCTTGTGTAGATCCAAAAATAGTAAAAAGAATTACACTTGATTATGGTAGTCCTAGGGTGGTGGAAAGTAAGGTATAGTGGAATTATTCACCCTTGACCCGAAGTGGAAGCCAGATTTCTCCCACTGAACAGAGGCATCAAAATTTCATTCTATATGGACTAATTTGAGTGGGATAAAGAAGAATAAAATTTATACTTGTATGTATCCTAACATCCTATAAATTATTATCCCAAATGGAATTTTTATTTTCTAGATATGATCTAAATGGTGGAATGTTTTTCCTAGGCCACAGAATGGGGCCCAAAATTTTATCTTCAACTTGGGACACCAATAAATAACTTAAAACGTAAGAATTATCTCTTTTCACTATAGTATTTAATGTTTCCATTTATTTCCTCTATATTTAGTTCCATTTTCAGAATTATTGGGATTGTATATTGGTCAATACAATATTTTGATTGGGTAGTTGTGCAGTTCACTTCGCCCAGAATGTTGTTAGTTCAAGACCCACTTTGTTGGTCTTCTAATGGGAATCTTCAAGTACTCCAAAAGTATTAATTATTAACAATGTAATGATAAAAGTGAAAATTAAATATGAAAATAAAATCAATATCATTGTTCATTATATATGGTGTTAAAAAATGTACCATGTAATAGTGCATTTTAAGAAGCACTTACAATCATAACGTGAAATGATGTTCAAAGTGTAAAATGCACTAAAATGGTTTTTGTGAATAATGAAGCACATTAATATTATATATATTAACAATGAATATTAGACTCATTTAGTTTCTAATCAGTAGTTACATATTTTAATTTAGAATTAAACTTGTAGACCTTTCAAAAAAATAATATTTGAACAAAACTTTCACAAATTGAAAAGATTTTAATATCAAAATTAAATATGATAGTGATTACAATTAAATAATTTATATTTATTAATATATTAGAGTACTAATTTTACCTTTAAAACTACATTAAAATAAAATCAGACCTGTAAATTATTTATGAAAAATGTAGTTTTTAATAAAAATGAGTATTTTCACTATTCATCAAAAAAATTGAAACTTCTCAGAACAAAATCAAAAAAAAATTACCATAAGATAATTTTAATATGATGATTTTATAATATAATTTAATTTTTAAAAATATATTTTCTAATATTAGTAAAAAATAATTTTAAATTATTTGTTAAAAGTGTGATTAAATGGCCTTTTGAAAAAATACTATTTTTTAAAAAAATATTTCTTTTTCTATAAAATGGTTTTTATTTTATTTCATATAAGTATATAATTATTGAATTTATTTAATAAATTTGTAAACAATTTAATTTTTCTTAATTTTTTAGGCTTATTTATACCTTCCAACTTAATGCCTTAGTTATGTTGGCCATGATTAAACAATAAAATTTTAATAGAGTATCATGTTTTATTTAAACTTGGTGTTGTGTGCATCAAAAGATATATAAGTGATTGAATTTATTTAAAAATAAAAATATCATAATATATCATGGTGTTATATTCTTCCCCTGTTAAATAATCATTCCCTCAAAATTTCATATTTCATACTAAGGTAAGAACTGATGAGGGTACTTCTACTTCATCACCTCTTTTGATTCCCAAGTTACTTCCACAAACATATGGTTTCGCCACATTACATTGAAGATGTTATTTGTATTATTTTGTGTAAAATTGTCACTATGATCAAAGATATTCCTCAGCTACTCCTCATATCAAGGTATTTCTCCAATGGTAAAACATCTGGATTCAATTAATGTGAGGGGTCTAGTATGTACTTTCTCAAAGGGATACATGGAACACATCATGTACCAGAGATATGTTAAGTGGGAGTGGTAGTTAGTAGGACACTGCATAGATGTGATCATGGATCTCAAATGGGACTATGTATTTAGGGATAATCTTTTCATTCCTCATGAACCTCATTAAATTATTCCACGGTGATATATAGAGAAACACCTTCTCTCAGACCTCAAACTCTTGGTCTCACTAAAGATTTTCTAAATGGATATTCTGTCGATTATCTTTAGATATCATGTGATACTGAATAGTGTAGACTTTATCTTTCATCTCATTATAAATATTAGTTCCCATCAACTTCCTCTCTCCATATTCATCCCAGCATGTTAGAGTTCAATACCACTTCCAAAATAGATCCTAATAAGGAACTATTTGAATTCTAGAATGGAAGGTTTTTTATATGATAAATATACCAGGGGGAGGTTCTTTTCCCAAAATCCTTGGAAATCAATTATGAAATAACTTAACATATCATATAGAGTTTGTATAGTTCTCTTAGTCTGGACATATGTCTAAGGGTGATAAGTTGTGTTGAGATAGATTTATAGACCCAATTCTTGTTGAATGCTTATCCAAAACATTTTGGTAACCCTCGTATCTCGATCTGATGCATTGTCACGACCCGACCCTACCCGAGCTCGAGCCGCAACAACCACAGGCCCGCCTCCATAGGCTAGGGGCTGGTGACCAGCGCTGAAGGCACAATAACTCATGGAGGCCTTTTTCTAAGTACCTGTACACACACATGCAACACACTCAATGTAAAGGTGCAAAAAGAAAGAACAAGCATAGTAAAAAAGAACAACTGCTATATATAACCACAAGAGTGAATCGACCTCTAAATAGTACAAGTAAAGTGTTGAAAAGAAAAAAGGGGAAAAACACGCGCCAAACCAGAAAAGGTGCCACGACCCGGCAACAGGTAAACAAAAAGAAACATCTGATGGTTCCCCCACCTGGAACTCAACTATGACCACCGCACGCGGTCCAAGATCCCATAATCTTGTTCTCCACTAAAGTCATGACCAACCTGTCCATCGTCTGCAAAGTCACACCAGGTGCGGGAAAATCCCAAGCAGGGGTGAGTATAAAAATACTCAGTAGGATACCCCGAAGGCTTGAGGGAGAAACAAAGGAGGTACCGAAGGGTGAGCAGTAGAGCGAACAGGGAAAATTTAAGGGAGTACAATCAAAAGTGCAGTAGAATACTAGTAGAGAGTTCATCTCAACCCAACAAAAGAAAGAAGGTAGACTCGTCCAGGAACAAGGAGCTAGAAACGGTGAGAAGATGAACTTCCGATCGAGTCTTCGCTACATATAGTAGGAGAGTAGACTCATCCCACTGCGAGAAGCTAGACACGGAAAGCACGTGACATACCCCATGTGTCTTCGCCTCTCCTAGAGGGAGAGTAACCAAGCCCAAGAAGTGGGTACTGAAACGAGGTATATACATATTCATATGCTCTGTCAAGAATCTCGAACAAGACCGTAAGGGGATCTTCGCCCCGTAGCTCAGCCCAAGAAAGGTGAGTCGCCAACAGTCCCAGAAGAAAACTCCATCATCGATGCCTAGCATCCCGCACGTCTACCCCGAACTTCAAGCTAAGGGGCTCAATCACCACACTTCGACACTATCCGCTTTGGGCGGCACTGACTCGCCCGCACAGTTTTAGATCGTGTCACAAGAACGTGTCTTGGTGGGGAAAGTGCCCCTCATACTTGAGAGTTCTAGGGGAACGTCAAACCAAAACTCGTCACTTCCCCACTGTCGAGAGGTCTCCTCAAAGTCAAAGTCGTTCCATTACTGAACCGTACAACCAAGGGTCCCGCTTCTGTGGTCACGGAGGAAAGCCACAGACTAGCCTAGTAGAAAGGACTGAGTCTGGAATGCCAACAGGTGTCCCACTGCCCAGCCCTGCTGGAGGGTAATTCATAACCAAATATCGGGTGACCCACTACCCAGCCCTACTAGTGGGTAAACCCTAATACATCCTCAGGCGACCCATTTCCCAGCCCCGCTAGATGGTAAACCCTAATACATCATCAGGTGACCCACTGCCTAGCCCCGATGGAGGGTAAACCCTAATACATCATCAGGTGACCCACTACCCAGCCCTGCTGGAGGGTAGACCTGGAATAAGTCTACAGGTGACCCACTCCCCAGCCTTTCTGGACAGTAGACCTGGAACTAGACGACGGGTGACCCACTGCCCAGCCCTGCCGATGGGTAGACCCTAAGAGGTCGTCGGGTGACCCACTGCCCAGTCTCTACTGGAGGGTAGACCCTAAGTGCGTTGGGTGACCCACTGCCCAGTCTCTGCTAGAGGGAAGACCCTAAGAGCATCGAATGACCCACTGCCCAGTCTCTGCTGGAGGGTAGACCCTAAAAGCGTCAGGTGACCCACTGCTCAGTCTCTGCTGGAGGGTAGACCCTAAGAGCGTCGGGTGACCCACTGCCCAGTCTCTACTGGAGGGTAAACCCTAGAAGTCAGTGAGAAACCCACTGCCCAGCCCCGCTGGAGGGTAAACCCAGAGAATTTGATGATTGACCCACTACCCAGCCTCGTTGGAAGGTAAAACTCAGAACTGCTCTGGCCATATCTACTGGAGGGTACACCACTGGCCAACCGAACACATAGTGGGTATCGTGCGACCACCCAACTCCTACACAACTCACCCAAAGGGGTTTAGCACTTGTTCCATCACTGGGTGTCACCAGCACCGCTACTGGCTGATCCATCGAGAACGAAACCAGGGGGAGACCACTCAACCCTGCTGGTCAAACAAACGAGCACAGAGCCAGGGGAAAAGCTCCACCCTACTGGTCAAATAAACGAGCACAGAGGGACCCTCTACATCGCGAGAGGTCAAAGTACGCAAAGAAGAACATGGCACGCACATGGGGTCCACACGATGTGTGTCCCCAAGTCAACCCCAACCAAGCGCACGAACATATCAGGTACAAACCACATGTACCTCCAAGCACTCTCGTATACTCCCAGAGTATACAACGTCTCCAGCCCAAGGGCTATCATGCTCTCGGTACCCAACGCCAATGAGAAGGCGTGACGTAACAAATCCAACCAGCCACCTCAACGGATGAGGCACATCCATCCACACGTCTTCACTCACACGGGAGTGCACGCAATCACACGCCAAGGGTTCTCTGCAAACACGGCGAGAAGAACCGCCATCAGAGCATCTTTCACATTTCCACATTTAAAAAGATCGTGCAAGGGGCTCCGCACAACCAAACAGATCGCACTGTTGTAATCCTCACGGAAAAACACGCAATATAGACTACTCACTCACCTAAAATGGATATCCGACGGAAAAGTCACCAACACCGCCTCACGCACGAACGGCGCCCCGTGATCCCGATCCTCGGCCCCAAAAAAAGTCGGGTGCGTCGCACCATTGCGATCCCATCGAGAAAACACCTCAAAAGCACTACTGACATGAGTGCAACGAATATTCGGAGAAAAAGGTGCATTCCGGCGCACCACACACGAGCGGTGCCATGTGGGACCCACATCCCAGTCCCGAAACCCAACGAACGGATTGCACCGTTGCGATCCTCTCGAAAAAGCACACAAGGTGGACTATTCACTTGTCCAAAATGGTCACCCAGTGATTAAGATGGAAAATCACCATCGACGACAAAATGAACCTCATGGGCCCCGCACCATCGTGCGGAAATAGAGAGGGCGGGTTGCACCATCGCAATCCCATCGGTAAAACACCCAAAAACGACTGCTCACTCGCCCCGAACGGACGCCCGATGAAAAATTCGTGCAACGCTGCACCCAGCTCAAAGACGGGTCATGGGGCCCACACCTCAAATCCAGTATCAACTCCTGAAACTGCCCTAAAAACCTTCTCTTCGGTGCCATGGTCCCAACGCATCTGACGGCACTTAAAGCGGACGTCGCATGCGTCTGCGATACTCAAAACAAGATTCCCGGAATGACGTCAATCCCCTCGACGTACATGTCGCGCCACCGAGGCCCCTGTCTCGAGAATTATAATTGCTCGGGACCATCTCAAAAAGTATTCTTTGTGGTTAGGTCCACACTGCCGCAGACGGCATGCAAAACGGACGCTCGTAGATAAATATACGGGCGTCCGAAGGTATTAGGGGAGAACCCCTTGGGCCGGACCGGCCCGGTCTGGCCGGTCCGCCCTGCTCGGGCCGGCCCGCTCCGGCCAGCCCACTGGGACCGCGGCCCCGCCACCTGGGTCAGGCCCAGCTGAACCCGCGAGCCGCCGCTCTGCGGCCCGCTGCCTACCTCGCCCGCGTGCCACGCGGGCGCCTCCACCGACCGGCCGACACGGCCGGTCGCATCCACGCAGAGACCCGCGTCATGCGGGTCTCTATCTCCCTGCGGGGTCGCGCGCCTGCGACCCCGACCGTCTCCTCTTGTCGGCGCCCGCGATCGGCACCCTTGGCCGGACCGCCTGCGCCGTCCCACACCAGCGAGGTGCCGCCCAGCCGGCCATCCTTCCGCCGCACCCGCTGCCGCGCCGCCGTCCCGGAACCACCGTCCGCTGCCAGGAACCACCGGAAAACCAGAATTTCAGGCGGAACTTCCCAGGACTGCCCCGGGCACCCCGGAACTCGGATTTTCGATCCGAGAAGAGCGTAGGAAACCTTAGAACATATAATACACATCTACGGGCTTCGATCAATAATCGGACAATAATTCAATAGTATAAATGGAGCTCAAATATTGCGGGAATTTGAAAACGAAAATGAAATAACTCCTACCTCGAAGGGCGTAGCCCAACGCTTCGTGTGAGGACCGTCGGAACCGTTGCACCTTTTCGGAGTTCGCCTCGCCGGATCTGAAGGATAGGGGAGGGTTTGAGGAAGAAGAATAAGAAGAAGAAGGGGGGTGGGGTGTTTAAGTACAAATCACTAAAACGCCCGCCCGACAGCCACGAATCCAAAATTTTGGCGGGGTCGGGGTTAAGCCTCCCATAGAATAAAAACCATGCTCCGAGCGCAACGGTGGTTTTCGAATTTTAATCTGTGGCCCCGTTAAAAAGTTATTAAACTTAGCGTCCGAAGCCGCCAAATTACGAAAACGCCCCTGGGGCCATTTTTAACAGACGGGCCACGCCCGCAAAACTTACACCAATATTGGGGTAAACGGCATGCTCCAAACTCATTGGTGCCCTCAGTTTTCCAATCCGAGCCACCGTTTAATAGATACCTTCGTTTCAACATTAAACAAATTTATTTATTTATTTAATTCGTTCAACGTTCCAGAAGCGAGCGAGGGGTCCAAACATCCTGCACCGACAATTTTTATGTCGTTCCTAGGGTAAACACCCTATTTCGGACCCATCTGTCCACTCGGTTCTATGATCTGGATCACTATTTAGGAGTTATCCCATTTATTTGGCGTTTCTAGTGTGAACGCACTGAAAATTTAATTTCAGCCACTCCGGGGCTCGGAATCGCACACCGTCTGAAGGCGCTGCTCTGGAATATCATCAATAATATTCCAAAGTCTTTCACAACAAAACTCGGGTTCTTACATCATTCCCTCCTTCAAACGTTTTGTCCCCAAAAATCAAAACTAGAGAGCAACACAGGGTACTAAGCCCACTCCTTGCTTTCCCATACCAAGAAGAACCCACACACAGCTCTGCATCACCGCACACAGACCAAAGGATTGATCCGTTCACGCGAGTTTGGCCTTTGCCGATGTTGTGCATAGGAGCATGCACACTCCTTCTCGGGTGAGTCGCGTGGGAGACGTCGTTCACCCACTCAAGACTTTGGGGTTAGGTCAAGGCGGTAGGGAACCTCGCCATCCCTTTTCACGGTCTCAAATGGCCCGAAGTCTCTCAGGGGTAGCTCACCTCCCTAGTCAGACCTCTACGTCGCACGCCATGAAAGGAATCGCCGCTTGGGCAGGGGACAAGGCCCGGTGATTCCCTCCTTTAGAATATCGATATGGTGATGCACCCAAGGATATCTGGTCACGCAAGATTTCACAGTCGATTTCTCTCAACCAAGACTCTCTCACACACTCGGAAGCGAAGGAGTCAACACCATCGACTAAAGGAAAAGGTCTCACGCCTTTTTCCTTACCAACATAGGGTTACACCCGACGCCCTGCGTCACCCTGGTAACACCTCAAATAAGGAGCAGTGAGAAAATCCTTTCACATGAAGACCCTAAAAATTCTACTACAAGAAGTAGAAGAGTCGCCAGGGGTACCTCTCACCATCCCATTCTCTATAGGATCGTAGACATCCAAAGCTCTCGTGGCTGTCCGTGGTCCCAACCGTCAGCTCCCTGAGCCTGACGTGGACCGCCTAGTGGTGATGGGGAGATCTTGTAAAGTCGTCCCCCACTACCAGCTCTTCCTACTCCTCTTCTAGAACCACCTCTCTGGGTACTACTCCGATCACGGCGCTGCCTCTGCCATGGTGGTGCGCCTGATGCCTGCCCGAAGCTCCAAGAAACTCGGGTCGATCAGTCTCGTTCCAAGTAACCTCGCCCGTCACAAGCATAGCACCGACTCTCTTCGGGCTGCACTGGTGCCCTACGGCGCCACTGTGGTGTACGACCACGCCCCTGAGTCCGGTCATCAGGAAGCCACCTATGTCGAGGTTCTGTCATCCAGCGCCTTCTAGCTACGACAGACGTCTCGGCTCTGTCATGCCCACAGCCTCTACCAACCGCAAGACGTGACAGGAAACTCTCTGTCACCAACGCCTGCTCTAGCACCCCGACATATGTGGGAATACCCAAGGGTACTATGACAGCATGGATCCCTCGGTGGAGACCCTGCTCAAACTTTCGAGCTCGGATGTTGTCATCATGGACCAATTTCGGGTAAAAGCGTGCACGGTCTGCAAAACTAGTTGCGTACTCGGCCACCGCCATCCATCCCTGCTGAAACTGCAGGAGCTCTTGAATCTGAATGGAGCATAAGCAGGAGAGGAAAAACTCCTCATGAAACAACAACTGAAATTCGCCCCACGAAAGCGATGACTCGTCAAGAAACTGAGTCACCAGACTCCACCAACGCCAAGCTACTCCACGAAAAAGGGCTGGCTGCCAAAGCCACTCTCTGATCTGTCGGCGTCTGCACAAGCCTGAAAAGGCGAACCACTGCCTTGATCCAAACCTCTGCTGCCTGATGGTCTGGCTCCCCACTAAACCAAAGCAGTCTTTGCCGCTGGAACTCACGGAGCGCGCTCAAGCTCAGCCTGCTCTGTTGAAACTATCTGCTGCTCAATAGGTTGGGGTGCTGCTACCGGCCCACCCGGAGAAAGGGCTCGCATGATGGGTCCTCGACTGTGGCCACGTAGCTCATAGGGTCATCGTCACGAACCAAAGCTAGTATCCTGGCTGGCTGTCTTTGTGGAGACATACTGAATGTTATCAAGGAGTGTCACGGTCAGATGAGCATATATGTATATACCAATAACAACGATGGGGAGCTGACTCAAGAAGGATAGTCAAAGACTCAATCCTATATGATTCACAAAAAAAAAATTCCATGCAACAAGTGTCTCAGCATGCCGAGTCGACATGTGGGTTATTAAGGTCCTGGTGAATGGATATGTCGGCCGCCGCACTATTACTAGACTCCCTGACCTGAGATCCTCTCTCGAGACATGTTAACATTGTTTCCCTATATCCCAACCAATTCCTCTTTTAGGGGCGTCTGCACAACGTCCCAAGGAACGAACCAGCTCTGATACCACTTTTTCACGACCCGACCCTACCCGGGCTCGAGCCGAAACTACCCCAGGCCCGCCTCCATAGGCCAAGGGCTGGCGACCAGCGCCGAAGGCACAATAACTCGGGGAGGCCTTTGCCTAAGTACCTATACACACACACACAGCACACTCAATGAAAAAGTGTAGAAAGAAAGAAAAATCAGAGTAAAAAGAACAACTGCTATATATAACCACAAGAGTGCACCGACCTCTAAACAGTACAAGTAAAGTGTTGAAAAGGAAAAAAGGGAAAAACACGCGCCCAACCAGAAAAGGTGCCACAACCCGGCAACAGGTAAACAAAAAGAAATAGCTTATGGGTCCCCCACCTAGAACCTGACTACGACCACCGCACGCGGTCCAATCTCCCGAACTCCTATGCTCCACTGAAGTCACGACCAACCTGTCTGTCATCTTCAAGGGCACACCAGGTGCGGGAAAATCCCAAGTAGGGGTGAGTATAAAAATAATCAGTAGGATACCCCGAAGGCTCGAGGGAGCAACAATGGAGGTACCGAAGGGTGAGCAGTAGAGCGAACAGGGAAAAAGTAAGGGAGTAGAATCGAAAGTGCAGTAGAATACTAGTAGAGAGTCTAGCTCAACCCAACAAAATAAAGAAGGTAGACTCATCTAGGCACAAGGAGATAGAAACGGTGAGAATATGAACTTCCTGTCGAGTCTTTTCTACCTATAGTAGGAGAGTAGACCCGTCCCACCACAAGAAGCCAGACACAGAAAGAACGTGGCATACCCCGCGCATCTTCGCCTCTCCTAGAGGGAGAGTAACCAAGACCAAGAAGTGGGTACTGAAATGTGGTATATACATATTCATATGCTCTGTCAAGAAGTCCGAACAAGACCGTAAGGCGATCTCCGTCCCGTAGCTCAGCCCAAGAAAGGTGAGTCGCCAACAGTCCCAGAAGAAAACTCCATCATCGATGCCCAGCATCCCGCACGTCTTCCCCGAACCGCAAGCTAAGGGGCTCAATCACTGCACCTCGACACTATCCACTTTGGGCGGTACTGACTCGCCCGCACGGTTTTAGATTGCGTCACAAGAACGCGTCTCGGTGGGGAAAGTGCCCCTCGTACTTGAGAGTTATGGGGGAACGTCAAACCACAACTCGTCATTGCCCCGTAGTCGAGAGGTCTCCTCAAAGTCAAAGTCATTCCATCACCGACCCGTACAACCAAGGTTCCCGCTCTGGTGGTCATGGAGGAAAGCCACAGACTAGCCTAGTAGAAAGGACTGAGTCTAGAATGCCAACAGGAGTCCCACTGCCAAGCCCTGTTGGAGGGTAATTCATAACCAGATATCGGGTGACCCACTGCCCAGCCCTGCTGGAGGTTAAACCCTAATACATCATCAGGCAACCCACTGCCCAGCCCCACTGGAGGGTAAACCCTAATACATCATCAGGTGACCCACTGACCAGCCCTGCTAGATGGTAAACCCTAATACATCATCAGGCGACACACTTCCCAGCCCTGCTGGAAGGTAGACCTGGAATAAGTCGATAGGCGACCCACTGCCCAGCCTAGCTGGAGGGTAGACCTGGAACTAGATGACAGGCGACCCACTGCCCAGCCCTACCAGTGGGTAGACCCTAAGAGGTCGTCGGGTGACCCACTGCCCAATCTCTGCTGGAGGGTAGATCCTAAGTGTGTCAGGTGACCCAGTGCCCAGTCTCTGCTGGAGGGTAGACCCTAAGAGCGTCGGGGGACCCACTGCCGAGTCCTTGCTGGAGGGTAGACCCTAACAGCGTCGGGTGACCCACTGCCCAGTCTCTGCAGGAGGGTAGACCCTAAAAGTGTCGGGTGACCCACTGCCCAGTCATTGCTGGAGGGTAAACCCTAAGAGCGTCGGGTGACCCACTGCCCAGTCTCTACTGGAGGGTAAACCCTAGAAGTCAGTGAGTAACCCACTGCCCAGCCCCGCTGGAGGGTAAACCCGAAGAAGTCGATGAGTAACCCACTGCCCAGCCTCGCTGGAGGGTAAAACTCATAACTGCTCTGGCCATCTCTACTGGAGGGTACACCACTAGCCAACCGAACACGTAGTGGGTATCGCGCGACCACCCAACTCCAGCACAACTCACCCAAAGGGTTTTAGCGCATGTTCCATCACTCGGTGTCACCAGCACCACTACCGGCCGATCCATCGAGAAAGAAACAAGGGGGAGACCAATCAACCCTACTGGTCAAACAAACGAGCACATAGCCAGGGGAAAAGCTCCACCCTGCTGGTCAAACAATTGAGCACAGAGGGACACTCTATGTCGCGAGAGGTCAAAGTACGCAAAGCAAAACACGACACGCACATGGGGCCCACACGACGTGTGGCCCCAAGTCCACCCCAACCAAGTGCACGAACATCTCAGGTACAAACCACACGTACCTCCAAGCGCTCTCTTATACTCCCAGAGTATACCACGTATCCAGCCCAAGGGCTATCATGCTCTCGACACCCAACGTCAATGAGAAGGCGTGACGTAACAACTCCAACCAGCCACCTCAATGGCTGAGGCACAGTCATCCACACGTCTTCACTCACATGGGAGTGCACGCGATCACACGCCAAGGGTTCTCTGCAGACACAGCGAGAAGAACCGCCATCAGAGCGTCTTTCACATTTCCACATTTAACAAGATCGCACAAGAGGCTCCACATAACCAAATGGATCGCACCGTTTTAATCCTCATAGAAAAGCACGGGAGATAGACTACTCACTCACCTCAAATGGATATCTGACGAAAAAGTCACCAACACCGCCTCATGCCCGAACGACGCCCCGTGATCCCGATCCTCAGCCCTGAAAATAGTTGGGCACGTCGCACCATTGTGATCCTCTCGGGAAAACACGTCAAAAGAACTACTCACATGAGTGCAATGAATATCCGGAGAAAAGGTGCATTCCAGTGCACCGCACATGAGCGGTGCCATGTAGGACCCACATCCCGGCCCCGAAACGCAATGAACAGATTGCACCGTTGTGATCCTCTCGAAAAATCACACAAGATGGACTATTCACTTGTCCAAAACGGTCGCCCGGTGATAAAGATGGAAAATCACAGTCGATGCCCAAACGACCCTCATGGGCCCCGCACCATCGTGCGGAAATAGAGCGGGCGGATTGCACCATCACAATCCCCTCAGAAAAACACCCAAAAACGACTGCTCGCTCGCCCCGAACGGACGCCCGATGAAAAAGTCGTGCAACGCTGCACGCAGCTCAAAGACGGGCAATGGGGCAAACACCTCAAATCCAGTCTCAACGCCCGAAACCGCCCTGGAAACCTTCGCCCTGGCTCCAGGTTCCCAACGCAACTGAAAGCACTCAAATCGGACGTCGCATGCGTCCGCGCCGCTCAAAACAAGATTCCCGGAATGACGTCAATCCCCTCGACGTACGTGTCACGCCACCGAGGCCCCCCGTATCGAGAATTATAATTTCCCAGGACCATCTCAAAATGTCCGCCTTGCTGTTAGGTCCACACTACCAAAGACGGCACGCAAAACGGACGCTCTTAGCTAAAGATACGGGCGTCCGAAGGTATTAGGGGAGAACCCCTCGGGCCCGACCGGCCCGGTCTGGCCGGTCCGCACTGCTCGGGACGGCCCAGCAACCTGGGTCCGGCCCAGCAAAACCCGTGGGCCGCCGCACTGCGGCCCGCTGCCTGCCTCGCCCATGCGCCGTGCGGGTGCCTCCACCGACCGGCCGACACGGCCGGTCGCATCCACGTGGAGACCCACGTCATGCGGGTCTCTGTCTCCCTGCGAGGTCGCACGCCTGCGACCCCTGCCGTCTCCTCTCGCCGACGCCTGCGGTCGGCACCCTCGACCAGAACGCCTGCACCGTCCCGCACCGGCGAGGTGCCTCCCAGCCAGCCGGATGGCCGGCCGGCCTTCCGCCGCGCCCGCTGCCACGCCGCCGTCCCGGAACCACCGTCCGCGGCCAGGAACTGCTGGAAAACCAGAATTTCGGCCGGAACTTCTCAGGACTGCCCCGGGCACCCCGGGACTTGGATTTTCGATCCGAGAAGAGCGTCAGAAACATTAGAAAATATAATACATATCTGTGGGCTTCGATCGATGATCGGACATCAATTCAATAGTATAAATTGAGCTCAAATATTGCAGGAATTTGAAAATGAAAACGAAATAACTCTTACCTCGAAGGGTGTAGCCTGACGCTTCGTGTGCAGACTGTCGGAACCGTTGTGCCTTGCTGGAGTTCGCCTCGCCGGATCTGAAGGAGAGGGGAGGGTTTGAGGAAGAAGAAGAATAATAATAAGGGGGTGGGGGTGTTTAAGTACAAATCACTTAAACGCCCGCCCGACAGCCCCGAACCCAAACTTTCGGCAGGGTCGGTGTTAAGCCTCCCCTACGCTAAAAACCATGCTCTGAGCGCAATGGAGGTCTCGTAATTTTAATCTCATTCCCCGTTAAAAAGTTATTAAACTTAGCATCTGAAGCCTCCAAATTACGAAAACGCCCCTGGGGCCATTTTTCACAAACGGGTCGCACCCGCAAAACTTCTACCCATCCTAGGGTAAATGGCACGCTCTGAACTCAATGGTGCCCTTGGTTTTCCAATACGAGCCACCGTTTAAGAGATACATGAGTTTCAACATTAAACAAATTAATTAATTTATTTAATCCGTTTAACATTCCAGAAGCGAGCGAGGGGTCCAAACATCCTACGCCGACAAGTTTTATGTCTTTCCTAGGGTAAACACCCCATTCCGGACCCATCCGTCCACTCGGTTCTCTTCTCTGGATCACTGTTTAGGAGTTATCCCATTTATTTGGCGTTTCTAGTGTGAATGCACTGAAAATTTACTTTCGGCTACTTCGGGGCTCGGAATCACACGCCGTCTGAAGGCGCTGCTCTAGAATATCATCAAGAATATTCCAAAGTATTTCACAGCAAAACCCGGGTTCTTATATGCATAATAGAGTGTCACTCTATGAAATATTAAAAATTTATTTATATCTAGGGGTGTTGGTCAAGATATAATTATTATTTTATTACAATGAAATGTGCTGACTTTTTAATGTAATCCATTATCACCCAGATAAAATTATTTTCTTTAGGTTTCCTTGGGATTCCTATGATGAAATTCATGGTTATGTTTCCCCATTTTTATACTTTTATGGTAAATGGTTGCATCATACCCTTAAAAATAAATCATCTATCCATTACATGTAGGAATACCAAAAATCGATATAAAAATTATACAATCTTCCTCTTTATTTCATCCAAAAAAATGTTTTACTTCATATCTCTATACATATTATTGTTTCATAGATAAATATTTAAGGATTTTCTATGTGAATAATCTAGAAGTTCCCTCTTTATTTCTGGTTTTTATAGGATACATACCTAGTTTCTAAAACTTATAACTCCATATTCTACAAATTTTAACTCTAGAATATTCGATACCTTTTTCTGTTGCACCTCATTATACTTCTGGTCCTCCTTGAACCTATAAAGAATTTATGGTTGTAAAATTATTTTTTCAAGGTACAATAAATAACCTTTACTATTACCATATTCGTCCTTTTAAAATATAATAAGATTGGATCCTTCTCAATTAGCATCGTTGATAGAATTTTCAGATCATTTATACATAGAGAATCTTCCACCATGTTTGTTTTCCTAGGATAGTGATGGATTAAGCAGTTATATTCCTTGGTCAACTCTAACCATCTTTATTGGTTCATGATAATATCCTTTTGTGTGAATATATATTTATGGATCTTGTTATCCCTATATATTTCGCACTTCTCCCCAATGAGATAACGTCTCCTTGTATTAAACACAAAAATCACTAAAACCAATTCCATGTCATGCATCAGACAGCTATACTCATTAAATTTCAACTGCCTTGAGGTATAAGATATCACATTATCATTTTGTATTAGTAAACATCCCAAACCCTTAATTTATGCATCGTTGTATACCATAAAATTTTCCATTCTTTAGGGAATCATGTGCATTGCTATAGTGATAAGGCTCTTTTTCAACTACTTAGATCATTGTTCTCATTCATCAGTCTAGGAAATTCTTACTCCCATCCTTTTTTTCTTCATTATGTATTTTTAAAATTGAAAAAAATCGCAAATCATCAATAATACCAAGATAATCTAAAGAAACTATAGAACTTCATTACAGATGTTTGTCTGGTCATGTTCTCAATTAAATTTTTCTTAGTGGGGTCCACATATATCCCTTTTTTGTGGTAATATTTCCCAATAATTATACTTCCTTAATCCATAACTCACATTTACCATACTTTTAAAATATATTATCATTTCATAAATCCCTTAGCAATGCATTCAAATGATCCTCATGCTCCTCTTTTCTCTTAGAGTATATCAGAGTATTGTCTATAAAGTATTCCACATATATTTTGATGTAATCCTTAAAGAACATATTCATTAATTCTATAAATATTATTAGAGAATTATTGATTCTTAATGGCATCGCTATGAACTCATAGTGTCCATACGTTGTTCGAAAGGCAGTTTTGGGAATATATTCCTTCTTCACCCTTAATTGGTAATATCTTGAATGAAGTTCCACCTTAGAGAAATACTGAGATCCACATATTTGATTGAGCAAGTTTTAACACTCCAAAATACTTCAATAATAACATTTAATTTGATATTCAATGCACACAACCTCGAGTTTGAACAAAAAACGATACACATGTAAAATATTAGTATTTAAACATTAAAATTATAAATTAGCTATAAAATTGGAGGGTATGAATAATAATAAATAAATTAGGAAAAATATATGGATAAAAATGTAAAAACATATTCATTTTTTATTTATCTATTATAAATTAAATAATGATCTTTTAAAATAAAAATGAATGTATTTCTAAAAAATTATATTTTTCATAAAGGATGGGTGAGCAACACATTGCATGCACAATTTAAAATTAAATTTTACCTATTTTAAAAAAATTATCTGTAAAAAAACATAAAATTTTGAATTTCCATATCAAAAATATATTAGGGTTTTTCTTTATTTTTATGAAATGTTTCATTTTTTGATGTATAGTGAAAAATACAGAATTTTAATTGAAAATTGTCATTTTGTTTAAATTATTTATTAATATAAATGATATTTCGAATTTTTTTTAAATTAAAATCAGTTACATTTTATGTATTTTAATCCAATTTATTTTATTTTAATCATTTCCATTTTTAATTTTTATATAAAAACTTTTTAAACTTTGAACATTTCCACTTTGAAAACCCTCTTTCTCATCATATCTATGGAATTGATGTTAAATAAAAAATTTCACTTATATTAATTGAATTTAAAAATATGGATTCCATTAGGTAATAAAAAAATTATATTAAATAATAAGTTCAAAAATAATTACAATACTTAATAGTAAAAATTGTAAAAATTATTTTCTACGGTTTAGGTAAAAATGAGTTTATAGAGGGTTAAACTATAATGATAAGGATTTAAATGAATTAAAAACTTTTATAAAACCTATTTTTTGGATACATTTTGACCTTATCATGTCACATTATAAATAATAATACATTTTTTACTATTTTGGCATGTGAATAAAGTGATCAAACCTTTTTCTATTCAAAAACTACAAGTGTGCCACTCACCTCACTTATAAAAGTCCACCCACTCTCCTATCTTCTTCACACCATCAAACACTTTTGGTATAGAAAAAACCTTCCCAAATTTATTTTATGCATCTTATTAGAATTTTATATTTCATAAATGAATTGTAGGAATACTTTAGGTATAATCCTTAAGAGGTGGTCTAAGAGAGGTACAATTCCTAACTATGTGTTTTTTCTTTTATTTCTTCTTCCACCACCATAAAATATTCTTCATTTCTGATTATATAATAAAATAATTATCTCCCATATACTAATATATAATTATTTTAAGTTAATTAACTATATAAATATCTTCTTCTCTCAAATGGTAAATGATAATGTCACACATGTGTATGACAGGCTGCCACCTTACAAATCGGTGTGACACGTTCTCCATTAAAACCTATCATGGTTTGGTATGGTGATGGATATAATGTTTATATATTATATTTAAAAAATAAATATTCATATGGAAATATTATATCATATATACCATTATACTTTCAATTCCTTATGGGATATGATAACATCACTCGTGTTTACGACCGACTACTGCCTAGCGAAGCGATGTGAATCATATTTCACTAATGCTTTACCTGAAAAGTGATATGGATAAATGAAATGACTATATTTCATATAAAAGGAATAATTTTTATATTAATGAAATTTTTATCATTATTAATTGATAATACACTATTTTATTTCTTTCATTGTCCTTCATTGAAAGATGATAACATCATTCGTGTACGTGTGGACTACCTCCTTCACGAAGCGATGCGAAACTTTTCATCACCACATCACTTGGATGATATTTATATAATTATATTTAATGAAATAATATGTTATTTATGAGATTATTTTCATTATTTAATGATAAAAAATTACTTACCTTCTTTTCATAATGATCATTAAAAACAGAAACGTTACTCATGCGTATGTACAACCTACCGTCTCCATGATTTTAAGGTAGTTCATTTTCCATAAAAATCATTAAAGATTGGTTTTAAATAGTATAATTGATGTAAAATATGAAAATTAATTCATTATTATTATTATAGATATGTTTAAATAATAAAATATTTGACCATATTCAATGTACCAAAATCATTTTTAACACATAAGCAAAATATCATCAAAATGTCTGATGTAAACATAATTTAACAGGTAATCATATATAACATGAGAATAAGAAAAATAAAAGGAATAATAAACATCAAAAATATAATTAATAAATAAAATAAATTACATAAGTTTATTATTTAGGAAGATAAACAACGTACGTGGTGAGTAATACTCAAGGTAAGTGTTTCTCGTCTCACTTTTACTTATGTGAGACGTATTCCATATTCACCATTTATATATTTTGTGTGGTATATAATTTCATATTTGTAATTTATATCATGGATTCATTTATCTTCATGGTATTTATGTTCCCATTAAATTTTCGTTCTTTCATGGGTCTAATGATTCAAAAGTTACCAAAGTGGTAAAGGTTTATTTCACAACATAATCATTATTTACGTTTTTTTGTTTCAATCTCCCTTGGGATAATTATTTTATATTTATATATTAAATATATTTTATTCTCCACTTTTTATTAATGAAATTTTTTATGTTATAATATATAATTTTTTCCTATCATGGATACATAAAATGATTAAATAATTTTTTAGAAAATATTACTTTATTTCTCTCTTCAGCCGAAAACCATTTTCTTTCAACACCATATTTTTTAAAAATGTTTTCATGAATTTTTTAACATTCTGAAAATGACTTATCAAAGTCATTTCAACCAATTTTTTTATTTTTTACAAATCAAATTGAAGGTAATTATCTTTTCTTTTTATGAACAATGCACTTTTCTAACCTTTTTATAGTTCACAACGAATGTTCTTTTTTATTATAAATGGTATATACAGAATTAGCTACCATTATGACCATAATTTCCTAGAATCATCCATTAAATTATTAAAAGGATCTTTTTATAGAAAATTTTTTCCCTAATATACCATGAATTAATATTTTTTCAAATTTATATTCAATTAAATTTAGTTTGAAACAAATTATAAATTCTCTAGTTTTAAAATAAAATAGGTGATTTTTAAAGAAAGGATGTTATCCTCAAGAAATGTTACAAGTGATATTTCAAAATAATTTTCCATATAATAATAAATTCATTCATGTTACATATTATTTAATGGTGATATACTCCAATGAAACCTTCCAAATTATTTCTCTAGATGGTTTATGATCATTTTGATTAGGAATATACTATGTTGATATCATTCATTTTGCTCAGGATAGATTATGATTATGCTTATTGATTGGGGAAAATATTTAAATTTCAAATTCCAGTTTAAATTTGAACTTTTTTGTGAATTATATTTCACCACTTTCATATTAGGAATGCATTAGACTTAGTAAGTGACACGCGGGTCCTGATATAGCCCCTCGATGCATCTGTTAGTCTTATGAGACAAACTATATTGGGTTTTGGTTGAGGCCTTACCAATTTATATATATACGTGTGTATTTTAAAAAGGACTCAATTATATTATATTTCTTGGAATAACGCCTCTAAGGTATGTTTTAGATTTACATCATTATGATTTATTTTATTGATATCCCATGTGATTATTTAATTTTCTAGAATATTTGTGGTTATGTTTCATGATAATTTGATTATTCCTATGTAATTATTTGATCATAATTTATTTTTCCATATTATGATAATTTTATTCATTAAATGACATTTTTTAGTTATTTACCTTTAAAAATAGATTATTCTTTCTTTATTCATAGATATAGCTATGCTCTTAGCCTAACCGAGCATCTAAGCAAACTAGTTTATTATGTTTTTTTCCATATGATACCAAGAAGCGTTTTTTGATTGATATGTAGGGATACAATAAGGATAATAATAGTGTTATAAAATAAAATACTTTTTAATTTATGTTTTCAGTTTTAATATGAATTTCAATTATTTATCTACATCAGGTAGACTACTAAAATAATCATTATTTTGGTATGTGATTCTTATATGTTATGCCACTATAAAATTATAGACACCAATTACAGCCTAATGGGGTCGTGTCTCAAGAGTTGGTATTAGAGAATATAAATTAGAGTCCTTCGGAACTATATTTAGAAAAACATATTTTAGGTAATATAACCCTATTATATAATTTTTGGATAAATATAGAATAACATTCTAACGTGTTGGTAAGAAAACTATTATGTTATTTTTTCAAGAAAATACATCCATTTATAGATACTTTAGTTGGGTGTGGTTCTAGAATAGATATACCTAGAGGTGTAGCTCTAAAAATGACACATTATGCTTGATCCAATCATTGCCTGGTGCATAAAAAATGCCTTATTACGCACTTGGCTTGAAAATAATGAGGGATGTGCTTAGGATAATTCACATTATGAAGGTTTTTAAAATAATGATATCCCTAAATAAAACATGTTTACAATTATGATATTAGATATTCATAAATTTCTTATTTTATGTTAAGTGATTCACTAGTTAGGGATTAAAAATTATGTTTCATAATGTTATTATCTAATCTAGTTTATGAAATTTTTTAGAAATTCTGTCTAATGGAAGGAATTGGAACTATATAAATACACTTACCCCATGTAGGGATTTCCCTACTGAGAAATAAAGTAAAGCTAGTGATGGATTTATAGTTATAACTGATCAAATTATTACCATATTAGGGTTGATGACTCAAGTTTTGAGTAATAGCCTTTCATGTATGGAGAAACCTATTAATCGATCATATGGTGTAAAAATTTCAGACCGCTTCATGAATCAAAAACCTCTATCATTCAATGGAACTAAAAATCTATTTTTATCGGATGAATAGATATGTTCCTTGTATGAGATATTTCTCACTCTAGAATGTAGTGAAAGAGATAATGTTGACATGGAATTTTTCTATCTCTCAAGAGATGTGGATCAATGGTAGTCATTGATTCAAAACACTAAGGATGAAGAATAAATATAAAACATGGAATAGAAGGATTTCAAGGCACTCTTCTTGTACAAATATTTTCCTAATGAATAATGAGTGGATATAGAAATATAGTTCATGATTCAATGATATAACGAAGTGATAAACGTTTCTAAGTATGAATCTAACTTTACAAGGTTAACAAGGCATATTGTGAACAACATATGTAATTCAAAGAGCGTGATTGACCATTTCTTTGATGGGATCAAGTTAATCATTCAATGGGAAATAGTCTCACAAACATTCTCATCATAGGTGAAAATTTTATTAGTGCTATCAATATAGAGAAATAATTCACAAAGTCTCATGGATTTTAAGGGAAACAAGAGAAGAAGGGAAAGTAAGAGAAAATGGATAAAGGGAGGAAGGGTGGGAAGGATTTGACAAAATTTAATACTTATTGGAGGAGACACCATGGTACATGCATAAAAGGGAAAGGGGTTATCTTCGAGGGTAGATAAAAAGGCCACCGTGTTCTTGATTTCATGGGAAAGAAAAAAAATCAAATGTGCAATGATTCCACTATAAAGATTTAGGGCGTCATTGAAATGGATGTCACAAAAGTCAAAGGAATATTCTACAAAATTATCTAATAGATCAAGGTTAAAATTATATTATTACCATAGATTAAGTGTAGTTATTATTTTTCATGTGTTTAGATTCAATAATTATGTCATTTTAGTATTTCTTCAATGATATCCAAGTTATGTGAATTATTAAAAGTATAATGATTATACTGCAATACTTTTTTTAATGTTTTGAAAGCATACGTTGAAGGATACCAATGACCAAGAAAACCGATTCAATGGAAATTTTAACTTCATGGAACCCACATGTTTGAAGTAAATATAACCCTTAATATTTTATTTATGTTAATATAATGATGTTGGGATAAATAGAAGATTCATATAGATAAATTAAACTTTATAATAATTATTACCTTAGAACGTATTGATTATTTATTGAAAAAGTTGTTTTTTTATCATTTATGGAGTTAAATACTTTTTTATAATTAATTAATATATCCAATAATCTATGTTTTATTAAGGAATAAGAGATCATTCTTTTTTTAAATAAGTTTTTATGGTTATTTAGGTTATGAACTTGTTTCAAGAGAATACATGATGATGATATTCACATGTTTGGTATGTGATGATTAAGATTATTGGGTAGATTAATGATAAGTTCATTTTTGAAATTTATTGACCTTATTTCTAAATTTTTTTATATTAATATTTTGTATAGGTCAAAAGGTTAACCATTTATGAAATTTTTTAAGTTTAACTTTAGATGAGGTTTTATAAATTAATGAATTACTTCACCATATGAAGATTTAAGAATATTGTGTAACCTTTACTAACCATTTTTCTATAATAATAACTAGAGATATAAGTAATTACTTTTCATTATATTATGGATATTATGATCAGTTATAATTGAATTTTAGTGCTTTCAGAAAAAAATTCTTCTTTGGATATTCATCTCTTTGAGTAAGCGATGGATTGGAAATTGATCGAAGCACAACCAATGGATTAAATTGTTCTTATAGAATATAAATATATCATGTGATTATATATACTTATATTAATAGATAGTAAAATAATTCCACATCTTTAGGAAAATTGTTTTGAAGAAAAATATTTATCGCATTACCTTCATATCCAATGAGTCAAATGGTCTTTTAAATCATCATAGAGTTATGGTTTTTTATGTTTTTATCTTTTTATTTATCATTCATTTTATTCAGATAAATGACCTCTATCAGTCTTTATAATTTTTTTCCTTCATGTAAATATATTCATCTTCCACTAATGTTCTCATTATTTTAAACCTAATTATGTGTTATTCCATATGACCTTTGTACATCCCTTTCTCTTTATTTTGGGGATTTTTTATTTACCCTTCTCACAGTGAGGGATTTCAATAAAGATATGTTCAAATGTAACAACCTTAATTATAGAGATCAGGATTAAATTTTGGGGAAATAATTTATTTATGGTGGGGAGAACGTGACACTTTAAAATTCTAGAAGAAGAACATTGTATTTGATATCTTCAAATGCATGCAACAGCTTGTTTGAATGAAACACAATACTCTATTAAAATATTTTTATTTAAACATTCCAATTATAACCTAGCTATATAATTAGTGATTATTAATAATACTAACTAAATTATGAAATATTTATGGTTTAAAAATTTTGAAACAAATTCATTGGTGATCTATCAATTATAAATATAGTAAAAATCATTTTAAAGAAAAAAAATTCTAAAAAACCACCTTTTTTCTAAGAGATAGTTTAGTCATGCTTTTTTAACATAATTTGAAATTAATTTTTGACACTTTTATATATTTATTTGAAAAAATTAAATTAACTTTGGAAATATTGATATCAAAATTATCTTTGGGTGAATTTATATTATTCTTCTAAAAAATGTAATTTTTCAATTAATAGTGAAAAATACATAATTTTAATTGGAAACAACCTTTTCATTTAATATTTTTATAAAGTTAAATTATATTTTAATTTTTTTAAGTAAAAAAAATTTCAATTAAATTTATATATATCCAATTTAGTTCATTATAGTCATTTTAATTTTTAATTTTTATATAAAAACATTGTAACCTTTTGAACATTTTCTCTTTGAAACCCTACTTTCTCATCATGTCCATGAGATTAATTTTTAATTAAATTCTTCCACTAATTTGAATATAATTTCTAAGAATGGAGTCCACATGGATGTATGGTTGAAAGATCATATTAAAATATATTATCTTTCCCCATTGATATTAATTTCATGATCCATATTCTGAAAAAACCATAAATATTGGATCTCTTTCAATCATCATTAGGGAAAACTTATCATAGTCCTTTATAATCAGTGTATCACCCACCTTGTTTGTTTTCATAGGGTGGTAATGTATTAAGTAGTCATGAACATTAATCAATTACAACCATTTCCTTTAGTGAGTACTCAACTTTTTAAATGTTAATATATCCTTCATGATTTTATGATATGTTTATAAATCACATTTTTTATAATAAATATAATGCCTCATAGGTACTGATGGATTCATCATTCTTACATTTATGTTATAGGAAATACCTCTCCATTTTCAAGTGATGATTTGAGGAAATTTACATATTTAAATACACCTTATTAAACTCTTCCCATTTCATGGAGACAATTTCCTCATATTTTATCATATTCTTGATAACAGTCATCCAAAAATATATTTTTATTCGAAAACAATTTATTATCATGATAAATTTTTCATTTTATGAACATATGAGAATGAAAAACGTCTTCTCTTTAACAATGATCCATTTCACAACAACTACTAGAATGGTTAAATCGTTTAAGAAAGGTGGATTTGTCTACAAAACAATGACTCAATAGTGACTTATTCCTACTTTTTTCTATTTGGATGGTCATCATAATACATTTCATCATTCATAGATAAAGATATCTGGGTGAGGATTGCTTCAATATTTCACATCCCACCTCCCATTCCATTTGTTTTATTATGAGTACACTCATTTCATTTTACATCACAATCATCTTTAACAAGATTAGTACTAGGTTCTTCTATTTACTAGGACCAAAATCATAGTGTGAGAAATAATAATCATACTGAGTAAACATGTAATCATGTAAAATCATTCATAAGATGTCAAAATCATGATACCTTATTTTCAAACTATGACAACATAATTTTAACATAGTTTATTCATAGTCATCATCTATAAAAAATATTTATAATTTTTAATTAATTAGATGTTAATTAAACTAAGAATATCTCATGGGATTTCCAATATAGTTGTGTAGTAAGGGTCTATTCCTCATTCACTAGAATTATGGTCAGTTATACTCAACCAAATTCTTTTTGGGTTATTATACCTAGATGCATCGGTTCCAAAACCACATTCACTTGTAGTATCCATATATTGTTATATTTATAAGAAAACCACATAATAACTACCCAAAAAAATTTAGTATGGTATCCTATACATAGGATTATACATAGGGTATTTACTAAATTTCTACAATCTAATTATCTTAATATTAATTAAACCTTACTATGATATCAACTGAGGCCAATATAGAATTTCATTCATTAATATTGAATCATTTTAAGTGAATATTAATTTAATTTCATAATAATACATTTTATAGAACTATAAAGGTTTATAAACTATTGAAAAAAAGATACATAGTCATCTTATTTAACGAATAATATTCAATATCTCCAAAACATATCTTCTCCTTTAGTAAAATTCTTAGAACTTTTCTAAAAAAACATTTTTTCATGACTAGGGGAAATCAAATATAAGAAAGGATGAGATAATATTCTCTTTAAGGGTTAACATGAGAGATATCAATCAATGATAAAAATTGAGCATAATATGAGCATAATTTTACGAGAACATAATCATCACTTAAAATAATCATACCTAGCCGGTAAGAAATCACTAATCATAGATCATGGATTATGTCTTTGTAGTGAAAAAATACTTAAGTTATAAGTGTAATAAATCCTTAATAATTAGTCATGATTCATGATAAGAAACCATAAGCATAATAAATATGTTTTTGAAATACATGTAAACATAAAAAATCACTTATTTATCTAGGTTCACTCCAAAGACTATCACTATGGAGAATGTACCATAATGGAAATTCATATCTGGTTATTTACAACCTTCTATAAGGATAAAAATATCTATAGTTAACGTTTTCATCTCTTAGGGGTTTATTAACATTATTTTCTCTTATTAGTTTCTCAACTCCACAATCATTACCCAACGCATTGGCATACTATACAATTCTATGTCCACTAGTTACCTAATTAAAAATATACATATATCTGATAAAAAATCCAAAAATATTCATCATATGAACATATAATAATTTTTGGAATGAATAATTATTTCATAAAAATTTTATTATCCCATTATATTATAACCCATGGAAAGGAAACGAATTTCATAAAGGGTTAATCAAAATATAATTAACCTATGGGAAAGAAAACAATTTCATAGAATCATCATTAAAAAAATTATCAACATAAACCATCTAAAGAAATAATAAGTATGGTATCATTAGATCATATCCCTAGTAGAGAATATGTAACATCAATGGATGTTATTATAGATAATAAATTCCATTAAAATGCCTCAAGAATATTTTTTTAAGAAAAAAAACTTTTCTTTCTATAATAACTTAATTAAAATATAAAACTATCTAGACTATTAATGAAAAATATTCATTGAAAATAACTATGGAAACATGTAAAAGAAGCTTCAATTAATTGAGTATCCATGATGTTAGAAAATTCCATTCATTTCAAAATCATTAAAAACAATGTTTTTTCACACCTTTGGTAAAAATTACCTCATTCATAAAATGGAAAGAGGATCCTTTTTATTAAAAACTATATAAAGTAATAAATTTATAATAATATATTTAAAAAATCATTGGATCATAGTAAAAAAATATTTAAAACATTTTAGAAAACACTTATATAGAGGAGAATATTTCCAAACCAAAAGATAATAAATAAGGTTAGCTTTTTTGAAAAAAAAATTGAACCATTTTTATAACACCCCAAACATTTTATGGTATGTTTCTCTTAAATAATTCCAATTCATCAGACAGCCTATTTTTTATTATTCAATTAGTCTCTTTGATACAACACTTGGTTATTATAGGATATATTCATAACCTATCCATTAAACTTAAATTTTCCACTTCTGTGTTATGAATTTCGAAAAATGAACATACACGGTTGCGATCAGGGTGATATTTGGAGTCTGATAAAATCAAGTTAATTTTTAGTGAATAGTAACTTACACTTATGAATAGTAACATACCCTTATTAATAGTAATATGACCCTTATGAATCGTACCCCTACCCATGAAAGTATAAATAAAATATAGGCAGCTTAAAAATAAAGATGAATATTTTAAGTGTAGGTATTTTTTGATTAAATAATGATTTTAATTAAAAATTAAATTTATCATATTTAGAAAAAAAAAATGGAAAATGGAGTTCATTTTTTTGATTCTACACATTTAAAAATAGTTAGGTTGAATTTTTGGTATTTTTATGAAATACTTGTATTTTTTGTGAGTTGTGAAATACAGTAATTATGGTATAAATTCATTTTGAGATAAATACACTATTACCTGCATCATAGATGATTTAATCAACCATTATTTCGAAATAAAATTCATTTATTACTACTTTTCATCACATAATCATTAATATTCATTGTCTTATGTAAAAATAATTAACTAATTATTAAAATATTAAGAAAACCCACCTCCCTCCACTATATAAACCACCTGTCACCCCTTCTTCCTACCACACCCTTAAAGCTTTAATACTTACCTAATTTATGCCAAATACACTTTCCCAGCCATTCCCTAACATCAAAAACCTTTTTGTCTCTCCAAAAGGCCAAAAACAAAGGCCTTAAGGAGATTCACAAGGAGGAGTACTGAAGAGGTGAACCTCTCTTCCTTTTTCTTTCAACTTCTTTTACAAGTTCCATTATTTTATTGCCCTATCCTCACATCCCCTAATCCAAATTCTCTGATAATTATAGTAACTTAAATTAAATATAATTTTATTATGCTGATGTAATATTTTTTCATCATTTCTCTTTTCCCCCACTTACACTAAAAATGAAAATATCGTCTGAGAAGTGTTAATTTATCACATTCAAGGACGAAGGGTTTTCAATTTCTATTAATATCTTCAAGACGGTCATGAAACATTTTTAATGGTAGAAAAATATCATAATATATTAATTTTACCTTATTCAATGTTCTTTAATCCTTAAACACTCATAATATAAAATAATAATACAAAATAAATTCATTATGCACAAAACCGCCAAGTTAATCCAAGCATTTATTTTAACTTTTATATAATGATTCATCCTCATGGTATATAAAAAAAACATTATAAAATAATTTATATATTTTTAATGTAACTAATAATATATATTAACAATTTTTGATGTTTAACCACACTTCAAATGAACTTCCATTCATGAATACAAGTAAACCGATAATGAAAACAGAGAAAGAAAATGCTTCCAAAATAATAAAATTGAACCTCTTAAACCCATAAAAAGGAAATGAATGAACCTAATAAGGTTTTAATAAATAAATTAAATGTATATTAGGTTATGTAATGATTAAATAATGAATCTCAATTTAGTTATTCAAGTAATTAAGATCAATCGAGAACACCTTTAGGCATAAGGTTAGGGGTTTCTCATCTCACTTCTAATTCTGTGAGATTTCCATTGTTTGCCAATTATTTATTGTATTTGGTGTATTTTTACTTAAATTTGATATATAATATCATTATTATCTTTATACTCATGGTATTATGTGATTCGTTTGGTGATTGTTTTTTCATACTGTTCAATTGATTATATTGTGGTGAGGGGTTTCTCATCTCACTTTTAATTTCATGAGAATTCCATTATTTTCCAGTTACTTCTTGTATGTGGTGTATTTTTACTTAAATATGATATATTATATCATTATTATATTTATATTCCTGTTATTCTGTGATTCAATTGATGATTTTTAACTTGATTGATTACAATGTTTTAAGGGACTTTGTTTCGATTTCCATTTAATTATGATTTACTTGGTATTGTGCTCATAATATTTCTTATGTGGTGTACCTAATACCCATTTGAGATCACTTTTAATTTTAATTTTTAAATATATTATAGATCCATATTTGGGTTTCATGGATATGATTATTTTCTTAAGCTGTATACCCTTTTACATACAGTGTTTATTTGGAATATTGCTTTAACTATGGAAATATTGATGAATCTGTATCCTCTACTCTATACGAATATTGAGAAGGCATATTATACTTGTATTAAATCTATGTATAAAGAATTATTTGGATATTTAGTGATGGATGGGGCTTGATATAGCCCCTCGATGCATCGACAGGTATCATGAGACAAATCATTTGTTGACAAACCATTCGAGTTTGTTTCCAAAACAGAATTAGACATGTATCTTCTCACAGACTTAAACTATTTCGATGGTACAATGGTATCATGTGATATATACATGACAAAAAATTAATAATAATTGTCTTTATTAATTTTCATACATTACTCTCCATGAGTATTTTACTATGACAAAATCTATGCATGCAGTTTCATTCTCAATTTATTAATGGCGTGTGTTTTTCATTTATTCACCATACCATATTAACTATGCTGATTTGATTGTGATTAAATTATTGTTGATTCATGATTCTTCTATTTTTAACCCTTATTGTGTATTTGAGATCACCCCTTTCATTTGTTTACCTTCAATTGGTTATGAATAAGAGACCATTTCTTGAGTTCTCGTGGGTGCAGTTTATTAGTTTTTATTATGTATTGTATTTTTTTACCTTTCCCAATGTAATATGAGTTACATGAATGTATCAAGTTTTTTAAATACTTATAAAAAAAATTCCTTTAGTATTTCATTCCTTTTAATCATTCCAATTTAATAAGTAATGCATTGACTCTGGGATTCTGGGGTGGGGTGTTACAGTTGGTATCAGAGGAAGTTTAGTAGCAACCTTGGAAACTAGATTTAGGAAACATAGTTTAAATTACATAACCCTAAGATAAAAATTGAGGATAAGTATAGTTTAACATCCTAGAATTTTGGTAAGGAAGATACTATGTGGACATTCCCATTAAATGCATCCATTTATGGATACTAAAAGGTGACATGGTTTTGGAATAGATGTACCTAGGAGTAACAACTCTGACAAGGAGTTTTGGGCTTGACCCCAGGTATCCTAGAACACAACAATGGGACTTACTGTGCACCTGGTTTGACACTCCTAGGGGATATTCTTAGGATCATTCACATTTTATTTTGAAACAATTGTGAAGTATTTAAAATTCAATATAAACATTTTTTATGATTACGAGATTAGTTGTACAAATATTTTCAAATTATATTTAGTTTTCTCTAGTTATAAATTATAAAATGTGGTCTAATTTAGTGTATTCCATTATTTAGTGATGGTTCTTAAAGGAAGAAGGGGAATAAATACCCATGGACAATGTAGGTATTTCCCCACTGAGCAAGTCAACACAGTCATGTTGGAGTAGATCAGATCATAAATATATTGGGACAATTTACTCAGGCTATGACTAATAACCATGATACACCTGTACTGGATCATTTCATGTGGTAGAAGCCCCCATATTTTAGTGGTACTACTAATCTGGTGGTAGCTAAGAAGTAGATTAAGTCCCTTAAAAAGATATTATTGTAATTAAGATGAAATGAAAATGAAAAGGTAGTACTGGAAGTATATTACCTCAAGGGTGATGTTGATCAATGGTGGTCCCTGATCTAGAATACCATGGAGGAAGAAGATATAGAAGATATAGAATGGAGAACTTTTAAGGAAATATTCTTTGACAAATATTTGCCTCTTGAACAACAAACTGAAATAAATTGGAAATTCCTTAGCCTAAATCAAAGGGAAGAAGAAAGTATTGTGGAGTATGAGGCTACCTTCACAAGACTAGATAGGTATGCTATAGATTATGTATGTGATTCGAAATACAAGATTTATCATTTAATTGAAGGTATTTAGACAAGTATTCTAAGGGAATTGTCTTCTCAATCATTTTCATGATATGATGAAATTGTATTAAGTTCCATAAAAACAAAGAAAGAATTTACTAGAACGAATTTGTACAAGGGAAATCAAGATAAGGAGGGGAATTATAATAACCATGGAAACAATCAAGTGACAATGAAGAATAAGGGAATGAATCAAATTTCATTATGTGAGAATTGTGGAAAAATCCTCCTGGTAAATGCTTGAAAGGCATGAGAATTTGCTATAAGTGTGGAGAAAAGGGTCATCAATCTCATGAATGTAATGGGAAGAGACAAGTCAATGGTGTTCAATGATAAAATTGAAGATAAATGGGACATTATGAAAATGAGTGTCCAAGGATCCAAGAAATCTTGCCTCAAAAAAGGCCATGAGGGAAACGGTAATCTTATGTGATTACAACCATAGAGGATGAAGTTCCAAATGATGTGGTGTCTAGTACTTTAACTGTTTCCTCAAACTTTGCCAATGGATTTTTTGATTCTGGATCATCGCATTCATTTATATCTTCCCAATTTTCCAAGAAAAGCAGGCATGTCTAATTTGATTTAATAAATGAGTTGTTAGTAAAAACGCCTTGGGGAAGTATCATTACCACAAATATGTTTCAATCAGTCCCCCTCATGACACATAAATTTTATTTGGTTTATAACCTTATCATAATACCCATATTTGACTTTGATATAATTCTCAGTATGAATTGGATGTCAAATTATGATGAGAAGATCTATTGTAAGAAGAAGGAAGTTACAATTTTTGAGAATGGTGTATAATGCCTTATTTTTAGAGCATAAACCTCGCCATCTGATTATTTTCCTGATTCACCCCCAGTGCCTCTACTAAATGAAATTCTTGTAGAGGAAGAGAACACAATATCTATAGGTGAGTAAATAAATCCCCAAATTAAATAAGTAACTATTGTGAAAGAATACTTTGATGTATTTCTATAGTATTTACCTGGACATCCTCTAGAGTGGGAAGTTAAGTTCTCTATTGATTTAATTCCTGGTGAAAGACCTATATCAAAGACTCCCTATAGAATGGACACTATGGAATTAGTAGAGCTAAAGAAACAAATAGAGGAATTGATTGAAAAAGGATTTATTTAACCTAGTGTTTCTCCATGGGGAGCCCCTATCTTCTTTTTCAAGAAGAAAGATGGATCCAGAGGCTATGCATTGATTACAGGGAAATCAATGCTATTACAATAAAAAACAAGTATCCTCTACCAAGAATTGATTATTTATTTGATCAACTTCATGGAGCCCAATATTTTTTGAATGTTTTCCTTCAATCTAGATATCATCAGTTGTGTGTAAAGAAGTAATATATTACAAATAAAACATATCGAACCAGGTATGGGAATTACGAGTTTACAGTAATACCTTTTGGACAGACTAATGAACCCTACGTTTTCATGGATCTAATGAATAGAGTTTTCAAGGAATATCTTAATGAATATTTTGTGGTATTTATTGATGATATCCTATTATACTCAAAAAACAATGAAGACCATGAGAATCAATTGTGGATTATTCTAAAAACTCTTAGAAGAAATGAATTATAATGGAAGTTTAGTAAGTGTGAATTTTGGATTCAATCAGTTTCTTTTCTTGGCCATATTATCTCTAAGGATGGAATCCTATTTGATCCTATGAATACAAAGGAAATCTATTAATGGCCCACACTAATGAACAAAATTGTGGAATGTAGTTTTATTAGCTTAGCAGGTTACTATCGGCATTTCATTCAAAATTTCATCTGATTGGCTAACCCGGTAACCAAGCTCACACGTAAAGGGATTAAGTTTTATGGATGAAATTATTTATATAATTATTTGAATAATTGAAAATAATATTGGTAAATGATCCAATTTTGACTCTTCCTTTTAGAAATGATGGATTTGTGATATAAAATTATGCATAAAAGAATAGATTGGGTTGCATCCATATGAAAAATGATAAAGTTATTGATTATGCATCAAGGAAGTTAAAGACTCATGAGAAACATTACCCAACTCCTGATCTTGAATTAGCAGTCGTAATCTTTTCTCTAAAAATCTGGATACATTCTCTCTATAGTGAAATATGTGAGATATATACGGATCACAAGAGTTTGAAATACATTTTTACATAGAATGAACTCAACATGTGGAAAAATAGATAGATATATTTACTCAAAGATTATGATTATTTAATATACTACCAACCAAGGAAGGAAAATAAGGTTGCATATGCATTATGTATAAAATATCAAGGACTTCTGATCCAAATTAGTACTGAGAGAGATCCTATATTCATGGATCGACTAAAGATGGATATGGGAATTGTTAACAAAGGGGAAAAATCATTCCTCTTTTAAATTATTTCTAAACAATATTTACTAGAGAAGATGAAATTCTATGAATCTGATGATGAAAATATACAAAATAAAATTAAATCTATTAAGGATGGAAGATTTTAAGACTTCATGTATGAGGATGGAGTTCTGAAATTTTGGAAGAGGTTATGTGTTCCATCAGTACCTGTAACACCCCAAGATTTTATGAAAAATGTTCTTTTTAATTTCATTTCTGGTGTTGTACGCTACACCAAAAGGATCTTCCACAACACACATCCTTGACTTGTCTTGCATTACACGCAATCGCGACCTTCCTCGATAGCGTGTGTAGTACGCAATACCGAGTTTCACTAAACAACGATATGCTATTAAAATATTATTAAAACTAGCCGTTATGAATAGTAATAAACACTTTTTTAAATTTTTTAAATTTTATTTTTCAAAATGGACTTCATTTTTGGATTCGGAATATTAAAATTAGCTTAGGGTGAAATTTTGGTACTTTTCGGATGACTTTCATATTCTGATGAATAGTGAAAATTACTAAATTTTAATTAAAAACAATTTTTTAATAGAAATAATTAATAGTGATAAATTATTAATTTGAGTGGTTTAAAAGTATATTTAGAATATATTTTTAAAATTTAATACAATGTTGGTCATTGGATGTAATTTCACATTTAAACCAGACATAAACAAGTGTCAATCTTTTGATAGTTATTATCTCTCAATAACCAGCTATTTGTTTTGACGACGGGAATTAATTTTTAAATTAATTAATGTAACTGATATGTTTTGAATTTGGTAAAATATACATCAATTTTGAATTCATAATATCAAATATAGCTTAGGCCTAATTTTTTGTATTTTTCTGGAAACATTCATTTTTTGATGAATAGTGAAACCACTAAGTGGTAGTTAAAAAAAACTGAATCTTTCATAAAACTTAATTTTACCAATTCTGTGAGTGGAATTTAAAAAATCCGAGAGACACGGTTAATATCAAGGACTAAAATGTGGTTCAATGAGATGAAAATAATTTTTGGTGAATAGTAACTTTTGACTTTTTTTACCACGGTTAAAAGTAAATAGGTTAATTAAGGGTAAAAATGATATTATTATTCCCTAACACATGTCCTAATTCTATTGGATAAGTGTAATTCGACCAAAAACAACCCTAGGAATAAAATATGACTATTTAAGCCCACTTGGATTAGATTAGGACATTTATTATTAATTTATTTAAAGAAGGGTTAAAATAGTTAAAATCAATGTTTAATAAGTAAATAATTTTTAATATAGGGTTATACATAAGATAAATTCGACTATAAATATTCCTTAGAAATATAAAAAGAATTCCTAAATAATGATATTTTATTTGTACTTTTTTGACATTAAATAATTTAATTTATTTATGACACAACGATGATGCAGTAATTACCTTTTTAAGAAAATATTGACATAATTGATGTTATAAATGCCCAAATAAATGTAATTTGATACTTTTTATGACTTACACTAATTTTCTAGGTTAATATGACATGTTATTGTTGATTTAAGTAAATTTGTTAGAACTTATCATTCTGTTATGAATTTCATAAAAATCATGTACCAAATAGTGTCAAAATTGACATAAATAAGTTTTTAAAACAAATATTATATTATTAATTGTTATTTTATTCCTAAAAATATAAGGTTCGGTGAAATGACTTAGATAAGGTTATATATATTAATAATAAACAACTTGGGGTTCGTTTGGCTTGATATAGTAAGTTTATTAACCATATAGTGTAAGAAAACAAAAAGACACGGTAAAAGTTAAATTATTTAACTTAGAGTTAAATCTAATTGATAAGGTTAAAATAATAACCTAAACTTGTCTAAATCCTATTGGGTTAGAGGATTTCGACCCATTCCCACCTTAGCTTCGAAATATATCAATTTGGAGCTATTTAAAACTGAACATGACTTTATAATAAAATAATATTTTTAGTTTTCCCAAAGGTGCCCATCTCCTCCCTTATAAAAGGGCACCTCCTCCCTCTCCTCCTCACACCAATTTGAGCATTCAAGCTCGTCCAACACCTCCCAAAATCTCTTCTACACTTCCCTAGTATCATCCTAGAGGTCCTGGTCTTTTTCAAAGACCATCCTTAGTTCTTTAAGTGGAGGTTAAGAAAAGGTGCGTCAAAAAGAGGTAATATCCATTACCGATCTTTTTCAATTTCTTTCTTATTAAACTTCTTCTTCTTTAGTTGTTTCATGATAAAGTAATAACATAAGTATTTCTTATATAAAGATATGTTATTATAAATATGAAACAACTCTAATTAACCTTCTATCCATCCTACGGAAAAAGGAAATCACTGCGCGTGCGTACGTACGGGATACCGTCTCCACGATGTGGTGTAATCTATTTTCCGCCAACACCTTAATTGGATGGGTATAATGGTGTAATGAGTAACTATATATGATTATTATAAAGTGATATTGATACTTAAATAGTATACATACACTTCAACACAAGTTCACGATCATGAGAACGATATCATCGCTCGTGCGTACGTACGGACTACCGTCTCCACGACGCGATGAGATTCATTCTCCAAGTTAACCATTTAAGAATGATTATAAATTATATATAAGAAATAATAATGAAATATAAGAAATTATAAAGCTAATGGATTTATTTATATATGTATGTCATCTACTTACTTCCATTCAAGACAATAAGGAAAGGAAAATACCATTCATGCGTACGTACGGACTACCGTCTCCATGAACGGTGTGTTTCATTTCATTTATTTATCTATTATATATATATATACTGAATATATATGATATATAAATCATGTTTTATATTCTGGAAGTAAGTAAATCATTATATAAGTAATAATAATGTCAAGAACAACAAGTCAAAACACCTACGATAAATGAAACGATTTTACCCAAAACGCTTCTTTAACATGGAATTTCCAAAAGAACGGGTAATATAAAGTCATAAGTGAACCATATATGATATCATAACAATGAATATGATTCTTTAATAAGTTAATGACATTATTTAAATCATTATGCAGGAGTTTCGGATACGTACAAAGCATATCGGACATAAGGTAAGGGAAATATCACAATCTCATTTTTATCCGAGATTGTTTATTCTTTGGTATTTACTAGGGTGTATTTTATCATCCACATCCATGTTTCCTCAATATGTAATATTTATATCCTTCTACAATATTTTATATCAAATTTTACCCTTCGGTGATTTTTTAGTAAAAGATATGAAAGGAATCTTTTGTCATTTTTCGTACGAGGCACTTTTTAATTTTTCGACAAAAGTACGAGAAGAATGTTTTTTTAACTTAAACGACATGAATGGATTTTTAAAACATTATTTCCAAGAATATTCCTTTACAAGTTTTCAAGTTTATTTTTAAACAACTTCTTTTAGTTTAAAATGGTATGACATGTTAAAAAAAAGAAAATGATTTTGAAGTAGAAAGGATATTTTCCTCAAGAACAGAGTTCAGGTGTTTTATCGAAATTGTTTTCCATCTAAGATAATATAGGGTTATGTTTTTATCCCTATTATTACATTGATTTGATTATGTTGTGATGGAATAATTATTATGAATTCCTTTATCTTATATTAATTGTTTGATGATGTCACGATGTTTAAGATTCCCATTTTTATTACATAGGTTATGCAATGATGCATGATTTATGATTTTGTGGCACACATAAGAATGGTATCATTATGAGATGGGTGGGACCTATATCTCCCTAAAATGAATTGGGTAAAGATTTTATATCTCATGAGATAGACATGGATGGAACGGTAGGTTATACCGGTTCAGTGAAACAGGACTGAAACGAGGGTGACTCGGTTCAGAAATGGTCTTTGTCCACTAAGATAGTCTTGGCAATGAGTCTTTACTAATAAAAAATGATTCTCTATTATTATGTGTGTATGCCACAAAGTTTCATGTTTTAATTTATGACTATTGGGATTACATTTCACTACTATGATTTATCCCATGTTATGAAATTATGATCTCTTTTGTAGGTTAAGATTTCCAAAAGATATGTTCTTATGAATATGATGTGATTGATATTTCTTTTGTTTACCCTTACTGAGCATTTGAGCTCACCCTTTTATGTTTTATTTTCCCTAGGATATAAAGAAAGGTTTTAGGTAAGAAAAAAAAGGAAGATATTTATGGGAGATGTTGAAGATCTTTCACCATGATTAGAAGATTACGTTCCGAGTTTCCAAACACACTAAAATATTATGGACCTTGTGTGTGTGTTTTTGTTATGTACTAAGTATTCCAAAAAAGTAATGTAATTTCCATGTACGTCAAGCTTCGGGTCTCTACAGTTGGTATCAGAGGAAAGGTTTAGTCAACCTTTGGAAACTAGGATGCGAAAATGTTAGTGAGATCCCTAGAGATATTTCTATGGTATGTCTAGGGACGTCCCTAAGGATAAGTATACGTATAGTATATAGTCCTAGAACTATGGTAATGATATTAGATTAAACCAAAGATGTTAGATATTGAAGTTACTCCCCCTTTATTATGATTTTTTCCTCTCACACTATTCTTTTTGGGTTTTAGAAAATGGCTGGAAACAAGATGATTCACGATAATGGAGGATATGATGGACAATGGAATGATATTCTTCATGAGAAACCAGATGAAATGGGATTTGGAGGTCCAAACATCATTATTATGCTGAATCAGCAATCTCATAATATGATCAATAAAGTAAAATTTGGTAAGTTTCCTGACTCAGCTAATAAGAGAAAGATGGAGTTTCATGATGATCATAGAGGAAAGAAAGTTCAATTTCCCCTATGTAAATCATGTGGAAAGAGGCATCAAGGAGAATGTTTCAAAGGAACTGGAAGATGCTTTGGGTGTGGAAAAGAAGGACACAAAGCCAGTAAGTGCAAAGGAAAAGGTTCAGTTAACACCAGGGATGAGGATAATGTTCTTGCTACGACATCAAAAATGGTTAAATGTTTTAAATGTGGAATGTACGGGCATTATGAAAACCAATGCCCTAAGGGAAAGTCTCATGAAGAGAATTAGTATGGTCGTATGGGTAGTACTTATGTTGATGATGATGAAGAGACTACAAATGATATGTGATATGAAAGAATTGTTGAAGCTCGGTCAATGGTTTAAGAAGGTAGTGGAATGATTACATGTTTATCAAGTGTAATGTTGTATAAGTAATCTCATGGTACTATGGAATAAAGAGACATCTAAGGATTGTTACATTGTTGACTTTCCTTGAGTTTTGAAATTGTATGATTAATGGTACTAGTATCCATGAAAGGTTATTCAGATATTTTTGGAAAGTAGATGATATGCGCATAATGAAGGGATAAGGAGAAAATTAAATGTTTGATAGTATTCATGAGCTCATGACTGATATAAGGAAATAGTTATATCATGGTTTGAGTATATAGAATTTTGAGGATTTTGGTATGTGGAAAGAGTTATCTTTTGACAGCACTCATGTTTTCACTAAGATTCAATGGGTATTCATTTTTTAAGAGATTACATGATTATGGTATTCACATGACTGGAATGTGAAGAACAAGATATATGAGGGATAAATGATGGCATTCACGTGATCATTTTCTCTATACTATGAGCTTGGACCAAATTATTTTAGATAATCCTAAAGATTGGAATGGATTATGTTGGACATAAGTTAGTATTGTTTAAGGATAAAACTTTTTTTGATATTGTTGATAGGATGTTATAGTAATATAAAAAGGACAACCTGCAGGACGGGCGACAGCCCATCGCGTCGGACAAGGTTGTGATAATCGAACCCACAACCGAAGTGCGACTGGCCTTTATCGCCTACCACTGGCCTATAGGAAGTCCATGTTTAGTATAAACTAGTTTTATTATTTTAATTAGTATGATATATAAAGTATAAGTCCATTTTAGGAACCATATATGATTAATCTCACTATAGATGGACTTATGTATTTTTTTCATAACTTTTCTAACCTTTTGTTTGAGACAGATGGAATGACCCATCATTCTATCACATGATCTGCTAACACATCACGAATGACAAATTCAACTTCATTTCTTTAAGAGATGAAGTGGAAATTGTCCAATGAACGAAAAATGGTGAGACTATACCAAAATCATGAAAGTATTTCTTCTAATTCCAATTTCATCAACTTTAGGGAAATGATCTTGAAAACCAAAAATGTTGTCCTAGTGCTCTTATATCTGATGAATCAGATGGTACCTTAGATCGTCACAAATTTATGGCTTTGTGATTTCTGGCTTTTCCATAGCCATGTTCTCTACCACTCTCCATCAGAACATGATGGTTAGCTTTCTCTTCCATGTCCATACTTTCACCTATGTGGAAACCCAATGATTAGCTTATTTGGGTAACCGTTATGTTTCATACTATTGTTTTTAAAGATTGGTTTTGGTATTCCTTTTTATGATGTGGGTTTCTATTAAAGAAACTTTCGAATAGTAAACCATTTATAACCCCTACGAATTTCAAGGGAGAAATTCATTTTTTAAGGGGGGTAGAATGTAACACCCCAAGATTTTATGAAAAATATTCTTTTTAATTTCATGTCTTGTGTTGTACGCTACACCAAAAGGAGCTTTCACAACATGCATCCTTGACTTGCCTTGCATTACACGCAATCGCGACCTTCCTCGATAGCGTGTGTAGTACGCAATACCGAGTTTCACTAAACAACGATATGCTATTAAAATATTATTAAAACTAGCCGTTATGAATAGTAATAAACACTTTTTGAAATTTTGTAAATTTTATTTTTCAAAATGGACTTCATTTTTGGATTCGGAATATTAAAATTAGCTTAGGGTAAATTTTTGGTACTTTTCGGATAACTTTCATATTCTGATGAATAGTGAAAATTACTAAATTTTAATTAAAAACAAATTTTTTAATAGAAATAATTAATAGTGATAAATTATTAATTTGAGTGGTTTTAAAGTATATTTAGAATATATTTTTACAATTTAATACAATTTTGGTCATTGTATGTAATTTCACATTTAAACCAGACATAAACAAGTGTCAATCTTTTGATAGTTATTATCTCTCAAAAACATGCTATTTGTTTTGATGACGGGAATTAATTTTTAAATTAATTAATCTAACTGATATGTTTTGAATTTGGTAAAATAGACTTCATTTTTAAATTCATAATATAAAATATAGCTTAAGCCTAATTTTTTGTATTTTTCTGGAAATGTTCATTTTTTGATGAATAGTCAAACCACTAAGTGGTAGTTAAAAAAAACTGAATCTTTCATAAAACTTAATTTTACCGCTTCTATGAGTGGAATTTCAAAAAATCCGAGAGACACAATTAATATCAAGGACTAAAATGTGGTTCAATGAGGTGAAAATAATTTTTGGTAAATAGTAACTTTTGACTTTTTTTTACCACGGTTAAAAGTAAATAGGGCAATTAAGGGTATAAATGATATTATTATTACCCTAACACATGTCCTAATTCTATTGTATAAGTTTAATTAGACCAAAACCAACCTTAGGAATAAAATATGACCATTTAAGCCCACTTGGATTAGATTAGGACATTTATTATTAATTTATTTAAAGAAGGGTTAAAATAGTTAAAATCAATGTTTAATATGTAAATAATTTTTAATATAGGGTTATAAATAAGATAAATTCGACTATAAATATTAATTAGAAAGATAAAAAGATTTCCTACATAATGATAATTTATTTTTAGTTTTTAGAAATTAAATAATTTAATTTATTTTTGACACAACGATGATGCTGTAATTACCATTTTAAGAAAATATTAACATAATTGATGTTATAAATGCCCAAATAAATGTAATTTGAGACTTTTTATGACTTACACTAATTTTCTAGGTTAACATGACATGTTATTGTTGATTTAAGTAACTTGGTTTTAACTTATCATTCTATTATGAATTTCATAAAAAACATGTACCAAATAGTGTAAAAATTGACATAAATTAGTTTTTAAAACAAATATTATATTATTAATTGTTATTTTATTCCTAAAAATATAAGGTTCGGCCAAATGACTTAGATAAGGTTATATATATTAATAATAAACAACTTGGGGTTCGTTTGGCTTGATATAGTATGTTTAGTAACCATATAGTGAAAGAAAACAAAAAGACACGGTAAAAGTTAAATTACATAACTTAGAGTTAAATCTAATTGATAAGGTTAAAATAATAACCTAAACTTGTCTAAATCCTATTGGGTGAGATGATTTCGACCCGTCCCCACCTTATCTTTGAAATATATCAATTTGGAGCTATTTAAAATCGAACTTGACTTTATAATAAAATAATATTTTTAGTTTTCCCAAAGGTGCCCCTCTCCTCCCTTATAAAAGGGCACCTCCTCCCTCTCCTCCTCACACCAATTTCAGCATTCAATCTCGGACAAGTCCTGCCAAAATATCTTCTCCACTTCCCTAGTATCATCCTAGAGGTCCTGGTCTTCTTCAAAGACCATCCTTTGTTCTTTAAGTGGAGGTTAAGAAAAGGCGCGTCAAAAAGAGGTAATATCCATTACCAATCTTTTTCAATTTCTTTCTTCTTCAACTTTTTCTTCTTTAGTTGTTTGATGATAAAGTAATAACATCAGTATTTCTTATATACTGATATGTTATTATAAATATGAAAAAACTCTAATTAACCTTCTATCCATCCTACGGAAAAAGGAAATCACCGCACGTGCGTACGTACGGAATACCGTCTCCACGCTGTGGTGTAATCTATTTTCCGCCACCACCTTAATTGGATGGGTATAATGGTGTAATGAGTAACTATATATGATTTTTATAAAGTGATATTGATACTGAAATAGTATACATACACTTCAACGCAAGTTCACGATCATGAGAACGATATCATCGCTCGTGCGTACGTACGGACTACCGTCTCCACAACGCGATGAGATTCATTCTCCATGTTAACCATTTAAGAATGATTATAAAGTATATATAAGCAATAATAATGAAATATATGACATTATAAAGCTACTGGATTTATCTATATATGTATTTCATCTAATTACTTCCATTCAAGACAATAAGGAAAGGAAAACATCGTTCATGCGTACGTACGGACTACCGTCTCCATGAATGGTGTGTTTCATTTCATTTATTTATCTATTATATATATATACAGAATATATATGATATATAAATCATGTTTTATATTCTGGAAGTAAGTAAATCATGATATAAGTAATAATAATGTCAAGAACAACAAGTCCAAACACCTACCATAAATGAAATTATTTTACCCAAAACGCTTCTTTAACATGGAATTTACAAAAGAACGGGTAATATAAAGTCATAAGTGAACCATATATGAAATCATAACAATTAATATGATTCTATAATAAGTTAATGACATTATTTAAATAATTATATAGGAGGTTCGGATACGTACAAAGCATATTGGACATAAGGTAAGGGAAATATCACAATCTCATTTTTATTCGAGATTATTTATTCTTTGTTATTTACTAGGGTGTATTTTATCATCCACATTCATGTTTCCTCAATATGTAATATTTATATCCTTATAAAATAGTTTATATCAAATTTTACCCTTCGGTGATTTTTTAGTGAAAGATATGAAAGGAATCTTTTGTCGTTTTTCGTACGAGGCACTTTTTGACTTTTTCGACAACAGTACGAGAAGAATGTTTTTTTAACTTATTTTTAAAACATTATTTCCAAGAAGCGTCCATTACAAGTTTTCAAGTTTATTTTTAAACAACTTCTTTTAGTTTAAAATTGTATTACATGTTAAAAAAAAGAAAATGTTTTTGAAGTAGAAAGGATATTTTCCTCAAGAACGGAGTTCAAGTGTTTTATCAAAATTATTTTCCATCTAAGATAATATAGGGTTCTGTTTTTATCCCTATTATTACATTGATTTGATTATGTTGTTATGGAATTATTTTTATGAATTCCTTTATCTTATATGAATTGTTTGATGATGTCACGATGTTTAAGATTCCCATTTTTATTACATGGGTTATGCAATGATGTATGATTTATGATTTTGTGGCACACATAAGAATGGTATCATTATGAGATGGGTGGGACCTATATCTCCCTCCAATGCATTGGGTAAAGATTTTATATCTCATGAGATAGACATGGCTGGAACGGTAGGTTATACCGGTTCAGTGAAACAGGACTGAAACGAGGGTGACTCAGTTCAGAAATGGACTTTGTCCACTAAGATAGTCTTGGAAATGAGTCTTGACTAATAAGAAATTATTCTCTATGATTATTTGTGTATTCCACAAAGTTTCATGTTTTAAGTTATGACTATTGGGAATACATTTCACTACTATGATTTATCCCATGTTATGAAATTATGATCTCTTTTGCAGGTTAAGATTTCCAAAAGATATGTTCTTATGAATATGATGTGGTTGATATTTCTTTTGTTTACCCTTACTGAGCATTTGAGATCACGTTTTTATGTTTTCTTTTCCCCAGGATATAAAGAAAGGTTTTAGGTAAGAAAAAAAGGAATATATTTATGGGATATGTTGAAAATCTTTCACCATGATTAGAAGATTACGTTCCGAGTTTCCAAAGACACTAAACTATTACGGTCCTTGTGTGTGTGTTTTTGTTATGTACTAAGTATTCCACAAAAGTAATGTAATGTCCATGTACGTCAAGCTTCGGGTCTCTACAGTACCTGAGCTAAAAAGGGAACTATTAGCCAATTCTCATAGCTCAAATTTCTCTATACACCCTGGTATCACTATGATTTATAGAGATATGAAGGAACATTTTTTATGGGATAAAATGAAGCTATAAATTGCCTACTATGTGTCAAGGTGTCTAGTTTTTCAACTAGTGAAGGTCGAGAGACAACATCCTAGAGGGTTCATGCTACCTATAATTATTTATATGTGGAAGTGGGATGAAATTATAATGGATTTCGTCATATGAATACTAAGGACACCTAGAAGGAATGATGAAATATGGGTAATTGTTGATCATCTCACAAAATCAGCACATTTTATTTCTATAAGAGAGGATTTACCCCTTGAGTTCCTGGAAAGACTTTATTTTAATGAAGTTGTAAGACTTCATGGTGAGCATCTATCAAATGTGTCTAATTGAGATCCCCAATTTACATTAAAATTATGGAAAAGTATCCATAAGGCTTTGGATACTAAGATTCATATGAGTACTGCTTATCAGACCTAAACTGACATATATTCTGAAAGGACTATTCAAACAATAGAAGACATGTTGAGATCTTACTCTCTTGACTTTCAAGGTATGTGGGATCAAAAATTTCATTTAGTGGAATTTTCATACAACAATAGTTTCCTTTCTAGCATTCAAATGGTGACATATGAATCATTATATGGTAAGAGGTTTCGAACTATAACATGTTGGGATGAATTTGGCGAGAGGAAACAAATAGTCCAAGAACTTATTGAAGAGACAACTAAAAAGGTAAAGAAAATTTAAGATCATATTAAAGCAGACCAAATTAGTCAAAAGAGTAATGTTGACAACTAGAGAAAGAATTTTTAATTTCAAGTAGGAGATTATGTATTTATAAACGTATCTCTATAGAAGGGTGTCTTAAGGTTCCGTAAGAAATGAAAACTGACCCCTAGGCACATCGGACTGTTTGAAATTCTAGAAAGGATCAGAGCTGTAGCTTACTATTTAGTAATTCCACAAAGTATCTCCAAATTTCATATTGTGTTGCATGTGATATTGTTAAAGAAATACATGCCACACCCAATTCATGTACTCACCTATGAAGAAATAGTGCTAGAACCTCATTTTTTACTATGAAGAGCATGACGAGATTATTGAAACAAGAGGGAAAGTATTGGGAAATCGGAAAAATCGTTCCGTAAAGGTTCTTTGGAGAAACCATAAAATGGTGGAAGAAACGTGGGAACCTAAGGAGGTTATGAATAAGAACCAGACACATCTTTTTAGGGAGCAATATACATTAAAAATTTCTAGGATGAAATTTTTAAAGGGAAGAATATAACACCCTAAAACTTTTATGGTATGTTTCTCTTAAATGCTTTCAATTAATTATATGCCTATATTGGATTAGTAACTAAGTCTCTATGATACAACACTTGGTTACTATGGGAGATAGTCATAACCTAGCCACTAAACTTATATTTTCCAATTTTGTGTTTTGAATTTTGAAAAACAGACATACACGATTGCGATCAGGGTGATGTTTAGAGTCTAATAGAATCAAGTTAATTGCCAATGAATAGTAACTTGCCCTAATGAATATTAACATACCCTTATGAATAGTAACCTACCCTTATGAATAGTAATATGACCCTTATGAATGATAACCTTACCCATTAATGTATAAATAAAATTTATGCACCTTAAAAATGAAGATGAATATTTTAAGTGTTGATATTTTTCCATTAACTAATGATTTTAATTAAAAATTAAATTTATCATATTAAGAAAATTATTTTTAAAAATTTGACTTTATTTTTTGATTATTCATGTTGAAAAAGGGATAGAGTTAATGTTTGTAATATTTATGAAATACATGAATTTTTAGTGAATAGTAAAATATATTAATTACAGAATAAATACATTTTGAGATAGATACATTATTCCCTACATCATGAATGATGTTAGAAACCATTGTTTAGAACTCACATGAACTTATTACTATTTTTGTTCATGGAATCATCACTATTTCATATTATAAAGACCCATAATTACCATGTAGTTTTTTTAATTAAATGGGAATTTTACGAGACTATGAAATTTTAAGGTGCATGATTCTGAGGCCCGGTGTGCCTAGAATCAATTTCTGAATTTTTGTTCAGGTACATTCAGTAAATGTACAAGCGGGTTTTTATAACTTCTGAACCAATGCTCAGAATTAAAATCTGAGGGCATAGTTGAACTCGTAGTGCCGGTATTCTCTTAAGAAGACATTCACCTCGACAGCAGTGGGTCGAGAATAAAAGATAGTTTTTGGGTTTTACGCGAAAGATTAAAATAAAAATAAATGTGTGTGACACATTATTTTTATTTTACCAACAACCATGTGGGTGTTGGGAGGTAGGACACACTAGAACTATAACCTCCATGTGGAGGTTGGAAGTGGGGACCACCACGCCTCAACCACCAATGTGAGGTTAATGTGGTGGGGACCAACCGAAACCACAAAACCTCCTATTTTGAATAATAGGGGTGGGGACCACCCAACCCCTATTAATGGTAGGAGAGAAAAACCTATCAACTCCCCTCATTAATGAGGGAGAGCCTCTTGACCTCCTTTAACTTTAATGTTGCCAATGCACCACCCTTAATAAGCCAACCTACGTAATGAATTTACCCAATTTGAATATTGTGCCAACAATTAAATTGGGGAAATCATACCACTTTTTTCATTTGGGTGGAATATTGGGGAGAGGAGAGATTGGGAGAAATAGAGTTCTCCAACGAAGAACCTCATCTCCCAATGAAGAACGAATAACGAAGTACGAAGAACGCCGACAATAATCTCCTTCGACCTTCATCCTCGGATCCTACCAACGTGGGACGTCTTCAACCGACCTTCCCTCCACATCATCGTCAATGAGCTGATGCACGAGATCGGGATTGGAATCATGTGGCGGATGCGACGAACAATGATCTCCTCTGTCTACTTTCCGCGATTTCATCATCAAACAACGAACAAAAGTAGGGGTTTAATTTCATTTAAAGTTCCATGTTCTTCCTTTATTCAAAACGAAGAATGACGATGCTTTCTTTTTACGGGTGGATTTTTGTGGTTTTTTCTAAAGGACCGATTGCTATCACCCTAAGCGTAGAGGGTGCGGGCCAAACTAACATGGCCCGACACCCTCCGTCGATCTCTTTGTGATTTCCTTTGGCATGGCGATAAAACGATGAGGCGACGAAGGTGACAAAGACAAAGGTCGCGCTCCATGCAGTCTCCCTGACCTGTGCCGCCCCGCAGAGTCTCGCACTACCACTGGACGAACTGGCCTCCCAGCCGCTCGCCGGCCTGCTCGGTGGCCTCCCAACCTGCCAAGCCCCTTCCCGAATGCCTCCCGGTCTGCCCGGCCGCATCATGTCCGCCCTCTGGACTACCGTCGTCCTACTCAGCCGCCTCTCGGCCTTCCCGGACACCTCCCAGCCACCCTTCGGCCTGCCTTCAGCCTTCCCGGTGACCTCCCGAGCCGCCACCAAGCTCCCGACCGAACTGGCACCCTGGCCGAACCACCAAGCTGCACCGGCCACCTGGAAGAACCGGCGCCCTGGCCACGCCGGCCTCCCGAGCCGGCCTGCGGTCCCCCTCGCGGCACCCTAGTTGAACCGGTCCTGGCTGTGCCTTCGGGACGAGCCGCGTCGGGTCGCGCCCTCACAGCGCTCTGGGCCGAACCAGCCCCGAGCCCGGGCCGGACCGCTCGGGCGGCCTGCTGGGTTAGGCCCTGCAGGCCGGGCCAAACCCAACGGGATGGCCTGCCCGATGGGTCAGGCCAAACCTAACAGGTCAGGCTGGGTCGACCCAAACCTGGTCAGCCCAGACTAAGTCGAGTCGGGTCGGTCTGACCGGGTTGGAACGGACCCGGACCTACCACCGACCACTTACTTTCTTTGGCCATATCTTTGGCACCGGACGTTTGTTTGATGAATCGTCAATGGCGCAAGTAATCTTGGAGATTTACAGTCCCTTTGAGTATACCCCACTGGAGTTTGGGGTATAGTTGATATATGATCAGGTTGGATTGTGCATGAATCCAACCGCGCCCTTAGGACTAAAAGGCTAATAGCTCTCCGACTGGGCGTCTGATTGACACGTCGCCTATTACATTGAGACTCCTATGACGAGGAATACATTTGGGATATTTCTTTGTGGGACTATTTGGAAGTTGATGTATCGACACTTGGCTTGAGGAGTGGACCCCCCCCCCCCCGGAATCAAGCGTGCTTGTGCGGAAACCCTTTGGCTGTCTGCTTTCTGACTGTTGTTCCTGGATCCTGTGTGGGATCGACAAATCTGACTACTGTTCTTGGATCATGTGTGGGTTCGATAGTTCTGACTACAATTACTGGATTCTGTGTGGGTTCGACAGTTCTAACTACTGTTCCTGGATCCTCTGTGGGTTCGATAGCTCTGACTACTGTTCCTGGATCCTGTGTGGGTTCGACAATTTTGGCTACTGTTCCGGTATCCTGTGTGGGTTCAACAGCTCTGACTACTATTCCTGGATCAGGCGTGGGTTCAACAGTTCTGACTACTATTCCTGGATCCTGTGTGGGTTCGACAACTCTGACTACTATTCCTAGATCTTGTGTGGATTCGACAGGTCTGACTGGTGTTCCTGGATCCTGTGTGGGTTCGACAGCTCTGACTTCTATTCCTGGATCCTGTGTGGGTTCGACAGTTTTGACTACTCTTCCTGGATCCTGTGTGGGTTCAACAGTTTTGAATATTGTTCCTAGACCCTATGTGGGTTTGACAGTTCTGATTTCCGTACTAGGATCCTATGTGGGTTCAACAGAATAGATTATTTAGTAGTTACATATAATCATCTCTATCTCTCTACATAAGTTTTATACCTATGTCAGCTGAGTCAGTAACTTTTGTGTTTTCCTCATGATTTTGATGGATTACTTGGTAACCTAGGTATATGTATGGGAATATACCTAAGTGGGGTTATCTGTTGATTTCATACCTTGTGGTTTATCCTTGTTGGATTTTGTGAGACCTTGAGGGTCTCGGGGTCCCTACTGAGTATCATTATACTCACCCCTGCACAGGCTTTTCCCTCACCTCGTTGTGTTAGATACAGACGACGAACAACGCTGACCGAGGTTGAGTATACCAAGACTGGACGGTACCCAGAGGTGGACCACACAGCATGACAGTACACTGAGGAGATGGACGGATGTGGAGTGTAGTGGAGTCTATATGTACCTGCCCTTCAGGTAGGATTTCCCGGTGGACGATCTAGGAGCATTTTTCCTTTTTTTCCAGTTTCTTATACTTTACAGTTGGTATTGTATTTCTATCCCTTTTAATTTTCATCACTCTTTTGTTATATAGTTTTACTTTCATCTTGTACTCTGTTGTGTGTTTTTTCAGGTTTTAAAGTCAATGTCTTCCCAGTTTTAGGGATTTACGCCTCTGCTGCTTGTCGCTAGCCCCTGACCTATAGAAGGCAGGCTTGGGGTAATCACGACATGGGCCCTGGGGGACAGGTCATGGAAAATTGCTATTAGAGGATTCAGTTCTACTGCAGAACTCAGGACTCTCATCTTTCTTTCAATGAAGCAATAGTGTAATGTTTAGTGAGTATGGTTTTCAGTTCATGGATTCCAATGTTGGTGCGGTGGCCGACGTATCTATACACCAGGACCCCAACTTTTGATTTCTGACTCAGTGCACGAAAACACTGATTGAATGTGTGTTTTGAAGAGTTTTCATTGAATTCTTTGAGTCAGCTCACTAGGTATAACTTTTTTCCCATGGAACACCTGTTTTTTTTTCAAATGACTCCACATAGATAGTCATCTAGGGTTCCAAGATTTGTACAAGATGGCAGCCCACCGAGAGATGAGGCCACGGTGCAAGGCCCTATCACAGCAAAGGCACTAGCGGTACCACTACCCGTTGGGCCACCGATGCCACCAGCCCCAGCAATAAATAGTGCACGCCGCCTAAGCGCGTTGCATGAGTTTCTGTGCCAGAGGCCGCCCAGGTTCAGGGGTGAGATGGACTCATAGGCAGCTAGGGATTGGCTGGAGGCTATGGTGAGAGTATTCATACTAGTAGGGACACCAACCGACCTTCAGGTGATCTTTCCCCCAATTCTCCTTCAGGCAGTTGTAGGCAGATGGTGGAGCCTAATGCTCTAGGTGAATGATGAGGCGAAACATCTCTGGGTAGACTTCGAGAGACAATTTCAGGTGTATTTTATTCCAGACACCCTACATGCAGTGTGGATACAGGAGCTACTTCATCTAAAGCAGGGCAGCATGACGGTGGCACAATACCCAGCGAGGTTCACTGACCTCTTGAACTACTCGATAGATATTGTGTGGGAACCATTATTTAGGGCCTGGACCTTCGAACATGAGATCAAGAAAAATATCAGGGCTTTGATGATCTCACTATGTATCCCGATACGGTAAGGGGTGCTAGAGAGATCCCTCCTGGTGGGGAGTTTCCTTGTTGAGAAGTCTCCAACAGCGAGATCCACCACTAATCGACATGTAGTGGAGTCTTCTGCAGCATACAGTAGATAGATGTCACAGAGGTCTAAGAGGACCTGACCCATGGGTGGACAAACTCATCACTCAGGGTCAGTTGTGTGGGGCACAGGATACAGAGCCAAACATGCCAGGATTGGACAGTGTTACTCATGCGGTAGGCCGGGTCATATGGCTCATGACTATCCGACCCGCCATTCGGATGATCAGCAGAGAGTTGAGGTACATCTCAGGCAGAGGTAGAGGTTCGATTGAGGTGGTCCGCAGGGAGCCGGTGGACGTGGAAGAGGATCTGGATGTGCAGCTGGAGGTGGATGACTTTTTGAGATGTTACCACCGTCACCACCAAGAGGTTCACCCCAACCGCAGGGAGTAGGTGGACAAGCGAGATCACATCTCCAAGCAGCTAAGGCCTATGATCATGGCACTCCGAAGATGATTCGAGGTACGATCTATGTCTACTCCACCACAGCTACAGTTCTTATAGACACATGTTCCAGTCACTCTTTCTTTGCCACTGCCCTCGTTCAGAGCTTGGAGACTCCAATGGAGCCATTGTATTGATCATTATGGCTATAGACCCCTATGGGAGTAGATTCGATGATTAAGAAATAGTACCGGCAGTGTGAGCTTAATCAAGTAGGCGAGAGCTTCGGCTAGGATCTCCTAGTAGCGGCGTAGAGTCCTAATGACGTCATATTGGGTATAGACTGATTATCTATTGTCCATGCTCAGATCGACTGTATTAGGCGCAAAGTGCAGTGTGTCCACATGGATGGGACTGGGTTTACCTTCACCAGTGAGAAGGGAGCCTTTGCAGTGCAGGATGGACTTTCCCGGAGGAGAGTACATCCAATCACTCATCAGTTATCTTGCCTCACCCTCGGTGTAGTTTATGTGGAGAGTCTGACTTATCATGTAGTGGTGGACCAGTACGCAGATGTTTTTCTTGATGATATCTCAGGTCTACCTTCTATAAGAGAGGTGGAATTATACATTGACCTATACCCCAGGAAAACACCGATATCTACACCAGCATATCAGATGGCTCCCGTGGAGCTTTGTGAGCTGTGGGTACAGCTGGAGGACTTGTAGGGGAAGGGATTCATCCGGCCCAATGTTTCTCCCTGGGCAGCCCCAATTCTGTTCGCCAAGAAGGCGTATGGGAGCTTGAGGCTTTGGGTTGACTAGCATCGCCTGAACCAGGTGACCGTGAAGAACATGTACCCACTATTGAGGATTGAAAACCTCTTTGATCATATGAAGGGAGCACGATGGCTCTCGAAGATACACCACAGATCAGGCTATCACCAGATCAGAGTTCGAGATGAGGATGTGCAGAAGACGGCCTTCAGATGTTGGTACGGCCACTACGAGTTCTTGGTTATGTCTTTTAGCGTAACCAAGTCTCCAGCAGTGTTCATGGGACACATGAACCGGATTTTCCAGCCATACCTCGATCTCTTTGTATTAGCCTTTATCGACGATATTCTGATCTACTCGACTACTGAGGAGCATGCATACCATTTACAGGTAGTACTGGACACACTCTGAGAGCACTATATTTATGGTAAGCTATCGAAGTTTCAGTTTTGGATCCGAGAGGTTCACTTTTTGGGCCATGTCATCTCGGAGGCTGGAGTTGTAGTGGATCCAGTGAATATTGATGCGGTACTTGCTTGGGATCCACCCAAGAGTGTGACGGAGGTACGGAGTTTCCTGGGTTTGGCTGGTTACTACCGGAGATTCGTTCTAGACTTATCCAGAGTTTCAACACCACTATCATCCTTGACGAAGAAGGGGAAACCCTTCGTGTGGTCGGAGAGATGCTAGTAGATCTTTCAAGAGCTGAGGAAGAGGCTGACTAGTGCCCCCATCTTGAGGATTCCAGAGGAAGGCGTAGGGTATGTAGCCTAATGTGACGCATCAAGGACCGGACTCGGGTGTGTCCCGATGCAGGAGCAAGCAGTGATTGTATATGGTTCTCGACAGCTAAGACATCACGAGCATAACTACACTACCCATGACCTAGAGTTAGCAGCAGTGGTCTTCTCCTTGAAGATGTGCTGACACTATCTGATGGTAAAGTGTTTTACTATGTACTATGATCATAAGAGTCTCAGGTATATCTTCTCTCAGAAGGACCTGAAACTGAGACAACGACATTGGATTGAGTTCCTCCAGGACTATGACTTCGAGATAGTCTACACTCCTGGAAAGGTGAACGTTGTTGCAAATGCACTCAGCAGGAGGTCTAGTATACAACTGTTAGGCGAAGCGATAGAGAAGCTAGCCGCTTTTCAAATATCCTTTGTGGATAGAGACAGAGAATCTTTCTTATAGTCTCTCACAGTCACACCCCCACTCCTTCAGTGAGTTAGGGAGGCACAACATGGGGATGCTGACTGCAAGACACGACGTGCTCAGATATCCACAGGGCAGGCACCTGATGGATTTTCTGAAGGTGGGGAGCACGTCATCCTCTTCAGAAGACGTACTATGGTGCCAATTTCACTTCAAGAGGAACTGTTGAGGGATTTCCACACATCCCCTCTAGTGGTATATCCAAGAGTGGAAAAGATTTACTAGGATCTCTGACAACATCACTGGTGGATAGGGATGAAAAATGAAGTTGTAGAGTTTGTCTCTCGGTTCCTCACTTATCAGAAAGTGATGGAAGAGAACCAGGTACCAAAAGGCTTGGTTTAGCCTTTAGAGGACTTAGAGTCGATGTGGGATGGGATATCCATGGAATTCGTGACAGGACATCCATGTACATCCAGGGGTCACGACTCGATTTGGGTGATTGTTGACCTACTCACCAAGTCGGCCCACATCCTACCGATCAGAGAGCAGGGTTTAGTAAGGATATTAGGACGCCTCTATGTACAGTAGATAGTGTGGCTACATGGAGTAACTTCGACGATTGTCTCTGATCATGAAACATGTTTTACTTCCTGACAATGGAAGGGGTTGTAGGAGGCTTTCAGGACACATCTCTTTTTGAGCACTGCCTTCCATCCTCAGACGGATGGTCAGACTGAGCAGACCATTCAGACCCTCAAGAACATGTTGCATGCTTATTTCCTCGACTTTGGTCACAACTTGGTGGATCACATACCTTTAGTAGAGTTTTCATACAACAACAGCTATCACTCCACCATTGGGATGGCACCTTTTGAGGCATTATACGAGCGACCTTGTAGATCAACTTTGAGTTGGACTGACCCTAGAGAGTCAACACTAGTGGGACCAGAGATGGTACAAGCTACCATAGAGAAGGTGCATATCATCCAGGAGTGGATGAAGACTACACAGAGCAGGCAGAAGTCATATGCCGATAGGAGATGGAGACCTCTAGAGTTCGAGGATGGAAACCATGCTTTTCTACGGGTCTCACCTCGACGAAGCCTATGAATATTTGGCCAAGGTGTCAAGTTATCTCTGAGATTCATAGGACCTTTTCAGGTCCTCATAAGGGTTGGCGAGGTGGAATATCTCTTATCTATTCCCTCTCAGTTGCACTAGGTGCACGATGTCTTCCACGTATCCCAGCTGAGGAGATTCATGCACTACCCTTCTCACATCATTGACCATGGAGAGATGGACGTCAATGATGGGGAGAATTTTACGGAGGTTCCAGTAGAGATTGAGGATCGACATGAATAATTCCTTCGTGGATGGTCGATACCTCTAGTGCACTTTCATTGCATCACAGGAACCTCCAAGAGAGGACATGGGAGCGGGAGGCTCAGATGCGTGCTCAGTACCCCCACTTGTTCCCTTAGTTATGAGTTGTGTCATACGGGGGAGTAGATCCCTGATTTGGGTTGAATTTAGAGACCTATAATTTCCATGTAATTTTTTCAAAATTAAATGAGAATTTTATGAGTCTGTGAAATTTTAAGATGCATGATTCTGAGGCCCGGTGTGCCCGAAATCAATTTCTGAAGTTTTGTTTGGGTATGTTTAGTAAATGTATGAGTGGGTTTTTATAAATTATGAACCAGTACTCATAATTGAAATCTGAGGGCACCGTTGAAATTGTAGCGCTAGTATTCACTTAATAAGACTTTCACCTTGACAGTAGTGGGTCGAGAATAAAAGATAGTTTTTGGGTTTTACACAAAAGATTAAAATAAAAATAAATGTGTGTGACAATTTATTTTTATTTTACCAACAACCATGTGGATGTTGGGAGGTAGGACCCACTGGAACTATAACCTCCATGTGGAGGTTGGAAGTGTGGACCACCAGGCCATAACCTCTCATGAGAGGTTATGGTGGTGGGGACCACCATGCCTCAACCTCCCATGTGAGGTTAATGTGGTGGGGACCACCCGAGACCACATAACCTCCCATTTTGAATAATATGGGTGGGGACCACACGACCCCTATTAATGGGAGGAGAGGAAAACCTCTCAACTCCCCTCATTAATGAGGGAGAGCCTCTTGACCTCCTCTAACTTAAATGTTTCCAATGCACCACCCTTAATAAGCCAACCTCTGTAATTAATTTCCCCAATCTGAATATTTTTCCAACCATTAAATTGGGGAAATCATACCACTTTTGGCATTTGGGTGGAATATTGGGGAGAGGAGAGCTTGGGAGAAATAGAGTTCTCTAATGAAGAACCTCATCTCCCAGCGAAGAATGAAGAATGAAGAATGCCAGCAATGATCTCCTTGGACCTTCATCCTCAGATCCTACCAATGTGGTACATCTTCAACCAACCTTCCCTCCACATCGTCATCAATGAGCTGATGCACGAGCTTAGGATTGGAAGTGTCTGGCAGACGTGACGAAAGACGATCTCCTCCGTCTTCTTTCCGTGATTTCATCGTCCAACCAGCTCTAGCTGGACAATTTTCCTTCGTGGCTTTGCATATGTACGTTTGTTGATAATCATAATTAATGATATCTGTTTTTTTTTTCTCAAAAAAAAAGGTAAATTTTTAATTTCATTTAAAGTTCTATGTTCTTCCTTTCTTCAAAATGAAGAACGAGGATGCTTTCTTTTTTGTGGTTGGATTGTTGTGGTCCGTTCTAAAGTAACGATTGTTATCACCCTAAATGCGGAGGGTGCAGGCCAAACTATCATGGCCCAACACCCTCTGTCGATCTCTTTGTGATGTCCTTCGGCATGGCGACGAAACAATGAGGGGATAAAGGCGGCAAAGACAAAGGTTGCGCTACCCACGGCCTCCATTACACGCTCCGCCCCATGGCATCCTACACCACCAATAGATGAACCGGCCACCCGGCCGCCCGCTGGCCTACCACCAGCCTGCCCAGACGCCTCCCGAGCCGCCACCTGGCTCCCGGCCGAACCGGCGCCCTGGCTGAACTACCAAGTTACGCCATCCTCCCGGCCGAACCGGCACCCTGGCCACGCCAGCCTCTTGAGCTAGCCTGCAGTCCCCCTCACAGTGCCCTGGCCGAACCGATCCTGGCCATGCCCTCTGGGTCGAACCACGTCGGGCTGCACCCTCGCAGTGCTCCGGGCCGAACCGGCCCCGATCCCGGGTCGAACCGCCCTCGCAGCCTACTGGGCTAGGTCGAGCGGGCTGGGCCAAACCCAACGGGACCGGCCAGAGTCAACAGGTCAGACGGATTCGACCTGAACTGGGATGGCCTAGACTAAGTCGGGTTTGGTCGGTCTGACTGGGTCGGACCAGACCCGGACCTATAACTGACCATTTACTTTCTTTGGACATATCTTTGGCACTAGACGTCTGTTTAATGAACCGTTAGTGACGCTGGTAATATTGGAGATTGATGTTCCCTTTGAGTATACCCCACTGGAGTTTGGGGTATAGTTGAGATACGGTCAGGTTGGATCATGCAAGAATCCAACCGGGTCCCCAAGACTAAAAGGCTAATAACTCTCAGACCGAGCGTATGATTGACGCGCTTTCTGTTGAATTGAGACTCCTAGGATAAGGTGTTCCTTCGGGATATTTATTTGTGGGAATACGTAGAATTTGATGTATTGACACTTGGATTGAGGAGTAGACCCTCCCGAAATCAAGCATTCTTGTGCGGAAACCCTGTAGATGGCTACTTTCTGACTACTGTTCCTAGATCCTGTGGGGGTTCGACAGCTCTAACTATTATTCCTGGATCATGTGTTGGTTCGACAGTTCTAATTACTGTTCATGAATCTTCTGTGGGTTCGATAGCTCTAACTGTTGTTCCTGGATATTTTCTGGGTTCAACAGCTCTGACTACTCTTACTGAATCCTATGTGGGTTCGACAGTTCTGAATGCTATTCCTGGATCCTGTGTGGGTTCGACAACTCTGACTACTATTCCTGGATCTTGTGTGGGTTCGACAGTTCTAAATTTTGTTCCTAAATCTTGTGTGGGTTCGATAGCTCTGACTACTATTCCTAGATCCTATGTGGGTTCGACAGTTCTGACTACTGTTCCTGGATCCTATGTGGGTTCGACAGTTCTGACTTCTGTTCCTGGATACTGTGTGGGTTCGACAGTTCTGATTTCTGTACCAGGATCCTACGTGGGTTCGACAGAATATATGATTTAGTGGATACATCTAATCATCTCTATCTCTCTACATAAGTTGTATACTTGTGTGAGCTGAGTCTGTAACTTTTGTGTTTTCCTCATGATTTAGATGTATTACTTGGTAACTTAGGCATATATATGGGAATATACCTAAGTGGGGTTATCAGTTGATTTCATACCTTGTGCTTTATCCTTGTTGGATTTTGTGATACCTTGAGGGTCTCGAGGTCTCTACTGAGTATCGTTATACTCACCCCTGCATGGTCTTTTCCCACACCTCGTTGTGTTGGATGCAGATGACTGACAGCAATGACCAAGGCTGAGTATACCTAGACTAGATGGTACCTGGAGGTGGAGCACACGGCGTGATGGTACACTAAGGAGACGGACGGGCGTGGAGTGCAATGGAGGCTATCTGTACCTACCCGTCCGGTAGGATTTCCCGGTGGATGATCTAGGAGATGTTTTCCTTTTTTTTCAGTTTCTTGTACTTTACAGTTGGGCTTGTATTTCCGACCCTTTTCCTTTTCAACACACTTTTTTTATACTTTTTTACTTAGTTTTTTTCTTTCATCTTGTACTTTGTTGTGTGCGTTTTCAGGTTATAAAGTCAATGCCTTCCCAGTTTTAGGGATTTACGCCTTTGGTGCTAGTCACCAATCCCTGGCCTATGGAAGGCGGGCTTGGGGTAGTCATGGAATGGGCCCCAAGGGATGGTTCATGACACCTATCTTAGAGAAAAATAATAAACTAATGATTAAAATATTAAAAAAACCATCATCCCCTCCACTATATAAACCACACCTCACCCCCTCTTCCTCTCACACCACTCAAGATTTGAGACATACCTTAGTTCTACCAAATATGATTTCCAAGACCTCCCCCCATGTCTAAGACCATATGTTCTCACCAAAAGTCCAAAAACAAAGGCCTTAAGGAGACTCTCAAGGATAAGTGCTCAAGAGGTGAATCTCTCTTCCTTTTTCTTTAACTTCTTTTACAAGTTCCATTATTTTATTGCTCTCTACTAACCTCCCCTAATACAAATTATATGATAATTATAGTAACTTAAATAAATTTTAATTTTATTATACTAGTGGAATATTCCATCATCATCTCTCTTTTCACCCTCCTCTTACACTGAAAATGAAAATACCGTTCGATATGTGTTAATTTATCACATTCAAGGATGAAGAGTTTTAAATTTATTTTAATATATTCAATAATGGTCATGGAACTTTTTAATGGTTTAAATAGATCATAATATATTTATTTTACCTTATTCAATGTTATGTAATCCTTACAAACTAATAATATAAAATAATAATACAAAACAAGTTCATTATGCACAAAACTGCAAAGTTAATCCAAACGTTTATCATTAACTTTTATCTAAGGATTCATCCTCATGGTATATAACCAAAATCATTATAAGATCATTTATATCTCTATAATGTCACTAATAATTTATATTAACAATTATGGACATTTAACCACATTTCTAATGAACTTCCATTCTTCAATACAAGTAAACCGATCATGAAAACCAAGGAAGAAAATGATTCCAAGATAATAAAATTTAACCTATTAAACCCATCCAAAAGGAAATTAATAAACGTAGTAAGGTTGTAATAAATAAATTACATGTATAGGATGTTATTTAATTATTAATTAATGAACCTAAATTTGATTATTCAGGTCATTAAGATCAATCGAGAACCCTTTTGGGCATAAGGTAAGGGGTTTCTCATCTCACTTTTAATTTTGTAAGATTTCCATTGTTCGAAAATTATTTATTGTTTGTGTTGTATATGTACTGAAATTTTATATATAATATCATGATTCTATTTATGCTCATGTTATTCTGTGATTCATTTGGTGATTATTTATTTTTGGTCATATGATTCGATTGATTACAATGTGGTAAGGGGGTTCTCATCTCACTTTTAATTCTATAAGATTTCCATTGTTCACCACTTAATTCTTGTATGTGATTTATTTTTATTTCAATTTTATATATAATATCATGATTCTAATTATATTTATGGAATTTATTGATTCACTTGATGATTTTTAACTTGATTAATCATAATGATGTAATGGACTTGGTTTTGGTTTCCATTTCATTGTGATTTAGTTGGTATTGTGAACCTAATATTTCTTATATGGTGTACCTAATGACCCTTTTAGATCCTTTTTAATTTTAATTTGTAAATATATTATATATCCATATTCTAGTTTTATGTATATGATTATTTTATTAAAAGGTATACCCTTTTACATACGGTGTTTATTTGGAATGTTTCTTTAACTACGGAAATATTGATGAATCCTTATCCTCTAATCTATATAGATACTGAGAAATCATATTGTACTCATATTAAATATATGTATAAAGAATTATTTGGACTTGCAGTGATGGTATGGGCCCACTATAGCCCCTCAATGCATCTATAGGTCTCATGAGACAAATCAGTTGGCGACAAACCCTTGAAGTTTGTTTCCAAAATCGAATCAGATGGGTATCTACCAATAGAATTAAACCATTTCAATGGTATAGTGGTATCATGTTCCAGAAACATGATGTCCAATTAATACTAATTCTCTTTATTCATTTTCTATTATTAATATCAATGATGTTTTCACTATGACAAAATCTATGGATGCAGTTTCATTCTTTGTTTATTAATGGCATGTGTTTTTCATTTATTCACCATTCCATATTGAATATGCCAATTTTATTATGATTAAATTATTTTTGATCCATTATTATTCTATTTAAAACGCTTACTGAGCATTTGATCTCACCCCCATTTGTTTTCCTTCAATAGGATATGTATAGGAGACCATTTACTGACTTCTCATGGGTGTAGTTTATCAGTTTTTGTTATGTATTTTATATTTTGACCTTTACCAATGTAATATTAGTCACATACATGTATCTATAATATTCAATACTTCTAAACTGATCTTTCCATTATGATTTCATTCTGTTTAATCGTGCTAATGTAATAAGTAATGCACTGGCTCGAGACTTCTGGGGATAGGGTGTTACAATTTTGAATTTCAAAGAGATAAAATAGGTAATAAGACATAAAAATTAGTAAAATAACATGAGGATAAGAAAAAAAAATGGGTTTATCGGATAATGAACATGTAATTTCTCCCATTAGATATTAAGTTATTGAATATCAAGATTAAAATGGGATTGAAAGTTAAATCCCTTACCTCAAGTATTATCTTACATTATACCCATTTAAACCTCACATATAATAAAAAATATTTATTATATACAAATTATAGAATCTTATTTATGTATAACACACTATATACTATTACTTTAGAATTTACATTTATCATTTTATAAGAAATAATTCATTAACATTGATGATAAGTTTAAAATGGATCTTTTTTCATGAATGTTTCAATTTGAAGGCTCTGTTCCTTGAACCTTGATCATTGTTTCATAATATAAATAATGATAATCAATACATATTTTTAATATTTATTGATTATATGAACTTTTATTATCATTTATATAAATAGGTGATGAAAAATTTATTACCTCACTTCATAGAGATGGTAGTCTATATGTATGCACATGTGATGTTTTCACTTTTCAATGAATGGAAAAAATGTAAATTATAATTAACTTTATAGAATAATTAATAAAAAATTAAAATCAGATATATTTATTAAATATATAATTATTACAATCCATATTTCGAATAAACATAAAACAAATCGCATCACTTTATGGAGGTGGTAGTCCACATGTACTCCCAAAAACTTTTATAATTTTCCAAGGAATGTAAAGGTAAGAAGGTAGGTAAGATCATATAATTGATGAATTATAGTTTTCTATTAAATATAGTATATAAATATTAAATTCATCAAAATATCCAACCATGAATTGTAGTTATGGAAAATGAATCACTTCGCTATGTGTAGGTGGTAGTCCAGTCGTATGCATGAGTGATACATTAATTTCTGATTTCATGGGAAAGGGGTGTAAAATAGTAGATAAATCATCATAAAAACTATTTATATTGAAAATATTGAATTAATTATTTTATAACAGAAACCATATATTCAGATTAGTTTTAAGAATAAATAAAATTAAAATTTCTCAGTTAAGAGTTATACATCTCTATTGAAAAACCTCTTGCAGATTACTCCATAAGACTTGAATGGGTGATATTATAATAAAACAAGGAAATATGAGACGTTTATAAGGATTTTAGGAAGGTATTGGAGTAGGTATAGTATAATATAAAAGTTTCATTAAGATTGGTGGAGAGAGGAGAAGTGTTATCCATTTATAAGGGAGGGAGAGGACACACTTGGAATTTTTCAAAACATTAAAATATAATAATGTCTAACTCAAGTCTTGTGGCTAAACAATTACAATTATTAAAAGATAATAATTATATAGTTGAAATCCAATTAACCATTCAAATTAAATCAATTTTTTTGTGATATTTTCAATCTTATCTCTTCAGATAACCCCCTAGTAAACCTATTGTAACGTTAATTGTGAAAAAAATTCCTATGTGTTTACTATTCGTGATGAAAAAAATTATTTTTACCTAATTATAGAATCTTATTTATTATTTTTGAAATATTTAATCCATTTTACATGATTCAATATCTATAAGTAGTATAAATTCATATTACAATAAGTGGATAAAATACATTAAAACCATTTTTTGAAAAAAGTATTTTTATAGATAAATTGTCATGTAAAAACTATTACATGAATTTTAAAACATTTTATTGAATATATAATATATAAATTTAATTAAAATAATTAATAAATATATATTAATTTAATTTATTAAGTTAAAAATATATTGTGTGCATAAAAAATATTTTCACAAATCTCTCTATTCACCTTCAAATGCTTTTATTTTAATTTCAAACCAATTGGTAACCAGTGTGTTACATTCTTATTTCCTATAAAATTACATAAAAATTTCAATAAACTCTAGAAAAATGATCACTATAATATTTATTAATTATAGGAATGAACCACACTCAATTCTTTCATGCAATGTGGTAATATTGACTCAAAATGTCTCTTTTAAATTTGAAAGTTATATTTTAGGTCAAAACATGCATCAAATAGTCAAAAAAACAAAAAACATAGTGTTATGATACCTTATGTAAATAACTCATGATAAACTTGTATATTTTAGTAATTGACCTCATGTCACTCTAACTATTAATGTTTTCAAAACGAACATAAATGTTTTATTCATTTCTAAATATTTCTAAATTTTTTATTTTATGTTAAAAGGAAAATTTCTAATATTATTATAGATATATTGTTAATTTAAATTACATTTATATATCTTAGGTTGAAAAAAATTCAAAGAATACTAACTTCATCAACCAATTGTTTTGAATTTGTTTTTATGTAAAAATTTGATATATTATTATTATAAAAATATAGAATGAAAATATATGCATCCAAAATATTTATTTTTTTAAAATTTTTGTAGTATATCAAAAAATTTATTAATCAATGTTGTGATATTTTTTTTGGTTTCTTCATAACATAACAATTTTAGCACCAATGCAAAGGTAAATTTTGGATAGATAAGAAATTAATCAGGAGTCATGTTTTCTTAGATATTTTTTAAAATAGAGAAATATTTCTAATTTATTAGAAACCACACTCATAGTGTTTTTTAGAATTTAAAAATAACATATTGAGGGATAAAAAAGTTTTAATCTACTTTAAAGGTTTTTAAGATTCCATTAAATTTTAACGGATGGGAAAAAAATTTGAGTGACAAGAAATATTTTTCTTCCCTGGGAAGTGTTCTATGGAAAGGTTGGTATATTTTTTGTGGAGATAAATACTTCCCCCATTGATAATAAATCTTGTTTGAAAATTAAAAATAACTATGTTGAATTTTTAGGATAGTGGATCTCCACCAATGCTGCCTTGTGAAGCTAATGCACACTTTTAACTCTCTATATTGTAATGACTTTCATGACACTATATTTTGGGAAATATAAATCATCATGGAAATGTAGTAATTTAATATCCACCAAAAAATATTTATTAACCAACATAGCCAGTTTATAATAAAAATACTATAATGTGCTAAAACATGATACGATAGAAATGGATGTTTACTGTTATCTCAAAATCCAGAGTGGAAGGAATAATGAGATATTCATTATCATTGATATTAATGTTAAATAATTATAAAACATTTATTATACAGGGTACCATTAAATTTTACTCTTATATATTTTCTAACTAAATTGGGTAATCATTCAATATAAAAGTCATGTGTATATTTTCCATTAAATCATATAAATGTCAAGGTCATTAATTCCCACTTACCTGAGGCTTAGGAATAAAGGTACCTCAAGGCTCTGTTATAATTGTTTAATTATATAAATAAATTATTTATTCTTATGTGGTAATTATAATGATATTCAATTATTTTTGAATTTGGTTATATAATATAAATTTAGGAGACAGAATATGAGTGGCCAATTTGGCGTTAAAGTAGGTCCCACCATAGCAATTAAACCTAGATTCAGTTGGGTTTATTTGTTTTGTTATATTGTATTATTGTATTATTATCTCCTATATAGTTATCTCAATTATTATATAGGTAAAACCCACTATTATTAGTCCAACATAGAAGGATAGTCTCGATCACAAGTTTGAATAATATAAATCTTTTAATATTTCATTTATTTTCTTACGTAGAGACCTCAAATTGAAATGTGATGGTTTTTGGTGAATTGTTTTACACTATTTCACAAATGGTGATTACTTACCTATAATTTAAAATCAATAAGGGTCCCCTTTCCATATATATCTATTATATTTCATAAAAATGAGTTCCCTAGACCTTTTTGAGGAAGTGAATTTTGATTTCCTTATCATGTATATAAAAAATTATCCCTCCTTTTTTATTACCATAATAATTATTTTACTTCTATATAAACTATTTACAAGGTAATATACTTAGATTACAAGTTATATAAAATGTATATATTATTTCCCAACTATAATGATAACCTCAAAATAATATAAAAATAATGTTAAATATATGTACCATGATCTATATTCAACACACTGACATATCAAAAATTGTGTTTGACTATTAGGTGATGGGGGAACATAAGTATTAAGACATCAACTAATTATGTTTACAATTAATGATCTTGAATATAGGTGAACATTAGGGATAACCTTCCAATAGTAACACCATATGTTTTTGGTCTTAGTATATTTTTCTATCTGCGAACAAGTGTATTGGTCCTTCAATTTGAGATCATTGTCATTGTGTATGGTTTGATCAAGTACTATGTTTCCTTATGAAACACATCACCATTAATGTTATTAAAAGGAATCTTATATTTGTATTTTCATTAATAGAATGAAATTTATTTACTAATCAATATAGGATTTTCACTTTTGAAAGGGAGAATATATCAGTATCCTCTTGGAAGGGATGTATGTTCCTTGAAACAAAATATGGTCAAGTAAGGTGGATGAAAGTAAATCTAATATAGTTATAAAAAAATAAATAATAAATAAATGTATGGTAACACAAATTATGCATCCATATATATGATATATCAAAATAAAAGAATATTATATTACATAGAACATGTTCATATGAATTTATAGTACCTTTGAATTGTCATTATCTCTTTAGGGGTAGTGATTTGTTTCTAGATACCTCCCTTTTTGTATGAATATAATCCATTTATATCATGATAATATCTAAGAGGGACACATAAAAAACTGTATCGAAAAGTTCCAAAAATTCATATTAATTGATCTTAGGCTGAAGAGGGACCCATGTGTGGTGGTCGATCAATGTTTTAGTGTAAATAATCATTAGTAATTTAATTTGACTTTGTTCCTCAAATTTTGAATAGTAATAATTAAATTTCATTCTCAATGTATTCATGAAAAAATTTATGTTAAATTAATTTAATATGGGAATTTTTTTCAAATGAATATTTAAAATTTTCATTTAATAAATATATCAAGGAGGAATGAGTCAAATTAATGGCCTATAATTCATCAAATGAAATTTAAGTGTGTCACAGGTCAGTGGTGAAATATTTGTGACATGTTCTATATGATTACTTAGTAATTTGTTTTATTTTGTTACATTTTAAGAGGTTTATCTTATCTAAGGTTTTAGAGATATTTGGGAATGGTAAAACCTTTAATTTAACCTCATTTCAGATCCATGAATATAGAGTTCAAACCCTTCCAAAAATTTATTAATACTCTATCCACTCCTCTCTTATCCTAATCTTATATAGAGATAATCCACTAGAATAAAAAGTTAAGATTTATACATCCTTATCAAATAAAATTTTCATACTTCACATGACCTAAGGGATACCATGAAGAAAACCTTTTTATGCAATACCACACACAAATAAAAGAAATGAAATATATGTGGTTGGTGTTATTTAATGGATGGTCTAGAGGGATCCTAGGTTTGATGCTTCATGTAATTATTATCCAACAACAGGTGGAGTGTATCAAGATCATGTTATCTATTAAGTTACCATTTATATTCTATTTTAATTTATTCTTCAAGATTAAAATCATTTTCATTTGATCCTTGTATGAAAATGAATCTGGTATGTCAGATTTAGTGTTATGAGGTAAATATAAGTCAATTTTTTTAAATACCATTTATAAATTATTTCATCACATTTGGGTTCCACCAATTTGTATCATAGGATTCATGATAACATTTATTTTTAAATTTATATAAAATTTCCTATAATTCAGATTGAGGGCTTTAATATACACCAAACAACACTGAAGATGTTTTGATCAATGTTCAAATGGGAAATGAATAGTCTTTCTAAGACTATTAATCATTTTGGTTAATTTGGTTTTATTTTTATTTAATTAAAATGAAAATTAAAAAACAGAATCTTGTTGAAATGGTAATGCTTGCTGATAATCTTATTTGAGATTTGGTTGGTGGGGATTCTGGTAAATTTATTTTATAAGGGATAAAAAAATCCTCCATGGTTTTAAAAAATCATTGAACCACATTGAAGAAAATATATATATATACTAGCACCTACAGTTAGTGGGCGCTCACTACCCCCCCCCCCCCCATATCAACAAGGGGATATTTGAATGTTATCATCTTATGCTTCCCCCACATAAATATAGTTATATTTATTTATTTATTTATTTTAATACCCTTATATGAAGTTGGTGGTATCATCTATGCAATATTCCCATGAGGTTCTATATTCCCCAACCTGGTTTGGGTCAGGTCAGGTTGGGTCATACCCTATTATGAATGTGATGTAGTGGGTTGGGATTATGTGGTAAGAATCACCACATTTTATTTCCCAAATAATACTTTCATATCAACCTTTTTGGTCCCCTTATTGATAGTAAACATTGTCTAAATTCCCTTTTAAATTAAACTTATTATCCTTGGGAGTTATATGTAGGTAAAATACTTAGTTTACTTCAGCTTCAACTTGATATTTTTGAGTAGTGGTGTTTATCTCATCCTTTTTACCTCTGTGGGAATCACCTTATTCTTTTATAATCTGTCCACATTCCTTGTGGCCCCCACATGATCCTCTCCCTTGTTATATTTCACCAGTTTTGAACTTGAATGAAAAAAATAAGTAAAACATTAATTAAAACTACTTCATTTTGACTTTATGTTGATTTGGTAGCTGTTGAGTGGCTCGCTGTAAATAATTTTGGAACACAAGTAAAATTTAGTGAAAAGTGGGACTTTGGTTGTCTCCATGAATGATGTAAATTTATAGTGTATTTTTTATGTTGTGTGGGTCTAGTATGAGTTGAAAATAGTTTGTTTGAGGATTAAATTAAAAGGTAAGTTAAATTTGGATTTTAAATTAGTGTTCTAACATCTGAAATTTCATCACAAAACTATTAAATCATTATTAATTCAAATAAAATATTATATTCTCTCTCTCTGTAATAATTTGAAATTTAAATTAATCTCCATCACATAGAAGTTTTAATTTGAAATTTGAAGCATAATACTCATTATATTTCCCCTCTTTCCTAAAGTAGTGATCAAATACCATTGATCAATCCTAAACAAAACCTTACCTTCCTATATTGTATGTGAAATGTAGCAAGTTTAAGGGGCCTATGTGTGAAAACTGAAATGAAGAAATGATTGATTAGAATTCAAAGAGAAATTGAATCCAACTATTATATATGGTTATATAAAACATAAATAAAGATCACATAGAATATCATTATCATATAATCTCAAAATTAACTAATAAGGGTGGTAAAATTCTTTATTCCACAATAACAAATTATTTAGTGACCCGTGACTATAGAAAAATTAAAAAAATTAAAAATATAGTAAAACAACTTTTAATGATTCATTTTAATTGATCGAATACCAAATTCTCCTCACACTATAGTTTGGTCCCTTTTTATAGGTGTAGAAAAATGATCTTGTTTCATCAACAAAGTTAGGATACCTAATATCCACTTATTGTTAGATTAAACTTCATCCTCCAAAATAGAATTTAGTTCCCCCTATATACATCGTAATATTCCATTGAGTTTGTTCTATGTTCTCAACCTTCCCATATGGCTTCCATGTGTAGAGATCAAGGGTCCAGATTCTTTTGTAGATCATATTCATAAAGACACTTTTCTCCATAATTCCTTCCCACTATGATATTGTTCTTCTTTTATCTCATTGTATGGTCACCACATGGAGTATTGGATGTATTTTTATTGATTTGGATAGACCAGTGAAATGAAAATATATTTCAAGTTGAGCCTTATTTTTTTCAAATTTTGATATTAATTCCCTTTGAAACAATACTAAATAGCTTAAAAACTGACATATTACTCTTAAAATTCATAAAAGTGTGAGATATTTCATATGAATCATATTTTAGAAAATAAATCATATATATCAACATATTCAATTTCTTATAAACTCCATCTTCTTACGTATCACTTTTCAAATTGAACAATCATCTTATCTATTCCTGCTCTGAATTTTTATACATTATAGATTATTACATATCTTCTTTAGTGTAAAATAATCTTATATATGATTTTGTTAAAATTTAGAGAAGTATAACATGCTACACATCACTATATCCCTAGGATAAATCATATTATATATGCACTATACTAGATTTAGATGAAATAAATCATCTTATGTATCATTTGGTTACTCCAAAAACATTTTACATAGCATTAGTTAATTTTAATAAATCATATTATAGAAAAAGGTGACTTCAAAATTTCTTTAAAAACATTTTTATTGACTTATTTAAAAGAAAAGAGTACAAAGTACAAGACACAACTACCAGAGGAAAAGGACTCGCGGAGGTCGATAGTAGTGAAGACCGAGGACATTATCTTGTACAAAGTGAACCCCATCGAAAGGAAAAGAGCTGAGACTGGAAAAGATAGAGATCCGCTCACTATTGGTCACCTTAGAAGCCAAGAAATTAGCAACAAAATTACCTTCACGCCAAGTGTGGAGAATGCTAGTATGGTTTTTCACCAGTCTCTTACATCTCCTGATGTTGTATTCTATGGACCATGGGGTGTTTCCAATACCGATCAACGCATTATGAAGAATGATTGAGTCAGTCTCGACTTCCTCAAGGGGTAAATTATTTTGGACGCATAGCTACAGCCCTGTGAGTATAGCAAGAGATTCAGCATGGAGAGAGTCTCCCCCACCGTAACAAGTTGAAAACCCCATAATAACATAACCCCGCTGATCCCTGATCACCCCTCCACCACGCATGATCCCCATGATTCTGGACCCATCAGTGTTGAGCTTGAGCCCTTGACGAGGAGGATACCATCTAACCCATCAACCCTGCCCCACGTTGGAGGCCAAACACTGGATGAAAGATGAAGCTCGAAATGAACTGAGGGATGAGGAATCCGTCTAGCCCTTGCACACGTGATTCAGGTCCAGAAGGATGCTTTTAGTCTTGAGGATAATACTTTTGCTGGACACCGTAAACACCTTATGTCTATCATCGTTCATGTAGGACCACATACTCCAACAGCCCGCTGCAAATAATATGTCTCTTGCCTTTCGCTCAGAACCTGAGCTACCCGCCCCCTGAAACCAGCGTTGAAGGAAGATTTCGACAGAAACCTCCTGCTGCAACCAACCCGTGAAACTCCCAAACTCGCCCCAGATCGCAGCCGCCCAGTCCCTCCCAAAAAATAGTTTTTCAATTGTCTCTAATTTTGGGTGCCTGCAACATTTTCATTTAGAGGCTAAGAAAATTCCCATCTGCTGGATGTTCACCTCAGTCGGCAGTGCCCTGTTCCTTACCCTCCACACTAGAAAATTGAATTTCGAAGGGGCATCCTTGCACCACAGCAAATCCCCCCAAGAATCCATGTCATTCAAATCATCCTGCAAAAAGTGAAATTCTCTCATAGAAAACACCTCTGAAGAGGAACCTATGAAAATGTATTTTTCCGGTTCATTTCTTAGCACCATACTGTCAAAAACTCCCTTTTGGTACTCATCCAAGGTGTCCTGGATGAAGTTTGGATGGACACTAGCCTCCCTGAACGTGATGTCCGGGGTGGGACATCCTGGGAAACCAAGGATCGACCCCTCCCAATTATGATGCCAGTAATTAAGGTCGCCCCAACTAATGATTCATTTGGTATGCTGCTGCAGGAAGCCAATATGAGGCTGGATGATTTGTTACATGGTAGAAGGTCATGCTCTCCGAATCTGTATGTCATGCCCATACATTCCTTGCATGTATTTTCCTCACATCGACTTCCCCTCAAGCACGTCCCAAGATAACTTTGCATGAAGACCCCTCATAGTCCCAAACACACTTTTAAGGTTGATACCCCCCTTTGATATGGGTCTTGCCAGCCTCTTCCACGATGCCCAATGGTGTTTACCATCAAAATGATTGTCACAGAGGAAGGTTTTCATCATCCTCTCCATGTGTGCAATCACCTTTTTCGGTACATTCAGCGTGGAAAGAACATGTAAAGGCATAGAAGAAAGCAAATTGTTAATCAAGGTGTTTCTCCCACCGAATGACAAAAACCTGTTCTACCAATTGATAATCTGAACCATAGAACGATCAATGATCTTATCAAAATGATGAATGCGAGGTTTTGTCGGAGAAACGGTTGCCCCCAGATAATCCATAGGAAAGGTCCCTTTATGCATACCCAACATGCTTTCCAGGGAGCTAATCCTTCTGTCCGAACATTTACTAGGTGCAAAGAAGGCACTCTTATCCCTATTAATGACTTGCCCACTCCAAGTGCAATAAGCTTCCAGAACTCCAATGACCCCTTGAATTGATCTCCTGCTTCCATTGGAAAACAAGATTATATCATCTGCAAACATCAAGTGGGAAATGCCGCCTTCCGGATGCCTTGTGTGGTAAGGAATAATCCTGTCCAAGTTAGAGGAATGATGAATAAAACGACTCAACACATCCTGCTCCAAAATAAAAAGGGAGGGCGAGAGGGGATCCCCCTATCTCAGTCCACAAACAGCCTTAAAGAACCCAAACTGTTTACCCATGAAGGATATTGTCATCCAGGATGAACTGAATCACCGGAAGAAAAGATCAATCACCCATTGGGAGAACCCCATTCAAGAGAGGGTTTTGATCAAAAAAACTCCACTCGACCGATCGTAGGCCTTGTTCATGACCAATTTGATGACAACATTACTCCCAAAATTCGTCTGATTAATCTCACTAGTCATCTCCTGATCTAACCCCAAGGCCCCTTGGATCAAACGGCCTTTAAAAAACCCGTGTTGCTCGTCCACAATCCAATTAGGGAGACGGATAGCAATTCTGTGATTGAGGATGCATGCCAGCACCTTGTAAGGGACATTGCACAAGCTAATGGGGTGATATTGGTCCAGAGTCTACGGGTCCTTCACCTTAGCCACAAGCACAATCTTTGTTGGACATGCGACACGTGGGAGATGCCCACCCTTGAAGTAGTACTGCACTGCACACACCAAATCCCCCTTCACCACCTCCCATGCAATCCTGTAAAAAGAGCTAGGGAAACCATCCGGACCGGGTGCACTTTCTGGGTTAAGAGACCATACCGCTTCACGAACCTCCTCCTCATTAGGTAGGACCTTCAACGCCTCATTGTCCTCCTCTGATACCCTGCAAGGGATGACGCCAAAAATCTCTGTTGTTCCTCTAGGATATCCACCAATCAGCTGGGGGTTAGGATCTACAAGAAGAGATTTGAAAAACCCACCGCCATTTCCCCCACCTCATCCCGATCATTCAAGAAAACACCATCCCTGGTTCGAATGTTGGGTTTCCTCAACCGCCGTTTTTCTCTAATGCATGCGTGAAAGTACCCAGTATTACGATCTCCCTCCTAGAGCCACTTATCCCTCGCCTGCTCACGAGCTAGACATTCCTGTTTCAATAACACTTCACCTAATAAAGATCTCTTCTTCCTCAGCTCGTCAAAAACCGCTTCGTCCCAAGTATTCTCCAAGCTTACTTCGAGTCGATCGATGTCCGAACTAACCAACACCAGATCTTGTCCGTGGGAAAAAAGGGCCTTGCACCATGAGAGTAAGGAGCCTTTGAGACGCCTGACTTTGTTATGCAGCACAGTCCACGACTGACCATAAGTCGGGGAGTTCCAGGACTCTTGAACAATGCCATGAAACCCGGGTTCATCTGCCCAAGAACTGGAAAAGTGAAGACAATAAGCGCTTTCATTCCTTATTGCCATCACTATACATAATTGCGAGTGATCAGACAAACAACACAGACGATGAGTAACATTAATATCTGAAAACAAAGAAACACCCGCCCCATTCATCAAACACTGGTCAAGGCGACACCATGTGCGCCCAGCACCTTTCTGATTGTTACACCAAGTAAAATGGTCCCCAATGAATCTGGCATCCATAAGCCACAACTAGCCATAAACGAAACAAAGTCTTGACTCGCTTTCCTGGGAAAGGAACCACTGCCCTTCTTCTCTTCCGGAGCCGCCATGATATTGAATTCCCCTCCTAAAATCCAGGAGGTGTCACCTGGGTCAAAGGAACTAAGGTCCCGCCACAAAGCCTCCCGCGCCTGTACATCGCACTTTGCATAAACCACTGAGAGGAAGAAACTGTTGGACCCCACACAGATTCTAGTAGACATAAACTGATCTGAAGACAAAATCAGATCAATAGAAACTGAAGACTTCCAGAACAGCCATATATGGGAGTTAAGAGGGTTCCCATGCAGGAATCCTTGCACTCTTAGCCGCTGCGCGCACTCCTGAATTTTGCACACAGTACCTGGGCACGGACTGAGCCTCAAGAAGGCACGGGACCATAGCATTGAACTGATGGCCCCCCTCACCTGATTGACTTCCATCCAGGCGGGATGAAGCTGGAGCCTCCGGGACAGGCGAAGAGGAGAGCACCGCCTTCCCCTGATCTCGAGCACAGGGAGCAGGGTAGGCCACCATGGAGGAACCCTCCGTTTCCACCTTCGAAACAGCATGCAAAGGAGAGGGCATCGTCTGCTCGCTGACCGGCTGCCCCAGACGAGATCTGCGACAAATAGGCAACGAGTGGATCATCAAACATATTATCTTCAATAGTAAAAAAAATCTTATATATTAACCCGATAAAATATATTTTTAGTCATATTCTTATCTTAAAACATACTCTAGGAAATATTCCAATGATTATAATATAATAAGAAAATTTAGTATATGCATTTTAAAATTTATTATAATGATTCTAAAATCAGCAACAAGTCTGAATGTCAGAATCGCTAAAAGATTATTTCATGATTTATGGGCTATAAAAAATGTAGTTTATTTATTCTAAATTAAATGAAACCAATTGTAAAAAAAAATCCTAATAAATTTTTTGAGATTTGGGCTCTAGATCACACCCCCACACTAATGAAAGAACATATTCTCATGTTCAATAGGGCGCCACTACTACTCAAGAAAACATTTGTGATCTAGTGTTTTAAATAAAATAAAATGTAGTGGAATTAAAATTTTAATTAGTGGAACATTCCTAAATACCTATGAAACATTTACAAAGATCCTTTTCATACTTCCATGATACTCACTATGTGGAATTCAGATATATCATCTTCACATTTTTCATCAATTTACCCAATTCCCAAAATCATTCCACCCCATTTTTTCAACTATCATTTAATTGAATTTCTCATCCTTGATTGTAAAAAACACTTCTAAGATGGGTATATATAAACCCATAACTAATCCATATTATTATTATATTTAACCTTAGGACTAATTTTGATAGTAACGATATAAAATAATTTATTGGGAAGCTATCACTCTAGAATTTCTAATTATTATTTAATGGTTATCCCATACAAACATGTTCTATTTTCAACTTTAGAATATATATAAATCCATTCCCATCATCTTTCATTATTATAGTTCATATGAGTTATCTAAATGTTATCAAAGGAGGCTCCAATCGGTGATAGTTAATCATATTTGGAAGGTTTCCTGTGTTAATGCTCAAAATTAATTTTTACTCATTATATAATTTTGATTACATAATTTTATTTCCCATTGAAAATACTCTCCCCAATTCTAAACAAATAGTTTTATATTATTCACTCAAAAACATGGTTATTTATTTATTTTAGTGGGTGGAATTAAAATTTTAAAAATATATTATCATTTTGATTTTACTTTATATCCATGAACACAAATAAAAAAAATAAGAATAGAATAGACCATTTACTTCATAAACTACTTTTTTCTATCTCCCAAACTTATCTATGAAATTATATCCAATTAATTTCCACATTTAATTATCAATGAATAATTTAATAATTGAATATAAGTTTCTAGACTACTGTGAAGGAATGACTAATCCTAGCAGTGCATTCTTAATAATGATTGGGAAGGAGTCTGGAATCCTCCATTGGTTTTTTTAAAAAACATGAAACTTCTTTAATATTTTCTCATTATCATTGAATTGTTATTGTGATTATATTTTTTTGATCTCAACTACACCATATAGAATTTTATTAGTCACTTTAAATGGTCCCACCTTTTTTGAATGAATCTTACAAGGAATCAGTTTCATAGTAGAGGAGAAAGACAACAATTCTTCACTAACTATGATGTTTTTTATATAAATGTATTTACCAAGAATATAAATGGTTAACTATTTAGACCCAAATGAATTTTTATTTTCATCTCTCCATAGATCCTAAAGATTCAAAATTTAGAGTTTTTCTACACACTAGTTTTTCTAATTTCCATGTTCATTTTCATTGATCCCTAATAGGCTTTGTAGTGGAATTCAATAGGAAATTTAATGATTCGACCATAAAATATTCAATAAGGGGATATATCATGGGGATTATTTAAGAAGTTATATATACTGATAATTAATCCTCCACATTCTTTCTCTATACTTTTTTGTTGGGATTATTTGAACATTCTAGAATACTCATTTTTTACCAATTATTTACCACCTCTTTCCAATTATTCTATGGAAGATATAAAGTATAGATACTCTATTTTACATCATATGTCTTCATGGGTGAGTCCATTCCCTTATTGTATAAATGTTTTCCCCAATCACTGATTGTTTTCTATTTTATTCCAAACTTACAAAATATTCCTCATCTTAGGAATTCAATTACAACTCCTTCATCATAAATTCATGTTTTTTGGGCTTCATTACATTTAGAAACATAATAAACACCTAATATAATATAGTTAAATCCATTTGAAATATGAAATGAAACAATGATTTCTAAACCCCGTCATTAAATCATTCAAAAAAACTAATGGTTGTTGGAGAAAATATTTTCTATATGAAATTCCTCTAGTAAATTTGTTAATTTTATATGATTTTTCAAAATTATAAGACAATTTTAAAATGGTGTTTCAAAACAAACCATCTTATAAATAATTTCTAGACGATCATTGAGGTTCAAAGTGTCCTCCACGTGCAAGGGTATGATAAAATTTAATAATGTAATTTTTCTATTCCTTATGTACACATCTTATAATCACATGATAACTATATGTTTTATGGACCCCCCAAAAATAGAATTTGGATTATTTTTTTAGAATAATAAATTTTAACATAGATAATTTGGATGGAACCTTTTATATAACCAAATATTTTACCATATTAGAATACTTTGGTTCCTAAAAATTGAATCAATATAATTTTTTCCAAGGGATAGAACCATCTAGGTTAGTTTTGTAGGTATGGTAACTCCAGTAGTGTGGGGTCATCTACTCATGTGGTCTGCAACAAGATTATCATAGAAATCATTATCAATGATTTCCATGTTAAACCATATTATAAGAATCATCCAACTTAAAAATATTGTCTTTAAATAATCATTCTTGATCATGTATCTAAGAGTTGTATGATAAGAATAAATTTTTACATTTCTCCTAAGCAAATATTTGAAAAAAAATTCAAAACAAACTATAGAAAAAAATCCTTCACAATTTTTTTATAAATAATTTGAGTAATATTATTTTATATAAATTATAATATATCCTATAATTATTTCCATAAAACATTGTTTTACAGGTGTTCATGTTTCTTAGTTTTTTGGAATCAGACAACACTTCGAAGGGAGAATCTATGGCTAGTGGACTAATTACAAGGGTTATGTTCAGACCACCCTTAAGTATGTTAATAAATATCCAATATGATTCATTAAAAGTAAAATCAGTATTTATCTTCAATTGGTTAGTTAATGGGAATTTAGTTTTTATAAAGACTCTAACAAACATTCTTTAAAATCTACCCTGTCCAAAAATTGATCTCACCTGTTTCATAGTGGTGGGATAAAGATTTGTAGGAATAAAGTCATCCATGGCCTTATAAAACTCAATTATTTATTTAAACATTATATTTCCCATAACTATTCTATTTTCCACCATGAAATGAACATTTTTAATTATAAAAAACATGTTTTTTTAATGCATATCATTATAAAAAATTTAATCTTTTCAAAATATATTTCAAAACATATTATATAGACTATAATCTCATTAACAAATAACATCATTTACCTTTCAATTAGTTCTAAGAATAATCTTAATATTATGAATCCATATGTATATAGAGAATTAAAAAACCCAAATGGAATCCTATGGTATGTAGATGTACTAAAGTGATCAGTGAATATAGTTTTTTGTTGATATTTCTTTTCTATGGGAACCCAAAAAATATCCTAAAAATCCATAAAAAAAGTCAACCTTCCCAACTAATCTCTCTAGAATTTTTCATATAAAATGAATGTCTAAATCATTCATTAGGGTTATGTGGTTCAATTTTATATAATCAATATAGGCCCTCTGCCTATTTTGAATCATAGTGGCCATAATTTCATAATTTTCATTCAATGCAACACTGATTCAAAAAAAATTAGGTATACTTTTAATGGGTATGATTCACTGAGATCCTTAAATGGGTTATATAATACCATATCCTAATATTCTTTCAACTTATTGTTTCAAAAAATCCATTAAGGTTGTCTTGATCTTTCATTAAGGTTATCTAATACTTTTTGACATGTATTTTAGGAGAATCCGGTGAAACAATATTTTGGAAATAATCCCAAAAATGTCTCAAAATAACCATCCTAATGGATTAATATTTAATTTCATGATGGTTAATAATTGTTTTTGTGTAACTGGATCTATATAATTTGAAACTATTACTAATAAATTTTAATTTTCTTTCAAAATGAATATTTTAAATTTAATAGTAGTAGTTTCAATTATAGTTACAGTGGTTATTCTAGTGGTGGTTTCAACTCAATGTTTTACATGATTTAATCCCATATATGAAAATTAAATTAATGAATACAATATTTGATAAAATCATAAAAATATTCTTTATCTATATCGTTAATTTGATCACTACACAAATTTGGTTCAGGCATCGGTTTATTTTTAAAACAATAATTATTACAGTGATTTGGTGACTCTAGGATCAATCCTAGATTTATTATTACATATAACATTATAACTTATTCCTAGGAAAAATATATGATTTCAAATTAAGATAGTGTAAAAAAATACTTTTCTTCATGTGGAATTTCATTGAACCCAAAATACTAAAATTCTTATTTTATTCAAAAAAATACAAGGAAATGGTTCTTTCATGAACATTTATTATAGTCCTACCATTTAAAAAAAATACCTTAACTATAAATATAGGGGAATGAGATATACATTTTTCTATTTCCATTACCTTGATTTAAAAATCACTAGGGAACAATAGGTATTTCAATCTTACCAATAAAAACACCTAAAATAATATTATCTAGTAAATTACTCAGTTGGTTAATTGTAGCACAACTCTAGAAGGCATGAGTTCTCTTATCGATAGGTAAAAATCAATTAAGTGACAAATAACATTGATTTAATTTCCCAAATAACAAAATTCATTAGTAAAATTAATCACTCCTATTGTGTGTAAGATTGTAAATGTACATGGATATTATCATTTTCAAGGTAATTCTTAATTAATTAGAGAATAAACATTTCAACCAAGACTTACCTCTTCATCTCTTTATATTTTTATTTTATTATTACACATATTCATGAGAAACATTGCATACCTTTTGATCTGGTTTACTACATCCATAAAATGGATTTTAACATCCACCATCTTGAATGTGTCCAAAATATATTTCTCCAAGGGCACTTAACTGGATTTAATTTATAGGACCATTATTTAAGGGAATGGAGGATGGGGTTGTGGTAGATCCTCCATATTAAATTTACCATTATCCTTGTTCATTTTTTCACTAGAATTTCTATTGGTAATCCCACTTATTTTTCTAAAAGTATTGGTTCATATTCCTTAGTTTTTTCATTTGAACGTTATGTTTTGACTAGTGATTCATCATTATTCTTTACATTCCTTCCACTTAATAAATAAATAGAAAAAAAATTACATTATAGTTTAGAATTTAATGGACAATAAATTTAAAAAATAATTTATATAACATTTTATTTAGCATCGAAATAGTCTATCTAACTAGACATTTTTACTCCTTCAGTTCTGATCCACTGGTTTTAAGGGTTTATTTTATATTACTCTTAAACTAAATGAGATATCTCAGTATGTCCATCATGGATAGTTGTTAATTATATACAAAATTTTGGTATCTTTTATAGGGTTTATAATTATTTCTCTCAATTTTTGGGTATAACAACATGATATTTTATAAATGAAATTCCCTTTTCAAATAAATAAATTCCTTATTAAATAATGAATATATAGAAAAAACATTAACAACTTTGGTAATTTTGGATGTTTATTTGTTATTTACTATTGAATTTAAAATACCACTAAACATCATAACTATTTATAATATATCCATTGTATAGGGAATATTATGATTAGTATATATTAAGGAATATGATAAAATCCAATTGACACAAGAAAAAGAATCAATGGACATGACCAGTAGGATCATACCCTATGAAAACCATTTATTAGAACTTTAAATGGAGATGGAATCACTGGGAATTTCCCATTACCAATCCCAAACTTATATTAAAAATATAAATCATGATTGAAACCATTAATGGTAGACGTTCAAGATTATTGAGATTAAGGCCGAAATCATGTTCACTGAACCACCTAAAGAAATCCCCACCATTGCGCACCTTACCCTTAGGGAATATTCTGATGTAATAAGGGGTTATGTATCTAGACCCTATAAGTATGAAATTTTATATTTTACTTTTTAATAAATAATTATTACATTTATCCGTTTTATTATTACTTTATCAATGATTATATAATGTGTTTGAAAAAAATTACATTTTGACATGAAGAAATCAAAATTGTACTTTTGGGAAATATATACTTTCAATTAAGAAAATATTTTGATAAATTAAATAATATTTTAAATAATATTTTAATAAAATATTTTTATTATATAATATTTATTTAAATATAAATAATAAAATAAATTAAGGAATTTTAATGTAATAAGGTTCATAAAGTGGTTAATATCGTAAAAATATGTATTTCCAATAAGTATGTATTTTTATTTAAATGTGAAAATTATTATATTAAAAAAATTGATAAAATAAAAAATATTATTTAATTTATCATATTGAAATTATCCATCGTTTAATTTTTCATAGTTTTATGAGATAGTGAATTTTTTAGGTAAAAATTAAAAATAGTATAAATATACAGTCAGTATTATAGAATAATAATAATCTAAAAGTGATGTAATAATTGGTATAAAGGGAATCCAAGACCAAAAAATGATTTAAATTTAAAATAATGTGTTTTTTATGTTATTAGATTAATTTGATTAACCCTTAATGAATCCTCCAAAACTAGTATTTTATTTTATGGTTTTAAAATCAGTTCTTTATAAACATGACTCACTTCCACATCTCCAACGGTATTATTTTAAGGAGTTTAGTTATTATCATTAGAAAATATTGATAACCTATTTTATTTTTTATAACCCATTTATGAAAATCATGTGAATGTTTTTGGTTTTGATTGTTTTATTATATAGAGTCCAAAACCTGTGTTTAGAAATTAATGATGAATTTCCACCTCATTTTCTATAAATACCCACCCATTTGCACACTCCTATTCACTAAAAACACATTAATCCAAAATTTAATCACCCTATACCTCTATAAAACCCTTACAATGTGCTTATTTACTCTTAAAAATCTCCTATCAAGCTTTTACAAGAACCCTCTCAAGGTAAGAGACTTTATCCTCTTCTTTTTATTCCAAGAAGTTTATTTGTACTAAGAACTGTTGATTTACAATTTTCCATTTTATTATGTGTTTTTATGTGTTTTTATGCATCCCTTTAATTCCATTATGGTTCCCATGTAATGAGATACTACCCTTCACTCTCATTTACCACTTAGACAAACCATCACGTACAATCGTTATGCTTCCAAAATTATACTGTGATTTTTCATGCCAAACATGTGTGTAATGAATACCTATTCTAATTTTCACTGGAGGGTATTCTCATAGTTTTACCTATCCTTCATTAATTGGGTAATTTTATGTATACAAACCACACTCCTTAATCATGGGGTTAAAAGTGATTCAATTCATTATTATATTGTATGATATATGTAGCACACTTATGCATGTACATGATATGAATATGATGGGTGGGAACAAAATTTTAGATCCCTTCAATACATTGGGTAATGTTCTAATCTCATGAGATACCATATATAGTGAATTAGAGGTTATTATAATCACAACATTTTATTATGTTGCAATGGTTAGCCTTGAATTATGTTTATGATGTCATGATTTATGTTGTTTCCACATTCTAATGTTGTCTTGATGTTATCATATTATATCATGTTATGATTTGACTATGAATTTACAGGGCTTTATAGCTCACCCCTTATGTACATCCAAATGTTATTTTATTCAATTTTAGAATAGAGATAAAATTTTAAGGTCATATGAAGGATTTTTAAATAATTTCAGTGTGTCCATGTTCATGTTATTAGGCTATGTCTCAAATTTCATAAAAACACTAGCCTTCATGATCTTCTGGGATTATATTCTGTGTGTTTTTATTTAATAAATCATGAATATAGGTGTATTAAAATATGGGTTTTAATATTTGTTATTTGAGGAAAGTATATTTATTTTTCAGAATTAGGTTTATAGAAACTTATTGAAATAATTAAGAATGAAACTAAACATAATAAAACATCCCTAAATTTTGGTAAAGTATAGAGTGATTGGATTCTAATAAAACAAACCCAAATTTATATACTACAATTGGATGTGGTTCTAGAACAATTATACCTAGGGGTAATAACTATAAAAAAGGTTCATTTGGTTTGACTCGATCGTCACATATTTCCCAATAAAAAGGCCATGCTACACAACTTGTTTGACACTCCTAGGGGATATGCTTTAGTAAATTTGAAATCTCATTACAAACAATTATGAAGGGAAAATAATATAAAATTTTATACTATAAAATAGATCAGGGATGAAATATATTGAAATATATAAATTAATAGGTTAATAAATATAGTTTATTTATGATTTATCCCTATAATGAACATGTTATTCTATTTATGTGTTTAATATTTTAAAAATTATCATCCATGAGTTCACTTTGGATGGAACAAATGATTAGAGCCAACATAAAATAGTGAAAGGCAGGTTTATCATCCATTCATGAACATAAAATTTCCTTAGTGACTATGGTTCTATGAATTAATTCATATCACATAGTTTTAGTAGAAAAATTGTAGCACCACCTCAAAACATAGAAGTCAAGTAATTAGTAGAGACAAAAAATGGTTCAATTATTGCATCCCAAACATATAACTCCCCCTATCAAAATTTTTGGGATTAATTTCCTATAAAAACTTTTTATTCTCCCTTTAGTGTATTTTTACTCTATTCTTGGAATAGATTGTATTTCATTGTATTGATCTAAGATAAATTTTCATGAGAAGGAAATCACTCTCTATATCAAAAATATTCCTCTAATTCTATGCAAGTGCAAGGAGGAGAAAGAATATCCTTTGGTGTCATCATATAAATCATGGATATTTTTTCCTTATAGTAAATAATATCTATCTAAAATGATTTAGATTAAGTAAAATATCTTCATTGATGACATGCCCAATGTTAGGGAATCCAGTAATGTATCTCCTAATGAATTGTCTGGTCTTCCTCGTAACCGATAGGTTAATCTCTCTGCAAAAAATATACACTAATATTTTACAATATCCAAGACTCTAAATTGAATACCTTCTATTTAAATTAAATATTAGAAGAATAAAATATAGTATAATCTAGATAATGGGTTTATATTTCCATGTGCTTCACCATGGGGTGCCCTAATCCTTTTCTTTAAGGAGGATGGGTCAATGTGCCTCTGAATTGATTATCGTGAGCTCAACAAGTTCACAAGAAAGAAAAAAAATACTCTTCCATTGATTTATTAATTATTAAATTGGATATTTGGAGCCTATTAATTATATAAGTTAAATATTAGGATGTAATATTATCATGTATAGGTGAAGAAGAAGGATATCTATAAGTGTACTTTAATATATATAAGGAGCAATACAAGTTCATAGTTATTCCATTTAGACTCACTAATGCTCCAGTTATATTTAAGGACTTTATGAATATATAATTTAATAATTACCTTAAAACATTTATGGAATTACTTATAAAATATATTCTTATGTTATTAAAACTCAAGGAGGAACATTAGGATAATTTGAATACTGTAGTGAAGATCTTGCGAAAGAAAAATTCATGTTCTGGATGAAGAAAGAAAACGTTTTGGGGAATGTTATCACTTGAAAATGTATATCTATGGATCCTAAAAAAATATAGGTAAATGAAGGATGGTCCATAACAACATTTGTGATGAAAATATGTAGTTTCCTTCGATTATCTGGTTATTATCATTGATTAAACTTATCATTATTTTATGACCCACTAACCAAGATAAGTCATAAGGGAGTCATGTTTTTATGTACTGATGAATTCAAGGAGAGATTTAAAGATTTAATTAAGGGATTAATCACTACAATTTTACTCACATTACCCACCAATGGGGAAAGATTTATGATCTACAACAATAATTCTAAAAATAATTGGGTTTCATACTCATACAGGATGGAAAATTTATATCATATTCCTCCTTCCACATAAATGTCAATGATTATAACTACCCAATTCGTGATCTATAATTGGCCATGGTGATCTTAGCACTGAATATTTGGTGACATTATATCTATGGTAAGAAGTGTGAAATATATAAAAATCATATAAGCCTCAATTATATATTAAAACAAAAGGATCTAAATATATGACAACTAATTTTGTTAAATATGATTAATGATTATGACTATTTAATCCATTACCATTCTGGAAATGTGAACAATGTGGAAGATGCTCTGAGTGGAAAGGATCATGTATCCCTAACCATGATGAGTATTGTGAGGGATACAATCTTCTTAGACATACAAAGGATATATATAGGATTAATAAAAGTATATTAATCCTACATTACTCAAATAACTTCTCAAACATTTATTATTAATAGGATCAAGGATTCCCAAAAAAATGATGAGATACTATTGGAAAAGGTAGATAATATTATATAGATCAACTTCATTGAGTAAGGAGTTATAAGGTTTTGAACTGGGACATCTTTCCCTTAAAACTAGATCTAAATAAGAAAATTCTAGATGATTTTTATAGATCTTACTTCTCTATTCATCTAAGAAGAACTAAGATGTATAGGGATCTAAATAAAAACTTATGGTGGGAGAATATGAAGAGGGATATTGTATTATTGTTATCTCAATTCATGGAATGCTAAAAATTCAAGGCTGAATGAAATAATTCTAAGGGTATTATGTAACCATTTCCCATACTAGGGTGGAATTGGGAAAACATAACATTGGATTTTATCCTAATACTCCCTAGGAAAACTAAAGTATATAACATCATCTAAGTAGTAGTTAGTCTCCTGGGAAAGTTGACACATTTCATTACTATTAGTAAAGACTTATTTCTTGAACAACATGCAATGATATACATAATGGAATTGGTAAGACCACTGTCTATTGCATTAGATTTAGATCTAAGGTTTACCTTGAGGTTTTGGAGAATCCTTTAGTGAGAATTAGATACATAGATAATTTTTAGTACTACTTATCACCCTGAAGAGGATGATCAATCTAAAAGATTCATTAAATCTTCAGATGATATACTAAGATATTGTTCAATTTATTTCCTAGGATGATGAGATCAGAAACTTCCCATAGTTGAGTTCTTATATCATAATAGTTTCCATTGTAGAATTTAAATGAAACCTTATGAGGCTATGTATGGGAATAGGTGTTAGACTCTGACATGTTGGGATGAAGCTATATATTGGAAGATGATGGGACCTTATCATGTCTCGGATATGACATAGAAGGTACAAACCATTTGACATCAAATTAAACCTGCAAAAAGTCGATAAAAACCTTATACATACAATTATAGATGTTACCAATAGTATGAGGTCATATATAAAGTGATAATTTATATATCACCAAGGAATAAACCATGAGGTTTGTGAAAGAGGGAATACTTAGTCTTATATATATCATTCCCTCTAAGACCCTTGATTGAATTCAATTCATTGCTTATGGACAAGAAGACCCACCTAACCTGTCTCAAGTACATGATGTGTTCCATATATCCCTCATGAAGAAGTATATACTTGATCCCCCACATTTATAGAATACAATGGTGGTAATCATGCTGATTAATCTTTTATATGAGGAGAAATCTGTGAAGATCTCTAATCATGGAGACAAAGTTCAACGAAACAAGGCAACTAACATGGTCAAAGTGTTATGGCAGACCCATAGGTTTTGGGAAGAATCATGGCAACCAAAAGTGGTTATGAAATAGAAGTACCATTGTTTATTTTATTTTAGGAAATATACTTTTGAGGATAAAATTCCTTAAAGGATGATGAATGTAATGACCCATAATTATATAAAAACACTTTTCAAAAGAATAAATTCCTTATTAATTAATGAATTTATACAAAATGTATGCACTAATGATGTTATTTTGGACCATTAAAAGTTATTTCATATCATATTTAGAAGACCATTAAGCATCATAAACATTGATAATATAGAACATGAACATTTTCCATTATGATTCATATATTTAAAAGTGATGATAAAATCAAATTGACATGGATGAAAGAAGGGATGGCCTCAACCAAAGGGATCTTAACCTATGATTCCCATTTATCTGATCTTATGAGGTATATATAATCATTGGGAATTTTCCCTATCCAATACCATGTAGATATTCGACAAAAAAAATCAACATAAAACAAATTTATAAGAGAATATTATGCTTATCGAGATCACAACCCAAACCATGTTCACCAAACCACCCCAAGAAAGTCCCACCATTTCACAGCTTACCCTTAATGCATATACTAGTGTAATAAGGGGTTATGTATCTAGTCCATTGTAGTGTGAATATTTATTTTTTTCATTTTTGATAAAATAATTATTATATTTATCCATTATTTTAATTACTTTATCAATGATTATATAATGTGTTTTATAACAATTAGATTTTGACATAAAGAAATAAAAATTGAATTTCAGGAAAAAATATGGTTTCAATTAAGACACTCATCTGATAAATTTAAGAATATTTTAATAAAATATTCTTATTAGATAATATTAATTTAAATATAAATGATGATATAATTTAATTAAATTTAATGTAATAAGGTATAAAAAGTGCTTAATATCATAAAAACATATATTTTTCAGTAGAGAGGGATTTATATTTAAAAGTGAAAATTCTAAAATTTAGAAAATGATTTTGTTGAAATAAATATTATTTTTAATTACTAACATCAAAATTAATAAATGGTGAATTTCTTATATTTTTCTAATATAGTCAAATGATTGGGTTAAAATTGATTGTGGTATAAAAATACAGTCGGAGTTATAATATCATAATGGCCTAAAAGTGATGAAATAAATAGTTTAAAGTAAAATATTACTAAAAAATATGTTTCTCATTTAAAATAATGTGTTATTATAGTTATTTTATTAATTTTATAAACCATTACTGAATCCACCAAAGCATATATTATATTTTGAGTTTTAAAAAATAATTACTTACAAACATGACTCACATTCACTTCCCCAAGAGTATAATTTTAAGGATTTTGATTATTTTCCTTATAAAATATTAAAAAACTCATACATAATATAAACTATTGGAAAAACCATACAAAGTTTTCTATTTTTTATTATTTTATCATATACTCTAAACCCAAGGTTTATTAATTAATAAAAAAAATTCCCTCTATTTTGTTATAAATACCCACCCATCCTCCCACTAATCATTAATCAATATACACTGAGAATAAAGTTTCTCTCTATATCCTTCTCCAAACCCCTCCCAAAGTGTTCTAAGTCACTTAATAATATTATCCCAATATTTTAGAATCACCCTCTCAAGGTAAGGGACTATATCCTATTCTTTTTATTTAAAGTGATTTGTTTGTACTAAGCCATTTTATTTTCAAAATTTCTATGTGGTAATGTGTTTTTACACATCCCTTTACCACCCTTATGATTCCCATGCAATGAGAGAGTACCCTTCACTCTTATTTACTCTATTTATATCCCTTTATATACACATGTTGTGCTCCTGAAATTATCATGTAATTTTTCATACCAAAATTGTGTGTAGTAAATACCCATTCACATTTCCACTCAAGGTTATTCCCCTGATTTAAAAATACTTCATTTATTTGGTACTTCCATGTGTGTAACCCAAAACCCTTAATTTTGGTATTAAAATTAATGAAACATTTTCTTATGTTTTATGACCTAATTTGAACCCTTATGCATGTACATGATACAAATGTGATAGGTGGGCTTGAAATTATATGGCCCTCCAATAGATTTGGAAATTATTTTTATCTTCTGAGATACCATGTATGGTTCCATATAGGTTATCCTAAGAACACTATGTTATGATTCCTCAACATCCATCCTTGAATTATGTTCATGATTCTGTTATTTAAGTTTTTTCTAAATTATTATGTTTCCTTGATATAATCATCTTATATCAGGCTTTGATGTTGTTGTTTATGATTCTCATCAATTTCATTTCACCTTGATATGCCTCTTGAATAAAAGGTATTAATTTTGTCATGTTATGTTTTGATTATTCCCTTACTATGATTTTTAGCTTTCCCCTTTCTTATGTGCATCCCCATGTTATCCGATGTAGTTTTAGAAGAGAGATGGAATTTTATGAATGTGTTAAGTATTTTAAAATAAGATAATTTTATCCCTTTTCAAGTTATTGTTCTATGTATCTAATTTCATAAAGAAACAAGGCCTCATGATATTATGGGATTGTATTTGGTTTTTTTATGTCATATATTATGAATTACGTCTTTTTAAAATATGGGTTATCATAGTGGGGTTTGATAGGACTATTGAAAATAATTCTAGAATGAAGGAATTTATGGCTACTAGATTCCAGGTTAAAATTAAATTATATACTGTGCATTAAATCTTTAGTTTTTTGGTTGATGTTGGTTGAACTTAGTATGGAAACTTTCTTCACTATTTTATTTCTCTTTCACTTGAGGACAACTATTTGTGATTTTATATAATAAAAAACATAATAGAAATACTCTTGGAGATATGAACTAATATGCTTTATGAATAATGTTCACTGTTAACTATCATACAAAATAATATAGTTATTCAATTTTAGTTTCAAATAAATGAGAGTTTAAACATTTTTACTCATCTACCCCTACAGTAGTATACATTTTATTGAATGGTTAAGAGTTATAGGAGATACTCTATATTATTTTACTAGATTTAGTTATATATTTATCTATTAGTGCTTCTATAAACGAAGAATCTAGTAGTTTCCTACAATGTTCCAGTAAACCATGGTAAATGGACACTAAGAAATGGTAATTTTAAAATGGTTGATTAGGGAGATATATTTCAAAACTCTTCAATATCCACCAAAACTCATAAAGATTTTTTATAAATAATTTATTGATTTTATAGATTTCTTTTCTTAGCTAAGTATTCCATTAGGTATGAATGAATTTCTGGAGGAAGGCCCCATGGAGTTCATCCCAAGTGGTAACTTTTCAAAGATATAGAGTGTAAATCCACTCCTTAGATACTTCTAGTTATAAATAGAAAACCGTCTAACTGGTTTGATCTTCTAGGAATCATTTGTGTTTGATATTTTTTCACAAATTATTAAATTCCTTCTAATATATATTGGGGTTAACTCCTGTCAAGCCATTAAACATTGATTATAGTTGGATTCATCCATATTTGTGTCCAAAATAATATTAATTATATGTTTTAACAGGATAATTATTATCATAGAATGTATTTTTTTCAATTTAATGAGTGTTATATTTAGTTGATCATGATAATCTTTAATAATTTCCCTTCCTAAAGGAGTTATTGACAAATAAATAGAAGGGGATGGTGTTTCTTTCAATTGAATTATGATAAAAATCCCTTTACACATATTTAGTTATTCTTAAATTTATAACCCTAACCAAAACAATTCACTCATTATCTGGATCAATCACAAATATATTATATGTACTATGTGACACACCAATATTATATATGCATAAAACTTGAAGTATTTTATATCTTTCCTTACACGCAAACTCGAGTGTATATGAAATGTGTTATAGTAAACCATTATAACTCGTCCGTTAAATTAGAAATTATAAATAGTAATAAACACTTTATAAAAAATACATATAATGTTTTTAAAAATTAAAATTTATTGATTATATCATAATAACTGATTCAATAATTTCCAGTACAGTCATTTTACACTTAAAAAATATGTTTTCATCAAAAATGGTTTTTATCACATTTTTTTATGAGAACATTATGATAAATCCATATATTTTTTAGAAATTTTATTTCATTAAATTAAAATAATTTTTGAAATAATATTGTCAATATTATCTTAAGATGGATTTTTATGATTTTTCCAAAAATATTTATTTTCTTATGATTAGTGAAAATCAACAATTATTGTAAAAAAATATAATTATTTCAAGTAAAAGTACCAAAATTTTAATTTGATAAAAAGAATAATAATTATAAGTTATTTATAATTAATATAATTAATTACATAAGAATTAAAATTACGCCTTAATTTGATATAGGTTCACTTTTGGGATTAAAAACACATTTTTCTAAAAACTGTATTTATGTGTGAAATGTGTTTTTATCATAATAAATTATATTAAAACCTATTTATTAATTGTTTTAATGATATATATATATATTATAATAAATAAAATATTTTAACATTCATTTTAAATTTTATATAAGTAAATTATAATATGTAAATTGTGTTTTATGCTTAAAGAATTACTCTTCTAAAACAAGTTTTCTTTGGGGGTTGCATGTTTATTTAAAATAAAATTCCTACACTTATAATAATATAATCTAGTAAAATATATTTATATTTTTAATTATCATAAATAATATAATATAATAGGTTCAACATAAATTTTTTTCTTAGTGAATAGTAAAAATAGTAAAATTTTGTTACCCCGGTTAAGGTTAAAACGGGTTTACCGGGTGGGTTAAACCAAGGGATAAGTGTAGGATGAAAAAAAACTATATAATTAATATTTTTTTTTGATAAGTAGACATTATATTCTCATATCGTATAATATCAAGGAATTTGTATCCACTTTGTCCTGCAAGTGGCCTTATATAATCGAAATCTTTTAAGAAATTCCAGGTGTGTCCCTCCACTCATTAATAAAATAAAACCTCTTCTCCTTGATTATTCACACCATTTGAGCATTCATTCTCAGAAAAGTCCTGAAAAAAATAATTCTTATAATCCAAACCTTCATCATATATCTTATTTTATTATCTTAATACCAATCCTTCATGGAATATTATGTTAGCTAAATGGGGTCTCTAATATAAGAGGTATAAATATAAACCAAACTCTTTCAATTTTATTTCATCTTATGCATCATCCAAACTTAATTTATCCACAAAAACATGATTCATATAGTATAATAAATATATTAATATGTTATTATGATTATATAAAAATAATTTAGCACTTCTTATCAATCAAATGTGTGATGAAAGTATCGCTTATACAAATGTTTGGACTAACACCCCCACCTATAAATACAATTCATTATTCAAAACCATCATTCATGGATGATTATGATGATGGATTTAATTTTTATATATGTTATTTCTTAAATAATAATTATTATATAATTATAATATGAAAACTACCTTCTTACCTTTTAATTTATTGGTAAATGATAACGTCTCTCATCCGTTCATGTGGACTGCCACCCCCTCAAAGTGATGTGATTTCTTTATAATTTCATCTTTACATGGCTAGTGAAAATGATATATTTAATGAAACTATATGATATTTATGATATAATAATGATTCAATAAAGTTTTATTATCATTTAAATTTCTTTAATTTCATCCGTAAAAAAAGGGGAAACATCACTCAAGTATAAGTACAAACTACTATCTCTATATAGTGATATAAAAACAATTTCATCACTACTTTATATAACTGGTTATAGATATGTATATAATGAAAATATATTATCTTGTTTATCATTATTAAAATCATAGATATTAATGGAAAATTATCAAATTAAAGCTACCATAATCACCCAACCAAAACATGTATGGAAAAATAAAGCAGTTCCCCAAATGAAGATGATAATAAAAGATTATTAATGAACGAGTGATAAATTTTCAAAATTAAACCATGAATGGTTTTATAGGTATTAATATTTTTATTTTATATAATTATAATAGATTTAAATTTATTATGAATGAGGTTAGAGATATTACTAATGAAGGACTTTTGGTAAGGGTTTTATTTTAAAAACTCATTTTTTATCGGGGTTGCTTGTGGTTAAATATTATGATAAATAACATGAATGATATATCTCACCCAAATCTTATTTATCTACATATAATATTTTTATTTATGTATATTTCATGTTTCTACTTCATTTTCCACTCTATAAGTACTCAGTGTACCAAAATACTATTTTTAAGGAAAACAAATCAGGTTTTCCCCTTCTATCGCAAACCATTTCTTCTATGTCCATATTTTCATTAAAATATTTTCAATAATGCTTTTAATATTCTAAAAATATTATTTAATATATTTTTAATATATTTTTAAATATCCCAATGTGTTTTTTGGTCACGCTAATTAGGGTAGTGAATCATGTGTACCTTGTTTTATTGAATTCATTTCTAGTTATTTAAACCCCTTTTTATTTAAACATGTCTTAAATATTAGGCTCAGTGGATCCTATATGAAATGAATAAAGTAAATGAATTAAAAAATATATTTCTACATAAATTTATGATTTCTGAATTATTAGTATATAATATCACTCATTATAATAGATACCACTTATATTATAGTAATCACAGAAATTTTCAATATATACAAATTTATTCTTTAAAGGCCATTTCCTTTTCTTTGAATTCTAATTTTTTTTATTATTTTTCTTATTTTTTTAGTTATTATCCCCCTAAATGTTGGAATTTAGTAATTTTCATAAAATGACATATCTTTTCAATAATTTATTTTTTTATTCCCAAACTTCCAAAAATGTCGGCATTAACCAACAAATTGTGATTTATTATTCTATGACACTTTCTAAATATCCTTGATTAATTTCTATTTTTAGAGAACATAGTTCTTTATTTTTAACATTATTTGGGGAAAAATATTTCCTGTGATTATTTTAATTCACCTTTAAAGTTATATTTCATTCTTGAGTATTTTTATTAACCAATTTTTTTCAAATGTTAGTTTTAAATCATTACTAGTCATCAATAAATTATTACTATGCATATATTTATCCTAATAAAAGGTTTCTTTTTAAATGAGCATGTATTAGATTTATCCTACGATAATCTCAATCTCTTCTTGACATTATGTTAGTTCTTTTAAAAAATAAGACTCTAATCATATAAATTATTTTGAGAAATTCTTTTCTCAGTATCTTGGGAAACCTTATCTTATATCCCTTCCATAATTCTCAGTTTCACTTATAATTAATTTGAGAAAAAAAATTCAACTTCAACGAAATTTAAGATTTCTCCCTAATAAATCTTTATCTTATTAATCTCATATTCATGCACATAGTTGGGCTTCATTAATAAAATTTCAATATCCTTATTTATTTTTTTCATTTACCACTAAATAAGAATCTTTTACATTCATAGATAAATTATATATCTTTTCAAATGCATGGATAACTTCTACAAAAAACCATTTCTCACATATCATTATCACATATACTCTTTTTCAATTATCATTAAATCAATGAAATATTTTTTTTAAAAGTGTAATAGATTTTTCATTTACTTCTTCAGCCTTAGAGGTGATTTCTTTATTCATCAATAGATTTTATTCCTTAACATTATAATGCTTTAAGATATTTTTTATAGTTATGAACCTTCATAGATAATTATTCTTCTATTTCATCTACTTCTTCTTCTAGTTGTGAATTTTCAATAATAAGTTCCATGAAAACCCTAACAATACATGTAACCACTTATTTGTGAATATTCTTCAAATGATATTTCATTTTATAATTGAACATATATTCATCTAAACTTGAACATGATTCATCCAAAATTAAAATAAATTAATTTCACTGAGAAATAACCACTTTTAGTGTCTTCACTTCTTAGTTGATCTTCTTTTATATTTGAGTTATTATTCGACTTATTTTATATTATTTTCTTCCCATGATTTCAAGTCTTGACTATATCTTCAACAGTTATAACAATAATAGTAGTGGTAGGCCTTTCCATATGAAGATCTTATGAATTATATTCAAAATCAGATATGTTCTTCATATAAGTTTTATATAAGAAACTAATCTAGTAAATTATATCTAATAAATGGTAGAACCTTCACTCTGGTTCTAATTTAATTATCCAAGGATCGTTTAGGTTCCACTGAGAGGGGTGTAAATCAATGTAATATTGTTTTTAAAATATATTTCTCTTTAATTCATCCTTTTTGACTGATTAAAATCTTGAACCCCCATATTTAATTCATATTATCACCACATATAAAATAATAATAATGTTATACACTATAGTGATGGGTATCTAAACTGCTAAGGAAATCATGGATAAACTGAAAAAAAATTATAAAGTCAATCATAAATTCAAGAAGCTATGTTGAAAATACAGAGAAGTGTGTTTTAAAATATTAAAATTAAAAATGATAAAAAGGAAAATACTCGGAAGAACATTTCCCTTATAAAAAATAAATCATGGTTTACCAAAATAAAAATTCATTATTATTTTGGAATTTTTTTATCAACATAATAAAGAGAACACAACACGTAGGGATAATAAAAGGTTTGTCCAAAATACCCACTCATTACAGAAACTAGATTATCCCCCCTAGTTAAATATTCGTCACTATATATAGGTGGTTATAATTAAGTAATGTCCCATTCCAATCAAAACAAAGTCCCATAGTGTTCCACATTAGAGTCCCACTAGATATTACAAGTCCCCACCTACACAAGTTACCAAAACATAGTCACATTATGGCTTCCCTAAATCTTGAGTTCCATAGGTAAATATTTATATAGAATCCAATAGTGTTATAAGCACCCCACTGGCCTTCATACACTTTAGAGTTCCAATGAATTATTATCCTACTAAAAAAACCCACTAGAGACTTTTATTTAAATTAAATATATGATCCATATAAATAAATAAATTTTACAGCTTATGAACAATTCTGCACTTCTCCAAGATAAAATATTCACTTGCAAAAAAGTAGATCAGATGATCTAGTCATGTACAATATTTCAAGAACTCTGGAAACTGATAAAAAATATCTTGATCCGACTTATTGTTCACTAATCTTCAAAGGATCTAACCTTATCTCAATACACTAATTACAAATTTATGATCTCTTTGAAAACTCATCCAAGATTAGTCTCAAAACACACCACACTATTCATGTAAATTATATTACTTGTTCACTTCTCAAAAATATTTCTTATATTAAATAATGCATGGAATTATAATTTTAATTAATAGTATATTTCATTATGAATCCTATCAACTTTGTTTACTTCCTCTTCATGAAACATTCACATTTACTTTATTCAATCTTTTACTAATTTTATATTTCCTTCATTCATGCATATATAATTTCATGTTCACATAGAAAATTATTAGCTTATTTCAAGAAATTATATCATGAAACACCACTATTTATTCATGTAACTCACTCAAACTTATTAATTTATATCAAAAACTTTACCATGAATATTTTATTTGTGAAACCATGGACTGCTTGAGACTTCTATTTACTATATCAAGTACATCTTCATCTAAAACAACTCAAAAACCGAAACTTATTTGTAAATCCCATAGTAAATAACTCCTCGTAGGGCTCACTATTTGTAAAATAAAATCAAAATAACATTGAGGAACTTCTTTAAGTGTGGATATCATAAATAAGGTTCAAAAAACTCAAATCATTATCATTTGAATGTGAAGCATTTCGAATGAACAATATGAGTGCATGAAATTCTATTCAAGAATAAAGAGAACTAACTCTAGTATATTTCAATCTCAAGTGATCTCTATTAGATATGAACTCATATCATACTACAAATGAGTGAGGTTTTAGGTATTTATAGATGAAAAACATTGACTTATCTTTCTCGGTAATATCTCATGCACACGTCCTTACTTCTTCAGGAATGCACGGAATCATCTTACTTGAATTAGAAAAACACTATCATTTTAAAGCATATCTTTCTTCAATTTTCATGCATCTAAATTTAATAAATTAAAATATTCTCAAATTAACTATTTAACATATTATGATCTAATTCGATCACATCCATGTAAATGATGAGAACAACTCAGTCACTAGGGGTTCAACAAGGAATTATAATTAACAGAAATCTTTGGTGAGGATAGATGTAGAAGATGAAGGCATGAAGTGATGGGATGGATCATATTAATTATATCAAATTGTCCAAATTTTATCTATATCTTTTAATTATGGATGAAAAGTGCATAGTATCATGTTATCTACATCAAAAATATGTCTGTCCATTATCACATTTATATTACACCTCACTCCATAAGCTAGTCAAAAGAAAGTACTAGGGACTACTCTTGAATCCCCACTGGAATCGATCCATGTCATCCCATCCCCCACCATTATGTGTCCTCCCACGGTGGTTCCACCACTCTACTCCCATGAACCTCCATGTGTAGACCCAAATAATCATGCAGTCCTCAGGCCTCCAATCCATCTATGTGAGTTGGCTCTCCCATGTGGTTGAGGGCCCCTCCCATAAAATAGGATTTCTCTAGTACCTGTGCATAAGTGGTTGGATAAATTTTTATTTAACTCCCCTAAAATGAGTTAATAAGATTATTAAATAACTACCAAACCAAAAAAACTCAACATCTCAAAAATTACTCATGTAAAATAAATATTTTCAAAGACTTAATAATTATACCCATTATTTTATTCATGAATTCAATTATAAATTCCAAATATCTTCAATCTCAAATCATCTATAATTCTATAAAATGATGAAAACAATGTGTATTCTCTTAATTTATCTTGCACATGCCTTTGGTATTAATATCAATTAAAAAATATTCAGAATTAAAAAATATTGAATTTTTTATCCTCACAACTTATTAAAAGTAATTCAACGTTAATAAACCACTAAGGTTATTTAATTTTACTTTCCTTATCATGGTCTAAAATAAATATTCTTATTATTTTCTAAATGATGTAATTTTTAATTTTTTTTGAAAAGGTGAATGAATTTTCTTTAACATACATTGTATGAGTGAATTGTCCCACCATAATGAATATTTTATTTAATTATTACTTAATATATTAACTTTTTTATTTTAAATGTAATTATTCCCCTAATATTGTTTAAAAATTTAGATTATAAATATGTGATTTAAAATAAAAATGTGTAGTTTCCTTAAGAAATATTCTAGGAAAATTTTAACAGTATTTTTATCTATAAAAACATCCCTTGATGTTTCTTATGATTTACCATGGATATGATCCAATATTTCTAACTTTATTCATTATCTATATTTTTTATGATTAAGATAATGAAATGTCTATAAAAAATACCCTTACCATGGGATATTATTTGACAATATGGTAAATATTTTAAGATCTTATGGAATAAAAATGTATGGTTTTCATTATGTGATGGGTGGGTTGGAAATTATATATCCCTCAAATGAATTCTATAAAGAAGAATATCTCATGATATTATAATAATTTGAATGGGTAGTGAACCAAGTTTAGTATGGTAATTTCTCAAATAATATTGTCATTGGACTAAACCATTACTAATGAAATGATGAAATTAGGATTGAACATAATCCAATACGACAGGATTAGTAGTGATTCTTGACTAAGTAAATGATTTTCTATGATTCTGTGTATTCCAAAACCTTATGTATTATTCTTATTATAAGTTATCATAGATCATGAATGGATAATGATGAATCTTCACTCTAATGTATTATATATTTTTATTGATAAAATATTATTTTATGTTTCATGATTATGATCTATGAATTGGTGGGTATGATTTTTTAATGTTATGATTATTATTATATTATACTAATGATCATTTATTGATACCTCTTATATTTACCCTTAAAAATTATATGCGTTCACCATTTCCAATGTTTCTCATCCTCGTGATATGGAGAATGGGTTTAAGTATGTTATGTCGATGAAATATGATAGTTATGAAAAACTAATTTTGAAATGATGTATAACAATTATTTAATAGTTGTCTATGTATCAATGTTTCCAAAGACACTAATCCATTTTGGTTCTTTCATGAATTAAATTAATAGATAATGGATAATTCAAATAATAAGATGTAATATATATATATATATATTAAATATATGGGTTGTTATAGTTTGTATCAGATCATGGTTTAGTAAATTTTGAAAACTAGGATGTGGAAAATTTAGTGAGAACACTTAGGATAAACCTATGTATAGGATAACATCCTAGTGTTTTGGTAAGGTATAGATTATGTGATTTTTTAGTAATATATCTATGTCTGGATACTATGGGTGGATATGGTTTTAGAATAGATTCATCTAGGGGTAATAATCCTAAAATTAGTTGGTTGATTATATCTCAACCATCATTCGGGTGCATCGTGAATATGCCCTTACAACACACCTTGATTGACACTCTTATGGGATATGCATAAGTTAATTCAAATTTTCATTATGAGACACTATAAATGATTGAAATATTTGATAACCAGGGATAACCTAGGTTAAACGTAAGGTGTTACATATTTAATAGAAGGCGTTGAGATTGAGACATCTTATAAGTGATTTCCATGATTACTCACTATGACTATTATTCCTGATGAAATTCTTTTTGGTTTTATTTTGTGTCTGAAACAAAGTGGAATCGAGTTTACAATATAAGTGATACATAATGAAATTATTTTCCTCCTAAGAAACTAAATGAGATTGGAACTGGAAGGAAAAACCGTAAGATTATTCTTAATGAACTATCATGATATATGATTAACAACATAAACATAGGTGATTTTTCAATCATGTCCAATAAGGGGAAAATTTACTTTTATGGAAGTTTAGATCACTACTACAAAATAGACCTTTAATAATGATATCCTTTATCAGTTCTAAAAAATGCGAATAAAAGGTATTGTTTATCAACATTTTTAGCACTTATAGAAGGTATAATTTTCAACTCTTTTTTTAGCACTGATAAAGTGTACATATTATCATCAATTTATTTTTAGCACTAATAATGGGTGACCTTTATCAGTGCTTTATTTTTAGATTTGGTAAAGGGTACCCTTTATCATTTTTTTAGTGCCCATAAAGGGATCCTTTTTTAGCACTCTTTAGTGCTAATAAAGGTTCATAAATAAATAAAAAATAAAAAACGAGTTTATGAAAAAGTTATTTAAATTTTTATTAATTTAATAGTAATTGATAAAAATTAATAAATTTATTATACTATATATAACTTTTAAATACTAATAAATAGCATATATTAAATATATAGATATATGTAATTGAAAATTTAATAAATAAAAATTTTAAAAAAGTAAATTGAGAAAAATATTAAACAATTTATTAATTAAATAATTGTTGATAATGATAATAAATAGTATATATTAAATATATATATATATATAACAATTTATATAAATATGATTTGTATAATAAAAATATTTATGCTTTACATTAAATAGTAATATATTTAATTAGTGAATAATGGTTTATAATTAAAAATTAATATGAATAAAAAATACTAACTAATTGCATCAGGTAATAGACATAATTGAATGCTGTTTAATTTTTCAATTTAGCATAGATCAATCTTGTGTTATATTGATTTCACATATACATAACTAATGCATTTTTATATACAATGCACACACATAAATTATTATGTAATTAATGAAATCTTATATAGAAACACACACTTAATATTTATGTAATTTATTAAAATTTTAGTATTCATTTTATAATTTCATTATGACATGATATATTTAATATATCATGTCTTTAATCATGGTAAATTTTATTTATTTACTATATTTATACATTTATATATTTATAATTATAAATAAATAAATATTATTTCTTTAAAAAGTATTTATATAATTATATATATAATTATATATAAATTTAAATAATTATAAAATTAAAATAAATTTATTTAAATAATTTATATATTTATTATATTTACATTTATATATTTATTAAATATATATATAATTATAATTATATAAATATATATAATGATATAAATAGTATATTTTTAAATCATTTATATAATTATGAATAAATAATATATATTTATATAATTACAAAATTATAATAAATATATTTAAATAAAGAATATATTTACTATATTTATATTTATATATATTTATTAAATATATATATAATTATATAAATATATTTACAAAAAAAATTATTTATAATTATAATTATAAATCCTTTATCAGTGCTTATGTAAAAAGAGCTGATAAAATGCATATTCATCAACACTTTTCTAGTGCTCATAAAAAGGATCTTTATCATAACTTTTTTTTTGAAATGTTGATAAAATTGTTCTGATCTATGTAAATATCTCTAACAAGTGGTGAACTCATCATGATACTGAAGCTTTCAGCGGTAGCCACCCTCTGATGGCGCTCCTTTGTAAATCAAAGCTAAAATTATGGATTTAATCAAGGCTCGAATAATTTCAAGGCTTGAACGATTCAAGGTTCAAAGAAATCCAATGCTCGAACATTTTTCAGGTTTTCGACATCTCTACTTTCTCTCAGATGATTCAAATCATCAATCTATGGTATCTTATTTTCTCCTCATCCTCCTCACTCTTGATTGCTTGTTTTGCGAGATCTATTTTAATTTTTTTATAATCATTATTTCTTTATCATTATAATATCTCTATGGTTAGAAATTTTTATTGGGGATTTTAGGTTAAAAGGTGATAGGGATATCATTCCTTACCCCACCCTCACCACTTGTCGATTTTGTTCATCCTGCCCACCCCAACGCCACTGACTCCTACTTCAAGAGATTGCTGACCCATTAAATTTTTTCATAATTTTAAAACATAAGAAATCTCATCTACACTATTCCCTCCATCTACACTTGACTGACTCCCCCCTCATGTTCTAGCTCCTGCCAATATAGGTGATGATCACCACCTTTCTATACACAAACAACACCAAACAAGAAATTCTCTTTATATTAGACTTGACCATAGGGTCTATAGAATGAAAGATAGTTCCTGCCCACCTCACCTATCACATATCAATATAATGATATATATATATATAGGTAAATTTATAATATAATTATATTTACATACACACACAGACCCACACACATGTTTATAAATACATTTATATTAATGTGTGTCAATATATATATCTGTGTGTGTGTGTGTGTGTGTGTGTGTGTATAATATATATGTGTGTGTGTGTGTGTTTATATATATATATATAATTTTTTATTAAATGGATTTAACACATTACATATATAAATATGTTAAATATAAATATATTTATACATATAAATTGGAAGAAATACAAAAATATAAAAGATACGAATATATATTTAAATTATATATTACATATTTATATATTATACATATATATATATAGACACACACACATGTATATTTTAAATATATATATATATATAATAGATATATATTATACAAATACATTATGAAAATATATATATATATTACAAAAAAACAAATATATATTATACTGTACAAATATATTATATAAAAATATATTATAATAATATATTATAATAATATATTACTTAAATAGAAAATATAAATATATTATAAAATTATATCATGAAAATATATATTATACAAATATGTTATGCAAATATATTACACAAATTTATTTGTATAAAATTATAAAATACAAAATTTGTTATATATTTGTATATTATATATTTATATGTAAATAAATATCTTTCAAATATTACATATTTTTATATTATAGAAATATTTTATAGAAATATATATATTATACAAACATAATTATATATTATATTAAAAAATATATAAAATAAAAAATTATTTTAGAAAAATAAAGATATATATTACACAAATAAAAATTCATATATATATATATATATTATACAATACAAAAATATATATTATACAAATATATTACACAAGTATATTATAAAAATATATTTTGAAAATATATTATGAAAATATATTATACAAATATATTTCAATAGAGTTCATTCAATGGTTGAAATTCATCATCCAATTTTACTTATAAATATTCCTCTCACTTCGAAACTATTTTTGTAAGAGTGATTCATATCCCATTTAACTTTAATCCTATATATCTTCCATAATTACTATTATTTATGTTGGAATAATTATTAGAAATTATTTTTAGGTATTCATCATTTTAGGTCTACATGTATTGGTTCAAACCCTAGGAATCTCTGATTACCATCCATGTATAAAAAATAACTCATTATTTATTAAAATGTTTGATCAATACATTTTTATATATTCTAGTTGATTGAATTATAGTTTATTATTCTTATTTATCATGTTTGGGTTTCTTATTACTCTTAAATTTTCTATATTATATTTTCAGTTGTTTAAGAAATTTAAGAAAGACTTGATAACTCGTTTTAATTGAGGTAGGACTAGTCTTAGTTAAAAGATTGAAAGTATTAAAAGTGTGATTTCTCCTATAAATATATAATTCATTGGAGGCCCTAAATATTCATATATCATAACATGTCACTGCTGAGACCCCTTGAATCACAGACAAGAATGTTTATGCACCCCAAATCTCACCTTCAATATACAATGAGTTAATAACTAGTTCTAATTGTGTAATTCTTACAAATGGGCGGAATTACCCATTTTGAAGAACACAATGTAGTACAACTATCATCCTCATCAGTTTCATAACCCAAATAGTTATTATTTTTTTTTTCTTGAGACACATCCCCCATATCTTTTATGTTTCTTTTACTACTCTAATCATTAGTGATCCCATGGATGACTACTTCTTGGATTATTTCAAGAAACATAGGTGTGTGTCCATAAGAGATGGAGGATTTGTGTTAAATAACAAAATTCAATGATTAATGTTCAAGAGATTAGCTGATGAGGATGATAGTTGTCTAAAAATTTCACCTTTTAATGACTTCATAGGATAACACCTACTATAGTGGGGTAATTATTTTTTAAAAATAAATTAACCATTTTCTTCAAAGAATACAAAAATTCTTTGAAACAATAAAATGTTGGGTTTCCCTTAATACTATTATATACAACTTTCAATTTTCATAATGAATATCTTGTGTTTATTTATTTATTTATTTATTTACTTTACAAATTAATATTTTATGAAGCCAATAGGATGGATATGTATCAAAAATAGTTGAATGATAATTTTTTGACAAAATTGTATGAAGATGTAGTTAAATAGTTCATCAAGTTTGCAATATATCATGCATAAGACCCTTCTCAAATCAACTTTTCACATTAATGTTTCTATTATTCAATAAAAATTAGTCTTAAATATTTGGAAGAATATTATATTTGTCATGGAATAGATTACATCTATAAATGTTGGACTAAACATGGTGAAAAACTGAACGTTCACACCAATTGGGATGATGATGTGATTTATGGATCATTTGATATGAATACCAGTGTATATGATAATGAAGACCACATAGAATAAATGAAAATAGAATTTGATTATGACCTTCATGATTTTCAAAAGTTTTCTGAGAAGTTAAATAGTTACTCTAAGAAACCATTGTATACTGGTTGTACTAAATACACAACATTTTCATTTGTATTTAAGTTATATAATTTGAAATATGGAAGTGGATGGAGTGATTCTATATTTAAAGAACTACTTGGTATCCTAAATGATGTGCTACCAGAATAAAATGAACTACCAATGCGAACATATGAAGCAAAATTAATGCTACATTCAATGGGAATGATCTATAAAAAATACATGCTTTTCCAAATGATTGCATATTATTTCACAAGGGCCATGAATCACTTATAAAATTCCCTATGTGTGGTGTGGATTGATATAAGAAAAATGAATCAAGTCCTTCAAAATATATAAGGTAATTTTCTATCAATCCATGGTTTAGAAGACTATATGGATTTCGAAAAAATACAAGACAATTGAAATGGCATGTAGATACAAGAATTAAATATGTGAAACTATGTCATCTAGCGAATTCTCCTGAGTGGAATAAAATTGATTATGAGTATCATGAATTTGGAAATGAGCAGATAAACTTTCATCGTGTATTATTTATAGATGAAAAAAATCCATTTGGTATCCAGAGTAGTACTCACAATACATGGTAGGTCATGTTGGTAAATTATAACTTGCCGCCATAGTTATGTATTAAGCACAAATACATTATGTTTTCTATGCTTATATCTATACCAAAGAAACCTAGTAATGATATTGATGTCTGTTTGGATCCATTGATAAAATATTTGAAATTAATGTGGCATACAGGTGTTATAGTGTAAGATGGTCATAGAAGGAAAGAATCTACATTGAGGGACATATTTTATGGGATGTAAAATGACTTCCCCTCTTATGAAAATTTATCAAGATATAGAATAAAAGGAATATTATAGTGTCCCATTTGTAAAAAATTCACAAAATTAGTTTGGTTAAAACATTCCTCGAAGACTATGTTTTTATGACATTAAAAAAATTTACCTCGAGGACATAAATGATGATTCTGGATGACAGCATCTGATGGGAATATCGAACAAGGGATAACACCATATCTAATAACAAGTGATCAACTCTTAAATAAATTAAAATATATTGACATTTTTTTCAGTAAAACATTTTTAAAAAACCTTATGAAATAATTTTGGAAGAAGAGATATGTTTTCTTTGAATTGTAATATTTGAATTTTTTATATTTCATGTATTTTCTTAATGTCATGCATATAGAAAAAATGGCATTTAAAGTGTTATTGGCATGTTACTAAATGTTCCTGAATAAATGAAAGATGGAATCTAGGATAAGTTGGAAATGATTGACCTAGGGATAAGGGAAGTGTCGGCACTAGTGATGGGTAAAGGGTGAACTTTTCTTCCTCCAGCAGCTTAAACTCTATCCAGATAGGAAAAATTGCAATTTTGTCTTTTCCTTAATAGTTAAAAGTTATAGAGGGGTATTTATAAAATATCATGAAAATCTTGTCAATGAAAAATTTGATATTACAAAGACAAATATCACATGACTATCATGTTTCGATTTAATATTTGATTCTTATTGGTTTCCATTTCATTCTACCTCAAAATGTATAGAATACATTAAATAGACTCTACTTGTTTTTCAAATCCATATGCAGTAAATTTGTAGACCCAATGAAGTTTCAAATCATGAATAAGGAGGTTAGAGTTATATTATGTGAATTAGAGATGTTCTCCCTTCCATCATTATTTTATATAATGGTCTGCCAGATGGTTCACTTGGTTAGAGAGGTTCAACTATATGGTCCTATTCATTGTAGATGGATGTACCCCATTGAATGGTATATGAAGATTTTGAAATAGTATATAAAGAATCGAAGTCGGACATAAGATTGTACTGCGTAAAGATATATTGTTGATGAAGTTATTGAAATATTTACTAATTACCTTTCAGATGTTGACAGCATTGGTCTCCCAAAGACTCTTCACAATAGATACCTTATGGGAAAAAGTATTTATGGAGGAGTTGTTGTTACAATTACCTTGATAGAGTGGGAGTGAGTGCATCTTTACATTTTACAAAATAGTGAATATGTTGATCCGTACATTGAATCCCATAAATAAATTCTTATAGATTTGAATCCATCAAGGTCTGAAGAATGGATATCAAATACACATAAAAAATAGTTTATAGGATGGTTCTGAGATCAAATTTATAAGGATTTATCTAAAAATATGAATTCAATTACCAAAAAAATTCAATGGCTAGCCATGGGACTAAATTAAAATGCCATATCTCAAACTGGTTTTTTGATCAATGGTAATATATTATATAAAAAAGAAAATGATGACTGAAGTATAATTCAAAAAATGGGTGTTACGATTGTGGATGAAGCGATGCACATATCTGGTTCCAAGGATAGAAATACAATTTATGGAAATATGTTATATTTTTTCATTATCAAATAGATATACGAGTTGTATTATACAACATTTCAAGTGCATATTTTCTATTACAAATGGGTTGACAATATGAGTATAGTGAAAGTTGATGAAATGGGATTCATGAAGGTGAATTTTAATCTGGAAGGAGAAAAAGACAAGTCATTCATAATGGAATCACAAGAAATGTAAGTATTTTATGTCTCTGATCCAGGGAAAAATAATTGTTCGATTTTCCTTCTGGTAGCTAAAAAATGTTAGGTCAGATGAAAATTCAATCAAGGATGACCCTTTCATTGGGAGATTACAATCAGTTCATGTTGGTCCCAATACAGACAATGTATTGTACATTATAGAGGACTATAGAGAGGGGATTGGGATTATCAATAGAGGAACCAAATCCCTAAAACCTTTAAAAAATAAATGGTGTTCAATGGGAAGGTAAAAGTGATTTTAAATATACTATATTTTCCTAATAATATTCTATGTTATTTACTACATTAACATAATCAAAATTAAATGTTTGACTACTCATGATGACAATGTATTCTGCACATGATGATGTTACTGATCCCTCAGATGAAAACATTATAACCAAGAAAACCCTTTGGGGAGATGTAATGGTAATGTTATGATATACTTTCTATATTTTGTTGAAAAAGTATATAATGAAATATTGATTTAATTTTTATTATTTCATGTAGAGTTTGTTTATTTTAGAAGATTTAAATCCATATTTCATGACTTTCTACACAAAAACTTCCGCATACATCTTCACCATCAAAATATTTTCACCCCTGCCGTGTTTCATTTATCACTTTTCTTTAACTTCCTTCCAATAGCTTTGTATAAAGAGAAATTATGCTGCCTCTACTCAATCAAAGAGGTAATATATATTTTTGAATATTAAAATCATTGTACAAAGAATTAATTTATCATTTCTTATTTATGTTTGGTTTATTTATTTTTAGTATTACTCACATAAGAATTCTTTTATTATACAGTTGGATTCGATTGTTCATTTTGGGGTTGTCTATCTATATTTCATGCATTTATACGCTCAAAATTCCAAAAACTTATTCTCCCTCAAAACATTTTTCTTGGGCCAATAGGGGCATATATACCCTGAGAGGGGGGGTGAATCAGGGTATAGATATTCTTTTTCAAAATTCTTCATGCCCCACTGGATCTTAACCTCTTAAAAGGGTCACTTTTTTGCACTTGTGTGTTAATTATGATTACTTCTTTTCTTCTTTATCTGATGATGATGCTTTTAATACAATGCAGGGAAACAAGAAGAAGGACACATAGATTTTTACTTGGTTCACCCTTAATGGGCTACGTCCAAGGAGTATACAATGGTGATGTGCCTCTGTAACAAATCCACTAAGGCTCACTGCCAATTTACAATGTTCGATCTAGATCACTTCTAGTACCAGGATCACTACCTTTACAATATTTAGGGTTAGCTCACTGCATTCCCAAGGGTCACTCTTGGTTTATCTCTCTCTGGCTCACTACCGGTGGAGAGGATCACATTCTTCCTCTTCCATTGGTCACTACTATGGGAAGGATCCACTCACAATTTATAGACATGTATGTCTCTTCATTACCACTAATGAATACATCCTCTGTTGTATGTGGATTCTCTATTTAAGTCTAACTTTCACCCGTAGATGAATTTCACTTTGCACTAAAGGTATCGGGCAATTTTCCAGCTTTCGCGCAGCCCCGAAAAGATGGGCATGCTCCGACAACACCTGGCGCTCTTCTCCAAACCTGGCACGCAAGACCCAAGACGACGTGTAAGTCTTCATTTCACAATTCAAAATGGGCATGCAAGTCCACCTCAACCACTTGTGTGACACAAACTTCTTCAACTCCAAACTTGGGTGACACACCTCCTTTTATGCCCAAACTGATTTTGGCATGCAACTAACAACTGGCGCGCAACTAACCACCTGGTGCGCAACCTTCACTTGTGCGACCACACACCACTTGTGATACCACCACACATGTGCTACGGGAGCTCTAATTTTCTCCAAGTGTTGATATCGTACATAATGAGGAGGGGTCGACCTGTATTTATAGGCATTTGGAAACCCTGCGTGATGGCGCACAAGTATCCCGTCGGCACGCAAGTTTCGGTGTGCAGGTCTCTTCCCCTGCAATTCACTTGTGAGACCCACTTCAAAACATGGGTGTCCTTCACCCTTTTCCATGTTTTCATGTTCTGATCTTGAAAAACAATAGGCGTGTAAGTTCCCAAGACTCCTAGGAATTGGCGTAAAAGTCTCTTCACAGGGCTCAAGTCACTTGCGCGACCAACCCAATACTTGCACGACCCTCTTTCCATTTAAATATTTTGATGTTATGATCTTGAAAAATATATGGCGTGAAAGTTTCCTCTCCTTAAAGTACATGGAGCGCAAGTCTCTTTTCCCAAAACCACTTTTCTTAATTTGTCGATTTTCAGGCCCAAAAATTTGGCAAACACTGGAAAACGGCACTACCTTGTATCTGTTCTTTTTGTATCTCCTTCAGATCATACATTCCTTTTTCGACGCTCTTAAATAAAACATGGATCGTTAACCACAGCCCTTGAACATGACATACCACCATGAAATCCACTTGGTCAATAAATTTTTATGTCATGGTTTTCTTTTTCAACAATCACAACATAGATGTCCACTTTGTCAACAAACACAATCACCTCAAAAATGTTTCAATGATGCCTAGAGGGATTTTTCCCAACACATTTTCACCCCTACAGTGTTGGAATTTATCACATTCCTTAAAATTCACTCCACTGCTCAATCACAAAGTTAATCTTGATATTTTTATAGTAAATTCATTGTCAATAGAATTTATGTATTATTTAATATTTATGTTTAATTTATTTAATTTTATTATTAATAAAGTAATAATTATTTTCTTATATTGTTGGACTCTATTATTTGAGTTGGGGTAGTTTTTTCGAAGCTACTCATGCTCATGAGAGATTAGACATTGATCCTACAACTGAGATAATGACAATAAGGAAATGCATCAAGAATGTATTCAACAATCATGAAAAGGTGAATTCCTACTACTTATTTAATTAATTTTGTCATCATTTTATCTATTATTTTTAAGTTAATTTTTGTATCATTTTTATCAACTTCTTATTCAATTTTTTATAGATCTTTTTGGAATTCATATTTTCCTTTTCCCCAATGTTACCATGATTTACATTACCTTTATTTATCGAACATCCAATACTGCATATTGAATTGATGTTCTTAGCTAAAAAAATTCTTATTGTTAAAATATAGAAGAGTAGAGGAAGATCATGTGCCCATTATGGTGACTTATTTTGATATAATAGGCCCATGATCTTCTTCTACTCGTCAGGATTTCAACAATAAGTAATGTTTTTTCAGCTAAGAACACCGATTCAATATGAAGTGTTAAAAGTTTAAAAAATAAATACAATAGAAATTGTGGTAACATTGGTAGTTATGATTTTCTTGAGACTTTAGGACATATAGGAATCATCTTCACCTCAATTTGATACATTGTGTGACTTGAATGACTAAGTGGTTATTTTTACTTCAAATTCAAATTAATTTTAGTTTATAAGACAATTGACATACTCAAAACAGATAAAAAAGTTTCAATTGTTTTTATACATTAACAAAATGATCCATAAATCATTTTTCATATATAGGAAACATACTTGCCTCAATCCAATTCACAATGTACTCGGTATGACTTAATGTTTCTATTATCAGTTTAAAATTGACATTTTAGTTCATAGAGTGTCACTCACTAAAAACCATGAAAACACACTCATATTGTCTAGATAATTTATAAAAGTGATTCATTTGTCATTTTTTATTTGTGGAAATAAGTCTCACATAAAATTGATACACTATTTTATCGTTATGAGTCAAAGTGCAAGTTTCTAGTTTAAAATGTCATTTTAGTAAAAAATACAAGTGACATACACAAAACTAAAAAATTCCTTCAGATTATTTTGATACATTATATAAATTATATATGATTCATTTTATATTTTTTTGAATCATCCACACCTCAATTTGATGCACAATCTGACCAGTATGACTCCAAGTGTATCTTTTTATTTAAAATTGACATTAATTTTAGTAAAATGGACAACTAACCTACTCAAAACTAATAAAAACATTCATATTGTTTCTATAATTTATTGAAATTATCCATAAGTCATTTTTTTACATGTATTAATAATCATCAACTCAATATGATACATTATGTTCCTGGTATGAAATAATGTATCTGTTATTTGTTTAAAATCAACATTTTAACTCAAAATGTGTTTCTCACTGAATACTAAGAAAACTCACTTTTATTCTAATAATAATTTAGTTCAATTATTAATAATTAATTTGTGACATGTAGTAATTATACTCATGTCAAATTGAGACATTTTTTGACCGATATGATTCAAAGTGAGTGTTTCCAGTTTAAAATAACATTTTAGTAAAAAAATGAGTAATATAATCAAAACTGATAAAATATATTTGTATTGTATTAATACTTTATTAAAACTATATATAAGTCATTTGATACATGTTATAATTATCTTCAACATAATATGATGCACGTTGTGACCATTATGACTCAAAGTGTGTATTTTTATTTAAAATTGACATTAATTTTAGTAAAAATGACACCTAATCTACTCAAAACCTAGAAAATGCCTTATGGTTGTTTTTATACAACAGTAAAACGATAAATAAGTCATTTATTATGTATATTAATCAACTTAACCTCAATCTGATACAAAATGTGCCCGGTTTGAATCAATGTGTCTGTTATCAGTTTAACATCGAAATTTTAGTTCAGAAAATGTCGCTCACTGAAATCTAAGAAAACATGCTCGGATTATCTTTATAATTTATTAAAATTATTAAAAAGTCATTTTTTATGTATATAAATTTTTCTCATGTAAAACAGAGACACAATGTGACTGGTATGATTTAAAGTTCATGTTTCCAGTTTAAAATAACATTTTAGTAAAAAAGACAAGTGATGTACTCAAAACTGAAAAAACAAATTCAAATTTTTTTGATACTTTATAAATATAATAAATAAGTCATTTGAGGTGTGTTGTAATAAACCACACCTCAATATGATTCATGGTGTGATTGGTATGACTTCAAGTGTGTCTTTTTATTTAAAATTGACATTAATTTTAGTAAAAAGGTAAACAAACATATTCAAAACTAATAAATCACATTCTGATTGTTTTTACACTTTATAAAAAATGATTTATAAGTCATATTTGATGTGTATTAATTATCCTCACCTCAGTCTGATACATGATGTACCCATTATGACCAAATGTGTTAGTTATCTGTTCAAAATTGACATTTTAATTCAAAAAGTGTCACTCACTAAAAACTGAGAAAACATACTCAGATTATCTTGATAATTGATGAAAAATATTCATAAGTAATTTTTTATGTGTATGAATTAGTCTCATTTCAAACCGAGACATGATGTGACCGGTATGAGTCAAAGTGCATGTTTCAAGTTTAAAATTACATTTTAGTAAAAAAAATACAAGTGACATATTCAAAACTAGTCAAATGTACCTTGATTATTTTGATACTTTATCTCAACAATACATATTTTATTTAAGACAAGTTGGAATCAAATTCACCTCAATATGATTCACTTTGTGACCGATATGAATCCATGTGCATCTTTTTATTTAAAATTGACATTAATTTTAGTAAAAAAGAAAACTAACCTTGTCAAAACTGAGGAAATGAATATGGATTGTTTTTGTTATTTAGTAAACTGGTCTATAAATCACTTTTGATGTTTAAGAATCATCCTCACCTCAATCTAATTCCTGATGTGCCTGTTATGACTCAATTTCTCCGCTATTAGTTTAAGATTGAAATTTTAATCTAAAATGTGTCACTCGCTGAAAAATAAGAAAATATGCTTAGATTGTATTGATAATTTATTACAACAATTCATAAGTCTTTTCGGACATTTAGGAATTGGTCTCACATCAACCCAAGACATGATGTGATCAGTATGATTCAAAGTGTGTGTTTCCAATTTAAAATGACATTTTAGTAAAAAATACAGGTGACTTACTCAAAATCGAGAAAAAACTTCCAAGTTGTTTTAAAATTTTAATAAAATTATCCATAAGTCATTTCAAACATGTTGGAATTAAACATACCTCAATCTGATGCATAGTATGACCAGTATGACTCAAAGTATGACTTTCTTATTTTAAATTGACATCAATTTTAATAAAATTAACACTTTTTATTAATTTATTTCATTATATTATTACTAACATAAGAATTTTTTTCTTATACAGGTGAGTTACTTTACTCAAGTAGGGGTGGTTTTTTCAGAAATCTCATGATTCGGGGTCAGGATCAAAAGAAAAAGGTAAATTGATGTTTTTGAATGTATGTAATAATTTATACTTATGTAATTATTTAAACCAATTTTTTATATATTTGTAAAATAGTGTTTTTTTATTGTATTTTTGTTTTAAATTTCACTTTATTTAAATTCTATATTTTTACATGATTTTTTTAACATCTGGTATGTTTTTGGTGTTGCGGTGTGTAATTACATCATATTGAACTGGTGTTGTTGTGTGATGTTATATCACACTGTAGTATTCACTTTATTGGTGATAAATACAATATTTGATAAATAAACCCTTTATAAGTGATTTTTTTTTTGTTTTGATAAAACACTGGGGATTTCAATCTCTCTTCAGTAGTCAGCGCTTCTCAATCACTGATAAAGGCCATTTTTTGTGTTGTTAAAGGCTTATTTTGTAGTAGTGGGTGGAAATAGTCATGGAAGAAAGAATTTTCAATTATTTTAATTTCAAAAATATGGGAATAACTACATTGGAGAATGTATCAATGGATATAAAAGATGTTTTCTATGTGGAAATGAATGGAATAGAGAAATAATTTTTGAAGGAATTCGATGTCTTAAATGTGGGGAACTTGGGAATTATTAGAGTGAATTCCTTATTCCAATGCTTAACTCCTAGACCAAGTAAGTTCCTATAGTATTTAAATCTATAAAGTTAATCATGATGATTAAGGAACACATAACCTATACTCTAGTTTTATGAATACCATGTCGATGATTGAAAGAAGGTATCATATTTAAATATTATTATAATCAAATTTGATGTTATTTTGAGCATTTATTAACTCTCCCTTCAAATATCCAATATAAATTTCCTGAATAAGGTAATGACATTTAATATCCTCAATCACCTATGATTTTATATTAGTGTGAGGATGAATAGGAACTTCCAATGTAATTTATATCTATTTATTGTTTCTTTATTCCTACTAAAAAAGGGTATTTATCTCAGAAGGTTTGGTAGAAAGTCAACATTTAAAATGTTCCTATTGTATGGAATTTTATTGATGTATCTCTAGATGATTTTACTTGTATTAATTTGAATAGTGAATTCATGTTTTAAATATAACTCATACTCGATGCTAAACCTATTTCAGAGACTCCATATATAATAGTCTTGACTGAGTTATAGGAATTGAAGAGGTAACTCCATGAGAATCATGATACGTGATTTATTCGGCCACATAAAACACTATGGAGTGAAAATTTTATGTTTTTTATGAAGAAATATGGACCAATGTGACTCTGCATTGATTATAATGAACCTAAAAATATCATGATCAATAATAGGTATCATCTACCCCATATTGATTATTTGTTATATCAATTACAAGGAGATCAATACTTTTCCATGATTGATCATCGATATGGATACTATCAATTAAGGGTAAAAAGTGACTAAATACCCAATAAAAACTTATGATCAAGATACAAACACTCTGAATTTATTGTCACATCATTTGGTCTTACTAATTTATCTATTATCATTATGGATTTAATGAATAGATTCTTTTGAGATTATCTTGATTGGTTTGTTCTAGTCATTATAAATAATATTTTTATATATTATAATAGCATGTAAGATCATTAAGATCACATTAGGATTATAATTAATACCATATATAATAATAATCAATATAAAAATTTTACCAACTATGAATTTTAATAAATGAAATTGTCATTTTTAGGTCATATATTCTCATGCGAGGGTATATCAGTAGATCCAACAAAGAACAAGTTATTAAACATTATCCAAGACCAACAACTATAATTGATATCATTAGTTTTTCTTGATTAACTTGATATTATTGATTCATTATAAAGGATTTATTATGGACATCTAGTCCACTCACCACATTAACTCAAAAGGGAGTAAAGTTCTTATAGAGTTGTGAATGTAAATAAAATTTCAAGAAAATGAAGGGATGGTTGGTTAGTGTACCTATAATCACACTACCCTATAGTGGAGAAGGGTTTTTTATTTACAATGATGCATAAAAAATAGGGTTAATTTGTGCTATTATGTAGACTGATATGGTGATATCTTATGTCTCATTCTAATTGATGATTGGTGAGAATAATTAACTGACTCATGATTTAGAGTTAGTAGCAGTAATAATTTCATGAAATATATGTAAGCCATATATTTATGGTGGAAAGTGTGATACATATACTTATCATAAAACATTAAATTATGTATTATCTCAAAAATATTTTAAAATGTACTAAATAATATCATTGGAGTAGATTAATGATTATGACTACTTGATACATTACCACCCTGGGAATGAGAATAAGGTTTTTGATGCTTTATGTCAAAGGGATCATTCCACATTATCTATTATGAGGATAAAAAATATCCAATATTTATGGATTTAAAATTTATGGACCTTGAAATATTGAAATAATGGGGGCAATCATATATTTCTCAAATGAGTGTTCGACCAACTATCCTTATAAATATTAAATAGGTGTAAAAGGAACATGTGGATCTAGAAAAGAAACTGAGAAATTTTCTTACATTTAACCTTGATTATGATGTAATTATATGGTTTATGAACCTAGTATGCATCCCATCAACACCATGCCTGAATAATGGAATCTCATAGATCACTATTCACTATACATCCTCTAAGTATGAAGATGTATATAGATCTAAAAGAGAATTTATAGTAAAATAACATGAAGAGAGATATTATGGAGTATGTATAATTTTGCTTAATATGTCAGCAAGTTAATATTGAGAGAAATAAATATAAGAGTATGTAACAACCATCACCCATACCAGAATATAAATTGGAAAACATCACCATAGATATCATCATTGGAAACCATAAGAAATCTAAAGTCCATAATGTTGTTTATGTTTTATTCAATCACCTATGAAGCTAGTTCACCTAATTACAATTAGAGAATATTTCTATATTAATTATCTTTCTAGGATACACATTAAGGAACTGGTAAGGTTACATGGGATACCACATTCTATTATATCTGATCAGGATCTAAGGTTCTCCTCAAATTTCAGGAGAAGTATTCAGTAAGCTATAGATACGATATTTTTCATCAATACTTATTATCATCCTCAAATAGATGGTCATATTTTTAGGATAATGAAAACCCTAGATTATATGTTTAGATCCTATTCTATATATTTCAAAGGCTGTTAAGAACAATATATTATACTAGCTGTGTTTTCTTACAATAATAAATTTCAATCAAGCCTTCATATGTATACTCATGAATACATGTATGGAATAATGTATACAACTACAATATTCTTGGATGAAGTTGGAGAATGAAATCTATTGGGAATTGATTAAGTATAGGAAATTTCATAGATGGTTGGAGCTATTCAGTAGAACATCAAGGAAGATCACAGATGATATAAGAGTTATATAGACAATCATCAGCGAGATCTAGAATTTGATGTTGGTGATAAGGTTTTCTTGATAATTTCTCAATTTAATATGTTTATGGGATTCATAAAGAAGGTAAATAAGAGTTATATGTATATTGGTCCCTTCTATATTCTTGATCAAGTAGGGATTATATCTTATCACTTAGTAATATCAGCAAACCTCTCTCAAGTTCACAATGTGTTCCATGTGTCTCTCCTAAGTATATACAAAATTTTTTATATGTACTGAACATAGAGGTTATATTACTAAATAATGATATTTCTATAAATTAAATCTAGTTGAAATCTTTGATTATAGAGATAATTTCCTATAGAACAAGACTACTCAACTGGTAAAATTTCATTGGTGGAATAAAAAAAATAAGAAAACTACATGGGAACCTGAGGATGTGATGAATCAAATATATCTATTTTTTTAATACAGTGATGTGATTTCAAGGTTTAATTCATTTTAATGGGTTTATAATGTAACACCCAAATAATTTATATGTATAAAACTAAGAGTATTTGATAGCATGCCTTACACATAACCCAAAGTTTATATGATCTTAGATATAATAATCATTTTAACCTAGACATTAAACTATCATGATAGAAATGTAATAACAATTTTTAAATATATATATATATATAATGGTTTTAAAAAATAAAATGTATTTATTAACTCATAATAAATAATCACTAGATTTTTAGTAGTCATTTTATGCTTCAAAAATATGTTTTCTTCAAAATGGGTTTTATCAAAACAAATAATAAAAACTTATAATTAATATCTACCAATTTTAGATATTTTTGGGAAACTAATATCATTTTTGAGATTAGAATGTCAATATTATATTTTGTGAGTTTGTAGGGTTTTCAAAAAATAATTATTTTTCATTGAATATTGAAAAATAACGATTTTTGTAAAAACTACCATTTCATTTCATACGGAAGTCCAATTATTTTTTAAATTAGATCTTAAAATTAAATAAGTATCCTTTATATATAAATAATATAATTAGTTACATAAGTATCATAATTTTACTTTAATTTGATATAAGTTTATTTCCATGTTTAAAAATAGATTTTTCGAAAAACTTTTTTATGCATGTATCATGTTTTTATATTAATAAATTAAATTAATATCAATTTATTAATAATTTTAATTAAGTTTATAGATTATATATTCAATAAAATATTTTAACATTCATTTTATTCTTTTTACAAGTAAATTAATGTGAGTAAATTACAATTTATGCCTAAAGATTCATTCTTCTAAAATGGGTATCCATTGTTGTTTTAAAAATTATTTAAAATTAAGTTATTCTAATTATAGAAATTGAATCCAGTAAAATGGATTTAATATTTTTCATAAAAAAAATAATATAACATAATTGGTTAAAATTAATTTCTTCTCATAGATAATAGAAAAAGCAGTAAAATTGTGTTACCGCAGTTAAGGTTAAAAGGGGTTTATGTGGGGTTAAACCTAGGGATAATATTAGTATTTCCACCAGAACAAATATAATTATTATTATTGTATAGTATTTCAACATTATAATATCATATCTTCTAATATCTGGTCATTTGGAGCCACTTTATCAGGACTATGACTTTATATAATTGAAATGTTTTAAGAAATTCTAGGTGTGCCCCACCACTCACGTATAAATGGGTACCTCTCTTCCTCCATTATTCACACCATTTGAGCCTTATATATTGGGAAATACCTAATCAAAATTAATCATATAATCCTTACCTTAATACTGGATCTTTTTTTCTTCTCTTAAGACTAATCCTTCAAGGAATAAGGTGAAATCCAAAGGAGGTCTCCCGCATAAGTGGTATAAATATTAACTAAATGATTTCAATTTTATTTCTTATTACACCTTATCTAAACATATTATGAAAAATAAATGATTAATAAGGTTTCATAAATATAATTAATTTTTATTATGATGATGGAACAACCATTTACCTTCTCTTCTCAATCTAATGGGAGATGAATACATCACTAGTGTGTAAGTGTTGACGATCACCTCTACATACCAATATAATTCATTTTCTGTTAACATCATTCATGGATGGTTTTTATGATTGGTTTAATGTTTATATATGGTATTTTTGAAATAATTATTCTTATAGAATTATAATATAATATCTACCATCTTACCTTATGATCTATTAGTAAATAATAATGTTGTTTGTGCGTACGTGTGGATTATCACCTCCATGAAGCAATGTGATTTGTTTACCATTTATTATTTTTATAGATAATAAAATATATGATGATTTTGTTATAATAATTATTATATAAATTGACTTATCATTTATCTATCTTTTGTTCCATCCATCAAAAAGAGGAAACATCAGTTGTGGGTACGTATGGACTACCATCCCCACATAGTGATGTAAATCATTTTTCATCACTGGTCTATATGATTGGTTATAAATATGTATATAATTAATATATATTATATTTATATAATTATTAAAATTCCAGATATGAATTAACCATTATCAATGTGCATGGACTATAACTTCCCAATGAAAACATACATATAAAACAAAGCAGTTAACATCTAAAATGATGATGATAACAAAAGATTATTAATGAATGGGTGATAATATGTTATAATAAAACAATAAATGGTATTATATATATAATTATGGTTATATTATAGAATTATAGTAAATTTAAATTTATTATAGATTTGATTAGACTGATTACAAAGTAAGACATTCTTGAGGAAAAGGTTTTATGTTAAAATCCCATTTTTACCAGAATTATCTATACTTAAATCATCAGATGTGAAATTGTATGATATATCTTAAAAAATATTATTTATTTTCTTATAATATTTTTAATTTTTTATATTTCACTTTTTTCATTGATTTTAATCTCTTTAAGTACTCAAGAGACCAAAATAATGTTTTTAAGGAAAACCATCCTTGTTTTTCCTTTCAGTGGGGAATCATTTCTTCCATGTTCATATTTTATTTAAAATATATTCAATAATGTTTTTATAAATATAAAAAGATAATTTAAATTATTTTATCACAATATTTGACATTCCTTAACATGGTTTAAATGGAATATTCTTGTTTTTTTCCAAACATGGTACTTTTAACTTTTTACAGAAAATGTGAAAGGAATTTTTATTTTAACTTACAACGTATAAACGAATTTCCCCAACACCATGAACATTATTTTTATTAAATATTCCTCCATATGTTTAATTATTTTTTTTCAAATAAAAAAAAATTCTTAACATATTGGAAATTTTTAGATTCTAAAGAAGTGATTTCAAATTAAATGTGGTATTTTCCTCAATAAATATTCTAGTGACCTTTTAATGATATTTTTATCTATAAAAATTAATTTTATATTTATTATGGTTTACTAGAGATATTATCCATTTTTACCATCATTATACTTTCAATAGATGATTTATGATTAGGAAGATGAAATGTTTATGAATCATGTACCCTTTCCATGGGATATTATGTGATGATATAATAAATGTTTTATCATCTTACAGAACACATATATATGGTTTTCATTATATGACTGGTGAACCTATAATTATATATCCCTTTAAGGAATTTTTTAAATAATTATATTTCATGATATAATAAAGAATAGAATGGGGCCTCAACCTAGTTTAATAGGGGAATTTTCTTAACAATATAGTCTTTGGATTGAACCATGACTAAAGAAAGTATGAAATAGGGAGTGAACCCAATCCACTAAGATAGTCTTTTAAGTGATCCCTGAAAAGGGGAATTATTTTTCTATTCTTATGTGTATGATACAAACATAGGTATTATTTGTATGATAATTTCACATGCCTCATGATTTATTATTGATGATTCCAAACTTTTATGTCTTATATATTTTTATTGATAAACAATTATGCCATGTTTCATGATTATGATATATGGGTTTAGGGGTATGATTTTATTATATTAATCTCATTTTACAATAATCGTATTATTATCTTATTCTCACTTATAATCATTTATTATTATCTCTTGTGTTTACCCTTACTGTGACTTTGACCTTTCTATTTCTTTTTTTTACAATCCCTAGGTTATGGATAAATGTTTTAGGTATGTTATGTTTAATAATGGTGATTTTTGTGAAGAACTAAATGGTAAATTATTTAGATAGTTTATGTAATAGTTTTTTATGTTTCTATATTTCCAAAAACATTTACCCTTTATGGTTTTGGTAGGGATCATATTGATATGTAATAGATAATTTATCTAATAATATGTAGCATTTATATATCAAAAGTATGGTTCACTATAAACATGACATGTTCATGTATAAAAAATATTTAAAAATAACAAACAAATAAAAAATAACCCCAACTAACCTCCTAATAAATGATGCCATGTTTATGTCATTGTTGTCGCGATCCACCCCGCAAATAATTTTTGAACACATGCTGAATTTTTTGAACAGTGGTACATAGGTTATCTCTAGAGAGGATAGATTTATTTAATTATTATTTTTTGATTGGGATCAATGTATTCTTAAAATATTTTTTTCAAAATTAAATTAAAAGGGTACTGAAACTCAGTTATAAAAGGAGTTTCCTAACATCAAATATTTTCAACCATTATTGTTAAAACATTATCTATTCAAATGCACTATCCTACTCTCTCAATAATCATCTAAAATATCAACTAATCGCCATCACATGGTAGTTTATTCTGGAACATAGATATTCAATAATCACTATATTTCCCACTCTTTTATATACTAGTGATAAAATACCTCTGATCACATCTATTCTCAACCACACTTGCCCCTTCATTATGGGAAATAAAGTAAGTCTATGGGCCTGTTCAAATAGTCCAAGAAGTAGAGAATAATAATTAAAATAAAAATTGATATAGAAATATCATATTTTCTAATTAAATCAAAATATTCTATAAATATTAAACAGTGATTGATTGTAAATTAATTTCAGAATTCCTTAACTGGGGTGGAGGGATTATACTTGAATCGTCCATTATGGGTCTATTGTAAGATCACTTGAGAAAAAATATATAAATAAAAAAATAGTAAATAGAATTTCCAAAGTTTCCCTTATTCAATCAACTTCCAATCCCCCTTTATAGAGTAAGTTTATCCCCTTTTACAGATATATAATAATGACCAGGGTTCGTCACACAAGTCTTGATTATCTATCACTACACCAGGTTGGAATGTACTTCACCATAAATTATTGAGTGTGGTTCTCCATGGTAACCTTATAAATAATCCTTTGATTCCATTTCAACTTATATGCCTTCTCAGTTGGCTTCCACATTTATATCTTGAGGTTCTAAATTAGTCAGTATATAATATTTTCAAATACTCTCAGTTTTTTACAAACTTATTCTTTTTTAGAACATAAAATGATCACCACATGAAGTTTTTGAAGTATTTTACAAAATTTCATCATGATAGGGATATTTAAATTTATTTTATATTGATCCATATTTATTTTGTGAATTTTGGATTTTTATTGCCATCATCGAATGACTAAATAGATCACTGAAGGATATTTGAATCCCAAACTTCTGAAATGTCTATCATATTATGTATGAATCCTCCTTGGGGAAATATATATGATATATTATCTTAGAATATTATTCTTCTTCACCTGTTTATGGTAGTTCATATTCCAACTAGGTTTATTCATGAAACCAAAAACACCTAATGGTTATCATATTCATGATATCCTTTGGGTCTACTTTAAAAAGTGATTTTTTCATTAGGGACTTAACCAATGACACTTAAGAACTCACATTGGTCAAGAGTATGACATTTTGGGATCATAACACCCTTTTGGGTGGATTTATTACCTAATTTAGGATTCTCTTATAAAATTAAGACACATTCATGAATCCCTTTTAAGTTAAAAATATATAATAGGTCACCCCTATTTATTAATAATGAATCATAGACACGTGCTTATAGGAAACCATCTATATATATATATATGGATATACATCATGGTTATTTTTATTATTTTATAATGTTAGTTTTAATCCACATAGCTAGGCTCTTGGTAGTATATCATCATATAAATATAATAGAGTTGTTTTGATGTTGATATCAAACCCAATATAGGGGATTCCTATTTATCCTCATGAGAGGAATTAAAAAACATGTAGTTCAGTGCCATTTAATAGAGAACATCATAACATTTAATGTCATAGGATAACAACCATACCATGTAGGTCAGCATAATGTATCAAGGACGTCTAGGTGAAAGGGTCCCAGTCAAGGCTGGTGTAGGACTTACACTAAAATGGCCCTTTATGGTTTATCTGGCATGGGTTTGGCCATATGATGGTGTCCCTCACCAAGAAAATAGATCGATAAGGATGATATGACAATTAGATAGAATATATGTAACCTCCCAGGTTGTTGGGAATGATCTTATAGGGAATATAACCCAATAATAATAGAAATGGGGGTCCTAGATGGAATATGGACCTCCGAGTTGGATATGAACCTACTAGGAATATGACCCTTAATATGATTTGGGTGAGTTTGAGGTGTTCGGATTGAAACTCAAGGAGGATTGATATGTATCCCATTTATATGAGAATCAAATCCCATGTAGCCTAGAAAGGTTGGGTCTTACACTTATACGGGTGGTCTATATGCTGGATACATCAGGAATATATCCCTTTGAAGGTTTGATAAAATCATTAGGGATTATAGTGAGTAGGAGTCCCATGTGGTAGATATTGACCATGCAGATGACCTGATTACCACTAACCTATAAGACCACATGAGTCATGATCGGTATGATAACCATGAGTAAGTGGAAGATCTATAAATCTACATGATCTCTTTTATCCTCTTTTGGATAATGGTGATGTATGGAAGGCATGGGATGTCCTATAAGAAAAAATAAGGGAATACTCTAGGAGGGAATCAAATTTTACCTCCCCTTTTGATAAATGGAATAGGGTAAGGGGAAGATTCTACACCTGACAATAAGGTCTTTTCATATGATTTGATTTACATTTTAGGTAATAGATGTCCCCACCGGGCCTAAGAATCCATTTTCAACTGTCCCTAAGGTTGGGATACTCAATACCCTGAGATTTTATGATCATGAACATTCTAAGGACCCCACCTATTGTGGGGGTTATTTTAAAAAAAACTAGGATTCACAATGTCATAGGTTTTCATATGAAGAAAAGATAGAAACAAAATAATAAGAGGAAGATGAAAAAAATACACAATGATTTACCTAGTTTAGGTTATGATCCCAATTCCCACATAGATGTATAGAAACTTCACTAATTTGGGAGCACAAATACTGGGAGATATCAGAGTTTTTCTCACACACAGAAAACCTAGATTGAATGAGATAATAAATAAGATTTAGAACTATTCCACCAAATTCATAGTATGTATATTGTGCTCTATTTCTTCATCCACCAAAGTCTACATTGTTATAGGGGCTAGTGGATAGATGTTCCCGGAGCTACAAACCCACTATCCTTAAAACTTTGAGATTAAATTGTGACTGATGCCAAATTGCACACTGAAATAGTGACATATAACATAATAATAGAGTGTATCCATAGTTATATAGTTCCATGTCATATTTTTCAGTCATCTCTACTATAGTTAATTATCATTTCTACAATTCCTCAAAAAATATTGGGAGTGTGTTTCCCTTACAATACCCATGAACTCACTAAGGAGCACAACCTACGAGTGTTGTAGTCATGTGTGAAGAATGGTCTACTAGAATTCAACCCAACATCATCCAAAATGATTTGGATATACCATTCTAATAGGATATATATAGTAATTCTATTACCATGGGAATTTATGATTGGTAGGTCATGCTGGTGTTCCCTAGCTTTTGATTAAACATGTATGGAGGCTTTGGAATAGGTCTTGGCTTGCCCCCCTTCAGATGGGGAACCGGGGTAAAGGGGTTCCTTATCATTGGAGATGTGGGAATTAATCCCAAAGGTTTATTCACCTAGATGATACCTAAGTGAGTTAGAGGGTGCCTCGCCCAAGTTCTACCTGGGTTTGTTGGCTTTGTCTTTAACTAGGTGATGCCTAGGTCAGTTTTGGATGAAGAACAACCTGGGAAAACGTATATGGGTGATAAACTGCTCAAACCACCAAGGGTTTCCTCAGGTTCTCCTAGAAGGATATTATGCATGTCCTAATATTAGTAATGGGTATTTTCCTTACTACTTTTTGACTAGGGGAAGTGGCACATCATGTTGGCCTTTAGTGTTTTTAGGCCTTAGAGGAACACTAATCCCTAGACCCTCACTAATTCCTTCTAATTTTGATTCTTGGAGAGATACATGGAGGGTTTTAAGGACTTTTGAAAATCACTGGGGTTAGAAAATCTTGTAAGAATCTTCTCACATTTCATTCATGTCAAATGTGGGTCCTAGGTATCCTATTTATATGAAATATGGCGACACTAAGTGAAGGAGACGGTTCAAGGAAGAGCCTCGTACAGGCCTATCATACAGGTGGGGCCTACATGTGGAGTTGATTGTGCATGTTGGTTCTTGTAGGTTGCTTCTGTGTGAGTCTCTAGGAATGTATATGTTGGATCATAAATTTTACCTCATGCATGTTCTCTGCAAAGGTTTTTCATGCTAGATTTCCATGAATGCTTCTCTATATAGGTAGTCTGTATAGGTGGAATGCACTTGTTTCTCTACAAAGGTTCTCTGCATAGGGGTTTCATATAAGATGGTACATATGTGATATGGGTAAAGGATTTGAATGATGGAGATAAATGAGATCTCAAATTCCTTTATGAAAATTTCCTGACTTTCGACAACCATAAATTTTGATTTGTTGGCCTATTTGGTATCTACAACCAATTTAATTGAAGCCTATAAAGTAAATTATTCCCCAATATATGGTGTATACACCTTATCATGGGAATTTATGATGATTAAAAGTGATCATAAGACCCTTAAAATGTGTTTTAAGGATTCAAAACCATTTTATCAATAATTTGTGAAATCCATGGCCAAATAATGGAGGGAGGTTCACACCACCATGCCACCAAATTGGAAATAATTTATAAGGAATAGTTACCCCTCAATCTGGATCAGTCTTACATCACATTGAAATCCATTATGTATGTCTATTCATCATGGAGAAACACTTCAACTCAAACTCAACATGTGTTTTCTAAGTGAGGATCACATCATGAATTATGTGGAAAAGTGCATGGCATGAATTTTTTAGATGAAAAAATCCCCCCCCCCCCTACAGTTGGATTCATTCTAAATAAAAAGTATCTAATAATGTAGTAGTACTATAACAAGCACTATAGCGGAGCTGTAGTAGTAATGTAGCAAGTACTGTAGTAGGTATTGTAGTAGGTATTTGTGGCAGGTACTGTAGGAGGTACTGTTTGGACTATAGCATGTATTTGTAGCAGGTACTATAGAAGGCACTATAGCAGGACTGTAGCAGGTACTGTAGCAGGTACTATTTGGGACTATAACGACTGGGACTATTCCCCTGTTTGGGCCTTCAGGCCACCGATTTAGTCCCCGATTCCTTTAAGGCCTTCATGCCAACCAGGCCTTTGGGTCAGTAAGGCCTTCAGGCCATCTTAAGTGTAGATTCAAACCAGACAACCTACAAGGAACAAGCTCCAGAAAGAGGATGAGGAAAGATCTTTCACCATAGTAGAAGAAAAACAGATTTCAATAATGAGAGGGTATGGCCCCTGTCATTAGGACAAGCATGTACATGCACGAGAAAGCCTAGCTGAACACCCATGCAAAGGTGGAGAGCTGATTTCCTCATGAAGATTCTGGGAGGATCTATTCCAAGTAGTTTGTTTGGGTTGTATACAATGTTTGAAGCCTATGGTCAATGAGTTCCTCTAAGGCCTACGGGCCATGTAATACTTATTCCTACGAGCCTTATAAGGGTTCCACCTCACCCCTTAAAAGGTGGATTATCAAAAATCAATAAAAATGAAGGCCTTCGGGCCATTGGAGGAGGGTCTCGAATTTTCTCACTAGTGGGGAGATTCTCTAATTATTTCCTAGGACATTGGGTCTAGTGATCATAGTCTGACTATTACTATAGTCACATGATTGACCCTACAAACATTGTGACTTTTTCTTCTGTAGGGTCCTAAAAAAAATTCGAAAATGAAGATAATAATCCCCTTCATTCGAGAGAGGATTTTTACCCAATTCCCTTCAATGAATTGGGAAAAGGAAGGGTTCCAATACTCAAAATTGTCAAAGGAACAACTGGTCCGCGAACCGGCCCGAGTGTTACGCGGCCGATTCAGCGAACCGTTCCCCTCCACGGACCAACCTCGTTGATGAGCTGTAGGCGGAGATCCTCCGCGAGCACGTAGCAAAACAGGCACCGAGCCGGTCCACCATCACGAACTGCCCCAGCCGCGAACCGCGTCGACCGGCCCAAGACGCATCCACTTTCGTTCGTGGAATGGAGGTGGAACCCTCTTCGGTTGCGAAGCACTCTCCGAGCACGTTTCGTTCGCGGGGGAGATCATTTGGTTCGTAGCGAAGATGCCCTCAATGCCCCCACGATTTTTGAATTGACCGAGTCATCCATGAATCAGTTTTTCGGTCATGGGCCTCCTCAAAAGGTGTCGCATGGACATAGATACATCCTTTTCCCCACTCTATAAAATGAGATCGAGGGGAAGAGAAAGAGGAGGACTCGAAGAAGATCAATCATATTTGGGTGGAAGGATTTCTAAGGAAGTCTTAGGATTTTGGAAGTTCCATTTCACAAACCAGAGCAGGTATGAACCTGGGAATGAACTAATAAGGAACCAAAAATGCATAATAACTTGGTGAACTTCGAACCTAATATAACAAAGAAGAGGAAACCATGAACCATGGTCCCTCCGCGGATATACTCCCCGCAGACCAGGGAGTTTTTGACTCTTTTTCGATCCGCCGCACCGTGTAGCACCCTCCTATGTGGGGGAAGCCCCAACCAACGAGCCTCTAGTCGGTGCCGCCCTTGGCCGCCGCTACCCGCATGGAACCCTCCGTGGATAAACCTGGTTTTTGGATCGAACCCAAATCCGTGAACCACCTTGGTTCACGAGATTCCCATCAGTCCACGGACCACCCTGGTTCGTGGACGGCTTCTCCAACCACGTAGCACTTCCCTACGTGAAAGGCGTCACCACCCATACCCATGTGTGGCCCAAAAAAATTTTCGGAGTTCCCATTCCCTAAGACACATAAAATCCTTTTGATCTGGCCTGATCCTCCGTGACTCCCTCACTAGCCTACTCATCGGCCTCGAGCCATGGCCTCCACCAGAGCCACCGAATCCATGTGGTGTAACCCTCAGGTGCATCAGCGTGCCATTTTGAGTTCACATACCCATGGTAAGCAGGGGAAAAGGGGTTTCCCTGACCCTTGAGAAGATTCCCAAAGCATTCCTGGTTTCACATTCCCATGGTAATGTGGAGTATGATCTCGGGAGTCCCCTTTTTGACCCTCCACTTGTTGGGGTTGGGGTACTTCTCCCTTCATCGGAGGGTAGTAAAATACCCATAAGAAGGAAGACCCCATGAACTTCAGTACTTCCCCTAGGATCAAGAGAGGTGATGGTCACCGGAGCACCTATTTCCCTCTCCCGTTGCGCTTTGTTGCCCTGGTTGTCCATATTATAGTAAACCCCAACCTTATGGTCTGCTCCATGCATAATCCCCACTCTACTTCTCACGGATGCACGTTTCACGACGTTATCGTCTAGTCCCTGCCGCCTCTTGTTTCTCACACTGAGTATGACTCACGTGGGCTTAGAGTAAGAATCGACCATGACATCCTCTTATGGGCTACCTCAGAGCGTAAGCCCCACTCATCCGAACTACATGGACTTTGATCCCTGTCTCCTAGTAAGGGAACGTAGGAAGCCTCACAGGAGGTTCAAGCCCGATCACCGTCGGACCCTCTAGGATTAACATCCCTTGGGTCCACCTTCATGTTGGTTCTCTGACACCCCAATCTGAACTACGTGGACTTTGATCCCTGTCTCCTAGGCAGGGTACGTAGGAAGCCTCCCTGAGGTTCAATCCCAACAACCAGCTGATCTGACTATCTTCACATCGGTTCACTGCACCAACCCTGGTGCCGCCTCAATGAGTCCAGACTCCTCAGGGTCATTAATTCAATGAGGTATGGTAAACCTTGGGCATAAATAATTCTGAATCCCTGCGTCCAGCTGACCATTGGCAACCAGGAGAAATCTGTGGATACTATTCTTGGGTATAAACCAATGATTCGCGAACATATGAATATGTATTAAATCTATAAGAGAGTCCCAGAATAGGCAATAATTCCCCCCAAAAGGGTGCGGTGAGCACGACTTCCCATCCTCTCGACTAATGTGAGTTCTTAAGCATTGCTGGTCAAACCACCTAGCAAACGTCTGCCTTTGGAAAGACGGTCCATGTATTACTAGAAATAGAATTATTGGTCGTTTGAAGGTGGAAAATGGTTCAACAGATATGAGTGATGAAGTAGAACCCAACCTTCTTTAAACATCCATCAGGTAGCACACATTTCTTCCCCATGACCCCATCGTGCACCTCCAAGACAAAAAATGGTGAACCCGACGTGAATGTTTAACCAAGCATGATGGATTTAACCTAATTCCACTATGTCCCTCTTTTACTCACAAGGAGGGACAAGCAAGGTCATTAATTACGCATCGGGTCATGAGATGCTGCTTTGATGGGTTTGCTATTTGTATTTATTAAAATGTTTTATAGGTACTACACAGAACTCCCTTCGATCCAATGGTGTCACAAAGGAACTCACAAGTGAGAACTTCAGGCTACGTGATGACCGGGCATCCTCACCAAAAGAGGACCCCGTCACCCACCCTGTGTCTTCAACGCTGGGTCTTGGATGCGCTGATCTGAAAGTACCACGTGAATGGTACTCTCCCAACGGTGGAGGCGGCCATGCACGCCCTCCAATCCATCAAGATTCACCATTTTCCTACCTAGCAGCGGCCGCAAAGGCATACACAGACAGCCCATGTTGTTGTCTCCAACCGTTTCGGGAGTCTATCCCCAGAACGGGACAATGCGTACCTCCCTTATCTTAGAGAGGCAGATGAGGTCGACATTGAGGACTTCATCCCCACTGAACGGGGGTTCCGCTCCAAGGCCCCATCCGGAAGACGTCATCACGGTCATGTCGTGACTCAACATCCTCACGATCAGGAGGATATATCCCCGAGGATTCAGGCCCACGCTCCCCGAGCTCCGTCCCCTCGGACCGCCCGATGAGGGCGGTAAACTTACAACCGGGGACTGGTCATCACCCTTGTCCCCGAGGAGGAGATCCGCTGCCCAATAACGGAGACGCAGCATGAACAGGCACATACGCATGTTCGCCCCTCCAAATCCTGCCATCCAGACATGGCAGCCCGCCATTCAGACATGGCGGCATCATCCGAGCAGGCACGCATCCCCTCCAATTTCCATCAAGCTCGTCACTCACGCAGGATGGCATTTACCGGGCAGGCACCTCTCCCTACCCATGGCCATGAAGCCCACCAACCTGACGTGGTGGCGACCCAGCTCCTGCAGGACCAGCTCCTAGCTGATGCTCCTGACGCCTACCATCCCGATATGGTGGCGATCAATAATGCATGCCACCCATATGTGGAGGCAAATCATAGGTGGTCACGTCTCCCCACCAACAAAGTCCACCGACTCAATATGGTGGGAAACCAATATATGCAGGTCCAAATCCTTGCAGATTCAAGTAATGTCCTCCATCCCGATGTAGCGGCAAACAGAGAGATAAACCGTCGTATCCCGGTACAGGGGAAGATTCGTTCACCTGCCCCGACACAGGAGAATTGTCAGTACCCACTGACCACCGGAGGACCGGAGGACCGGAGCAGGATATTCCTACTCCGATACCGGAATGGGACTTCATAACAATTCCAGCCAAAGATGTCTCTCTGCATATCCTGGCAATAATGGAGGAGCAGTTATCGATCCCATATCATTTCTTGCAGACTTTCCAGAATGTAATTTCTTCAGCGGCAACAGCAAGGATTCGGGCCCATGAGCTCATCTCCCCAATTGAGAAGACTCATATAAAAGACGAGATAGCCGCATCAGAGTAGATCTGCATCCCTGCTCCCACCCAGGAGGGTCGTCGGCTATATTCTATGACGCAATGGCAGCCAGATTGAGCATCTTCACTCGTTCCAACTAGGGGACACTCGTCCATCATGGTGGATTCCCTAGAGCAGGAATATATCCCTGATAAAAGTTAAGATGTTCATCGGCATATCCCAGAAGCATCATGGGGCCCAATTAGATAGGGACCCAAAGGTGAAGGCCGTTGTCAACTGCAGACGGTCCCCGCTTCCCGCAAAAAAGTGCCTCGAATGCGCCGAAGGTAGCCCGAAAATAAAGAACGGGTTCATGACTCCTCTCTACTGGAAGCTGGGGTTCCCAAGGCCACTAATCACACATCGTAGGCTCAGAAACCTGCCCACCCATTACCATATTTGGGGAGCGTTAGTAAAAGTTGCAAAGGTCCTCCCCACAATGTTTCTACCAGCAGCTCTGAAGGTCCTTCCCAGAGCACCCGTGGGGGCCTCCCCCACAGGAATATAACGATCGATCACGAGAGATCCTCTTTTTATGTGAGTCATGGAAACCCTCCACGTGACAAGAATATTGAACAGAAAGAAGGTCCTCCACTTGATGTAGTCCACCCTGAAGGTCCTCCCCAGGGTATACGCTGCAAACACTCTCCATGCAGTGGGAACATAGATTATGATAGTAGTCCTCGCTATCAAAGTCGCAACTACAGAGGCCCTCCCCACAGTGACGTCTCATCACGACAAGAAGGTCCTCCCCTTGTCATGGCCTACCCTGAAGGTCCTCCCCATGGGTTACACTGCAATGAAACGTCGCGCAGCCGGGCATCAGATCATGGTGGTAGTCCTCACCGCCCTGATAACAGAGGTCCTCCCCGTAGAGACGTCAAGCAATGAGAAGGCCCTCCTCTTATTGAGGTACATTCTGAAGGCCCTCCCCAGGGTGTGCCACGTAGATATTCTCCTTGTGATAGCTGTAATGGTAGTCCTCGCCATTACAGCAGTTGTGATGGTAGTCCTCTCCACCACGACCGCCATTGCGAAGGTCTTCCCCGCAGTGGCCCAAATCAATAAGAAGGTTCTCCCCTTGTCACAGTGTGTCTTGAAGGTCCTCCCCAGGATGCACACCAAACATCAAACCATGATGGTCATCCTCACCATGATGGAATTTGTTGTGAAGTCCCTCCCCATAACAACGCTACGCAGCCATAAGGTCCTCCCCTTGCTGCAAAACGCCTTGGAGGTCCTCCCCAAGGTATGCAATGCAAAATTCTTCTATGCAGTGAGGCATCAAGCTGTGATGGTAGTCCTCTCCATTTCCACTTCCATTGCAAAGGTCCTCCCTGAAATGACATATCATATCAACAGGAAGGCCCTCCTTCTGTCGAATCAAGCACAGAAAATCCCTCGTATGCCAAGGCACTTAGAAGAACGGGATCAAGCATGTCAGATTCCCAACTGGTCGCCAACGACATCCTTCTTCAATCGGGAGACGTCCCGGGGCCACGTTCATCATCTGAACCACCTCGGAATCTCCCACATGATGATTCAATACCTACTGGTCCCACTTCCTCCGACCACACTGACAGCGAGCGTCTTAGTTGGGCCGACCAGGTAGAGGAATCACTGGTGGAGGAGTACGCTGACCTGTTGCACCTGAGGAAATGACTGGCTAGGGATGATATACCAGTTATGTTTTGGCCTACGTCCACCTCCCAGTTCGACATACCCAGATAGTTGTCGTAAAAATACATGCACGGCATCCGCCATAATATATGTACAACCCTCCGCCGGCTGAAATCAAGCTTCCTACCCTACGACGGGTATGTAGACCATGTCAAGACAATATGATAACTCATGCGTCACATCGACCTGGAAGCTCTTCCGTTGGCATGGAAACAACGACCCAAAAAGCGTAAAGGAAACATGGAGATGGATTTACTCTGTGCGTTGCACTAGTTGCGTCGTCTCATCGGTGATGCCCTGACAGGAGTCTATATCAGGGAATGGGGAGAACATGGAGCTCTGCATTTCACTCCACTCCCCACCCAGAACAACCCGTTCGGCATGGTGTCTCGCAACGTCATCATGTCAAGAAATCAATCGAATGGTCTCCCTGTTCGCGAAAGGCAATACACCCAACAGAGCCAGGACTTGAGTAAGTCCCAGAAGTGTTAGGCCCGACGGGAACAAGCTATTCAAGAACTCCTGAATCAGGCCACCGAGAGCATACAATAGGCCTCTCGCCTAAGAGAGGCCAATCAGCGATCTTTGCCTGCCTCCCCAGAAGGGATTGATTCACAAAAGAACTCAGAACCAAACCCAGTTCACCCTCGAATGGGGGCACACAAGATCAGGAAGGTAGAAATAGCAGTAGCCACAGCCACAGTCCATGGTCAACCCCAGCCTGCAGGGCTGGGGGCATTTTTAACAACAAATGCCCCCGTAAGACCAATAAAAACGGGATGAGACTCGATGTCCAAGGAACAGAGCCAACCCTAGCCCTCAGGGCTGGAGGCATTATTACCCCCTCAACAAACCCCCCCCCCCACCCACGAGAGTCAATATTCTATCATCTAGGGAGGATATCCAGAAGAGGAGGTTCTCGTCCCATCCCGTCATTTGAATCATCATCCCCTCCGAGCGGAAGGTGCACCATAAGGTCGCATAAAATAACTCTCCGCATCACCCTTCGTCAAGAAGTCTAAAGGAAATCTCAGGTCATGAAAGGGAAGTCCAGAAGAAGACATGGGAGATCCCCTTCCTATTTGGAATATGAAATCTTCTCCGCCCCGTGATATGCATCTATCAACGCCATAGAGGTTAACCCCACGGGTGACACCAGAGATACTGCAAATCAGGATGGATCGGGAGATGATAGTTCCGGTCAGGTCGTGAATCACGACAAACCACCAGGTGTGCACACCCGGAACTAGAGGGTCGCACTAAATATGGCCACCCCTTCAGATAACCCCCCTCTGCTTACCCTGCGAGCTTCGAACAAAGATAATAAAAAAGGACTAGTTACCCTTAATTTGTCCCCTTCTCTCGACAAAAACGAGCCACTCACGCTCGAAGATAGGTTCACTCGACAGGAATAGGAAATGAAAGAATTGAGGTGGCTTAACATCGAGCTACTCCAGAGGAACCGTCTTATTGAAAACGCATCCCAAGAGGAGCCACATCTCACACTCCCAGTAAGTGCACCTCAATGACCCAGGATTACCCTGCCCAATGAGACGCCTGGTCCGTCCAACTACCTAAATGCGGATCCGGATGAATACCAAGACTCCCCCCCCCACTTAGGAAGAAACCATAGAAAGTACGCTCGAACCCTCCGAGGGTGCCCCGAACGAAATATGCACCCTTGGTACCGGCTGAGTCGGATCCTTGAGTAATGCCTCATGTTGCACCTGCCCAAGACCAGGCCCAACAGGATGTAAACCAGGGTCTCGCCAATACCATTGGGGCACTAACAGCTCGATTGGAGGTGATGGAGGGCCAACGCGCTCCGATACAGCTAGAGAAGAAGCCCTACCCAGATTGGGTAAGCAAAATGCCTCCCCCACCAAATTTTGGGAGCCCTGTATTCGCTATCTTCAATGGATCAGGCGATCCGGAGCAGCATTTGATGCACTACACATCCTATTGCAACCCTATGATGGGAACTCCGGAATAGCAAGAAGTAGTGAAACTCAGATGCTTCGTGCGGACCTTGCAAGGATATGCCTTTGTCTGGTATACAAGTCTACCAGACCAGTCAATAAAAAGATGGGAAGACCTTCGATAGCAGTTCCTGTTCCACTTTAGCTCAACGTTGCTTAAGACAACAGTCAACGGCCCCATGAACTACAAGCAGAGGGAGAACGAGAGGGTCTCAGATTTCATCGCCAGATGGAATGGTTTGACCTACTCTCTGAACAGGCCAATGCCTCTAGATGAGTTGCTTGCTATATGCATCGACAATCTTTGAGATGAGATTCAAACACCACTCATACCAGTGGATTTCACCACTGGCTTTCGTAATCTCTCATCCATTGCCCATAGAATCGAGGACTCCCTGCAGCGGACCAATTTAAAGTCCTAAATATCCTCACAGGCTCCTGCGAGAGATCAGCTAGAGCTGAAGCGTCCTCTGTCACACTCAAGCCAGCCCCTATACCTACTCCACCGCTCAGGCCTCCACCAAATCATCAAGGTCCCCCTGTGCATCAGCAGCCACCTCCGCCCAGGTGGGACGATCAGAGAGGATCGAAGCAGAACCAGTTTCAGGAATGAAGGAACAAAGTATACTCGTTCCGAGAGGACCAAGTCTGCGGAGACTTCGTCGCCGCCAGGAATTGCAACTTGCTCTGCCTCCCAGAGCCGAGGAAACCCGAAGAAGTTTTCCTCGATGATAGGACGGATTACTGTCCCTACCATCAGATGTTGGGGGCACAATATTCTTGAATGCTTAGTCTTCAAAGACCTCATGTAAAGGATGGTAGACTCCGGGCAGGTCAAGCTAGGACCACCCCCAGCGCATGTGACATATATTTCTACCACCGACTCCAACAAAGGGGAGGGGTGGCAAGAAGTCACCAGCAAGAAGGGGAAAAAGTTTGATAACTGGATGACCTAGAAGACTATCAATCGATCCCAGGGCATACTACGAGCTCAACTACAGTAGCCGATGTTGCCGCCAACAGCCCCTAAAGCCGCAGAGCCAACAGTATCGGCCTCACAACCCTCCACAAGCCAGTCATCCGAGCGTAATCAAATAAGGAAGAAACAATCGCAAGAGGAGTAGTCCACAACGAGACCAAAGATAGTCCTGACCCTAGCGGATTATATGCCCTCGAATATGGCACCACGGGCACCGACCCACCAAACGACACCATCAAGGAAAACCGACCAGGTTGACCTATTGGAGGACGAAGATCCAATATTTGGTTACATTAACTTCATCTATCATATGGAATCATACCTTGAAGAAGGGTATGGTTATGAGCCCGAGTTTCAGACACAAGGGGCCAGGAGGAGGAATCGCAGAGGTAGGGGATACTAGGTGAGACGCAGTCGCGGCCGAAACCAACCCTACGGTTGGAACTCGGCCCAAACCATTAATATCATGGAAACCAGTGGGAGAGCCCTTCAACGGACTCAGTAGGACAAAGAACATCCCTCCACATCCACAAGCGGCCAACCTGACCCCATTATTCTGCGATACCTATCAGGGGAGGAACAATCGCCTAGCCGCCTACTACGCACAAACCGACCGGCCAGGCTGAGTCCCCAGAACGTGGGAACATCGTCAGCATCCGACCCCATGGAAGGTCCCTCCTCGTCACATACTACAACTCCCGAGCCGCCTGATAGAACTCTCCTGCCAGTGTAGAATCATCGGCCATTGAAGAAAAGGTATGACATCCTTAAGCTGTTGGCGTCAGTACCAGCCAAGCTGTCAATCCTGGATGCCCTGAGTCTATCATCCGACCTCAGGGAGGCTCTTATTGAAGCCTTGCTCAACCGCCAGGAGTTTCAATCCGAGGTAGCTGCCATCGAGGTTTACCGAACGGAGACAGGCACGGCTGAATGCAATACGGTGATTTCCTTCACCGATTAGGATGAATATGCCATCCTGAAAAGACACATCAAACCACTATATGTGTCCGGCACATTGAATGATGTTGAGATCCGTAAAGCCTTCATCGACAATGGCTCTGGAGTTAACCTCCTCCCCCTACGGACACTCCGTAAGTTGGGCTATAGTGAGGTTGATTTAATACCCTCGGCCACCACTCTTCTAGGATACGACAAGAGTGAGCAGAAGCCGATGGGAAAAATCAAGCTAAAGACCCATTTTGGCAACCTTGTGGCCTATTCGGAATTCCTGGTGGTTCAGAAGAGCACAGAATTCAATGCCCTGCTGGGAAGGTCGTGGCTCCATAAGCAAATGGTTGTTCCTTCGTCATACCACCAGTGTATTAAGTATTGTGTCAATGGGAAAATTGGGACATTGTATGCCGAAAAGGCCCCTTTCGAGCTCGCCGAGTCACACTACATTGACGCTGGATTTTATGAGAAAAAGAAGAAGAATCCTTTGGCCGATGGAGTTGACTGGATCCCCACTTCAAATGGTCTGGAAGTGGTTCCTGACGACCCCCTCAGGCAGCCTGGCAGAGACTACGTACTGCCCATCAACCATATTGAGAGCAAGGGTTCAAGTCCAGACACACACTAAACTGTCTTCATGACTTCATCCATGACGGCTGAGCGCGACAATTCAGGAATGTCTGTAAACCCTCAATTTGGGGACGAGTACTTGAGTGAGGAAACTCACAATTCATCACCTCCGGACTCCCAAGAGCTCGAGTCAAGAGCTATCCCCCCGTCAGATCCAGAAGAAGAGGATTTGGGAGAAGAAGAGGAAGAAGATCTCAGGGATGCACCTCCCGCACTTGAGGAAGGTATCTCCACCATGGTGGACGAGCTCAGGGAAATAAACCTGGGTACTGAGGAAGATATGAGGCCTACTCTCATTAGTTAAGCCATGTCCTCTGAGCAGCACGAGATATATACCTCCTTCCTGAAGCAACATCGAGATGTTTTTGCCTAGAATTATACAGAAAGGCCGGGACTCGATCCTGAAGTGGCGACGCATCACCTGGGTATTCGAGAAGACCACTGGGGCTATAAATAGGCCTCTAGAAGGAAACATCCCTCAAATGCTGCCAAAATAGACACTGAAGTCGATAAGATCATTAAAGAAAGCTTCATTAGGGAGGTCCAATACCCCATCTGGTCGTCCAATGTCATCCCTGTCAAGAAAAAAAATGGGAAAATCCGCGTCTACATCGATTTTAGGGATCTCAATCGGCATTGCCCGAAATATGACTTCTCGGTCCCGATCACCGAGTTATTAATCGATGCGACGGCCGGGTATGAGGCTCTATCCTTCATGGACGGCTATTCTGGATATAATCAAATTAGGATGGCCTGAGAAGATGAAGAATCCACCACCTTCAGAGCCCCCCAAGGAGTATTCTGTTACAGGGTTATGCCCTTTGGTCTCAAGAACGCTGTCACCACATATCAACGTGTCATCCATCATATCTTTAAACCATTCCTAGGGAGATTCGTTGAATGTTATGTAGATGACTTGGTGGTTAAATCAAGACAATGATTAGATCACCTGTCAGACCTTGAGACCGTCTTCAACAAACTTCGACAGCATAACCTGAAGATGAACCCCTTGAAGTGCGCCTTCGAGGTTACCTCAAGGAAATTCCTTGGTTTCGTTGTACGCCATCGCAGCATCGAAGTCGACCCTAAGAAGAAAAAGGCTATCCTTGAATTGCCTCCTCCCCTCAATCTCACTGAGTTGAGAGGATTCCAAGGAAACCTAGCCTATATCAGGCGATTCATAAACAAACTGGTGGGAAAATGTTTTCCCTTCACTAGGTTAATGAAAAAGGGAGTCACGTACCATTGGACAGATGACTTCCAAGAGGCGTTTGACAGCCTAAAGAGGTACCTCTTAAGCCCACCAGTGCTCATGCCCCCGGTTGAAGGAAGACCTCTCCTCCTATGCGTAACGGCCCTAGAGCAGTCACGGGGAGCCTTCCTAACACAAAAGAACAATGTCGGCAGTGAAAACAGTCTCTATTACCTCAGGCGAACAATGATTTCTGTTGAGATTCAATACTCAAACATCGAGAAGAGTTGTTTGGACTTGGTCTTCACGATTAAAAAGTTGTGAGATTATCTGCAGCATCATGAAGTCCATTTGGTCTTGTGCAATAACCCACTAAAGTACATCCTCAACCGCGTGATGCTGACTGGGTGCCTATCTCGATGGGCAGTCATCCTACAACAGTTTGACATTTGTTTTGTGACTCAGAAGGCCATCAAAGGACAGTAATTAGCAGACTTTCTGGAATAGCACCCCTCAACAGGGACTACCGCACCGGACATCGAGCTACCAAATGAAGAAATCTCCACGGTTCAAGAGGAGCTCCCAACATGGGAAATGTACTTCGACGGTGCATCCGGAATCCCAACCGGGAAGAAGATAGAAGACCCCAAATTTAACAAGGTGGGCTTGGGGATAATACTCATGTCCCTAGAAAAGTCAGTCTTTCCATATTCCTTCATCCTATTAGAAGTATGTACGAACAATGAAGTGGAATATCAATCCCTCATTGCAGGCATGGAACTCGCACTCTAGGCACATGTACATCCCCTTAAGGTAAAAGGTGACTCGGAACTGGACATCAAGAAAGTCAATGGTGACTATGCTATCAAAAAGGAGGAGATGGTTCCCCTGTTTGACCATGTCAAGGGTTAATGGAGGAATTCTATATAGAACCAACATTGACCTATATTCCCTGGTCCTAGAATGCTCAGGCCAATGCATTGGTCAATGCGGCCACAGCCCTAGCTGACCCAGACCGGGATGAAACAGTCATCAGTATTTCTCACCGTCGAATGGTCTTTCCATATGTTCAGACCAAGACAGAGGAAATCCATGAAGTCAGTCCTGTCTTTGAGTCGTATGCTCCCACCACAGGTGGGATGAAACCCATGGTAAACTACCTTCAACGGGGAGAAATTCCATCACAGAGGGTTGAACGAGAGCAAATATGGAGAAGGGCAATCAACTTTGTCCTATATGGTGGCACGGGTCAGTAAGAAGTCCTCTACAAACGAGACCTCGAAGGAATCCACCTCAGGTGCATTGATGGAGAAGAAAATGCCGCTGTCATGACTGAAGTGCATGCCAGAGTATGTGGGGAACATCATCCAGGGTCCAAGCTTTCCCATCGGGTTCAAAGACTTGGGTACTATTGGCCCACAGTGGCACGAGATTGCGAGCGCTTTACCGAAAAATGCCACTCATGCCAAATACATGCCAACTTCATACACCAACCCCTGAAGTTACTTTATCATTCCAAGTACTCCTGGCCATTTACCATCTAGGGAATGGATGTTGTGGGACCATATCCCCCCGCCACAGCCAAATAGCTGAAGTATATCCTCACAGAAACTGACTTCTTTTCCAAATGGGTAGAATCCGTACCCCTTAAGGAATTTGGGGCAAGAAGCGTTGTTAGCTTCATGAAAACCAATATCATCACCAGATTTTGTGTCCCTCATACCATACTAACGGATAACGGCACCAACTTCTTCTCTGCTGAATTGGAGAAACTATACCAAAAGTATGGTATTAAGGCTAACCACTCATCCCGCTACTATACGGTGGCCAACAGATAGATAGAGGATTTCAATAAGACCATGTCCAACATTCTCCAGAAAATGGTGGAAAAATACAAGAATTCATGGCCGGATAAACTCCTCAATGCATTGTGGGCTTATCAAACCACAATCTGCACCGCTACTCGGGCTACCACGTACTCATTGGTATACAGCATAGAGGCGGTCCTGCCCATTGAACTACAACTTCCCTCACTCCGTGTTTCCATATGTGATCAATTATCTGACGATGAGAAATCAGAAAAGCGGCTGGGTGAATTGGAATAGCTGGACGAGAAGCGGATGCACACTTTGCACCATCTGGAAGTCTACCAGAATCGGATTGCACGAGCCTTCAATAAAAAGGTCCGTCTTTGGTCTTTCTTGAAAGGAGAATTGGTATTGGTCCTCCGGACCCCAATGATACCTGGAAGGAAACCTCCAAAGTTGGAGACCAAGTGGGAGGGACCATATATGGTACACAAGGTCTACTCCAACGGAGCATATACCCTGATCTCCATGGACGGGCAATTCACCACGGCTTCTACCAATGCGAGATTCTTGAAGAAGTATTTCGCATAGAGACCAAGTGTATTTATCGTCCTTACCACACGAAGTTAAACTTCACAGATAATAAGGGATACTAAGAGTTAAGAATTACCCCTTCTCCTCGTGTATGGACCAGACCTACATGGGGTGTATTCTTCATCCGAGTTTCATGACGTTAAACTGCCAAGCACCCAATGGTCCAAACTCTAAGACCTTAAACTAAGAGCATTTCATCCTCACTGCATGACGTTAAACTGCATGGAAAAGAAGTTTTAAAAATGCCATCTCCCCCTGTGTATGGACCAGACCTGCACGGGGTGTACTCATTTCAGAGAACTATGTACGGCTTGATTACTTCCCTCACAGGAAACATAGAGACTCCAGGGTCTCCAATCCTGGCCCAGCCATCCCAAAAAAATGAGGGGGGGGTTAAAAATTCCCTTTTCCCCCATGTACGGATGAGACCTGTATGGGGTGTATCCTTCGTCCTTACCGCATGATGTTAAACTGCACGGATTTCAGAGAACTATGTACGGCTTGATTCCTGCCCTCGCTGGATACGTAGCGACGCCAGGGTTCCTCATCCTGGCCCAGCCACCTCTCAAATAAAAAAAAATCCCCCTTCCCTGATGTACAGACCAGACCTGCACAGGGTGTATTTGGAAGAGAACTACGTTCGGCTTGATTCTTGCCTTCACAGGATACGTAGCGACGCCAGGATCCCATCCTAGCCCAGACACTCCCAAATGAAATAAAATAAAAGTTAAACAATGTCCCCTTCCCCCGTGTACGGACCAGCCCTGCATGTGGTGTACTTCTTCCAGAGAAATACGTACTGCTTGATTCATGCCCTCACGGGATACGTAGTGATTCCAAGGTTCCCTGTCCTAGAACACCCCCCTGAATAAAAGATAAAAATGCCTTTTCCCCCCGTGTACGAACCAGACCGGAACGGGGTGTACTCCTCATCCTTACCGCACAACGTTAAACTGCACAGATAGCAGAGTTTAAAAATTCCCCCTTTCCCCCATGTATGGGCTAGACCTGCACGAGGTGTATTTTTTACATCCTCTCCTCAGGACATTAAACTGCATGGATAATGAAAGTTAAAAATCCCCCTTTCCCTCGTGTATGGACCAGACCTGCACGGGGTGTGTTTTTCGTCCTCACCGCACAACGTTAAACTACACAGATTTCATCACGAACCACCTAAGATATATGAAAAAATGAGGTGGAAATACTCCTTGCGCATTTGGATGCATCCTCCCCATTCATCATACTCCATGGCCTGGATAATTATGGATCTTCATAACCATTCATGTCCATCGAAAGTGGAAGGTCATCATCCTGTGGACACCTTTTCATGACTATGCACACCATGCCCTCAGCGGCTCTGCATATTGATAGCCCCTGGACCGTCTACCAAAGGCAAGATTTCCACAGGTGACACTCTTCCTAGCTCCGTACGCTTACCAGCCTCAGAGCCCCATACCATACCTCCTGATCCATAAGTTTATGGTGTAGTGGTCTACAAGTTTGTCCCCTTTTCACATCCAAAATCTACAGGGTATCCCTACCCAGTTATCCTATGTATCCGCTCGTGGTTCACATGATGACCTACATCTACGAACATCAAGCCAGTACTAGGCTACTGTGACTCAACGGACAATTGCAGTGAAGATGTTCCTTGTAGGCTCGGACACCATTATCCCCACATGCCTAACTCTGTACTTTGAGCAATCTCGGATCTTCATAATCATTCATAGACATCGGAAGTGGAAAGTAATCTACCCAGGGACACCTTTGTACGAATATGCATACCATGCCCTCAGTGGCTCTGCATAATGATATCCCCTGGCTCATCCATCAAAGACAAGATTTCCTTGGGTGGTGCCCTTCCTAGATTTGTAATCTTACCGGCCTCAGAGCCCCCACACCACATCTCATGATCCGGAAAACCTCGGAGTTTCAGTTTACAACCTTCATCCCCCCACCCTATTCTGAGTATATCAGATCATGTTAAATCAGTTTTCCTTCGAGTGACTGCAGCAATAGTCACACAGTGGTCCGAGCACTATGACCGCTAAACTTGGAGTACTTCGTCCTTACCGCAAGACGTTAAACATCATGGAGTGAAAGTACACCCTCGCGCGCAGAATAAATCTGCACGGGGAGCTCTCTAAGCTTTAACAGAAACCAGGGCCGAGTATGCCCGACATGTTCAGACATTTCCTTCCCAAATGACAGACTTCGTGGTCTGAATAATTGCGGATCCTCATAACCACTCACGGCCATCGGAAGTGGAAAGTTATTGAACCGTTGACACCTTTTCATGACTATTCATATCATTCCCTCAGCGGCTCTGCATATTGATATCCTCTGGCCCATCTACCAAAGGCAAAATTTCCACAGGCAACACTATTCCTAGTTCCATACGGTTACCGGCCTTAGGAGCCCCATATCACTTCTCCTAATTCAAGAATCCCTGAAACCACGATTTACACCAATAAACCCCTCTCCACGTCTAGGGAATGCTGAGATGTTCGAGCCCAGTTGCATTATAATAAAGAGAGGTCTTTTCCAATACGTCCTTACCGCATGACGTTAAACTGCACGGAAAATCTTGGCCGCTTGGCATAAAACTGCAAAGACCAAGCATTAATCATCCTGGGAAATGCCTTCAACTACAAGAATTTTCACTGGTTTAAAATTTCCCCCGTCCTCGCTGCATGACGTAAAACTGCACAACATCCTTTAAAAATGATCTCCGTCATTACCCTATGACGTTAAACTAGACGGAAGTCGTCCTCACCGCATTACATTAAACCGTGCATACCCCCTTTCCTTTCACGTCAGGTCACCTTCATCCTCACCGCATAACGTTAAACTACATGGAGTTCATCCTTACTGCATGACGTTAAACTACACGGGCTTCATCGAGACCCACCCAAGATATACAAGGAAATGGGAAAGGAATACTCATGGCGCATTTGGATGCATCCTCTTAATACACCAGACTCCACGACCCGAATTATAGCATGCTTCCTTTTTATAACATAAACTTTCATTACATTACACAAAACTGAGGATCTTTAAGGTTTAGTGTCTTGGAAACCAGAAACATAATACATAAAAACAACATAAAACATTCTTCTTAAACTCTTGAAAGGCTTCTCCTTAAGTTCATCCTAGGTTCATTACCGCATCTCATAACCTGGGGACATACATCAAAAGAAAGGGTGAGTAGAAGGCCCAGTAAGGGAACAAGAGAAAAAATTTAACATGTGAACTTGAGATACATCAACTATGTCATGAAAAAGAACTTTAAGGCATGAGAAAGAAATCATTTGTCATATCATAATAAAAATAAAATTTTTTATAACTTTAAGATGTGGCTACATCATTTAACATAGAAAATCATGAACATATCACCAAGGTCCATCCCCATGGTGTCATTTGAAAATTACCAAGGTTATTCACCAAGATATCATGAAAATTTGTAATCTCTAGTGGTTACATCATTACCCAATGCATTGGAGCGCTATCAGGGAACACCCTTAAATTTTCCTTTGCTATCATGTGATCCACATATATCATCATCAAACATTTCATAAATAACCCATATAGCATAAAATAAATGGGTTTCATTTCATAATCATAACGTTTTTAGAAAAAAATGCTTTAAAGACATGATCTTTACTTCACTTTAAACCCACGGAAGGGGAGAGAGGGTCTCATGTATGTAAATCCCAGAATTTAAAATAGAACATTTTAATATATATGTGAATACCCCTGTATAAATAAGAGCTTTTAGTATTCACTTTATAACATAAAATAATTTTGAGAAAAGAGAGAGGCATTTTTGGACGAAAATTCTGCCACATAACGGCTATGTTTCGGGTTTTTAGAAAACATTGAAAAGTGAGGGGACATGGGTCAAACATTCATAAATGAACCATAAAATAGTAGAGATACAGAATAAGAAGTATATATGAACATGGTAATGAAATTTTAAGGACATACCATTTGAAATGAAAAACATGGAAGGAAGACAAAAATTAGATTTCTCTTATGAAAGTTCGGCAGCCTAACAGCGTTACTTAAACTTCAACAAAAATGATTTGAAAAGATAAAATAGGGTATCTCATAATGTGAACATAAGAGTTCAGTATGATAGATATAGAGATCATTCCCCAACATAATTAAAAAGGAACTTTAAATACTTGACATGAAAGTAGAACTTTGAAAAGAATGAGAAGGGTGAAAGAATCCCTTAAAAATTCGGCAGCCTAACGACGTTACTTAAACATCAACAAAAATGAATTGAAGAGATCAAATAGGGTCTCTCATAATATGAACATAAAATTTCTGTATGATAGATATATAGATCATACCCCAACATAATAAAAAGGAACTTGAAAGACTTGACATGAAAGTAGAACTTTGAAAAAATGAGAAAGGTGAAAGAATCCCTTAAAAATTCGACAACCTAACGGCGCCACATAAACATTCATAAAACGAAATGATGAGAGTAAGAGGGGGTCTCTCATAATATGAACATAAAAAGGAAATTATAATTAAGATAAAAGAAAATCCTACAACATAAGAACATGGAGAATAAAAGGAATGACATAAAAGAGATTACTTGAAAAGAAAGAGAGAGGTCGGATCCCTTACCTTAAAACGTAACTCTTAAAACTCAAAGGTTTGGACCTTGAGGGCTTGGGGGAACCTTGGGAGGACTCCTTGGGAAGTAATGAGACCCGAAATTCGTTGAGAAAGATTTTGGAGTCCAAAGGATGAGAGAATGTCTTGGAATTGATAGGGAAAGTGAGGGGACAAGGCATTAATGGCCAAGGGACACCTCATAAGTGGGTTTCTCAAAACCATGTGCTCTCTCAAGATATTTCCCATGAAGTTAGGCCACATGGGGACCCCAATACAATAATTCATCACCTTTGGTCGGCCAACCCATAAAATATCTCATGACATCATCATGACACAGTTATGATGTCATTAAACATACCGAAACCCTAAAACTGTATTTTTACTATTCACTGAAAATTCAACTTTCTCAGAAAAATCCCAAAATTTCACCTTAACCAAATATCAATTCTCTGATTTCAAAAATGAACTCCATTTTAAAAAAATAATTTTCTAATTATTTTTAATTTATTTTTTAAATAAATACACTATTCACAGAAAATTCATTTTTTTCCGAAAAAAACCCAAAATTTACCTTAACATAATATCAATGCTCTGAGTTAAAAAATGAAATCCATTTTATAAAAATAATTTTATAATTATTTTTAATTTAAATTTTAATTAAAAAACATTATTCACCCAAAAAAACTAATACTTGATTAATAATTTATGAAACCGTTATTTAACCATTTTATTGAATCACATTACTTAATCAAGGTTCCTAGATTATATTAATACTTTCTTTAAGTGAGATTACTAATCCATTTGGTCACATTACTAATCCTAAGCATAAAATCACTATTCATAATTTACTATTCATCAAAAATTATGTTGATCTTATTAGACTCTAAATTTTATACTGAACATAATTGTAGAAGACCATTTTTTGAAAATCATTACACATTTTTAATTATTTAAGGTTTACATAAAGATTTTTTAAAATATCCTTTCTCTAAAATTCATCGAAAATATGCATACAATATTTATCCGGACATTTGAAAAGTCATAAACATCATCATAAGAAGAAATACCAATTTTTATTTAAAATAAAGGATTACACAAGGCAGTTACTGTCTCCTTACATATCCCCTTATCACACCAGAATAGGACCTAAGTGTAAGGTGTGCTAAGGTGAGAGAATCTGAGGGAGGCTCGGCCAACATCGCACGAGTAGTAATTTCTCTCCGTTTGAACTTCTTGCGAAGGCGATCCTGTTCTAGCTTCACACGATAAAGTCCAGCTTGGGTTTGGTCCAGAGCAAAGCCCAGTGGTGCTACCTCCTTCCCATGTTCTGTTAGATGGGCTTCGATCGGTCCAAGACTACTGGGTGAGGCCATCGAATCTTCTTTCTATATTAATTAACCAAGATTACTTATATTTAGAGACAATAATCAAAACGTTTAGTTTCCACTGGTCATATTGACCAATGGTCATATAACAGTCAAAACCCAATGGTCTCATTTTAATTATACTCATGTTATCAAATGAATCATTTTTGTTGAGTATAAAAATAAAATAAAAAAAACACACAAAATTAGGAAACAAGATTTATTCAAAATTTCGGGTCATTACAATCTTCCCCCCTTAAACAATTGAATCCTCACAATTTTTAAAATTGGTTTTTGAAATTTCATTGAAATTCCCACATCATAAAATGAGTCAGTAACACTAATACTTTAAAATAAAGAAAGGGAAGTACAAAGGTCACCCGAGTTAACCCATACTAGGATTCCATGGAGGAAAACCTGGATATGGAAGAAAAACAAAGGGTCAAGTTCTGGGGGAGAGTGATAGAAAACATGATTAGGAGAAAGTTGACCACGAGAAAATCCCAAACTTATGATGTGTGTAAACGGTCTTTGATTACCTAGTAGGAAACGTAAACCAACAATATTTTTGTTTTACGTTTCTTTTCATAATTTTTAGGAATTCATTTACTATATAGAACAAAAATATAAGGAAATATTCCTACCTTCATGTAGATTTTCATCCTTTAATAAGTTTCTACCAAAACTAATATTTTCTCCAAATGATGAGCATTCAAAAATACTTGGTCTCATCAAAACACAAGAATCATCTTCTAGAGAATCACTGTAAAGACCCGTAAATTTCAAGGAAATTTGTTTCTTAATTTTATTTGGAATTTTACAAGAGTGCAGTTTCTGACGGCACCTGATTCCGAGGCCCAGTGTGCCCGGAATCAATTTCCGAAGATTGGCTCGGGTACGTTTAATGAACGGGCGAGTGAGTTTTTCTAACTTTGGAACCGGTGCCCGGAATCGAATTCTGAGGGCACCAATGAAATCGCAGTGCTGGTTTTCGCTTAGAAACGCCTCTTCCGGAGTTGCGTTTTCTCGGGTGTGGTTTTTAATTTTCGGGCTTAAAGTTAAGAAATAAAATAATTTTGCGACAACTTTATTTTATTTCACTTAAGCCACTTGGAAGCCACTTGAAGCCACTTAAAGGCAGCTTGAACTGAGTTGAACTGGATAGGATGCTATCCAGAAATATCCTACCCCCTTGGTAGGATATTTGTGAGGTGGGGCCCGCACGAGCCCCGCCGTTTCTTTCCGCTAAGAAACGCACCCGTGAAAACCCGTCTTAATGAAAGTCAACTAACGCGTTTTCTAAATTCTTAACAGACCATTTAATTGGGCGGTTTATTACGTGAATTAAATGGCCTTTTTCTTTCATTGAATTAATTCAACGAATTAATTCAATCGTTTCTTAACCTGTTTTCGTGTGTTGGCATATTAAAAAAATAAGACCAACCCAAAATCCTTGGAGAAGATTTGAGAGGATACTTGTTTCTTCTTCTCCATCGCGAAGAACGCGAAGAACGCGAAGAACGCGAAGAACGCCGAACCCAGAAATCGACGACGCTTCCGTCCGAGACGTCCTTCTCTGCCCCGATCTCCGATCACCAACCGTTGAGGTGAGTGATTTCGGGTTTCCTCACAAGGTTCCTTCCTTTTTGGTTTTAAACATAGATTTAATTATTTATAATTTAAATCTGTTGTTCTTGGTCCGTTGAGCTCGCCGACTCAACGCCGGATTCCGCGACGATGCGACGCCTCCCCGCGACGACGCGACAATCCCTCTCTTCCGCGACGGGCTTTTCCGCGAAGAACGCCCGCGCGCGACGATCAACGAGGTAGGGATTTCATAATTTTGGAATACCCCTCTTATATTCCCGTGAATGTTCTTTAAAAATTAAAGAGCCGGTTTCAAATGAACAATTTTATTTTATTAAAATTGTCGGTTCATGTGTTGACCAATTTCTCCCGTTGTTTTTTTATCTAACGCGGAGGGTGCGGGTCAAACGAACACGGCCCGACAACCCTCCGTCGTTCTTCGTGTTTTGCGGATTTGGCGGGCGACGACGGAACGTGCCGCAACGGGTGTTTGATGATCCCGCAGTAAAGAACGGAACCCGGGAGGAACAACGACGCAGACGGGAAGGAAAACGGGCCACTGGAGCGACTCCGGCGGCGGCACCCCGCGGGTGTCCAGCGCGACACCCCGCGGGTGCCGCGGGAGTGTCACGCGGGGCGGCGGCTTTCCCCCGCGTCGGCCGCTCGGCCGAGCCGAGCCGGACCGGCCATGGCCGGGCCGGGCCGGGCCAACCGGGTCGGACCCGACCCAGTTCGGGCCAACCAGGGGGGGTCGGCCCGGGTCGGCCCGGGTCGGCCCGGGCCCAGACCCCCCGTCTTCGGACAGACTTCGTTCAAATGGCCGTATCTTGAACTACGGGCCTCCAAACGACCCGCCGTCAGCGGAAACGCGAATCTTGGATCGAGACGGTCGTTTCGGTATATCACACTCAAGGTTTCGGAATACTTTGAGTTTGGCCGGGTTGGTTCGTACACGAAACCAACCGGGCCCTCGGAGCCGAAACACTCATATCTTGAGCCACGGACGCCCGATTGACGTGCCGTCAGCTTTGTTGAGTTCCTCTTTGTGAGAATGATCTTTTGGCACCCTCCGCGCGAGGTTTGGACACAGGTGGAGTACGGTTGGGTTGGTTTGTCCTTAAAAACCAACCGGGCCCCTCGAACGAAAAAGCCAATAACTCTCAGACCGGGCGTCCGATCGACGGGCCGTCTGTTGCGTTGAGTTCCTGTTGACGATGCGGAACTTTTGGATACATCAACTCTGGACTTCGTGACAGTTGATGTATCAGCCTCTCGGCTCGTGGAGCGGACCCTCCCGAATGAGCTTGCTGTGTGCGGGAACCCTAGTGCTGGCTGCGACTGCTTCCTCGACGACGACGACCGTGCTGAGATCCTCAGTGGACTGCGGCGACGACTATGCAGAGATCCTCAGCGGACTGCGACGACTACTGCACTCAGTGATCCTACGTGGATCAGTGCTACAGGTCCTGCGTGGGCCCGGTCCTGTGTGGGCCCGATCCTGTACGGATCCGATCCTGTGTGGGTCAACAGTCAGCGGTTCTGTGTGAGCCAACTCCTACAGGTCCTGCGTGGCCCCGATCCTGTGTGGGTCTGATCCTGTGTGGGTCACTGCAGAGATTAGTTACCTATCGATCCTTCGTGGGTCCGACGACTTATATGGATCAGAGATCATCTTTTCGTCATCCGAAGAAGTATACCTGTGTAAGCTGAATCTTGTGTTTCTCTCCTTTGTGGATTGTGTTGAGCTATCCTGTGTGGATTTACTGTTTACTCTCCTTTGTGGATTGTGTTGTTCTGTCCTGTGTGGGTATGAGTTTTGCTTTCCTGTGTGGACTGGGTTGTGCTAGGGCTCGGACGTTGGAGCCGATCGGGGAATTGATGACTTAGGTATATGTATGGGCATATACCTAAGCCGTGTCAGATGTTATTTCGTGATAGTATCTCTCCTTCGTGGCTTATTCTTCGTGGATTTCGGGAGACCTTCGGGGGTCTCGGGGTCCCTACTGAGTAGCTTATACTCACCCCTGCACGGGCTATGCCCGCACTTCGTGGTGTTGGTTGCAGACGACGGACATCGCTAATCATGGAGGAGGCGTGCGGAGCAGGACAGTACCTGGAGGTGGACCACTGGGCGGGACGTACTCGGAGCGGTTAGGTGGACCCGAGGAGCAGTGGAGGATATCTGTACCCACCCTTCAGGTGGGACATCCAGAGGACGGCTCGACGCTGCAGTTTTTCCTTTCAGTTGCTGTTTTTCCTTTCAGTTGTACTTTATAGTTGGGCTTGTATTTCTGGCCCCTTTTACTTTCCGCACAGCTTGTACAGTTTTTACATAGTGTTTACTTTTCCGCTTGCTTACTCTGTGGTGCTTGTTTACTTTTCAAAGGCAATGCCTTCCCTTTTTGTTGGTATTTACGCCTTGGTGCTAGTCGCCAGCCCCTGGCCTATGGAAGGCGGGCTTGGGGTAGTCACGGCACGGGCCCTGAGGACGGGTCGTGACAAATTGGTATCAGAGGCGGTCGGTTCTACCGCAGACTTTGATCTTTCTTCTATGTGAAGCAATATTTTTTAGCGTATTAAGTGTGGTTATTAGTCCAGGGAGTCCAGTGTTGGTGCGGCGGCCGACGTATCCATACACCAGGACCCTGACTTCTGGTTTCCGACTTAATGCATGAAAATATTGATTGCATGTGTGTTTCAAGTTTTCTTTGTGATTACTTGTGTCAGCTCACTAGGTATACTGTTCTGACCGTGGTGCACTTGTTTCCTTTTCAGGATGGCACGACGACAGTAGCCAGCTAGGGTTCCTAGAGTAGTGCGCGACGACAGCCCGCCGAGCGACGAGGCCTCGGTACAGGGCCCGTTGACAGCAGAGGCATCGGCGGTACCTTTACCCGCCGAGCCCCCGATGCTTCCAACACTGGCAGCTGACGACGCACGACGCCTCGGAGCTCTGCACGAGTTCCAGCGCCAGCGACCACCCAGGTTCCGTGGGGAGTCGGACCCCCAGGCAGCCGAGGACTAGCTGGAGGCGGTCGTCCGAGTTTTCAGGCTAGTGAGGACACCAGCATACCTCATGGTGATCCTCGCGGCGAGCCTACTTCACGCAGCAGCCGGACGCTGGTGGAGCCTGATGCTCCAGGTACACGATGAGGCCACCCTCATCTGGACGGACTTCGAGAGCCTCTTCCGCTCAGAGTTCGTCCCGGCCACCCTCCGTACGGTGCGCATCCAGGAGCTTCTTCAGCTGTGGCAGGGCAGCTTGACGGTCGCTCAGTACGCGGCGAGGTTCACTGACCTTTCTCGGTACTCGACAGACTTGGTACGGGACCCCTTCTTCCGGGCCCGGACCTTCGAGCAGGGTTTGAGACACGAGATCAGGGCATTGCTGATCTCCCTCAGCATCCTGACCCAGGCAGGAGTACTGGAGCGAGCCCTCCTGATCGAGAGCTTCCTGGCTGAGTCCACAGTGAGACCTACCGCAGGGCGGCAGATAGCGGAGTCTTTGGCAGCTGGTAGCCGGCGGATGACTCAGGGTTCCAGGCGGACCAGACCTTCCGGCAGGCGACCTCGGGACACTGGCTTAGCAGTGCAGGGCACCCAGCCTGGAGCCAGTCTTCCGAGAGGCAGGCAGTGCTACGAGTGCGGCGGGCGGGGCCACATGGCTCGTGACTGCCCGACCCGTCGTACCGAGGGTCAGCAGACGGTGGAGGGACCACCCAGGCAGAGGCAGAGGGTCGACCGTGGCGGTCCACAGGGAGGAGGCGGACGAGGCAGAGGAGATGGCCCAGCAGCAGGTGGTGGGAGACGCTTTGAGGCACTGCCACCACCACTACCAGGAGGCCCACCCCGACCACAGGGAGTTGGCGGGCAGAGACAGGCTCAGCTCCAGGCAGTGGAGGCCTACGACCACGGTGCGCCAGAGATGATTCGAGGTACGATCTGTGTCTATTCCACCCTTTCTGCAGTTCTGATAGACACAGGAGCGAGTCACTCTTTCATAGCCACTGCCCTTGTTCGGAGCTCGGAGATTTCTACAGAGCTGTTGGCTCGATCCTTACGGCTAGAGACTCCTACTGGAGAAGACTCGACGATTACGCACTGGTGCCGGCAGTGTGAGCTTACTCTAGGAGGCGAGAGCTTCAGCTGGGATCTTCTTGTAGCGGCGTCGAGGCCTTACGACGTCATCTTGGGAATGGATTGGTTATCTACGGTCCATGCTCAGATTGACTGCATTAGGCGCAAGGTGCGATGTGTGCGCACCGACGGGAGCAGGTTCACCTTCACCGGCGAGAAGGGAGCCTTAGCAGCACAGGATGGACTCACGCAGAGGAGAGGTCAGCCCATCACTCATCAGTTGGCTAGCCTCATCCTGGCAGCAGTTGACGTGCGGAGTCCTAGTTTTCCTGCAGTGGTGGATCAGTACGCGGACGTCTTTCCCGACGATGTTCCAGGACTACCTCCTCGCAGAGAGGTAGACTTTTATATTGACCTGTACCCCGGGACATCCCCGATATCCACTCCAGCATATCAGATGGCCCCCGCTGAGCTTCGAGAGATGTGGGTACAGTTGGAGGACTTGCAGGGCAAGGGGTTCATCCGACCCAGTGTTTCGCCCTGGGCTTCCCCGATTTTGTTCGCCAAGAAGGCGGACGGGAGCTTGCGACTGTGTGTCGATTATCGTCGCCTGAATCAGGTGACAGTGAGGAACAAGTATCCGCTACCCAGGATTGATGACCTCTTCGACCAACTCAAGGGAGCACGGTGGTTCTCGAAGATAGACCTCAGGTTAGGCTATCATCAGCTTAGAGTTCGAGACGAGGATGTGCAGAAGACGACCTTCAGGTGTCGGTATGGCCACTATGAGTTCTTGGTTATTCCTTTAGGCGTGAACAACGCTACAGCAGTGTTCATGAGCCTCATGAACAGGATCTTCCAGCCATACCTCGATCGATTTGTCGTGGTCTTCATCGACGACATTTTGGTGTACTCGACGACGGAGGTGGAGCACGCCTACCACCTGCGTGTTGTACTAGACACACTCTGAGAGCACCATCTTTATGGAAATCTCTCGAAGTGTCAGTTCTGGTTACGTGAGGTCCACTTCTTGGGGCACGTCATTTCTGAGGCGGGAGTTGCAGTGGATCCCACGATGATCGAGGAAGTGCTAGCTTGGGAGCCACCCAAGAGCGTGACAGAGGTGCGGAGTTTCTTGGGCCTTGCCGGATACTATCAGAGATTTGTGTCGGACTTCTCCAGAGTTGCGGCCCCACTCTCAGCGTTGACGAAGAAGGGGAAACCCTTCGTGTGGTCAGACAGATGTCAGCAGAGCATCTAGGAGCTGAGGCAGAGGATGACCAGCGCACCTATCTTGAGGTTCCCTGAGGAGGGAGTTAGATACGTAGTCTACTGCGATGCATCAGGGACTGGACTCGGGTGTGTCCTGATGCAGGAGCGGGCCGTGATTGCCTACGGATCACGTCAGTTGAGGCCTCATGAGCAGAACTACGCTACCCATGACTTGGAGTTGGCAGCAGTGGTCTTTGACCTGAAGACATGGCGACACTATCTGATGGGCGAGCGCTTCACAGTCTTTTCTGACCACCAGAGTCTCAGGTACATCTTCTCTCAGAAGGACCTGAACCTGAGACAGCGGCGATGGCTCAAGTTCCTCCAGGACTATGACTTTGAGATAGTCTATACTCCTGGGAAGGGGAACGTGGTGGCTGATGCCCTCAGCAGGAGGACGGGCATCCAGCTACTTGAGGAGGCGACAGAGAAGCTAGCCGCTTTGCGGATATCCTTCGTGGATAGAGACGGAGCAGCCTTACTTCAGTCTCTCACAGTATCTCCTCCACTTCTTCAGCGGGTCAGAGAGGCACAGCGTGGGGACGTTGACTGTGAGACACGGCGTGTACAGATATCCTCGGGACAGGCACCTGATGGTTTCTCCCTTGGAGAAGAGCACGATGTCCTTTTCAGAGGACGTACCTTGGTACCAGTCGCTTTACGAGAGGAGGTGCTGAGAGCGTATCACACTTCTCCTTTGGCGGTACATCCTAGAGTGGCGAAGATGTACCAGGATCTCAGACGACAGCACTGGGGGCCGGGCATGAAGAAGGTTGTGGCAGAGTTTGTTTCACGGTGCCTCACCTGCCAGCAGGTGAAGGCAGAGCATCAGGTACCAGCAGGCTTGGTACAGCCCTTGGAGGTCCCGGAGTGGAAGTGGGACGGGATATCTATGGACTTTGTGACTAGACTTCCACGCACTTCCAGAGGTCACGACTCCATTTGGGTGATTGTTGACCGACTCACCAGGTCGGCACACTTCTTACCCATCCGAGAGCAGGGCTTAGTGGAGAGCTTGGGGCGTCTCTACGTTCAGGAGATTGTACGACATCACGGTGTGCCATTGACTATCGTCTATGATCGGGATGCTCGTTTTACTTACCGGATTTGGAAGGGGTTGCAGGAGGCGTTCGGGACGTGACTACGTCTAAGCACCGTCTTTCACCCTCAGACGGATGGTCAGACGGAGAGGACTATTTAGACTCTCGAGGACATGCTCCGCGCATGTGTCCTCGACTTTGGTCACAGCTGGGAGGACCACCTACCCTTGGTAGAGTTTGCGTACAAAAACAGCTACCACTCCACCATCGGGATGGCACCCTACGAGGCGTTGTACGACAGGCCTTGCAGATCCCCTTTGTGCTGGACAGACCCTGGGGAGTCAGCACTTGTGGGACCAGAGATGGTCCGGGCCACGACAGAGAAGGTCCAGGTCATCCAGGAGCGGATGAGGACAGCACAGAACTGATATAAGTCATATGCTGACAGGAGGCGGAGGCAACTAGAGTTCGAGGATGGCGACCACGTCTTCTTGCGGGTCTCACCTCGACGTGGTTTGAGGAGATTTGACCGAGGCGGAAAGTTGTCTCCACGCTTCATCGGACACTTCCAGGTCCTCAGCAGGGTTGGCGAGGTGGCTTATCGTCTGGCTCTGCCACCTCAGTTGCACCGGGTGCACGACGTCTTCCACGTATCCCAGCTGAGGAGATATGTGCACGACCCGACACACATCATTGACTATGGGGAGCTAGACGTGGATGATGGAGCGACTTTTGCGGAGGTCCCATTGGAGATAGAGGATCGACAAGAGCGGGTCCTACATGGGCGATCGATTCCTCTTGTGCGCATCAGATGGCAGCACGGGAACCTCCAGGAGAGCACTTGGGAGAGGGAGGCTCAGATGCGTGCTCAGTACCCACATTTGTTTCCCTAGTTTTTGATGTATCTTTACGGGGACGTAATGATCTGAGGTGGGAGTAATTTAAAGACCCATAAATTTCAAGGAATTTTTTTTCTTAATTTTCTTTAGAATTTTAAAAGAGAGCAATTTCTGACGGCACCTGATTCCGAGGCCCGGTGTGCCTGGAATCATTTTCCGAAGATTGGCTCGGGTACGTTCAGTGAACGGGCGAGCGAGTTTTTCTAACTTTGGAACCGGTGCCCGGAATCGATATCTGAGGGCACCAATGAAATCGCAGCGCCGGTTTTCGCTTAGAAACGCCTCTTCCGGAGTTGCGTTTACTCGGGTGTGGTTTTTAATTTTCGGGCTTAAAGTTAAGAAATAAAATAATTTTGCTACAACTTTATTTTATTTCACTTAAGCCACATGGAAGCCACTTGAAGCCACTTAATGGCGGCTTGAACTGAGTTGAACTGGATAGGATGCTATCCAGAAATATCCTACCCCCTTGGTAGGATATTTGTGAGTTGGGGCCCGCACGAGCCCCGCCGTTTCTTTCCGCTAAGAAACGCACCCGTGAAAACCCGTCTTAATGAAAGTTAACTGACGCGTTTTCTAAATTCTTAACAGACCATTTAATTGGGCGGTTTATTACGTGAATTAAATGGCCTGTTTCTTTCGTTGAATTAATTCAACGAATTAATTCAATCGTTTCTTAACCTGTTTTCGTGTGTTGGCATATTAATAAAATAAGACCAACCCAAAATCTTTGGAGAAGATTTGAGAGGATACTTGTTTCTTCTTCTCCCTCGCGAAGAACGCGAAGAACGCGAAGAACGCGAAGAACGCCGAACCCTGAAATCGACGACGCTTCCGTCCGAGACGTCCTTCTCCGCCCTGATCTCCGATCACCGACCGTTGAGGTGAGTGATTTTGGGTTTCCTCACAAGGTTCCTTCCTTTTTGGTTTTAAACACAGATTTAATTATTTATAATTTAAATCTGTTGTTCTTGGTCCATTGAGCTCGCCGACTCAACGCCGGATTCCGCGACGACGCGACGCCTCCCCGTGACGACGCGACGATCCCTCTCTTCCGCGACGAGCTTTTCCGCAAAGAACGCCCGCGCGCGACGATCAACGAGGTAGGTATTTTATAATTTTGGAATACCCCTCTTATATTCCTGTGAACATTCTTTAAAAATTAAAGAGCCGGTTTCAAATGAACAATTTTATTTTATTAAAATTGTCGGTTCATGTGTTGAACAATTTCTCCCGTTGTTTTTTATCTAACGCAGAGGGTGCGGGTCAAACAAACACGGCCCGACAACCCTCCGTCGTTCTTCGTGTTTTGTGGATTTGGCGGGCGATGAGGGAACGTGCCGCAACGGGTGTTTGATGATCCCGCAGTAAAGAACGGAACCCGGGAGGAACAACGGCGCAGACGAGAAGGAAAACGGGCCACCGGAGCGACTCTGGCAGCCCGCGGAAGCCGGTGGTGGCGCGGGTCGCCGGCGCGGCGGCGCCGGCGGCCGGAGGCGGCAACACCCCGCGGGTGTCCAGCGCGACACCCCGCGGGTGTCCGGGGCGACACCCCGCGGGTGCCGCGGGAGTGTCACGCGGGGCGGCGGCTTTCCCCCGCGTCGGCTGCTCGGCCGCTCGGCCGAGCCGAGCCGGACCGGCCCAGGCCGGGCCGGGCCGGGCCAACCGGGTCGGACCCGACCCGGTTCGGGCCAACCAGGGGGGTCGGGCCGGGTCGGCCCAAGCCCGGACCCCCCGTCTTCGGACAGACTTCGTTCAAATGGCCGTATCATGAACTACGGGCCTCCAAACGACCCACCGTCAGTGGAAACGCGATCCTTGGATCGAGACGGGTGTTTCGGTATATCGCACTCAAGGTGTCGGAATACTTTTAGTTCGGCCGGGTTGGTTCGTACACGAAACCAATCGGGCCCTCGGAGCGGAAACGCTCATATCATGAGCCACGGACGTCTGATTGACGTGCCGTCAGCTTTGTTGAGTTCCTCTTTGTGAGACGGATCTTTTGGCACCCTTCGCCCGAGGTTTGGACGCAGGGGGAGTACGGTTGGGTTGGTTTGTCCTTAAAAACCAACCGGGCCCCTGGGACAAAAAAGCCAATAACTCTCAGACCGGGCGTCCGATCGACGCGCCGTCTGTTGCGTTGAGTTCCTATTGACGATGCGAAACTTTTGGATACATCAACTCTGGACTTCGTGACAGTTGATGTATCAGCCTCTCGGCTCGTGGAGCAGACCCTCCCGAATGAGCTTGCTGTGTGCGGGAACCCTAGTGCTGGCTGCGACTGCTTCCTCGACGACGACGACCGTGCAGATATCCTCAGTGGACTGCGGCGACGACTGTGCAGAGATCCTCAGCGGACTGCGACGACTACTGCACTCAACGATCCTACATGGATTAGTGCTACAGGTCCTGCGTGGGCCCGGTCCTGTGTGGGCCCGATCCTGTACGGATCCGATCCTGTGTGGGTCAACACTCAGCGGTTCTGTGTGAGCCAACTCCTACAAGTCCTGCATGGCCCCGATCCTGTGTGGGTCCGATCCTGTGTGGGTCACTGCAGAGATTAGTTACCTATCGATCCTTCGTGGGTCCGACGACTTATATGGATCAGAGATCATCTTTTCGTCATCCGAAGAAGTATACCTGTGTGAGCTGAATCATGTGTTTCTCTCCTTTGTGGATTGTGTTGAGCTATCCTGTGTGGATTTACTGTTTACTCTCCTTTGTGGATTTTGTTGTTCTATCCTGCATGGGTATGCGTTTTTCTTTCCTGTGTGGACTGGGTTGTGCTAGGGCTCGAACGTTGGATCCGATCGGTGAATTGATGACTTAGGTATATGTATGGGCATATACCTAAGCCGTGTCAGATGTTACTTCGTGATTGTATCTCTCCTTCGTGGCTTATCCTTTGTGGATTTCAGGAGACCTTCGGGGGTCTCGGGGTCCCTACTGAGTAGCTTATACTCACCACGGCACGGGCTATGCCCGCACTTCGTGGTGTTGGTTGCAGACGATGGACAACGCTGATCGTGGAGGAGGCGTGCGGAGCAGGACAGTACCTGGAGGTGGACCACTGGGCGGGACGTACTCGGAGCGGTTAGGTGGACCCAAGGAACAGTGGAGGCTATCTGTACCCACCCTTCAGGTGGGAATTCCAGAGGATGGCTCGACGCTGCAGTTTTTCCTTTCAGTTGTTGTTTTTCCTTTCAGTTGTACTTTACAGTTGGGCTTGTATTTCCGGCCCCTTTTACTTTCAGCACAGCTTGTACAGTTTTTACTTAGTGTTTACTTTTCCGCTTGCTTACTCTGTGGTGCTTGTTTACTTTTCAAAGGCAATGCCTTCCCTTTTTGTTGGGATTTACGCCTTGGTGCTAGTCGCCAGCCCCTGGCCTATGGAAGGCGGGATTGGGGTAGTCACGGCACGGGACCCGAGGACGGGTCGTGACAATCACATAAACCACAAAAGATTAACTATCTATTTCTTCTATCATTAAACATTATCCCAAAAACAGAAAGGTTAAGGTAAAACAACTCTTCAAAAAGAAGGAATCCCTTAGGAATGGACACTACTTTTAAACCTTCAAAGTTCCATGGTACTACTCAAAGTTCATCATAGAACATTCCATAAATAATGGTCCTTAAAATTCCTCAAAATAAACCAAACTAAGATTGAAACCCAAATACAAGCAGGATTTCATAACATTGTCTTCCAAAATAAACATCATTGTTCATCTCCAAACAACATCAACCACTCCTAACATCTTATAACAAAAGTAGCTAACCTAAACATATTTTATCCAAGATAGGTTAATCATTCCCATAAGTAACCTAAATTACTATATGTCCACCTTAAATTCATCAATTCTTCAAAATATAAGTCAACCTTACTCCTCAATGAAAATACCGTAGTAATCTATTTACCTCGATCATATAGGGTCCCCAAAATAGTGAACGTCTTCCAAAATAATAATCATCTTTTAATACCCTAATCATATCTGTCATATTAATACGGAAATCGTCGCATTTCCTATCACATTGGTTGTTGGGACATGTTCTTCCATTTCCCACCATTAACTAAGAAAAGAAAGTATAATTAAGGGCTTAAATACTTAGCCAATAATCATGAAAAGGAACTTAAAGCATATAAGGATAACTTGTAGAAGAAAAGTATACCCTAACTTGTGATCCCCTAGGTTCCCATATAGGTTATCCATGATCATATATTCTTATGTGAATCTTTATTTTATTTTATCTTTGTTCCTTTAACAATGGTTCATACTAAGCTTATGAATTTACCAAAACATATCCCCCGGGAGTGTCGTAACCAAGAGTGCATCAAGGCCCGTTTTCGTGTACCAGTTCCCGTTTGATTCTAGCTCAAAGTAGTGTTTTCGGGTTTTACCCCTATGTACATCTATGCTAGAGCCACCTCTACCTGCTCGTATCCAGATTGGGATGTATTTACTTGGCAACCCATTACTCCATACTCACCAAAATACCAGGAGGATTTCCTATATATAAACTTTTCTATAGGCTTCTTCCTAAAGTTTTCATATCCTAATTTCCACAAATAACTAAACAATACTTTGATACCAACTATAGCATCCCACCTTTTTATAACATAAACATTCATTACATTACACAAAGCTGAGGATCTTTAAGGTTTAGTGTCTTGGAAACCAGGAACATAATACATGAAAACAACATAAAAAATTCTTCTTAAACACTTAAAAATATTCTCCTTAAGTTCATCCTAGGTTCATTACTGCATCTCATAACCTAGGGACATACATCAAAAGAAAGGGTGAGCAGAAGGCCCAGTAAGGGAACAAGAGAAACATTTAACATGTGAACTTGAGATACATCAACTATGTCATGAAAAATAACTTTAAGGCATGAGAAGTAAATCATGTGGCATATCATAATAAAAATAACATTTTTCACAACATTAAGATGTGGATACATCATTTAAAATAGACAATCATGAACATATGACCAAGTTCCATCCCCAAGATGTCATTTGAAAATTACCAAGGTTATTCATCAAGATATCGTGCAAATTTGTAATCTCTAGTGGTTACATCGTTACCCAATGCATTGGATCTCTATCAAAGCACACCCTTAAATATTCCTTTGTTATCATGTGAGACACATATATCATCATCAAACATTTAATAAATAACTCATATAGCATAAAATAAATGGGTTTCATTTTATAATCATAACATTTTTAGAAAAAAACTGCTTTAAATACATGATCTTTACGTCACTTTAAACCCACGGAAGGGGAGAGCAGGTCTCATGTATGTAAATCCCAGAATTTAAAATATAAAATTTTGATATATATGTGAATACCCCTGTAGAAATAAGTGCATTGAGTATTCACTTTATAACATAAAATAATTTTGAGAAAAGAGAGAGGCATTTTGAGGCGAAAATTCTGCAGCATAACGGCTATGTTTTGGGTTTTTAGAAAACATTGAAAAGAGAGGGGACATGGGTAAAACATTCATAAATGACCCATAAAACAGTAGAGAGACAGAATAAGAAAAATATATAAACATGGTAATGAAATTTTAAGGACATACCATTTGAAATGAAAAACATGGAAGGAAGACAAAAATTAGATTTCTCTTATGAAAGTTCGGCAGCCTAACGACGTTACTTAAACTTCAACAAAAATGATTTGAAAAGATAAAATAGGGTCTCTCATTATGTGAACATAAGAGTTCAGTATGATAGATATAGAGATAATACCCCAACATAATTAAAAATGAGCTTGAAAGACTTGACATGAAAGTAGAACATTGAAAAGAATGAGAAGGGTGAAAGAATCCCTTAAAAATTCGGCAACCTAACGGCGTTACTTAAACTTCAACTAAAATGAATTGACGGGATCAAATAGGGTCTCTCATAATATGAAAATAAAAGTTAAATATGAAAGATATAGAGATCATACCCCAAAATAATAAAAATGAACTTCATAGGCTTGACATGAAAGTAGAACATTGAAAAAATGAGAAAGGTGAAATAATCCCTTAAAAATTTGGCAGCCTAACGGCGCCACATAAACATTCATAAAACGAAATGATGAGAGTAAGAGGGGGTCTCTCATCATATAAACATAAAAAGTACAGAATAATGAAGATAAAATAACATCCTCCAACATAAGAACATGGAGCATAAAAGGAATGACATAAAAGAGATTACTTGAAAAGAAAGAGAGAGGTCGGATCCCTTACCTTAAAACGTAACTCTTAAAACTCAATGTTTTGGACCTTGAGGGCTTGGGGGAACCTTGGGAGGACTCCATGAGAGGTAAAGAGACCATAAATTCATTGAAAATTATTTTGGGGTCCAAAGGATGAGAGAATGGCAGGGTATTTATAGGGAAAGTGATGGGACAAGACATTAATGGCCAAGGGACACCTCATAAGTGGGTTTCTCAAAACCATGTGCTCTCCCAAGATATTTCCCATGAAGTTAGGCCACATGGGGCCCCCAATACAATAATTCATCACCTTTGGTCGGAAAACCCATAAAATATCTCATGAAATCATCATGACACCGTTATGATTTCATTTAACATACCGAAACCCTAAAACTGTATTTTTACTATTCACTAAAAATTCAACTTTCTTAGAAAAATCCCAAATTTTCACCTTAACCAAATATCAATGCTCTAATTTCGAAAATGAACTGAATTTTATAAAAATATTTTTCGAAATATATTTAATTTATTTTTTAAATAAATGCACTATTCACCGAAAATTCATTTTTTCAGAAAAAACCCCAAAATTTACCTTAACATAATATCGATGCTTTGAGTTCAAAAATGAAATCCATTTTATAAAAATAATTTTCTATTTATTTTTAAGTTAATTTTTAATTAAAAAACACTATTCACTCGAAAAAACTAATACTTGAATAATAATTTATGAAATCGTTATTTAACCATTTTATTGAATCACATTACTTAATCAAGGTGCCTAGATTATATTAATACTTTCTTTATGTGAGATTACTAATCAATTTGGTCACATTACTAATCCTAAGCATAAAATTACTATTCATAATTTACTATTCATCAAAAATTAAGTTGATCTTATTAGACTCTAAATTTCGTACTGAACATAATTGTAGAAGACCATTTTTTAAAAATCATTACACATTTTTAATTATTTAAGGTTTACATAAAGATTTTTTAAAATATCCTTTCTCTAAAATTCACTGAAAATATGCATACTATATTTATCCGGACATTTGAAAAGTCATAAACATCATCATAAGAAGAAATCCCAATTTTTATTTAAAACAAAGGATTACACAAGGTAGTTACGGTCTCCTTACATAGCCCCTTATCACACCAGCATAGGACCTAAGTGTAAGGTGTGCTAAGGTGATAGAATCCGAGGGAGGCTCGTCCAACATCGCACTAGTAGTAATTTCTACCAGTTTGAACTTCTCGCGAAAGCGATCCCGTTCTAGCTTCACACGATGAATTTCAGCTTGGGTTTGATCCAGATCAAAGCCCAGTGGTGCTACCTCCTTCCCAAGTTCTGTTAGATTTGCTTCGATCGGTCCAAGACTACTGGGTGAGGCCATCGAATCTTCTTTCTATATTAATTAACCAAGATTACTTGTATTTAGATACAATAATCAAATATTTAGTTTACAGCGGTCATATTGACCAATGGTCATATAACAGTCAAAACCCAACAGTCTCATTTTAATTATACTCATGTTATCAAATGAAACATTTTTGTTGCGTATAAAAATAAAATAAAAAATACACAAAATTAGGAAACAAGATTTATTCAAAACTTCGGGTCGTTACACGAATAATTACGGATCTCCATAACCACTCATGGACATCGAAGGTCGAAGGACATCGACTCGTGGACACCTTTGTACGACTATGCATACCATGCCCTCAGAGGCTCTGCATAATGATAGCCCCTGGCTCGTCCATCAAAGGATAGATTTCCCCAGGTGATACTCTTCCTATCTCCATACGCTTACAGGCCCCAGTGCCCCCATGTCATATCTCCCGATCTGAAAATTTATGGAGCAGTGGTTTATAAGTTCATTCCTCACCCGCATCCAAGTGTTGTTGGGGCACCCCTACCCGATGAGCCTCTGTATCCGCCCGCGGTTTACACGAAACTTTGCATCTACAAGCATCAACCCAGAACTGGGATACTCTGACTCAGCGGGCAACTACTGTGAAGATGTCTCTTTTGTGCTCGAGACACCATTATCCCCATGTGCCGAACTCTGTGTTATGAGAAATCCCAGATTTTCATAATCATTCATGGCCATCGGGAGTGGAAAGTTATCGACCCGTGGACACCTTTGTACGACTATACATACCATGCCCTCAGCGGCTCTACATAATGATAGCCCCTGGCTCATCCATCAAAGAAAAGATTTCCTCAGGTGATAACCTTCCTAGACCTGTACGCTAAACGGCCTCAGAACCCCCATATCATCTCTCCTAATCCAGGAAACCCTAGAGTTACAGTTTACACCTTCTTTCCAACACACTTGTTCAGAGCATGCCGGAGCATCCTAACTCAATTTCCCTCCGAGTGATTGTAGCAATAGTCACCCAATGGTCCGAGCTCTATGACCGTTAAAATAAGAGTACTTCGTCTTTACCACATGAAATTAAACTGCACGGAATGTAGGAAAATTTCCCTCGTCCTTACCGCATGATGTTAAAATGCACGGACTCCGTTTTTACCGCATTACGTCAAACTACAACGGCCAAACTCGTCAGCAGTCCAGCCAGGGATAGGGGTTTTCCTCCCCCCATCAGTGCAAGGGTCAGACCTCCACAAACTACCACCTCACATCAGTGTGGGGAGGGATGACTTCACCCGTTCCCAGAAATTTATCCAGGACGTTTCTCCCGTGTCCAGGCATCCTCTTTTCATAAACCATACTATGCACCCAGAAAGAGTCAAACACTTGTAAGCCACCCCTAGTGGTCCCGAATCTCAACTTCCCTGAAGCTTCTCAACTATCGTAAGAATAAAATCATTGACCTAAGTAAACCTTTGAATGACTATGCATCTCATGCCCTAAGCGTCTATGCATATTGATCTCCCCTGGCTCATCTACCAATGGAAAGATTTATTTAGGCAATGCCTCTCTTCGTACGCTTGCTGGCCTCTGAGCCCCCATATCCATTCAGAAACCCTCTGAGCTGCAGCTTACTATCCCCTTTCACAACCCTGCCTGAATATGGTGGAACGTCTTTGACAATATTACCAAGGGCCAGGAGAATCTATTCCATTCTAGATGATGTCCTAACTACATGACTATAAACTGCACTAAGCCCCAACCATCCATTACGCTAGATAAATGCGTAGGACAGGAACCGTGTTTACACACTCCTGATTGATACCGATGTTCTCAAAACCTTTCAGACGTCACATACCCTTTCCAATCCACCCCTGGTGGTTTTCATAATTCTCCAAGCCACCCATGGTGGTTTCCATAAGCCGGACATTCATGAAGTCCTATGGCCATCAGAAATGGAGATTCATTAACTTAAGGACACCTTTGCATGACTATGCATACCATGACCTCAGCAGCTCTGCATATTGATCTCCCCTGGCTTGTCTACCAAAGGCAATATTTCCTTAGGCGATGCTCATCCCACCTCTGCACACCGATACGGCTCCCATGCCTTGAGACATGCCCTTCGTGTCGTTCAAATCTAAATACACTCCCTCCACATGCGTCTGATGGACACCAAGACATATTTTAATCAACCAAACCTCATTGGGGCCCTTGCCCCACTATATTTGGTCAAATTTGTTCAACCTAAACCATCAATAATGATAGTCTTGACTGCGGGACTTTAAACCACTCCCAAAATAGGCACAAATCCTGTTAGTCCGAAAACCCGAAAAGGGAGACCTAATAAAAAGTCGAGCCATACCCGCTGGGTTCACACTAAATATGCCCAAGAAAAATTAGGGCATTAAAATAAAAGACAAAAAATTTTGTGAGGTTTTTCTACAGAACCCTAGCAATAGTCAAACTATGCTCGGTGGACCCCATGGTCCATGAAAACTTTAGAGTTTGTTTTACTGAGTTATGATTAATTCTGATACAGTGAGTTGTTATTTACACAACAATTGTTCTAGTAACAATCAAATTTTAGAGCGATAAGTGATTGACGGAGATTATATTCCGTTCAAACAAAAAGGGAGGACGTCCACAACCTGGGATCTCTCCCTCACAAAATAAAGATTGGTAAGTAAAATAGAGAGTACAATAATGGCTCTGATAGTCATAAAGGATCCTAACTCGCTCTCTCGACCAGATCAGCGACCGTGCGGCGGAGGTCATTGCATGTCTGCTCCAGCACGACCTTCTCCCTGGCCTTAACCTCGGCCCCCAAACGAGTATGCTCCACTGTTGTTTGGAGATAGTTGATCCCTTTTCTGGTGGATTCATGGTGACCAGTCATAGTTGAAAATTGATCCCTCAGCATCACTGCCCATTATTCACATTCATGCAACTCGGAAGATAGGACGACCGCCTGATCTCGAGAGCTCACCTCATGTGTTATCAGTTGATAGAGCTTTATCATGGCTCCCTCTAAGGCTCGAGTCCCACAATGAGAGGCAGTGACGTGAGAAAGTTTGTTCTCACTAGTATCAACTTCCTCAAGGGAAATGACAACCTAGTAGGCGAGAAAATGAAACTGCCGATAGTCAAATCCACCCGACCCCAAACACATGAAGAGTTATCAGAGTGCTTCAGTTTTATTTGCCTTTTCATCCAGGGGAGTTTTGCTGACAATATCTCGAATCCTGGGCCAATACCACCTACACACTTCTCAGTGATCCACCATGACATGAGGATCTTTGGTATCCTCACTAGACGGCATGAGAATGAAGTCTAGCATTGCGACCAGCGCAGGCATGTGCACGCTAGACGACGGTTCTGAAGCTGGAAGACCTAGAGTTTCTAACCCCAGTTCGGGCTTGGGAGTCAAGTTTCTAAGACCGGTATCGGTCATCAAAACATCAAGAATTGTCTCGATGGTACCCAAAGCCATAGGGTCATCCTCAGCCACATCTAATAAGGTTGTTTCCGTTTGAACTTTGTCCGTAGAGGGGATGTGAGGGGAAAATCTCCTGAGTCGCTTTGACTGACGAGCCATCAGTCGATCCTCCCTCAGAAACGATGAGGATGGTGCGGTAGGCATTGAAACCGGAATGACTCTTGACTTGGGAACCTACTGGATAGCCTTCCCCAGGATCCCATTGGGGTAATGTTTTACCCATATCCTTGCATACTCCAAGGATAGGCTGGCAGCCGCTCCCATACCAGGCAAGAGAATGATTGTATCAAATCCCTCCCGCGTTTGCATCAACCACCATTGACGGAGAGTGGATGGGTGCAGTCCTCGAGCCTGGGGATGAGGAAGGGAAACTTGGAGTTTCATACACCCAAACTGACAGGAAAAACAATGTGGGGCATACAACTTGCATAGAGAAACACCGTTAATCTGCGCAGACAAGAACCTGTCCCGTAGTGAAATCATGTAAAAATGTTCTTCAAGGATCCCCCTATGGTTGTAAACCATGACGCTAGAAGGGGTGGGGTGGGTATTGAATGAAAACTGGGAAAAATCACTCAGAAGCTCAATTACTTCATCAGAACTGAGGAGCTTTAGACGAACCCCAGCTCTATCAAGCAGGGTAGGCCGAAAAGTAGGATGCGGGAAGACCGTGTTATGACAATACTCATAACAGTGGCAATTATTCTCTATCCAGCCGTATAAGAACTGAAATGGCCCACTCAAACGGTAGGGTGACCCGACCTCCTGCATGTGACTCAGCAGTTCGTAAATACGAGCCAAAGTGGGCATGGCTAAGTTCACCGGGCAGCCCTCTTCCAACTCGACTGTCATCATCAAGGCACAAGATCTGATGCCCGGGTTGATATCTAGAGAAGGGAATATCCACCCACTCAGAAACATAGCAAACAAACCTACCAGCCGGAGCATAGGCGGCACACCGGGGCGCACCTCGTAACCCCATGAAAGGTAGTCTCCCACCTCCAGAACCGCCTAGTAGAAACTTGGGGTGGTTCGTGACTGTTTAGAAGGATGATTCTTGGGACACTTGATCTTTGGCACAGGACCAGTGGTGTTCATAAATAACCCTATCTAGGAGCTATAGTGAATAAGAGAGCAGGAACACAAGGCCTGGCCCAGTGATTGCTCTGCCATAACCAGTAGATCCATCGCCAATGAAGGCACTTGTTCGACGTCATCCCACACACTAGGAGTGGGCAGGAACTCTTCATACATATCACCAATAATCGGGAGCCCTCCCAATTGATAGATGTCCCATGGACTAATTCCAACTTCTCCATGGGAAAGGTGGAATGTATTAGTGCTTGAACACCAAGGACTGAGAAGGTCAGGCAGGATTAAGGATGGTGGGTAAACAACAAACTAGGAGGCCCATACTACGGAGTACAAATTGACTACTTCCAATGACTCGGGAGATTCCCGGCAATGTTGATGGACCCAGAAGTCCCAGGCCCAGTCATTTGAGAAGAGCCCGTCAGACCGAAGATCCCACCTAAGAATCCACCCTACATTAGGATCCATTCAAGAAAGTTTGATAATAGAAGGCTAATTCATGAAGAAAACTTCTTGATAAAAGTCTTGTGTGTACTGATCACTTTGGGTCCAGATAGAGCCTCTCAAAATGAAGGTATCCTTCAGATCAGGATCAGATATCATCTCCCCCAATGGGGTTACACTCTCTTGAACACACTTTGGTATCACTTCCAAGAAAGGAGATGGAAGACACAAGAAATTAGGGAAGATAGGGACGTCATCCTGAAGACCAAATCTATAAAGTGAAAGCTTATTTGACGGTGGATAACCCAGGAGGTCAGGAGAGAGTAAGTCTTTCAAGACACCATCGTCAGGAATGATGGACTAACTAGGGTCCTTTTTGATGTTTTCCGCTCTGTGAATCATGGCTATACGTCTCCCTGAACCAATTGAGAGAGGCCCAACAGCGGGCTTAGTCGCAGGACGAGGAGGAACCATATTTATCTTCTCCCTGCGCCATGAAATCATGCAAATGGTTAGTCCAAAATAATAAAACTTGGACAAAATACCAAGTATTTGTAAAGTTTTCTATCCAAGACTCATAATGAAATCTGAAAGGTGGCCTCATAGGTTTGTTCATGATTACAGCATCCCATGAACCAACCTTACGTGGAATGCATCCGCGGTACCTTGGCCTGTAGAGCGTTGGCCAGAAAACCGCGAACCAGGCTGCCTCGCGGAACCTCAGCTCCGAGCATTAAGAATTTAAGTTTAGACTTAATGTTTGTTTTTCAAAGTTTGGATCACTCTGGTCCGTGGACCATTTAAAACCATGATGTGAGTTCCTCCACGGCCTGTCATGACTTAATTTTTAATTAATTAAAAGTATTGGTTCTTGGTTGGGAGATTGGTCCGCGGGTGAAGGCGACCGCGAAGGAGGAATGGTTTGTGGAAGTGGTAGCCGGTTTGCAGATGAAGAATCTCATGAAGGAATGATCTTGCACAGATAGAAATGCTAGAAGCTCTGGTTTTGCAAAGAATCTGGTAAAGGAAAAATGAAGGGCCCCCCATATTTATAAGCGTGGTCCCCCACCGGGTCCACTCCCCTACCGCAAACCATCCAAGTTTCAGGTCAACTCTACATCGGAATAGCCTCATCTTCATTCCGATCGGACCCCATTCCGATGGGGGGAATCTGTAGGGTCCTGAAAAAAATCTGCAAATGAAGATAATAATCCCCTTCATTCGAGAGAGGATTTTTAACCAATTCCCTTCAACGAATTGGGAAAAGGAAGGAGGCCAATACTCAAAATTGGAAAAGGACCAACCGGTCCGCGAAACGGCCCGAGTGTTTCGCGGCTAGTTCAGCGAACCATTCCCCTCCGCGGACTAGCCTCGTTCACAAGATGGAGGTGGAGATCCTCTGCAGGTGCGAAGCAGGAAAAGAGCCGAGCCGATCCACCGTCACGAACCTCCCTAGCTGCGAACTGCGTCGACCGGCCCAAGCCGCATCTGCTGTCGTTCGCGGAATAGAGGCGGAACTCTCTGCAGCCACGAAGCACTCTCCGAGCTCGTTTCATTCGCGGGGGAGATCGTTTGGTTCGTATTGGAGATGCGCTCAATGCCCCCCATGAGTTGCGAATTGACCGAGTCATCCGTGAATTGGGTTTTCGGTCATGGGCCTCCGCAAAAGGTGTTTCATTACCATAGATACATCCTTTTCCCCACTCTATAAAAGGAGATTGAGGGGAAGAGAAGGAGGAGGACTCGGAGAAGATCAATCAGATTTGGGTGGAAGGATTTCTAAGGAAGTCTTAGGATTTCGGAAGTTCCAGTTTGTGAACCAGAGCATGTATGAACCTTGGAACAAACTAATAAGGAACCAAAAATGCATAATAACTTTGTAAACCACGAACCTAAAATAACAAAGAAGAGGAAACTGCAAACCATGGTCCCTCTGCGGATGCACTCCCCACAGACCAGGGAGTTTATGCCTCTTTTTCAATCCATCGCACCGTGTAGCACCCTCCTATGTGGGCGAAGCCCCGACCGACGAGCCTCCGGCCGGCGCCGCCCATGGCCGCCGCTGCCCACATGGAAACCTCTGTGGACCACCCGGGTTCGCGGATTGAACCCAAAGCCGTGACCCACCTTGGTTCTTGGGATTCCCATCAGTCTGCGGACCACCCTGGTTTGCGGACAGCTTATCCAACTGCGTAGCACTTCCCTACGCGAATGGTGCCACCACCCATACCCATGTGTGGCCAACCAAATTCTTTGGAGTTCCCATTCCCCAAGCCTCATAAAATCCTTCCGATCTGGCCTGATCCTATGTGACTCCCTCACTGGACTACTCATCAGCCCCGAGCTGAGGCCTCCACCAGAGCCACCGGATCCGTGTGGTGTAACCCTCAGGTGCATCAGTGCGCCATTTTGAGTTCACATACCCATGGTAAGCAGGGGCTAAGGGGTTTCCCCGACCCTTGAGCAGATTCCCAAAGCATTACTGGGTTCAAATTCCCATGGTAATGTGGAGTATGAGCTCGGGAGTCCCCTTTCTGACCCTCCACTTGTTGGGGCTGGGGTACTTCTCCCTTATTCAGAGGGTAGTAAAATACCCATCAGAAGGAATCCCCCAGGAACTTCGGTACTTCCCCCAAGAACAAGATAGGTGACAGGCACAGGAGCACCTCTTTCCCTCTCCCATTCCGCTTTGTCTCCATGGGTGTTCATCTCGGAGTAAGCCCCGGCCATATGGGCCACTCCATGTGTAAGACCCACTCCACTTCTTATAGACGCACCTTTCGCGATGTGAACGTCTGGTCCCTGCCGCCTATTGTTTCTCACACCGAGCATGACTCACGTGGGCTTAGAGTAAGCATCGACCATGACATCCTCTTATGGGCTGCCTCAGAGCGTAAACCCCACTCATCTGAACTACATGGACTTTTATCCCTGCATCCTAGGCAGGGTACGTAGGAAGCCTCCTAGGAGGTTCAAGCCCGATCACTGTCGGACCCTCAAGGTTTATTATCCCTCGGATCCATCTTCATGTCAGTTCTCCAACACCCCAATCTGAACTATGTGGAATTTGATCCCTGTCTTCTAGACAGGGTACATAGGAAGCCTCCCAGCGGTTCAAGCATAAAAACCATCTAATCCGACTATCTTCACATCAGTTCACTGCACAAACCCTGGTGCCGCCTCAATGAGTCCAGACTCCTCAGGGTCATTAATCCAATGAGGGATGGTAAACCTCGGGCATAAATAATTCTGAATCCCTGCGTCCAGCTGATCATTTCCAACCAAGAGAAATCTGTGGATACTATGCTTGGGTATAAACCAAAGATTTTCGAACATATGAATACATCTTAAATCTATAAGAGAGTCCTGGAACATGCAATAATTCCCCCCAAAAGGGTGTGATGAGCCCGACTTCCCATCCTCTTGACCAAAGTGAGTTCTTAAGCATTGTTGGTCAAACTACCTCGAAAACGCCTGCCTTTGGAAAGCAGGTCCATGTTTTACTGGATATAGAATCATTGGGTGTTTTGAGGTGGAAAACGGTGCACTCAATATGAGTGATGAAGTAGAACTCAACCTTCTCTAATCAATTATCGGGTAGCGCATGTTTCTTCCCCCCGACCCTATAGTGCACCTCCGAGATAGCTTCATTGTCATATTTTTTCCTATGTTTGACATAAGATGACTTATCTAACAATACTCATATCTTTCTTAGGCCTCTCTTTATGGGTTTTCAACCTATTTTTTTTTTATATTTTCAATTTCAACTGATCAAATTTTCCAAAATCATGAGGAATACATGTCTAGATACCTGAAACACAACTCGTACCCAAGGTACCCTTTGTGGGTTTTCATCCTAGAAAGAATTGTGTCTATTTAATTAGGAATTTAAGGTCATACAAGATGAATTAATGTAACTTATGTTTTAGGTCGAACAGCTTTGACCATGATTTATGGGGTTAATGACCCAAGTAGGACTTTAAGGCCAAGAATGCTCAATCACATTCCAGATATGAGGAGATAAATTTTTAAATCATGGTACATTAATTTTCATATCTGAAGAGATAAAATAGGAAAAGAAAGAAAGGAATGGTCGTATACCATGTTCCAAAAGAGAATTCCATTTCGATGTTGTTGAGGCTTATAGAGACTAGTGGATTTTACCTTGGGGGAAAAATGCTTTTGATTAACAGGTCATATTTGGAGGTGAATTATGAAAACCTATGTTTAAGGTATATTATGTATAGTGAAAACAAAGGTTTCCTTTAGATTTGGATGATCATATCACCTTTGAAAATGGGAGGTTCATGATAGTTTGAGTTTCATGAATCCATTATGTGTGGTTTGTGAAAGGAATGCATCTAGGGATGAAGGAAAATTTTAAATTGGTATTGTACATGGATGAGGGAGATATATTATACTCCAATCATGTGTTCATAAATGAATGAACTCATGCTGGAATTCCTATAACATATTAAGAACATGTGTAAGAGGGAGTCAGTATCAATTTTTTCTATGGTGGTGGGGCTAGAATGGTAGATCCAGGGGTCACTATATATCTATTTGGAATAATAATCAAGTAAAACATTGTTATAGGATAAAATTTACCTATGTAGATCTAGCTAATATGTGAAGAAGGACTACATTGAGGAATCCACTCTAAATAGTTTAAGGTCATGAAAGGTGGACCGATCTTGTGGTGTTGACACCATTGCATAGACCACATGGTTTTTGCAGCATTGGATTATAGACATGTGGGATGTGAGGGAGGTCATAAATAAATATCCTCAATTTCTCATATCCAGAGGAGTGGGATGGGAAATCCAGGTAAGGTATGACTATGGACCATGTTAAAAAATAAATATCTATTAATATGTTTTAAAAGCATACAAAGATAAAATACTTTTCCCTTGGGGATGAAAATTCATTTGATTGATAGGCCCTATTTAGAGGTGTATTATGAATATATGTTTCTGATGCATATTATTCATAGTAAAAAAAGGTTTTCTTCCAAGTTGGACTCTCATATTACCGATATCCAAAGGATGTTTATAGGGATATGGTTTTTCCAAGACATGAAGCATGATTTGTGAAAGGATGATGTTTGGATTAAAATAGATGAATTTTGACCAATGTTGACTATAAATGAGCAGATAATTTTATAAATATCTCATATTTAGGGTTATAATATTATTTTTTTGTTCAAGTATATTCCTAAAATCAAGGATTATGGAATCAATATGTATCTTATTAATATGATAATCAAGACAAACTTATTTCTAAAATAAATGTGTGGTAAGAGACTAGAACTGGGAGAGATGGACCTCTTGGTGAAGGGTCACAACAATTCATTGTTTTATTTCACACAGTAGGGAAATGAACCATGTAGTTTTACATCTTATAGAAAGGATTTTTTCCTACATTTTAATGTCATGCAACAAGGATTCCAATTGTGACTTTTAAGATCGTTCATCCATGACCATTTATTTCATGGTGACCATCCAAGAATGGTCTGGAATTATTTGGGTGTGAAGCGGAAAGTATCTAAATTATAGCCTCAAGGTTATCAGATATGAGAATGTTATATGGGAAAAATAATCAAGGGATGATCGTGGACCAAATTCAAAAAGTATCATCTAATATGATGTTGTCAGGGTGTATAGAGATAAAATAAAATTTCTCCTGAGGATGAATATGCCTCTAATTGATAGGCCACATTTTAAGATATACTATACAAGTCCATATTTTTTTATATTATTCATAGTCAAACAAAAGGTTCCCTTTGGTATTTTATTCTTCTATCTTCAATATCTAAATAAATCTTATGGATATCCGAATTTCTTAGGGATCGGAATATTTTTTTTGGTTGGAATATTCTTGAGTATAAAGGGATAATTTAGGCCATAATTGACCAAAAATGGGTAGAGTGTTCCTTACATAGGTCTGAATTGAATGTAATAAAGATTATATTTTCATCTAGATAAAGAATTTGAGATCAGGATGTCATTATGTATCACGTGGTAACCAGAAATAATTCACCCATAGTTTTAAAGAATGTTCTCTTCATAGTGCTGGTCTATATATAGGGAGGGTCATTTTTTAGAATATGGGTTCATGAATAAAATTATAACCCACAGTGTACTCTTTAGTATGGATTTAGATCATATATATAAGAGTGTGGGAATATTTTTTCGACTGGTCCTGGGTTAGAGAATCTTGACATCACTACATGTCACATTAAGATGAGAACCAAGCCACACATAATTATAGATAAAAGGTGTGATGAGAGACCAACACCTGGAATAGTAGTCTATTTAGAAGAGTACCATAATAACATGTATTTTTATGTAAAAAGATCATGTCATGAACTAGGTAGTTTAACTTCATGCGGAAAGGATGTAACCATGAAGTTTAAAGTCATCAGACAATGACATTGGTTACATGATGTAAAGATAAGGTATGAGGTCTCACATAATATAAATTTGTTTTGAATAATTTATGCATAATTTATGGTTGTGGTGATCATATCATGAAGAGACCTAACCATAAAAAGAGGCCCTTACCAAGATTACTAATCCCACATGATATATGCCCAATTTTAGAAATAAGGAATGGTGAGGGTTTCCCTTATCTCATTGTTGAAATTCAAAGAAAGATAGTGAAATGAATGACTAACACCAGCAATAATGGAGTGTCTTTAGCAACTAGTAAGAAGGAATCTTGTGTTAATAAAATACATAGAGTAAAAAACTAGTGAATAAAATCATGCTCGGGTTCAAAATTTGTTTTTGGGTCTCAGATAGAAGGTCCAGGAATCGTTGTGCATCCAGTGGTAACATGAATCAAGTTTTACGTAGTTATAGATAAATATTCCATGCACTAATCTGACTCATATATAGTGAATATGAATCATTTTTTTGTTTTGGGGTCAAACCTATAATTAGGGACCCATAATTCACTATGTATCTCATCAAAATGATAATCAATTCACATATAGTTCTCATCATTCCATGCAGTATAAAATCATGTAGTAAGGACACTTATACCATAGAAGGAGTGAAAATAAGGGATGTAGGGAATATGACTAAAAATATACCAAGTCATTTAGTAAATCCTCACATAATAATAGTTTTCTAGGTATTTGGGAAATCATATCATAAGAAGAGTTTCTTAGGTGTTTGGAAAATCATCTCATAAGAGGCATCACATGCTCATCGCATGAGGCTTCTAAGGCTCATCACCCAAGTCATCTTATGCTTGATGCATAGGGTAAAAATATATTTTAATTTCACTTTATTAATATGTTGTCATAAAATTTAATTTCTTGTGACTATGATTGTAAGGGTTGTTTCTTTTAGGTACCTATGATAAGGACCACTCCATGCAGTTTAGCATTGCGTTGTAAGGATGAATGGTATCTTGTAGTTTTGGGTCATATTATAAGGAATATTTTTCATTAACCACAAGAAATATTTCCTGAGAAATATTCAATTGGTAGGGACGTATTATACTCATAACCCATGGTGATAAATGAATATGTTACCTTAAAATATACCTTATGGATGGAAAAATCTCCATCCCATTTTTGTTCAAGATTTGGAGGTTTTTTCTTAGTTATCATCAGTTTCCTAAGGGAAAAACTGGTTCTCCATATAAGAATGAATAAAGATGAACCTTTTTGTTGAAATATCTCTCTCTATTCTTGATTATCCTCTATGTGGAAAAGGTTTGAATTATATTCTCATAGATCCATTCCAATTCATTCAAATTATTTTAGGACTTCTCATTTGTGGATAACTGATCCCAAATGGAAACATTTAGTGATAGAAATTGGAATTCAATGGAAAAAATGTGTTTTTCCCATATACCAATGAATATGGGGTCACCTATATAGCTATATGGGTTTTTGTATATTATCCCCACAAGGTATGTATAATCTTTTTGGACCATGATTACTTTTCCATGTCCACTAATTTCTATAATATGTTCAATAGAGTTCTGTTTAAAGCCTCTATCAATCCATTCTATACTACATGATAATGGGATGAGTGGTTGGAGACAATGTTATATTCCTGGTATATCCTATTCAATTTGGAATAAAAAAATTTGGTTTTATTGTCTATCAGTACTGTATGAGGGACACCAAACCTGGTGATGATGTTGGACTTCAGGAAATTGATAGTTCTTTTTTCCTGACTTCTTTGAGGGGTATTGTTTTATCCCACTTGGAGACGAATTCAGTAGTAGTGAGGAATTATCTAAATTTCTTGGTTATATATGGAGGTTATGGTCACAAAATATACATTACAAACATATTTAATGTCTAGTATTATTTAGGATTATGAAATTACTCTAAGGGTTGATGGATAAAATTAGAATACACTTGACAGGAATGATACTTTTTGGTGAATTGGGTATAATACTACAACATCTAAGACCATAAATATATGATCTTTCTGATTTGGTGAGAATGCATGGTTCTTAAAACATTTGTGCCACATGAATCAGCATGTATTTCTCATATAATAGTGGTATAATTCTCTCTATCAATTCATCGTAGTAGGATTCCATCAAATACTCATTTATAGAGGGACTTCTGATGACCCAGGACATCATAGATAATGATGTTGACTTCCCATCATCATATTTACTCTTTCATGGATCGGATTGATAGAATAATCCCACATTGGAGGTAGTCTTGAATGGCCATAATCCAACCATTCGTAGGATTATCAGGTTCGGTGGTAGAATTGACCTCATTAATCTATTCCATGATACTCTAAACAAGTAGCAGAACCATTCTATGGTGTGAAATGTTGATGACTGTTTCATTTCTCTCCAGTTCTACCAAATTTATATCCCAATTAGAGAATACATCTTCCTAATCATTTTTTGAGCATGGTATATGAGTCAATATTGTTTGTAAGGGGAATTATTCCATCAATACTTGGTCATAACCAAGTAGGTGGGTAATCTATTCGTTCTTAATAGAATAATCACTATTGAACTCATTTATTACTAGATCATAGTCACCTTTGTAATTTATATGGGTCACTAATCTTTGTAGCATGACTTTAAAGGCTGTAATGAGGGTCTGGTATTCTATCTCATTTTTGGTAATATCTTTTCAAAATTGGAAGGAATAAATAAAAACTCCCTTTACTGGAGAGATAAGGATAACTCCCAACTCTATCTTATTGACTTGGGGTCTTCCATCCTTTTCCTATTAGGATTCTAGATGTGACATCAAAATACATCTCCCATGTTTAGGGGGAGTATTGTACAAATAATTTTTATTAGCCCAGCAGTTCGATATTCGTTGGAATTTATTCTAATAAAGGATGATCTATTATGAAATATTCCAAAGATTTCCCATTTATTTCCTCCTATGGTGTGAAATGGATGTCAAAATATTTTAGGACGACCACCCACTATACCAAACGTCCATTCGACATAGGGTGATTAAGTATATACATGAGTAGCTTAGTTTGATACACCAAATGGACCTCATGATGATGCAATTAATGCCTCAATTTCTGAATAGTAATGATTAATTCTAGATAGTTCTTTTTGAAATATGAATAATGAGTCTTATTATCAAGAGTGGTTCTTCTTAGATAACATATACAATTTCCATTTCTGAAATAATTCTTTTGTGTGAGGAAAGAACCCGAGGATTTCTCTAAGGATGTCATATATAAGATAAGTGACTTCCCTTTGATAGGTGGAATCAGTTTTGGTGGACTCATAAAATAATTCTTGATACAATCATATACTTATTTTTAATTATCAGTCTATTAATATGTGATCCCTTTTTTAATCAAATTGGTAAAATAAAATCACTAGCTAAAAGGATTTTTTATGAACCATCGAACATAGACAAGGTTTCCAAGTAGTCCTCTCAACTCATTGAGGTTTCAAGGATGTAAAATTTCATGGATAGCCTTTTTATTCTCAAGATAAACTTAGAAATTATTATGGGATAAGATAAAGATGATAAATTTTATAGAGGTCACAACTAATGCACATTTGTGGGTGTTTATTTTTAGTTTTCCAAGTCCTATTTTGTAGAAAAGCATCTCAAGGTTAGAAATATGGCCAAAAATTGTTGATATTTCACTAAAAGATCATTGAAATAGAACTCAACAGACATTCCCACAAAGGTTTTTAAGATGTAATAATTACATGATGGTACATAGCACCAATATTATTTGGAATTAAGGGTATCACTTAATAGAAATATACTCCTTGGGTTCCCTGAATTCATTGACCTCTTAATCTTCAGTGGATATTTGAATTTGGTAACATCCTAAGTATCCATCCATGAAGGATAAGACTTGGTATCTTCTCATCTAATCAATTATATGTTCTGTAATTGGAATCAGGATTTCACATTTTAGATAGTACCAATTGAGATCTCTAAAATCAATGAAAAATGTGATATACCCATTTTTATTCTTCATTGACACTATATTGTAAATCTATTTTAGGTACTAGAATTCTCAAATTTTGCTGGACTTAATGATCCTAAAATATTTGGCTTCAAATTTGGATGCATGAGTTGGATGTGTTCTTCTAGCGGTCAATAACAATGATGATCTTCTAGTATGCCCGGGTGGTGTTCGGCAATATCTAGATCAGTTCCTAGAATTTCTATGTAATTATAGGTGAAAATGTCTCGATAATGCTTTAATAAGGAGGTATATACTTATTTTTCTTTGATGGGAATATTTTCACTAACTAGTGTAGGTCGCATGTCTTCCTCTATGCCCAAATTTACCTATTGGAGTTCATCAATGATGGTATATAAACCTTCTTCAAATGCTAGAGAGGAATATTTGAGGTTATCCTCCTCTTAATATTCCTCTTCATCTTCCTCTTCCCTCATTCCCACATTGGAATGAATGGGTGAAAAAGTGGAATCTTTATAGTTAACATAAATATTGATATTCTAAGATTCAAAGAAAAATATATCTCTATTCACAAGTGGTAATACGATAATTCTATTTTATTAAGCTAATGATGTTGGGGTCTTCTGAATTCCTAGGGATAATAATGTTCATTTTTACCAATATCATCATTTCTAGTGGGGTGATTATAGTCCTATTCTATATGGATGGGTTCAACTAACATGACTAATATCATGATGGTTGATGAATACTTTCCCAACCCCAAAATCACATTCTTGATTTTACTCATGGACATCACATAATCATCAGCAAGCTCATTTAATGGGTTGGATAGGGTCACTTTCAGACCATTTGGGGATTTATCTTGAGAAACATTATCAGTCATGGGGTTCTTCCTTTCTCTATAATAAATTCACATATCAATATATTGAGCCTGAAAAGATTCAAACAAATATTTACCACTATATAACATCCCACTTAGCCCATTGGCATAGTAATTAAGTCATTGGTGATATGAATAATTTATTTCCACATGTTGGTGAAATAAAGGATTCCCTTGAAATACATTTAAGGATTTATCCTTCATGATGACCTGTAATTCATAAATATACATTAGTTCCTAAAATTGAGTTTTGATCTTGATCTAGATAAGGATATTTTATTCTCTTTCTTCATACCCTTTAAGTGTCAAAGGAGAGGTAGATATGTATAATTCACTATAGCCCAATTGGTGAAGTGTTCAAATAAGAATGAGATTGAATCCGGGGCCATTTCTGATAAAATATCATTGGATATCAGTTTCATGTAGCCTTCCAGAGATAGTTAAGGTTATGATGTGTAATAGTATCACATAATCTTTTTCTTGTTTTGTAATATAGATAACTACGTGATATATAGTGACCCTACTATTTTGACATTACTATTATATCATTTTAATGATAACAAAATAAAATAATTACATGAATAATATCCAAAGGTTTGGTGTATTGGGAAACTAAGGACCATATATACCATTTAAAAAATAAAACATAAACATTTACTTAATTACTTCTTCTCTAGCTTCTTATTGGTCCTTGAATTCTATTTAGTACACGTAGTAACCTGAGGATATACATCAAAAAAGGTGTGATATAAAATACAAATAAAAGGATAGATAATAACATGAAACAATATAACATGGTGTGATAATAATCATAACATCATCATCATAATCATATGGGGAAGCATTAGAAAAAGGAATAGAATGTGGAAATGCATAAAAATGAAATATCATGTCTTAGTGGTCAACTACCACACATAGTTGTGAACAAAGTTGGAATCATGTTCATGCATATTTCACTTTTCTTGGGAGATAAATCATGTTACCCAATGAAATGGAGTGCTATATAATTCCAAGTGCAACTGTCACATCATAACATTTAAATTGTGCTATATAATTTCGATTGCACCCGTCAAATCATAACATTTACATTATCATGCATGCCACATAGAATGTATATCAATATTGAACATAAAATAACCCTTACAAAGGAATTGGATTCATTTCATAAAACATACATTCATAAATTTGGAGTTCCTAATATAAAAAGTGAATAACATGCTTGGTATCAATCTTGTTTTAATAAGAAACAATCAAATGAGAAGTAAAAGATGTATTTTTTGAATGAATTGTTCTTTTGGAAAAAATATTCACATTTTTCATAAAACCAGATTAGTAAAATGTATATCCCAGAAAAAATATGTTAATTATGAAGAAATTATATATAATTAACAATAAATTAATATCCATACTGAAAATGGTGTGAATGTGGGAAAACCCAAAGAAAGAGAGTTGGGTTTGAGATTTCCCCTTACCTTATGTCTGAATGCTTTCTTCACTTTAGAATCCTATATAATTACATTAGATTAATTAATTAAAAAATTATGGACCTTTTATATATGAATTTTATTCATTATAATTTTATTAGGTTCATTTATGGGATTTTTTATGAGTTATAGAGTTTAATTTCATCATTCGGGAGTGTTCGTTTTCTTTGTTTTCATGATCAGTTCACTTGTATACAAGAATAGAAGTTTTTGTAAAATGTGGATAAATATACATAATTTTTATTATATTTTATTAATGATATTATATAATTTTAAATGATCTTATAAAGAATTTGGTTATATGTTATGCGGATGAATCATTAGATAAAATTTAATCATGATCGTTTTAAGTTAATTTTGGTGGTTTTTCGATCACAACGAACTCGTTTTGTTTTGTCATTTAGAATTATGTATATATGTTATCCACAAAACATAAAGAGCGATATAGAATAAATTTTAAATTATTTTTAAACCATTATAATTGTTTTATTAACATCCTTGAATTGTTAAAGGAAAATTGAAATGCATCACCCATGATGTCGGTAAATTGACACATCACGGGTGATGATTTCATTTTTATAATAAAAGAGAGAGAGGAAGGAGTTTAATGATGGATAATCCATTAAAATAATATAATTACAGTATATAAAACATAATGGAGTTTTCATTCCATTTGGATAAGATAAGGTGTGGAGAAGATAAGAAAAGAAATGAAATTGAAACGAAATTAAAAGAAAAAGGAATAGGATTTTACCTCTAGGATTTATCCTCCTTGATAACCTCTTTAGGGAATTTTTTTGGTATTTTGGTGAGAACAAGAGATCCTAAAATAATTAAGGGTATAGAGAGGAATATTAGGTTTAATTTGAGAAAGTAACAAATCTTGAGAGGTGTGAGGAGAACAGGGGGTCAGGTTAGTATTTGTAGTGGGGGAGAGGGGTGTTTTCCCATTATTTTAATCATTTGTTTATTATTTTGGCTCAAGACTATGAATAGTTTATAATTAAACAAAAAAATATTAAAATAAAAAAGGTAAGTTATATATTATGGATCTTACATCATATATAACTCAATAAATAGTGTATTTATCTTATAATGTATATATACACTAAATTACAGTGTTTTACTATTCATAAAAAATTCAAGTATTTCAAAGAAATCCCAAAAAATCACCCTAACAATTTTTTGATGTGTAGAATTAAAAAATGAACTAATTTTTTTTATAATAATTTTCTAAATACGGGTAATTTAATATTTAATTAAAATCATCATTTACTTAGAAAATACAGATTTTAAAATTATAACTAATTTTATAAAACTTTAAAAATTTACTTAATTCTCATAAAATTATCTTAAAATAATAAGACATAAAAATATTAATTTATGAATAAATTTTATAGAAATAAATTTTCTTTTAAATTATTCAATTAATCAAATAAATGTAATTAAATATTTATAACTTACAATAATACCAACTCTTAATTAATAATTTTTAAAACATTTATTTAATTATACTATTATATGATTATAAAATAATTTCATTTATAATATGCCTAAATTTTTGTATACATTCATGGGTGAGGCTACTTTTTAGTTAGCCATTTTACTATTCGTAAGGTTCATATTATTATTCCTAAGTTCAAGTTACTATTTCATTGGTATTTGTAGAGACCCGAAGCCTGACGTACATGGACATTACATTACTTTTGCGGAATACTTAGTACATAACAAAAACACACACACAAGGATCGTAATAGTTTAGTGTCTTTGGAAACTCGGAACGTAATCTTCTAATCGTGGTGAAAGATCTTCAATATCTCCCATAAAGATCTTCCCTTTTTTTACCTAAAAAACTTTCTTTATATCCTGGGGAAAAGAAAACATAAAAGGGTGAGCTCAAATGCTCAGTAAGGGTAAACAAAAGAAAAATCAATCACATCACATTCATAAGAACATAACTTTTAGAAATCTTAACCTGCAATAGAGAGCATAATTTCATAACATGGGATAAATCATAGTAGTGAAATGAAATCCCAATAAGCATAACATAAAACATGAAACTTTGTGGCATACACACATAATCATAGAGAATCATTTCTTGTTAGTCATGACTCATTGCCAAGACTATCTTAGTGGACAAAGTCCCTTTCTGAATCGAGTCACCCTCGTTTCAGTCCTGTTTCACTGAACCGGTATAACCTACCATTCCAGCCATGTCTATCTCATGAGATATGAAATATTTACCCAATGAATTGGAGGGAGATATAGGTCCCACCCATCACATAATGATACCATTCTTATGTGTTCCACAAAATCATAAATCATACATCATTTCATAACCCATGTAGTAAAAATGGGAATATTAAACATCGTGACATCATAAAACAATTCATATAAGATAAAGAAATTCATAAAAATATTTCCATCACAACATAATCAAATCCATGTAATAATAGGGATAGAAACAGAACCCTATATTGTCTTAGATGGAAAATAATTTTGATAAAACTCTTGAACTCCATTCTTGAGGAAAATATCCTTTCTACTTCAAAAACATTTATCCTTTCATAACATGCCATAAAATTTTAAACAAAAAAAAGTTGATTAAAAATAAAATTGAAAACATGTAAAGGAAGCTTCTTGGAAATAATGTTTTAAAAATCCATTCATGCCGTATAAGTTAAAAAAACATTCTTCGTACTTTTGTCGGAAAAGTCAAAAAAAGTACCTCGTATGAAAAACAAAAAAAAGATTCCTTTCATATCTTTTAATAAAAACTCACTGAAGGGTAAAATAGGATTTAAAAAATTTTAGGTGGATGGAAATAAAATTACATATTGAAGAAACATGGATGTGGATGGTAAAATACACCCCAGTAAATAACAAAGTATAAACAATCTCGGATAAAAATGAGATTGTGATATTTCCCTTACCTTAGGTATGATTTGCTTCCTATGTGTCCAAACCTCCTGTATAATGATTTAAATAATGTCATTGACTTATTACAGAATCATATTTATTGTTATGATATCATATATGGTTCACTTATGACTTTATATTACCCGTTCTTTTGTAAATTCCATGTTAAAGAAGCGTTTTGGGTAAAATCATTTCATTTATCGTAGGTGTTTTGACTTGTTGTTATTGACATTATTATTACTTATATCATGATTTACTTACTTCCAGAATATAAAATATGATTTATATATCATATATATTCAGTATATATATATATATATAATAGATAGATAAATGAAATGAAAAACACTGTTCATGGAGACGGTAGTCCGTACGTACGCCTGAACGCTGTTTTCCTTGCCTTATTGTCTTGAATGGAAGTAAGTAGATGACATACATATATACATAAATCCAGTAGCTTTATAATGTCATATATTTCATTATTATTTCTTATATATACTTTTTAATCATTCTTAAATGGTTAACATGGAGAATGAATCTCATCGGGTCGTGGAGACGGTAGTCCGTACGTACGCACGAGCGATGATATCGTTCCCATGGTCGTGGAATTGTGTTGAAGTGTATGTATAATATTTCAGTATCAATATAACTTTATAATAATCATATATAGTTACTCATTACACCATTATACCAATCCAATTAAGGTGGTGACGGAAAATATATTACACCACGGCGTGGAGACGGTATTCCGTACGTACGCACGCGCGGTGATTTCATTTTTCCGTAGGATGGATAAAAGGTGAATTAGAGTTGTTTCATATTTATAATAACATATCAGTATATAAGAAATACTGATGTTATTACTTTATCATGAAACAACTAAAGAAGAAGAAGTTGAAGAAGAAAGAAATTGAAAAGATCGGTAATGGATATTACCTCTTCTTTGAAACGCCTCTTTGAATCCTCCACTTAGGGAACTAAGATTGGTCTTTGAAGAAGACCAGGACCTCTAGGATTATTCTAGAGAAGTGGAGAAGGGATTTTAGCAGGGGTTGGCCGAGCTTGAGTGCTCAAATTGGTGGGAGGAGGAGGGGGAGGAGGTGTCCTTTTATAAGGGAGGAGAGGGGCACTTTAGGAATATCTCAAAATATTATTTTATATTAAAGGCAAAATCGGTTTATAATGGTTCTAAAGGGTCTTATTTCGAAGCTAAAATGGGTATGGGTCGAAATACTATCAACCAATAATATTTAGACAAGTTTAGGGTATTATTTTAACCTTATCAATTAGATTTAACTCTAAGTTAAATAATTTAACTTTTACCGTGTGTTTTTGTTTTCTTTCACTATATGGTTAATACACTTACTATAACATGCCAAACGAACCCCAAATTGTTTATTATTAATACATATATCTTAATATAAGTCCTTTGGCCGAATAGTAGATTTTTAGGAATAAAATAACAATTAATAATATAATATTTGATTTAAAAACTATTTTGTGTCAATTTTGACACTATTTGATATATGATTTTTGTGAAAGTCATAACAGAATTATATGTTCGAACCAAGTTGATTAAATCAACACTAATATATCATAGTAACCTATAAAATTAGTGTAATTCATAAAAAGTCTTAAATTACATTTATTTTGGTATTTATAATATCAATTATGTTAATATTTCCTTAAAAGGGTAATTACTGCATCATCGTTGTGTCATAAATAAATTAATTTATTTAAAGTCTAAAAATTATAAATAAAATATAATTATGTAGGAAATATTTTTATCTTTCTAATGAAAATTTATAGTCGAATTTATCTTATGTATAACCCCATATTAAAAATGTTTTAGTTATTAAACTTTGATTTTAACTATTTTAACTATTCATTAAATAAAATAATATTAAGTGTCATAATCTAATCCAAGTGGACCTAAATGGTCATATTATATTTATAAGGTTGTTTTTGGTCGAATTATACTTATCCAATAGAATTAGGACATTTTTTAGGGTAATAGTAATATCATATTTACCCTTAGTTACCCTATTTACTATTAACCGTGGTAAAAAAAAGTAAAACGTTACTATTAACCAAAAATTATTTTCATCTCATTGAACCACATTTTAGTCCTTGATATTAACCGTGTCTGTCGGATTTTCGAAATTCCATTCACAGAAGCGGTAAAATTAAGTTTTATGCAAAATTCAGTTTTTAACCTACCACTTAGTGGTTTCACTATTCATCAAAAATTGAAAGTTTTCAGAAAAATGCCAAAATTTCATTCTAAGATATATTTCATATTCCAAATTCAAAAATGAAGTCTATTTTACCAAATTCATATCATAGAAATTTCATTAATTAATTTTATAATTAAATCCCGCTGTTAAAACAAATAGCGTGGTTTTAAGAAACAATATCTATCAAAAGATTGACACTTGATTATGTCTGGTTTAAATGTGAAATTACAACCAATGACCAACATTGTATTAAATTGTAAAAATATATTATAAATATACTTTAAAACCACTATAATTAATGATTTATCACTATTAATTATTTCGATTAAAAAAAAGTTTTTTTTAATTATAATTTAGTAATTTTCACTATTCATCAGAATATGAAAGTTATCCGAAAAGTACCAAAATTTCACCTTAGGCTAAATTCGATACTCCGAATCCAAAAATGAAGTCCATTTTGAGAGCTAAAATTTCTATAATTTAAAAATTGGTTATTACTATTCATAACGGCTAGTTTTAATAATATTTTAATAGCATATCGTTGTTTCGTGAAACTCAGTATTGCGTACTACACACGCTATCGAGGAAGGTTGTGATTGCGTGTAATGCAAGGAAAGTCAAGGATGCGTGTTGTGCAAGCTCCTTTTTGTGTTGCGTACAACAAAAGACATTAGTGAAATTAAAAAGAATATTTTTCATAAAATCTTGGGCTGTTACATTCTACCCCCCTTAAAATGAATTTCGCCCTCGAAATTTGTCGGGGTTATAAATGGTTTACTATTAGAAAGTTTCTTTAATAGAAACCCACATCGTAAAATGGAATACCAAAACCAATATTTTAAAACAAATGTATGAAACTTAATGGTTACCCAAATAAACTAATCACTGGGTTTCCACATAGGTGAAAATATGGATATGGAAGAAAAATCTAACCATCATGTTCTGATGGACAGTGGTAGAGAACATGGCTATGGAAAAGCCAACAATCACAAATCCATAAATTTGTGACGATCTAAGGTACCATCCAATTCATCAGGTATAAGATCACTAGGAAAACATTTTTGGTTTTCAAGATCATTTCCCTAAAGTTGAAAATTTGAATTAGAATAAATACTTTCTTCATTTTGGTACAATCTCACTGTTGTTCATGCCTTGAACAATTTCCACTTCATCTCTTAAATAAATGAAGTTGAATTTTTTATTCGTGAAGTGTTAGCAGATCATGTGATAGAATGACGGGTCATTCCATCTGTCTCAAACAAAAGGTTAGCAAAAATTATATACATAAGTCGATCTATAGTGAGATTAATCACATATGGTTCCTAAAATGGACTTATACTTTATATATCATACTGCTTAATATAATAAAACTAGTTTCTACTAAAGAGGGACTTCCTGTAGGCCAGTGGTAGCCGATAAAGGCCAGTCGCACTTCGGTTGTGGGTTCGATTCCCACAGCCTTGTCCGAAGCGATGGGCTGTCGCCCGTCCTGCAGGTTGTCCTTTTTCTAAAACTACATTACTATAACATCACATAAATAATATCAAAAAAAAAGTTCTATACTTAAACAATACTAACTTATGGTTAACATAATCCATTACAATATTTAGGCTTATCTAAAATACTTCGGTCCAAGATCATAGTATAAAGAAAATGATTACTTGAAATGTCATCAACCAAGCATGTGAATACCATCATTTATCCCCCATATATCTTGTTGGTCACATTCCAATCATGTGAATACCTTAATGATGTATTCTCTTGAAAAAAAATGAACACCCATTAAACCTTAGTGAAAACATGAATGCTGTCAAAAGTTAACTCTTTCCACATACCAAAATCCAAAAATTCTATATACTCAAACCATGATATAACCTTCTCCTTATATCAGTCATGAGCTCATGAATACTATCAAACATTTAATTTTCTCCTTATCCCTTCATTATGCGCATATCATCTACATTCCAAAAATATCTGAATAACCATTCATGGATACTGGTAACATTAATCAGACAATAGTGTAACAATCCTTACATGTCTCTTTAATCCATAGTACCATGAGATTACTTATACAACATTACACATGATAAACATGTAATCATTCCACTACATTCTTAAACCATTGACCGAACTTCAACAATTATTTCATCTCACATATCATTTGTAGTCTCTTCATCATCATCCACATAAATACTTCCCATAAGACCATACTGATTATCTTCATGATAATTTCCCTTAGGGCATTGGTTTGCATAATGCCCGCACATTCCACATTTAAAACATTTAACCATTGTTGATGTCGTAGCAATATCATTATCCTCATCCATGTTGTTAACTGAAACTTTTCCTTTGCATTTACTTGCTTTGTGTCCTTCTTTTCCACACCCAAATAATCTTCCAGTTCCTTTGAAACATTCTCCTTGATGCCTCTTCCCACATGATTTACATAGGGGAAATTGAACTTTCTTTCCTCTATGATCATCATGAAACTCCATCTTTCTCTTATTAGCCGAGTCAGGAAACTTACCAAATTTTACTTTATTGATCATATTATGAGATTGCTGATTCGGCATAATAATGATGTTTGGACTTCCAAATCCCATTTCATTATGAAGAATATCATTCCATTGTCCATCATATCCTCTATTATCGTGAATCATCTTGTTTCCAGCCATTTTCTAAAACCCAAAAAAGAATAGTGTGAGAGGCAAAAATTGTGCTAGGGAAAAGAACATAATAAAGGGGGAGTACCCTCAATATCTAACATCTTATGTTAAATTCTCTGATCGTTACCGTAGTTCTAGGACTGTATCCTATACGTATACTTATCCTTAGGGACATCCCTAGACATACCTTATAAATATCTCTAGGGATCTCACTAAAGTTCTCGCATCCTAGTTTCAAAAGGTTGACTAAACCTTTCCTCTGATACCAACTGTAGAGACCCGAAGCCTGAAGTACATGGACATTACATTACTTTTACAGAATACTTAGTACATAACAAAAACACACACACAAGGATCGTAATAGTTTAGTGTCTTTGGAAATTCAGAACTTAATCTTCTAATCGTGGTGAAAGATCTTCAATATATCCCATAAAGATCTTCCCTTTTTTTACCTAAAAACCTTTCTTTATATCTTGGGGAAAAGAAAACATAAAAGGGTGAGCTCAAATGCTCAGTAAGGGTAAACAAAAGAAAAATCAATCACATCATATTCATAAGAACATAACTTTTAGAAATCTTAACCTCCAAAAGAGATCATAATTTCATAACATGGGATAAATCATAGTAGTGAAATGAAATCCAATAAGCATAACATAAAACATGAAACTTTGTGGCATACACACATAATCATAGATAATCATTTCTTGTTAGTCATGACTCATTTCCAAGACTATCTTAGTGGACAAAGTCCCTTTTTGAATCGAGTCACCCTTGTTTCAGTCCTGTTTCACTGAACCGGTATAACCTACCATTACAGCCATGTCTATCTCATGAGATATGAAATATTTACCCAATGCATTGGAGGGAGATATAGGTCCCACCCATCTCATAATGATACCATTCTTATGTGTGCCACAAAATCATAAATCATTCATCATTTCATAACCCATGTAGTAAAAATGGGAATCTTAAACATCGTGACATCATAAAACAATTCATATAAGATAAAGAAATTCATAAAAATATTTCCATCACAACATAATCAAATCCATGTAATAATAGGGATAGAAACAGAACCCTATATTTTCTTAGATGGAAAATAATTTTGATAAAACTCTTGAACTCCATTCTTGAGGAAAATATCCTTTCTACTTCAAAAACATTTATCCTTTCATAAGATGCCATAAAATTTTAAACAAAAAGAAGTTGATTAAAAATAAAATTGAAAACTTGTAATGGAAGCTTCTTGGAAATAATGTTTTAAAAATACATTCATGCCGTATAAGTTAAAAAACATTCTTCGTACTTTTGTCGGAAAAGTAAAAAAAAGTACCTCGTACGAAAAACAAAAAAAAGATTCCTTTCATATCTTTTACTAAAAACTTCCCGAAGGGTAAAATAGGATTTAAAAAATTTTAGGTGGATGGAAATAAAATTACATATTGAAGAAACATGGATGTGGATGATAAAATACACCCCAGTAAATAACAAAGTATAAACAATCTCGGATAAAAATGAGATTGTGATATTTCCCTTACCTTAGGTACGATTTTCTTCGTATGTGTCCGAACCTCCTGTATAATGATTCAAATAATGTCATTGACTTATTACAGATTCATATTCATTGTTATGATATCATATATGGTTCACTTATGATATTACAATATTGGCCCAAAATGGACTAAATCACATTAAATCCTTATTTTTCTTTTCATCAATATTATTAATTAATTAAAATTTATTTTTGTATACTACAACTCAAAATCATCATGAATCATCGCATTCTATCTCTTTTTACAACCGTGATAATTCTAATTATGATATCATTTTCTTTTTCAATTACTTAATTGTGACTTCTAGAATATTCATTGATCCTTTTCAATTTATTAGGTGTGTGTGCCTCAATGTTTTCACCGATAGTTTCATTACATGATAAACGTTCAAGAAATTCTTTTTTCATATATATTTTTCTCTCCTATATTTTATTTTACGTGTATTCAGTGGTTGGGATAGATATAAGGAAAGATGTAGTCATGAAAATTATAGAAAATTTTGTATTGAAATGTTTTCATTGGGATAATATAATACTAGAGCGGGAAAATTTTTAATTTTTATTTTTTTGTGGGAACTATTTTTGGGATAGCATTTTTTTGGGCTTTTGTTAAGGAAAAATATGGGTTTTATATTTGAAGAATTATTGTGGGATAATCATCAACTCTGTTGTGAAGTGGATGATTTTGGAAAATAGAATGTTGGTGGTGGATTCTGAGAAGATGTAGAAGGTATGTAGTTTTTTTAGTTTGATGAAAATAGTGGTTTTGGTGTATAGATGTGGGATTTGTTGGTGGAATTCTAGTTTATGTGATAAAGGTGTTTAGAAATGTAGGAATAAGTGAGTCACAACACTACCCACAGAGGCCCACCAAACCAGTGACAAGCTCTGTGTAAGCAACCCAAGACCACCTCTAACAGACTAGGGTCTAGTGAAAAGTGTTGATAAGACATAAATGAAATTAGAGTCTATATAAAAGGTACCCGTAAATAATCATATTCATATCCATGTAAAAGTGAATAACAATATTAATAGATTTTAACATCTAGAGCATAACCATGAATGCAATAACATCTAACGAATACATCTTAGTATAACTGTATAATCTAATGTCAAAACCAGAAAAATAAATGCCCAACTAGAAATTCAATCCCAAACCTAAAAATTGGAAGAAGGAAAGTGGAATAGTTCTCAACTACTAGCCTCTAAATATGACCTCCAAATGTAGGAAGTTCACCACATATATTTATTCTCCATAAATGTCTCCATTAATCTTTTTATCATTTATATAAGATACAAAACATGTGGGAAATTAAATTGTAATGATAAATATATACTTACCTAGAAGGAAGCTGTGAAAACTAAGAATGGAAAATATATGGATATAATATAAGTAAAATCATCCAAAAGAAATAGGGAATTAATAACCCAACGTATATGATCATAAAGAAACCCAAATGGGAGAGAAAGAGTATCTCTATCTCCACAATCCACCCAAGGTGATGAGGCTTCCTGCAATTCAAATGGATGATCTCCGATGCCAAGCATCTTTCATATCAATAAAAAACCCACATGGAGGAATTGCACCATTAAATTATGATTCCCAGGGAAGGGGGATAAATATACAATAGAGGGTCAACACCCTAGTGAAATATTGGGTTCCAATCAGTATATAGAGGAACCATGCCCTGTTGAGAGAAGGGGGTCCACTCAATATATAGAGGACTTGCGCATTAGTGTGATAGGGGTTTCCACAAAATACTATGTAGACATCACGGGGGTCCTTCACCCTAGTGAGGCTGGGGGTTCCATACCTTGGAATATATTTTATGATCCTTCCTCATCACTTCTATCAATTAAGAATCCACTGATGAAGTGTCACAATCACAACACCTCACATCATAACTCGAATTCTATTACAAATTTAACAATCATGTTATATAAAAAAACATGTTAGTATATTCTATGTATAAGACAAAATCTGATTCTTAATGAATGAGAAAAAAATGGTAGAAGTTACCAAGAAAACTACATGACTTATACATGGGGTCATAGGTCATGAGTCATAACCTTATGGTATGGTAGTTTTCTCCCCTAGATAGAACATGGGAATCCTTTTTCAACAACATGGAATGTACTAATGGTACATGACATGACTCAACCACATGAGGCATTCTCATGTTCTCTCATCCCATACTTGTGTACAATGGTGATACCTATGTATACTGGAAATGTAAAAGTACAAGATTGATCTTGTGTACTCTGGATGGACTCATGTGTCTGGTTGTGTTAATGCTAGTGTACACTCAGAGTACAAACCTTGACGTCAGCACAAGAGGAACATGATTTCTAATTTATATACAAAAATATTGATCCTTGTCATCACACTAAATCATAACCTATACTTTTTCCACCAATTATACCAATTTGGCCACTCGAATATGGTGAAATCATGGGAATCATAACCATATATTAGTTCACTATCTCTGATGTCGGAAAATTAGAAGTCCATTTATATACACTGGAACACATCACACATCTGATTTCTCTCAAGATCCCAAATCCACAAATAATCACTCTCATCATGCATGTATTCTCAATCCATCCCCAAATTGTTAAATGATACAATTTCTGTGCAACCGGTATGAATACATGGGTTTGATAACACTCAGTCATCCTAAGAAATTCCATAAAAAACCACATGGTACAATAGAAAAAAACACAATGAATAGTGGGGGGATAAGAATAAGTTGAATATACTTTTTCCAATTTTATCATGTTGAATGATTAAAATGTGGGGAAAACATGGGTGAGTCTTATCATAATGAACAAATTTGTAAAAATTTCATGCTAAGAATGAAAATCACCTGAAAAACAATATAGATATAAATACATTATTAATCACTAATGAAAATGAAAAATACCATAAAATAATAATATATAACTTGATTTAGGATAAATCATTAGTGAATAGCCTATTTTTCTCTGATAAATAATGTGTTCTATATTCATTGTCTGCCTCTCGTTTCACTCAATTTGGATGGTCGATTGACATCCTTAGGTTTTCCAATTCTACTGAAGAACGATCTCCACCTTTAATCATCCCTATGAGATACAGGTAACCCTAGAAAAAATAATAATTATTTATTTATATAGGATTATTTTTTCATAGGTCAATTAATGAAAATGAAATAAATATATAATTTATTTAATTTAATGCACCCACCAACGGTCACTACCCATGGATCATTTGATACTAATAAAGGTCATAACTTTCGATTCCACCATTTTCTTGGAAATCTCATTTATGGTACCTAAAAATATGAAATGAAGAGAAACAAAAATTATGCATTCAAATTAAAATACATTACATTTTTTAATATATTAATTTTTGGGTACCGAAACATCCAAATATGACACTGACTCTAAGGAAAAATGCAGATGTATGCATATAAATATTCAAAACACCATTAAAACCATATAATTAGAAAGTGTTTTTTTGGTTAAATGTTAAGTGTTGGGAATGAATTTTTGTAAGGAGCCTTATGAAAGGTTTTAATTTATGGTACTTGGTTTTATGGAATGGAGGGGTAAGTGTATTTTGTGATTTATTGTCTAGGAAGTGGGGGAATACCTATAAGTTGATTTTAGTGTGATTATGACGACATATTGAAAAATTTACTATTGGGAAAAGGTACACAGGGGTGGTGATTAATTAGTTTTATGGTAGTGCATTGGGTTTGATGTAGTGGGATAAATGTTGGGATTAGTTAAAGGATTTATGATAATTCTTAGTGGAACATAGAAGTATAGATAGAGGATCCTTGTTTCTCATAGAAATTTTAATATACAGATAGTATGTTTCAAAAATGAAACTTGACTCCTCAATTCATTTTCCACAAGAATAAATTATAGTTAAAAAAGACTCAATAAATGTAAGGGAGTAATAAATAAATTCATCTAATATCCCCCATAGTTTTCAATGTGTCATTTTGGTTCCTTCCATACTGCTCCGACTGAGGAATCCCCTTCCATAATCACAACAGCAAAAATCAATCAAGAAATGTGAAAAATTATAGCAACTAATCCCTCCTTGTAGTAAATATATAATTTCTTGTAGTTGAAAATAGTTTATACTATCTCTATACTTTAAATTCCTTTTATTGGAACACAAGTATCATTGCATGACTTTCTAGTTACAATGGATTATTTGAGGGTTGTTCTGCCTTGTTTTGGTTAGTGGATCAACTTAATCTAGACATACCATTGATTAAACACCTATTATAAGTGGGAAAAATCTGAAAATTGATCAATAATTATAAAAAAGAAAAATATAAGTTGTAGAAATTAGTGTATCATGGTGAATAAACATCCAAATTCAATCAAGATCAATAAACAGAACAAATTCAAAAAATATCTCTAAAAACACAATGACCTCAATTTTATTTAAAAAAATCCTATTAAATATGTCACGTAATTGAAAAATAATCCCAAAATGAATAAATTTAAACTCAAAATACCAACATAGTTCATTATAACAACTCAATTAAATAATATAAATAATATTAGATAAAATATATATAATTTTAAAAAATATTACTCTCTCTTTAGAAAAAGAATTTCTGAAAATAATATAAAAGAATACAAGATTTTTTAGTGTCATGAAAATGTATCTCAATCATATAACTTGAATTCGCATGTTTAATTTCATCATTAAACGCTAAAAATAAAATTAATTTTAATATATTCAAATAAAATATTCTAAATAAATTAAAAACTTGATAATTAGATTTTTACCATTGTCCTTTACATAAACAGGGGATAAGTTTTCAATGAAAAATAATCCTTTTTCAATAAAATAACATAATATCTTTAGCATATTTTTCTTTTAATGATTATCCTAAAAAAAGGATTTGGTATTTTACAACCCATGGATACATGATTTGAGAATAATTCAATATCATTTTTATACCTGGAATGAAGCACAATGGATGACCATAGTTATCTATCTCAAGGAATCATTTCAATTTATCATTATCCTATCTACTTATTTATTTTTTCCATTTTTTGGTGTAATAAAAGAATTTTAAATGGAAAGTTGATTTGTTTGGTGGTATGGATGGGAATGAATTGAAAACAATATTGAAAAAGGAGAGATGGGAGTGAATAACATGTTCAACCACATGGTTTCCTTCATTATCCATTTATGTTGTCAAAAAAAATTCGATAATAAAATTAATATCATTCATGAGTTACCATTATCTATATAAATGGTGAAATCCAATGTACTTTTGAAGATCCCATAGGTGGACCAAATTCCACCTCTCTGAGAATAGATAATGAAGAACACACCATAATAGAGTCATGCTAGAAAAATATATCCAATCTCATCATGTATTGTTCATTACTCAGTGAGACATATTCCATCCTAAATGTGGTCAAATAATACAAGGGATGGTGAAATAATTGGTCGAGGTCAAGAAGCAGATATAGTAAATGCTATAGAATGTGTAAAATTGCCGCACTAAACCATAACACCTGCACTTATTATTTACAAATAAAATTACAACATTTAGAAAAAAGAGAGGGGATTTGGGAATTAAATGAATCATCACATTGGGTATAAAAAATCATGTTAGTTACAAAACATCATGGTAATTAAAGGTAATAAAGGTGGTAAAAACGAAATTTTTGAAACATTGGTAGTTTTTTTCTGGAAATGGAGAGTGGTTTGTGATTGTTCTCAATCATCATGTGGATGATCTGGGAGATAGCAAGGAAAGGAAGCTTAAAGTTCAAGAAGAAAAATTTATTGAAGGTGGCATAGTTTCCTAGGAATTTCCAAATTTTTTGGGACCAAAATTTGGAGGTTGGATATAAATGTGAAAAATTGTATTTTCATGAAGGACATATGAAAATATGGTGAAGGCATGAATTTCATGAATATGGGACTCACAAATTATGTTTCATGAAGGATTAATGAATTTGTAAGGTGTTCTATCTGATTATGATGAACACCGCGATGGGTGACAATGATCTCTAAGATGACGAGAATTTGAGCATCATGGCAGTGTGAAGTGTTTAACAGAAAGCTTTACGACAACATGAAATTTCAAAGGTGCATCACACATGGGGGAGTGTTGTGAATATGGTTTATAAATGATCCATGAAATCCAAAAATAGGTGGTGGAGCTTCATGAATAGATGATGATATAAAAATGATGACACCCCTCTTCACTTCTAATGAGTTTTTAAAAGATAATTTGGAAAAGCTCCGATTTCAAGAAGGAATGGGAGATTCCAAAATCTGGGTTTCTCTACAATATTGAGAATCTCTAATAGAATATAATTCTCTACTGATGATCAATTATTCTATTTAAAGGTTTCTTCATAATAATAGGGTTTACTATGTTGACCTTGTGAGCATCACAATGGAGTTGGTTCTGTAAAGGTAGGGGTGATTCATGAAGGTTGTTTTTTCAATGAAAGGGAATGTAACTTTGTGAACGGAGCTTCGTGAAAGGATTTTTTGAACATTGGTTTTTTCGTGATAAATTATCTCATGTGTATCAATTCATGACATTAATGTAATAAGTGTTACATGCTTTACAGAAACAAATACATCAATGGTAGTCTATTGAAGCGACCTTTATGTTTAAAAATTGTTTGAGAATTCACCCAAGGAATTGAAAAATGGGGAGTCAACAGAAGTATTATGAGGGACGTAGTGATCCATCCTTGAATTCATGTAAAGGTAGTGTTTTTGGTATATAGTAATTGTGACAAAACTTCTATATTCCATAGATAGTGAATATTAGAGTATTTTGGTATGTCTGACACACTGTTTGTGCATGCTACTTGGATGTATACCTTAGTGGTGAAAAAAGTAAAAATGTTTTGTTTTATTTCTGTATGTGATTGTTTTATTATTTCTATAACCCATCATACATGTTAAACGAGATCCTACCAATGTGGGAACAAAATCTATCACATTAAAAGAAAAAGTTTACACCCCAATTCAATCTCCCCACTTAGGGTGTTCTAGGGTCCTACAAGTGGTATTAGAGAGTAAAGTTTGGTGTTGTAAAATATGTCTTTACTTTCTATCATGATGAATAAAGTGAATATTAAGGGAGTTCCCTTCATTTAAGGATGAAACTTATAGATCAATTTGAATAGGAGGAGATCTCATTTGAGATCTCTTGGAATAAAATTACTTTTTGATAATGGACAAGGAATAAAGGCCACTAATACTAAAGAGATGTTATGACTGATTTAGACATAAAAATGCATCATTTAGATGCTGAAGCATTGAATTCTATCACTGATGCTATTTCTGATCTGACATATCTAAATGTGAGTAGTTACTCCTCAACAATGTCTATGTGGAAAAAAATAGGAAAATATTTATGATGGATATAGTCAAGTAAATGAGATGAAACTACATTTTTTAACAATAGATTTTATTATATGATTATGCACCCAAATTAAAATTAACATTCCTTTTTCAATTGAATTACTAACGATATAGGATCAATTTGAGGGATTTGTGATGAGATCAAAGACATCAACATTATGAGGAATATTTTGAGAAGTCTTCGAGCTATATACTATTTAAATGTGTAATCCCTTGAGGAAAGGGACTTGTGTAAAATTTCTATGGACATTATTCTATGTATTCTAGTCACCAATGAAATGGGAGTCAAGCTAGATGATTCCAAAACACATGTCGACAATGAAATAAAATTCGAAACCTTGAAAAAGCTCGATATTTAAGAAGATAGTTTTAATGAAAAAAGGGTGAAGATGAATTCCTTTCACTCATTTCCAAGATGTTCAAGAGAAGAAAAAGTAGATTTGAAGGAAATATACCATCGACATGACTTTTTTATATTAAAGGTGGGAACAATTCTTATCAGTGTTCAAGGAAGTTTGATGATGATGAAGGTGAAGCTAGATACTTGTAGAAGCATTATAAAAGGTTTCTTCAAAAGGAAAACATCAAATCGGGAATGAAAATATAGAAAAATGGAATTCTATATGAAGAAGAAGATGATGATAGTAGATTCTTTGAGGAACAAGAAACATAGATTAAATTTAAAAACCAAGAATATATGATTTCTACCATCGAAAATAAAAATCCATAAAAAGGTACATTTATAGATAATATGAAGAGTGATGATTCTGATCTAAAGTTACAACTTATGGATGGTCTTGGTAAGCCTGAGATTCAATGAAACCGATTGAAAACATATAGAGAAGTTTTGGAATAATCATCATAACATGTTGATCATCTTGAGGATAAAATTAAATGACTGAACGATGTATGGAAATTAAAATCAACAGTCCTTGAAATCAAAAAATATGTAGTGGAACTGAAAATGAGAATTGAAGAACATGAAAAGTTCATCAATAAACTCACCTCCAGACTGGAAGAGAAGTCCAAGACTATTGAGGGTCTTGAATAGTAATTTGTTACTACCTGGAGTAAAATTTAAAGTAAATCTATTGCAAAAGGAATAAAGAATAAAATATAGTTTGGAAGGTTCTCAGATTCTGAGTTGTTAAAGGGAATACCATGTGGTTCTGATGAAGTTAGAAAACTTTTGAATGATCAAAGACTGATATACTTGGGAAACAGTGGAATCAGTTATGATGTCAAAGAATCAAATGCTGCAAATTAAGAGGTCTTGAATAAAAGAAAAATAAAAGTTGGACATATTGAAAAGTAACATATTGTTCTGAAAAAGAAACCATCTTTACAAATTAAAAGGAGAAATGAAAACTATCCTCAAGTATACAGAAACGACAGGCATCCAAAAAAATTTCCTAACGATGGAGACATCTAGAGGAATGGAAATGAGAATACATTTACACTAATGAAATGTAAATTCATTGGATATCTGGGCTATAACATGTCATATTGGGCGGATGAAAGTAGATAATTTATTGCGGAATAACTAGGAGTTAAAAAATGATAAAAAATTCATATCTTAGTAATTATAAAATAAATAATTTCTATGGATTATGTTTTCATGGTTCTAACCTTTTCCATAAAGAAGTGTATTGCAGGTAGAAGAATAATAGGATAAATTCATACAAATATCAAAGAATTTTAAATATTAACTAAACTAATGGTGTTGATAATCAAAATAGGCTTTCTAATTTTCAAGAAGAATAAGAATATGAAGAACCCTCGGATGAGGAAAAGTGTCATGAAAGTCTTTCTCTATCCTCCACTCATCCTAATGTTTTATGGATCCAAAAGATGAAAAATGGAAAATCCAACCATGTAGAAGTAGCTCTCAATGCTATAAAGAATTAAAGAACATGGATTCTAGACTGTGGTTTTTCATCCCATGTGACGGGAAATGCAGACCTATTAATGAATGTTAAGAAAAATGTTTATGGAATAGTATGGTTTGGAAATGGTGGTTATTTGAAAATAAAACGTAGTGGATGTAATGAGCTAGAAGATTGAGAGATAAAGAAAAATAAAGTTCTTTATGTGGACGGTTTCCATTACAATCCCCTAACTATGATTCATCTCTATGAATCAGATATTATAGTCATGTTCAAAAAAAAGGATGCACTATAAACATAAATTTAGGGGATTCTCTTATGAATAATTACAAAAAAGATGGAAAATTATACCTGGATGATAGTAGAGAGAATAATTTCTTTCTAACTACTGAATAAGAAAATGACATGTGGAACTGGAGGTTAGGAAAACTTAATTAATAGGACATGGGAAATATTTATAATCTGATGATATTCATCGATATCCCCAATCTAAAATGAGAATGGGAAAAGACATGTGGTTCTTACATACGAGGAATGTTGGTATGTAGTTAATATCAAATGATTAAGAAAAGGGAATCAAATCTTCCTGATCTCATCTATACTGACGTATGTGGCCCAAAAAATGTTGCTGGAATGTATGAACAATGGTACATTTTTTATTTAATTAATGGTTATAGTATAATGGATTATGTGATGGTTATATACAAGAAAACAAAAAGTTATTGACTGAATCAAAACATAACACAGAATCACTAAGAATAGAAATATAGATGGAAAATCAAAGTCATACGGCTTAAAAATAGGAGGTAATACACATCCATTGAGTTTGAAAATTTACATAGAGAAGAATGTAATACAAAATGAGGTGGATTCTATGAGTACAAATCAAAAAAATGGATTTGTTGAGAGTTGGAATCAACAGGTGAACAATATGGACAGAACTATGCTGATTGAGAGATGTATCCCTTGACATTACTAGAAAGAGGATGTTCAAGCTATGGTGTATATTTAAAATTAAACAAGGATATATATTAGTTGAACCAAGAAACCTTATGAGTATTGGATTGGATGGAATCCCTCTTTGAAGTATTTATGTGTTTCTGGAAGTAAGTGTTTCATCAGAAACAAAAAAGAAGTTTTTTAAAAAAATTGGCCGATGAGGCTGATGAATGAATATTCCTCGGATATTCAATGAATATAATATCATACACATGTTTTAATATGTATCTCATAATAATTTTATAAATTAGTGATGATAATTTTAATTGAAGATAATACAACAAATACAATGAGGGGATCATATGCAGATGTGATTGATGATGATGAAGATAATGAGCATGGATATATTCAAATAAAAAAGTATAAGAGGGTTTGAAAAGAATTCCAAAGGACATGAAATGATGAGGATTTAGAGAAGAATTAGAAGAATAAACTATGGATGAAGAAAATCCTCCATAACCTCATATGAGAAATCGAAAAGAAGAAATTGATCAATCTAATATCATTGGGGATTGGACATCTCCCACTGAGACAATGAAAATGAGATATTAATTAAAAAATAATAATTTCAATCAATATAGGAACCCCATCCTTATTTTAATTAGCTACATAGTGATGAATCGAGGGTTAATGCCATGAAGGAAGAGTGGGATCAAATAGATAAGAACTAAACATGGGATCTTTTCAAGTGACTTGAAGGTAACAATTTGATTGGTACAAAGTGTATTTTTAAGATAAATACAATGATCATGGTAGTGTGATTAGAAATAAGGCAAGATTGGTTTATAATGGTTACTCATAGATTGAACTTGTTTTTTTTGGAGAAAATTTAATCCAATGGAAATATTGGAGTCGATCATGATTTTCCATTCTATGGAAATTCAAAGTGGATATAGAGTTAATCATGATGGATGTTAAAACATAATTCATTAAGTGGTGTTCATGAAGAAGAAGTCTATAACAAAAAAACAGAGGGTTTTCTATTAGGAAATTATGAAATGAAGGATTATAGATTGAAAAAGGCTCTACATGGTCTAAATAGGGAACCCATTATCTTAGTATTCTCCACATGATTCCTTTACAAAGATGCTCAATATTTAAAAGATGAGGTGTCTACCCAATGTCTATGTGAATAATTCCAGTGGAAGATCAATTTATGGAGTTGCTTTATGTGGATGACATGATATTTTTCAGAATAAAGAAAATATTAATTGAATAATTTTTCAATCACATGAAATTAGAATTTGAAATGTCAATGATCAAAAAACTCATGTATTTTGTTGGGGCTGCTAGTGATTCAAAATAAGGATTACACCTTCATTTCTTAGGAAATAAGTATGCATGAGATATACTAAATAAATTTTATAAGAGTGACCCCAAACCAATGAAGACTCCGATTGGAGTTGAAAAAAAACTTGGGAATCATGATGATGGGACATCTATATATCCTACAATATATAGAAGAATGAATGCAATGTTACTATAGCAGATAGAAACATGCCTATATATTGTCTTCTCACATGATTATCATCCCACTTTCAATGTAATACAAAGGAAACAACATATGGAGGTATTGAATGGAACCACGATGTATATTTATGGTACTTACAAATTATCTCTTTATATATTAATTTAGGAAGAGATAGTAAATAATCCGCTTTTTCGGATACTGACTCAGCTGGAGATGTAGTGGGAGAAAATTTCAAAAGTGGTGGATAATTCTTTATTGTAAAGAAATGTGTGATCTTGTTATCTAAGAAAAATTAAATCAATTATCTTAGTACAACTGGATCAGAGTATAATCTCATCTAAAAAGGCATGCACTCAGTAAATATGGATGAAGATACAACTGATGAATGTTGGATGTTGAGGTGAAACATTCAATGTTGATTCACCATGACAATTATAATTGTGATCGATCAAACAAAAAAACAATTTTAATCATTCTCGTATGAATCATATTAAAAACAGATATCCATTCATCAAAGAAAAATGTTTACCATGGTGTGGTTAAACTCGATCATGTGGTAAATGATGAAAAAGTTAATGATATTTCTGACCAAGCTGCTGGAAGTGGCTATGTTTGAGAAATATCAGTTGAACTTTAGTGATCAAACACCTCCCAATGAATGAGGAGGTCATGAAAGATCCCAATTTCCTTACGTAATTAACTTTTTTTTTCTATTTGTGTATGTGAAGTAGGTTTATGGGTGATATACTATCTAGGGGGTGTGTGATTTGGACTCTAAAATATTAAATTAATGATTTTGGGATTATTTCTAATGAGTTATAATGGATAAATTAAATGGTACTAAAGAGTAGGATGAAATTTGTTTCTAGTTTTTTGGTTGCAGGTGTAAAGAGAATGCGGAATTGAAAAATTCGATGAGTTGTAAAGGGTGAAAAAATATTTCGTTGTAAGGACAAAACAATTTACAGAAACTAATGATTCTGTGATAAGAAGAGAATAGCTTGGACATCTATAAGAAATCCTAGATACATGAATCCAATTAATGTTCCCCTATTTTTTTCTATACCAAGCATTTATCACATTGACTTAGAGTGATGGATGAGGTATTTCTTCTATATCAAGTTTTGACAGTGGTTGGTGATTCATTGAATTCATCTAGAGATTTTCAATAAACCCAAAGGGGGGGATTTTTGGAACCAGGGTTGTTCTTTTTTTGGAAATTTAGTGTGATTTGTGTTTTTTGTCAATCCTCACATGAATGATCGGGGAGATAGTAAAGAAAGGAATCTTACAGATCAAGTAGACAACTGTATACAAGGTGGTGAAATTTCTATGTGTTTGCCAAATTTTTTGGGCCTATAAATTGGAAGACGTATACCATTGTAAAAGTATACTTTTTTGAATCCCTTGTGAAAATATAGTAAATGCATGAATTTACTAAAGATGGGATTTTCCATTTGTTCTTCAATAATGATTAATGAATTATGATTGTGTGATATGTGATTATGATGAGAATTTTTATGGGTGATGGTGATCTCTACAGTTACAAGAATTGAAGCATTGTGGTGGCGCAAATGGTTTGACAAACACCATTATGAAAATGTCAAATGTCACTGGTGCATAGCAAAGGGAGGTGATCTACAATGACATTTTTTTAAATATACCGAAAATCCAAAAAGAGGCAGTGGATCTTTGATAATTTTTTAGCCTATAAATATGAAGCTACCACTCTTCACATTATACAAGTTTTTCAAATATAGTCCTGAAACACTCTTCTTTTGCAAAGTAAAGTGATCTTTGAAAATATTTATTTCTAGGTGAGATTGAGCATCACTAAATTACTTTATGCCTTGTAAAATGTTCAATATTTTTTTTAAAGGGTCCTTCGTGATGATATGGTTTAGCACATTGATATTTAGAGATCTATGAAATAGTTTGTTCCATGAAGGAAGGGCTACATTGTGAAGGTTGTTTGTTCCATAAAGGCAATGGAGCTTCGCGAAAGATCTTTTTGAAAAGATGTTTTGAACATTTAATTTAATGCAATTTTTGCTTTCATGTTCATAAATTTAAGACTTCGATTCAATCATTATATTTAACTGGACAAAGACAAAGACTTCATTTTCAATCTATTAATGATACCTTCATGTCAATAAAAAGAGTGAGATTTCCTCCAAGGAAGTAATCAAGGGGGTGTCAACAGAATTGTTCTGAGGGATGTAGTGATGCATCCCAGAATTCATTTAAATTCAATGTTCATGGAACTTTGTAACAATGACCAGACATCTACATTCCACAATTAGTGATGATTAGTGAATTTTGGTATGTCCCATACACTATCGGTACTAGCTCCTTGGACATATCCCTTAGTGGAAAACCTTGTAAGAGTGTAGTGTTGTCCTTACACATGGGATTGTTTTATTATTTCCCTTTCCATTATATAGTTTTATTGAGTTCCTATCAACATGGGAATATGATCCCTCACATTGAAAAAAAATTCGACACCCTAATTCACCCCTCACCTCTCAGGGTGTTCTGAGTTCCTACATAAATAGAGGTAGATTAAGGGAAGAATTAATTAATTTAAAATAAAATACTATGTATTGTGTCTAAATGTTTGAAATTAAATGTAAGTAAACCCTATAATACTTCATCAGTATTTTATAGGGGGAAATTTCTATGCCTTTACAATTTAAGAGTGTTCTAGTTTTATAGTAATTGGGCGAAACCGCTTCTTCATGCAATGATCTCAAAGTAGAAGGGTGGGGCTCTTGTATGAGTCCATGTGCGCACACTATTCAATTGAATTGTGCATAATTTTCATCAAGGTTTTCAATGGTTATTTGAGTAAATACAACCTAATTATATTAATTTTGATGAATTTTTAATATTGAATATTGGGAGATCAATTAGATAATTTTTGTAAAATTTTCGAGTATTTTAGTACATTTCAAAATGAAATTTTTCTTTTCATGGTGTGACTAGGTTGATGGTACAATATGACTTCGAAGATCCATGAGTGAATCATGGATTGAGTAAAAGCTACAAGTCACAATGGATATATATATATATATAATAATATAAATTTAGAAAAATATTCCATGATATAGGTCACGCATTTCTTTCCATGATTCCCTCATACTAAAATAAAATTGACAAATAAAGAAGTCTTAAAAATATAAATTATATGTCTATGACATTTATGTAATATATGATCCATGATAAGCTATGTGTACATTAGATAATTAACATATCCATGATTCTAAGGAAATTGTTTCTTCAATTTAGAGTGATTTGTCAAGCTGTAATATATTAAGGAATATTAAATAGGTGAGGCTACATCTGACTAATTGGAATGGTGGGGAAATGATATGTTAACTCAAAAATTCTAGCTGAGATTAACCTGAAGGGGTTGCAGAGCTTCTATGTCCTAGAATATATATTTTCACCACAATGCACCCACTACCCCAAGAACTCCTTGAAGATCCTCATGTCAACATGTCAGGGTTGATGCCTATTAATATTAGAGCTGATAAAGGAATGGAGTTGGTCAAAACATTAACAATCACACTATAATTTGTATATTTCTCATGTCATAATGCATTATAAATAGGTTAATGAAGATATTATCCCATCTAACTTGTTTGGGTTAATGCTTCATGATATTCAAGATATTGGGTTTTTAATGGAGAAGTTAAATAGAATGCACATGAAAATGTTTTTTGAACCATTAAGTATCATGTTAGAGATATCACATAGGATTTATATCAATAAATTTCATCCATTTACATTATGATGCATATAATTACACTATGATTGATATACAATCTATAAAAAAGATAATATAGTTTAATTTTAAGAAACATTTTAATTTTAGAGGTTATAGTTTCATGAGACCTGGATCTACAATCTCTGATTATTCATAATTCAAGTGAGACCTTTTTTAATTATTTCTTCTCCCTCTCACCTCTTATGATGTTGAAGTCAAGTATGGGTGTGATTATCTCCATGATGAGTGGATATTTTAATAAAGAGTGAAAAATAAAGATTATAAGGATGAGTTATTAATTTAACATAACAATTTCAATCACGAATATACATTTAAATTTTTTATTTTTTATTACATTTATTTTATATCATTTTATAACGGATCATAAATCAAACGATTTATCAAGCAGGGCACTATATTGTAATTTATATGTTCAAACAAAAACAAATAGTTTGTATTTATATTCTCATCATAGGATGGAGTTGAATGTTCCTAGTTAGGATGATTCTATCACTGAGAGGGGGAGATGGGGAATCAATGATAATCTTTATATTAAGATTCCTTGAAATAAACATCGCATCAAGATAAGGAATAAATTCCACTATGAAAAAAATTCAACTATACATCCAAATGAACAAAATTATTTACAAGTTTCACTATTCAATAAGAATATCTATGTCATTGGTATGGTTTGAAAATAATTCAATATCATACAATCCACCAGAAATAAACCCTTGGATTACAATAAGATGGATATACTATTACACTCACGTGGCACGATGTAAACAATTCCAATAGTACATTTCCACACTCTTAGAACCCAAATACAAAAATCTTGAAGTCGATTAATCCAGTCTGATATGTTGATTAGCCAAATATAATTTACAAGATGAATATTACAATCAACTGAATTTGGTAATTAGATAGTATAGTTATCTTCTAAAAAAATGTCTCGATATTGTCTTTTTTCCTATGCCTTCTACACATTGGAACGTGTTCAACAGAGATCAATATGGTATATTATTTCTCTCACTACAAAACTCAGAGCTTATCTCTCAACAACAATGAACAGTACCAACCAACTGTCATAAGTAAAAATTACTTATCCTTTTAGAGGTGACCCCTGATAGGTTTTGTTGGGAATCCCAAATAACATTCTCAGTCACCCAAATTAATCCAAATTTTAATTCCCCATAAAATATTTGTATTCATTTGGACTTCATTAACACTTCTCAAAGATTCTTTATTCTTCAACAATATTCACTAGTTTTTCAAACATTCATTTCTATTCATGGGTCCAATTTTCGTCCTCTTTTTTCTAAAAAAACAATTCGTTGTACCAACCATATGAATGTGTATGAAGAAACGGATTCAACCTTGAATGCTGAATATGTACATTCTTTTGAAATTTTTGCCCCCACATGATAGTGCATCCATAAAACACCGTCTATTTTTTTCTCGACCCACCAGAGTTTCAAAAATCCATCATCACGTATTTTCTTTAACCTGTTGGAAACATAAAAAGTAATTCAACCATTTTGAAATAGGTTCACTATGTTGTTAATCTCATTATCTCCTTCTCTTTTCATATATCAGCCTCAAAAAATATCATATTGGAATATGATTTTCTATAGTACGATCTTTTTGAGTATGATTGGCCTGGGTACGATCATTTCGGAATACATTCATTTTCCTATGGAGCCTGAGTACAAATATACTGGGTATGAAACATTTTTTATGATTTATATGGATAATCAGATTCTATATTGAATCATAACCATCTCGTACACTTCTTCCACACAGATACGATAAATCTAGGTAAGATTTATTTTCTCTTGAAAACATATCTTTATTCACTTCCAATTGCATCCGATCATTTTGAAAACAATGAGCACAATCACTTGTTCTCACTTCCTTCCAACAAGCTTGTATAACACGATCTCCAATCAACATATTCTCTTTATAAAATAAGAATAAACAGAGAATCATCACATTTATTTTATCATAGTCATAAATACTCTGATTGTACATCAAAATAGGAATTTCTTTCATACTAAATTTAGAATGAATCAGATAACTATTTAATTATATCAAGATAAATTTTCTGTGTGAATAATTATCTCATTCAATATAATAATAACTTCTTCAGTGCAATCTTCTCCCCAACTCATTATGATCCATTCCCTTACTGAACCCATGTAGAGTCTGATTAGAACCACTTATTCTAGAATAGCCTTTCCTCATTACGATGGAATGAAGTGAGTCTGATTTTTTCCAAAAGGAATGGTCTGAATGATTTTCACTATATTCAAAGAGAAGTAATTTTATTTCAAAAAAACATTCCTTGACAACTAAATGAATACATTCTCATTCTTCAATATGGTCCTAAAAATTCCCCATAGAACTGTTTATGTCAACCATGTTTCATAAATCACTGAACATTGTATCCTCAATAAATGGATTACTTGTAAAAAAACTTTTCCTTTAAGAGCTAACTCATTTTTGGACACTAGAATCATTGACAGAAAAACCATGTTGTCCAAAATTAATGATTATGAAAACCTCATTATGTTTCTTTATTCATCTCTTCTTTAACCTAATATTTTATTCATCCTTATTGGAATACAAAAATTAATTATTTTTCTACAAACACATTAAAAAATTATAAGAATAGTTCACTCCGAAGACAATGATGAGTTCACAGCTTACCCACAAATCTATCTTTAAACATGAAATACATTGATTTATGAAAATCCCCCCTAAAAACAATATAGTGTTAATATGAGAGAGGGTAAAAATACACATAACTAATCCATGAAGAGAAAGAGATTGGACAATCATGTTCAACCACAATTTAGGAAATGATTCCTTATATAAAAGTATTGTGAATTTTCTAGAAACTTGTTTCGATGTTGGATCCTAATCCGGCTACAATTAATTATCCTCCACACTCTCTTTGATGAAATGATATTTGATATGAATATTTTTTGAGTGATAATGATAAATATTATACCTAGTGAGATTGATTTTTATTTGATTATCACAACCCAAGCGTAAGGTTAACTTACATTCAATAAGTAAATCTTCCAATTGAGTTTTCATCAATATAAGATGAGTAGTGTATTGAGTGGAAGCAACTTACTCAGCTTCATCCATACTAAGAGTTACTAAATATTTTTTCAATGCCAACTGACAAAATTATTTCCTTGAAATAATACTCCACAAAATGAGGATCTTTGATCATCAACAATTCATTCACAGTCAACATCTGATTACAAAAAACAAATCAATGCCATCAACAGTACAATACCTGATCCCGAATTTTGTTGTTCTTATGATGTATCTGAGAATTGTTTTTCCCATATGTAATTGTGATTATTATGGAGCACTTGGAATTTTTGATCAAACTGTAACATCATAAAAAGGATGATTCTTGAGGAGGTCAAATACAGTAGGATTCTGGTCAGCTTCCGATATTCATTCTGATCGACTTCTTTTCCTTCTCCATATTTACCCTATTTAGTTCCCACTGAAATAGTTGTGGAAAAAGATATTTATTGTTCCATACCGAACCCATTAAGAAGTTTCTCAGCATAATTTTATTGAGAAAGAAATAATTATTCCTTTCTATGATGTATTTATAACCCAAGAATGTATTCATTTCCCCTACAAGGAAATTTAAAAAATCATTATTCATTTCATTAGAAAATATTTCACATGCTCTTTCATCATTCCCAAAAATGATAATATCATCAACATAAACAATTACAATGAGGTATTTCTATTGTCATTCTCTAATAAATATATTTATATCCACACTTACTTTTTTAAAACTCATCTTCCTTAAGCATGTATCCAATTTGGAATATTAATCCCTCAGAGATTGTTTTAGACCATGCAAGTCATTCTCCAATTTTCACACAAAACATTTATTCTTCCCAACAACAAATCTAAAAGTTTATTTAACATAAACATCCTCTTCAAGATCATCATTCAAAAATGTGGATTTGAAATCCATTTGAATTATCTTATAGACATGTTGTGTAGTAAAAAAAATGATTCTAATTGTCCCAAGTATTTACACTGAACCAAATTTTTCTTCAAGATCAATGAATTAAATCTGATAATACCATTTTCAAATCAATATCTCTTTTTTTATTAATATTTCACCAACATCATACCGCTTGTTTCAGAAAACCAATTTTGTACCAATAATTTTTTTATTTTCAATCATGGATACGAGTTCCCATATATCATAATTTTCAATTAGATCCAACTCTTCATTCATCACCTGAACCCATTCTAGAAGATCAAAATCATATTACACATCAAGAGGTTCCACTTTTTAATACAATGAATTATGTTTAATTGAATTGGTTATTCTTATTGTTTGAACCTTCTTATGCTGATCACAAAAATGTTTTTGAGCCTCCTCTTGATTACTAATCCTAGGATGATATTTTTTATTATCTTATTCGTATCTTGAAATATTTGAGTCTAATTATTCTTCATTTAAATGATTATAATTGTTTATATCCTTACTAGAATTGTTTTCTTCTACTTTCTCAATATCCTTGTCTGCCTGAGCATGTTTATATGTATCATATCTATCAATATATTTTAAATAAAATGAATAGAAAATTCATCTTGTTCCATGATGAAGCATATATATTATATTCCTTTCTGATAATATCCAAGAAAGATTCAATCTTCATAATTTTTATCAATCTTACCATAGTTTCTTACATTAATTTTTTTAAATACGAACACTGAATAGCGATAAAGTGATTAAAATTTAAAGTCTATATATAAAACAATTCATATGGAGTCATACCTAATTGACACATATATAAAGAATAGTTCTGAATATTAATATCATTAGTCATGGATTTCCCAAAATGTAAAGAGAGATACCATGTTAATGTAACATGGTTCTTCCCATCTCCACAAATAATCTTCTCTTTCTATCAGCAAATCCATTTATTGGGGAGTGTATAAAGAACTATACTCATGCAGAATTCCATAATTCTAAAAATAGTATTCAAAATATTTAATTCTATATTCATCTCTATTATATTTCCACAAATTATTCACTAAATACTCACATTCTTTTTAGTTTTCATTCTGAAACTTTTAAACATTTTAAAATCTTCATAGTTGTGTTTTATATACATAACACAATTAATGCAAGTTATTGGAAAAAATCCCTCAAGGAATTCTCTCAATATGTTTTGGGTGTGAGTGTGTTTGTTGGAAAATACAAATAACTATAAATGAGCATGGACCATCTTCCAGGTCAGAGAATGGTGCACAACCACGTACCAGATAATAGGAATGGTTAACAGAGTGGCAGAAATGCTTTGCGACAACGGTTTGCAGAAAAGGGAATGCAATTAGTGGATGGTGTGAAAATTTTTAGGATAGTAGAAGAGAGCAGAACTATATAATAGTAAATGAAGTACATAGACCACGTATGAAAAATAGTTTACTAGAATGGTTGTAGTGCGTGGTGGAAGAATAAGTACGTGGTGAAGGCGGTGTTGAATCAATGATTTAGTAAATATTGATTTAGTGGATTAAGAAGATAAAATTTCTTATATAAGGTGAGATAATCCCACCAATTATAGAGAGATAGTTAAAATAATTAGTGAACATTTCTCTGCATTTTGAATTTGGTGTTGTCCAAAGGAAGTTCATGAGGATAAATCTGCGATGGCTAAAGTGGTTAATGCAGAAGAAATTCTACTAGAGATTTTTTTTGGGAAGTTGTATCCTGCAATGGACGTGGTACATAGAGGCATAAGTATTGGTATGTACGAGGTCATTGAAGTCAATACACAAATAAATAATAGTTCACGAATAGTGGGTGATTCATAGAGGAGGTTTGTGGAGTCTATACGTGTAGGTGGTACACGACAGCAAAAGAAGAGGAGTCTGCAGACAATTGGTGGTTTACGGAAGTGACAGTAGTATGTGGGGGTGGTGTTCTACATACCGAACCCAATACATAATACATGGAAGAAGAAGGTGGTTCCCAGTTTTCTCAAGGATGCTCGTAATAGCTTCAAATCAGTTCATGAGAGTATTTTCTGGTACCTAGAAGTACTCGAGAAGGTGGATTTCATCTACGGGTGAAAAAAGGACTTCAACAGAGCATCTACCTAATGTTGATGATGTATAAATTCATGAAAATGATGGGACCTACATGTATATAAACAATGTTTGACATATATGTCTATAAAACATGAATGGATTCCTTTTAAGAGTAGTGATCGAAGGAGAAGGAATATAGCGACCCTTTCCACTAACAGTGATCCAGAGAAAGGGGCATTCAGAGTGACCCTAGGGAATATAGTGAGTAGACCCTTAATATTGTAAAGGTTGTGATACTGGGCATAAATGATCTAGCCCGAACATTGTACTCATAATTGGCTTTGAGCCTTAGTGAATCATGTACACCGATGCACCACTATTGTATGCTCCTTCAATATATCTCCATGAGTGTGAACTAAGTAAAAAATGTTTTGTCTCATGTATAATAAAAAATTTTGTTCATACTTTTCAATTAGAACAAGAGAGAATATAATTTTGTTTAACCAAAAAAACAAGATTTTAAGGGGAATAAATTTTAATCTTTAATACAGTGATTCACCCCTCTCTTAGGTTATTCAACCTAGTGGAATTAAAAAATTAGTATCATAAAGAAAGGTTGAAAGTCTATTATTCTATCTTATAAGAAGAAATGGAAAATGTCCATCATAAATGAATTCAGATCTTCAACAGAAATGATTTTCAACTATAGAAGAATTGAATGTAGCACTACTTCCAATTAGTATTGATAGATGTCTTCACTGTATCTATTCATGGAATATTAGCGGACATCAACAGTGGTGCTTTATCAGAAGCTGAAAGAAGATAATTAGATTCTAATGCTAAAGTGATCAATGCTTTTGGGGGAGACTTATCAATGGAAATTTATAATAAATTTATGTCCTATAAAATATCACGTGCTATATCAGAATAATTGTTGAACATTTATGAGTGAGATAGAAAATAACAATAATAAAAAATTCCGGTTCTTTAGAACAAGTACGAGGATCTCAAAATGAACACCAATTAGATTGTTGATGCATCCTTCAATAGGGTAAAAGTTATTATGGGATACATGAAGTGTCTCAGAGAATTAATTGGTGATATAATGATTGTGAAACGTTTCTTGGGGAAAATTCCATCAGGGTTCAATCTGAATGTTTTTGTGCTTGATGACAAAGATCCAAATGGGATGACACTAGATAAACTACATAGTACTCTTATGGCATATGAAATGAGGAATGAGGATAACGATACAGTGAAAAAGGGGATGTCCAAAGAAGCCACATTCAAGACCATATGGAATGCCTATATTGATGATAGTCCTGAGGAGGAAAATTTGGATAATGTATTATTATTTCTCTCCAAAAATCTACAATGGGAACAGATAAGTTTAAATATAAACATCCATTTTCATGCTTTCGATGCAGAAAGATTGGGAATTTTATAGTAAAATTTCAATAGAAGTTTTATGATGAAAAAGAAGACAATGATTAAATTACCCAAGAAAAGTATTCATAAAACATGAATGGTTGGAGAAGTAAAAAGGGAAATCTCTACAGAATAAAGAATCAAATTTCAAAAGAATATGAATGTTTAGAAGAATTAGAGGCAGAAGAGTTAGATGATACAAGGATCACAAAGTTTATGTTTTGGTGACAATTGTCATAAGTCATTTAACAAGAGAATAAAGTGAAACTGAGGAAGTATAAATTGAAGGAAGTGATGATATTAGGGATTAATTAGAATCTACCCTCTAAGAGGTTGATATTTGGAGAGAGAGAGAAAAATAAAGCTAAAAAATTTAATCTGATGCCAAATTCTAAATGCAGAAGCTGGAAGAAGATAATTGTAACAACCCAATATTTTATGATAAGTATTCTTTTTAATTTATATGATGTCATGTATTTTATGTTTCAACAAGATTATCTTGTGCTATACGCCACATTATATTAGCTTGAAGTATACACAACACTATTCTTAGATTGTGTTACACAAAATTTCAAGTTCGTTTTATAATAGTCATTCAACGCAACATTGAGTGTATATATATATATATTCAATGTATAAATAAAATATGGTTGGATTCTGTTATACGAAATAATAAAATATTCTTGCACAACACTCAACCCTGACTTGGCTTGCATTACACGCAATCGCGACCTTCCTCGATAGCTTGTGTTGTACGCAATACTGGGTTTTACTAAACCACGATATATTATTATAATATTATTATGAACTAGCCGTTATGAATAGTATTAACTAAATTTTAAATTTTATAACATTATTATTCATCTTACACATTTTCTAGAACATGGTATATGAACAAAATAAATTATTTGGGTAAAATATGTATTTTTAAAAAAATGCAGTTTTGCTGCCTTTTGATGGTGCACCCATATTAAATCTTGTTGTTGACATCTTTATAAGTTCAATTTGAAAAAATAAATTTATTATTTTGATTCAGGATATAAAAATTTACATTGGATAATGTTTTGATATTTTTCTGATAACATTCATATTTTAATGAATAGTAAAAACACGCTATATTTTAATTAAAAACAACTTTTTTCATCGTAATAACTTATGTGATTAAATTATAATATTTAATGGTTTAAAAGTATAAATATAATATATTTTTACCTTTTAATATAATTTATGTCATTATCCTTTATTGTACATTGAATTCTTAGGTTAAATAAAATTAATCTTTTGCAATGTTTTAAACAAAAACATGTTTTCTTTCGACAACGGGATTAATTTTAATTTAATTTCTGCAACTTCTGTGTATTGAATTTGAAAAAATGGATTCCATATTTGGAATCAGTGGGTCTAAATTCTATTAATAGACTAATTTTTATTTGTGGGCTTTATGAATTGTAACAACGATAAATTTTATTTACCATAGTAAAAGGTAAATTGGGTTATTAAGGGTAAATATAATATTATAAAATTATCCTAATACTTGTCTTAATACTATTGGATGATTATAATTTGTCCTAAGTCATATTTGGGTCGAAATAGAATCCATTATAACCCACTTAGAGGTGATTTAGACCTTTAGTTTATTTTATTTAAAGGAAAGTTAAATATGTCTCACTCAACTTTAATAATTAAAGTATTTTTAATATAAGTTTATACAGAATATAAATTAGGTTATAAATACTCATTTGAATGATAAAATGTTTTTCTTTTTCATGGTAATATATTTGTAATTTTTTAGAGTTATTTAATTACCTTATTATCTTATACATTAATGATGCAAAAATTATTTATTTAGTGAAAAATCAATAATATAGTTTTTATTGAAATAGTAATACATATCAAAAGGCCCAAAAATATGAAAAAAAATTATTATTAGTGTATATAAAAACCCTAATCATCCACTGGAAGAATATTTGACCATTTGGATCCTTATTAAGGCGATTATGACACTTATATTATTGTATTTTAAATGATGCTAAAGTTGTCACCTTCATAATTTAATAAATATAATAATTTAAATATTGTGATTTTAAGATGATAAATTCGAGTAAAAGTATTATTGGGAAAGTAAATTTATTTATCTGCATCATGGGATTTTTGTTTTATTTTTATGAAACATATAAGTATATTAAATAATTATACAAAAATGTTGTAGTAATTATTTTGTTGAGAGATAAACCAAATAAATGGTTTTAAAAATAATAAAATAAAAATTATATAAACTATTTAATGTGATACACTAATTTTATAGATACATATGACCTTTTAGGAATCTATTAATCTTTTTATTTAGTACATATCTTCTGTATATATTTTATTTTAATTCAAATAAATGAATAGTGTCAAAATTGACACTATTGTTGTTTTATAAAAATAACATATTATAAAACTGTTTAAAAATCACAATTATATTTAAAATAATAAATTTAAATTTATATGGTCTAAAATGTTATAAAGTATCCAATTATGGAGAATTCACATCAAATAAGTAATTATTTGTTATAATTTAAATTTTAGAATGTTATTAACACAAATAAAATTAAATTGATTAAATAAGGATAAATCAAGTTGATAATGCTTAAAATAAATTCCTAACATGTATAAATTTTATTGGTTGATGATATTACAACCATATATCATCTAAGATTCGGATATGAGTAATTTTGGAAGTTTTTAAGTGGGTTTCGGATTTAATATAAACTAATATTTCTTATATTTCCAAAGGTGCCCCTCTCCTCCCTTATAAAAGGGAACCTCCTCCCTCTATTCCTCACACCACATTGAGCCTTCATGCTCGCCCAAAACCTGCCAAATTCTCTTCTCCACTTCCCTAGGAAAATCTTAGTGGTCCTGGTCTTCTATAAATACCAATTTTAGTGCCCTAAGAGTAGGTTTCAAAGAGGCGCTTCAAAGAAGAGGTAATGTCTGTTACCGATTCTTTCAACATTATTTCTTCTTCCACTTATTCTTATTTAGTTGTTTCATTATGAAGTAATAACATCAGTATAAATCATATACTGATATGTTATTATAATTATTAAACAACCATATTTCACCATCTATCTATCCTATATAAAATGAAATCACCGCGCGTGCGTACATACGGAATACCATCTCCACGCCGTGGTGTAATCTATTTTCCACCACCACCTTACATGGATGGGTATAATGGTGAAAATAATGAATATATATTATTATTTTGAAGTGATATTGATTTAGTAATATTATAAATACACTTTAATACAAATCCACGATCATGGGAATGATATCATCGCTCGTGCGTACATATGGAATACCGTCTCCACGACGCGATGAGATTCACTCTCCATGATAACCATTCAAGAATGATTATAAAGTATATATAATAAGTAATCATGAAATATATGAAATAATAATGCTACTTTATTTATGTATATATATATTTATGTAAACTACTTAATTCCATTCAATTCAATAAGGAAACGAGAATAGCGTTCATGCGTACGTACGACCTACCGTCTCCATGAATGTTGTATTTCTTTCCATTTATCGATCCATTATATATATATTATGAATATATATTATATATAAATCATGTTTTACATTCTAGATGTAATTAATCATCATCTAAGTAATCATATTAATAATTACAAGTTAAAAGACGAACGACAAATGAAACGATTTTACCCAGAATGCTACTTTAACATTAATTTACAAAAGAACGGGTAATATAAAGTCATAAGTGAACCATATATGATATAATAACAATGAATATGATTCTGTAATAAGACAATGACATTATTTAAATCATTATACAGGAGGATTGGAAACGTATGAAGCATATCATACCTAAGGTAAGGGATAAATTTGCAAATCTCATTTTTATCCGAGATTTTTTATTCGTAAGTATTTACTAGGGTTATTGATATCATTCATGTCCATGTTTTATAAAAGTTTATTCATGTATGTTTAATGTCCTTTTTACCCAATTGACTTTTACCCCATGGTATGGAAGGAATCTTTCTTTTATTTACCCTACAAGGTACTTTTTGACTTTTCCGACAAAAGTACGAGAAGAATGTTTTTTTAATGTATATGGCATGAAAGGATTTTTACGGTTTTATAAAGCCTTATTTTCATGAAGCTTCCTCCAAACGATTTCATGAATATTTTCAACAAAATTATTTTCTTTTAAAATTGCATGAAATTTTGTGGAAATAGAATTATTTTGAAGAAGAAAGGATATTTTCCTCAAGAATTCATTTCAACAGTTTTATCAAAACCATTTTTCATCTAAGATGACATTATTTCATATGTGTATGTTTCAAGTATCATGTATCTATGATTCAAACGGTTTCACTTTTCTTATTATGAAATGATATCCATTTTTTTATATGCATTATGTTATGATGGAATGATTTTATGAAACCCATTTTATTCTTTGGGTTATGACGAATGATTTATGTTTATGTTGTGGCACATGTAAGAATAATTTCATTATGAGATGGGTGGGACCTATATATCCCTCCAATGCATTTGGTAAAGATTTATATCTCATGAGATAGACATGGATGGAATGGTAAGTTAATCTGGTTCAGTATTATAGGACTAGAAAGAGAAGTGAACTCGATTCAGAAAGGGACTTTGTCCACTATGTTGGTCTTGGAAGCAATGCCTTGGCTACTATGGAAATCATTTCATGATCTTAATGGATTCCACAATTACATGTTTTATTGCCATGGTATTTTATCATGATTTATGTTCCATTATTATCTATGCTTTATGTACTTCCATTTTTATGTCGTTACTCAAGATTTTGATGTTTAAACATTTTGGTCATGTTTTTAAGTTCAAATGTATATGGTACGTATTATTTTATCCATTCATACCCTTACTGAGCATTTGAGCTCACCCTTTCTATGTTTTATTTTCCCCCAGGATTAAAAGAATGGTTTTAGGTAAGGAAACAAAAAGTGGAAGATCTTTATGGGAGATGTTGAAGATCTTTCCCCATTATTAGAAGATTACGTTCCAAGTTTACAAAGACACTAAACTATTATGGTTCTTGTGTGTCTGTTTTTATTATGTATTAAGTATTCTGCAAAATTAATGTAATATCTACGTACGTCAAGCTTCAGGTCTCTACAGTTGGTATCAGAGGAAAGGTTTAGTTAAACATTGGAAACTAGGACGCGAAAACTTTAGTGATATCCCTAGATATATTTCTACGGTATGTGTAGGGATGTCCCTAAGGATAATTATACGTATAGGTTATAGTCCTATAACTACGGTAACGATCATAGAATTTAACCTAAGATGTTAGATATTGACGGTACTCCCCCTTTATTATGTTGTTCTCCCTATTATGATTTTTCCCTCTCACAACATTCTTTTTGGGTTTTAGAAAATGGCTGGAAATAAGAAGATTCCCGATAATAGAGGATATGATGGACAATGGAATGATATTCTTCATTAGAAACCAAATGAAAAGGGATTTGGAAGTCCAAACATCGTTATTATGCCTAATCAACAATCTCAAAATATGATGAATAATCTCAACATTGGTAAGTTTCCCGACTCAGATAATAAGAGAAAGATGGAGTTTCATGATGATCATAGAGGAATGAAAGTTCAATTCCCCTCATGTAAATCATGTGGGAAGATGCATCAGGGAGATTGTTTCAAAGGAACTCGAAGATGATTTTGGTGTGGAAAAGAAGGACACAAATCCAGTAAGTGAAAAAGAAAATGTTCAGTTAATAGCATGGGCAAGGATAATGGTATTGCTACGACATCAACAATGATTAGATGTTTTAAATGTGGAATGTATGGACATTATGAAAACCAATGCCCTAAGGGAAAATATCATGAAGAGAATCAACATGGTCATACAGGTAGTATTTATGTGGATGATGATGAAGAGACTACAAATGAAATATGAGATGAAAAAAAATGATGAAGCTCAGTCAGTGGTTTAAGAAGTTAGTAGAAGGATTGTATGTTTATAAAGAATAATGTATGGTACTATGGAATAAAGAATCATCTAAGGATTGATACACTATTGTTTTTTCTAAAGTATTTGAAAGTATATGTTGAATGGTACCAGTAACCATGGAAGGTTATTCAGATATTATGCACATAATGAAGGGATAAGAAGATAATGAGATGTTTGATTGTATTCGTGAGCTCATGACTGATATAAGGACTAAGTGATATTATGGTTTGATTATATAGATATTTATTGGGATTTTGGTATGTGGAATGAGTTACCTTTTGACAGTATTCATGTTTTCACTAAGGTTATATGGTAATTTATATTTCAAGAGAATATATTACTAAGGTATTCATGTGTTTGGAATGCAACCAACAAGATATATCTTATGATATATGTGGTATAAATGATTTTATTCACATTCTTGGTAGATAACCTTTCTAGTAACTGTTTTCTTTATACTATGAGCTTGGACCGAAGTATTTTAGATAAGCCTAATGATTTGAATGGATTATGTTTGACATAAGTTAGTGTTGTTTAAAGATATAAGTTTTTTCGATATTATAGATTTAGAAAAAGGAAAACTTGCCGGGCGGGCGACAACCCATTGCGTCGGACAAGGATGTGGGAATCGAACCCACAACCGAAGTGAGACAGGCCTTTATTTCCTACCACTGGCCTATAGGAAGTCCCTGGTTAGTAGAAAGTAGTTTTATTTTATTAAGCGGTATGATATATGTAGTATAAGTTCATTTTTGGAATCCTATATGATTAACCTCACCATAGATGGACTTATGTATATTTAAGAACTTTTTCTAACCTTTTTTTGAAACAGATAGAATGACCCATCATTCTATCACATGATCTGTTAACACTTCACGAATAACAAATTCAAATTTATTTCTTTAAGAGATGAAGTGGAAATTGTTCAGAGAACAAACAATAGTGAGATTGTACCAAAATCAAGAAAATATTTATTCTAATTCAAAATTTTCAACTTTAGGGAAATGATATTGAAAACCAAAAAATGTTGTCCTAGTGTTCTTATATCCGATAATCAGATGGTACCATAGATCATCACAGATCTATGGATTTGTGATTGATGGCTTTTTCATATCCATGTTCTCTACCACTCTCCATCATAACTGGATGGTTATATTTTTCTTCCATATCCATATTTTCACCTATGTTCTCCAACGTGGAAACCCAGTGATGAGTTAATTTGGGTAACTGTTACGTTTAATACTTTAGTTTTTAAATCCAAGTTTTGGTATTCCTTTTTTACGATGTGGGTTTCTATTAAAGAAACTTTCGAGAAGTAAACCATTTATAACCCCGACGAATTTCGAGGGAGAAATTCATTTTAAGGGGGGTATAATGTAACAACCCAACATTTTATGATAAGTATTCTTTTTAATTTATTTAAGGTCATGTGTTTTATGCTACAACAAGACTATCTTGTGCTATACGCCACACTATATTATATTGAAGTATACACAACACTATTTTCATATTGTGTTACACACAATTTCAAGTTCGTTTTATAGTAGTCATTCTACGCAACATTGAGTGTATATATATATATTCAATTTATAAATGAAATATGGTTGAATTCTGTTATAAAAAATAATAAAGGATTCTTTCACAACACGCAACCCTGACTTGGCTTGCATTACACGCAATCACGACCTTCCTCGATAGCGTGTGTTGTACGCAATAACGGGTTTTACTAAACAACAATATATTATTATAATATTATTATGAACTAGCCTTTATGAATAGTATTAACTAAATTTTAAATTTTATAACATTATTATTCATCTTACACATTTTCTAGAACATTGTATAAGAACAAAATAAATTTTTCGGGTAAAATATGTATTTTTCAAAAAATGCAGTTTTGTCGCCTTTTGATGGAGAACCCACATTAAATCTTGTTGTTGAAATGTTTATAAGTTAAATTTGACAAAATAAAATTCTTATTTTTAATCAGGATATAAAAATTTACATTGGATAAAGTTTTAATATTTTTCTGATAACATTCATATTTTAATGAATAGTAAAAACACGCTATATTTTAATTAAAAACATCTTTTTTCATCGTAATAACTTATGTGATTAAATTATAATATTTAATTGTTTAAAAGTATAAATAGAATATATTTTTACTATTTAATATAATTTATGTCATTATCCTTGATTTTACATTGAATTTCGTATGTTAAATAAATTCAATCTTTTGTAATGTTTTAAACAAAAACCTGTTTTCTTTCGACAAAGAGATTAATTTTAATTTAATTTATATAACATATGTGTATTGAATTTGGAAAAATGGATTCCATATTTGGAATCAGTGGGTCCAAATTATATTAATATACTAATTTTTTTTTGGGATTTATGAATAGTAACAACGGTAAATTTTATTTACCATAGTAAAAGGTAAATTGGGTAATTAAGGGTAAATATAATATTATAAAATTATCCTAATACTTTTCTTAATACAATTGTATGATTATAAATTGTCCTAAGTCATATTTGGGTCGAAATGGAATCCATTAGAACCCACTTGGAGATGATTAAGACCTTTAGTTTATTATATTTAATGGAAAGTGAAATATATCTCACTCAACTTTAATAATTAATGTATTTTTAATATAAGTTTATACAGAATATATATTCGGTTATAAATACTCATATGAAAGATAAAATGTTTTTCTTTGTCATGGTAATATATTTGTAATTTTTTAGAGTTATTTAATTACCTTATTATCTTATACATTAATGATGCAAAAAATTTTTATTTAGTGAAAAATCAATAATATAGTTTTTATTGAAATAGTAATACATATAAAAAGGCCCACAAATCTTCCCAAAACATATTATTAGTGTATATATAAACTCTAATCATCCACTATACGTCTTTTGGACCATTTGGATCCTTATTAATGTGATTATGACACTTATATTATTTTATTTTAAATGATACCAAAGTTGTCACCTTCATAATTTAATAAATATAATAATTTAAATATTGTGATTTTAAGATAATAAATTCGAGTAAAAGTATTATTGTGAAAGGTAATAGATTTATCTTCATTATAGGAGTTTAGTTTTAATTTTTATGAAACAAATAAGTATATTAAATAATTATACAAAAATGTTGTAGTAATTATTTTATTATGAGATAAACCAAATAAATGGTTTTACAAATAATAAAATAAATATTATATGAACTATTTGATATGGTACACTAATTTTCTAGATACATATGACCGTTTAGGAATCTATTAATGCTTTTATTTCGAACATATATTTTGTATATATTTTATTAAAATTCAAATAAATGAATAGTGTCAAAATTGACACTATTGTTATTTTATAAAAATAATATATTATAAAACTGTTTAAAAATCACATAAATATTTAAAAATTATAAATTTAAATTTATATGGTTTAAAATGTTATAAATTATCCAATTATGGAAAATTAAAAACAAATAAGTAATTATTTGTTATAATTTAAAATTTAGAATGTTATTACCACAAATAAAATTAAATTTATTAAATAAGGATAACTCAAGTTGATAACGTTTAAAATAAATTCCTAACATGTATAAATTTTATTGGTTGATGATATTAAAACTCTATCTCATCTAAACTTCGGATATGAGTCATTTTGAAAGTTTTTATGAGGGTTTGGGATATAATATAAACTAATATTTCTTATATTTCCAAAGGTGCCTCTCTCCTCCCTTATAAAAGGGAACCTCCTCCCTCTCTTCCTCACACCACTTTGAGCCTTCAAGCTTGGCCGAACCCTGAAAAATTATATTCTCCACTTCCCTAGAAACATTATAGAGGTCCTATTCTTCTACAAAGACCAATTTTAGTTCCCTAATAGTAGGTTTCAAAGAGGCGCTTCAAAGAAGAGATAATGTCTATTATCGATTCATTCAAATTTATTTATTCTTCCACTTCTTCTTATTTAGTTGTTTAATTATGAAGTAATAACATAATTATCACTAATATATTGATATGTTTTTATAATTATGAAACAACCATATTTCACCATCTATCCTTCTTACGGAAAATGAAATCACCGCTCGTGCGTAAGTACGGAATACCGTCTCCACGCCGGGGTGTAATCTATTTTCCACCACCACCTTACATGGATAGGTATAATGGTGAAAGTAATGAATATATATGATTATTGTAAAGTGATATTGATTATTTAATAATATACATACACTTTAATACAATTCCACGATCATGGGAATGAAATCATCGCTCGTGCGTACGTACGGAATATCGTCTCCACGACGCGATGAGATTCACTCTCCATGATAACCATTCAAGAATGATTATAAAGTATATATAATACGTAATCATGAAATATATGACATAATAATTCTACTGGATTTATGTATATATATATATTTATTTCATCTACTTAATTCCATTCAATTCAATAAGGAAACGAGAACAACATTCATGCGTACGTACGGCCTACCATCTCCATGAACGGTGTATTTATTTCAATTTATCGATCCATTATATATATATTCTGAATATATATTATATATAAATCATGTATTACATTCTTGATGTAAGTAATAATCATATAAGTAATCATATGAATAATTACAAGTTAAAACACGAACGACAAATGAAACGATTTTACCCAAAATGCTACTTTAACATGAATTTACAAAAGAACGAGTAATATAAATTCATAAGTGAACCATATATGATATAATAACAATGAATATGATTCTATAATAATTCAATGACATTATTTAAATCATTATACAGGAGGTTTGGATACGTACGAAGCATATCGGACCTAAGGTAAGGGATAAATTTGAAAATCTCATTTTTATCTGAGATTGCTTATTCGTAAGTATTTACTAGGGTTATTGATATCATCCATGTCCATGTTTTATAAAAGTGTATTCATGTATGTTTAATGTCCTTTTTACCCATTTTACTTTTACCCCATGGTATGGAAGGAATCTCTCTTTTATTTACCCTACAAGGTACTTTTTGAATTTTCCGATAAAAGTACGAGAATAATTTTTTTAACGTATACAACAGGAAAGGATTTTTACGGTTTTATAAAGCCTTATTCTCATGAAGGTTCCTCCAAAATATTTCATGACTATTTTCAAAAATATTCTTTTCTTTTAAAATTGCATGGCATTTTGTGGAAAGAGAATGATTTTGAAGAAGAAAGGATATTTTCCTCATGAATTCATTTCAAGTGTTTTATCAAAACCATTTTTCATCTAAGATGACATTATTTCCTATGTGTATGTTTCAAGTATCATGTCTCTATGATTTACATGGTTTCAATTTTCTTATTATGAAATGATATCCATTTTTTATATGGATTATGTTATGATGGAATGATGTTTATGAAACCCATTTTATTCTTTGGGTTATGATGAATGATTTATGTTTATGTTGTGGCACAAGTAAGAATGATTTCATTATGAGATGGGTTAGACCTATATCTCCCACCAATGCATTGGGTAAAGATTTATATCTCAGGAGATAGACATGGCTGGAACGGAAAGTTAATCTGGTTTAGTATTACAGTACTGGAACAAGGAGTGAACTCGATTCAGAAAGGGACTTTGTCCACTAAGATGGTCTTGGTAGCAATTCCTTGTCTAATATGGAAATAATTACATGTTCTTAATGGATTCAACAATTACATGTTTTATTCCCATGCTATTTAACCATGATTTATGTTCCATTATGATCTATTCCTTATATACTTCCATGTTTTATGTCATTGCTTAAGATTTTGATGTATAAACATTATGTTCATGTTTTTAAGGTCAAATGTATATGGTATGTTTTATTTTATCCATGCTTACCCTTACTGAGAATTTGAGATCACTTTTTTATGTTTTATTTTCCACTATGATTAAAAGAAAGGTTTTAGTTAAGGAAACAAAAAGTGGATGATCTTTATGGGAGATGTTGAAGATCTTTCCCTGCGATTAGAAGATTACGTTCCAAGTTTCCAAAGACACTAAACTATTATAGTCCTTGTGTGTCTGTTTTTGTTATGTATTAAGTATTCCACAAAATTAAAGTAATATCTATGTACGTCAAGCTTCGGGTCTTTACAATAATTCGGATTTTAATGTAGAAATTGAAAAGATGAGGTGTTCAATGCCAGAAAGCATGAAAAAGGTGGTTCAGTACAAACAAAAAATTAAAGAACATAAAATAGAAATTGACAGTTTGACTGAAAGAGGAAAATTTCAAATAAATAGTATCAAAGTACAAGAACAGGAGTCTTTATTCTATTAAAAAAAAGTTTATGATCAGGAGAAACTGTTAACTCTCAGTTCTTCATTAGGAAAGAAGGTAATACTGGAAACAAAGAAGATTTTTTTTTGAAGAGTGGTCAAATATAACAGAATAAACAATGAACCTTGAATGATAAGGTTGGTATGGGGACTGATAAAAACGCATATAATTTATGATTCATGTCATATAACAAGACCCCCCCCCCCCCCAGATTGAATATTGACTTGGGTATGAAGCAGAAATAGATGATTCCAAGAACCCATGTCATAAATAGTAGTTCCTCATTTCCATACAAGACTATACCTCCCATAAGATTCTATTGTTGTGGTAAGATGAGACACTCTCAAAATGTATGTTCCATAGAAAAGAGGTACCAAATGGAACAAGACCAACAACGGTGGTTGTACAGAGATCAAAATTCTAGGTCATCATTTGATGGTTACTGTTTTGGGTGTAAAGGAATTAGACATATGGAATGATATTCAACCTAAATAATATAGAGGAATGTTACTAGGAAAACATAATTTGTTCATAAGAAGCATCCAAACGTATCTTCAAGAGAGATTAAATTTAAAAATATATTTGAATCTATACAAGTTCATGTTTCTCCATCATATATTTAAGAAGATCAATATTATCATTCCATATTGGGTATGAAGTCATGGAAATGGGTCCAAAAGAAAAGGGGTGAGCTGGTGTTGGTTATAGAAATTTCATTCAAGGCATCAGGTTGCACAGGGATATGGATCATTGATAGTGGATGCACATCCCATATTACTGGAAATAAGGATCTAGGGACTAAAATCAGGTATAATAAATAAGGTTTCATAAGATTAGGTAATGATGTGGGTTGAAAATTATTGGTTCATGAAAATCCATGTTGGGAGGAAATGACGTGAGATGAGATGATGTCTTGGTTGTTGAGGAACACAGTCCCAATATACTTAGTGTTAGTCAATTGTGTGATTTAGGGCATGCAACAGGTTTTTCAATAAATTATATACCATCATGGAAAATGATGGTGTAGTTTTTTTCAATGAATGTTCACAAAATGGAATTTATACCTCATGAGTGGAGAAGGAGATATGTGCTTTCTATATAAGGATAAAGGGAAAAAGTTATGGAATAAGAAGCTTTGATATATAATCCAGGAATAATTTGAAGAATATGGGAAATATGATGATGATATAAATCTCCATAGATTATCACATGATCGTACTCATTTTTGTGATGCCTTCCAAAAAGGGAAGACCATTCGAAAGACATATAATCCAATGAAGAAAAAGTCAACAAGATTGATTGAGTTGGTGAATATTGATTTTTGTGAGCCAATTTCTCACAGAGATATTGATGGGGTGAGATATTTTGTAATAATCATTTATTTTTTCAGCATAATGGAATGGGTTTCAAGAATCAACCACAAATATAGAGTGTTCAGTTCCATTACAAGATATCTACGGGAATGTGAAAATATTCTTTGTCAGAAAGTCTTGGTGATTATAACATATAATGGAACAAATTTATCAAATATAAATGTGGAATATTATCTCAATAAACATGGAATAATGCATCATGTTTCATTAGTATGAACCCCATAGAATAATGGATTATTTGAGAGATGAAACTGGATTGCCAAAAACGTGGCCAGAGCAATGCGCATTGAGAAAAACCATCCTAAGAAATTTTGGAAAGAAGCTGTGATGGCCGTATTATACACATCAAATAGACCTTTACTTTGTCCAAAAGAGGAGAAGACTCCATACCAGTTATATTATGAAAATAATTCGTCATTGAAGTAATTTGATGTCTTCAAAGGTAAATGATTTATCCTAAATAAGGTGAAACACATGATGTTTTAATCCTATAGGGATAAAGGTATATTTCTTTGAAACTCAATGAAACGAAAATATTATAAATGATTAAATATTCGGATAAGAAATAAAGTTGTAATTGATGATGTGACTATAGTGAATATTGAATAGAATCTTCAGTAAATACATGATTATAATTAATAGGATAGTGATGAATAGATGAGCAGGTTGGGAGATACTCCAGCTCTAAAGGTTAATTTTGAAGAAGACTCATATGATGAGAATAAATCAGTGCCTATCGAAGACCAGTTAAAAGAGTTGAAATTTATAGGCAGAACCTAATTGGAAATTAGGAAGCACTTGTGTAGAAAATGAGGATGAAGTATATAAAGAAAACATCATAGTTATCACATGTGGAGAATAAATGCTTGATGAAGTAGTAGGAGATTGGAATTGGGTTCAGGTAACGAATGAATATATTGACCAAATTGAGAGGAATTCGACATGTGAAATTGTTTGGAGACCAACATATAATAATTTCATTGATAAATAATTGGTCTTTCACAGCAAACATAATGAAGGTGGTGTCATGATTCGAAATAAATAATGAATGGTGTGAAAAGGGTACTCATAGATAGAGGTTATTGATGTAGATGAGACATTTTAACCTTCTTCTAGGCTAGAGAAAATCATATTATTCTTGGCATTAATAGTGAAAAGAATGTTTATGTTTTTCTAGATGGATGTCATGTTATCATTTCTGAATCGTGTTTTAGAAGAAGATATTTACAATGAGAAACCATATGGTTTTATCATTCTTGAAGATGAGAACCGATTATTTCTACTAAAGAACGATTTATATGGTTTGAAGAAGGCACCAAGAGAATAGTATTCAAGGCTTGATCAACTTATAAAGAAGGTTGTTTTCCAATGTGGTGGAGTTGATTTCAATATGTATTTCAACTATGAATGTTTTCAAAGAATGATGGTGCAGTTTTATGTCTATGAAATAATCATTGGTGGATAAGATGAATCAAAATTCATATAGTTTTCTGAATTCAAGAAATGTGAGTACAAAATAGAAAAAATGTATTATCTGGAATCCTCATTGACATACAGGTAATTCAAGGAAAGAATGACACATTTTCCTTAGTCTAAATAGCGAATGAAGTGTTTGATAATGATTGGAAGGGATAATTCCAAACGAATGAACAAAAATGTTGCGACCCGATTGAAATTGTCACGAGATAAGGAATGTACGATAGTTAATATCACAGAATACATGAAAATCAATAGATGTATGCTATACATGACAATGAAAAGTCATGATATTGTATTTTCCACATGCTAAGTAGCGATATATCAAAGTAATCCTAGAGATATTCACATGATGGAAGTGAAATTAATACTTTAGTATATCAAGGGAACTATTGATTTTGGTTTAATATATAACAAAAAATCTCATCCAATGTTATTGGGATATATAGATGTATATTGTGTTGGATCAGTAGATGATAAGAAGAAACAATTTGGAGGTCCATTAATATCGTAGGATTGTTTATTTCATGGTTGAGAAGGAAACAAATATTTAATTTCATTGAGAACAACAAAAGATTACTATATTGTGGAAACTCAAGAAAGCATGCCACTATTGTGGATGAAGTGGCAGCTTTAGGGCATGGGAGTTGTAGTGAAATCTCTGATTGGAATCAACTGTGATAATTCAAGTGCTATAAATCATAAAACAAATCCAGTACACCACTCAAGGACAATGAAAATTGAAAAAAAATATCATTTTATCAAGGAGAAGGAGGACGAATGGATTGTAAAGTTGGAATATGTGCCAACAGAACTACAGGTTGTAGATATTATTATGAATGCCCTACCTAAAGAAGTGTTTGAAAGGCATCGACTGGAACTAGGAGTCTTGTGAACTTACAACAGATGAAAAGATGTGGATGTGGGTACCCTCTCTCTGAGGTATGTTTTGAATTTCCCTATTGTACAGATATGTGTTATTTACCATGCTGCAGAGAACATTGGTGTTCCATTCAGGTTTGTTGAAAAAGGGGGAGAATTGGTGACTATTCGAGGGTGAGAAAAGACATGGGGAGATGTTTTTAGGTGGAGTAGTGGGATTGGGGGAGTTAAAGTGGAGATGAATCTATTTAGAGGAGCTGTAACATAGTAGGAGTATTAAATATGATGATGCTAAAAGTGATGGATCAATGATTACATATCACAACAGTTCAGGTTTATGATGAAATTAGGTGATTGGTTTCAATAGTCGGTGTGAGGAATGAAGTGATTCACTAATTATCTTTTCATTATACTATTTTTTATCACACCGATCATGGGTCATATGGGCATAGAGTATGTGTTAAGTAAATCTGTGATTTCTAACTTAATAGTAAGAAGGGAATGCTATATGAATAAGGAAAAGCCTTAAGGGGGTATCAAAATGAGAAGAACAATTATGAGAAGAGTTTTCAACAAAACAAAACGGGTAGATTATTGGGAAAAACCACTCAAGTAATTATCATAGTATTTTTTGGGTGTGACTTTGTTTTTTGATGAAAAATGTAACAAAAAATGACCATCACTAGTGTTTGAAGAAAGCAAGTTTCTAAGGTGGAACAATTTCAAATTGTTTTACAAACTATTAGGCTTTGAAAATAGGAATTTTTTTTGAAAATGTATGGTTTTCTTCATTGGAATATAGTGTGTGAATATGGTGAATGGATTCCGAAAAGAAGAGAAATGTGGATCCTATTTCATGGACCGCATTCCATGTCTGGGAATGTTGTGCGACTACATATGACACAGTGGTAATGGTACACAGAGCTGTAGAATTGGTTTGCAGAAACCGTTTTTATAAAAGGGAACATGGTATGCTGAAGGTGTGATGGTTTGAAGGAAGACATATGAGAATGGATCCTTGTAGGAGTAAAGACAGTATACAGACCACATATGAAAAAGGGTTTTCTGGAAGGCTTGAAATTCATGGGGGCCGAAGCAGTATGTGATGAAGGCAGTGCTGAATAAAAGATTTGGTAAATATTGATTTAAAGGATTAAACGAATATCTTTCCCTATATAAGAAGATTTAATCCATCTGATTATATAGAGAACGCGAGATAATACCATTAGTGAACACCTATATGCTCTATGAATTTAGTGAAGTCTGAAGGATGTTTATGAGGAGAATTCAGCAATGTATGGAGTTGTTCGCATGGTAGAAATTCCCCGAAAATATTTTACAGGTAACTGTATCCCACAAAGGACATCATACACAGAGAAAGAAGTAGTGGTACATAGGTGGTTAGCTAAGTAAGTCTACGAATAAATAGAATTTTAATGATATAGGTTGATTCATAGAGGATTTTGGTGGTGACAATATGTGTAGGATGTACACGATAGCAAAGGAAGAGGAGTCTATAGATAAAGGGCGGTTCGTAGAAGTGTCAGTGTTATGTGGAGGAGGTGGTCCGCAAAACAAACCTAGTACTCGGTACACGGGAGAAGAAGTTGGATCATGTTTTTCTTAAGTAATCTTGAAAAAAATATTCAAATCAGTTTACAAAAGTATTTTATGGTACCTAGAAGTACTCGGGAAGGTGGATTTCATCTATGGTTGAAAAAGGGACTTAAACAGAACATCTACCAAAAATTGATGATGTATTAATTCATGAAAATTAAGGGGCCTTTGTGTAAATAAAAAGTGTTTGAGCTATAAGTCTATACACTATGAGTGGATTCCTTTCCAAGAATACTGAGTGAAGGAAGTGGAAGACTGACACTTTCCATCGGTAGTGAGCTAGAGAAAGAGGCATAGAGAGTGACGCATGGGAATGCAATGATTAGACCCTAAACCTTTTAAAAATAGTGAGCTTGATCCTAAATGATTCATCTTGAACATTATACATATTATTGGCTATGAGTCATAGTGAATTTGGTACTTCATAACACTGACATTGTATTCTCTATAGATGTAGCCCAATGAGGGTGAACCAAGAAAATAATTTGGTGTATCATGCATGGTTTAAATTTAGTTGATATATTTTAATGTGAATGAGAGGGAAGTGTGTTCTATTTAATGATGAAACAAGATCCAATGTGGAATAAATTTTAATCAATCCTAACCTACTTCAGCCCATCTCAGGATATTGGATCTAGTGGACCTATCATGAGTAAAATAATTAATAAAATGAATGACGTACATAACTCCGTTTGTTGATTTTTTTCTCATCAGACATCAAATATCAGAATGAATTAGCTCTAGGGGATGTCTTGAACCAATCTCAAAAATATTATCCACATCATTTTCAATATTTTCTTTCAAGAAAATAGTGAAACACAAATATATTCTTCGTGTATTTTCAATAATGTCTCGTAAGATGACTCATTTATTTAATTTTTTCATGTTTCTAGGACACATATGTCCAGGTATTTTATGAAACAACAGATTCTCTACACCCATGCTAATGTAATAATTGTTCTATATTTCACCATCTTGAAATAAATTACCATATGTACATTGGAATCTTGTATAAATTTTCCCACCACCATCACCCATTACAAAAAATACATCATTATTTAAGAAACCTATGTTACAATCATCACACTATTTTGAAATGATGGGAAAATTGTGTTTCATCCCATCAACAAACAATGATTTATTGGATTTAATATTTTCAATTCCACTAATGGTTGACCCAAAAAAATTTATTTTCAATTATTAATAATTTAAAAATATGATAGGGACTTATATAAAATATTTAACATTCTGGAATAGTTTCATGTATCCTTTCATATGAGGAGACCACCCACTATTGAGTATCCAAGGATATTCTCCTTTTGTGGCGTTTGAATGTAGTTTTAACAACAAGATATTTTTATCCTTCATTTTATTTATTCACATATTTCATGGGAGTATTGTTAAGTGTCTTTCGTTGTACTAGTAACAAAACATGACATCCTTTTTCATGTTTCCCTGATTGTTCACATCTTTCTCAAATAGTTTCTGTGAGCTAGAACCTATTTTCAATCCTCAGTCCTCTATTTTCAGACTTCCTTACAATAACTTTTTTGGTATTCTTCTTTTGAAGGAATTTAATAACCATCAGTCTTATCGTTTCATAACCTGTGACGTAATAAAAATGTTGTTGGTTGAACCAACACATACTTACCATGTGTCTAAATCCCCCATAATACCAACAATAGCCTTATAAAAGAATATTTTCCTTTGAAACATCTATATTGAATTATATTATGAATTAATTAATCAGACACCATATTCTACTTAATTTCATCCTTGAATCATATGTATTTGAATGTTTTCCAGATTTAGGATTCATTGAGACTTCAAAATTCCTAACATTTTTTGTCTTGGATACATAAATAACTTTTCACGATTTCTTATTTTTCAGAACCAATTCTGAAAATATTCCAACCCATTGAAGTTAAATTTTGTTGAACATTCTCAGGTTTCTATTTACAAGAACATTCAAAAACATCAGTAGTAGTGTTTGGAATCATATATTTATCAATTCATCTTATGATAACTTTTGTTGGAAAAGTTCAAACTCTTATTTTTTTCCTCAACATCACTTCTAGATGCTCATTTCTTCAAGATATTTCCTCATGTCATCAATATCTTTCTCTAGCATGAGTTTCTTATCAGAAAACAATTATTTATTTATTATTGAGGAAAATATATCATATAATTTTTTTTCTTTTAAACCTTTATATTCATCCCTTTAAATTCATTCAATTTATCTTTCAAATGGAATTAATGTTGAATTTCTTCGTCTTCCTTAGATCCACTTCTTTTGAATTCTTCATCACTAACTATTGATATAAAATTATAATTTCAACCATAGCAACTGATTTTCTGAATTCAAAAACACTTCCATATTCTTCATCATATTTAGATATTAAGCTTCTTTATTTGTAATTCAATAATTTCCTATTATTCTCATTGGAATAAAATTCATGTTTTCACCCTGTTTCACATACGGTCTTCTTGGATTTTATTCTTCTCCTTCGCATTCCTATTATTTCCTTCTTTGAGGAAGTATTGCAGGAAAGTACCAAACAATTCCAAATTCAAAACATTTCATGGGAAGTTACCCTTTGTATTTACCTGTACCTATTTTTTATATTTTTAGAAAACAATGAAAAAAATTTGTCATGATTTTTACATACCTTATATTCAGAATAAAATTATCTAACTTTATCTTCTATAATAATCTTATTTGACTTTTATTTATTTTCAACCATGAAATAAACTTCTCTATCAAGATATATTTTTATTTTCATATCTTTCTACCTTTCATTTAATAAGTAATGAGAGTAATATGAAAATCATCAAGATATAATATTTCAGGATCTATGTCTTATAATGAAGAAACATTTTCCTAGAATTTTTCATGTAGGATTATCAATATCTTTTAAACAATTGCAGATTCATCTAGTTTTTCACCAAGACATCTGATAGTACTCACAATGTTATTCACCATGGTAAAGAAGTCCCAAATAGATTCAAGATCACCCTAATTCAAATCTTAATATTTCTATATCCATATTTGTATCTTTTTATTCTTCAAATTTATATTTTACTCATATATGTTTTTCAATTTATCCCCTAAATCATTGGATGTAGAAATGCCTTTCACTCTAAATAACTCACTTTCTGGAGTGGTTACTAGGGTGAAGCTTTGTCATATTAGAAAGTATTTAGAATCCCGTTCTAGTCCGACCAAGATTCCCAGGGCCAAAACCAAGCTTAGATTGTTCCAATGATTCTTATTATCATATGGAATTCTCATGGCATGGGTTCACAAGATCTATTTTTTTAGAAATTGAAATTATGAAACATAAGGTGTGTGTTATTTCTATTTTAGAACACATGCTGAATTCATACACAATTGGTGAATTTAATCATAGAATAAATATGAATTATTGGATGCAAGAAAAGCTAGATAAAAAACATATATGGGTCTTCTGGAACAAAGTTATGGATGTTGTCTTAGTTAAGGTGGGTGATCAATACCTTAATGTGAGATTAATAATAGAATTGATGTGTTTTTCGTGTTTTTTGGTTATGGAAGTTGTGATTCTCAGAGGAGGGAAGTTTTATGGAAAAAATTGGATTATTTTGATTATGAGGGGCTTCCTAGGATTGTTGGTGGAGACTTTAATATTATTTCTGAAAATGGTGAGAAGAAGGGTCGAGGTGTTTTTCCTCATAAAACTAGTAGAAGTTTTGTTCAATTTATTGCTAGGAGAGGTCCTAGCGATATGGGTTTCACTGGGGGATGTTTTGCATGGTGTAATAATCCGAAAGGGAATGCACGTTCCTGGAGTCGACTTGATAGGTGTTTGGAAAATTTGCATGTTGTTTTCAGTTTTCCTAATGAGAAATTTTATCATCTTGTCCAAGGGATTTTAGATCACCCCCCTCTCCTTGTGTCATTATCTTCTAGACAGAGTTAGGGGGAACGTTTTCGGTTCTATGATCATTGTGAGGAGAGGTATGATTATCACCAAATTTTTAAAATTGTTGGAAGGAAGCAGTGCAGTATTATGCTTGGGTTTCCATTCATAATTAAATGAGATGGCTTATGCATAAGCTTCATGCCTGGGTGAAAACATTTCCTTCTGTAAACTAGGATCTGGAATCTCTAAAAGAGGAGGTTGAGAATTTGGGAAAATACTAGGATGAAAGTTAGAATAATAGGGTTTATGGGGACCTTAAGGGTAAGAAAAATGTCTTGAAAGGGGTTATTTTGAAATAGAAGAGTTTTTTCCATGATAGAGCTCATGTTAGATGGCTTCATGAAGGTTATAAAAACACTCCCTATTTCCATGCTTGTATTAACGAAAAAAAGTGGTGGGTTAATCTGAACATTCTTTTGGGGGATGGGTCCCTCTCGAGTGATAGGGATGTGATTGGTTCCTTGGAAGTTTCCTTCTTTAATAATCTTCTTGCTGAACCTAATCCTTCTATGGTTAATGGTTATCCTAGTGGGAATATAGAACGGTTTGATGTGATTCTAAACATGATCTTTGGATTGGATAATGATATACTCGAAGCTATTCTAGATGAGAATGATATTGATAAAGCTATGATGAATCTTATCCTAGAGAGTTCCTTGGGTCCTAATTGTTTTATAGGGTCATTCTATATAGGTTCATGGGTGGTGATCAACGATGATTTGATTTTCACCATTCAGGATTTCTTTTGAGGTGGTCCTATTCCAAGGGTGGATGGTGCTAATACCTTGGTTATGATCCCCAAAGTTAGAAACCCTTATTCTATTTGTGATTATAGGACAGTGAGTATGTGTAATTTTCCAAACATAGTTCTGTCTAGCATCATTAACTTACGCATGTCATGTCATGTTTCTCATTGTATTTCTCTTAAGCAGCATGGTTTTGTTCGAGGTTAATTGATTCAGGGTGCAGTTGCATTGGCTCGTGAAATGATTTGTGACATTAACCATAAATTTCATCAGTTAAATATGGCTTTGAAGTTGGATATTAATAAATCTTATGACAGGATGGAGTGGGGGTTTATCATCAGAATTCTTAGAGGTATGCATTTTTCTTCAGGTGTTATTGACATTCTGTTTCATTGTTTTAGTTATACCTAGATGTCAGTTTCATATATAAGAAAAAATAATGGTTTCTTCAAGAAAGCTCATGGTCTAAGACAAGGGGACCATATTTATCCAACCCTCTTTATTATCATATAGGATTCTCTGAGTTGTCTTTTTAAGAATATTTTTTCTATGGGTAATATTTTACCATTTCAGAGAAGAATGGGACAAACACTGATATCTCATTTGATGTTTGTGGATGATTCTCTTTTTTTCATTGATGATAATGTTAGATTGGATGGTGGTTTGATTAAAGTGCTGGATGAGTACTGCTTATGGGGTGGACAATCGATTAACAAGGAGAATAGAAGTTTTTACATTTCTAATAAATGTTGTTACAATCAGGAACTTTCTATCTCTAGACTGTTGAATATAAAGAATGGTTTTTTCCATCTGAAATATCTTTATTCTCCTATTTATCCTCGTAGTATTCATATTAGTGATTTTGATAATATTGTTAATAGAATCCTGAGACATGTTCTTGACGGGAATACCTGATTTTTATCTTTTGGTGGAAGGATTTCCTTAATCAACAATATGTTAACAGCTATTCTGATCCATGTTCTTTCGACTTGAAATGTGTTGAAGGGGGTTATTTTGTCTATTGATAAGGTCGTGGATGATTTTATTTGGGATTCTAATCTTGAGAGGAAATTCCATTGGGCATCTTGGGAGAAAGTTGATAGACCTTATCAGGAAGGTGGTGCTAACATCAGAAGTCTTGGGGATGTAATTCATTATCTTCATGTGAAGCTATCCTGGGAAGATGTTGAGGGATGCACTATTTGGGGTAGAATTATATCCTTGTAAGATAAAATCTATAGGGAGGAAAACAAAAAATTTTATCCTTTTTGGGATTTAATTAGGACTTTTTTTCCTATTATTTTCTAACACTTGTGCTGGATTGTAGTAAGGGGAGATTTATCTTTTTGGAAGTGTAATTGGGCTTGGTCTATTATTGGTTTTCTAGGTTGTCCTACTCCAATGATTTCTTTCAGGGATGCTTGTAGTTATCCAAATTTTATTAATGTTGTTCTTGATAAGGAACAACTGAATAATTTTGATCTTATTGAGATGAATATAGATCTGGATTGATGTGTTTTTACTACTTCAAAGTCTTGTATGTCTTCTTCTAATGAGTTTAAAAATATTTCTATTTACCTGGATCAGCAGGAATCTAGGAATTATATGGTATGGTGTAAGATAATTCCTACTAAATTCAATTTCTTTGTATGGAGAATTTGAAATCTGGCTATTTCAATAGATGAGAATATGAAAAATAGGGGCATTTACCTAGCGTCTAAATTTCATCACTGCAGTACTCATAGGGATGAATATTCCAAACATTTGTTTTTTGATAGTGATTGGGGCTTGGCTGTGTGAAATTTTTTTGGTGGATTTACTATGTTTTTAAAATCATTCCCTACTGGAACCTCTTTTTTTGAAGGTTGGTTTCATAATCTTAATATTGGAGGTCTTGAAAAAATAGCCAGATCTGTGATATTGAGTTCAAGGTGTTGGTGCATTTGGAAAGAATGGAATAAAGCTCATTTGAGGATATCCATTATTCAAAAATATTTGTTTTAATCAGAACTAGAATTATTCTACTTGACATGGTTTGGTATTCTGGAATTTCACATGATTATCCTTCCATGAGGTATATTTATCCTGTAATGCATCGTCCATATCTTATTAGGAATGGAAACTGGGTGAGTTGGTGTCCTCCTAACATGGGTCTTAAGCTGAACATTTATGGTTCTTGTGTCGACGGATGTATTCCAGGAGGTGGTGTTGTATGTGATGGGAGTTGAAGCATCTTGCTTGATTTTTTCTACGTTTTATGGGAGTTATAATTCCATTCAAGCTGAGGTTGAGGCGATAAAAATAGGGATTATGTTGTGTGATCTATGAAACATTTCTATTTCTCAAATTGAAACTGATTTAATGATTATTATCAATTCGATGGTGGGGGTAAGATTTATACTCCCTGGTCGACTTTTTATCTTATCAGAAAATGCAGGCGGTGGATTGATAGCAAGAAGACTCATCATTATCATACATGGCATGAAGTTAATAAAGTTGCGGACTACTTTTCATACTTGATTGCAGTAGATCAAGGTAATAATGTTGTTTGTTTTCATAGTATTCTTCAGTTTGAACCGGAAGGAGTGGCGTTGATTAAGGGAGATCAACATGGTCTCCAATATTTTAGACCTCCTTAAATGGTTGTGTACCTTTCCTAAAGCACTGTTTTATTTGGTTTTTTTTTCTCCTTTAATAAAAAATTTAGTTTTTGGACTATTCATTTCTAAATATGAAAATTCATCCAATTAAAGACTATAATACATTTTTTATTCATAGAATTCAAATTCTCCACTAGAAATGAATAAGTAAGGGGAACCCTGGCTCTACTACCTGTTGAATGTTCCCAGTCAGGATGATTGTATCACTTAGAGGGGAGGGGTGAATCGTTGATAATTTTTCTTTTATTTTCCCTTCAAATAACCTTCACCATAAGTCAATTATTCAATTCCCTACTAAAAATAATTCAACTACACATCCAAAGGAACACTAGTATTTACAAGGTAAACTATTAAATAAGTATATTTATACCCTTGGTATGGTTTGGTAATGATCCATTACTATAAAATCCACTATAAATCAATCCTTTGATTACAACAAGTAGGATATAAAATCACCCTCATATAGAGTAATGTAAACAATTGAAATAGTTCATGTGTACCCTCTTAGAAAAAATAGTGTAATATAAGGATTATGTATCAACTTGTTTTACCAGTGATTGTATTCAATTTCACAAATATAATCATTTGAAAAAGAATTGTTTACATTCTTAGCCAAAATAAGGTAAGAACTTCCCAGACATTGTTATGAGAAACTCAGTCCAGATTTCTTTGGTATGATTTTCCCAGTCCGATTTTCCCGAGTACGAATCTTATAGTCAAATTTTCAGTCAAAATATTATTGAAAGGAATTGGATCCACTTCCATTCCAGACCCCAATAAACGTAGTACGATTCTTCCTTAGTATGGGAACTTGATTATGGAAATCCCAAAGTCAATTAATCGACCCCAAAACAATGATCAACCAAATATAATTAACAAGATGAATAAAGATATAAACTAAATTCGATAATCATTGAGTATGATTATCAGCTAAATAAAACGTTAAAATCATTCCTCTTTTCTTATTTCTTCATCCTATTAGAATGTATTAAATATAGAACAATACAACATATTCTTTCCCTTGGTGAAAAACACATAGATTCACTCTCTACTACAGTGAATTGTACCATCACATAGTTATAATCAAGAAGCTTCGGGAAGAGATGATGAAGTCAAGATGCATCCCAAGATTACAAGGGGATTGAAATTTTGATGAATTAGTGTGAGTAGGAATGTTGTTTAGGATTCCTACCCATACCTATCCTGGTTAAACTATAAAACGAGAAGTAATTTATATGTTCTAACTTTTGGTTTGTTTTATTCAATGTAGTAGAGAGAGAATCTACCAGTTTTAAGTGAGAGAAAGAGGATACCATATTGTTTTTTCTTATTTCTTCTTGCTTTCAGAATGTCTTAAATAATGAACAATACGATATCTTATTTCTCTCACAAAAAAAATGTCGTGATTCTCTCTCTATTACAGTGAATAGTACCATCCAATAGTCAGAACATAGAAATTACTTTTCCTTTTATAGGTGGCCCATTATAGGTTTGGGTGGTAATCCCAAAAAACATTCCCACTCACACAAATTAATCAAAATTTCAATCCCTATGAAATCATGGGATGCATTTTGACTTCATCATCTATTATAGAAGCTTCTAAATTCTTATATAATATCCCATTAATCATCAAACATTAATTTCAATTCATTGGTATAATTTTCTACCTTTGACTTCATAAAAACAAACCACTTTAACTATTATATGATTGTGCAGGAAGAAATGGATACAAATGTGAATAAAGAATATGATCATTATTTTGAAAGTTGATGTCACCCTTAATAACAAATCTAAAAAACTCTATCTCGTTTTCTATTTACCAACATGAGATTCAAAAATAGTTATTTACCTCTTATCTTGAACCAGTTGGAAACATAAAAAGTAATTAAACCCTTTTGAAATGGTTCTCTACATTTTTTGATCTCATTATATACTTTTCTTTTCATCTATCAGCCTCAAAAAATTCCTTCTTTGAATACAAATTTCCATAGTAAAATAATTATGAGTATGATTAGCCTGGGTATGATCATTTTTTTATACAATCATTTTCGACTTGATCCAGAGTAAAATCATCCTTGGTATGAAAAGTGTTTTATTCTTTTGATGGATGATCAGATGGTACAATGGATCGAAACCTCCTCCTACTATTCTTCAACCTAGATATGATAAATATAGGTTTGATTTCATTTCAAACAATAGCGTATCTTTCTTCACTTCCACTCAGACCTTATCATTTTGAAAACAATCAACACCACCTCATGTTCTCACTTCCATAAAACAATCTTTCATCACATGTTATCCAATCATCATATTTTTTATGAAATATGAATCATCCAAGCATTATCACATTTATATTATCATGGTCATAACGACTCTGATTCTCCATTAAAATAGCCACTTCTTTCACACAGAATTAAGAATGAATATGGTGGCTATTTACATATATTAATATAAATTCCCCATGAGATAGATTCTATAATTTCAGAAAATGATAAATTTCTCATTACAATATTCTCTCATTATCATTATGATATTTTCCCATACCAAACCCAAGGTGATTCTGATCAAAAATGATTTATCTAAAATAACTTTTCATCATTGTGATTGATATAAGTGAATATTTTTTTTAGATAACAATTTTCAGTTTTATTTCCACCAATTACAAAGAGAAGAGATTTTATTTCTTCAAAAAAATTCCTAGATAAGTAAAATATAAAAACCATCATTCATCATCTTGGACGTAATAAGAGTATAATGTCTTTATGTTGGTTTATTTCTTTAACAAATAGATATATATTGTCTGAGGTATAAACAATTGTATTGAACACTTGAGGTTGGTTATTTTTGAATTCTCTATCATCTAAATAATCTGACCTATTCAGGAATTATAGAGTTGGAAATCCATTGTTCATCATCTAATAAAATTTATCCCTTGTTTCTGTTTCCCATCGATTGTTTCATGTTTCATTATAAATTATTATTTTTCAAAATTATGATAAAAAAATTTAATTCTTAAAATAATGAGATTTTATTTTAATTAATCTATGTTATTGGGGATCACATATATATCTTAGGAGTTTGACCTTAGACTAGATACTTTTTATGAGTTAGATGTTATTAGTTAGAAAGGGTTTCCTCATAAATTATAATATTGACAACCTATTTGAATTAATGAATAAATCAATCAGAAAAATCCCTTATAATTATTATTATGGATCACACTAAAGTTGAGAGAAATGAAATAATTTAATTTATTAATAGATACATTTTCCAATTATTTTTTAATCTATTTTATTCCATTTATGTTTCAATGGTTGTTTTTTTTAAATTGTAGAAATATTGGTGTAGGAGGAAGCTTACCACATGATCAAGGACTCTTGATTATTGAGAACCATAAAATTAAAACCGTATGATAGATTGGTTTCTCTTCCATTTCCAGTGATCCACTATTGTGTTACTTTCACATCTCGACGAGCATAATGAAAAAAATCATCAATGGGAACAAATAATATAGATAAAAAAATTCCCCAAGCATGAACCATTATAGAATATGGTCTACTTAGCATTGACAGGGATTCATTATCTATTTTTATTCCTCTCATTCATTAATATAATTTTGAAATCAATATAATCCAAATCTAAATGATCTAGAACATGGGAATTTTTAGTGGATTTTAATGTTAGTACCTAATTAAAAACCGATCAAACTTGTTTGAAATATGAGATACATTCAATCATATTGGATTTCCATTAAATTATATATGACTGATATTTTTTCCATTATAAAATCATGACCATTTTTTTGATTTTTTGAAAATCCAACTTGTATTTTCAACTACATCATGGGCTGAGTATGTAATGTGATTCAAAGATAAATAATTATCACTGTTACAAACATAGAATATATAATGTGAAATTTTAAATTTTTCTCAGAACTATAGAGAATAATTATTCATGTTCGCTAATATATTCTTGGATTATAATTTCCCCATATTTACCCTATTTGTTAAATATGTCATTTTTAGCATATTTAGGTTATCGACTCCAAAGAGACCGATGAAGTAATAAAAGAAACATTATTTTTGAGGGTTTTGGACATGAATTGAAATATTATTAAATTTCATTAAATTTAACGAAAACAATATTTTAATTAAAACGATTTTTGAATAAGGGTCAATTTTTGGTTGTTCCTAGAATTGATTGGATTGAATTTTTTATAGAATATTTTCATTTCAAAATATCAAGAATTATACATTCAATGGAATAAATCCCCGTCCCAATTAAATAATTTAATCATAATATAATTACATGTTCTATCACTTTTATTCTTAATGAATCACTTTTATGATCACTCCATGTCATAGGATTACACCAGTACTCAAAATAAACATTAATTAAAATCGTCAAAGACAAAAAAAATTTAATTAATAATTAAATGAAAAAAATTACAATTAATGATTTAAATTACATAAATTAAATCCAATACACCTAATGAAACTTCATAAAATTAACCCATAATATGTTTATCCATCTATCTATTCAAATATATCAATTAAATATATATGTAGAATAATAAATTATAGATTAAAAAATTATTAATCATATTTAAAAAAATTTCAATTCGAATTTTTTAAAATTGGGATGACATCCTAAAATAAAAATTAATATAATGATAGGTTGAAAGAGAATATGAGTAATTGGAGAAGAACTAATCTTCATTTAAAAATGTAAATAGGTTACAATTATACACTAGTGAAGAATAAGATTAAAACAATAAAATATTCTATCATAAATTTACAATGTAATATAATGACACAAAATTTCCCATTTTATATCCTAATACCAACATAAATAGAAATATTGAGGCCCTATAGACATATAAAGGATTTTAAAGTCATATAATTCATTAGGGTATGAAAAATGGTGGTAGAATGTGGGTAGATAACTGATTTACTCTCTATACAATGCCTATGTACATTTTTTCATTATCATCATTGAAATTATAGATTGAAATTTTTTTTGATAGGATTATTATAAGTCGTAGATGATGAAAATGTGTTACACGATGTTATATTGTATTTGGAAAAATATTAATCCAATTTTGATTCTCTATTCTGATGTTATGGTTAAAATGATGGAATGGTTTTTTAGACCCCTGAAAATCACTCTAAAATTTCACACTTCCAATGAGGCTACCAGATTCACCTTTTAAATTAAAAATTTTTCCGAAAAAATAGTATAATTAATAATCACTCATTGTGTTATTCATATTCATTTAAACATATAGACTCATTTTATGTTAATTATTTTTACCCCCTTTATTTTAGTAGCATATGATACCAACTTTATTTCATATAATTTTCTTCATTTGAGGCCTAATATATGCATCTTATATTGTAAATATTCCACTAATCTCAATGAAAACAGTATTTCTCCCAAATTAAGTAAAATTTTTTTTAAATATCAAACCAAAAAATGAATATATAGTGTTAGAATAGATATTGTTTCAAAAGTAATTAAATTTATTTAAATTCATCCACTTTCTGTGTCTACACACAAAAATAACTTTAGTTTCTATAGTCCCTAGAAAATTACTAGGTAATAAAAAAATTAAAACTCATTTCTACTAACCAAACACCATCTAACATAAAATTATTTACATAATTAAATATCATAAAATTATAAGGAATCTCATAGAAACCATTTAAAATAATCAAAATTCATAATAATATCACAAAACCAATCCCATTACATTATTAAAATTTTCCAATACACTTAATCCAATTCAAATTAAAAAAGAATATTTGTTATGCATCAAAAAAGTCCCAAGGATTCAGCATTGTTCAAGGGGAAAATAATGTAAGTGACAGGTGGAAATAAAATGTTAACCTTAAGATGCTTATTTTTTATGGTTAACCATAATTGGGATGAAAAACTACCTATTGGGTAGAATAATATGGATTAACTATAATCAAGTGACATAAACTAAAAATTATATTAAATAAATTATTTATAATAAATATTTAAATCCTAACTATGGGAGAGATAACTATGAGGTCACTATCCTCAAGTGTTTAATGACACAAATTTTATTAAACCATTTATCTACATATTCATTTTATTGTTTTTATTTGTTTTATGGATCCTCAAATTAAACATTACGTGTTCCCAAATCATATACTATAAATTATAGATCCCAATAACTATAACACGAAACAAAAAATCCTTAGGACAGAAATTGTGACATTTTCCTTAAATGGATGAAAATAATTATGGTGGAAAATAACATCAGGCAACCTTTCTTAACAATATTTTTTTCTACTAAACATAATCTTACCTAATCATTGGAGTCAAGGAATGAAGAAACATTTTGAATTTAGTATTCGTGTTTCGTAAAGTTTAATATCACATGCATAGATAAATAAATTAAATTTTTTATAAAAACCAAATTTCCCTTTATTTAAAAAATTTTTGACTTTAACCCCATATTTGAATGACATCCCTTAGTGATAAAGGAGAAGAGAAAAGAATGTACAGATTTAAGAAGAAATTTGAGGATATATGTTCATGAATGAAATTACGGAAAAAATAACTTGGTTTAAATAAAATGAAATAAAAATAAAAAATGATCATTTACTCTCCATATCAAACATTTAATATTCATGTATGATTGATAATTTGAAACTAAATTTTGATGACATATGGTTTACTTTTAAAAAATCAACATCTTCAACTCCTATATCTCACATAAAAATAAAATTAATGCCCAATGGAAACCACAATTGCTTATATAACAAAAAAAATAATCAAAAAATAAAATAAGGATTAAAATTGATTTAGACTTTTTCTTTTCATTAAATGGGAGAAAAAAATTATAATAATAAAATGAAAAAAGCTAAATGGTTGTAAGGTTTCCTCCTTTAAATTTCATAGTATATTGAAATTAGATTAACATATACCACTTTACATACCCAATACAATCTTTTAAAATATTAATTATTTCATCTTTCACCAACTCCATTATATTGGGATTGATTCTACACTATGGTTTCTAGAAAGTTATAGAATTTTATTCATAAATAATCCTATGTATCCCAATTATTGTGTTAGTCCCAATAATACTGAAAAAGGATCCTTCTAATTTATTTTTTATTCCATATTAATATATCAATAATAATTTTATCGTAGTTGTAATTGAGGTAAGAAGTTATGAAAATAAAAACTATTTAGATATTATATTAGAATTCATTTATAGTTGAGGAAATAAGAAACTAATGTACTATGTTTAGGTTTTTTCAAATCACATTATGTAGATTGGGGGTTGGAATAATCCTCGATTGATTCCTTTTATATAGATGTTTCAACCTATAATATTTATGATTTAGTGAAAGGAATTGGTGTAGTCTCAAATATCAGGATTTATCAAAATTGTTCAATGATTGGTGGTCATAAAAAAGATTGAATAAATCTATATTCCATTTATATAATGAAAAAAATAAAATTTACCTCATGTGAATAAATGGAATTAACTGCCTCTTGAATTAAACATCCATCAACCATTTAGTGATGTTTCTCATGTCCAATTTTAATACTATTTATCCAAATCAATTTCAAACCTCATCACCATCAATAATATTAGAGATCTAATTATATATTTTTAGATCAAGTATCATAATTATAAAATTTATGTTCATATTCTCATTCATAGCGTGGATAAATGTTTTTATTATTCCCAGGAAGTGATAAACAATAGTGGAAGGGGTTTTCTACCTAGAACCTATGAATGAATCCTTTTAAAATTAAATTAAGTTAATTCATTAAAAGAAATTTTCAAATATTACCAATAAAACCATTAATATTCCTTTAATTACTCAAACACCACGATCAACATGTCAGAGAGTAAAAAATGTGGTTTTAAGGACCTCAATCTATAGTATAAAATAAAACTCATTTATAATGAGATTATTACTAGATCCTAGATTTCATTGAGATCAAATGAAAAATTATCTATAAGATCAACAATGATGTTTTTACGAACATAGTCGTTTATCCTAAGAGGGGTCTTTACAAAGATGGTGGTGATAATATTAACTTATAAAATGAAATAGATTTACTTATATAATATACTTTTTAAAGTACACATGTCCTTATGGTACATAAAGTAATATGTAATGGTTTAGATCACTTATCTACATGGAATATTGAGTTTAACATGAGGGAATATTTTCCTTATTTACCAAGTCACCTCAGTTTTTCATTTTCCCATCAATAATTGATGGAATGGACCATTTTTTAGACTTTTTTAGAGGTTGTGTTTCCAATTTTTTCTCCTCATAGATCATAGATTCTATGGTGTGGTTCTTCATCATTATCATATTATTTTTTATCCATAAATGGTTTATTAATGGTTATTTCATAGATTTAATTATTTTCCAACACCATTAGATAGTCATATCATTTAGTTGTTAATAAGTTGTCTATGTGAAACTATGATTTCCATTTATGTTTGAGGATTGAGTAACCTCAGTTTTCGTATGTCCTTAACAATACTCATTTTTATTCATGTTTTTTAAGATGAACCCTTATAATTAATTTTTCCCATTTCATTAGGAAATTTCATATGTAATAGTTTTTTTATATATTGGACATGGGGTTGAGTTGGTTGATTTATCCCAAAAGAAAATTTAGTATTTTGGATGGTTTTTTAAATTCTAGTAATGAATAATGAAATTAGGATTGTATTTATTGAAACTAGTTATGATTTTTATTGTTTTATAGAGTGTAGGTATTTGTAACTTTTTGTTGATTTTGTTATTGAGTATTTATTCAATGAAACCTATATGGCCAGTATAACTTTGATAAAAATTATCTTTTATACTTAGGGTTTTAAAATATGGAGAATTAAGTAGTATATATAGTACTCCTTGAAGCAGTTATAGGATTCAATTAATGGTTGTGGAATTAGCTTTCCAATGTTCATGTTTATCATAAATTATCCAAAAGGTTCAACCTTCTGATGTTCATTGACTTCACTAAGTTCTATCACATAGACCGTTCTAGAGAGGGATGGATTTTTAGCACTGATGATTTAATTATCCCTAAGAATAGGTATTCCCCAAGATTTTTATGTTTCATTATAGTTGGGAGAGGTTCCCCATGTTAGTTTTTTATAAATACCTTCTATATACTCTATGGAATCATTTTGTGATTTTTTTTTAGGATTCATTATACATCAAAATTATGAGTTGTTTGTTTCATTTTACTAACCACTCATGAAAAAAATTCAATTTATTTATTGATTATAAACCATGGTGAGGAACTATTTGTAGGGTACCTTTGATCCTTTCCTATCTTTCAAAAAAGGACTATCCAAAATTTTCACTAATGTTTTGAATGATATTTTTCAATATAATTATTTTTTGGTGGGGAAATTATTTCCTATAAAAATCTAATTGAATTTTTCCTTGTTAATGGTTGGATGATGTTCTCAGATCTTCTATCCAATTCATAGCTTGATCTACTAGGGAAACATGGAATAGTTACATCATATATGACTTGCTTTTATTAGGGCGTACACTTTTTGAATGATCTCATTGAACTCTTTAACATGACAGTATAGAGTCACATAATCTTTCCCATGAAATTTGGGAATGGGTTTTATGAAATGTGGTTTGAAAATGTAGTTTGATTCTCCTTCAGTGGTATAATTGATGTATTGGTAGGAATTTTCCAAGAAAAATTTTAGATGTATTTTTCATGTTCTAATCTATGAAATTCCCTATACCAGGGACTAACCGATTTATATTTCATATTAGATTCCAACTTGGTTTTAAGAAGTGTTTATTTCGTTTACTTTTATTATATTTATCTTAGATATAAATTTATGATTATTAGTAATATTATATATTAAGGTAGATGTCCCCATGTTTCGCATGATTACATTAACCTAATCTCATAATCCCTATCTATGTGGTTTGAGTGGAACAGGGTGTAAAATATATATATATATATATATATAGAAATTGGAAAATATAATTGAAATGGGGGGGTATAGAATGAGAGTGACTGAGTTACATAATTTTGTCTCTGTAAATATTTTGAAAATTTGTTTTACTAAAATTTACCTTATGGGTACATGAATTCCCTTATAGAAAAATTAGGTTTCCCATTCCATAAGATCCTAAGAATTTAAATGATACAATCATAATTTTCCAGTTTTTTGTCTATAAAATGGAAAAATATTTACAGTGGTTGATTTAATGAATTTTAATGATGTTTTTGAATTGAAATGAAAAATGATGATGGGTTGATTCTAAGTTTTTCTAGATAAATATTGGATGGAATTTTTACATTATATTAGTTTTAATGATTCAATTAGTATCTAATAAATAAGATAATTCTGTCCTCAACATTAAAAAATTTAAACCCCACATAATTTTATGACTAATAACTTAAGAACATAGAGGATCAGTTTTATGATCACTCCAAGGTATAGTGATGAGCCTAAGTTTCATTTGATCCTAATAACTCAATATGTATTTGTGGACGATGTAGTGATTATTGGAGAATTTTTAATTATTCATATAATGGAATTGGATTTCATGCATAGATAATTATCCATGAAAATGTGACGATTGATTTAAATGGTTTTATACTCAAAGAAATGATTCAATAAGGGTACATTTTTAGTACAATGATAGAGAAGAAGAAGGCAACTAAATATCTTATATTTCATGAGGATAAGGATGTAAAGAATTCCATGAAATATTATATTCATAAATTTATTGAACATAGAATAACTCTAGGGTATATTTAATAATTTCTTGATGTTAAAATTTTTTACATTCATATTTATATGAATTGTTTATAAGGATGAATTTATTAAATAAATAATGTTCAACCCCCAAACCAGCCTAGGATATGCTCAACCAAGGCTATGGGGGACTGAATATAAATATTCCCAAAGGTGATAGATTGGGACATCTAATGGGAGGAAAAAGAGTTTCAATATGACTAGTTCCAGCACAGTGTGTATGGAATTGTGTGTAATACATATAGAAAGAACACTCAGACGGTTTATAGTGTGGGTCGAATTCTGCATGACAAAATTTTGTAGTGTTTAATGGTGTGACAAGTGTTAATCCCCCACATCCATCTTGATGGTGTAGTGATACAACACTATTAATAATGTACAGAATATAGGTTGGAAATTTTGGATGTTGGATGCCTAAACCTGGAGAACTATTCCACCATCATTATTAAGAATAAAATAATGTGATCTATTCAATTGAATTAATATCCACTATTTTATCTCTTGTGCTACACATATTTTAATATCCCGATCATATTAAACCTTGAAAGGATGAAGGTTATATGTTCATGAATTAAAGAAACCATCCACTACATGTTATCAATAATACATAGACAATCGTACATAGAACATTCATGCAATATGTGTCTTCGACGCAAGTTATTTTATTGAGGCATTGTAAGAACATGAGACGTCGCATGATGGAATCCAGAAAATCCCCATAACATCATTTAATGATCAAGTAACATGCATCAATATGTAGAAAAACTTGAAAGTATTACATAAAGATGAGAATATCTTTGATTGTGTGATGATCTCATCTTTTATAAGAAATATGGTTTGGATAATTCAAAATATTCAATATGATATGTTCTGAGAGATTATTTGATCAAATATGTTATTATGAGAAGTAATAAAATAATCACTTCATTATTATAGTGATTTATATAAAATCATAAAGCCTCTACATTAACGAGATCCTAATATCATCGAGCATTTGAATAATTCTTTAAAATGACTTCATGATCAAATAATGTTGGTGTAAACCCACTTTTTCAAATTTATGTACCACTAAGAGTTATTTTTTTGAAAAATAAAGAGCTCTCATGAAAAAAGAATGCATGAGTGATTCATTCATATAGAGTAAAAGAATCAAACATGATTCCATCACACAAAGGTGTATATTGGGAACCACACATGATATTAGATGGTTAGGAGGAGAAACATCATACACATACTATGTCACATGTATGTAACATGAAAATAAACAATCTCTTTGATAAATTAATTTTAGGAAACCCATGAAGAATGACTAGTTTCTCTTTATAGAACTCACAGACAAACTGCTGGTCATGGGAGAAAGTGCCTCGATCAGGAAAAATCCTTTTTCAATGAACAATTAACATCACAAGAAATATTTATGTCAATTATGGGGGGAAAACCTATATGTCATGCATGAAGGTATTTATAGATCATGTGAGACATTTTTGGTCACGTGAAGGGGGAGAAATAAGACCACATGACCCCTCTAGGGTTATGAAAATGAGGTAGGATATAAGAGAAGGAGGTGGTTTTATGAAACTGATTATGCTCACCCCAATATGTAAAAAAGTATTATTATGATAAAATTTATTAAAACAAGAAGGAATAACCCTTTAAATATAGCGAGTTTACCAAAAAAAATATTGTTTTTTCATAAAATAATAAAAAAATAAATTATTATATGAAATGTTTTACATAAGATAAAAGGTCACAAATTGTATAAAAAATTCATGAGATTTGAAAATTCCTGGATGTAGACTGAGTGACACTTTTCATGATATATTCTTATGTATAATATTATTTAAGATGTTGTGTTCTCTAAAAGAACAAATTAATTGACGTCTGGAATTCATCATATATAATTAATAATTGTATTAGTGTAGTTTCATAGAGGAAAATCATCATATATAGTCATTCATAGAAATTTGAGAAAGAAGAATTGACTAAAATGGTTCATGATGTGTATGTGGGAGATTTGGATCCAACATGTGCCAAAAATAAGATCAAAAGATCATACTATAATGTATTAACCATTTAATAAAGGATTAATTCATTTAGATAGTTATTAGAGAAGGAGAAGTCTCTTGGTTGATTTAGAAGGAGATGTATCTAGTGTTGATTTTGGAGTGGGACAATGTAGATTATTATAAATGCTTGGAATAAATTATAAAAAAAATTACATTGGGGATTTAGGATAGATATAGTGTTACTCTTTATTGACCATTGTAATTGATTATAAAATTATAGTGTAGAATACATTCTGGGAAGAATAACCAGCATTGAAATGAGTTGGTCATTATACTGAACCTTGTAAATCCATGATTTCTATTCAATTTTATTTACATCATTATTTGGTTTAAGGATGAGATAAAAATTAAGAATGGATCAAGGCTTTAACTAGACATAGAGGCTCAATTGAAAGGAAATATATTTTAAAAGAAAATGCCATAACTGATTCACTCACACCCCTCTTTGTAATATAAAAATGATCTGGGTTCTTAAATTGGTATCATATCCTTGGTTACCTCTGAATGATTTAATAGAATTATGAGGATAGAGAACCTATGATTAATAAATAGTTTGGTTATTCATATTTTCCATTGTGATATCTATAATGGATGATAACATTTGTATCATACCATATCTCTTATCACATTGGGTAGAAGTGATAGATGTAGTAACAATGTAATTCACTCCCTATATTGAGAATGATAATATGAATTTTATATATAATAGGGATCTAGATATGGATGGTAAGGATAAAAATGAAATCAAGATAGAATTACCAAAACTGTTATTCACTAAAGTGATGGGTCTCCAAACTTTTATTGATGTTTGGGATGAACAATGAAGTTTTTAAGAAGTAATTATTAATTTTAAAGAAGATAAACTACAAATCTAGAGAATAATAATTCAATATATCAAAATGGGTGACTATGAAACTATTGATGACTATTTTAAATTACTAAAAGTCAATTTTAGTAGTGATAGATGTTTTGGTGGGAACATGGAAGATTCATCCACTATGAAGAAGTTAATGAGAAAATTTCTATATATATATTTTACTCAAATGTTTATTCACTAGAAGATAGAGAAGACCCATCACTATGTAAACTCCATAATATTTTCATAGGATATGAAATGAAAACAATACAAGCTTTCAATAAGATTGAAAAATATTATATTAACTTTAAATCCCTGGTAAAATGTAAAACAAGATTTAAAGGAAAACCAAAATAATGTTATAATGAGTATGAGTAAGATTAAGAGGACTACAATCAAATGATGGAAATATTTAAAATTATGTATAACAACAAGATATGAGAAAAGTAATGAATCCACTAATGTGATTCAAATTTAATGTATTTACAAATTTCGGATGTTACTGTCCGATAAAGAAATCAAATGTCATCAAATCTGATGAATAATAAGACTAATTCATTAAAAGTTTATTGATATATTATTATGGAAACTAAGATGGGGAAAAGAAAAATTGCTGAAATAATAATATAAGACAGATGATGAGTAGGTAAATTGATGAATAATCAACATCAAGAAGTGGTATAGAATATAATAAATCATTTAAAAATCAAATGTTCTTTATGGGAAACACTAATATATATAAAGAATAATTTTAACTTATATAATTTAAGTATATAACATTTTTATAATTGTACATGAAATATAATACTAATTTCAAAAATTATAATAACATAAATCTCAGGATAGATAACATAAAACTAATAAAAGAAAATGAATAATGTGTCAATAAAGAAGAGACACATCATAATGAGATATGTGAATACATGAATAAAATAACAAATCTAAAAAGTAAACTTAATGCTTCTTAATAAAATTCACATATATAAGAGTAATTTAGAAATGAAAAAAACCTGATTTCATTAAAAATATCAAACAAAACACTTTTATGATGATTAAACATGAAATCATATTCAAGGATACTGAATAAATACATGATGAGAAAGTGGTTAAATTATCTGAGACACATTGCATGTGACATTTATCTCATATTGAGTTCAAAAAGATGAAATAAATTTTCACTAATGTTTCTTATCTTAATGTTTAACCTTATGAAGATAATAAGAGGAAGGGTCTATATAAAATTGTTGTTTCTATACCTAATAAAACTAAATGTACATTAGTTACTTTTGAAAATTTTGGCCTATTATACAAGATTGAATATGGGTGGACTACAAGAATAAATGAGAAACAATCATCCATAAAGTAAGAGTGGATTGATCTAGAAAGAAGGCTTCCTCTTATGTGGAAACACCAATAATCTATGAAATTTTAACCTAAAAAATATTCATAGGGGAATTTATTCTTTCTAAAATATCAAAATATGAAGGATACTACTCTTGTTGTAGAGTGTTTGGTCAAAAATATTATTCATTATGGTAAAACATGTCACTACCAATAATGAGGCATGGATCATGGTGGATAAATGAAGAAAAAATTATATCAGATTATCATAATGAGAGGATTATGAATAAGACATCATCTAGACTATCAACACACAAAATTGACTACATGAAGGTGGTTTGGGGAATATTTTAATAGGATGTTAAAAAAAGATAAATTTAGCATTATTTAACCCTATGAAATTTCACATATTAAAAATATTAAGAGAATATGGTTAGATATAGAATACATAATCACAAGTGCATAATGTAAAAAAATCAAACAATATGAGAACATTAATAAAAAAAATCTGTTATGTGGCCTAACCAATTGGCCAAGGATAAAAAATGGATAATGTGTTGAAACATGTTTAGGAAAATTGAAATCAAGTGGGGAATGTTCAATAAGATAAAGTTGTTTTGAAATCATCTACATGTGATGAATTAAAATCATTAAGTATTAATGGTGTTAAAAAATTATTCATGATATATGATATTGTATGAAAATTATCAAAGCATAAGAAAAAATCATGATGAAGATGTGGGATTTAAAAATTAATTCATCTGATACTAAAAAATAAATTACATCTAATTCCAAAGTGTAATCTTTTGAGAAATTATTAATCGCATCATTTTAGGAAACTGAGAATAAGAAGAAGTCTATATTTATAAGAACATCTCTCTATAAATGTTATTTTTGGTAAACCAATAGGTCCTAACATATTCACTTATATATGAATAATTCTATACTAACAAGAATGGAATTGGAAGAGTTGGATACATACCTTAAGGAGGGAATTGATGAGTTTATGAGGTTAATTATTTACTACCTAGTGAATGGGTAACTTCTAAATATCATTATAATGTTGGAAGATGTGGTATACCAATCAAACATTCATCCTTTATTATAAATTTTATTAATAATATCAATTAAATGGATTTATTAGTTGGTGAAAAGATAAAAAAACATACATATATACCTTTCTCACCATAACATTCTAATGTGTTTTTTTATGTATGTTCAAGATTTATCATTTGATTGATAAATCTAATTATTTCAGACCACTATTTGGGAATTTATGAACATTATTTCACATACATGGTAATTTAATGATAAATTACATATAATTGGTTGTGTCTCTATTATTTTTTCTATGGTTTAGATAATTTAGACATAGAGTTGATTAAAAAAATTAACATTTCTTTGACAACCATGTGATATCATTCCTCATATATAATTAAAATTGAAATTTTTATATAAGGGAGATGATAATACTTTTGATAAAAAAATATCAGTTGGGATGATCTCATTTACACTTTTCATATTGATTATCCACAAGGGAAATAAATTTAGCACAACAAATTGAATTATTATATGCATTGGCATTGAAAATAATACAAGGTGATATTGTTGATAATATGTTTCATTTGTTTTCGGTACGTTAATATGTATTGGTGGATGGAGTGGTGATACTTGAGGAATTTTAATGGATTCATCTAATGACATTATATGTCACGAGTGGACAATTATCCTAGAATATGTGATGATTGATATCATTAGTTTTAATTTCAAAGACATGTGTCAATAAGGACCAGTTGTTTTGGAGAATGTAATAGAAGATGAATACTATGATATATCTCTTATTGAAGGATGATGAGGGTGTTAATAATTCCATGAAACAATATATTAATACATATATTACATGATAGATAATTGGAAGTTGTTTTTTTGACTTAATTAATGTTAAAATTTATACTTCGATATTTATAGGTATTATTTATAATGATTGACTTAATAATGAATAATGTATAACCCAAAAACCATCCTTAGGAGATATTAACTAAGGCATTGTGGGACCCATAGGTCATCCAAACCCAAGAAAGCTATCCCGAGACAACCCATGGGTGGTAGTGGCGCATGGGAATTCATAGTTCCCAAACTGTGTGGGCAAGACCCTATATAAGGCCTATAGAGAGTGTTACAGGAAGGAATATAGGTTCGGTTAAAGGCCACATATTGTGAAGGTGTGACTGGTGCTAATCCCACATAACCAAACCATGGGTGTAATAAAAAAAATTATTGATAAATAATGTCACAAACATATATATGTTTTTTGTCAGACACTATAGTGTGGTCTAGTGTTAACTCATCATTAAAAAATCGACATAATATGGGCCACTCAATTGAGTTGATCTCTTCCACTCCATCACGTTTCCCACGAACATTTGAGTATGCCCATCAACTTTAACCATTTGATTATGAAGGTTCTTCCCACATAAATGATGGAAAAAAACCACTATGTTTTCTGAAGCTAAAATCATTAATAGTACCTATCACATGAATGAAATCGATGTCTTTAATGCATAAAATAATTATGCATACTTTCAAAGAACATGTGACATCACATGAAGGAAAGTATACAACCACTATGACACTGCATGATGATCATGTATTATGAGACTGTATGGAGAAAACCATGAATCTATCACATGAAGACAAATATATATTTGATTTTAAAATGATCCCATATTTAAAAGAAATTATAATTTGATTAATTCAAGACTATCTAAAGGATTACATTGATGAATCAAATGATCAATTAAGTGATACTATAAATCAATACCTTGATTGTGTGATTATTGCAGTGATGACTGTAGAATTTGAAAGCCTCAAAATTCATGAGTTCCCAAGAAACTATGGGGTTTGAATAAGTCCTTGGCACGCCATAAAAATAACAAATAGGTGGTGAAAACTCATCAATATATACTAAGGGAAAATTAAGAGTTTTATTGCTAAACAATAAGGAGTTCTCATGAAATAAGGGTATACACATGATTCATTCTGGAAAATGAGAATAAGTACTTGTGATTATATCATGTGAAGGAGCTTCATTCAAACTATACTAGTTACTAAAAGGATAGAGGGAGTCACCGTGGACTCAAATTGTGTCCCAAAAATGTATCCCATGGATCCATTTTTTCATATAAGAATACATTTGAAAAACACACAAAATTAACCACTATCAAGTGAATGAACTCGCGGTAACACATTACATCACACAATATAATTCCTCGATCATGCGACATCATTTCATGTAGAACAATTGAAATCATTTGATTTGTTCTTATGAAATATGGAGGAAAACATTACTTAGATTACATAAATTAATTGCAAGATCAAGTGATCCTTTCCAAGTTAACCAAATGGGGTTCAAGATTATTATGTTACACATCCTTGGTCACACAAAGGAGGGAGGATACCAGAAAATGAGGATGTTATATGCAACCCATACATGGTTAAATATATTCATGGATAAGGATACTTATGATAAAATTCTTGAACTGAATAAGGTATAATAGTTTATATATATTGAGTTTATATGAAACATTTTAGTTTCACAAAAAATAATAAAGGAATAATTCTTATGTACAATAGTTTATATAAGTGGGAAGTCCTTACAACTTATCACTAAGAAACGATGTTTTAAAAATTCCATGCGGCATACAAGGTGACACTATGAAAGACCTTTTCTTGTATATAATAATCTTTAATATATTTTGGGAACCACTTCATCACATTAATTTTGGTCGATATTTCATCATTTAAAAGGAAGAATTTTTGAAACCTATTTTCAATGAGGAAAATGATTAGATACAAGTGATTAGAGATATTATTATACTTAAAAGGATCATGAAGTGTATATGTGAAAGTTTTATCGGACAATATCCTGGAGGAATATCAAAAAACCAAGCTATAGTGGATAAGTACTTGAAGAAAGGAAGAAGTATTTTAGCTAGAGTTGGGAGAAGGAAAAGTCAGTTGTGTGATTCAGGAAAAGAAGTGTTTTTTGAGGATTATGGATCATGGAATTGTGGATTCTAGTAATATTGGGGGATGTAGTATAATTAACCTCCTTTGTCCAATAAATAGAGATATGGTGTGACTCTATATCGTCAATTATAATTTATTATAAAATTTACGTTTATAGTCCATTTTGGGGATAATAACCAACACAAGAAGGAGTTTTTTAACAATGATTTTAAATCCATATGTTCAATGCATTTGTATTTACATAATTTTATGAGTTAATTCTAAGATAAAAAAGAAGAGTGGATCCAAGATTTAACAAGCCACATTGGTTTAATTGAAAATAAACAGTTTTTTTAAGAAAAATAAATCCCTAATTCATCCCTACCCCTACCATTTATCAAACAATGATTAGATAAAATCATACATGATAATACTATCAATCAATCTATGTAGTTTTTATATTTTATTAATATAATTAATAAAATAAATAATAAAATTTAAATATCAAATAAAATTACAATTTAAATATTGAAATAAAAAAATACATGTAATATAGCTCATGTAACTCGAAAAAATCAACCAATAATAGCGTTATCCCTGTATTGATGAAAAGTTCTCAATAAGAGATGAGATTTCACTCATATAAGTGGGATTAAAGATGATTGAAAATACTTGAAAAAATTACAACTTATGATTCTTTGAAAATAGATTCACACAATGAAATAAACAATATAATATTAATAATATAAATAATAATAATATTAATAATAGAATAATAATTTATATTTAATATTTAAAACACTATATATTCTTGGGTAATTTACATATGAATAAAAATATTAAAACAATAATTTTATATCATAACATTAAAAATAAAGGAGTGTAAAAAGGATCAAGCCTTCACCCATAAAATCCATTTTAAATATATATTGCGAGTCCCTTTAGTATATCAAAGGATTTAAAGTGATCAAATTCATTACGTTATGCGGAAATCTTGTGGAAAGTAGGTGGATGATTTATTTTCTATTATTGCTAATATAGAATTCATGATATTATTTCTCATTATAGACACATCAAAACTAGCATAATTTTTAGAAAATTAAAATGGTTCATAAAAGAAGAAATTATTTCCCAATATGTTTCTTAACACCTTGTAACATTTCACACCAATTTTAATATACATTCGAATGTTACGTCTTAAATGGTGGGAATACATTTTCTGACTAAACAAATGGCCAAGATTTTGAACATCAACACGACCAGGCTAGATCACCTTATGAAATAATAAATTATCCAAGTACACAAATGAATTTAATGATCCCCATATTGTTTTATATAATTATTTAAATTTTGATCTTAATTTTACATGAATTTTGGGTTATATATTTTTTTAGTTTCAAGAGGTCTGATATATTTCACCCAAAATAATATAAATTTCATTCCCATTTTGTCCATGTTACTTTTAAAATCATATATCACTATAGGAGACTAAAAAATTCCTTAAAAGATGTTTAAAATATTCCATAAATTATAAAATAAAATCATCAATAATGATTTTCCTACAGGGTGATGTTTAAATTACATGAGATGAATATATTTTAAAAAAATTATATATTTTCAGAGAATTATTGTTTAAATTGGTAACTTAGTTAAATTTGTATTTTATGAATAATGAATCATAATAAAACACTTCAACATATAAATAATACTACCCACGTTTTTGTATAATTGGACTCTTTGAGGTTGTTCATACATCACATACTAGAATATTATTTAAAAACTCAAAAGTTCAACTATGGTTTATAAAATGTTACATGAGACGAGATTCATACATACACTGATGGATGTAACATGTTTTATACTCCCAAATTTTCATGAGATCTTCTTGATGATATCACAAGATATACAATTTTATAAAAGAGTTAAATAGTAACATCAAATGGAGAAATTCACCATGTAGTGGGGAATACATAATTGGACACTCAAGTAGAGGGGTTGATGATGAAGATGTGGAATTTTCCATTTCCCAAACTACATACTCAACTAAAAAAATCAACAACACCACCCACACCCGATAAAATATTTTTTTATTGTTTGGAGGATCACATTCTCACAAATAATGTTGTGCTGATTTTGAGGGAAAAATAATTAAATTGAAATTATGTTTTCTACAACCTACCATTGAACAATACCAAAACTTTTATAATCATTGGATCATAGTTTTTAATGGTTTTTAAAACATTATTATCATTCAAGGTAAACCTTCCTTAAATAAAACTCAAAAAAATAAATTCTATTCTAGTCATTTCCACAAAATCAACCTCAATATAATAAAAATTCTTAGTAGTTTTATAAATCACCTTACCCAACCCACAAAAAATCCATTTACGAAATTCTATATTTTTTATCAAAAATTTGGATATCATAATGATAATTCAAGAGAATTCATTAAAGATTCAACAATATTACTCTAAAATAGTGGAACAAATTTGGGGAAAATCCGCAAAATGTCAGAAGGTACATTAGCAGGTACCTTTTCAGTTAATAGTGAGAAGAAACCTATAGAGGTGGTGAATTTTGTGAAACTTCTAAAAAGTGAGGTATTTAATAGAAAAAGTAAAATATGAATAAAATAAATATGATGGAAAAGAGGGATAATAAAAAGAAAATTAAAAAAGAATGCGAAAAATGATTAAATAAATGTAAAAATATATATAAAACAGATAAACTTAGAGAATCAGTTAAAATATAAAAATATAGAACCATATAATCCCCTCTACCATACCCAGAATGAATTTTTATAGGGATAGTTCATATCCAATACAAATAATTTCTTCAACTATAAATACAGTTTCAGATCAACATCACTTTTTCAAAAGAGATTTAACAAAATTTGAATTATAATAAAATCATTGAGAAGTTTTTATCTAATAAAATAAGTATAATATGAGTAGTATTTATAAATTATAGTAAATAATTTTCAAAAATTATTATAAGGAATATCCCAATAAAACATGATATTTGAAGATTTTTCCCACCCCATGCACAATTAGTTCATGTACATTTTGTAAGACACTTTAACATTTGGAAGAAAGTGAAAAAATAATAACCTAGGTTTGTTTTGAAAAATGGGATGGGATGGCCCCACACTGACATTATTAATACTCATAAACTTCTAAGCATTTAGCAATGAAATGTTGATAAATTCCAGAAGCCATTCTCAACAAGGGAAAAAATTTATATTTCATAATTTCATTTTGATCCAATAGATAAAATATTAATCATATATTCATTTTATTATTAAGAGACCCTAATTTTAAACTATAAATCAATTATAAATGTTATCCAAGGAAAAAATGTTTTTCTAGCTTGTGATGAACAGGTCACTTTTGATATAATGAGTGTTATGTATCATAAAATAGAATTATGGGTCTTCCATGTTTTACCCTCTATTAAAAAACCATTCAAACATGATTTTATAAAAGGAATACGTGAATAATATGGAAAAAATCCATAAGAAAGTGGTAGTTTGTAAGAAGAAATAAAATAATTTTTGAATGTAAAAAAGGATGTTGAAGCTATGTAGTAGATGTAGCACCAATTATGGTATTACCAAAAGGAATTGTTACCTTTAATTATCAAACCATAAATAGATGAGTTGAATACAATATCTAGATTGCTAAGGTATTCATTTAGGGGTTTAAAATACACCTTGTAAATTATTTTTAATGTCAAACTGATGAAGAAACCAGAGAGATAATTATTAGTGTTAAAATAAAACTAAAAATCTCTGGGAGAACTAAAGACATCAATAGTATTATTAAAAACCTTTTCACATAAAAAATATTAATTGATGAAGGAATAAAATCGGTTCTTGAATCATGATGTAGGATTATCTAATCAATGTAGTAGGTGGTCAAAAATAAAGTTATTACTTTCATATATGCAAGAATTATTTTTACAATTTAAAAAAATGAATGAGTGACTCTATTTCAAGTCATAATAAAAAAAGGGAAGCATGATCAAGATAAAAAAATAATGAAAATGAGTTCATTCTCACAATGTTAGTAACATATAGGTTGTGTGTATGTACTACCAATATCAAAATAATGAAACATGGAAGTATTACATCTGAAACCCCATTTATATATTATGTTTTGGATTGGATAGATATACATAAGTTTTATTTCATTCTATATGGCTAATTTTATTAAAATTAAATTCTAGTGGATGTAACTGACCAAGAAAAGATGGATTTTAATATTATCTTATGGATCAATTTCTATTTTTGACATGTATTTTTTCACAATTATTACACCAGTGAAATTCCAAAGGTTCATGAAACATATATTTCATTAAATTGAAAAGTAGTTCCTTGAAAAAATTTGGAATTCATTATTATATTACAGAAAACCATATGATGTGTGATTTTATATCATTGATTTGGTACTGAAATGGTGTGAAATTTTTTTCCTAGTGTTTTTCCCAAAAATGTTACACTTTATTGTTCAATAAGGGATTGTCTATAGATTTTGAATGACGGAAGTAGGAAGTGATGTTAATATCCTAATGATAATGATAATAAAAGAGTTTCCCAAAACTAATATAGTGATGGTAATTTTAATATTTCTTAGGATTATAGAATTCTAGCACCACTTTATCAATGATTTGTCCTAGATAGATAGGGTACTATCCTATAATTTTTTATGTAAGATCCATTCAATTTTGATATATCCTGAAGTGTTATTTTTCAATCAAAAGATGAATTCTCTCACAACCACAATTATGATTTTTCCAAGATGTGAAGACACATTCAAGATGATGTATGATGATAGTGATTTTACTATTAGGAATACATTGTGATAGAAGGTCACCATATCATTAAAATAATTTGAAATTTCAATAACTCTCTCAATGAAAACTAAATCAAATATACTACCAAAAAATGAACATATAATTGTTTTATTTTCATTCATCAATTTTAGACCCTATTTGGTAATCTATATGGTAATTTTGTAAAAGGATTCTTCTTAATTGAGGAACATATTGAATAAAAACGATGTAAATACTTTACAAATTTGCTGGATCCTGTAATGTATAATTTTTTATATAATATTTAAAGATAACATGGAATTGTATAATGAGGTAGCTGATTACTTTATAGAGTACACTAGAATAATGTTTAATATTATGAGAAAATTGATATTGATTACTTATTCCTTGATGATAAAGTATTCCATATTTATTTATATGCTCTTCAATGGATTATTGAAGTAATAATCTATTTGGAATATGAGTCACTTTTCCGATAATTTATATATAAAAATGTAGAGTATTTTAATCGAAACAAAAAATTATTTATGGTATGATGCCTTTTGGTTTGTGTAATGTGGTCATGATCTTATTTAAGGATGTGTTACTGAATATAAGGTGAAAATAACTATTATAACATTCCATTAATCATTCATTAGAGTACAAAACAGATGTTGTAAAAAATTTCCTTTAATCATACACAGTGGGTACTTTTGTACTAGTCTAAATAATGATGCATGGGAGGTTATAAGAATAAGTGTTCATTAATAATAGATATGAAATGTTTGAAATAATCAATAGATTCCATAAAAACCAATCATTATATTAAATTTTATTGATATGTAGTGGTAGATTTAATTGGAACCTTACTAATAAGTAAAAGAAATTTATATATTATACTATTTGAATATTACATGTTTAAATTGTAGAAGTTAATATCACACTGTATAAGATAACCAATGTAGTGATTAGTTTACAAAATCAAAAAATATTCTTGAAATTTGGAAACCCATTGTTACTAATTAGTAATCATGGAATTTATTTCAGTAATAACTTGATAATGGGACTGCATGAAATTTATAGAGGAATATATAATATCATCACCCCTTATAATCCACAATCTAGTGGTAATGTGGAGTTATCTAACTAGTAGATCAAGTGGATTTTGTAAAAAATAAATTTCTCAAATAGTAGTGATTGGTGAACGTTGTTAACGAATTCTTAATTGGAAAACATTATAGGCTTTAAAACACCTTTTCTTAGAACAAATGATAGTCCTATATATGAAAATAAATGATATTTTTTAGTGGTTCTAGATCACCGTTCATATTAAGATATAAAGAAAGACAAAATGGAATTACAACAAGATAAGAATAATATTCTATGATTTCTAGTTTTGTTGAAAGTTATATGAAGAGATATTTATGGTAATGTTATGATATATATTGAGAAGAGGAAGATATAGAACAATCAATGCATTTAATAGTGAAAATTTACACCTAGAGTCATGATATATTGGTTTAACTCATTTTATTTGTTATTTCTTTGTATAATAAAGTCATGTTGGTTGGTAACATTCTCAGTAATAAAAATCAATATACATAGAGATATTAATTTGTTATGAGAGAATGAACCATCGTTCAAGGTGATTGGGAAATGAATTAAGTTAAAAATAGAAAACTTTTATGAGTGATATATTCTCCAAATAAAATTTTATAATGTAATCAAATGTACACCTATAACATGACTTTAAAGAAACTCTAACTAGGAGGAAACCAAGTTCTGTTATATTTTAAAATTTGATACTTTCTCCCCTCATTAATATGACATCATTGGGGAAATAATTTTATATGAATGGTTTCCAATGAGTTTGTTCATGCAACCAGAAACACCCTATGATTCTATATGAATAGGGACCTACATTCCAGTGACAGGTGATCATTAAGGATTTTGACAAATGATGATTAAGAACCTTCATTGATTAAGAGGATGGGAGGTTAGGCTCATCACATGATTTTGGTGGGAATTATTTCCTACTTCGGGACTCTTATATATTTATGATTTATTCCTAAATCCTATGTTAATACCCAAGTATTATGTTAGTTATCCCAATATTATCAAACAATTATTTACATGTTTGGAATTCAGAATCATCTGTATGTATTTGGGGAACTTCATCAATGAATATATCTATATGTATCTGAGGATATCCATTGATGGTATCATCTTATATACTACTAATAGATTATTTGGCCATTATTATTATGATGTTTTTTTCAAGCCATGCAGTGGGGTACTCTTGATTTTATTATCATCTAGGTAGACTAATGTCACTTTGGAATTTATTGTCATCCTGGGAGACAGAAGTTGTTTTGATATTGGGATCAAACCCATAAATTTTCTTCATACATATCCTTGTGAAATGAATCAGAACCCATGTTGGTTGGTGCTACTGAATGGGGCACCTCATACATTTTAATGTCTAGTGATGAGGACCCAATCGTATTACTTAAAATCATGTGGCCAGGATGTCTAGGCTGAATATGCCTAGTAGGAGATTGGTGTGGGACTTATACCTATGAAGCTCGAGGAGCATGGAAGGGATATGAGCTTCCATATTTAGTTATAAAATACTAGTAATTTTTACCCAGGAGAACATGGTTTCTTTTTAGTGTTGCGTTTGAACCTCATGGAGGCTTCCTACGTATCCCATTTGGATGGGAATCAAATCCCACAATGTTCGGAGGTGCCGAAAAATGCATATGGATACCCTCAATGGTATACCTCATAGGGGACTACAAACCATTGAGATTATTAGTTGAGGTTATTCCTAAGAAGGATATCCCCAGTGACGGGGCATGAGAGATGTTTTAACACGTAGTGATCTGGGAGAATAACTCGGGGTTTACTCATCAGGAGGATAACGATATTAAGGGGAATATGTTTTGGGATTAATTTTAAGGAGTATGTGCATTGAGATCAAGCCCCGAGTGGGATTCCTAGGTATCTAGTTTAGTAGGAATTTGAGTTTTTGTAGTTCAATCCTTCAGGTGGATTTTGTGGATGTTTTTATCATTAAAAACCTATAATCTCATGTGAATAATGTTGGGTGAAATACCTAAGTGGATGTGAAATATACAATAAACCAAATGATTTTTCTCCTTTTGGGTGGAAGATACTAGGGATAAGGTGGAAGAGGTCGTGGATATGGTGAAAGAGGTCATATCTATGATTCTTCCCTCTCATCAAATTACATTGGACATGGGTCCAATGTAATGAAAGAATTGAGGTGAGAGACATAGAGAGGATAAATAATTCAACCTCCAACATCAAAGGATTGGGGTTAAACAATGATGGATTCTGTAAAATAGGTTACGTACTAAGGGAGGAGGATGAGATTCCCTATAAAAAGGAAATTCAAGCATAAACCTCACCCTCCATACAATAGATAGAAGGCTTAAGATCTCCGAAATGATAAGGGTTAGACAAGGTACAATCTTAAAAAATTTTGACCAGTAACTTTCGAACATTGTCCCCAGGGTAAGGGTCTATATGATCGTAGATATCCCAATATACAGACACCCTGAGGACCCCGATCTTCTAATTGGAGAAGTGTGGGATACCATTTACTGTAGAAATCAAAATCAAAATGGGAGACACACATATGTGAATTTTTATAAGGCATTGTAAATCAAGAGGTCTTAATCGAGGATTAAACTTTGTCCCTTTCAAATATGGTAGATAAGGAAGGATATGACTTTACCTGGGTGATATTGAAGAAATCTTAATGGTTGGCTCATGTATGTCCATAGCACTGGTTCTCATCACATGCATAATATGTAGGTGTGATATGCAGGTGTACTGCATAGGTCCTACAAGGATCTGAAAAGTGAATCTCACAAGAGAACAAGTTATGCATGAGGTAGATAGAAATCGAATAATAAGATACTGAGGTTAAATAACATGGATGAGGCTTTATCCAAGACAAAATGGGTCTCATCCGGTGTTCCTAAATGGGTCTCGCATAAGTCCCTTGTTAGGGGAGGGATCTCATGCTTGTGGTTTCTCCTTAGGGGAGAGTGTTCCTCATGATGTAGACATATATATTTAGACTCATAGGGGAATTTTATCATTATTATTCCCTTAATTATATATTCTCTCGTGTGTCATACTTCTAGTTGAGAAATTTTGAGGGACCTGGGGGAAATGGATTTACAATGACCACTCCAGTGGTTGTTTTGAATTTTCACTTCTTTAAATGAGGAGCCCCAGGGTCCTATTTATAGAAAAATATGGGACCTGGTCAAGGAGTTCATTCTCATAGGCATTCTGAATAGGTGTGAAAGAATAACAATACCATGTTGGTCCCTGTTGTAGGTCCTCTAGCATGTGGGCGGTGTTGGTCCTTGGTGAAGGGGGAATCACCTTTTGGGTTACATTGGAAGGACCTGATTTGGCAGATTGGATCACAGGTGTTCCATGTATGTCCATTTTGATAGATCTCTTGGCCTCTCTTAACATTCCAAGATAATTAATATACGTCATTCACTCTTCACAATATTTTTCTTTAAATTAATTAAAGGGGTGTCATCAAAGACACCCCCAAGGATTAGATCAGAATGAAGGTGGAGTGTATAGTCTTGAGGAAAAAGTCGTTGAAATGATTATAAAGGATCATCATCAGATCAGTTATCCACTCTACATAGAATTATATTGGAGCTCATCAGCATATGAGAGCAGAGTAGGCCGAAAGTGCCTATAAATACCCATTTCCATTATCTCTTTATTCGCTGGTGTTTTTCTATTTTCTCTCTCATCGTACATGTTCTTCATTCAGTTACGTCACATTGTGAGCCCATAATGATTCTCAACAAGTTTTCTCAATGTATATCAACCTAGAAAACAGGTTAACATGGAGTCATCTCAATATAATGTGTTGCGCAGAAGGGACGCATCGAGTGCGTTTGTCAAAGGACCTGCATGGGGAACCTTGTTGGAGGATAGGTGTGTGGAACCATTTGGAATGACCTGTGTGGGGAAGCATGTGGAATGACTTATGCAAGGATTTTCCTTTTTAAAATCATGAACTTATCAAAATAAAAATAATAACATTATTAATAAAATATTCCAACATAATGAGAAAATTTGGTGTCTTCTTATAGTTTTTCCAATGGATTCTTTTGTGTTCCACAATTGGGAAAGATGTTGTGTGTGAGACTGAAATGATAAAAGTCATTAGACCAAACTATTATTATGTTGTGGATATTACCCTGACCTAAATGGAAAGGGATTTGATTCCATATTATCATGAGTATACAAAGAGAAACTATCTTCCTCTATACAGGCATGGGGTTCTATGGGATTCCCACATTCTAGTATATTAGAAATATTTTCCATAGACATGGTTTGTGAAACACATTAGCACTCCTTGTTTTATCTTATTTATGAAGGGATTAACCATTAATGAATGAACAGTTCCTATTGGATTCATTTTACATTACAGTAGATCAACTACTGATATGAAGGATCATGTCACTGAGACAAGACCTCATTGCTATGATTCAACAATTCATGCTTTGAAGACAGATAAATATCATGACGGGAACCATCAATGGGATCTTCAGTATAAAGGGGGAATTAGGCCCAACAGTATTTGAGAATTCTATGTATGCCAAAATTATACATATTTCAATAATGAGTTTTAAGATGTTCATATTTATGATGGTATATGGGTAGGACACACCTATGTTTACATGAATTAAATCATTCCTAAATTGATAAGACGATGGAGTCCGAAAAAAATTATTTTCATTTGATGCATGGTGAGGCTAATATTCGTTTGTGGGATTTCTACCAAATTTTGGGGATCCCATTCTCCGGGAAACATATGATGTATTCATTTTGCCAATGAAAATGTGGGATGATGCCGAGAGGACTCCACCATTAGCCAAAAATCTATTAAAAATATAGACAAAGCTGTAGAATGAAAAAGACCCTCATACTAGGCCTGAATTCCATAAATAAGTTTTAATGGGGGCCTTTTTAGAACCATCTAATGATAGGGGTCCTTCTTAAAGGCTTTATACTATATTCAAAAATATATAAAATCAGGCTGCTTCGAGTATGTTTTATCTCACATTATGGAATGGTGACTAAAAACATTGGTGTCACAACGTCAAAACCATGATTGATGAATAGGAACACTTGGATGGATTGCTTTCCATGTGACTAAGAATTTATCTTATTCCAATCTGCATGTCTCTTGGTGGTGTGAGGCAAGAGAGATTCGTTATTGTGACCAAGATAGAAGAGGGGAAGCATATCAGGATGGATTCCCTTATGTTAGAAATAATCTATCACTAATTGTAGAATTTATTAAATGGTATGGAATAGTTAAGATTGTTGGGTCCATTCCAAGTGTTTGGGGGATTTATTGAAGAAAATTTTAGTTGATATTCAGTGCTAAATTCATTTAGGATCACAAATAGTCAGTTCACCCTGTTTATTTAGAAAGTCTTTGGGATTCAATCTTTGAGTCTGAAGCCTGATGAGGTGTATAAGGAATTGAATGTATTTGGATACTTCATCTTCTTTCCATTTGGTAACCCACCAACCAGAACATTCACTGATGATGGTATGGAAAATAATTATGATATTAAGGATTATATGATGGCATTCAGGGATAGTGTACTCATATCTCGTATTGATAATGAGATTATCTGTGAGGCTTATGTCCCTTATTAGATTTATCTCTAGTTTAAATTTCATAAAAAACAAAGCACCTTCCCTCAAAGGTATGTTAGGTGTGAGAAGATTCCCATGGTAGACCAAAAATTATGGATCCAGATGGATCTCAAGAAATCCTATATGTTGATAACTCTAACTCTTTCAGAAGAATGAATTGGATTACAGACCAGATATTCCATGTTATGGGTTTCATTATACCCTCAGGGGGATTTTACTGAGGGAATATATTGTGTAGAGGACATGACTATTACTTCTCATGGAATATGTGGAAATATATCAAAACCCAAATATGATGTAGAAGATTCAGAAACCTCAAAACATTCTCATAGGCCGTCCAACAAGCAAGGTAGGGATAAGAAGGTAATGGCCCTAGTGCAAAGGAGATCATTTCTTCAATGCCCAGAGAAAGTTGACATATCATCCCCTTGTTGTTTTTATGGATAAAGGGGACCTGAAGAGGTGTTTAAACCTAAAGTCCTTATTTTTACTCATGACATACTAAATAAATTAAAAACTATGTGTTTCCCTTAGCAATCCATTATTGGGAAAACATGTTTCTTAATCTCATGGAATCATGGGATTTTCTTGTGGATGGCTTTCAAATTATAGTGTTGGGTGATATTAGAGCACCCTTTGATTGTCAACCTGACAATAATTTGGCTGAGGTAAACGATTATATAAATGATTTTGAGGCATTCAAATATGAAAATAATGATCATGTACTGACATCGAAGAGAGTATCCAACATGTTAGATTGAGGAGTACTTGAAGGGGTAATTTTTCACCCTGGGGAGGAATGGGAAATTTATGTTAACACTAATGATGTATTTACATTTTCATCTTTATCTTCTCTATTACTCATCCAACATAACTAATCTTGATGGGATTTCATTTTTCATTTTGAAACAGGATAATGAGATGTTGTAGTAAATGAGCATGAGTCACAAACATATTGGCATGTGGGAACCCGAATTGAGATGGTGAATGAGGCCCTCGAATACCTATAACTCTGTACATTTTGGAGGACCATGATAGATGATATGGTGATGGAAATTACATAGCTGTTACCTTAGGTATCTGTTTCCATGAATAGTTGTACAATGTATCCATTATCTTATGAATGGAAGCTAAAAAGATCATTAAAATTATTTTGTCAGTATTACATGGAGAGTATTTTTAATGGAATCTGGTATTGCGACTAGCTCGACAGACATCAATGAACATGTTCATCATTTGGTAGAACAAGCATTTCTTTATTACTTTAATGGATATGGTACCATTCCTTCAAGGATTCAGAAGGGAACCTTGGGAGAAGTATATGTTCAGGTTGATGAATCAGTTTCTTTAAAAAACGAGATGGAAAGGGTTTTGTTTGGATCTACTCCTACTTCTGCAGAGAGGAAATAGGGTCATAATAATTTCATATGCACCTATTTCGGGTTCCATACATTGTTTTATCATTCTTATTCCCAAAATATCGCATATCAATTATCTGCAATAGAGGATTCTACAACAGTCAATTCAGATATTCCTGTTGCTTTAGGAGATAGAAACGAAGGTCCTGGGTAGTCTGAGGAAGGTATCAATGTTAATCTGGACTCAGCATGTCATGGAAACATTATACTAACTGCAGAGATGATGGAGAGAATCATTAGCATATCCAATTATGGTCTTGGTCTAAATTTTATGGATATCCTAAATAGTGAATATTATATGATATAAAAAGCAATGTACAATGAAATGATGGATTATCTTTATCAAAAAAAATAATATTCTAGGTTTTGACATGGAGTTTTGGGAATTTCATGTGGAATTGAAAGCACATGTTTTTATTGCATTCTTACATTTTCTATACATAGTTGTTGTTATTTTATATGATATTTCGTATCAATTTTCAACTCAAGAAGCACTTTCATAAGATAACGTTGAAAATGTCCTTCAAGAAAGGTGAATTCCTCTCTATCATACCTCTACTAAGGTCGAATAAGTATTGAATGAAAATAATTAAATTAGAGGATCTCTAGAAGCATTTGTAACAATGGATGAACTAGTCCAGAGGAGTGTCCCTCCCAATGAATTACTTGTTCATACATCTAAAATTATGAATGTTAGGGAGGAATCTACTAAAATTTATGACCTATTACTATGTAAATGTCACTGATTTTCTTGATCAAGCTTCCATCTAGATATTATTTTGAGGCTCGAATTATGATTCCTCATTTAGGATTATCAGTCGCTGTGGATAGTTATGATGGTGATGCTTCTACATTTCCTCAATCAGTAATAGATGGTGATTCATCTACTTCATCGGAGGGAGCTAAATAGGCCACATCATTCTATGCATTGATTACAGAATACATCCCACCTCATAGTAGTGGAAACAATTAAAACATGGAGTGTTTTTCTGGCACTAGTGTTATGGGTAACAAGACTTTGTATATAATCATAAACATTATTCCCAATACACCTTTGGAAGACAGACAATCACATTTTGGCTGACATCCAACACTTTTTATTGTACCAAGATTTAGTGGATTTGATTATCATCCAATCTATTCTACTATAAAGGAGAACGTTCACTTGAAGGATCAAGAGAATAATCTTCGGAAAGACTATATAATGTCCAAACAACTCACCAACGATGATGGTTTTTTATCTGTAGTATCCCAGGAAGAGGCGAACCAAAACAAAAATTTGGTGGAATTCAAGAAAAAAAATTGTAGACATTTGAAGTGCCACGCCATAATAAAAATAATATTCTTCTCAAAAGATACTTGAACATACCCATCAATCATTTAAAGAAGACTAGTTGGAAGGGGTAACTTCCATTGGGGTACCAAGGAATAACTTTAAAAAGATGAGGAGATTGAAGCTGGATGACTGAATGATCTTCAAGAAGCAGATGATATGGCTCACGGGATTTTTCAACAGATGAGGATTTATGTTTAAGACTATTTTAATATATGACATAGGGACTCTATTTTGAATATGTTACTATTATTCCTCTACATAAATGAAAATGATTTTGTCTCCGATCATATATGTCTCCATCCCTACATTCTTCCTGTAATCATAATGCCAAATCTAATTTTCAAAAAACTCATCTACATGTTAGATATTCAAAATTACAATGATAGGGATGGGGGATCTCTGATAATATACTAATATAATGGGCCTAGTGAGCGATGTTTTTCCTTTACAAGAGTCATAAGGACAAGCATACATGATTTGTGTCTTTTGTTTCACTACCATAATTTTTTCATAACCTTAATATGGAGGAGACCTAGTTGGTGAGACATGGATTTTTATTAGGCTTCCTCTTTTGGGTTTTTATCATAATTAGTTTTGTGCCTTTTAACATTTCAATGCCTGATTCTTCCTAAACTTGAGTTTAGTTCTAGTGAGTTGAGACTCGACTTTTCTCCATAGTTCCCTTTACAGGTTTTCCATCCAGTGAGTACAGTGCATATTATTATGGGTATTTTAATGTCATTAATACTGAACTAAAAGGGCTAGTTTTTTTGTTCAAACATCTTTGAACATAAATTTTGAAATTATAACCCAAACCAAACTTGATGGATAAGAATTTTCTAATATTCTTCAGATACTTTAAAGGGGAATCATAAAACAATTTAGTGATTTTTGAATCTAAAACATTGTATTATATAATAAAGGAGGCCTTTCTTGAGATTAGTGTTACCACTGATTGAAAAACCCATTATTAGGGATGTTTTACATAAGGATGACTTGGAAATCTACTACATGTTCATATAAAAGCATCCTTAGGCTGAAAATCCTGTTATGGGGGAAAATTTTGCAAAGAAAATTGGATCACATACTTTATAGTTAGGTAATGATGTTAACAAGAATTTGGAAAATTTATTTCTCTTTGGGGAAGGATGTTTATGGAAATTAGGATTTTCCAAGACCCCATGGGGTGGTTTTTCATAGGTACGATTTCTTAAAATGAAAGGATTATTTTTGTCATCATAGGACACTAATGGGGTACATTAATTACATGATTTTGATGTGTGATAGATGATACTTTCATTAACTAATCAATGTCAATGGGTGAAGGATTCATTTCAAAAATGGATGAAGTTATCATGCAGTTTAATGTCATGTGACTAAGACATTATGCCCTACAGTTTAATGTCATGAAAAAAGGACATAATTTTGTGTAGTCTGACATCGTGTATAAAAGACATTAGGGGGCTATAATTTAATGTCTTTATCCTTGACCAAATGTTTTATGATTCTTCTATTATTGTTAATTTGTTTTGAAATGTTCTAATATATTAATCTATGGAAGGATAAAGTTGTTAGATGTGATTTGGGTAGTTTTGGATCAGATAAGTGGTATGGGGAAAAAGGATTTCGATGTTAGAGGAGGTATCTCCTTAGAAAAAAGTTACCATTGATTAAAAAACATATTATATAGGCTATTTTATGCATTACCCATTATGACATGTACTACATAGTCATGTAGCGACATCATTTGTGTGAAAAAAAATTCTATGGGTGATATATTCCTGGCCTACTGGGGCACATACTGCATGGTTAGAAAAATAACTCTCATGAATTATGGAATTAAATAGCTAAAATCCAATGAAATGTAATGGATATCTAAATTTTTCCACGCATTAAGTCTGGTTTGTTGAGAATGTACATAAATTCAAAAGGGGTATTTCAATCCAAAATATCCATTGAATTGAGGAAATGGAAGATCAACACTAGTTTGACCCAAGAATAAAAAGTATGGTTCCTATAATTTTAGGTCATATGACTATAACCATAAAATTATGGAAAAAATAGGTGATACACAATGAAATGGTCAAAGGATATTGTAGTATGCATTGCAAAAGTGAAAGAGGAAAATTTAAAACCATGGTATTAGAGACAATTAGTTTGGGAGAAAAGGTATGAGAAAAATATACAGGGGATGATTGTTGATTCAAGGGTTTTAGTATACTGTCTTTAATGATTTATGGGACAAAAGAGGATTCTTCAAAAAAAGTTACCATTGGTTGAAAACCCATTATGGGAATTGTTTTATTTCCAATCTTGCTAGGATGCATACTAAATATTAAAATAGTGGAATCCTTATCCTGCCAGCCATTAAATGGGATCTTATTAAAGTCTAAATGGGGCACACACTATATAGTCATGTAAAGAAGCTCATAGGTATTACACAGTCTTCCACTAGTAGATGGTGAATGACTATGAATATATAAAAGTATTCATGATTAGGAGTATGTCATGAATAAGGGAAAATGTAAAATTAACATGGAATAAATTTGGATTGATATTGTCCATGAATTTTGAGTCCCTTTCATAGATCTGACTCATATGTAGAATCATGATATCTCTTGTTTTATTTGTGGGATCTCTAAGGAAAGGACCCTAAATAAAATCTGAAGCATATATTTTTCATTATATTTAGGAGAGGGGGAATTTTAATATACCCCAAAGAGAGGTCTAGGGAGTATGTCCTAAGAGTCACTACATATCTAAAATGAGATGAGAATCATTCCACACATAGTCTTAGATTGTCCATGCTATTTAAATTCATGCAGCTAGGACATTAGACATGAAGTTTCAAATATCATGGAAAGGATGTGGGCGATTCTGATGTGAAAGAAATATTATGTATGCGCCAAGATGCAGGACACATGTTTCCTTACAGATCTTGTTAGAGAAAGATTCAATCCATACATAGTTAAATTAGATACAGGTTCATGCGTAATCTGGGAACTCATATTACATATCCCAATATAGGTCTGACTCATACATGGGAGATTAGGGGATTATCTATGATGAGATGTGGGTTGGACCATGATTAAATATTTGGACCTCACTGTATATTTCAATGGGATGAGAATCTATCTACACATAATTCTTAAATATAGGTCCCTGACCATGATAGAATTCATTAGTGGAGGATAAAGGGGGTTTATTTGAATATGGTTGCATACATAAGGTATGAACTAAGGTTGAATCTCCTCACATAGATATGACTCATATTGGGGAGAAAAGAGGAATTATTTTGATCATGTTGTGACTAGGAAAAATATTGAGAGTTTGGGTGTCACAACGAATCTCATATGAGTAAGAATAAAGCTAGACATAGTTCACGTAGATGTTCCCAATGAAAGTATGATCCATACACAAGGAGTGGGGGATTTTAAATGGTGGCTAGACCAAGGGATATAAACCAGGTGTCATAATGTATATCAACGGAATGAGAATCAAGCCACCTATAGTTCTTGGAATTCAATGTATATTAACATCATGTGGTAGGGATAAAGGTGAAATGGCATGAATTGATGGAAATATTATGGTTGGGATCAATAATGAAAGTATCAGAATCATGATGTATCTCATAGGGTTGATAATCAAGAATCATGTGGACCTTGAAAGGATCCATGTGTAGATCAAATCACATATAGTAAGTAAAGGGGACTTATGATTCATCCTGGTTGGACCCAATATTAGAGATATGGGCCTCACCATGTACCTCAATAAAATAAGAATCAATCCTGACATTGTTCATGAAGATTTCTTCCCATACTAATCGACATTCATATAGGATATGAGACTTTTTATAACGTTCAGATTCATGGTTTGGCCTAAACCATAATTTCTTGGAAGGGTTCCCTATGTAGATCTTGTTCAGACATGGGGAAAAAGAAGGGGAGTTTTATTTTCTATTATAGTGGTTAGAACTATTGTTGGAGATATATGAATCACTGTATATCTCAATATGATTCTAATCAAGAAACACGTAGTTCTTAAAAATTCTCATGAATTGGGTTTGATTCATACAGATAAGGGTGAAGGGAATTTTTTTAATAATTATGGTTGGACATGAGATATGAGATTTTAGTGTCCCTACATATCTTTTTGGTCCAATAATCAAGCCACATGTTGTTATTGAAAATCATTATCGTGCAAGTAGGATTCATACACATAGGGGGTGAATGGACTTTTTTTAACATTGTGACTAGATGAAGGATAATAAATCTGGGTGTCGCTATGTATCATGCTGGGGAAAGAATGAAGCCACACATATTTCATGAGAAGGTTCCATGCACCAACTGTAGTTTGATGTGGGGAATGGGGCATTAATACTTCTCAGATATTTTCTAGAATAATGGATGAGGTTAAGACACAAGAAGTTATAAGAATCAAGAAATATGTTCTAGAGGAATTCATAGTATATATTTGGTTCATACAAAAGGAAAAGGTAATTGTTTTCTTCATGGTGATGATTGGGACTAGGATTAGTGATTTGGGCATCACTATGTGTCTCATTGAATTAGTATTCCAGTGAAACATAGTTCTTAGTTAACTGTGTAGTTTATCATCATATAGTGAGGGTGTGAGCTCAGCTGATTTGAAAGAAATATTTTGGGTAAACTAGGGGATAAACCCATGTAATGATACATATACTGTTGGGGATATAATCCAACCACACTAAGTTCATGACAATTATTTTCCACTTAGGTCTGATCCATGCATTTTAAGAAATGGGGCTCATGTTCTAATAGGGGGTGGTAATAAAGTGAGTGATGTTTGCACATGGAAACTACTCATATTATAGGGGATAAAAAGGAGTTTCTAGTCATGATATAATGTGGATTTATTAAGATAATATATGAGATACATTAACCATAAAATTTAATGTCATGGGGTTAGGAAAACTAGGGCTATGAATTTTAACTTATTGCAGCTTGGACTATAAGTCATGCGATTTATCATCATGAGAGAATTACGATGATGTTATGTAGTTTAACATCATGAAACATGGACAAAAATGGTTCAATGAAGATTAAATTCCAACAAATAATACTAACTCAATGTGATTACACAAATAAATTTTTTGGGAACCCTTCATTGATTTTAGTTTCAATCAGTTCTCCAACAATTGAGACTAAAGAATAGGCTCCATTCGAGTGAATGTTATCAATGGAGTAAGGTCCCTCCCACTTTGGATCAAGATTCAGAGGCTTCTATCCTACTATCATCAAAATTCAAAGAACCAATACCATTTCTCCTCTGAATAATTAATAAAGATGTACCTTCTTGTTAAACTCTCATGTTATCTACTTCTGATAGGCCTCTAGCTGGGGAAAAGTGTGATGTCTCCTCTAGTCCGATCACTCCTACTCATCCATTAGATTCTATGAGTTATAATCTGTGGTTAGCTGGTCAAATTTGGAAATAAAGATTGATTGAAATCGAACATCAATGTTAAAAATTACAGCCGTTTCATAGACCAATGAGTAAGGTGTTTTCTACAATACAGTACATGTTGTAGTCCCATAGGATTATAAGGAATTATAGAGAGTACCATAAATATATGTCTTATCTTTATCCAACATCTTAAGGAGTATGTTTGGAAGGATATTTTTAAAATCCTCTATCTATCCATTGGTCATAGCATTATAGCAGGATGAATGGTTGTATTTGACATTGTATTCTTGATATAGATTTTCCACCTTAGTAGAACAAAAATTGGTTCTAACTTCTATAAAAATTGTACGAGGGAAATCAAACATGGAAATGATGTTATCATTGAAAAATATAATGATTCTTTTGGATTTGACATATTTGAGGGGTATTTCCTCATCCTATTTAGAGAAGAAATTGGTGGAAGTAAAGTTGAAGTTGAACTGGTTATCCCAAGCTGGTGGATATAGTCCCATAACATCCATTTTTCATGTTGAAAATAACTAGAGGTATTTAGTTGTATATAAAAACTCTGGGGTTTGATTAATGATATTAGCATGCACTTTTTTGGGATGAATGTTCTTAGTGAGTTTTGTGCAATCCTACATCATCAAAGACCAGAAGTATCCAAGAATCCATATTTTATAAAAAATCATATACCTTGATTGGTGGGAAGCATATTATTCTGAATTTACTTCTTATTGAACTTCCGTAGTCCTTTTTCCATCAAAAAATTTGATAAGGACTCCATAAAATCCATGACTGTATAGGATTTGTTTAGTGAATTGGGCCATCATATATATTGAAATTAGATTTTATCTCAATCAACTCTATCCTGTGGAAGTACTCCATCTTTAATATAAACCATGATAGTTGTCAATTATCACATGGTAGGGCTATAGGTATCAATGATGGGACTGATTTCATGGATCTCTTAATCTCTTATTAGAATAAAAGGTGAAAACATTAGGTGGTGGGAAATACTGATGATTTTTTTTTCAATTCGGATATGCCAAAGGTGTATCTTTATTTTCCAATGAATCTTATTGAGCATTCGATTATTGTAGGACATGAGTTAATGTTGGATCTGAAGAAAATTATTCCATTAATCCTCATACATAATCACATAGGGGAATTATCTCTTCCTTTATGATGACTAAATCCTTATTGATCTGATGAATTATCAATTCTGAATCTCCCTTCACATATAGGTGGTTCAATGGTACCTGGAGTGAAACTGCATGTCTATAATGAGATCCTGAAATTCCACCTCATTGTTAGTACCCGCATATAATAACAAGAAGGATTATGGAAACACCATCTTTTCTTTTTATATTAGAACAATTCCAAACCCATTTTTTTGGGTTTATAATATTCAATTATCTTCCCCATTGGACTTCAATAAGAATCACTAAAATACACCTCCCATGTTAGGGGGATATTCTGAATAGAGAACATTTCTTCATCCAATAGTTTAGTATTTAACGACGTCTCATATTTATATGGGTACTCAGGGAGTAAGTCTTCTAAGGATTGACCATTCAATAATTTCTATGGTACAAAATGTATATCAGACTGATGTAGGAGAACTACACACCTTGACAGATGTCTTATTAGAATTGGGCGATTGAGGATAAATTTGGGTAGGTTATCACGAGAGACCAAGTTGACCTTGTGATTCTCTAGAAAGTTCCTTATTTTCTAAAATTCAATGATCAATTCTAGGAATCATTTCTCAATATCAAAATATTGATTCACTGCATCGGGCATAGATCGATTGAGATAGTGGTGGTTGTTTTCATTTCTGGCATCATTATTTTGTGTAAGGAAAGAACCCAATGATCACTCAATGTCTGTTATGTATAGAATTAGAGGATTTCCTTCAATTGGTTGCATCAATAAAGATGGACTGAAGTGGTATTTTTTAGGGTATCAACCAATTCATGATAGTCATTGTTCCACTAATAAGTGACACCCTTCTTCATTAATTTGATGGATTGTTTACACTTACATGAAAGGTTTTATATGTAGTGATCAATATAGAAAATGTGTCTTTGATGTACCCTTAACTCTTTATGTTCTAAATATGTGAGATGCCAAGGATAGAATTACTCTTCTCAAGATCAACTTCGATACCACAATGGCATACAATGAACCCAATAAATATTTCTAAGGTTACCCTAAATCATATTTCATGAGGTTAATCTTTAAATTATGATTTCAAAAATTAATTGAGATGGTTTCTAAGTAATCCATGTGATCATAACATTGTTAGTATTTGACCACTATATCATCAATGCAGCATTCGAAAAACATTACCAATATTGGTTTGAAGATATGATGCATAATATATTGATATGTTCCCCCTGCGTTCTTCAACCCAGAGGGGAAATACTCGATAATAGAATACGACATTTGGAGGTCTGAAGGATGCAGATTTTTCATCTTCAAGGTCCATCCTAATTTTATTGTACCCATAGTATCCATCCATGAAGGAAAGGGATTAATAACCAGCCATTGAATCAATCAATAGTTCTGTAATTGGAACTAGGAATTCATCCTTGGGACAATGCTGGTTGAGATATATGAAATCAATGAACACTATAATTTTACCATTGTTCATTTTCATAAGTGAAATGATGGACATACATTTTATGTATTTTACCTCTTAGATAAAATTATCCTCTATTATTTCTTCCACATCAACCTCAAGCATGGAGGTGTAAGTTGGGTGTGTCCTCATGGCTGCATCCTTATATCCCCAACGATCATCTGTTAAACCCAAATGATGGGTGGCCACATCAGGTTCAAGGCTTGGCATCTATGTGTAATTCTAGGAAAACAAAACATTATGTTACATTAGAAAGGAAGTGTATTCCACCAATTCCTCGTGAATAAAGGACACTCTAATTCGACTGGGTCGTGCATCTTCTTTTATACCCAGATTTATTTCCCTAAGTTCATCTATGGTGTTGGATACTCCTTCATCCAATGATATGGGGGATTCATGGAATATTCTTATTTTTCAAATTCCTCATGATCCATTTTTATGCTTCTTCCTAGAGAGTAGAAGATAAAAAATGTTTCTTAGAGGTTACAGAGGAGTCACCATTCATACATCCAGAGGATGCGGCAATCATTTTAGGCTCACATACTATCATATAACCTTATTAGACTATGGAAGGGGAAACAGGGGACTACTAATGTGTATCTCTAATTTATTCTATAGTGAAGATGGATTATTATAGTTTGGCTAGGAAAACCACACTTTTTTGAATCTCAGGGGACATAATTAAGATATTTTCATTCAATCATTCGTTTTTATTTGGAGGGTTGATAACTTTTTCAGCGTCATTAGGCTCAACTATCACGACTTGAATTGTGGATGTCTCCAAATGATGAGGTGAATTCTATCCCACCCATTCAATTTCCTCAATAAGAATTATATAATATACACTACACTACTTGAAATGGTTATTTGGGTTCATCTCCAACCAATTTTGGGCATTGATTCGGGCGGCATCATTAGCCATTGATTGCTTCCCTTCATTGTGATAAAAACCTGAATTGGTGTATTGTGTTTTGTAGGATTTTAACAGGGCATTTTAGAATATAATGTCTCAATATTACCCTTGATATAATATTTGATACATTGGTGTTATACCAATGGAACGACTACATAGTGAGGTGGACAAGGTATTCTCAATAGAACATTGAGAGTTGTGTCATACCAGACCACCTAGAACCCTGAGTCAGACACAAGATCTTTGAGATTAGTCTTAATTATAATCTCATGGAGAGGCTATTTATCTTTCATTTCATAACCCTATAACATTATACTAGATATAGAAAAGTGAGATTCATTGATAACTAATTGAAAAAGGCACCATATTGGGATGATATGGACTCTTGATCACTTATCAATGAAAGATAATCTGAAATCAATATCATTTATCCTGCAAAATATATCCAAGGTTCTGAAATTTCATTATATGACTACATCCTCATGTTTATCGATGAAGGAAATGACCACATGGAATTATAAATGATCATTCTTCACATGATATACTTCAGTAGTAGTGAGTTCAACATAAAATACTATATGGCTTGACAATGCCTCAATGAGTACTTCCCAAAGGTCTTATGATATACTCAGAGCATACATGATTGAAAACATATCCCAAACATTGGCTAGATTCTTCAAGACATTATATTATTGGTCAAAAGTCTATTCTCATTGGATTGAAGATTATCAGTTTTAGGAACGTTAGGAGGTGATGTTCCTAATGTGGATGGACCGCCTCATGGTGATGGGGACGAATGTGTTCATGATTTCATTGTATTAGACCAGCTAGGTCTTCCCAACTACTAAATAGGTAGGGTAACATCCTAGAACTATTATTGAATTATAATTATGTTAGGGAAGACTCTGTCATGTGTGGAGGATGAACTCCCTTTTTCCCGTGGATCTCACTAGAGTGATTTCCCTTGAGTTTTAGCAGCGTATATAGTTCCATAAGGGGTCTGGATGAAGTATTTTCTTCCAGATCAACCATGTATTCCCATGTATCCTTGACCATGATACAACTTCCTCCAATTCCCCATTAAATTATAGTGTATGAGGTTCATAATTAGAATCATCATTTGAGTTTCAATCCATTAAGTAAATAACATTAACAGAACTGATGATAAACTTTTCATCTGACGATGATTCCTCTTGGGGGTCAACTCTTATTGTACCATTTGATGGGGTTCTGCCCATTCTTTTGTGATGGTAGACATGAAATATGAAATGTTAAAGGGAAAATTTGGCATTGAAATAATCTAATCTTATTTTGTTTGTTTTTTATCCTGCTCACCATGTTAGTTCTTTGAAGAGTGTACGTTATAGAATGGGGATTTTAATTGAGATCTTTTTATCGTAATAGATGCAGAAAAAGTTACATTTGGATATTTCAACTATGTTCATATAATTTAATGAGTCTGACTGATTGTTTTTATGTTCATCTAGTATTAATCCTCTTGAATATTCTTTATTTTATCTTCATGCCACACTCTTTTTGGATCTAGATCGGTAAAAAAACATATTCCACATGGGAGGGAATATTATTCAATTTCTATTTCCCATTATTAACTATCTTTTATAGGTAGTCTATGAAAACAAAAAACTCTTGGATGAGATTCCCTAACATTTGACAGAAATGGAAATTGTTTAGTAGATAATAGTTACCTTTTTTAGGCTTCTTGAGCTATGGAAACTAGACAAATTTAATTTAAAAATATAGGATGATTCTTATAGGTATTTAGTCATTCCAAAAGGCTTAAAAACATTTTTTCAACTCCTCAAACTATATATTCCTCTTATCTCTTTGATCATCTTGACTTGGAGGTCATTTCTATATTTTCTTAGGAGGTGGAGCCTTTTGGTACAACTCATGCTTTGAGGTAGGAGTAGGTAATGGGTCCTACATAAGTGTAACTATAGTGGCCTATTCCTTTAATGTTCTCTATCCCCAAGCTGATGGGATTACATGGGACTCATATTTGGTCTTTATGAAAAAGTTTTCCAACTATTAAGCAATTAGGGCTAGATCCTGAAACATACCTAAGTATTTCACATGAATTAATGTTGTGTGCAACTCAGAATGGATATTTTCTATGCATATTGGTAACAAAATTTCTTGATGGAGTGGTAGGTTCAGAAAGTAATTCAATCCATTCCACTAAGAAATGAATTTTGAGACTCTTCAATTCTCCCTTTTCTTGCAGTTTGGGAGATCGAAAAATGTTGTCTTCTACAGCATTTAGGTGAAATGGAAGAGGTTCTTATGAATATGATCTTCCAATGCAGTGATGGATCGGGACTACAAAGTTATATAACATAAAAAGTCTGGAAATTGTAACAATTTCATGAAGAAAATAATTTTCATTAATAATTTTTTTAAGGGGTCCCCATTATTGGATCACTGCAAAAGCTGAAATGTGTCTAGTGATGCTACACATCTTCCGAGTAATCGAAAATATAAAATTTATGATTCCTAATGTTTTTAAGAGGAGGATCCATATCCACACATTCAGGGTAAGCTTATTTTCAACTTGTATGGGCACACTCCATCCTTCCATTACTTCTAGTCGATTCATTAATCACATAACAATATTAATAAGAATTAATAAAATTCTTGGCTGAGCCGGGACCCAAATGTGTCGGGCAGATGGAGCATGAGAAGGTACAATGACTGTCAAGACCACTAGCGGTGGCACCACTAGTATTTTCTTTGGGTAGAAAATAGGGGAATTCATATAACGATGAGTCAATCCATTTTCTAGTATTGTACCAAATGGAGGAAATTAAGGATATTATATTGTGAGATTCAAGTGTACGGGTGGTTGGCGTCCCAGGTTGAGCATATGATCCCTACAAACATTAGTTGTCATGGTAAACACTCTTTGATGAGGTGTGACTATTGAATGTTCATGTTGAGGGTCTTTTTCTGGAGCATATATAGCTAGAATATTTCAGCTAAGTAACATTACATTTAGTCTTCTCTAATATCTCATTTCATTAACTTGCTAAGAAAATCATTCCTCTTGTGAACGGGATTGGTCCTCTATAGGGGGAAGGTGAGATATGGTATAACCCAGACCTATTACCATATTAGATGCATTTCAAGGTGGTAGAGTCTGATTATTTTAGGTATATTGATATTTTGGGTGAGCCTCTGGTTTGGAGTATGCACACCTTCTACATTCATTTTGATGTTGACCATATCATGAATGTGAACTTCTTCTAAATAATCCTATGAATAAGTATTATGTTTTGGAGGGAATTCAATGATGGAATTAATGATATTCACATATCTTTAGTAAATTGCAAGCATTCTATTGGAATATCCAAGTGATCTACTTCTTCTGTGTCTTCTATGAGACAATGTCCTCTTCTTGGTAACATTATAGGGGGTTGTTTGATGAACATGGACCTGAAGGGAATCCCCAAAGGGTTCATTCAAGCACATTCCAAGTGATTTCACCATATCATATAATTAGAAAAATTGACAGGATTCACTCTAAGGAATCTTCCCTATTCAGGAGAAAAATGATTCCCGCTAAAGAGGGGACAATTTGGGGGAAAATACCCCAAACCAGAGGTTAAGGGATATTCTGGTTCTGCCTTCGCAAGACTTTGGGATTGGTTGGCTGATCCTGAGGGTTTGTATAAAAATACCACATCCTTGTAGGCTAGGGTTATTCCTAAAATATTGTGGATTATATTTCCGTAGTTTTTCTTCTAATTTTTATGGATTCTGGTCTAAATTTTTTCTAGTTGCATTATTTAGAACTTTCTTAAATCGACTATTTCAGAAGACTGTTTTTCTATCTATGTAATTTTCTCAATATGAAATTTTACATCAAATAATTGGGACACAAAATAAATGTTATCATATTCTTGAATCAAAAGTATAAAAACAACATGTTCTATTCTTGACTAACATCGATGAGAGTCAATTGGGTCTGATTCTTGTTGAGCATAACTCTGGTCATAGACATAATGAATTTGTTGTAGCGGTCTTGGAGAAATGAAATTTCTTGATGGAAACTTTTGTGGGATTTTTTAGCTTGGGACCACACTAAAATAAATTTCTTCACGTAGACCCCATTCTCAGATGTGAACACCAGATGGATTATATGCGATCATCTTTCACAAAATCATTAATGTATTAAGGAATTCACATAAAAGAGATACCTGATGTCATTTTAGTTTTGGATGCTTGGAATCAATTAGATATTTCATGTCAATCTGGAATTTTAACCCTTATATTACCTTAACATGGGTTTGATACTCATCAGAGGGTAAAACCGTTACTTTTATGCGATGAAGAGTTTCCCATCTGATGAGGTGTATGGAATTCATATAATCTTCTACTAACATCATCAGAATGATATATTGAGATGTGGAAAAAGTATAGAACATGGATTATATTTCATCTTTAGCCATCTATTTCTTCATCTTTTATATATCCTATTCATCTTTTTCTATAGGATCTTTTACCCAATCAGACCAAATTTGGTGTTTTCTTGTCATTTTATTTGAATTAGAAATATTGATATGTATTTCATATATTGCATTGGAAGATAAATTTTCCAAGGGTAGTTTAGATAATGGCCATCACCTTAGGCAATCATCTGGTAGAGAATGAATTTCACCTGTTAGTGGAAGGAATCAGAATTAACTTACATCATGTTTTCAAGTGCCTCAAGATAATAAGGATTTATCATTACTGCCTTCTTTGTTTGAGAATTATCTTAAAAAGATGAATAAATACTGCAGAGAGAACATTTTCAATGAATTCCATCATGGGTAGGACAACCATAGTGGATTATGTAATGGGGAAGACCCTTGTTCTCTTTGGTCTCCTGACCACACAGAGGGTTTGATGGCTCTCATCAAGAGATTGAATCACTAGATTGGAAGAAATCTGGTCATGAAGAAATACATAATGGTGGAGTTTCTTATGAGGAACATTGGAATTAATGCTACTGCTCCAATAATTTGGTAATGGGAGCGTTGGATCTTGAAAATAATTAGGTAAAATACTGAGGGCATCAAGAACTGTAGCTTCAAGGGAATCCTAGTCGTAGATCAGATCTATGTTCTCCAACCATGCTTGAAGAGAATTCTCCTTAGGAGTCTTCACACAAACAATTGGGTCCACATAATGGGAGAAGATGACATCATGGGTAGGTGTTTTTTCCAGCATTGGAGTGTCAATTTGAAAAGGCTGATTACCTCTAATTGGAATGGGTGTATGTTCCTGACCATGCTCTATGTATGTTATGGAGGAATTTTCCCTATTATCCACATGGATGATAAAATATGTATGTTTCTACATTGGGGGTGTTATCCTGATTAGCCTCCCCATTTTGGGGATATTGTTATATTTCTATCCCTCAGGAACTATTGTTATCAACGTGATGATAACTTAGGGGGTATGTAATATGTGGTCAGAGATTTGTGTATACCCTATTACCATTTACAATATATCATTAGAGACATCAGTAACCAGAATCGGTATATAAATAACTTCTGAATCTATAGTTGGTGTATGTCCCATCTCCTTTCCTCCCTTTCCTATTAGTGGATACTGATAGTAATCATGTGAAGAGAGTTGGGTCATCCATGTTCTTGTCTTATGAACTTTTTGACTAAATTCTCAATGTACTTCTAGACTGGTAGGAATGAAAAATGTTGGCAGGTGTATGTGTATGCACACTATTTTCTAGAAAACATGGTCGATGATCTTCATTGAGGTTATCTAGATGAGTCAATTGGAAGGATTATTGGGTGCATGTAGGTTTATGTTCAAGCTTTCATGTTGCTACCATATTTGGTTGGAAGTATTATCTGAATGCCTCTAGGATACTCTGTTGTCTAGTTATGTGGAGGAAGACATGTATATGATCCCACTCACTATTTTCAACCAAAAAAGGTTTGAGGGATTCTCTGAAGGGGAAATGGTGTGAACTTATTCCCTATTGGCTGGTTTTCATCCTCGGATTGCAGTCTGGCATGCCCGGATTTGAGGGACTATGGTACGATAGTTAGAGGTAAGACCCCAAATTTTTTTAGGGTTTTCTACTACGCGGTTTTCCTTAGAGAGATTTCTTGAAGGGGACCTTTTGAATGAACCATGTGTCTTCGAGATGATGTTGTATGTGTTCCCCTGGAAAACCTCCTTAAAATATGGGATGGACTAGTTATTTTGATTCAAGGATAAGCTCCTAGAATAGATAAAGATGGTAGTTGGTGCATTATACTTCTGGACCATCAGTCACCATTGACTAGACTATTGGTGGTGTTGGTTGAGTTGGAGGGCCTGTCGGAGGCCTCAATGGTCGGGATCGTACCATTATGATGGAACTCTCATACATGGGAATTAGAGATCCACCATTGGAGATACTAAGCTTGTGATGACATTTTTCATTTGGATGATGATCTATCCTGACTACTAGTTGGGGAGTTTATGGCTATAAACGTGAAGTAATCATTTGGATCAATGAAATTTATTGGAAGGAAGTTCCTCTATACATGAAAAATGAAAATAATGTACTCTGAAAAATTATCATATTTTTGGATGAACACATTCGTCATTGATTTTCTTATATGGAACTTATTTTTTAGAATATAAGGGACCTAGTAGTTAGGCAACACTATCATCTTGGTTAGGCATTCACATAGGTTTCACAATTTTTCCCCCTGTAAATGATTTTTTTGGGAAATAAATATTTTCGGATTCTTTCCAACGTGTTTGTTCATGGAACTAGAAACACCCAATGATTTTTTATACATAGGGACCCACATTACAATGATAGCCTTTCATTATGTATTTTTTATATCAATGCTGAAAACTCTCTTTGGTTGAGAGGAAGGGAGGTCGAGCACATCCCACCCTTTTGGTGGGAATTATTTCTTACTCTATGACACTCTTATAGATTTATGATATGTTCAATAATCCTTTATAAATTCCCCTTTATAAAGTGGGTTTTTCAAATATTCTCAATCAATTATTAGCTTTTACAGAATTTAGAATCATCTGTATGTATTCTAGTTTCCTTATCAATGGAGATATATGTATGTATATGAGGTTCTCCATTGATGGTAAACTTTTATGTACTATATAGAGAATATTTGGTCATTATTATGATGATTCTATTTTTTTTATCCATGCAGTGGGGAACTCTGGAGTGGAATGTTATCCCGGTAGATGAATGACATACTATAATTTAATATCATATAGTGAGAAATAAATTGTTATGATGTTGGCATCATGCCCATAAATGAGATTCAATCATATCCTTGTGAAAGGAATCAGAACCCGCCTAGTTTGGTTCCACTTAATGGGGAACATTTTTTTATAGACATGTGATGAGGACCCAACTGTATAGTTTAACATCATATGGCATGGATGTATTGGTGGAAGATAACTAATCAATGTTTGTTGTGGGAATTATACCTAATCAGTCTAATAATCCCGGTATGGATATGAGCATCCATGCGAAGATAGATCCTATTAGGGATATGGACATAGGAGATTATGGTTGACTTTTGGTGTTCGGTTTGAACATCATGGAGGAGTACTACGTTTCCCAATTGGATGATAATCAAATACAACATAGTTAGGTTGTGAGGACCCATTCCTGTGGAGGATCTAAAGGGTATGTCTCATAGGAGAGTATGTCCATTTAAGATGATAGGTTGGCGTTATGCATGAGAAGTATATCCCCAGTGAAGGGAGTATAAGGGATATCTTCCGTCATTGTGATCCAGGATATTACCTTAGGGTTTACTAATAAGGAGGATACCTAGGTTCAGGTAATTATTATTGTGGATTATTCCTAAAGAGGATTCCCATTGATCTCAATCCTTGAGTAGGATTCCACTCTATCCATGTTAGAAGGAATCAGAGTTCTCATAGTTCGGTCCTTCTAGTGGATTATGTGAATGTTGGAATCATTAGAAACCTGTATGTTCACATGAGTCATGATTGGTGTGAGAAAAAAGAAGATGTAAAAGATTAAATAGACCACATGATTTTCCCCATTCTATGGTGGAAGTGGTCAGGTCTATGTTGGAATAGCTCATGGCTATGGAGGAATAGTTCGTGGATATGATGTTTCCCTCTCATCAATTTACAGTGGACATGGGCCCAATGTAAGGAAGAAATGGAGGTGAAAGATGTAGATATGAGCATGACAAAAACCTCTTATATTAAAGGCATTATGATTAATCCAGGATGGTTTCCCTAAAATTATTCACCTATTGAGAGTGGTGTATGTGATTACCTATCAAAAGGAAATTCATGTGTAATCCTCACCCTCCCTACTATAGAAAAGAGGATACGAATCTTCGAGACGAGAAGGGACGGACATGGTCATATCCCTAGAATCCGAGATTGGAAAATACTAAATATTGTCCCTAGGTTAAGGGTCCATTTGAATGTTGATATCCAAATCTACAGATGCCCTGATGATCCTTACCATATGATGGGACATGTTTGGGAAACATATGACCGTATAAATCTGAATCCAAAAGGGGGACACACAGATGTTCCTTTCACCCCAGCTAGGTAAATCATGATGTATTGATGAAAGTTTCAAATTTGTCCCATTAAAACAAGGGATACAAGGAATTAGAGGCCCTTCAATGGGTGTCTTTTAAGTGACATTAATTATTGGATCACATAGGCCCCGAGCATAGGTTTACCACATCGGTGTTCCACACAGGTGTGCCACGTTGGTCCTACGGGAAACTAAAAAGGGTTTCACACATGAGAACAAGGGATTAATGAGATGGATAAAACTATATTAATAGGCTACTAGGGTGTCAAAACATGGATGTGGATTTATCTAAGGAACCCTAGGTATCCTCTCGTGTTCTTAAAAAGATCTCGTGTATGTTCGTGATTAGGGAGAAGAACCTCACGTAGGTTGTTTATATTAAGGGATAACAGTTTTATTGCTGTTTTCATATGTCTTTAGAACATGAGGGGACATTGATCTAGTATATTCCCTTAATTCTCTCTTCTATCACATTTTACAGAGCTACCCATGAAATTTTAGGAGACCTGGATGAAGCGGCTGCGTAGTGAGAGCTCTAAAATTTCTACCAATTTTTTAGATCACTAAATAAGGAGCACAAGGGTCCTATATATATGCAGAGAGGGGACCATTTCAAAGGAGTTCATTCACATAGGTATTCTGCATAGGATTTCTAGATTACATGGCCGCCTAGTTCCCCGGTGTAGGCCCTCCATGCTGGTCGGCAGTGTATGTCCTCAGTATAGGGGGGTTGTACCTCTTGGACTACCCTAGCAGGACCGATGCAGGAATCATAGAGTTCAGGTGTTCCATGTAGGTCCACTTGGATATATCTCTTGGATTATATTAAGATTCATTCATACTTAATATATCAAATGAAATATACATAGTCTTTTTTTCTATCCATTATTAAAAGGGACTGTAAAGAATACATAATTTAGGTTAAATATATATTTTTTATGAAATTAGAGTAGAGAGTCTAGGTTATTATTCTAAACTCCCACTATTGTAGTTTCATAATAAATAAGTAAAAAATTAATTTTTATTAGAATAACGAGAACATCATGGAACCAAATTACTTGTGCTCTGAAAAATAGATGGTTTAAATTATTCACAATTTGAAAATTGTGAAAAGTTTAACATTCACACTCTTAACATTACACTATAGAACAATCTTGTGATATATATTTAGTATTATATGAATTTTCTAATAGACTCACATCAACGAATCCCTCCATAAAGATTTTAACATGAAAAAATTATGAAACAATTATTTCATTGCATTTATCCACACTATGATACCACCATGCATGGAATTACAGGAGAATATATCCCATGATATTGTGTTGTGAATATTTTTCCCATGGATGATCAATTGTAAAATCTAAATAGAGAAGAATCTGAAAATTTTAATCCAATCATCCACACTTTGTCCAATTAGGTTCATTTATGATATATTTGACCCTTATAATTTTTTTCTATCCACACCTAAACAAATAATGACAATTAACATTCCCTACTATGAGAAACACTATACCAAGTTATCATAGTCCTTCAATCCTACCCCAATTACCTTTTGTGATCAAGTTAACCTTTCCCCGTAATCTATTGGGTGATTTTAGGCACCTACCCATTCCCAAACAACCTACCTGATATAGGACTTTTAACCATTGTCATAGACTAATACCATAACTATTTAAAATGAAATACTATCTCTGAACGATAACATAGAACCTTTAATATCATCTTGCAAATTTTTGGTACATTATATCTATTCTCATATTTCCTATAGAAGACATTTCAATATTCATTATAATAGAAAATGATAAGAAAAATAAAATCATAAAGGATAGTAGTTAAGTTAATAAAAAAATAGGAAATAATAACACCCACACCATCACCCAAGTATTCCCCTAGACCCTCATCATCCATTTCACTCACATATATCCAAATACAACCTGAACAACTATTATATCATTCCAATTTAAGTGGGGATTCCACCTAATAATTTCTAAATAATTTCATGCTATTCTCAAAAAAAAAACACCAATAGAGTTTGAGGATGTTATTGATGAAGGTTAATTGAATAAATAATATGATTGATTATTGAAATGTGAAGAAAATAATTATAGCTGATCCAGTCATAGAATATTTACATGTAATACCCCTTCTCGAGTCACTAGGTATGATTCGAAGTTCTATGTAGCCTCATGTGTTACTCAATGTGTACCAGAGGTTTCGAATTAACAATGAGGGTATATGTGAATTAAATGGGGGAGACTATACCCTCTGTATCGATATAGAAGTACATAAATAATAAATTTGTGGAATTAATAAATAGTTGTTAAATATATGACATGTAATGTAGCTCTATTAATACAGAAAATAACCTAAGGAGCCCCAATGAGGAAGGTTAAAAATGGTCTCATAAAGGAAGGTGAGTTAATAATCGACCATGACATCTCTGCAGAACTTTTCTCAGTGCCACCTCTGATCACTATGCTTAGTGTCCTAGAACCCTACAATGGAGGCCATTCCCTTTATGGGATCTGTAATCATGATGTATGAATTTGAATTGTCTTTTCAATTAATGGTGTGTTTATAAACCCATTAAGACACTAAAAATGTACCTTTAACATGTGTTAATAGGTATAACAGTGTTTCTTAGGATAATAAATTAACATAAAAGAAACAAATAATCATGTAACTGGCAATCAAGCACTAACCAATCCTCAAAAAACCCCTAAACACAACTATTGTGGATCAATTATAGAAATTTATTCATTACATATATTGCAAGATTGAGTCAACCAAATGATCACCACCCATTCTCCACAACCACAACAGGGATAATGACTCTAGACACTGGTCACAAGGTCATTATTTTATAAAGCTCCTATGATTCTTAATGTAAGGCCATTGTATTTGTCCACTATGTCCCATGTTATAACATCAAATAAAACTAAGCCCCACTACCACTTTTTGGGCCATATCACATAATACCATCATTCCCCTAGATCAGTCCACACAAGGACATCATACCAAATTTTCAATATCAATATTTTCATCATGTCACATGTAGTGTGGGAATATACCCCCTTCTATGTCAAATGATCCACCTTGAGTTCACTTATAAATTTCATACCATTTATAGGAAAACAACCACATAACATATGATAAATATATCACCCAAAAATAGTGCAAATATACCATATTCATTTATCCTACTACAAAACACAAAAATCAAATGTAATGATAGCCATTAAAACACATTTTATCAAACCCAATATTGGGTATCATGGGATATGCACACACACCCATGTGATAAAATATAATGCAGGGTATCACATGATATACATTCATTCAGATGTTATTAAACATCAATATTTTCAAATAATATAAGAAACAAATGTCATATTATGCTAAAAATTATATATATATATATATATATTAGATTAATATGGTAAGTAACTTCATACGTCACTTATGTTGATGCCATCATTAAGGTTCATCATGGGTGTCATTATCTGAAAAACATTCATACACTAACTATCACATATTTCCAGGACAAGAGTTCCATGGATTGAATCTAACCAACATAATATGGTTCAATAATGTGTATCAAGAAGAAATCATGATAAGGGGTATAATTGAAACTTACCCAACATTAATGACCAAAAATTGTATTATTTTAATCAGGTTGAAGGAAGGAAAAATATATCACTCAAGGATATTCCATAAAATAAAAGATATTAGGCTCCCTTGATTCCCATTCATCAAGAACATCTTCCATATTCCATAGTGTTATTCATCCGGGAAACATTGACCATAGAGGTCGGGAATAATAGTGTATTTAATGGATGAAAAATCAATACATGAAGGGTTTACTGAGTTCATACAAGGAGGATAAAAAATTCAATTATATCATAGAAATCATCAAGATTATATGGAAAAATTTCTTAATATTTTTATGTAAGGGATTGATAATTCATTAAATACACAACATTTATGGTCTAGACAACCATCCTTTGAAATATATGAGTTATGAGAAAAAAGGTGATAGTTTCATCAATTTTTATATTATACACAGCAACCATCATGGCCTCCACAATGACTTAAACCATAAAAATGGTGTTCTTTATACATAAAGAACAATTACCATCCCCAATGTTATATTCCAAAATCCCATTCTATTTTCAATCACCATGACCTCTATAAAGGTTATGGTGAGGTCTCCCAAGCAATAAAACATGATAAGATTATTGAAGCTCTATACAATTGGAACACCACTACAATGATGTTTCCATTTTCATGTTTTTTACAAGGATCGCCAAGGACAACCACAACATGCACCATAGTCATGGTGTTTCCCATTTTGAACTAAAAAATCTCAAACTGCTCTAAAAGGTACAAAGAACTCATAAAATATTCCCAAATCATAGTTCAACCTATAACATCAATGAATAACATATAAAAATTTAAATTGCATTAGGAACAAAATTATGACGCTTTATAATTCCTCCATCATGTCATTTTCTTCCTTGAGAAGAGTCTCTAGTGGTCCCTCTTGAGTAAGATAGTCCTCTATGATTTAATATTTGACTCCCACTACCATGTATCCTCCTATATCAATTCATATTGCTACTGGTAATGAAAAAGTAGAACCATATTCCCCTAGAAAACATTCTTACCCAGGTTTATGATATACACTAGTTACTCCAAAAATAATGATTTCAGTTTGAACTCAATGTCCCCGTAGTCAATCACATATGAAAGATCAAGAATGTATGTATGACTTCTACAAATTTAGAAAAACATCATGCATTCCTCAAAAAAAATTGATGGTCTAGTTGGTATGATACTACCCCAATATGTTATTTGATCTCGAATGGTCTCATAAAATTGGTTCCAATATCCCCTATATATGTAAATGATGATTCCACAATCAATGAGACACATGAAATAAAACATAATTGTAATTAGAGAACTCCAAATTCAAATCCATTTATCAAAATATGATATTTACCTTTTTTAGTGGTAACTAACAACTTTATAATCAATTTTACTCCCTCAAAGGTCTCTAAAGCCATATTCTGCCTATCAAATTCTACCTCTCCCACTACCTCTCCCACATTGTCACAATATATAGCTGAGTGGCTTGACCATCTATAGAGACCATAAATTAGTTTCATATGAATAGAATCATAGAAATTATTTATATCTGTAAACTCTAATATGTTTAGGTTCTCATACCATGCTCTACAAAAGTGCATGATTCAAGCTAAAATCATATTGTATAGAACACAAATTTCCTCCCTTTATTTCTATCAGTCTATGAATGAAATGGTGTAGTCAGATTCAACTAAGTCCTAAATGCCTTTTATGATCCTTTACAAAACCATGATGTAAAACATTAGTCACTATCAGATACAATAATGTAATGAACTCCATGCTACCGTACAATCTCATAGACATCCAACATTTCCAACTAATCTAAAATGAAGCTTTATTATATTTATTAGAACTGTGATACATTTTATAACCAATCAAAAATCCCCAAAAAGACATCTCAAATGTTTGCTGTTCTGGATAACCCTATAATGAATTCCATCTTAACATTTTACCACTTCAATATAAGGACCATAATTGTATAAACTAAACCACTAGGAAATTAATTATCACCTTTTACCCTCTAGTTAGTAAAACATCTTGAAATAAAACACAAATAGGCTCTATTGATACATGGACACCAAAACTAACATTTTATATCATGGTATATCATCATCAAACCAAGATTCACTACATATTTTGTATCATTAAGTCTCTCATAATATCTTCCCTTAAGCAGGTTGGCACTAAAATACTCCCATATACACTAATCATACCAGCATCATCTGCTGACCATCCTCATATAGAATCACCCACGCTAATCATTCCCTCATTAGTAGGAAACCTAGTTTTGTGTATTTCAAGTCATTACCCATTCCACAAACATATATTTGACTAAAAAATGAATAAAACTATACACTCCATGATCCACCACTTCATCCACTAGCCAAATTTCTATCAAAGTCATCCCACACTATTCCTCCCATAAATCTTCTCTCTAATATAATGTGTCTTTGGAGTTTTCCTATTAAGATAATCAATAATGACATTAAATTTCCATCCATCATAATCTATAAAAAAATATTTATAAATAGTACACCTAAACCCTATACCTCTGATTGAGATCCCACTAAGTGAATATATATCCAAGGCTCTTAATGTATGTGTAACAATATCTCCAATCGATGATATAATGTCACAATCACATTAGAGTATAGAACAAAACAATAATTTCCATTTCATAGTTTGGGTTGTTCTTCTAATGAGGTCATAGATAGCATGACCCATATAAAAATAATTTATTTATACAGATCAACAAAACACCCGACCTGACTTCAAAGCAATAAAAAATAAACTATGTAACCAATCACATGATCTAGGAGGGTCAAACCTGAGTCTTTTTTAGTATTCTATTTTCCATCAGGAAAACCTCCTCGCACACATAGATCCACTAAAACATGAATCATTTATTTGGAATCCCAATCTGAGGTGCTTCAAAATCAAGTATTTTTTGAAATAATTGTTTATAGAATACAAAAATCAATATGAGGTCCTAATTTCAAACACATTAATGGGATTATCCAAATAAATAGTCACATCAATCTTGTATGAATCCACAAAACTCCTACTAAAAAAATTATATTCAAATGGAACAAAACCTCATGAATCAAAATGTGACAGTTCTATAGTTTGGTATAATGAAATTTTTTCTGATGTGCTAATAAAAAAAATAGAGGTTCCTGGAATCCATGTATAATCTCTTAGATTATATCATTATATCATCAAAAAAAACAACAAGAAAAGAGTGAAGATATATATGGATAATCATGTTCATGAAAACCATGAACACTGCTAGAGCATTTCTAAACCAATAACTAATGAAATGAATTTCATATCTTCTATACCAAATCCTAACCATTATCTTAGGAATATACTCTTATCCACTAACTTGTTGGTAGTAAGTTGACCCTAATTCAATATTAGAGAACAATTGAGCTTCCTAAAATTGGTTGAATAGGTAATCGATCCTCAATAATGGGAATTTATTATTCACACTTATCTATTTTGAATCATTATAGTATACACATTAACATAGAAAAAATCTTACCTTATTTGTGAAGAAAACTATATCACATCAATTTTATGTGATCAGTTTGATAAAACCATTCATTTCTAAATCCTAGAGCTATACTGTAAGTTTCATCAACTCAAATAGTTTTTTACAGTATGTGGGAATAGATAAAGGTTGTGATCTAAGAATGAGTTACATATTAATTTCTATATATATATGTATATATATATCAAGTGGTAGACCTAAATATTAATCTATAAATTCATCATCATACATTCCCACTACTAGAGGAAATAATCAGGCTTCTAAAAGATCTTCAAGAAGAACTATGCCAACCCCCTATGTGGTAATCACTATAACCAAATTTAGGTTTTGTCTTAATCTACCCACTCCAACATCCAAATCATTTTTAAAATTAACTTTTCTTTATTTTTTGTATTAAATGAATATCCACTATTATATAATAGTGGATTTAGGTATGATAACTAATCTTCCAGTCTATGTCAATAATGACAATGAATCTACTCATATCAATAATCATGAAATACCTTATATTTCTATAGTTAGAAAATAATATGGGAAACCATGGTCATATTTTAAGAAGATCTACATTCTTAACTAAGGGAGTATTGAAAGACAATAACATAAAATAAAACGTCATTGATAATTCCATACCAAAAAAAAATTTTATATACACTAATGAATGGGAATCATCAGTATAAAAAATAGTAGTAGAAAGAGTGGATGTTATCTGGACTATACCTAAAATAGTCAATGATCCCTATCCATAGTCAAATAGAACATATTACATCACATACATTTAACCTTACATGGCTTCACAACCCTATCTCTAATATAATTGACTCACCCTATTCATCATCATGTAAAGGATGTTAACCTGCTACTGAGGCATTGGAATGGATCAATGCCTGTGTCTAAATTTAAACCACACGCGACATACTATTTGATGAATTTTTAGAAAAACACTATAGATTACCTACCATTAAACATTTATTAAATTTGATCTATGGATTTGAGAAGAATGTTTTATAATTCACACTCTACCCATAACTAAAACACTGAGGAATTAATCCTTTAAAAGAAAGTGTTGAAGAACCACTTCTCGTCTCTAGATATCTAACACCGCCCTAATGTGAATCCTATTTCATCCTACACATACTACTATAAGTAGCAATAGGAATTCCAATATACGATGAATGAATAATCTATGATCATTCCCACTCAAAAATCATCGCTATTTTAAGACCCTATGAATCCCATATGTATATGTTGTCAGGTTGAAATTATTGATGTTTTATCACAAATCTGGTCCGAGGAAAATCTTGAACATCAAATTATTTTCACCTCATTCTTTAAGAAGGTGTTATAGAACAAATTTATTTCATTGAAATGTGATGGGAAGGTTTTTACCATCCTCAAACCATACTAATTTTCCATTTACCACTTAGAACTGTCCAACTTCAGCATACTGGGAATAAAATCCTCAATGATTCATTGAAGGTTGTTTAAATTGGTCATTATAATATATTATCCTGGTTGATAACACCCCATCACATTCTAGATGTTATCTAAATAATGAATTATTCTATCCATACAAGTATAACCTCTATGGTATCTTTTTCATCAATGATCTTTCTGATGATGAATATCTAAACCTCAATATTATAAGGGCCTCCATTTCCCTAAAAGGATGGGAATGTTGGAGCTATAAGTACAAAGAAAAATAATCCATGGTATTATGAACTTATATTACATTCATATAAACTAAATATATGAATCATGAAACAATTTATCCTCCTTCCTGAACAACTAGAGCTGGTGTATTAGAATTCTCTAAAACACCTGGTGGTAGAACCAAAGCATCATACCTTGATGTAGTGCCATATTCTACTTTTCAACGTGGTCCAGCAAGACGGAATTGAGATGGTATTGTATAAAATTCTGAAATACACTTATAAAACATGTAACATATTTCTTAGATAAAAATCCATGTAGTTCATATGAACAACAAAGGGACTTTAGAAAACCTATACTTGTATGAAGCTCACAATAAGTTGGTATACACTTCCTCAAACTTGTAAAGTCTCAATCCTAGTTCTACAAACCTATTTTGTAGTCATAGTCTCATATATATATATATATATTAAAAATAAATAAAAACATCCGTATCTTCAAAAAAATAATACCAAAATACATATATCAATATAATAAAGAAACATATATTTTACCAAACAGTTTCCACATATTATATAATTTAATTAAAAAAACAAGCATCACTCATCAGACATACACATATGCTATATTATCCTATATTCCGAGTCAAAATGCATGAATACATTAAAACACAATAAAATAGAAAAAAATGTTCTCAAGATCAACAAATTATTATAAAACCATATTTTCTATAGTAGTCCAAACAATGGAAAAATATATGTTGATTACATATTTTCTATATAGGAACTTGAGTATTTCCTATACCCAAGTCCCATATAGTCTCAATCCATTCTATGTTTTCCTAAAACCTATTCAAGGATAATTAAATGAGGGAAAACTCATCTAATACTAGTTTTTAATTCCCTAGACCAAATCCCTATGTTTGAGCCAATGTGTTAATGAGATCTATATGTTCCTACACATAGGCAATTGATTACCAAGTACTAGTGATTGTTTGAGTCCATTAGCTTGGTAGAATTTACCCCCAACATCAATAAATACAAGAATAAATAAAAAATAATTAATAAATTGCACTAAAATAGTTTGAATGGAACGTACCTCAATTAATTTATAAATTATTCAATGACCAACAATATGAAATTCTAAAAAAGTGTGAAAAATATTGTTATGTTAATAAAACACCCTAACATTCCTCTGTAGTTCATACCGGTACTGCCTTTGATAATGATTTTCTACATCATATATCCCTATAATAAGGGTATTTCCCTTTCCTATAACACTAATGATGATGTTTTCATGCACATTGAGATTCCATTATAGGGATATAGTATAAAAAGAAGTAGAAATCCAACAAAGAATACTTAACATGAGTGGACTTGCATACACGTGAATTCTATGATAACAAATAAATTTTAATGTAAAAATATGAAAAAATATACATAGTGGTTGTTTGAAACCCAAGACAAAAAAACCAAGTTGTACCTGATATATCTCTATACCAAAAACATAGTCATAAAAAATGTTGCGAACTAGATTCCACCATAGGGTCCCCACTTGTATTATACAAACACCACACATTTAATGAGTCCTAGCTCAGAAAAAAGTCCTTATTACTCCAAAAAAACACATGTTAGACCACAATGTTATCATTTCCTGGAACTATTTCCTAGGTTATATCACTAAATTCCATCATTCCCTACTATTACCTCTTGGGACAGATCACTTAATACCATCATGGAAAATGGTCAGTCTGTACAATTCCATAATTCCACACCACATAACTCAATCATTTTGTCATGTCACATGCATCTTATGAACAAGGTCCCTCTACAGGGCCCCCAGTCTATGTTGGGTTCACCTATCACATCACTACAATGTATATGAAAAAAAATAACATACAAAATATATCATAAGAAAAAAATGAAAATATATCAGTCACATAAATACAAATTCATTGTGGAAGAAGAATGGGTAGTGGTTTCCAAACATGCACATGTGATCAAATTAAAAAAATGGATCTCCTGGGATATACACATAAAAACATGTGATCAAACATCAATTACGGTCTCATGGGCTACACAGACACTTGTGATAAAACTCAATCGTGGTATAACTATATAAGAACATGATTTAAAATCATTATAAAAATAATATACATGGCCTATACATGGTAAGGAACTTATTACCTCAAGCGTGCTAATGTAAATTTCATGGTTCATCAAGAGATTCTTCACCTAAACCAGTTTCACATACTAACCAACACAAGTTTATATGACAATATTTCCATGAAACATTTCCAATAAACTTTTATATGGATCTAGAATGTGGCTAGAGATGGAATAAATTCATTTGGTAGAAATAACACTTACCAATAATCATTTACTGACAGTGGTTATCTTAAAATATTTATAAAGGAATGATTCACTATTTTCCCAAGTAATAACCACTAAAAGAGAATAGACTAGTTTAATATGGTTTTAACTCAAAATTAACATCCCCATATTCCATGGGTTCATTTATTATAGAATGTTGAGAAATGAATTTTAAGAATAATGAGGTTGTTTGAGGAAGTAACCATTGCCTAGAAAGGTCTTATTAGGTTCATCCATGGAGTATTTAGAATTCATCAGGATCAAAGTAATCAACAAGGGTGAAAGTTTAAATAAATTAACATAGGGAATTTGATAATTAATAATTCATTAAATTAAAAAAATATGATCCATATGTCCCTCCTTTAATATGAATATAATGTGATGAAAAAAGTATTTATTTCTGTAGTTTTGAAAATCCATGTCACATCCACCAAAACATCCACTATGTTCGTGGTGTTTTTAACAAATATGGAAAAGGGATATCTCCTATAGTGTGTTACCAAGTCCTTAAACATTTCCCTCACCACATCCTCCACCAAAATAGTGGTGTGGTTTTCCATGATGCAGCCCATAGTATCCTTCCTTGATATCTATGACATCATCTACAATAATTTTGATCTATTTTCATTTTCCTTTTTTCATACGGATCACTGAGGACCACTAAGTATTACACCATGATCATGGTATTTCATATTTTAGACCAAATTATCACAAAAGAATATGAAAGATAAAAAATTATCATAAAAAATTCCCCATGAATAGATCATCCCAAAATCATAAATAATACGTTGTAAAAAAATATTAGTATATTAGGGAAACAAATTGGAGGCTTTACATTGTGGATCATACATTTGGAGGAAATTATAAAATTATAGGAGGAAGGTGATTGAGAGTATACCTTTAAAATTTAATTAACAATTGATATGAATCAAGAACATGTTAAATTATATTTAGGAAAGTAGTTTTGAATCCTGTATTAAATAGTGTTTTGGGTAGGCTGGGGAATCTATATATAGGTGTTTGTGATGAACCATATGTATGTTGATCTCATTATTGATCCTAAATATATTACCTCTTATCGATAAGGGATTTCAATCACCACTAACCTGTTATGTTATAATTATCCCACAGAATTTAAAATAATGCATTTAAATAATTTCATTATAAGGATCATCCATTGGGAAATCAATCACGTATAGTTTTAAAAGACATAATCACAAATGGTTGTGATCCAGTTTGATGTTTTCATCAGTTGGGGTCCAACCATTAACGTGGACTAATTATTATACTTTATTACAAGGGGATGTTAATTAATATTAAAATGACAATAATGGGTAGAAAATTTAGATATATTTGGAAAATAGTATGATGGTTTGGATTATTCATTTACCTTGTCATCAATAAAAAGGTTGAAACTTATAGATTAACCATTACAAGCCAAGATGAAACTATTAATGAAATAATGGATTTAATGAGAGTTTTTTAATGAGTATATGTATATTATGGAGGTGGATGAGGCTAAAATGGTTCACTTATCTAATGTATTTACATCCATGTCATCCCCTACACCACTGAGAGGATAACTAGCTATTATACACACAGAGGCAGCATTAGCATCAAATCCCTTGGAAGAGTGGAATCAATATTTGGGCTCCAATATAAAATGTATCATTGGGGGTATAACATTAACTCTATCATATTATAGGTATTTCCATCCCTATACCATATTTTACCACTTCATGAAAACACACCACCTCCTTCTAGGATACAAAAACTATCTCACGAGATAATTTTTAGGTCATTCCCGCTAATCTTCATGATTAAAATAACCCATATACTAATTATATTCATATATTCCCAAAAATACTTATAAATACATACTAAAGTTAACATAATATATTTAGGATCATGCCTCTTGATTTCTTTGGATTTTCTATAGATATAGAGTCCTAAAAATAATTTGATATAGGGACCTAGAGGACTAGAAATAGCCAAGACAATAAGACCTAATAGGAGGTAACCTTCATTGATCTAACCACTCACAATATAGACTTACTCTCAATAATTAATACTTCTTGTGAATTTAATACAATGGAAACCCCACCTCCCACTAATATCCAAACACTAATTATTGATATTAATGTTTAGCATACCACAGAGAAGTCTTAGAAACCAATTTCCCTAAAGAGATTGGGAGTGTATATTGAAATTTCTTTCCCATATATATGGGTATTTAACTCTCAATAGAGGATACCTCCCCCACCATCACACAATAATATATCCCAAATTGATCATTCTGAGTAGTAGATATCTCTTTGCTTGGATGCTATGACTACATCAATGAAAATTACCATGTTATTAGTTGAACCCACTATTGTAGTTTTAGGAAATCATATTTCTTATTATCATTATAAATATCTCTATTTTAGTATTTTAATAGAATTACTGAATACTTATATTTTTTATTTCTTTTTAATTTTATTATTTGGTTATATGATTTGAAACATACATTTTTTGAATTAAAAATTTATTTGTTTTGGGAAACTCTCAAAACAAATGAAAATTAAAAAACATTTAGACTATTCCACCCAAAATACGAATAATGGTGGAATATTTTTTCAATGAAGAAATTTACCTATTTTTATCATATATTTTTTCCTTTCCCACATTTCATTCCACGGATCTTATTTGTTTTCATCTCACTCACCTTGATTTTCACTATTGATAATATTGTATATTGTTATCTGTGGTAGAGGGACAGTTGATGGTACAAGAAATTTGTCATGAAAACAAATATCTTGGATGGATTTTTCCTATGAAATTTTAATTTTATTTTCATAAAATAAGAATTAACAGAGAAAAAATGTGAAATTATTTGGAGTAATTAATCTGATATTTACTATTTTTAATATTCTTGGATGAAATTTTAAATAATTAATGAATTTATTTTCCCTAGATATTAATTTTTAGATGTTATTGTTGATTGAATGATTATTTATAATTAATTTCATGAGTAATTATATAATATTTGGAATCAAATTTTGGAGGATTATTCTAATCCATTTTTAATTGTCTTTCCAATACCCTCATTCTAATTTGATTCATACATTATGAAGCACTACTAGTAAATGCATCCATATCTCATCAAAGAAAAAAAATGTTTCAAACAATATTGATATGATTTAGGATACTATCTAATAATTTTTACATTTATATCATCATTAAATTTTTCCATTATTTTATGCATATAGATGCTATGAAAGACCATGATAGGGAGACACATTAAAACGATAATTTATCCTTCATACCCTTAATTAAATAATTTATTTTCAGGATTTTAAAATTTATTTTTCATGAGGGATATTAATGATACATGGAAATTGTGGGTGATAATTCCAGGTAAGATGTGTAGTTTCCATTAGAAAGTTAGAATTTGAGTCAATGTTAATTTACATTGTTCTTATACTACTCCAATGTTATATTTTATAAAAAATTAAATAGTTTATATTTTGGCATGTTGATGAACACTGAAACTCAACCTATTATATTTTAAAAACTATTAAAATTATTATAACATGAATATAAAATACTTGATGTTTTATGTGTGTAATATTTGTTAGATGAATAATTTCCATTGAAAAATGAAAGAAAAAAAGGAAAAGAGGAAGAAAAATTATTTCATTTTTATTTCATGCCAATGGTGAGAATCATTAAGAAACCACTAATTTATTAGGTGTGATTAATTTTGAATGAGTTACATAGTTTTTTTTAAGATTTAATATAATATCTTGTATTGTGCATTATGAATTGTACCCCATTTTCATGCTATAAATTTTTGAACATTAACTTCCTAAATTCATCTTCATAATTGGTAGAAATTGATTTTAAAAAGCCAAAAAAAAATTCATTGATTGTTTTCCCTAATATAGATATTGGGAAATTTTTCAATAATAAGGAGAGAATGTAAGAAAAAATGATTGATCAAAAATATAGTTTTATATTATTCTTGATTGTTGGATGAATGATTTGAAAAAGGTATATTAGAATATGAGAGGTTATGTATATGGAAAGGTTGGAAAATAATAATATAATAGTGTATATATTACTGTGAAAATATATTAATAAATTAATATTGGATAGCTAGAAAGTATGTGTATGTTAATGTTTAATGATTTTCAATTAACCCTTTATTTTTTGGAAATATTATTATTTTTCTCTGGAAAAGGGTATTTTTTCTATTGGGATGTTTTTTGAGATGTTTTTCAATGAGGATAAACAATTATTCTTGTGTCTGATAATTTTTTATTTATAATTGTGGATTAAATTTGATCATTTATTTGAATAGTTAATATAACTAATACTAACCAATTATATGTATATATATTTTTAATTTGTTTTAGAATATTATTGTATAAAAGAAAAATTAAGAAATTTATAGAAACGTTTTTGAGTAATTACCAAATATTAATTCCACAACATGTGTTTTAATAGTTTGACTATGTTGAAACTAAAATAAGAGTTTTAGGATCCAATAAATGAAAATTATGAGATTTGAAGATGAATTTTTATGTGGAACCATGTGAAAATAAATATTAACGTAGAAGAATTATCCATAGAATATGATAATGATTTTAAATCACAATTCCGTTATGTTCGAATAAATTAGTGAAATAAAATAGGATATTGAATATTTTTTGGATGTTTATAATGTAAATGTGCCATATGGTCAAGGGGAATCTTTGTTCTTGATTGATAATTCACAATATTTCCAAAAATAAGAAAAACATTCACACCATATATAAATCAATCATATATATATTGGATATGAAAGAACAAATCGGTGAAACTATATGAGATTGTATTGATCGACAATTATACTACATGTTAACTCATTTGTAGCACATGGGATTATCCAGGTGGAGTTATAATGATTTTACACTATAGAAGATATGCTCATGTTGATACACATGCAATATCCAAATAACTCTTTGATGTGGCACATGTGATCGTACTATAGTTGATGCATGTTATTTCATGAACTGATGAAAGATATGACCTAAGTAATACCTTGAGATTAACTCCACAACCAGTGTCCATTTCACAATATGATGTATTACAGATAGGTGAATGAATATGGGATCCCAATATAATTTTTTTGGTTGACACACCATAATATTCGGGAAATTTAGATATCAAAATAGAAGATATATGGATTGAACTGCAACATTGTCAATTGATCCATTATATATCCATTCACAGAGATTAGATGAGATTTATTTTTGAAATATTTATCTATTCACATTATGATTCAGATAATTTCAAATTGATAATTAAAGAGTCTATAAATAGGATATGCTATTTAAATTTAATTTTTTTGAGTTATAAATGATTTAGACTATTATTTTGTGGATCTCTATTCTATAAATTTTTTTATAAAAATTATTCCTTTCTTGTTTTTTTCATTTTCACTCAATTACTTATAAATATTATAAAGTTAAGAATGGGGGAGTTTCTCTCCACCATGTGTGGATAGTTTCTTAAAAGGGGAGGGGTTTGATGAAAAAGTGCAAGTCATTAATTTATTTAGTCAATTTATTTCATGAATAGACCTTTCAATTTGAAATTACTTTATTTAATGATTTTATATCCTTCCCAAAAAATTTATTATTGTATAAATTCAATGGAATTTCAGATAATTAAACTATGATCAAAAGTTTGAATTCATCATCTGTTTATAGGATGGAGTGTAATTCACTATTTTTAGTTTATTTTACAAAAAAAATTCAATTATCTTATATAGAATCAATGTTATCTAAAGGGGATTGTGAATTTAGAAACATATAAAGCCAATTAAATCAACGCATTCATGAAATAATGATATATACATCATTTATTTATCATAATTTGAAATTGATCCAATGATTCTATTTCTCTTTAATTTTTTATGTATTATATTCAATCATTATTTTTATATTATATTCAGTATATTATTTATTAATGAAAAACATGGGTTAACAATTGAAGTAATCCAATCTATTGGGGATCACTATTACCCCTTATGGGTTTCACCTCAATTAGCCATATTCTATTCCATAGTAGTGTGTAGTTGAAAAGATACTATTAAAGAAAAATATAAACATGAATACCTATTGGAAGTATTGATTCAAGATGGTTCATCAGTAGCCATATTGAGTGTTCTCCCTTCCTCATTATGATTTCAAATTTATATCCATTTATTCCTAAATTAGGTGTTTTATATATTCCTAAATTGTGTATTATTATTTGGGTACTTACCAATTTTTCCCAAAAAAAATGTATGAAGTTTTTCCAGGACTGTTAATATATAGATTCCATATCTATTGGTGATGAACCCCATGAAAAGAAAATGATATTTATGTATGTTCTAAGCTCGCCCTTAGGGATTATATGACTTTTTAGGAAGTTTTAAGAGGCTTTCAATTGAACCATGTTTTGAAACTCTATTGTAGAAAAAATTGGTGATTATTTGGAACATAGTAAAGTATTATAAATAGGAGGGATCTCATGTTAAATATTAAGAGATAATTATAAGAAAAATTGAGCTCGTATTTTGATTTCTTATACTGTATCAGTTCCAATATATACTATATCAAGACTTCTCAAGACAACATTGTGGGAAATGATTATTGAGATGAATCCCATAAGTATATCAACTGGATGATGAATATGATGTTTCTATTTCTTATGTCTTCATTATAAATTGGTAGATCATTTTTTGTTTTTTGAAAATATTTATGGGTGTTATTGGTTATGTTCTTTTATTACTTGAATACTTCCCTCAAAAAATAGAAACACAATGATTTCTATATTTGGATATCTATTTAATATGCATGTGAGGTAGAGGTTACGTTTGAAGAAATTCATAAACTTCATTGAGAAGTTTAAGAATCCATTTGTAGATACTAATATTACATCAGGGGATGATTTAATGTTTTTAGGAGAATAGATGATGCCTTACGATATATGAGATAATGTTGTGTGACGATGTATTGATTATTCTAGAAGATGAATATATTACATGGTCTAAAGGATATGGAATTGGGACATGTGGTTAGTTTTGTATCATGAAGAATACTATTTCATCCTGGGTTACTACAATATACACGTATAAAAATTTTCAATTGGATATTTTAAACACATTTAACATGTAATTATATTTTAGAAATAAAAAAATTTCTTTATCCCATTTTAAAATGTTCTCCAAAAAGACACTATTAAATGGAAAATATATATATACATTATTTTATATAACATTTGATTTATTTATAATTAAAATTAAAATTAAAAAATATAAAATATGGATGAACAACACCCCCATATGAACTATTCATTATCATCATGAAATTTCTCCCAATATGAATATTCAATATTAATCCATTTGTTCTATTGTTAGATTCTTATACAATGATTGTCTAATTATCAAAGATTTCAGTAAATCTCAATATTAACCTTTATTAAATATTTCAATTACATAATCTTATGTTTTTTCATCCTATTTAACAATTTCACAAAAAATGATTCATCACTATATAACATATTAGATAAATTTATTTCCCTCTTTCTCATTCAGGTTTAGTATTCACCTCTCCTTCAATATTTGTCAATAAAAGAGAACCAATTCAAATATTTATAATATTTTAATTTAGGTGAATGAAGATTATTAAAAAATTTAACATAATTAATCTTTAAATGAATATTTAAATATATCACACATCACCTATAGTAATCAATGATAATAAAGGAATGGAATAAATTTTCGTAAAACATGACATCATATTATTATTAATTATTAGTATAAATTTTGATTTCACACACACAGAAAATTTGTTTTATTTTTGATAGATTTCCATTTGCTTCCCAAATATTTAAACTAATTAAATTTAAATGAATTCATATAATCCATTTCTCAAAATTGATTTATTAAATTAATACTTTTTTAGAAAGTGATTCTATTGAATTCAATATGAGTGATAAATTGAATTCTAATTGAATCATGTTCCCCTTAAATCCTTTTCAACATAAATTTTTTATAAAATTCATATAGAAGAGTATAAATATTTTAAAATTTATTCATGTAAACTAGAGAACTCAAGAACATGATATACTCATGTAGAGAAACTCACAAACATAATTTATTTAAAAGAAAACATATAATGAAAAAATAACCCCCAAATATGAATTTCACAACCCATTTCATACACAAAACATTTAATATTAGTAATGAGAAGATAATGGGATAGATAGAAACATCTATGTTATTTGTGTCCAATTATGGCATAATCCAATCCCCTAACTAATTCCATAACATATCTAAGAAAAAAAATATAATATGAGATGTTTATTTGAAAATAAAAAAAACTAAATAAGAATGATAGAGAGAAAATATTATTTATTCAGTCCCCTAATTTTTGTTATGCTTACATTAATTCTAACAAGTAGTTTAATGGTAATCAATAATCCCAATGTGGAGGGGGTTTGATGATAGATTCCAGAAAACATTTTTCCACTGTGTCAATGTATAGACATAGAGGGTGGAAACCTCTAATAGAAAACAAAATAATATCATCTCAATGAATGAGTATAAAAAAGGAATGTTAGTGGGTATCCAAGGTAAAGAAAGGGTGATCCCAATAATCTATCATAGTGTCCTTCTCATGATGATATGATTGTTTTTTTGGAGGTATTAACATAACCACATTTCTATAAATACCATATTCTTATTATATCACCACCTCATTGGTATATTTCTCCTAAAAATCAAAAACAACATATCATTTATGAGTGGCTATTCTTTAACATCATCATTACTATCTGGGACTATCAATGGTGTTATTTCTAAAAAAGAAAATATATAGAAGTTAATTAACCTATTAAGATGTCTAAAATAAAAAATAGTTTCTATAGTCTAATACTCTTGATTGATCATATGTAATAATAAGTTCATCTTGACAATCCATTATAAATAAATAAAAACGTTGATGTATATAAGGATATTTAATGTGGTTCTTATCTCTTCATCATATTCTAAAAATGTGGATCAGAATAGAGAATTATTATTTTTTTTGACCTCTTATTGATGAAATCTAGTAACATATAAGAAGTACTCTATTAGATTATTGTATACAACTCCTAGATTTGTTTGTTCGAGGTCCTCGTTTAGATAATAAATGACCTTTCTATGAACTTAATTTGTATAGTATAATATTTTATATCATCTAAAACACCTAGAAAATAGTAGAATAATTTCATTCTATTGATGGAGTGAGTCAAAAATCGATTAAATTTTTTTAAATTTTTTTATTATTAAGATAAATCACAAAATTATTCACAAAATGATGAATAGATATTGATTGAATTAACTCTTTAAAAATGTAACCAAATTGTTATTATTTTGATATGATTCTTCATTAAATATCATTTTAGGCACATGATATAACACAATGTTTGACCAATATCATCTCTCTTAATGAAATGTATTAATTTATTACTTTCTTATTCACATATATATATTTTTTATTTTACTATTTAATGAAAGCATGTGGAATTTGAAAGGGTATTTATTATGTGATTTGAATAAACAATAATTGAGGATAATAATGGAAACATACATGTTATTAGGAATGTAATTGAATCCTAGGTTGAGATACATTGTCTGCTTCAATATCTATAAAATATTTCAATAACCATTTGATAATGAAATCAACAAAAATAATTCATTTCCAACCTATACATAAATAATAAACTCCAATGCAAGAAACACCAAAATAGTTTACTATATAGCATTCCATTATAAACATTTATTATGTTAGATATATTTCTCATGAAATAGCACCAAAATAAAATGATCCAAAAAATATAGTTGAATATTATCATGAAAAGTATTTAAATAATAAAAAATCTTTTAAATAAATGATATTAACCCATTACAATTTTTTACATTTATAGGATACATAATTAATATGATTTAATATTTAAAAAGAGTTTTTTATTCTTAAATTACTGTTTAATGAATTAATAAATTAAATATGATATATTTAAAGGATTATAAAAATTTAATAAAATGTTTCGAAAAATTTAATAATATATTGAAATTCGTTAAATTTTAAATTGTTAAAAAATAATATTTAGAACAATTAACTGTTTAGAAGGCCATTAATAATATGATTATTTTTTATTTATATGATTGTTTTTTATTTCAAAAATATTTTTAAAAATATTATATTTTCAATATTATAAAAATTATTTTTATTTTGAAATTACACATATAAAATTAGACTAAGATTGAGTTTATATATTTCTCTGAAATAATTGATTATTGGGTGGATAGTCTAAAATATAGGTTTTAATATATAGTTTCATTTATCTATATAACAAGAAATATGTATAAAATAAAAAATTATTAAATAGTTTATATGATAATAAATGAATTTAATGAATACAACTATAAATTTATAAATACTATTATGTGTTTGGAAAGCATATGGTAAGCCATTTTAGTAATATTTTTTAATAAAATAAAATGTTTCTGTCTTTTTCTTTAATTAAAAGTTATTTTAGAAAAACATGGTTTTGGATCAAAATTAAAATAAATATATAATTTTAGGGATTCATTATAAAATAATTTATATCATTTAATTCAAAACAATTGAGACATTTATCCCACAAATAAAAAGTAATCTAGAAAATACATCTTTTTTTATAAATGGGTTGTTATGTGTAAGATGTCCTAATGTTAAGATATATAATTATTACTCAATGTTTTATCAGAAAAAATTGATTCAATAGGAGGAATAATAAGATTCAAATTATTTTATAATTTACATTTCATTTTCCAACATTTAAATTATATTTCTTATATAAAAATAAATTTCCATGGTCAAAAAAATGGAAATGTGAAATTTAAGGGTAGTGGAAATAAAAAAATGTGATAATTTTTTTTATGATTTTCTAACTTATATAATACCTAACTCCATTATAATAAATTTATTAGTCTTCACCATTTGTGAAACAAGGGCTTCCATTATATAAAGTTGAAATATTTAAAAAAAATCCATTCTCTCCCCTTATAGAAAGGGAATCTAACCATCCCTTCGTGAACACTAAATAAAATTATTACTCCTAAAACTATTACAATTACACTTCCTTTATAAGGGCCTAGATCCATCTGCCTCATCCCGTTTCTTATTTTTGAGGCTTTTGGAGCCCAGAGGAGGCTCAAAAGAAATTTTGAGGTTTTTGGGTGCCAAGAGCTTGAAGGGGGGAGATTTAAAGGTGTGAAAGTAAGTTTCAAATCATGTAGAATAAATTCACAGGGTTAAATAGGGTTTCAAACCATATCATTTTTTTGGGATTCAAAAAATAAAATAATGGCTAATGTTGATATCTTTTTCAAAGGAACCAACCTCAAGGAATTACATGACCTGAAGGGGGATTACATGTCATGTAATCCCCCAATGTTGTAAGGTTTTGACATTTCCAACTACTCATGTTTTTTAAAACCTATGGAAGTATTGTCGCTCTCTTGAATATAGGTGTCCCAACAACACCTTCTTTGATGTTTTGGTAATTCCTTCAACAAGATTTGATTCCTAGATCCATCATTTAATCTGTAGTAATCCTTCTTCTATACAAGGTAGGTACTACATCCGTAATTGTGGTTTATTAGATAATTATTTCCTCTAATTTATATGTTCCTTATGATTTCAACTGATATCCCTGTTCCTAATGTAGCTTCATTAGTTTTTGTTTGTTGCGGTTGTGCCATGCCATCCTTAGGTGGATGTTGTTGTTGCGGTAGAGGTGATCGGGTTCCTTTGTGTTGATCTGTTGTCGTACGAAGAAGTTTGAAAACCTTTTGAGGTTGGAGATTCATTACTCATTTATTTATTTATGTCAAATCACAGAGTGATCCTTATTTATCTCATTGGATCCAAATGGAACATAATTTTTAAAATTATTGAACCAAATTGAAGAATATGTATCGACCACGTAGCATTGTTGTTACATTATACCATGATAATGGTTAGACTTTTAATTTTATAGATAGTGTTACATCTAATAAATTCATGGTTTAGAATTTTTTTCTTGATGAAAATTGAAAAATAATGTAAATACATAATTAATGGATAATTAATTGGATATGTGGTTAAGGATGACTATTTAATGAATGTAGTTGTAGTTATTTGAATTTTATGATAATCAAATTGATGCTTGAAATTCATGTTTAATTGATTCTTTTTAACCTAGATCATGATGATTCATGTTGATAAAATAATTAATGTCATGTTAAATTAATTGTTGTATTAATTTTCAATAGCTTTTGATAGTTTGTTTCCTAGGATTACTATAGTTTGAACTTTTGGAAAGTGAATTAGTTAATTCCATATATAATAAGAAAAATTTGTGTCATAAAAGATAATACCATTATAGAGCTTGACTTGACCACTTTCTTGTAATAGACAAGTTCCAATTGATTTATAGCAATGATATCTTGTTCTGTGTGAAGTAAGAATGCATTGCTATAGGCAAGAGATCTTATTTCTATGTTGTTTCTAGACGCTTGTGATGTGCTCTGGATACGAGACCGATGGTATATCGGGAAGGGAGGCCCAAATGTGATGTGAGAATAGGTTGGCATATACTGGAGGTATTTTTTGGTATGTGTGGTAGAAAGGATAGGTTGTTGTGGCAGCATTTGACACCTAGAGTGGTGAGATGCATCAATTTATGCATGTGGTGTCAGGGAGGACACTGGATATGATGGAACATTTTGAAGATGGGCTTACTCATTGATATAAATATTGTATGTTGGTAAATAAATTTTATATTTGTTTAATTTAAATCCCAACTTCTTGAGGAACATGGGTTTTCTAACTCTCCATCTATGGGAGTTGAAAATGCATGGGGTATACCACATGTTTTCTGTGTTTAGATTCTCCTAATTTTATGGTCTTACGCTCTTGCTGTAGGTGGAAAAGACATGAAAGGTAGTTCATATTCTCACCAAGTTGATCCCCTTGTGTTTGGTAGATTATAATTATTTCCTAGAATACTTGAATGTATGGATGTTAGAAAAGTTGTTGAATAAATTAATAAATGTTTAACTCATGGGGTTGGAGCTTACCAGGAAGCAATGTTGAGGTAGGAATTTTGAGAAGCCATGGACTCGGTTGGGTTATGCCTGGAGGGCATGGATCTTTTTATAAATGATAATGAAATGAAATGTTGAAATTATAGAGGTTAATTAATGATCAAATAATTAATTAATGTAATGATTAACTGAGAAAAATGGATAATGTGACACAATGTAGCTCTTTAAATAGTTGTATTCTTATTGGATATCTAGTCTTATAAATGGCATCCAAGAGTCTGCGAGATGTTAGCTATAGTGGAGTCTCTAACTAGGTTATGCACAACATGTGGTTATGAACTATATTATATCATGTAAATTCCGTGTTTCTATAAAATACTCCACCTTATTGGTTAGGGAAAATAACACCCCCGAGATTTTATCCTCGGTGGTGTTTTCCCCAACATCCTGGCTTGAGGATGGATATCTGACAACACCCGTTGGACATGCTCTCTTATAATAGTAGTTACTTCTACTAGTAATCATGGTGGTTTGTTTTCCCAATACATGAGTTTAGATGGATATAATGGACTTGGGTTATTTGATACACATATATTCTAGATATAGATTCCTAAGGACTATTATAGGAATAACATGAATAGGTTGTGATGTCTTGAGGATCCTTACTGAGTGTATGGTATAATATTGGTTGAGGTATAATAATTGACGTGTGATACATGTTATGTGAGATATGATGGGTCATAGAAACTACATGGTTACTTACAGTTATGTGGAAGTGGTGTGTGTTGCATGAGGTGCATGTTGTGGTACTTCGCCTAGGTGTCTTCATGCTAGCCTTTTGGAGAGAGAAGATTTGGACCTACAATGTTGGGTCAGAGCAGAAAACTATTGGGGAAGCGGTAGTGGGGTGGACATGACATTTTTTATTATATTATATTCTATTGTATGCAATTAATGGTGAGAGAATACATGGAGAGGTTGGGAATATAGAATACATGTTTAGTTGACGAGTTATTTTCACTTGTTATATACTATGATTTAGCTTGATTTTGTTAATTTTACATTAGAGGGTATGGGTAAGATTCTAATGAATATACTATTATACTCACCCTACATATATATAAACATTTTTCAGGTCAGTTGGAGAAGGTTAGAGATCAGGTTGGTTACTAATAACTTGTGGGTCATTGGAGCTATTTAGGATTCATGGTTTCTTCTAAATTAATTTTTTTTGGAACACAGAGTTTTTCTTTTCAGTTGTATTAGTTCTAGAATGATATTAAATTTTTTACTTGGGTTTAATTATACATTGTAGTTTAAGTAGGGTTTTTTGGTGTCTATCTTATCTATCTCTTCTGCATATGTTTCTCTTAGAGGGTAATTCATCCCATCTATGTGTTTATTATACCCTCAGTGCTAGTCGCTAACCTGGGGCCTACTAGAGGAGGGAATCAGGGCCACTATCTCTCTTTCCCCATTTCGTCCAGGGAGGATTACACCTTGCAGGGAGTGGGTCATGATAGATTGGTTTCAGTGAGAGTTTGAGGGATAAGATAGAGTTTGTAGTTAGCCACATGTGTGGTTTTAGGGATTAATAGTGATATGGTGTCAGGTAAGTTTAGAAATCACTGAAAACATGGGGGAATGGATTATACATGGATATTTAGGTCTCCCTATGATCTGATGCATGGATATTTATGATTATAGTAGAAAATAAATGAGGTGATACTAGTATCATAGTAGATACCTAGTAAAAGATCATGAATCATTCTTCTTCGCCCCAATGTTTGAATGGTTTGACATGGGATATGTTAGCCTAAAATAAATAAAATAATTAATTAATTAATGGTAATGTATTTCACATTCTAGTTTTAGGATCTTTAATTATTTTTTTAATTATAGTTATGGATCCAGGTTAACATTCACATTAGGTTCAAATAGAAGATGTTTAGAAGGTTGGGCTAATAGATACCCAAATTGTAGAGGTTGGTGATGATCACATATAGAGGAGGATACTCTAAGAGTTTTAGTGACAGAGTTTTTAGAATTATGAGGGATCTATTTCAGATGAAGTCACAAAATACTATTTGGGGGAGGTTGAGATAGCTTTATGTTTGATGTTATCTTTGAAGGAGAAATGGATGTCGTTTTCTTTGATGATGTTTCATGGGAAATTGAGGTAGTTCAGGTTCTAATTACTCATGTATAGTGAGGAGTCGTTAGTCTCATGGGATGTGTTCCGATACTAATTCAGAGTTGAGTTTATTTCTTCGACCGAAAATATGGCAAGTCACCTAGAGATTATTACACATCAATAAGGGATCTCAAGTGTTTGAGAGTTTTTAATTCATTTCATAAACATTTTTGGATATAGTTTGGACATATTTTCTAATGATGAGGCCAGGGAGATTTATTTCGAAGAGGTATTTCTTTTAGAGACCATGCGTCAGGTCACCCTGTTTATGGTAAAGATGTATCTCAAGTTGCTGGAAAGAGAAGAAGTCATCGATTGGATGTTAGCCCAAACCAGATCATCACGAGAGGGGAGTATTGAAGATTCATCTTGAAGTAGAGATTTGTTCTAGGGTTCTCAGTTGTTAGTAAAAAATAACTTTAAATCAGACAAGGTATGTCCTATCCCACAATTTCTTATTTCTCTGGGGTTAGAGGCTATTAGACCTATTCTAAGGGATCAGATGCTTATTTTTATTTTAGAGGCTAAGGTCATCAACGGTGAGAGTGCCCACCCATTTAGAGAAGTATGCATGATCTTGTTGTTCTTCTTCAGGTTCCTTTGTTGAGGTAGTTCTAGATAATGCAGTAACATCAGGTTTCATCAGTTTGGGATGTGTAGCGAGAAGATGTTATAAGTATATGATATCCCCAAGATGCTCTTCATCCTTAGATTGTAGAGAGTGGTAAGAGAGTTGGGCATTTTTAGGGTCATAAAGGTCATTGATTAGGTCTTGGTTAGCTTCAGGAATTAGTGTTGCCATAACTGGGTGATCCAAATGTCGTTCATGGTACCCTTTCTTGTTTTCTACATGTGTTCATGATTTGATCTAGTACTGACACACCACTTCATTTCACCTACCCTTTTTCATTCATTTAGATTTTAGGTAGTAAGGCTTCTAGTTACCTTGGAGGTGACTATGCCAGTGGGATGTCGAGCTTACTTGTTTGAATTATGTACAAACTATGAGCTATTGATGGGGTAGTACTTCTCTTGGGGTGATTTCATATGATTAGAAATACAACTATATGATTTCATCATAAGTATGGATTGGTTTTATTCAGTGCAAGATATTTTTGATTTATATAGGATGATGGTTGTGTTCTTTGATGTTGATGGAGAGACATAGATGTTTTTTGGCAAGAGAGACCCTCAGATGAGTCAAAGTTATGTTTTTTCTAATCATTATTGATGGATTATATGATGATGAGTCTTTTGGAATATCAGCAGTCAGTGTTTCCTAGGGTCAAGGAAGAGTACCCTGATGTATTTTCAAAGGAGGTTGTAATATTACCCCCTTCAAGGAGAGAATTATTTTCCGATTGAGTTTCTTACATATTTTTCTCCCATCTCGATGTATCCATTTAGGATGACACCTTCTAAGATGCAAGAGATGCGTAAAAATATTGATGGTCTCTTGTTGTGTGGATTTTCTCTTATGAGGGTTTCATCGTGGTGTGTAGATGTTTTGTTCGTAAATAATTCTAAAAAAAGTTTGCGGTTGTGTAACGATTTTCATCACATGAATCATGTGACAATGAAGTATTTATATCCTCTTCCACAAATAGATAATTTATTTTATCATATGATGGGTTAATGTTGGTTCTTGAAAGTTGATTTTTGGTTAGGATATCATAAAATCCATGTAAAGTATGAAGATATCCTTAAGATGACATTCTGTTGTCATCACATGCATTAAGGGTTTGTTATGATGCCATTAAGTGTGATTAATGCTCTATCTATGTTCATGGGGATAATTCACACTCTGTTACATGAGTTACTGGATAATTTCATTGTGGGTTTAATCGATGAAATCCATGTGTACTATACGTGTGTGGAGGAGATTATAGAACATATATGTGCCATTTGGGCGGTTATTTGTCATCAGTAGCTATTCTGGATGTTTCTATGTATTCTTTTAGGGATCTAGAAGCTTGTTTCTTAGGAAATATCATATCACAATAGTGATTATCTGTAGAAATTTTGATGATAGAGGTAGATATTTCTTGGTAAACCCCCAAGATAGTGTAAGAGGTGTGAAGTTTCCTTGGTCTTGAATGCTATTACAGGAGGTTCATAGCCGATTTCTATTGGGTTCCGACTCTTCTAATGGAATTAACTAGATAGTATTAAGTATTCATTTGGACTGATCAGTTCTAGACTACATTTGAGTATTTGAAAGAGAATTTTTTTCAATCCTCCAGTCCTTTTTCTTCCAATAGAATGTGTTAAGTTTGAAGTTTTATATGATGATTCGCTTATGGGGTTGGGTTTTCATCTGATACAGAATAGATCATTGGTTTCTTACGGGTCTCAAATGTTATTCCCCTAAGATCATAACTATTCCAACCATAATCTCTAGTTTTTTGTGGTGGTGTTTTCCCTAAATATGTGGACACATTACCTCATCAGCAAGGGAATTTTGGTTTTCAACGGGCATAAGAGCCCGAGGTATGTTTTCTCCAAAATGTACATGAACTTATGTCAACATAAGTGGATGGAGTTATTATATTGTTATAAATTCAGATTTTGTATACACCTAGAGATGTAAATGTTGTGGTTGGTGAATTGAGACGGAAGGCATGCAGTTATGTTGTGTGGGAATATGGTGATTCATGGAGAGTGATGTAAGAGCCTTTGTCATTACATCTAGTTACATGAAAGGTTGGGGACATAGGCTATCCTTTTCAAATGATAGTGTGCTCATCTTTGGTGAAAAAGGTGGATGAATCCTAGTTGTGGGATCTTTAGGTGGAGTTCTGGAGAGACCGAGTTGTTTGTGGAGAGACCCGTGATGGTTAGTCTAATAATGAACAACACCGATCATTGATTCAAGTAATCATTTTTGTTACTTTAGAGATATGTGAGATGGTCCACATAGAGTTATGTAGCTCAAAATAGGAAGTAAATATTCAGGTGAAATATTTTTATTGATCAATGAAAGGCCATTTTTGGTTTCCATGTTTGAATCATGAAGTAAAAACGTTTGTGTCTCAATGTTAGGTCTTCCAGAAGGTGAAGGATGAGCACCTTGTTCCTTGTTACTTTCACATGCCACTAGATGTTCCTCAAAATAAGTGGGATGAAATTTAAATGGGATTTGTTATCAGTTTACATGGAGCATATTGAGGATATAATTCTCTATGGTTGGTATTAAATTATTTGATGAAATCTACCCACTTTATTTATATATCAAGCAGTTGAGCTCAATGGAAGTTTTGTTGAGGTAGTATCTGGAGGAGGTTCTGAGGCTTTACAGAGACCCAAGGATGATTATTTCAGATCAATATCCTAGTTTTACATTTAGGGTGTGGAGACATATCTAGTATGATTTTTGTTCTAAGATATGTCTTAGCACTGCCTTTCGTCCACTGGTGGATTTTCTAATAGAGGGGACCATAAAGACTCTTAAAGACATGTTATTCTCTTGTGTCCCATATTTTAGAGGTTCAAAGATAAGTAACCCACCCAAGGTAATGTACTCTTACAAAAATATTTTTCACTCCCATATCGGGATGGACCAATTTGAAGCCTTGTATGGTGGACCATGTCATTATCCATTATAATAAACATGGATTGTGGATTTAGAAATTATTGAGCCATAATAGGTATTGAATATGAAAAAGGTGGTCTAGCAGATTCATGAGAAGATGAAGTAGTGAAGGATCATAAAAAATCATTGGATGATTCTTAGAGGAGACCTATAGAGTTTTATTTTGGGGTTCATGTATTCTAGAAGGTGACTCCCCATCATGGGCATCGAATGTTTAGTTGAGGGATTAATATTTACAACAAGTTTGTTTGGAATTTCAATGTGTAGGATAATGATGGATTCATGGCATATTAGATAGCACTTCCCCCATAGGTGATCTGGTTATATGTTGTTTTTCACATGTTGTAGCTCCTTTATTATCTTCTTGATGACTCTCACATCATAGATTGGGGTGATATAAATGTTGATGATGATGTGACCTTTAAGGAGAGACCTATAGAGATCCAGTACATCCAGGAGAATGAGTTTCATGGGTGTGTAATCCCCTTGGTCCGTATCTTATGAAGTCATTATGGCATGAACGAGAGTACATGGGAACATCATTCGTAGATACATGCTATGTACCATGAGATGCTTGATGTTTAGCTCTTCTCTTATAAATTTTTTCATTTAATGGTTTTTGAACATTCCGAGATGAGAGATGGATTTCAAATTTTCATGTTGTTTATTTCTCTCTTTTTAGAGTTATCATCCATATAATAGTGTTTATGATCTATTTGGGGTTGTTGCGAGTTTTTTCTCTTGTTCATCTAGTGAGGTAGGAGATCATATAGTGATGAGCACCTTAACAGGTATTTTGTAGGATAAATGTTCAGAGGACCCCTTTTTATTTCCTCTCTTTGTTTTTTTGGGTTCTCAAGGAAGAGAATGCTTTTCTTGGTATCTGATGTAAGGTCCCGGATCTATGTGGATCAACCCTTGGCATGTTTCTAAGGCTTATGGAGCTCAGAAGATGTTTTTGGTTATTTAAGTTCCAAGAGATCTATGTAGTGTGCTTTCATGGTGTGAAAGTGGGTTTCACATCATTTTGAATAAACTCACATTGTGAAAGAGGTTTTCACAAAGTGTAATTTTTCTTAGGTTCAAGAAATAAAATAAATAAGAAAGGAGATGAGTTTTTCGGTGGAACAAGCCTTGAGGAAATACACGACGTGGAAGGGGATTACATATCATGTAATCCCTCGATGTTGTATGTTTTAAAGCATTTCCAACCACATGGGATTCTCAAACCCAATGTCTGTAGTGGATCTCTATTAACTCTAGGAAACCCAACGACAACTTCTTCCACATTTTAGGAATTCTTTCGACAAGGATCAATTCCTAGCTCCCACCTTTTAACAGTAGTGATCCATCTTCATTCCGAGGTAGGGTCTACCTCCATTATTAAGGTTTATTTGAATCATTTTTCATCTCTTTTCTCTTTTACATGTACTCTAACTTCATTCCTATGTTTATGATTTATTTTATTTAATTTTTTGTTTGTGTGGCTGTGATTCTGCATCCTCTGAAGGATGTAGTTGTTTCAGGAGAGGTTAACAAAATTCATTCTCTTGTGAAGAAATTCGAAGACCATTTGTAGTAGGGTATTTTTTCTTATCTATTTATTTATGTGAAATAATATAGTTCACCTAATAAATCCCATTGTATCTCAATCGAATTGACATAATTAAATAATTCAATCAAATTAAAAAATGTTTGTTGATTTTTTAGTAATTCTGTTTCTTTATACTATGATAACAATATGCCTATTGATTTTATAGATTGTTTTATATCTATGATTCTCTTTATTTAAAATTTTATTCTTGTTGTAAATTGATAAATAACATAAATCAATAATTAATTGATAATAAATTGTCTATGTTGTTAAAGAGGCATGTTTAATTAATCCTATTGTTTATTTAAATTTGTTGATAATCAAATTGATGTGTGTAATGATTTTTAATTGAATTGGTTTATAAACGTGAAGCATGATGTTTTTTGTTGATAAAAGAATTAATGAATTTTAAATTAATTTCTTATTTAATTTGTTATTGCATGTGATAGCTCACTACATAGGTTTCTCATATTTGGAGCATTTGGATAATGAATCGGTTAATTCAAGATCAAATAAGAAACATCTGTATGATAAAAAATAATGCTTTCATAGGTTATGATTTTCCCACATTATTATAAAGGCATAGTGCATTATTCTTTGGATATTTGAGATCATGTGTGTGTGAAGGTATAATGCCTTTCTTTGGGGCCTATATCTTATTTCTATGTATTTTCCTACTTCTTGTGATGACCTCTAGATATGAGACTTGTCGTATATGGGGTAGGGAGGCATGGATGTGACATGAGACTAGTATATTTGAGCCTAGTTTGGATGCTCATGGAGGGTTGTTGAGGTATGTAGGGCTGGGAGCCCAAGTTTTTATGGTAGTAGTTGACACCTAGAGTTGTGAGATGCACTAGCGTATGCATATGGTTATGGGTAGGACACTAGGGATGATGGAATGGGTGGAAGTTGTTCTTGATCATTGATATCAAAGTTGGATTATTGTTAAATATGTTATTGTTTTATATTCTTTACTTCCCCATTTCATGAGGTATATGGGTTTTTTGTCACTCAAAGGGAGGTAAAGATGTCCAGGGTATACCACATGCATTATATGTTCATCGTCTCTTGTTTTGATGGGTCTAAGCTCCTGCTATAGGTGAAAATTACTTGATGCGAAGCTCATCTACTCATCGTGCTGATCCCCTTGTGTTTGGTAGATTACAATGTTTTCCTAGAATACTTGTATGTATGGTAATTTGTATTGTAATTGAATAAAAGAATAAGTGATTAACCCATGTTGTTGGATATTTTTATGATGCAATGTTAAGGTTGAAATTTTTAAAAGTTGTGGACATGGTTTGGTTATTCCTGGAGGGCATTGATATTTTTTTGAAATGATAATGAAATGAAATATGGAAATTATATTGTTTAATTAATGATTAAAGAATTAATTAACATAAATTTTAACTGATAATAATGGATATTGTAACATAATGTATCTCTTTAAATGGTTTTGTGCTTATAGGATATCATGTCTTAGCAGTGGCAGTCCGGAGTCTGAGAGATGTTAGCTGGATTTTGAGTCTGAGAATTGTTTATTCCCATATGGTGGTTGTGATCTAAATTATATCATATAATTTTTTAGTTTCTATATTAGAATACACTCTTTCCATTAGGGAAACTGAAACCGTGGGGATTTTGAGCCTTGGTGGTTGTTTTCCCCAACATGCTGGTGGGAGGATGTATGGATGACTACCCCATTTGGCCCCACTCTATTCTATTCGTAGTTACTTGTGATGTTATGCACAATGGTTAGTTATACAAATATATATGTGCAGAGGGATGCAATGGATTGTGGTTATTTAACACACATGTTTTCGACTTATATATTTCTATGGACTACTATAGGTATAACATGTATAAGCAGTGATGGTTTGATGATCCTTACTAATCATATTGGCAATGATGACTTGAGGTATAATATGCGATGTATGATAATTTTTATGTGAGCTATGATGACTCCTAGAAAAAACTAAGTCACTTTGGGTTATGTGGAAGTGGTGTTTGTTTCTTGAGGTTCATGTTGTGGTGATTCTACCATGTGTGTAGGGGCTAGCCTTTTCAGAGATAGATTCATAGGACGTGCGATGTTAATGCATATTGGAAAAGTAGTAGGGAATCACAAAAAGTGAACCATTGATATCCATTATTATATTATATGATCTTATATGCAATATTTTTGGAGAGAATAAATGGTGATGTTGTAAACATAGTATATCGGTTTAGGTGATGAGTTTGATTTACCTGTTGTTTATTATGTTACGAGAGGCTCTGAGGAAGATTCTACGGAGTATACTGTTATACTCACACGACATATATATAAACTATTTTAAAGGTTAGTTGGATAAGGTTGGATATCAGGATCCATGCTACTATCGTGTGTGTTGTAGGATTTGTTTGGGCATTGTGGTTACTGCCATCTTTTCATTCATTTTATACTTATAGTTTTTCCATTAAATTATTGTAGTTTTTGAATGAAACTGAATTTTTAAATTGGGTTTTTGACGATATTTTTTTGTATGAGATGGTGTTTGTTGGTGTCTCTATTATCTCTCTATTCTTCATGTGTTTCTCCAAGAGGGTAATACCTCCTAAATGTGTGTTTATTATACCCTTGGTGCTAATCTCCAACCCAGGGCCTCCGTGAGGTAGTACATGTGGGGTAACCACCACTCGTAAATCATTGTCGGCCCATGAGGGGTACACTTTATAGGGGTGCGGTCTAGAAATGCCCTATAATAAAATTCCTTGTATATGAGTCTCTGGACACATGATATTGGATTAAGACCATTATATATGGGGATTCCTCCATTGAAAAACTATAAATTTTAATATTGGTACTCATTTTTCTGAACTTGATTTTCCTTTCTATGTTACTTTCTAATTTTTAATTTAATTATTACATTCTAATCAAATATTTATTTTTTATAACTACTTTTATTATGATAATGGAATAACTATTTACTCTATTTCCCCCTTTTTATTAAGAAAAATAATAAATTCATTTGTGCATTGTACATATTACATCCTCCACAATATAACAAATTGTATTTTTCATCATCACATATATTTACTAATTATAAATTTAAAATTGAGGGTGAAACATTAAAAAAATATTTTTATTATGATTATTAATATAAAAATTATAATCCACCTATTTTCCTCTCATTTTCTGATAAATGGAAATGTTAACCATGTGTTGTGTGGACTACCACCTCCATGATGTAACGCATCTAATTTTTCATATAGTTTCATTATTATCTTTTACAAACTCATAAAATTTGATTCACCACCTTAATATTATACAAATAATATCACTATGACTTTTTAATATTGATATTATTAGAAAATAAACCAATTTTATAATCATAACTACCCAATAATTATGTAAAGAAATTGCTTGGGTTGGATAAGCAACATACTTGAACAATGTTATAATATAATATAATGGATAACTATGAGAAATAAAATACTGAAAATATATCATATAAATTAGAAAATAATTATTTTTATTTGGTTCTATAATGGTTACATTAACTGTAAACTCATTAATTGAAATACCATTGTTCTTTTACAAAATATCACCAACAAATGCATGCCACCAATTTCGGAAACAAGATCCTTGGATAAAACAATCCTTGATTGAAATTATAAATTTATATACAATCATGAACAATACATTAGAGCACCTTTTATGTTATGGAAATGATGAAATTTTGGAGAATAATGATGAACAATGCCACTATAATGAAAATAGTTCAAAAAAATCAAGACTACTCACACCAAATATTGAAAAAAGACTATAATTAACTATCATACATGTAGAAAATAGAAAATAACTGAATTTTATAACATTTTATAAAAATGAATATTTTTTTTGAAATACATTTTTGTATTAGTTACTTTTTAAAAAAGAGATTAAATCTCTTTAGTGGATGTTAAGAATTATGGTAAGGGGTTTTTTGCCTCAAATTTTATTTATTTTGACATATTTCATATTTTATACCATGATATATTTGATATGGAATGATTACTACAAATTGGTTTTATTTTATCATATTTATTTAATTCATGGGGTTTAAAGATGCATACCATGTTATCTTTTAAAATGGATTTCCATTCAAGGGATACAATGGTTGAAAGAATTATGGTCAACTCATCTCCATTCAATGAGTTAGAATATTTATTCTTAAACATACATACCCTATACTTGGGTGCTTCAGAAATATGATGTTATTTTTTGGATATTTTACTTCACCTATAAGAAAAATATATATTATATACAATGATTTTATCTAGATTAATATTTTTCTCAAAATGTATATCATTGAAATAATTAATTCACACACACTTAATCGATATTTTCCCCTCCATTTATATGTTTATTACTAATTATAGTAATATCCTATATATTTTTAAATTATCTAATGATACCATCGTCATTCTATTATCCACCGTTAAAAATTATTATTTTTAATCTTTTTATGATGTTGGTTTTCAGAAAAGAAAGTTAAAAACATTTCTACATCCTTTCAAAATAAAATGTTTTATCTTCTACTCCACATTTCCTTTTATAACATTTATATAATTTCAAGGATCTACTGTTTAATTTTGTTTTTCAAAAGTATGTTCTATTTAATGTTTTCTCTTCACCTTTTTGAAAATTTTATGACTTTTGAAGGCACATTTATTAAAGGTTCATTTAAAAAAATTAATAGTATGAAACTGTATCCATTATATATTTTAGAACCTTTAAATACATTCAGGGCCTCATTATTGAGATTTATACACAAATAATGATTTTTAAAATTATATTTTTTCTCAATTTCTAAAATTTGACCATTCCAAAGATTAATCTTCAATGATAGTGTGACATAAATATTTATGAAATAGATAAATGTATTTTTTTTAAAATATTTTATGATTTTACTACCATTTCTACCTTATTTATAACGTTTTTTACATGATAGAATGTTTTCATTAATATTCCCTTAAAAGTTTTTTGGAAACTCTTTTTTAGTGATTGAGTTATGAGTGAAAAACATTTATATTTTTGAGGAAATGTTTTTTGATTTAATTAATAAATATAAAAAACATATTTTCATTTCCTTGGGTTATATATGATGGGTTGAATGAAATAAAATTTAGCCCATGGGTTTTCATGTTATTTTTATTGATTTATTTCTATGACACACAAATATATTGGTTTTCATTAAGTGAGTAGTGATCCCTATAAATCGCTCCAGCACATTTGGTAAAGCATTATATCTCACTCATTAATAACAAATGATTTTTGATTCTTGATACACTAAAGGAAACATGTGAGTTAATCCTGATCCCCCAAAGTAAAATTTTTTGATAACCCTAATACAATAATTTATATAGGTGATTGAATAATATTATACTATGGGAAATAGGTTGGGATGCATGTTCTACTCTATTATGACTCATATTCTCATGTGTGTGCTATATTATTTTGATTTAAAATATACTTATGTTATTATTTATCATGTATTGTTCTACATGTTTCTCGTGGTATGTTTTAGAAATTATATGCTTCTAGATATTGATTATTCACTCAAACCCATATTTTTATTTGTTTCTCACATTTGATTACCATTAGTTTTATGTTATGTTTCCCATACTAACCATTTAAGATCACTAATTTTTTATTTTTTCTTTCCTTCTCATATGAATAAGGTTGTTATATTCGAGATGTCTTGATAGTGGTTTAGAGTTGACTAGTTATGAATAAATGTTGACAAGTGTCTTAAAATATGTTATTTATGTGGAAAATATTTAAAGGCATTAAACCATCGAATCTATAATTTGTCCAATTATTGGTGAGATTGAATGATTATTCATGTAAAATAATTAAATAAATATGTTTATATAGCATGGGTATCTTTAGTTGGTATCATAAGAGGGTTTAGTTATTTTAGTTATTGTATAAGATATCTTTAGTGAAAATCTTAAGAAAAATCAATGGGATATTCCTATATATATGATAACATCCTTAAATTTTGGTCATATATAGATTTAGGGTTTTTATTGAAATTAAATTACCATCTAGATACTAATTGTGGATGAAGGCTCTTGAACAGATGTTACTAGGGGTAGAAACCATGAAAGGGGCATATTGGGTATTAAATGAATCATTACACTGAGCACAAAAAGGATGCCTAATTACACACCTAGTTTTATACTCTCGAGGGATATACATTGGTTAATCAAAATATCTTTAAAAGTAATTACAAAAAATGATTTATTTTGTTAAGGAATTATGTTATAAAGTATAAGATTACCTAACCTATATGAACCATGACTAAACCTATAGAGATTTTGATTTACCCACAAACTAATGTGATGGTTTCAAAGAGTAATATATTTTGAGGTATTTTTTGTCATGAGATTATTTATTATAATTCTATTCTGATGTTAATTGACCGTAACACAAAGTAATTCCTTTTAGTTTTAGTAATGGCTCAATCTTGAAAGAAACTAAGTTAACACCATGGATAACATGGGGATTATCCCAATGTGCGGCCTAATTAGATATAAGATGAATTTAGAAGACTTTTAAAAATTACAAACAAGATACCATGAATTATGATTAATGAAATGAACATTTTTGCGTATCCAAACACACCAAATAATATTTGAATAAAATATATTGATGTTTGGTTGAAATCGTCTATGATATAATGAAGATATAACTTCTATGGGTCAAAAATGATAGAAAAATAACCCAAGGAATTGCATTGATGGGATAAGAAAATGCACCATTTGTAGAAGTATTGGTAATAGTGATCTTGAATTTTAAAGAAGGATTTAGTTTTTAGCTAATAAAATTGAATGTATTGGAATCCCAAAAATTACCCCATCAATATTTAACACTTCAAATTTGAGGTGTTTCAGAATTATGCAAGTTGATTCCCCAACTTATTGTCTAAAAAGGATTATAAGTATAAAAAAATCAGAGAATAATAGACATATTATCCAATAATAAATATAGATTTGGAACATGAAAATTTAGGAACCCTTATCCTCGAAAGTATATTTGTGGATGGATTATTGATTTTGAGCTAGGGTGTCCAAGAATTTTTCTAAGAGAATTAAATAACTATCCAATGGATTTTATTATTTTTGATAAATTATTTCTTTATATTACACCGTGTTTAATTTTCTTGGAAACAACATTGTGAAAAAATAGTTATCCTCTATTTTGTTGAATATAATTTTTTTTGGAAATATATGTTCCACACAAATTAGATGAAAAATTATCATGAATAAAGAAATAATATTTCATATCAAACAATATTATACATTCAATGAAATAATGATATTTATTACCCTTTTTAATAAAATTATATAATGCATCTCTTAATAAAAATAACTATATGATGATGTCTCAAATTGTTGGAGAAAAACTCAATTTTATGGATAAGACTTCAATAAGGTAAAAAGATAAGTTTGCTAAGTTTGTATGTTTTATAACTCTATAGAAATTATATCTTGATTCAAAAATATATATTAAATTCCCTTAGATATTTTCATTAGTATAAGATAATTAACATTTTAAGGATATTCATTCTTAATTAGTGAAAATATTACTCCCCTGTATTTCATTATATAAATTTTGTTTAAATAAATCAAATGTGTTTTGTAGCTTTCTCCACAGACAACATTAAAGTAGAACAATCTGAAACATAATAGGCAAATATTATAAGAAAATAATATGAACAATATTAATTTTATAAAATAAAATATATCAACCAATTTAAAATGATTACATTTAGATTATACATAAAAGATTTAATTTAATATTTAAGAAGATTATCCATTCCAAAAAAACTAATTAATGTATGAATAAAAAAATTGACCACTTGTGAATTATAATAATGGTAAAACATAATATTTAAAATTATTATCTAAAAAATCAATGTTATTTAAATTAAAAATTATCATGAAATAATTTTGATGACACATAATGTTTAAGAATTAAAATTTCTAATAAAAACAGTTTTTCTTTATATTGTTTCTTATGATTTAAAATATAAAATTTCAAATTTTTAAATATTAGTTTTCCAAAATTATATTAAACATCTAAATTCAACTCATCAATATTATTATAAGGTTAATTGTTGATATTTTTTCTTTAAATAATATTGTTTTGGGTGAATAATGAAAAACAGAACACATTAAAAATCAAAATATTTTTGACTATATCAAGATGTTAAAGTATCCTAAAAACATATCAATAATAGTAATGATAACATAATTTTTTAAGAAGATAAAATTTTTTATAAAAACAAATATGAATTTGTAAAAACTACGATTAACAACAAATGTCATATTTCCCAAAAAAATAAATAATATGATCATTTAATTAATTAAATATTCTTTTTGTAAAATATTATTTTTGAATAATTTCAAAGAAAAATAAATCTTATAAAATTTAAAATAAGAATATATTTATAATTTAATGAAAATAAATTTAATATATTTCTCATATGTGTAAATTTAATGCTTAAGAATAGTGTGTCTAAAAATTGGTTTTTACACGTTACACGATATAATTTTCAAATTTATTTTCCTTACACATTGATTGTTTTTAATAAAATTTATTTAATATTTGTAATCCACAAGAAAAAAATGATTTAATAATGTAAATTCTATTTTTATGTATTAAAAGTAAATTTTGTAGGTAAAAATCAACTACCATTATAAATATATATGGTAAAACATAAAATTCTAAGATAAAAAAAACAGATATTCAAAATTTTTACAAATGTGTTTTTGTGGGACTATAAACCATATAAAATCCAAAAATCTATAATTATATATTCTAGAGTTAATTTAAATGTGAAACATGTGATATATTTTTATATTAAGTGTTAATATTTAAAAAATTTCATTCTCACTAATTATTAAAGGGTCCCTCAACGCCACTTTAAGACCACTAAAAGAATTAGTTTCTCTTTTGGAAATAAATTTTTTTACTCCACTTATATTATTATTCATTTTAATTGAGAATATTTAATTTTGTGGTTGGATTAAGACCTTCATTTGTGAAAATTATTCCCATGAAAATGTATAGATTTAAATGTTATTACTTTTCTTTCCTAACATCCATTCCTTTATAAAATATTTTTTCAATACTAATTTTACAAATTAATTATATTTACATAAATATATTTATACTAATTATTAATATTATAATGTAGTAAATATTAAACGCTTTTTAATAATTCTTTTTAGAAAAATAATAATATCATTCGTGTGTTGTAAAGACTACCACCACAATCATGTAATGTCGTATGTTTTTTCACCACTTATTCTCCATTATAATTATAAAACTAAAACTAAAGAATAAATAAGACAAAATTTATATATTTATTATTATTATTATATTATTATTATTATTATATTCCCACTTATTACCAATTATCTCATTACAGAATGAAAATTTTTATCATGCATTGTGTACACTTGCACCTCAAAGATGTAACATTTCTCATTTTTCATTTATATTCCTCATTATTTATTAAAATGTATTAAAATATTATTCACAAATTTAAATTTTCTAAATCAAATTACTATTAATTTTTAATAATAATTTTATATAAAAAACAACTTTCATAATCACAATTATCCATTAATTATATATGAGTATTGTTTGGGTTAGTTTAACTACATACTTGAATAATACTATAAAATAATATAAAATGTTACTATAAGAACATAATTAATGTTGATATATGATATAAATGAGTATTAATTTTTTTTATTTTTCATTTCTATAGTAAATTAAAAGATACAATAATTAATTAAGAAACAATCATTTATTTGTTAAAGATCACTGAAACATTCTAATCACCAATTCTGTCAATAAGAACCCTGAATTAAACACCGATTAAATGTAATTATAAAACTATAAACTATTATAGAACATAAATTTAAATAACCATAGTGATATAATAATGACTAAATTTTATAGAATAACAAATAATAACTACACTATTAAAAAACTGGTTTAAAATGATCAAGATTTCACACCCAAGATATTGAAAAATATAATACATATCTAATAAACATGTAGAGAATAAATATAACAAGAATTTAAAATAGTTTTTGTATTTTAATATGGTTTTGAAATATTTTATTAAGTTAGTTATTATTTTTATAAATAATTTTCAATAATCTCAGTTGAATTAATCAATAAATGTAATGGGGTTATTTGTCTCAAATGTAATTTCATAAAACATATTTCATGTCAGACACAATGATATCTTTGGGATGTTGTGATTATTATGTGATGGATTCATTTTAGAAAATACACGTATTTTATGATGTTTTAAAATAAAAATCTTGATACCTATTTATATGTATTTTGAGTTAATGTATACTAATACTGTATGTATATTGTTTAACAAAACCCCATTCATTGAGTTAGAATGCTTCTTCTTGAACCCAATTATTTAATCTTTCAAGTCATCCAATTTAAAAACCCCAAAACTAGTATCCCAAAGATTATGGTTACCTTATTACATTTTACATAGTTATAATTAATCAGATCCTAAATGATCGAATAGTTTTGTGGTCTTTTTAAAATACATTCATACTCTAATATTGCATTACATTTGAATACATAAAATTCAACATAGTATTCTTTTTGATTATATAATTATTCAATTTAAAATATCCATGAATATCAATCTTGATAAAACTATAGGAAGATTGTGAAATGGAAACATAATAAAGAAATCATCTTAGATGCTCAACAATCATATGAATACATAGGAATTGTTCTTGAAAACCCTACAGCTTTATAAATATAGAAGGTTAAAAAACCAAAACAGAAGAAATTTATTCAATAACATTAGCGGAAAGAAAAATATAGATGGAATAAGTTATGATAAAATTATTCCATATAAATAATCATATGAGAATGAAAAATTTACATGAATACTATAACTATTCATATACTAACATTGACATCAAAAACAAATTTCATAATTATGAAATGCATAATGTTGGACATCATAAACTTACCTTTAAGAGCCCATACAAATAAATATTTCTTTAATTGTTAAGGAATCATCAAAATAAATTAACAGGTTTGTCTGATGAGTTTTTATAATTAATTTAGGGTAAATAATGGGCCATACTTATCACTTTTTAAGATCATTGCATTAATTTTAGGAAAGGGTTGAAACATAAGTAGCATAAATATTTGTATCAAAAAACTATCATATGAAATATTAATATTCTCTTATATTATTAACTATAACCTAATAATAATACATCAAGAGTAATTTTTTTAATTTTAACATAATATTAAATCCCCAATAAGTCATTATATTCACCAAATAATTTTAACATAAATGAAAACAATATAAAAATACCACAGGATGATTTCTTGAGTAAAACGTCCATTTCATTTTGAAAGAACATATTCAAAATCTAGAAATTTCCAATATACTATGGAATATTTTTTTATTTAAATAAATATTTAAAACGTTTAAAGTACTATTAAAAAAATAATTTCATCATTATGGATTGAAATTTTATTCAAATAGTGTTAGTAAAAAATATTTCACTCCAATTTTCAGAATATTATTTAAAAGTACCTCGCTTAGAAATATAGAGGAATATTCAATTAATTTTTAATAAAATTAAATCACTATAGAAAATTTATTTAAATAAATATAGTAGAATAATGAATCATACATTAATTTTGTAACAAAAATTCAGACACGGAATACAAATTCTACCTTAATGAGTAGAAAAAAGGTCAAATTTTTTAAAAAAATATGGTATCTTTGGTATATTAGAGAGAAAAATGAAAGAAAAACATATTATTTTTAAAAATATATATAGGAAATTAAAATATATTGGGTAGAAGATAAAAAAGATCACAAAATTCCCCAATGAAGATTAAAATATTAATAATTCGAAATAAGGATGACATTGTGAAATAAACCCTTACCACTCTATTAACTTATGAATCATAAGCATCGTAAAATAAATAACATAAAATGAAAAATTATAACTGTGAATATAAATATATTCATGATATATCATATTACTGGTACAATATATACACCACACAAAAGAGATATGTATATAATATGAAATATGTCTCATATAAGTAGAAGTGAGATGAGAAATGCTAACAATGAAAATTACATTGAAGTGAAAAGTAATGGAAATACATATCATGTGTAATGAAATAAAATACCATGAAATTAATTTTAAATGACAAAATCAATAAATGTTTTCAATTAACACATAATAATAACATAATTATTTAACGAATAAGTTATTTAACACAAATAAATGAGAATACGATAAGAATCCCTTTTCCACTTGGTCACAATCATATTGAATCCCCTTGGAGAATATAATTTGAAATGATACATAAAACAACATTAGTTAATAATGATTAATTATATAACATATATTTGGTTAGTATATACAACATATAAAATCAATTATGTGTATAACATCAATGTATGTCTTGTAACGTTCTGAATCCAGAGCTCCTCCACTGGTGCCCCATACCCGGTTCTCCACATGACCTCAAGCGCGTTTCCCTGAACACCAGAGGCTTCCGACTAGCAGCGAGGGCCTTGGTGAGTCGGTGGGAAAACTATGCCCTCGTATGGTAAGTTATGCAAGTAAGAAAACAACAATAAACAGAGGAATCAGTAAACAACATGCATAACAACAGAAACCAAACAGCGGAAGCAATGTATATATAACTATAATGACAATGATGCAGCAGGTACAAGTGTCTAAGGAAAACAGAAAACACAACAACGTTCTGAAATTCATTTGAAACCAAGTGGAAAAGAAAACAAAGAAAACTCCTCAGCATCGCGAGCCACGGCTCGGCCCCATGATCCCCAGCTCCTGGTATAGGTCCCCAGCCTTAAACCTTACTTAATCTTGAGTTATTACAAGATTACACATTGAGGACCTTTTCGAGTTTAGAGTTTTAGAGAATTAGATCATAAAACATGCATTACATTCCACATATAAACAAAGTTGTTACATAAAGATAGTATTCTTCATTCCCATCAATGGAAACATATTTAAAATAAACATGGATTCTTTCTTGACACTTCCTTGACACTATCATCATATCATGTACCTTTCCCTTGACCTGTGAAAAACATTTCAAAAAAAAACTTGGGATGAGCATAACAATCTCAGTAAGGGATATAAAAATATGGAAAGGAAACATGGGTACATATATACATAAGGATGAGATCATACTTTACCCATAAAACATAAGCACTTTTACATACCTCATCAAATCATGAATAAATCATAAAATCATAAGACATAAAGGTAACTTGAGGCATTCATAACATTCTTACGTAGGGAGTAACCCTATTGGTTACGTTTGGAATACCCATCACAGTATATTCCCTAAATCTCTTCGGAGAAACCTTAACGTTTCACTCCTTCGTGTTACCCAATGCATTGGAGATCTATATCGGGCTCACCCACCCTTAGTTTATCATGGAACCACCTGTCTTCATAATAATGCCCAAGAACCTCAACATAATTGTATCACATAAAACATGCATAAAGGAAACATAACATTTCCACCTTTCAATCACAAGATATCAATACAACACATTGATATAAAAACCTTATGAAAACCATCTTCAATACCAAAATAAAAGAAAAGTAAAACATGGTATTTATTTTTCTTTTTTTAAAAAAGGTATGGCTTGTAGAGGAAGCCGAAACTAAAATAACGGTCACGGCGGCGGAGAAGTCGTTGTCCCCGCATACGTACGACAAAAACATTCCATTTTTTCGTTTATTAAACGCTTCGTATAAAAGTTATTCCTTTTGAATAAACATAAAAGTCAAAGGGGTTTATACACCATATAAAATAAGGTTGTGTATAAAACAAAATATTCCTCAATGAAAGGAGATTGAGACGAAGTCCCATACCTCGTATCCAACTTGACCTGAATGTTCTTTAATCTCCTAAATAATAAAGTTGAGTTAATCTCTACTTCCTTAATAACCATTTTCAAGTTCATTATTCCTTTTATACCATGTTATGAACATCATGTAATTATTTAAGTTAATAATGTTAATTTTGTCGGTATTTGGTTCTTAAGTCAAAAATAGTCTTCTTACACTTACATGTTGTTAATTTGGTCAAAGGTTTGTTATATCCAGATTTATATTAATGATTTGGATAACATATATATAAAATATATTCATCATATACATGTATTTATAATATTACATCACATTTAGAGGTAAGAAAATGAAATGCACCGTTCACGGAGACGGTAAGCCGTACGTACGCATGAATGCTACTTCCATTTCTATTTCTTATTTTCTGGAACGGAATCATAATGATATAAGTGTATATTATAATTCCAGTATAATAACATATATAATATCATTAACTTTATCCTTTACACATCCCACATATGGTATTAACGAATCAAATCACATTCAGGGGGCGGTAGTCCGCACTTCCTAAAATGAAGATATCGTGTTTACCCATAATGGAAATAATAACGGTATGCCATAAATGAAAAATACAGAATATTAAGGAAAGAATAAACATATTATATATCATATATAAAAATAGTGACATCATAATGGCCACCTTTGAAGGTGTTAAATGAGTATTGAACAATCATCATTTCGGGAGGCAGAATTTCGCCATCCACGGAAACCGTATGTTCTTTAACCATTTGATGTAGTTATGTGAGAGTGTAGCTCGAATAAATCTTATAAAAACATCCTAGTAAAATGAAGATACTGTTTTTGTTTCAAAAGAAGTAAATAAAAAGAGTTTATGGGGGTTGGAGAAGCAAAATAAAACAAATGAACATGAGAGAATGAATTACCTTTAAAAGTGTAACTCCTTTTGATTTGAGCCTAAAGGCTTCCTTTGAAAGGATTATGCCCAAAGGGAATCCTCTAGGATGAGGATAGGGATGTGGAGAGAGAAAATGGGCAGGGGATGGCCGAGCCAAAGGCTTTGGGAGTGTGGGTAATGAGGTAGAGGTGGGGGCCTTTTATAAGAGGAGAGGAGGGGCACTCTTGGAAAGTAAAGATAAGTTACTTTATTTTAAAAAGAGTTTCGGATCCAAAAGGTCCCACATTGATATAATTCTAGGATAAGGTGATAAGGGTTCGAAATCCACTCATCCAATTGGTTTTGTCCATGTTTTGTTTTTATATTTTACATTAACTTTCCATTTTATTTAAATCGTTAAACAATGAGGTCATCGCTACATCATCATGATGTCATAAATAATTTAATTTATTTAAAGTCTAAAAATTATAAAAGAAATACTATTATGCAGAAACTCTTTTTATCTTCCCAATGACTATTTATAATCAAAAATATTATCTTTATAACCCCATGTAATAATTGTTTTTGTAAAACATATTATGTTTGTGTCATATTTACTTTTACATTAAATAAAAGGTTATTTATGTCATTTCCCAACCAAAGTGGCTCCATGGGGTCTCCAAGTTGACCCATGGCTTGTCTTGGTCGGCCATGACACAAAAAATGAGGGTAGGACATGTGTCAAGCTCATCTCATTTTATTAAAGCATTATTTTTACCTTAAACTACATTAATTACCACTAATCGCGATTAAAAACTTAATAAGTTACTATTCACCAAAAAATTATTTTAATCTCATTGAACCACATTTTACTTCTTAATGAAAACCATGTATGGCGGGTTTTTGAAATTCAAAACACAATGATGGCAAAATTTCATTTAAACGGAAAATCAGTTTTTATAAGTACCACTTAGTGGTTTCACTATTCATCAAAAATTGACGTTTTTCAGAAAAATACCAAAACATCACCCTAATCTATATTTGATATTCTGAATTCAAAAATGAAGTCTATTTTACAAAATTCAAATCATATAAGTCACATTAATTAATTTAATAATTAATTCCCGCTGTCAGAGAAAATAGCGTGTTTTTATAAAACAATAAGTATCAAAAGATTGATACCAGTTTAAGTCTAATTTCAAAGTGAAATTGATTCCAATGACCACCATTGGATTAAATGGTAAAAATATATTCAGATTAAACATTAAGACCAATTCAAAAGATAATCTAATCATATAAATAAATTAGATTAAGAAGCAGTTTTGATGTAAAATGCAGTATTTTTCACTATTCATTAAAAAATGAACATTGTCTGAAAAATACCAAAAATTCACACAAAGTAAATTTTGATGTCCCAATCATAAAGAATAAGTTTATTTTGACAAACATAGCTTATAAAATTGTCAAAATATAGATTTAAAAATGGTTTTCCATCAAAAGGCAGTAAAACAATCTTTTAAAAATATTAGTGTATTCCATGCTTAAGATTGGATTTATTTTCATTTTAAGCCTCTAAAACACTATCTAATTCATTAATAGACATAGATAAAAATATCTATTATTCATTACTTACTTGGGATGTTACATCCTTCCCCCCTTTTGAAAATTGTGTCCCCACAATTTATTTACTTATCAAATAAATGGGGGTACTTATCCCTCATTGCATTTTCAGATTCTCATGTTGCCTCTTCCATCATGTGGTTTTTTCACAAAACCATTACCTGCTTAATCACCTTATTCCGTAACACTTGCTCCCTATGGTCAAGAATCTGGACCGGTTGTTCCTCATAAGATAGGTTCTCATCCAGCTGAACTACCTCTGGACTCAAAACATGAGATGGATCTGGCATATACTTTCTCAACATCGAAACGTGAAAAACATTGTGTACCTGAGATAAACTCGGAGGTAAAGCCACTCGGTAAGCAACTGATCCAACTCTTTCCGGAATTTCTTATGGTCCAATGAACCTTGGACTCAGCTTTCCTTTCTTACCAAATCGTATCTCACTTTTCCATGGTGATACTTTGAGAAAAACATGATCACCTACCTCAAAAGATAGATCCTTCATCCTGTTATCTGCATAACTCTTCTGCCTACTCTGAGCTGTTCTCATGTGCTTCTGAATTAGAGGAACTTTTTCTGCCAACTCTTCTACCAATTCTGGTCCCATCAACTTCCTTTCACCCACTTCATCCCAGAAAGCTGGAGTTCGACACCACTTCCCATATAATGCCTGAAATGGTGCCATCTGTATATTGGAATGAAAACTGTTATTATATGAAAATTCAACCAAAGAATGATGTTGGTCCCAAATTCCCTGATAATCCATAGAGCAAGAACGTAGCATATCCTCCAAGGTCTGAATTGTTCGTTCTGACTGCCCATCTGATTGAGGATGAAAAGCTGTACTAAAATTTAATTTAGTACCCAACGAATTCTAAAGGCCTTTCCAAAAGTTAGAAGTGAACATGGGATCACGGTCAGATACAATGGAGAGAGGAACTCCATGTAACTTGACTACCTCTTTAAGATACAAACGGGAAAGTTTATCCAGGTAAAAAGTATCTCGTATGGAAAGGAAATGAGAAGATTTAGTCAAGCGATCAACAATAACCCAGATTGGATTATTACCTCGAGATTTTTTCGGTAATCCCACCACAATGTCCATGGATATATTCTACCATTTCCACTCTGGAATTGGTAAAGGTTGAAGCATCCCTTTCGGTAACTGCCGCTCTGCTTTAACCTGTTGACATGTCAAACACATCACAGTAAAATCAGCAATATCCCTTTTCATTCCATCCCACCAGTAATACTCCCGCAAATCTCTATACATCTTAGTACTGCCAGGATGAACTGAAAACGGAGAACTATGAGATTAACATAACAACTCTCTCTTCAACTGTGAATCACAAGGCACACACAATCTCTTCCCAAATCTCAAAACGCAATCATTATCAATGTTGAATTCAGGTAACTTACCTTTCTGAACCAGCTCTACCTTTTTCTGCAACTCATTGTCTTGCTTCTGTACTTGCTTGATTCTATCTGATAGAGATGATCTCACTGATACCTGAAACAAAACAGAAGAAATTCATGCACCAACAACTTCCATGCCAAATCTCATCAAATCATTAACCAAAGGATCTCGTTCCAAATGTAACATTGCTAATGAAGCATTACTTTTTCGACTCAAAGCATCGGCCACTTTATTTGCTTTTCCCGGATGGTAGTGAATTGTACAATCATAATCCATGATTAATTCTAGCCATCTCCTTTGTCTCATGTTAAATTCTTTCTGAGTGAATATATACTTTAAACTTTTGTGATCGGTATATATTTCACATTTTACTCCATACAAATGATGCCTCCAAATTTTTAAAGAAAAAACAACAGCAGCTAATTCCAAATCATGTGTAGCGTAATTTACCTCATGAGTTTTCAACTGTCTTGAAGCATAAGCAATTACCTGATCATTCTGCATTAGGACGCAACCAATCCCTTTCAATGAAGCATCGTTATAGATGAAAAACTCACCATTTCTGGAAGGTAGTGCAAAAACTGGAGCATTCACCAATCTTCTTTTCAATTCCTGAAAACAATCATCACATTATTTTTTCCAGATAAACTTAACACCCTTCCGAGTTAGCTTAGTTATTGGACTAGATAACCGTGAAAAATTTCTAAGAAACCTTCGGTAATAGCCTTCCAAACCAAGGAAGCTACGAATCTCAGTTACATTTGTGGGTCTTGGCCATTCTTCCACAACTATTGTTTTTGCAGGATCAACAGTTATTCCATCTTTAGATACAATGTGACCAAGGAAAGAAATTTGTTGCAACCAAAACACACACTTGCTGAATTTTTCATATAGTTTATTTTCTTTTAAGGTTTGCAAGATAACCCTTAAATGTCTTTCATGCTCCTCTTTACTTTTATAAACCACCAAAATATCATCAATGAAAACCACCACAAACTTATCCAAGAACTCATGGAAAATTCTATTCATTAAGTCCATGAATACAAAAGGTGCATTGGTTAGCCCAAAAGGCATTACTACAAATTCATAATGGGCATATCTCGTACGGAATGCGGTCTTCGGAATATCTGCCTCCTTTACCTTCAACTGATGGTACCCCGATCTCAGGTCAATCTTTGAAAAAAACTGAGCTCCCTGGAGATGATCAAACAAATCATCGATATGAGGAAAAGGATATTTTTTCTTAAAAGTGATGTTATTCAAGGCTCTATAATCAATGCAAAGTCTCATAGAACCATCTTTCTTTTTAACAAACAAGACAGAAGCACCCCATGGTGATGTGCTAGGTCGAATGAAATCTTTCTCTAATAAATCATGAAATTGCTCCTTCAACTCTAAAAGTTCAATTTGAGCCATTCGATAAGGGGGTTTTGAAATTGGATTAGCATCAGGAACTAAGTCAACAGTAAATTCAACTTCCCGATCTGGTATTATTCCAGGAAAATCATCAGGAAAAACATCAGGATACTCATTTACCACTGGCACATCATTAATCTGAACAGTTCCTTTATTTTCAACGATGTGTGCAAGGTAACATTCATTTCCATCTTTTACAAGTTTCTTGGCCTCTTGATAAGTTATCAACAGTAAGGGTTCATTCTTGTACACAAACTGAAAGTCTTTCTGAAAAGAAACTTCTTTAGCTCTACAGTCAATATTAGCATGGTAAATAGAGAGCCAATCCATACCCAGGATAACATCAAACTCTACTAGAGGTAGAACAATAAGGTTTGCAAGTAGGTTCTTTCCACAGATAAGGATAGGAAGATTCTTATAAATTCTTTTTGCCTCAACATTCCCCCAGGTGTTTTTACCAAAATTTCAGGAGTCATTTCTTGAGATGGTATTCCCATTTTACTAGAAAAGGTTTCAGAGATAAAAGAATGTGTAGACCCCGAATCAAACAACACACTGACATAATCTGAAAAAACAAACAAAGTACCTGATACAACTTCATTTGATGGCCCGACATCTGCTGAACTAGTTGCAAAGGATTTCACCACCCCTTTCTGCTTCTAGTCTAACTGCTTCCTATTACTCAAGCTCATTGTCGGACACTCATTTGCATAGTGACCCATCTCATTGCACTTATAACATTTTACTAACTGTAAATCAAATTTGGTCTTACCATCACCCGGATCTTTTTCAGTGCAATCACGAGCCTTATGTCCCATCTTACCACATCGGTAACACTTTCCAGAATTCAGAAGACATTCCCCAGCATGCCTTTTGCCACATTTATCACAAACTGAAAACTTAGTTTTCTTACCATCAGACTTTTTCGAAGAATTCTTACCTTTCTCCTGCCACCTTGGTCTCTTCTTCTGCTGGTTGTTGTAGAACACTTGATCATCGGCAAACTCCATTTATACCTTTTCAGCACATCGAACAAGCTTTTCATAACTTTTGAACTCACGAGAAGGTAAAGACCTTTGATATTTGGCTTTAATCCTGAATAAAAACGATTGATTTTACTATCAAGGTCTCGGATAAAATTTGGAGCATACCTTCCCAATCGAGTGAACCTTTCTTCATAGGCAGCCACTGAGTATTCCTCTTGCCTCAATTCCAAGAATTGTTATTCCATCCTAAGTCGAACAGCCTTAGGAAAATACTTCTCAAGAAAAATACCTTTGAATTCATCCCAGTCGAGATAATCCATCTCATCAGCGTCCCTGATGTTTTTAACCATCGACCACCACTGATCTGCTTCACCCTCCAAACAGTAAATAGCAAGTCTAACCTTTTGATTGTCTGAATACCCCATGACATTGAAAATCTTCTGTAGTGCTTTAATCCAACCTTCAGCTAACACAGGGTCAGATGATCCTCTGAATGATGGGGGATGTTGCCTCATGAAATGTTCCACCGCTGACATGTTCCTTTGCGGTTGATCTGGCTGATCTCGTGCATGGATACCACCACCATTTATCGCTTGATTCAATTGTGCCATTACTGCAACAAACTATTCAGTTCTAATTCCGACCATCTCAGGATGTGGATTCGGAAGGTTATTTCCTTCTGTATGCCTTCCTAGCACTGCTTCCCTATTTCCTCTACGGAAAACCATTCTGAACAAACATGTCTTAGATGAAGCAACATGGTAATCTTTAAATGCTATATCATTTCAAAAAAAATATTTTTGGATAATCATTTAATATAATTCTAACTCCTAAATTTATCTAAACCGACCTCTGATACCAACTATAAGGCCCCAGCCTTAAACCTTACTTAATCTTGAGTTATTACAAGATTACACATTGAGGATCTTTTCGGGTTTAGTGTTTTAGAGAATTAGATCATAAAACTTGCATTACATTCCACATATAAACAAAGTGGTTACATAAAGATAGTATTCTTCATTCCCATCAATGGAAACATATTTAAAATAAACATGGATTCTTTCTTGATACTTCCTTGACACTATCATCATATCATGTACCTTTCCCTTGACCTGTGAAAAACATTTCAAAAAAACATGGGATGAGCATAAAAAGCTCAGTAAGGGATATAAAAATATGGAAAGGAAGCATGGGTACATATATACATAAGGATGATATCATACTTTACCCATAAAACATAAGCACATTAACATACCTCATCAAATCATGAATAAATCATTGAAATCATAAGACATAAAGGTAACTTGAGGCATTCATAACATTCTTACGTAGGGTGTAACCCTCTTGGTTACGTTTGGAATACCCATCACAGTATATTCCCTAAATCTCTTCAGAGAAACCATAACGTTTCACTCCTTCGTGTTACCCAATGCATTGGAGAGCTATATCGGGCTCACCCGCCCTTAGTTTATCACGGAACAACCCGTCTACATAATAATTCCCAAGAACCTCAACATAATCGTATCACATTAAACATGCATAAAGGAAACATAACATTTCCACCTTTCAATCACATGATATCAATACAACACATTGATATAAAAACCTTATGAAAACCATTTTCAATACCAAAATAAAAGAAAAGTAAAACATGGTATTTATTTTTCTTTTTTTTAAAAAGGTATGTCTTGTAGAAGAAGCCGAAACTCAAATAACGGTCACGGCGGCGGAGAAGTCGTTGTCGCCACATACGTACGACAAAAACATTCCCTTTTTTCGTTTAGTAAACGCTTCGTATAAAACAGATTCCTTTTGAATAAACGTAAAAGTCAAAGGGTTTTATACACCGTATAAAAGAAGGTTGTGTATAAAACAAAATATGCCTCAACGAAAGGAGATTGAGACGAAGTCCCATACCTCGTATCCGACTTGACCCGACCGTTCTTTAATATCCTGAATAATAAGATTGAGTTAATCTCTACATGCTTAAGAACCTTTTTCAAGTTTATTATTCCTTTTATACCATGTTATGAACATCATGTAATCATTTAAGTTAATAATGTTCATTTTGTCGGTATTTGGTTCTTAAGTCAAAAATAGACTTCTTACACTTACATGTTGTTAATATGGTCAAAGGTTCGTTATATCCAAAATGATATTAATTATTTGGATAAAATATATATCATATATATTCAGCATATATATGTATTTATAATATTACATCACATTTAGAGGTAAGAAAATGAAATGCACCGTTCATGGAGACGGTAAGCCGTACGTACGCATGAACGCTACTTCCATTCCTTTTTCGTATTTTCTGGAATGGAATCATAATGATATAAGAGTATATTATAATTCCAGTATAATAACATATATAATATCATTAACTTTATCCTTTACACATCCCACATATGGTATTAACTAATCAAATCACTTTCAGGGGGCGGTAGTCCGCACTTCCTAAAATGAAGATATCGTGTTTACCCATAATGGAAACAATAACGGTATGCCATAAATGAAAAATAAAGAAGATTAAGGAAAGAATAAACATATTATATATCATATATAAAAATATTGACATCATAATGGCCACCATTGAAGGTGTTAAATGAGTATTGAACAATCATCGTTTCGGGAGGCAGAATTTCGTCATCCACGGAAACCGTATGTTCTTTAACCATTTGATGTAGTTGTGTGACAGTGTAGCTCCAATAAATATCATAACAACATCCTAGTATATTGAAGATACTGGTGTTGTTACAAAAGATGTAAATAAAAAGAGTTTAGGGGTGTTGGAGAAGCAAAATAAAACAAATGAACATGAGAGAATGAATTACCTTTAAAAGTGTAACTCCTTTTGATTTGAGCCTAAAGGCTTCCATTGAAATGATTATGCCCAAAGGGAATCCTCTAGAATGAGGATAGGGATGTGGAGAGAGTAAATGGGCAGGGGATGGTCGAGCCAAAAGCTTTGGTAGTGTGGGTAATGAGGTAGAGGTGGGGGCCTTTTATAAGAGGAGAGGAGGGGCACTCTTGGAAAGTAAAGATAAGTTACTTTATTTTAAAAAGAGTTTCGGATCCAAAAGGTCAGACATTTATATAATTAGAGGATAAGGTGATAGGGGTTCTAAATCCACTCATCCAATTTGTTTTGGCCATGTGTAGGTTTTATATTTTACATTAACTTTCCATTTTATTTAAATCGTTAAATAATGAGGTCATCGCTGCATCATCATGATGTCATAAATTATTTAATTTATTTAAAGTCTAAAAATTATAAAAGAAATACTATGATTTAGGAAATATTTTTAGATTTCCAATGACTATTTATAATAAAAAATCTTATCTTTATAACCCCATGTAATAATTGTTTTCGTAAAACATATTATGTTTGTGTCATTTTTACTTTTACATTAAATAAAAAGTTATTTATGTCATTTCCCAACCAAAGTGGCTCCATGGGGTCCCCAAGTTGACCCATGGCTTGTCTTGGTCTTCCATGACACAACAAATGAGGGTAGGACATGTGTCAAGCTCATCTCATTTTATTAATGCATTATTTTTACCTTAAACTACACTAATTACCACTAATCGCGATTAAAAACTTAATAAGTTACTATTCACCAAAAAATTATTTTAATCTCATTGAACGCCATTTTACTTCTTAATGAAAACCATGTATGTAGGATTTTTGAAATTCAAAACACAATGATGGAAAAATTTCATTTAAACGGAAAATCAGTTTTTATAAGTACCACTTGGTGGTTTCACTATTCATCAAAAATTGAAGTTTTTCAGAAAAATACCAAAACTTCACCCTAAGCTATATTTGATATTCCGAATTCAAAAATGAAGTCTATTTTGAAAAATTCAAAACATATAAGTCACATTAATTAATTTAATAATTAATTCCTGCTATCAGAGCAAATAGCGTGTTTTTATAAAACAATAAGTATCAAACGATTGACACCAGTTTAAGTCTAATTTCAAAGTGAAATTGATTCCAATGACCACCATTGGATTAAATGGTAAAAATATATTCAGATTACACATTAAGACCAACTCAAAAGATAATCTACTCATATAAATAAATTAGTTTAAGAAGCAGTTTTGATGTAAAATGCAGTATTTTTCACTATTTATTAAAAAAATGAACATTGTCTGAAAAATACCAAAAATTCACACAAAGTAAACTTTGATGTCCCAATCATAAAGAATAAGTTTATTTTGACAAAAATAGCTTATAAAATTGTCAAAAGATAGATTTAAAAATGGTTTGCCATTAAAAGACAGTAAAACAATCTTTTAAAAATATTAGTGTATTCCATGCTTAAGATTGGATTTATTTTCATTTTAAGCCTCTAAAACACTATCTAATTCATTAATAGACATATATAAAAATATCTATTATTCATTACTTACATGGGATGTTACACCTGGTGCAATCAAGATCCTGAAGTAGAAGGGCTCTTGCCCTTGTCTATACCTGTAGCAACACAGTCTGCTTGGGCCCAAAAGCATGGCCCAAACAGGGTCTGAGATACAATCCCAGAAGGCAATAACCCAAAGAATTGTGCCTAACAGTTAATGAATACATAGCAGTACTAAAACAAGAAGCACTAAATAGAAAGGCACAAATAGCTACAATCCACAGTTCTGACAAATATAGCACACAAGTATGTAGCCAGAAACAAAAGAGAAAATAGGTAACCCTCTGGGTATCTCTCACAGTATAGCCCCTATGGTTCAACCTCTATGTACTAGAAACCCTCTAGGAGGCACACACAGTCTCACCCATCTGGTTTAGCTACGTAAATAAGCAGACTCTCTGGGGAAGCACTCACCATCAATTCCCCCTATAGTCTCATATCGTGCTAAAGGCTCTCTGGGGAAGCACTCAACGTCAATTACCCTTGTGGCCCACGTCGTAGTTAAAAGACACTCCGGAGAATCCCTTCTATCAATTCTCCCCTTGGTCTCGCATCGTAATTAAAAGAAACTCTGGAGAAGACCTTCCATCAATTCTCTCTTTGGTCTACTACTCTAGGTTCCCACAGCCCTGAGTATAACTAAACATACTCAGCATGTGTGTGTCGTCCAAGTAAACCTCAAGAACTACTTGGCTAACAAATAAGGTTCAATAGCAAAAATAAAACAACAGTTCCACTATCCTACAACTAGGCATGGCAACTGGAAAAATGCCAAATGTGCAGAACAAGCATGGCAAAGAAATCTGAGCACAAACAAATTACACTAATCACAATAAATAACCTCTACTAAGGCAATCAAAAAAAGAAGGCAAGTAACAAGGGAAAAACAGGGAACACGCAATACCCCGTTCAAGGGTATTGGTGGAAATTGCACAAAATATCCATCAACTTTCTTTGGAAAGGCACAAACCACCTACCTCGATCCTAGTAGATCGATATACGTGAACCTCGATGATAGATCAGATAAAATGCACAAAATGTTCATCCCACGATAACTTGAAAACAAGGATAAATAATGAAACAAGGCTCAGGAAGAAGGAAGAACTCACTGCTGCGCTTCCAATGCAATAGACCATGCTCGAATCAGAGAACGGACGGCGAGGCGGGAGCCCGTCGAAGATCCGGTCATACGGTCGCTTCCGGACGGTCAAAAACTGAAGAAGAAGACATATTTGGGGGTTAGGTGTGACCCCGGTCCGTTTAATGAAAAATATAAAGTACACAGCGTGTACTTTTTTAGTACACGGCGTGTACTTCGAATTTTCCGTACTCTAAAATAATCAGCCTCCACCTCAGCCTTACACACTGTGTGTGTGGTCCGGACACGGCCAACACACGGCTTCGAGCTGGGGAAGAGTATATGACATGTACTCAAAAAGTACACAGTGTGTACTTCTGAAATTTCCAGAAAATACATTTTTCGCAAAAAAACACCATAAAAAGGAAAAAATACCTAAAAAAGAAGATCTGGGTTCTTACATGTCTCAATATAGGAAAATTTAGATGAAATCACTTACCTCAGGTATGAATCATAACATTACTTCATTATCATCAAGAATAATAAACTTATGTTAAATTTATACATTATTAAAACATATTTCATTTATATTTTTCCTTTTATTTTTATTATTACCATGATTTATTTTATTTCCTAATAAATTAGATTCATGTGAGATGTTTAGATAATATAAAGTTTATGGGTCAAAATAACATTCGTAGGATGACTATGGTAAAATAGGTCATTTTTAAATCATATATATAATAATAATAATTATTTAGTTATCATTATTATACCTGAATTATAATTTGAAAACAGGCCATTAGATATTGTTATAAAATAATAAAATACATTTTAAACTTTGAGATGAAAAGTCGTACGTATGCATGTGTAACGTTTCCTTTTTTCAATAACCATGATGGAAATAAAACAATAATTATTTTATATTTCTAGGACAGTAATAATATCATAAATAAGTGAAAGCTTCATTAAATAAACATATATATATATATATCATCCATGTGACGTGTTTATGGTTAATGAATCACATCTCTTCATGGAGGTGGTATTCCACAGATATTGAAAAATGACAATATCATTTTTCAAAAGATTGAATTTTTAAAAAACATTTATATCTATTCAATTAATAAGGATAAATATAGCATTAATATTGTATATTAACATCAAATCTATCATTAGAAACCATCTAAGAGTGGTGGTGATGGAAAATAAATGACATCGAATTGTGAGGAAGTAATCTTCCATACACATAAACGATGGTTCAATTTCAAATTTGATGGAAGAGGAGATGGATATGGGTCCTTACATAGACATAATAAAATATATTTATGTGAATTATAATTTTTTTCATCATTCGTCATGGTTTAAAAATAATTTAATGAGGTAGAATAATAAATTAAATGATTATTCATAGTTATGAACAATACTTCTTCTCCAAACATCCTCTTTAGATTTCTACATAATGACTTACTTGGACAATTTTATGGTAAAAATGAAATCACGTTCATTGGGGGGGATTTAAGGAAGTTATTTTGAAAAATCATTAATGGATGAAATGTATCTTTAATAATAGAGAGTAGTGGAGTGGGGGTTTCCTTTTATAATCGAGCGAGAGGACACACATCATATTGTGAAAGATATTAAAATATATAAATTTTTTACTCAATTATACGGTCCAAAAATTGACAAAAATAGAACACTAAATGATATATAGTCTAAATATTTCTATAAAATAGATATTTTTTATGTTTTTTGGTCACATTAATCTCTATCTATTTAGTTAAACACAGGGTATACTAGTTTTTACCTTAACAATAGTAGTAGATTTTTACTATTTTTACTACTCATGATGACCAAATATTATGTTTAAATTTTTAGGTATTATTAATTAATATGACATAAACTATTGAATCCATTTTTTCAAAATTCAATTCATACAATTGGAATAATTTAATGTGATGCTAAATGAGTGAATTGTGATGAAATAGGTTTTTTTAAGAAAAATAACTTTTAAAGTGTGAAATTTTGTTTATACACAATTGAATTAAAAAACATCATTTCGATGTCCATAATTTTGTTATCTATATTATAATTAATCATATTTTTTGGCATATATTTTTTTAAAACAAGATTTCATTATAAAATATTGAAATTAAAATGATGTTTTTAATAAAAATCTGTATTTTTCAAATTTCATTGATAAAGAAAATATTCTAAAAATAATCCCAAAACATAATAATTAGATAATTTTAATATTATAAAATCTAAAATTATTTCATTTTATCACATAAATTTTATAAATTTCAAAAAATTAATTATATTATTTTCTTTAAAATATCAATAAAAATCATTTTTTTGAGTAAAATTATTATTGAAGAATATAATGTATTTACTAAAAATTGGTTTCTCATTTCATAAGAGTTAATAAATACATTTTTATTCATTAGGTACTTACTCTATATTTCATTATGTGGGTAATACTATCCATTCACTTTAATTAAATGGTTGTGTATTAAATTTCATATTAAAATAATAATATGTCATGGTTTGTTTAAGCTCAATGGTGTGTGTTTCACATGATATCGAACATTGTTTATTTTCCAAATATGTTTCTGTTACATTCTCTAATAAATAATGAATCAAGTCCTAATAATTTAAACTTTCAATTTTAAATTATAGTATTTACATTTTAAAACACCTTTGTGGACAACCATATTATAAAAAGGGTTATTAATACCTTTTATTGAAAATATTGAAAGGTAAATATAAAGGTCACATGGAATAAAAAAATAAGTTTAAATGTATGATAAAATTAGTGGGATGTTAAAAATATATACCAGGAATATAAAAATAAAAAAGAAGGAATAATATTCGGTGATAGCTAATATGGTTTGGATAATGTTAATGGCCACAAATCTATATTCTGTGATTTGGTAAAAAGACCATCAATTTAGTAAAAATGAATGTAATAGGATGAAATTTTTTGTTAATGATACTTTTCATAGAGTTGGTGAATAAAATTTATATATATTCAAATAAAATGATTAAATATACTTGAAACATTTAATATCTAACTTTAATCAATTTTCACCATAATCACATCCTTACATCAAACGATGAGTATTGGAGATGATTTTGTTCATGCTTGAAGTACTAAAATCAACTTATAAGGGATTAAATAATACCTAAATGGAAATTTTTTTACTCATCTCTTTAAATTTTAACAAAATGTGAAACGGTTAACATAATATAAGATAATATCAAAAATTTATGATCATTTACAAGAATAAATAAAACATTTTAATTAATAATTTATACTATAACACCAAATTTCCTTATTATATTATTCAATAATTAAATTAAATACCATCCAAATTTACCTCAATAAACTCAAAATTATAAAATGTTCATAACTTAAATGTTGTCTCATACCCTTAATTTTACACATATAAATACCTAATCAAATTATTCCGGAATAATTTTTGAGGTTGAACCTTATTGTTATATATAAACCTAAGCCCTATTAAATGTTTCTTGATAGATCATTAATCACATCAAAATCAAAAAAATAAAAAATATTTTATCATATAATATGTTTCCAAAAGGAAAATTAATACTTATTCATCAAACCATAAGAGTAAAAATAATTACATATCAATCAAGACATCACATAATCCAATTTTAGGCCTTTTTATAAGGCCCCAGCCTTAAACCTTACTTAAACATGAGTTATTACAAGATTACACATTGAGGATCTTTTTAGGTTTAGAGTTTTAGAGAATTAGATCATGAAACTTGCATTACATTCCACATTTAAACAAGGTGGTTACATAAAAGACAATATTCATTCTTCCCATCAATGGAAACCTATTTAAAATAAAACACGGATTCTTTCTTGACACATCCTTGACACTATCGTCACATCATGTACCTTTCCCTTGACCTGTGAAAAGCATTTCAAAAACTTGGGATGAGCATAAAAAGGTCAGTAAGGGTTATAAAAATATGGAAAGGAAACATGAGTTCATATATACATAAGAATGAAATCATACTTTACCCATAAAACATAGGCATATCAAATCATGAATAAATCATAGAAAACATAAGACATAAAGGTAACTTGAGGCATTCATAACATTCTTACGTAGGGAGTAACCCTCTTGGTTACGTTTGGAATACCCATCACAGTATATTCCCTAAATCTCTTTGGAGAAACCTTAACGTTTCACTCCTTTGCGTTACCCATTGCATTGGAGAGCTATATCGGGCTCACCCGCCCTTAGTTTATCACGGAACCACCCATTCTTCATAACAATGCCCAAGAACCATAACATAATCGTATCACATAATCATGAATAAAGGAAACATAACATTTCCACATTTCAATCATGATATAACATTTTAGGATATCGAAATAATGAATCCATTCAAAAAGAAACCATTTCCAAAACCATTTAAAACATTTAATAAAGAGATTTTTGAATCAAAGTGTCCCATACCACCTTTAATCTTTTAACATTTTAAACCATTAATATCCATATAAATAAATCCTTAAAACCATTTTGAAAACATGGATATTAATAAGAACAAATAATTAAAACATTTAAAACAATATTTTGGTTAAAGGGGTTTTACCAAAATTAGAGACACTTGAATAAAATAATCGAGGAATAACATTTAGTCAGAAATTTATAATATCATGAGAATAAAAGGATTCATGATATAATACTCCAAAGGATAGTATATACACCATATAAGAGTGAATTGGTGCATAACAACAATGAACCCTCAGTAGAAATGTCAAATGTGATGAAATCCCTTATAAAGAAGGTATCCTTAAATTAAGGACAAATAAATCAAAAAAATATGTGTGACAAATATATATACACCCAATATAAGTGGATATTAACTGTAAAACAATAAAAGGCCATTCACACATATTCAATGGATGACATATTCAATGACTACAAGTTGAACCCAAAGAAATCGAAATTGGGTTAAAAAGTTCCCTTGACAGCCTAACGGCATCACATCAAAATGAGTTGATGAGAGATAAAAAGTGTATCTCATCACTTGGACATAAAATTTACATCAATAAGGATGTATGAGAACATATCCCAACATAAAAATATGTAAATTAAAAGACCCAATAAAATAAGTCTTTTAAAAAAGAGGAGGGTGAAAGGTTCCCTTACCGACTTGGGTATCTTTCAAAACATACACCCCATGAAAGAAAGACAATAGGTCATTGATGTAAATAATCATAAACGAAAGTATATTACACAAAGAGTATAATAATGGGCAGTACATACACCACTCAATGGAATTTGTGGCAAATGTAGCATAAATCTCACAGGAATAAAAGTGAGATGAAAAATCCCTTACGAAAACTCGGCAGCCTAACGGCGCCACATAAAACTTCCAAATATGGATTGATGAGATCAAATAGAGTATCCCATCATATTACAATATAATTTACAGCATGTGGAATATAAAATCAAATCCCCCAACATTGCAAGGAGGAGTTTAAAAGAAGTGACATAAAGGAGAGTACTTAAAAAGAAAGAGAGAGGTTAGATCTCTTACGAAAGTTCGGCAGCCTAACGGCGCCACTCAAAACTTTCAAAATGGATTGATGAGAGAGAATAGGGTATCTCATCACATGAACATAAAAATTACATTAAATGTAATATAAAAGAACATCCCAATCATAAGAATGATGATCTTAAAATAAATGACATAAAAGAGTGTACTTAAAAAGAAAGAGAGTTGTTGGATCCCTTACCTCAGGTCCGACTTGACTCGATCGTTCTTTAATCTCCTAAATAATAAACTTGAGTTAATTTCTAATTCCTTAAGAACCTTTTTCAAGTTTATTATTACTTTTATATTACTTATTACCATGTCATAAACATTATGTAATCATTTAAGTTAATAATATTTGTTTTTCCGATATTTGGTTCTTAAGTCGAAAGTGGACTTCTTACAATTACATGTTGTTCGTGTGGCCAAATGTTTATTATATACAGAATTGTATTAATTATGTAGATATCATATATTTAATATATATCCAGTACATGCATGCATTTATAATATTACATAATCATTTAGAGGTAAGAAATGAAATGCACCGTTCATGGAGACGGTAAGCCGTACGTACGCATGAACAGTACTTTCATTTCTATTTCGTATTTTATAGAATGGAATAATAATGATATAAAGGTATATTATAATTCCAGTATAATATCATATATAATATCATATTTCCATCCTTTATACATCCCACATATGGTATTTAACGAATCAAATCACTTTGAGGGGGCGGTAGTCCGCACTTCCTTAAATGAAGATATCGCGTATACCCATAATGGAAGCCATAAAGGTAAGACAAAAATGAAAAATACAGAAGCATAAATAAAACATAAACATATTATATATCATATATAAAAATAGTGACATCATAATGGCCACCTTTGAAGGTGTTAAATGAGTATTGAACCATCATCGTTTCGGGAGGCAGAATTTCACCATCCACGGAAACCGTATGTTCTTTAACCATTTGATGTAGTTGTGTGCGAGTGTAGCTCGAATAAATCTTATAACAACATCCTAGTATATTGAAGATACTGGTGTTGTTAAAAAAGAAGTAAATAAAAAGAGTTTAGGGGGTTGGAGAAGCAAAATAAAACAAATGAACATGAGAGAATGAATTACCTTTAAAAGTGTAACTCCTTTTGATTTGAGCCAAAAGGCTTCCCTTGAAAGGATTCTGCCCAAAGAGAATCCTCTAGGATGAGGATAGGGATGTGGAGAGAGTAAATGGGAAGGGTTTTGCCGAGCCAAAGGCTTGAGGAGTGGGTTAAATGAGGTAGAGATGGGGGCCTTTTATAAGAGGAGAGGAGGGGAACTTTTGGAAAGTAAAGAAATATTACTTTATTTGATAATGTGTTTGAGTTTCAAAAGGTCCCACATTGATATAATTCGTGGATAAGGTGATAAGGCTTCTAAATCTACTCATCCAATAAGTTTTGGACATGTTTAGTTCATAGATTTTACATTATCTTTCCATTTTATTTAAATCGTCAAATAATGATGTCATCGCTGCATCAATATTATGTCATACATAATTTAATTTATTTAATGTCTAAAAATTATAAAAAAAATACGATGATGTAGGAAATACTTTTATATTTCCAATAAATATTTATAATCAAAAATATGACTTGTATAACTCCACTTAAAAATTGTTTTAGTAAAACATATCATGTTTGTGTCAATTTTACTTTTACATTAAATAAAATGTTATTTATGTCATTTCCCAACCAAAGTGGATCCATGGGGTCCCCAAGTTGACCCATGGCTTTTCTTGGTCGGCCATGATACAACCAATGAGGGTAAGACATTTGTCAAGCTCATCTCATTTTATTAAATCATTATTTTTACCTTAAACTACACTAATTACCACTAATCGCGATTAAAAACTTAATAAGTTACTATTCACCAAAAAAATTATTTTAATCTCATTGAACCACATTTTACTTCTTAATGACAACCATGTATGTCGGATTTTTGAAAATCAAAACACAATGATGGCAAAATTTCATTTAAACGGAAAATCAGTTTTTATAAGTACCACTTAGTGGTTTCACTATTCATCAAAAATTGAAGTTTTTCAGAAAAATCCCAAAAATTCACGCTAAGCTATATTTGATATTATGAATTAAAAAATGAATTCCATTTTACAAAATTCAAAACATATAAGTCACATTAATTAATTTAATAATTAATTCCCGTTGTCATGACAAATAGCGTGTTTTATGAAACAATAAGTATCAAAAGATTGACACTAGTTTAAGTCTGATTTCAAAGTGAAATTGATTCCAACGACCACTATTGGATTTAATGGTAAAAATATTTTCTAATTTCAATTTAAAACCAATTCAAAATATAATCTAATCATATAAATAAATTATATTAAAAAGTGGTTTTGAATTAAAATACAACATTTTACACTATTCATTAAAAAAATGAACTTTATCGGAAAGATACCAAAAATTTACACAAAGTAAATTTTGATGTCCAGATTCTTAATAAGAGTTTTATTTGGTCCAAAATAATGTTTAAGAGTGAACAAAACTATATTTAATGATGGTTCTCCATCAAAAGGTGATAAGTGAACCTTTAGTGAAAACTAGGGCATATACGCCTAAAATTGAATTCTTTCCGTATTTTAAGCCTTTATATTTTATTGTATAAATGTAAAAATATTTAAGAACATATATAATCATATTTTAGTTATTTCTATCCATTCCCGCCATTACAACGGCTACATGTTAACTACCATTTAAAATAATATTATTTTATTATTAGAGTGCAACGTAAGATTCCCAAGAAACTCGTTGTTGCGTGTTGGGTACGCCATCGAGCATAGTGTCCCCTTTAAAGTCATATTAATATTTTATCCACAAATATGGATAAATATGAAAATGTCATATTCCTTATTTACCTGGGGTGTTACATCCTTCCCCCTTTTGGGAATTGCGTCCTCGCAATTTTAAAATTGCGCTTGGAAACATCCTTGAACGTCCCACATCGGAACAAGAGTCGGTAAAACAATCACTTTAAAATAAAGAAAGATAAGCACAGAGGTCACCCGAGTTAACCCATACTAGGATTCTAAGTATGATAATATGGACATGGAGGAGAAAACATAGGGTCATGTTCCGATGGAGAGTGATAGAAAACATGTTTAGGAGAAAGTTAACAATAAGAAAATCACAAACTTGTGATGGGTTAAACGGTGTTAAGTTCCCCAGTAGGAAAAGTTAATAGACAACATTTTTGTTTTAAGTTACTTTTTATTGAGGAATTTATTCATAAGGAAGCATAATCACTTATCATATTGACTTTCAACTTTTACTAGATTCCTTAGTCAAACTCATATTTTTTCCAAAAGACGAGTATTTAGGGAGACTTGTTCGCATTAAGAGTACTATAATCAACTTTTAGAGAATCACCTAATCCCAAAAAGAGAACTATATACATCCCATGTATTTAGGCTTTAACCAAAACCAAAACCAAAAAGGTTAGTACAAGATCAGATAATCCAGAAAAGGATAACCCCTTATAAAAAGAAAATTTATTCTTAATCTCCAAAATTTTCCAACAAAACCCAAATTTCAACGAGGACCATCCGATAAACAATTTGTCCATAAAATTCTTCAAAGTAAAACAATATAAGATTGAAACCCAAATATTTGAAGGATTTAGTCACATAGTCTTCCAAGTTAAATCGTAACATTTATCTCCAAACAACATCAGTTGCTCCTAAAGTCTCACATTGAAAAGTAATTATCCTAATCACATATCCTCCAAAATCAACTTACTCTTAATTCATAAAATCATATAACTAAAAATAATCAGTCAAACTAACCAGGTACTTCACGTAGTCCAGTGGTAGGCGATAAATACCAGTCGCACTTTGGTTGTGGGTTCGAATCCCGTAGCATTGTCCGACACGACGAGTTGTCACACGGTCTGCGTGTTGTCCTTTTTCCAAAACTATATAATTCTAAAATCATTTCCCAAAAAGGGATAAAATCATCAAAAATAACCATAACATAATTTAACCTCAATTTTATCTCATGCCTTTCACTTCAATCATAACATATGGTAACCCATAATTACCTCAAAAGTAAGGATCATATAAACCCAAATGGTTCTTTATAACTATGTCCACAAAATAAAAGATAACTATTACTTGAATAAAATTTGCCTATATTAAACATAAGGGTTACACATAATATAAAAAGTCTTCTAATGTAACCCCATCATCAAAAGAGACTTAATACTCTTAAGAATTTCACCCTAACTCTTGAAGCCCTTATATGTTGACATCTTACTCATTCAACATTCTTCATGATCCATTATCCATTCCTTTCCAACTTATTCCGAAATACCTCTTTCCTACAACAAAATCATGAATCATATACTAAGATTCCAAAATAAGAAAACAATAGTCATGAAATAGTACATACCTTTGATTGGTCATTGTCAGTTTCTTCATCCTCAATCGGAATGGCATTAGGTATTGGTAAACGAATATTGGTACTCTCTTGGTGACCCCATTCACGAAACTTCTTCATAGGACATGTGTTTGCATAATGACCATGCACACCACATTTAAAACATTCAATTGATCCCTCAGAAAGAACTTCTTTCCCTTTCCTTTAGTCAACTGGATGCTTCCTTTTTCTATGGAAGGTTCTTGCTTTATGACCTTCATTTCCACATCTATAGCATATTTTTGTCCCTTTGAAAAATTTTCCAAGGTGTTTCTTTCCACATCTTTGACACATAGGTTTTTGAACACACTTACCTTTATGATTATTACCTGTACTTCCGTAGGGATTTGTTTCTTGCATATATGATGCCTTAGAGAAATCTCCAAGGTTTAGGTGGTCAATCATGACTCCAAATAGTTGGTTGAGGATAATGAAAAGTGTTCTCATTGAATCTCCCATATCATTCAGTTGCTTGCTCAAAAAACTGTCACAGTTTCCTTCACATCCACTGTTACTTTGGTGCCTGCTAGATCCAGCCATTTACTAAAACCAAAAAGGTCAGTGTGATTATATCAACAAAACCATCATGTACTAATTAGTAAGATAGACAATAAGATATACTTACTCATTCACTTTATCTAAAACTAAGACTCTTTCTGAAATCCTAACCATTATGGTAATTGTCAATTATGCTTAAAGAATACCCTAACCTCTAAAGTTATCTAAACCGACCTTTGATACCAACTATAAGGCCCCAGCCTTAAACCTTACTTAAAATTGAGTTATTACAAGATTAGACATTGAGGATCTTTTCAGGTTTATAGTTTTAGAGAATTAGATCATGAAACTTCCATTACATTCCACATTTAAACAAGGTGGTTACATAAAAGACAATATTCATTCTTCCCATCAATGGAAACCTATTTAAAATAAAACACGGATTCTTTCTTGACACATCCTTGACACTATCGTCACATCATGTAACTTTCCCTTGACCTGTGAAAAGCATTTCAAAAACTTGGGATGAGCATAAAAAGCTCAGTAAGGGTTATAAAAATATGGAAAGGAAACATGAGTTCATATATACATAAGAATGAAATCATACTTTACCCATAAAACATAGGCATATCAAATCATGAATAAATCATAGAAAACATAAGACATAATGGTAACTTGAGGCATTCATAACATTATTGCGTAGGGAGTAACCCTCTTGGTTACGTTTGGAATACCCATCACAGTATATTCCCTAAATCTCTTCGGAGAAACCTTAACGTTTCACTCCTTCGCGTTACCCAATGCATTGGAGAGCTATATCGGGCTCACCCGCCCTTAGTTTATTACGGAACCACCCATTCTTCATAACAATGCCCAAGAAACATAAAATAATCGTATCACATAAACATGAATAAATGAAACATAACATTTCCAGATTTCAATCACAATATAACATTTTAGGATATCGAAATAATGAATCCATTCAAAAAGAAACCATTTCCAAACCCATTTAAAACATTTAATAAAGATATTTTTGAATCAAAGTGTCCCATACAACCTTGAAGATTTTAAAATTTTAAACCATTAATATCCATATAAATAAATCCTTAAAACCATTTTGAAAACATGGATATTAATAAGAACAAATAATTAAAACATTTAAAACGATATTTTGGTTAAAGGGGTTTTACCAAAATTAGAGACACTTGAATACAATAATTGAGGAATAACATTTAGTCATAACTCTATAATATCATGAGCATAAAAGGATTCGTGATATAATACTCCAAAGGATAGTATATACACCATATAAGAGTGAATTGGTTCATAACAACAATGAACCCTCAATAGAAATGTCAAATGTGATGAAATCCCTTATAAAGAAGGTATCCTTAAATTAAGGACAAATAAATCTAAAAAATATGTGTGACAAATATATATACACCCAATATAAGTGGATATTAAGTGTAAAACAATAAAATTTCATTCACGCATATTCAATGGATGACATGTTCAATGACTACAAGTTGAACCCAAAGAAATCGAAATTGGGTTAAAAAGTTCCCTTGACAGCCTAACGACATCACATCAAAATGAGTTGATGAGAGATAAAAAGTGTATCTCATCACTTGGACATAAAATTTACATCAATAAGGATGTATGAGAACATATCCCAACATAAAAATATGTAAATTAAAAGACCCAATAAAAGAAGTCTTTTAAAGTAGCGGAGGGTGAAAGGTTCCCGTACCGACTTGGGTATCTTTCAAAACATACACCCCATGAAAGAAAGACAATAGGTCATTGATGTAAATACTAATAAATGAAATTATATTACACAAAGAGTATAATAATGGTCAGTACATACACCACTCAATGGAATTTGTGGTAAATGTAGCATAAATCTCACGGGAATAAAAGTGAGATGAAAAATCCCTTACGAAAACTCGGCAGCCTAACGACACCACATAAAACTTCCGAATATGGATTGATGAGATCAAATAGAGTATCCCATCATATTAAAATAGAATTTACAGCAAGTGGAATATAAAAGAAAATCCCCCAACATTGCAAGGAGGAGTTTAAATGAAGTGAAAAAAAGGAGAGTACTTAAAAAGAAAGAGAGAGGTTAGATCTCTTACGAAAGTTCGGCAGCCTAACGGCGCCACTCAAAACATTCAAAATGGATTGATGAGAGAGAATAGGGTCTCTCATCACATGAACATAAAAATTATAGTAAATGTAATATAAAATAAAATCCCAATCATAAGAAAGATGAGCTTAAAATAAATGACATAAAAGAGTGTACTTAAAAAGAAAGAGAGTTGTAGGATCCCTTACCTCGGGTCCGACTTGACTCGATCGTTCTTTAATCTCCTGAATAATAAACTTGAGTTAATTTCTAATCCCTTAAGAACCTTTTTCAAGTTCATTATTACTTTTATACCACTTATTACCATGTCATATACATTATGTAATCATTTAAGTTAATAATATTTGTTTTGCCGATATTTGGTTCTTAAGTCGAAAGTGGACTTCTTACAATAACATGTTGTTCGTGTGGCCAAATGTTTATTATATAAAGAATTGTATTCATTACGTAGATATCATATATTTCATATATATCCAGTACATGCATGCATTTATAACATTACATAATCATTTAGAGGTAAGAAATGAAATGCACCGTTCATGGAGACGGTAAGCCGTACGTACGCATGAACGCTACTTTCATTTCTATTTCGTATTTTATAGAATGGAATAATAATGATATAAAGGTATATTATAATTCCAGTATAATATCATATATAATATCATATTTCCATCCTTTATACATCCCACATATGGTATTTAACGAATCAAATCACTTTGAGGGGGCAGTAGTCCGCACTTCCTTAAATGAAGATATCGCGTATACCCATAATGGAATCCATAAAGGTAAGACAAAAATGAAAAATACAGAAGAATAAATAAAACATAAACATATTATATATCATATATAAAAATAGTGACATCATAATGGCCACCTTTTAAGTTGTTAAATGAATATTGAACAATCATCGTTTCGGGAGGCAGAATTTCACCTTCCACGGAAACCGTATGTTCTTTAACCATTTGATGTAGTTGTGTGAGAGTGTAGCTCGAATAAATCTTATAAAAACATCCTAGTATATTGAAGATACTGGTGTTGTTACAAAAGAAGTAAAATAAAAAGAGTTTAGGGGGTTGGAGAAGCAAAATAAAACAAATGAACATGAGAGAATAAATTACCTTTAAAAGTGTAACTCCTTTTGATTTGAGCCAAAAGGCTTCTCTTGAAAAGAATTATGTCCAAAGGGAATCCTCTAGGATGAGGAGAGGGATGTGGAGAGAGTAAATGGGAAGGGGTGTCCGATCCAAAGGATTGAGGAGTGTGTTAAATGAGGTAGAGGTGGGGGGCTTTTATAAGAGGAGAGGAGGGGAACTTTTGGAAAGTAAAGAAATATTACTTTATTTGAAAATGTTTTTCGGTTTCAAAAGGTCCCACATTGATATAATTCGTGGATAAGGTGATAAGTCTTCGAAATAAACTCATCCAATAAGTTTTTGACATGTGTAGTTCATAGATTTTACATTAACTTTCCATTTTATTTAAATCGTCAAATAATGATGTCATCGCTGCATCATTATTATGTCATACATAATATAATTTATTTAATGTATAAAAATTATAAAAAAACTACTATGATGTAGGAAATCTTTTTATCTTTCCAATTAATATTTATAATAAAAAAGATGACTTGTATAAACCCACTTAAAAATTGTTTTAGTAAAACATATCATGTTTGTGTCAATTTTACTTTTACATTAAATAAAATGTTATTTATGTCATTTCCCAACCAAAGTGGATCCATGGGGTCCCCAAGTTGACCCATGGCTTTTCTGGGTCGGCCATGATACAACCAATGAGGGTAAGACGTGTTTCAAGCTCATCTCATTTTATTAAAGCATTATTTTTACATTAAACTACACTAATTACCACTAATCGCGATTAAAAACTTAATAAGTTACTATTCACCAAAAAATTATTTTAATCTCATTGAACCAAATTTTACTTCTTAATGACAACCATTTATGTTGGATTTTTGAAAATCAAAACACTATGATGGCAAAATTTCATTTAAACGGAAAATCAGTTTTTATAAGTACCACTTAGTGGTTTCACTATTCATCAAAAATTGAATTTTTTCAGAAAAATCACAAAAATTCACCCTAAGCTATATTTGATATTCTGAATTCAAAAATGAAGTCCGTTTTACAAAATTCAAAACATATAAGTCACATTAATTAATTTAATAATTAATTCCCGTTGTCATGACAAATAGCGTGTTTTATGAAACAATAAGTATCAAAAGATTGACACTAGTTTAAGTCTGATTTCAAAGTGAAATTGATTCCAACGACCACTATTGGATTTAATGGTAAAAATATTTTCTAATTCCACTTTAAAACCAATTCAAAATATAATCTAATCATATAAATAAATTAGATTAAAAAGTGGTTTTGAATTAAAATACAACATTTTACACTATTCATTAAAAAAATGAACTTTATCGGAAAGATACCAAAAATTTACACAAAGTAAATTTTGATGTCCCGATTCTTAATAAGATATTTATTTGGTCCAAAAGAATGTTTAAGAGTGAACAAAACTATATTTAATGACGGTTCTCCATCAAAAGGTGATAAGTGAACCTTTAGTGAAAACTAGGGCATATACGCCTAAAATTGAATTCTTTCCGTATTTTATGCCTTTATCTTTTATTGTATAAATGTAAAAATATTTAAGAACATATATAATCATATTTTAGTTATTTGTATCCATTCTCGCCATTACAACGGCTACATGTTAACTACCATTTAAAATAATATTATTTTATTATTAGAGTGCAACGTAAGATTCCCAAGAAACTCGTTGTTGCGTGTTGGGTACGCCATCGAGCATAGCGTCCCCTTTAAAGTCATATTAATATTTTATTCACAAATATGGATAAATATGAGAATTTCATATTCCTTATTTACCTGGGGTGTTACACTTTTACTCATGTTTCCCTTAAATTATGGGTTTATGTCATGTGGCCTTTAAGGATGTGACATGTTGCTTTCTAGAAAGTGGATTTACCTTTTTAGATCAATATTAATATAATTATAATAATATTATCAATGATATGAGAAAATCCGGAAAAAAACATTAATCACCCTGAAAGGTCACTATATAATATTAAAATGTTTTCAACATCACACCAAAAAACATGAATAAAATTTAGAAACTATCATGAATGGTTATCATCACTTTGACCATAAAATTTCCAAAAATATCACCTTTTTGAATGAATCACTTTTTAATCATAAATATTATCTATACTACACAATATAATAGAAAATATTTATATAAAATCAAATAATATACTAACCCAAAGGGTTATTTAATCATTAATGGTGTATTAATAATAAAATCCAGTAAAAGTTTCAAATAACTGAAAATTAATATCACTTAAAACAAAAAAAGGTTTATCTATTCCTTTAAATGAACGATAAAAATTATAATTATCAACCCAAGACACATTAGGATTATGATAAATCATTATATAATTTCATAGGATTACATAAGATCTATTACCACTCATTGTAATGGTTTATAATAATATTTGAAATAAACCATGTATATCCCCTTGGGGTGTTGAACCAATTATATAGAAATGGAACACCAACCATGAAATAGAAATAGGAATAACATGTAATCAAAAAACTATTTTCTAGGGTATTATCCCTAGATGAAATTGTTCCAAAACCATGTATACTTCTTGTATCCAAATAGAGATGTATTTTCGGGAAAGCCACATATTTTCTACCATTAGAAAACTTGAGAATGTTTTATTGTACATAGACCTATCCTCAAATACATTCATAAGGGTTTTGTTCCCTAATCTATGTGTTACATAAATCTAGTTCCCATGAGTTATACTAAACATCCTCTGATAATTATTATAAAGATATCGATAGTAGTATCCTAGAGTTGACGGTAATATATTAAATTGGAATTAGATATGAGGAATAAAATCCTAAATTACCTAATAGTATATTTTTCTTGGTAAACTATATATATACATTAATCTAAAATTACAATTGAAACAATAAAATAAAACATTGTACTTTTTTAGAACATTATTATTCCCATTAGCATATACATGCATATCAATCAAAATACACTTTCTAGAATCATGGTGAAAGAAGACATAAGAATGGTGTGAGCTTAGAAGCATAGTAAGGGTTTGCATATAATTGAATCAACCTTAAAAATTATGGAATAATAAAAATTAAAAATTAAATAACTAAAAACACATGCTATTTAATCAATAATAAAGAATGTAGAATAATATGCATGGAATAAATAAATAAAAATTGATTCTATATAAATAATAAGATGAGATTGATACTTATTCATTAATACTATGATTATACATGTAATCACATGGACATCAACAACTAATCTCAAAATTAGGGAATGAATAATTCAAGACATCATAAAATTTCCTTGAATGCCTTCTTCCATGAAATATTACATAAATAAGAAAGGCCTCAGTAAATTAATTAAAATTTTTTGTCTCACGAGACCTATTGATGCATCTACAAGATATGACAAGCATTGACCATAAGTTACTATGTCTAATATATTCATAATATGAAATCAGTGAAACATAATAAATGTAAAAAAATTGAATTGGAAAACTAGAATTTGAAATGATAATATTATCCTTAATAAATAAATATATCATAATCATAAGACATATAATGTAATATGGGGAATGTTATTGAAAACATAAAACCCCATTAGATCATAATATTTAGTATAAAATAATAACATAGATGAAAATACATTATAAATATAACTAGAATATTTCTTGAGGAAAATACCATTTTCAAATTGAGAACACATATAAATTTTTAAAAATTTAAAAAGTATTTGGTAAAACATTTTATTTTAAAAAAATAATTAAAACATATAAATTACACTTCAAATCATTGTGTGATAATGAGGGTGGGAAATTCTGTTCATGTCGGGTTGGAAAAAATATATATTCTTTTCACATTTTCATTACTATGTCAAAAAGTACATTATTTAGGTAATGGTGAGAAGATTCATTTGAAACGTGTTTATATAAATGAATTAATTGGTAAAATTTAAGTTAAATATTATTTTATAATATTTAATATTTTTTGAATTTTTTAAATGAAAATATAAACAAGATAGAAAACACATTCCTATGAGAATATAAAATAAATCCAATTTTTCTTAAAAATCTACTTTTTGTTATATTGAGTAATCAATAGAGGACAATAAAAAAGAAAATCAAAATTATCATAATTAACCATAGGAGAATAAAATATATTAAATTAAATATATAAATATCATATAATTCCCCCAATGCAGAGTCAAACATAAAAAATCCCGAATAATGATGAGATTGTGAAATAAACCATTACCAAAATGGTAAATATTAAACCACTAAACCCATGAAAAGAAAATAATGAGTTGAAACAAAAATATAATTATTATAAATAGATTCCTGATATTTTATATAAATTTTTAGTAAATACACCACACAAAATTAACAAGTTATTAATGTGGAATATATCTCACATAAGTATATGCGAGATGTGAAACCCATAAAATGATCATAATATTGAATTTGGAATTTTTCAATTGATTTATCAAAAGTAAAAAATTAAAATCCATAAAAATTAAAATTTTAAATACAGCATAAATAAAAAAAATTGGATTTGACACATAATCATGAGATAATATAATCAGCAAGGAAGTTTTTTAACTTTAAGAAAAGAGATTTTGTAATGAAACCCCATACAACATGGTAACATTCATGTCAAATACCATTGGATGAAATAATGTGAATTGAAACATAAAAGTCCAAAAAATTTAAGGGGTTCATGATATAACATGTATACATGAATTATACACACCATATAAAACAAATGAGTTGCATAATATTAAAATATGCCTCAATGATGGATAATTGGGATGGGATCAATTACCTGATGTCCAACACATCACATATATTTGTTATCATCCAAAATAATAAAATTATTTTAATTATTTACATTATTAAAAAACATTTTCATGTTTATTATTTATTATATTTTATTTATTTTCATGTTATATATAATTACATAATAAATTAATTTAACATCGTAAGTTTCAATGATATTTGATTTATATGTGAAAAATGTATTCTATAGGTAGAATATAGTAAAAGAGGACATTATTTCATCATGTACAAAATAATTATCCTGAAATAATTATCATTTTTATTTATCACGTATAATTTTAAAACCAAATATGAAACTTGTTTTTGAAAAATGAACTATGATACAATCGTAGAGACAATAAGTTATACATACAAAAGTGTACCATTTAAATTTTTTAATAATCCCAATGGAAAGAAAACATGTATTATTTTATGTATATAAGATAATAATTAATTAATAAATTAAATATTATAACATTAAATTAACTTACATATATCATCTATGTGATATTTTTATGGGAAAAAAATCATTTCAATTTGTGGAGCTTATAGTCCAAACACACACTCAAATGGCGTTATCATTTTCATGTAGATAGAAAGGTAAAAAATTATATGATATATTAAATTTTCATAATGATTAAAAATTCATTAATACGACATTTTTACATTAAATAAATCATTATTACTAGTCAATAGAGGAATTAAGGGGAAAATAATTACATTGATTCTAAAGGTGTTTGTCCTATGTAAACTTGAATGATAGTTTAATTTCACATTTGATTGAAGATTTCCAGGATATGGGTTATTCCATTTAGATAAAAATATATATTTATATGTATGGTACTAGAATTATTATTTAACCATGTTTTAAGATGATTTTTTGGAGGTAAGAGAAGAAATAAAATGAGAACACATGGTTATTATATTTTCATCCTCTCTAAATAATATTTTTCTCTTTATGGATAAAGACTTCATATTAAGGAGACCTTTCATAATTGGGGGAGATGACGCACATGGATATTTTAATAATAATTAAATATTTCAAAAAATTAGTCAAGCAAAATGGTTCCAAAATGGAACATTATAAAAACATAGATAACATAGGGTTGAAATATGGACATAAAATATAAATTAAACAAGTTGGTAGGTTATTTAACCCTAATCCCTTTAGTTTGATCCTTGATAAACCTATTTTATACATAACCACGGTAATATATTTTTACTCTGTTTGTTATACATTATGAAAAAATTAAGTTAAAATTATTACCTAATGTTAATAATTTTGATTAAAAATACGGTATCCATTTTATCAAATCCAAATCAAATATTTTTATGAATTTAATTTAATGTTACACACATAAAATATGATAAAAATAGTTTTTCATCAAACTTTTATTATTTTTATAAAAAAATATATTCTTAATTCAAGTATAAAATTTATTCCAAATAGAATGATTAGATTATAAAAAATAAATTTAAATTATATTTCAATAATACCAAATTAGTAAAAAATGAATCTTTGTAAATTATTCATATGAAAAGACAATTTTTAATAAAAAAGTTATTTTTAATTATTCATTTGAAAACCAAAATATTTAGAAAAATCCAAAAAAAATCAACCTAAGAAAATTTTGAAATTATTATTTAAGAAATAATTTTTATTTTGGGAGGGTTTGATTGTGTATCTAGTCTCTTGGGATATTATACATTGTACACATCACAACACGGTGATACATTGGTGTTGAGAGATAAAAATGACATACTACTATACCTGTAGAATTATAGTAATATAAAGTAATAAAAAAATGTTTGATTCACATTTAGGTGAATGTTTAATGAAAAAATTTATTACCTCAAGTATGGTATTTGGTTGGGTGGAACGACTAGTCTCAAAGTTATTGGGATCATTTCGTTCATGTTCAGATCTTTTCTTTCTATTTAGATTGCTTTGATTCTTTCTTATACATTAGTCTACGACACCAGAATACAAAATAATATATTGTAGTGAGTCTATTTGTACCTGCATTAATCTCAGAATTTTATATATATCTTCAATTGTTTTTTTCCTCTCGAAATATTTTAGATGAGATATACCAAAACCTAATCTTCTGACGTAGACATAATGTTCAGACTACTTCATAGATACTGAAATTATCTTTCTTCTAATACGGTCATTGCCAAATATTGTGTATAATCCATATAAAAAATATGAACATATTTATTTTAATTTAATATTGTTATAAATCATGACTAATTAAAATTATTTCATACTTACACATGCTTCCCATACTGCTTCTACTTTTATGTCAACTAATATACCCTTTTTATTTACATGAGCCTCCTGAAGTAGCACATGATGTGGGATAGAAGTGGTGTCAGATTTTATTTATGAATATTCATATAAACAAATGAACATATGATGTTTCTAATAACTTAATGAAAATTGAGTTCCAAGTTTTAAATGCATACAAATAACTTCTCTAATGAAGTGTACTCCATCTTTACTTTGTGATAGGGGTATATTGGAATTGATAAATGTTAATTAATTTAAGTACACTTTTGTTTTTTCAGAAATTTTTAATATTGAATTAATATAGATAAAATAAATAATGTTAAATAATATATTATTGACCATAATCCACCTAAAATGATTTCTCTCTCTGACAATTGTAGAAAACAGTCCATATTTCTCGCTTTATAATGTGATCATAACTATGTGGTGGGTGGGGCTTTAGTTTCCCCTCATGATCTATAAAATATAACTTCATCAGATGTGACCAGTAGCCTCTATGGGATTTTCTAGTGTTTATGAAGATAAATTTAGTATGATAATATTTTTAAAAAATTTGTACGTAATGAATAATAAAAAAATAAATGTTTCATTATATAATTTTTTATTAAAATATAGAAATTATATTCCAACCTTATCTTTATATATTTAAAAATTATTTCCTTCATTATATATTGGATGTGGTTCCATGATTCTATATCAATTGGCACATTCATCCTCATTGCTACCCTAAGAAAACTAATGAACGTTGACTTGTTGGGGTCAACATATTGGAAACGTTTATTCCAAACAACCTCAAATTTTACAACCTAACTTTTTGAATTGATAATTTTATTCAACACTCTGATGCAACATCATTCAATTTTTTTCATTTTTTAATAAACATTATATTGGTCACCTAATAATTCTACAGTGTCCTAATCTATAGATTATTTTTTATTGGGATTGGCAGCATCATCACGTTTAGAATAAATTGTCTGTATGAGTAGTGAAACAATTAATTTTTATTCAAAAACAATAAGGTAATACAATTCATGAATTAAATTCCATAATTGATTCTATCTTGAAGGAAAAATGATATTTTCTTTAATAGATATATAATAATTAAATACTAAAATACAACTAACCATCCCTACACTTATTTAGTCCTTTCTTAGATTCTTGATTTCCTTCCATCTCTTGATAATGGTAGTACAACTAGTTTGAATGAGGGAGTCTAATCCATCATCAAGAGATGTAAGGCAATCACGTTTATAAGTATTAATGAGTCCTAGGAACCTAAAATAAGGGAGTCACTCATTAATCCTCTCAAATTAATTAGGAATTATAATTCCTCAACTAGAATAGTTTAAATGAAATGTATCTCACCCCACCTACATTGGACATCACTTCTATCTACTCAAAGATTACTCACCATAAAAATTTTGATATTTTTTAATACCCCATAAGATCCCCCTAACAACATACATCCATTTAAAGGGTTATTTTTCAACTTATGCATGGATGTGATGTAGAATTCTTTTACTTTTATAAATGAAATGAATTTATTAATTGAAATTATAAATTTATTATAATGATATATTACCATAAAATCAGGGAAGAACCATATATACATCCCATCATTAAAAAATACATCACATTTCTTGATGTGGATTTACAATTACCTCATGGAATTTCTTACATTACCACTGATAATGATATGATCAGTTGTAAAATAAAATATTGGAGATAGGTATCCCCACAACTAAATAATATTATATGATGAATCATTAATCATAATCCATGACTAGTCTCACCAAATATGATAGGAGATATCATACTTCTTTTATCATATTTATCAATTGAGGTAATATTGTATTTGTTCTTTGATCAATTATTTTCACATAGACCATGGATAGAGTAATATTTTTTGATATCATTATTTGTATGATTAAATATATTTAAAACCTAAAATTCTATATATGTCATACATTATGAAATATAATTTCCATACTCTATAGCTGAATAAATAAATTCTTCATATAAAAATATATGATACTAACATAATAAAATTTGACATTTATTTATTCAAAATAATATTATATTAATACATTGTGTCCTTGAATAACAATTCTATTATACAAATTATGAGTTTTAGGTTATCAGCAAATGATTACTGAATGAATGATAGCACCTTAACCTATTGATAAACATTGACCAATGAAGAATAGAGGTTTGGTAGTGGAATAAAACAAAGGTTCAATTACTATAAGGGGATCTTATATCTATTTGTGAATTTTTGAAATTGATAAAAAAATTACACGATGTATAAGACATAAATATCAAAACCATAAAAATTATATTTTAATCAATTTTGGATCTGTTAATGGTTTTCACCATCTTAGATGGATTTTCAAATTATTTTTTATATTATTAATTAGTTATCTCTCTGTTTTGATCAGTGACCCTAATAATAAATCACATATCATAGTTTTCACGATAAACTATCAAACCATATATAGCTCACATACATTTGGGAAATACACTCTTCATATGTAGTTTTGTATTTCTAATTCCATTTATCCAATGATTTTAAAACTCTATCCAGTATAAGGAATTTTTAAAAAATTTGTTGAGATTAATTTTTTCACCAATGAAATTATCCATAACACTAGGCAACCCATATTTAATGGTTAATAGTAATCATTAATTAAAAAAAACCCTCCCCAAATTCACCACTAAAATAATTTTGGGCATGTGACTAATTAATATAATATTTTTTGAATTCAATATTAAATTATTCATCAATATAATAAATCTAAATATTCCATTTCATTGTATAACAATTTACATGAATAACAAAAGTCCAAAAAAACTTGATTAAATGATTTTGACACTTATATTGGTCCCAATATGTCCATCACCAAATATTGAGGGCCACAACTGGGTATCCCCCCTTATCCTTTAGAACCCCAATAATTAAGACTTTAGAATCTATAATTTAGTATATAAGATGAATTATATTTGATAAAATACCAAGATTTTGGATCCCTATATTATCCAAATGAATTGAAAATCGAGAGGGGGTGAGAGGACTACTAGTTAATGTCAAGAGTATGGTTAACAATCCATATGTGTCTCTAGGTACAAAATGGTTAAACACTCAATGAAATATGAAAGGAGTGGAAGAAATAGAACCACAATTGTTTTATTTCAGTAAGGAAGAGAAAATATATATGGTTTATCATGTTTAATAACAACACAAAAATGAATAACATGAAACCCAAAACATCAAAAAACAATAGAGGAAGTGTTGAAAATAACATATATTGGGTTATATCCTTGATTAATTTGATGTAACGTAATAGAGTTTCATGAGAAGAAGAGGAGTTTCATGAGAGCATGAGAATAACGAGCGACTGAGTCGTGGTCATCATTTTTTAAATAGACCGGGAACACTTTTAATAGAACTCATAGAAAAGCACTGATAAAGATCCATTTCATCAGTATTAAATCTATATGTGATGATGAAAAAAGTACTTATTAGCACAAAAAAACACTAATAAAAGACATATTTATTAGTGCTAGCATTTTATCACTGATAAATATATATTTTAAGAATGATTTTTTAACACTGATAAAGATTGATCTTTTTCAGAACTAAAAAATCACGGATAAATGTTTTATGATGATATTAATTTTAGAAAATATTAATATTCATTTAGAATTATAGAAATTATTTTTTTATAATTTCATAATAATTTAAATACATATAATTATTTTTTAGTAGTATATAAATGCATACTTAAAAAGTATTATTTATTTATTTATAAAAATTATAATTATAGTAAATACACATTTATGGATATATTTGGGAATAAATATTTATTAATAAATATATATTTAAAAATATATTTGAAACTTTATTAATAGATATATAATATTAAATATACGCATTTTAAAAATGATTGAAAATGAATAATTCCGAATTTGTATAGTTTAATTATATTCAAATAACGGATAATTTTTTAAAGATAAGTTATTATATATATATATATATATGTGTTGAAGTGGATGGATACATATTGAAAATACTAAAACAAAGTAAATATATATATATATATAATATAAAATGATCAAATTAAAAAAAATAATACTAATAAACAATAGAAATGAAATTGTAGTATTGAAGACAAATAAACAAAATTGATAGATTAAATGAATAATATATATTAAACATATCATGTTATAATGAAATTTTAAAATATACAAAAATTTGAATAAATTACATAAATATTTGGTGTATGTGTTTCTATATGTTGCGTAAATATATTTGGGTGTGTGTTTATATACAAATAAAATAACATATATATATGTTAAATAAATTTATCATACTATTTTCTATATAGGTTAAATTGAAAAACCATAGAAACATTATAAATAAATAAGACATTAGTATATTTTAATTAATATTTTATATATATTATACTTATTAATTTTATATGTCTATATTAAATATATACTATTTTTAAAATTTATAATTAGTATATATATATATATATATATTTAATTTATTAATTTTTATTAATAATTTCATAATTAATTAAATGTTTGATATTCTTCTAAATTTATTCATTTTATTTTTTTTAATTTTTCATTTTATTCTAAACCTTATCAGTGAAATGAAATAAATGATAAAGGGAAAATTTTATGCTAAAACACTGTGATAAAGGGAAACATTTGTTAGTGCTAAAATTAATGTTCGAATTAAAGATTCAATTATCAGCGCTAAAAAATGCAATGATAAAGGTTAGAATTTATCGGTGCTTATTTCAGCACAGATAAAGATGGACTTTATCAGCAAATTTTTCTAGAACTAATAAATGCCAACATTGTTAAAGGAACATTTTGTAGTTTTCTATCAATTGTATGAAAGATGAGTGAGAAGGATTCTTTTGGGAGATCCATGAGATTTCATAATTTTGATTGGTTGCAAATGAAGAGGGGAAGTGAGTCTGCTCTAACCAGTGTAATAGAAGTGAACATAAGTGAATTCAGTACATTGATATATTGTCTTTGTATGTTCCAAGGTCATATCCCAATCCGGGTCCACTATGTGAAACTTCTTTGTCTCATGAATTCCTTCATTTCTTCACATTCAATTTTATGGAAAAAAGGGCGAAGTGAGATGTGTTTAATGACAAGAAAATATCACAAGCATTACTTTTTTTTAATCTGTTACACATTGCTTCATCCCACTCTGAGGGTAATTTACCTAGTTGGGAAAAGAATAAATTTTTATCTGGATACTATTCCAATACACTAATCCTTTGGTTTTCTGGTTTGTGCCACTATTTCTAAGGTGACATGATTATTTTTTTAAAAAATTGAAATAAAAGAGCTTATCTTTATTGGGTCATATCAATGGACATTTGAATATCTCTTTAGTACAATAAATGTAACATCCTAGATAACTAAAGAGAAAATATATTTCATGTTTATTAATATATTTATTTTCATTATTAAAATATTAATTAGTATTGATAAATTAAAAGAAAAGTAATGTTTATTAATAATTTAATTACAATATTTATCTTAAAAAATTATTTAAAATTGTTTAATTTGAAATTTGTAAAAATAAATATAATTTTAAGAATTTTCTTATTAATATTTCATCTGTGTTAAATTTTTTGATTTTCCCGAAAATATTTATTTTTTATTGTATAATACAAAATATTGACTTATGTAAAAACACAATTTATTTTTAATAAATTAAGAAATTTAAACGCGGAATTTTGTTTTTATTATGATTTAAAGATACATAAGTATTATTTTATATATTTAATACAATTAATTACTTTATAATAAACATTATATTTGAATTTAGTATAACTTTTTTGTGTTTCTAAAAACGGGTTTTTTCTCAAAACTATTTTAAAGTGCATAGTGTTTATCCATGTTAAATGATTAAAATAATCCATAATGATGGATTTTTTAAATTAGATATATATAATATATATAATTAAATAATAATTTATATTCCAGAAAGGAAAAATATTAGACATTCAGTGAAAATAAAATAATCTTTTCCATAAGAAATGCTATTAATGAAAAGTCACATTTTCATCGTGTCTGTGGGATTTGTTTTAAATTAAATTTTGAAAAATAAGTGAAATGAATTTGGTAAAATGGATTCCATATATAGAATCATAATAATTTATATTATTTAATTAGGTAAACTAAATTTTTGAAAAAACCTAACAGTGAAATTAGAAAAAATTATTTACTGCAATTGTTTCGGATGCTTTCGTCGTGGTTCATATCCGTATGTTGGAGGATGAATGATTTGTTGCCCCGCATTCCTACAATCCAAAGGCAGGTGTTATCCATCGTTTATTCATGGATGTCTTCTTCTTGATCAAAAGTGGATGATGGGATGTCTGTTCCTCCTTCTGTGGATTCTTCCTTGAAAGGCATCACCTAGTCTGGGTCCCCATAATAGATTTGAGTCGTGGTTCGTCAATCTCATTCACGGTGCCATGTTTTTTTGGATGTTGATTAATTACACTACTTCAGTTAGGAAATTACAAGGTGTCTCGACATGGAAGCATCCTTCAGTCAGAGTAGATGAAAACATCAGGCATGTCGGGCCATCTCATGATGCTTGGACATTGAGAAACTTGTATTCTTCCTCATAAGAGGGCATCTCAAGGGCATAGAACCCAAGGAAACCCACTTCTATCATGGGGTATCATATGTCAGAGGCATGTATCTGATGTTTTTATTAGCCTCGCATGTTTAACATGGGGTATTCGAAGAGTTCAACACTTACAGAGATGGTTACACCAAATGCATGTCTTCCACAGTTTTCCTCAGGCTTCTAATGTTCAAAATGAGGTTTCCATGAGTTTAGCATCATGTGGACAAAGAATGAGAGTGATCGGAACATCCCATAGAGGTAGATCAGATTGGTACATCTCTAGGAGGGAACTACTGCTAGGTTTACCAGATGGATCGACAAGAACCCCTGATGAAGATGGAATCAAGGTGGTGTGTCCCAAAAAGTGATGATATCACCCCGTGGAGGATGATATGGACACCAATGAGGGAAAAACAGAAAGGGTTCACCCCAGAATGGGGAACATCGGATGGATAGATCATAATTACGAATGAAAATAGACCTAGGATGGTGTGTCACATAAATTGAATATATTACACCGTGAAGTCTGATCTGGACACCATTATGGGTGGATCAGCAAGAGTGCACCATAGAAAGAGGACACCGTGGTTTACTATTGGTTGAGATTGATCCTAATGGAGGTTTCCTCTGAACCATGTGTAGGAAACCATCTTTACAACCCACTTAGTTGGAAAGGGTGATGAATCAGGTTGTACAAAAAGGAAAAAAAACATGATTTAATACACGGGCTTATGCATGGATAGAGACCCATCACAAAAAGATACTCCTGGTTGGATGGTTATGGATTTTGTGGGGATTATTCATGGTCATCTACCCTGGTGCCGAAAAGAAGGACGGTGGGATGGATAAAATGATCTCACCTGGATGTTCCTACCCATGTATGAATCAAGATGGATGTCAGATGGTTTAGTGGAGTGTATGGGAGGAATGGGATGGAACCAACGTGAAGATGATGATGGTGTTGGGCTTGAACATCATAGAGGATTACTACATATTCCCATGGTAGGGAATCAATGTCTGCATAGTTCAAGAGGTGGGACAATGGGACACCATAGCTGGAGACCCTTGAGTATGTATGCATGGATCAGACCTAGAGAAAGTAGAACTTCTATTTTGGGGGCTGACATTCCCGAAACAAAAAGGCTCAAGGTAGAGACAAGGATGGTACATGAACGTTGGGATTGAACCTTGGGGAGGCTGCCTTTGTATCCCTATGGAAGGGAATCAATGTCCACATAGTTCAAGATGGGGGAATATAATTAGGGTGTACACACAACGACCTGACAATATACTGGGGATTACGTATGGTTAGAAGCCCAAGTGGGTCTGATGCAAGGGGGTGGACCAGAGATGTGGGTCCCAACAAAGGGGACCACAATGGCTTACCGTCGATCGCAGACTACAGTGGATTACCACTAGATGGGGAAATATTGGTATATTGTGGTTTGAGGATGAAAACGCCTTAATTCTGACAAGGGTTCCCACTGTATACCATTGTATGGGGATCACAATCGATTACCATTGATTGAGGTTCAAACGACTTACCTCTAGACGGGGATCACAAAAGCCTACCGCTACACGGGGTTGAACCTCAGGGAGGGTTCCTATGTACCCTGCATAGGATATAGGGATCAAATCTGATGATGTTCTAATGGGTACTATTTAACGTCTTGCAAGTTGAAAAGGGAGATATAGGTTAACATCATGTGGGAAAAGGTGAAATGACGTGAAGGGGACGGGACAAGTAGGTGTTGGTCATGAATTTCAAAGAGGATTCCTACATACCATGCCTATGTAAGGATCAAAGTCATCGATGTTCATAATGGTGGATACAGTTTAATGACATGTGGGATGAAGGTAAACTAATGTAAAGGGGTCAGGACAAGTATTTATTCATCTTGAAAAAATTAGGGAGGCTTCCTATGTACATTTCCTTGCCAAGGATCAAAGTACACATAGTTCAGGATGGTGGATACAGTTTAACGTCGTGTGGGATGAAGGTGAACTAATGAAAAGGGGTCAAAACAAGTACGGGTTGGGCTTGAACCTCAGGTAGTGTTCCTACATACCATAACATGTAATGGATAAAAGTCCATGTAGTTCAGTATGGGCTTGGGGCGTATACACTATGGTGTCCTAGGAAGGATGTCGGGGTTGATGCTTACTCTAAGCCCATGTGAGTCATGCTCAGTGTGAGAAACAAGAGGCAGCAAAGACCTGAATATCACGTCGTAAAAGGTAAGTCCATTAGAAGTGGAGGGGGGATTACATGTGGTTAGCAGCCCGAAGGGGAAACAGTGGCTTATGTGTGGTTAGTGGCCCATGGAGATAGAGATTGGGACTTCCTCTAGGAAGGATTCCAGGTGCCGCTATGGAGTGGAAGTGGTGAATGGTGCTTACGCATGGATGTTTCCTAGGTGCCACTATGAAGTGTGTATGGTGGATGGGTCTTATGCGTGGAAGCTGCCAGTGTGCCACTATGGAGCATCAATGGTGGATGGTGCTTATGCATTGAAGCTTCCAGGGGTCCACAATAGTGCAGAAATGGTGGATGGGGCTTAGGAATGGAAGCTGCTAGTAATTTCTTCCTCATGTCTGGCCATGAAGGAATCCCATCTCAATGGCGGATTGAGGAATACAATTGAGGTCTACAATTATGCGATAGTGCACAAACGGGATAACGCCAAGGGTGTTGGAATCAGTCTATACAAAGGGAGATGAATATTGTGAATCACATGCCCAACATTAAGAATGTGGTGAGGGTGGCGTGGAAATGGAGGATAACTATTGACCATGTGGAAAATGCATCATCAATATCACGTTACCCTAAAATTGTGACAAACAATTGAGGGTCAATTGTTCACTATGTTCGAAACATTGGACCTGACTCAAAGTGTAATCCAAAGTCTTCCAAGGTGTTGGCACAAGACAGTAGGTGATCCGAGGAGTCATGGGACCAGGTCTCTAGGGGGTCCCTTCTGATATGAAAGAAAATTTTGATCTGAGTGAAGGACACACAAAGCATGAGGGGCAGTGATGGAGTGTTTGAAAGGATTCCAACACCCATGAAATTATACAAATGTAATCATGTCACAGGGTATCTTATGCTTTCCATATAATCCATCACTTATTTGGAACAACATTCATCCTATTATTGAATGATAGGGAATGCTATAGTTTATAGTCATATAGAGAGGACTATTAGAATTTTATGCTTTGCACACAAGGAATCTATTTTTTGGAGAAAGTGGTATCCTATGTTTGGAATATATGGTAAACTATAATTTATAGTCATATAGATAGGACTATTGGCATCATATGCGTGATTCATAATGAATCTCTTGTTTAGAGCAAGAGGCGTCCTATATTTATCATATGGGGTGTACTAGAGTTTATAATCATATAGATAGGACAATTAGAATCTTACACTTGGTGCATAAGTCATATCTTGTTTGGGGAAAGAGGCGTCCTATATTTTTTATATAGGGTGTACTATTGTTTATAGTCATATAGATATGACTATTTTCATCTTACGCATGTTGTATAAGGAAACTCTTTTTTGGAGAAAGAGGCATCCTATATTTTCCATATAGGTGGTATTAATGCTTAATGTCATATAGATAGATCTATTAGGCATAATGTTCCTAAAAATGGTTCATTTTGGGACTTATGCAAGAGAAACCCTTCCAAGTTCAAATTGTTATAGAATTTAGGTGATGGGTTTTGGATGAGTTGCATGAGGAATTTTTCGACACAAGGTACATAGGTAATTGAAGATGAGAATCTCAACACATGACAAGGGAAATGAACCAGGAAGAGTATGTCGACCCTAGGTGTTTCATGGTGTGTAGAGGAGTATCTAAAATCATTGGAATTCCTTAGGTGGAAGGTTGGTGTGATAATGGTTCAATGGAAAATGGCGACGTCTCGGTTAGAAAAGTTCATGGTGCGACACTCCATTTTTCGTGGGGGTGAGTGACTGTAGTGAAGGGACAGGGCTGGAGGGCTTGGACTATAACCCTGTACTGATCCCTAGTGGGGGTGCAGGGGCACAGTCCCCATGGTATGGACTGGTGGGCGCGAATGTAGCAGCTTTTCAAAGGATATGGATTCATGAATCAAGGAGTCTCACAATGTATCTTCACGAAGGAATGTTTCTCGCGGAGCATGGGGTCCAGCAATGCTGATTTGCGAAGGAAAGGTTCACGCAAAGCATGGGGTCCCCCAAAAAATGGGGCTTCACTGAGCTCTGGGTCTCGTGGAGAATAGGTATTCACAGAGCCTAGGGTTTCACGGATCAAAGTTTCATCACAGAGCATCAAGCAACCCCAAGGAGCTCCTTCCTTCGCAAAGGGAGGAGCCCTTTCCAAGGGGAATCACTTCACATGGCTCAGGAGATCCGTGAAATGGGAGATCAACATCCCATGGGGTAATGTAACTATGCTTATGAAGGGGTGAGATGGATATTTATAGGTTGTAGAGGTTGGAGGACCACACCGCGAAGAACAAGTGCGTACCGCGAATCGAAAATGATACCGCAAAGTAAATAATGCTCCATATTCAGAGGGTGTTCCCTCATGTTTCTCATAACCATAGTGTTGACCATCATCAACCTTGGAAGTGCTCATAAAGACTATCATCAGGTTCCCTATGCTCCATGATCATGGAGGATTCTTTGCGAATGGGCTTCGTGAACCCGTCTTCCAACCCAACATCCTCTGTCTATAACTTCTAACTAGTAACTCTGTTCGGGCTCTACAACATGTCCAATAGAAGTTTGTGAAACAACCTATGATCTTGGGTCGTATATAGAGTCATTTGGAATATATTGTGGATGCATTCTCTGGTGCCAGCAGAAGTTAAGGTAAAAATGGATTTAGTGAGGGATTAAACTAAATATATAAGGGAATAAATGACATAATTTTTTTATTAAATATATTATATATCCATGATATGAACTAATAATTTATAAGTATTGAGGATAATATATTTTAACACCTTTTGGAATTTGAAAAAACCTTGGTACCTTTTCCTTTTCAAAAATTACAAGTGTACCACTCACCTCACTTATAAACAATTACCCAATATATTAAACTATTAACTCATTAATATCCACTTTTATAGGTAAATAAATTACCTAAAGCCTTTATAATTTCCCCTACCACAACCTAGAGTCATTATTTTTATCATAAATCCATCCTAGGAAGGCCTTTGGTTCTTACATATAGAGTTTCTTGGAGAACAAGTATCATTCTTAACGAACCATATTTATTTTGTTTATTATCAAAACTCCTTAAAATAATATTAAATAATTATTATATACTAACATAACTACATTCATTATAGTTATATTTCATTATGTTAATTTAATAACCAAAATCCATCTCTCTCATTAAATGGGATACAAAATCATCATTCGTGTGTATGGAGGACTATTGCCTCACAAACCGATGTCATTTGTTTTCCTTTATCACCACTCATGGATTTTTGTGATGAATTATTTAAATTATACATATATATATATATGTTTATTTTAATATATTTATAATTTTGGAGATTTGATATCACTTATAGTTTCTTACTGTTCATTCTGTGGGGCGTAAAATAACGTCACTCGTGTGTACGGTGGACTACCACATACCAAAGCGATGTGATTAGTTTCTCACTAAGAATTTACATGGATTTTAATGAGGATAAAATTATTGAATATGTTTTGTATAAATGAAATATTTATTATATTCATGATGTATTTATCATTATGAAACTATAGTATATTATAACAACCCAAGTATTTGTAGAACAATAATTTTTTATTTCTATTCATACTTATAAATAATATATTATTTGAATGTTAAAGAGGACACTTTTTTCGATAGCGTACTCGAAAGACAACAAGAGGTTACTCTGAAATATTACGTTCCACATAGCATTGAGTTATACAAAAAAATTAATATGTTATTATTATTATTATTTTAAATGCTAGCTAATGAAAAACTATTGGAATTGCGGGAAGGAATATTATCAACTGAATTCTGAAATATGGTTTACACATGTTGAAATATTGATTCCATTGTTACAAAATTTATTAGAAATGGATATAAAAGTGAATTTAATATAAAGGATATGTTTTTATTTAAAAGAGAATAATTGTGTTTGCAAAATCAGATAACTTTTTATATATTTTTATTTAATAAAAAAATATATTTTATGTATTCAATGTAATGTTTGAAATTCATGTTATATATTATCAAGATATTATATAAGAATAAATTAAATATTTTCAAATTAAAGAATTATTTCTAAAAAAAGAATTTTTACCACCTTTTGATGGTGAACCCTATTTAAATATAGTTTTATTTTCAATTTCATATGTTCTATTTTAAAAAATAAAATTATTCTTTAGAAGAAGATATCAAAATTTACTTTGGATGAAATTTCAGTATTTTTATGATAATGTTCATTTTTTAATGAATAATGAAAAAATGCTGCATTTTAAATAAAAACTACATTTTCATCTAGTTTATTTATATAGTCAAATTGTAATTTTAAATCGATTGAAATTATAATTGGATTTCTTTTATAATTTAATCCAATCCTTTTAATTGGATGTAATTTCACTTTTAAATTGAACATAAACACATGTCAATCTTTTGATAGTTTTTATTTCTTAAAAACGTGATTTTTTGTCTGAAAATGGGAATTAATTTGAATTTAATTAATTCAACTACTGTATCTTCAATTTTGAAAAATAGATTCTATATTTTGAATTAGGAGTTCTAAATTTTGTTAATAGGTACATTTTAATTTTAGTCATTATGAATAGTAAGTTCAGTAATTATTTTATTCACAATGTTAAAAGGGTAAATTGTGTACATAAGGGAATAAATAATTTTATAATAATAATAAACTACTCTAACATGTGTTCTAATCCTCTTGGATGTGATATATATGACCATGGGCATCCTTGGTTATATTTTTGGACCCCATGGATCAACTTTTATGTGATAATGACATGTTATATTATGTAACATAAAGTAATGTTAAAAATTACATAAACAAGTATCTATTAATAAAATAAATTTTATGTGGGGGTAATTTGTGAGTCATTTCACCTAAGGTATGTTATAGGTTTCCCAAATTAATTTTACCCAAACATGTATTGAACGAGTAAGGGGTTTATCCACAGGGAAAAAGTAGTTATTCTTTTCTTGTTTAACTTATTTTGTATTTTTGTCATAGTGAAGGGTGCTGAATTTAGAGTCAATTTTTAATTTCTGGATAAAAAGAATAATTGTTTTAAAGATTCTTAAATTACATAATTAATAGAAGAAAATAAGGGAAAATTTGTTTTGATGCAAATAAAGAAATAAATGTGTTAGGGTTGGGGTGTCTTAAAAAGTTGTTTATTAAATCAAATTGCTTATGAGGTTGTGTTGTTCATAATAACCAAACACTCTATGATAAATTTGTAATAACATTTCCTTAGTACGGTAAACATATATTTAGAGTTGAAAAACTAACTCCTTGGTCCGGTAGTTAGTTTTTAATTGTTCTTTTTTTGTATTAGTCCATTTTGAGTCAACAAATAGTTACAATGATCATGAAAATATTCATTGTTATTCGTATTTTGAATCCCTGAAAATTTTTCCCCTGGTCTGGTTCAGAATTATCAGTGATAATGTGAAGTGATTTAATAAGAATTAGAAGATGTTAAAAGAAAAAAAAAATTGGTAGTAACTAATATAAATTACAAATCTTACATCTCTAACAACCCCAACACACTAGGTATTTAGGTACACATAGAGGAATAGGTAAACAAAAAACTCTTGTTACCTGATAAGATCATTCTTGAAACATTGGGGAGAGAGTGATTCTACAGTAGATGGTAGAATGGTTGTAGTATGGTGGGAGAGCTTCTTTCCTTCAGATCTTCAACCCCTTCTTTCCACACACTCTCATCTTCTTTAACCGGAGGCTAAGGCCTCTATTTATAGGAAATACAACTACATGATATTTGGAAAAAGTACACGACATGTACTTTTTTCAACGTTCTTTTATCATTGTTTTCTCTGCTGGTATGTGGCGTAATACACCGTCTTTGACTTGAAACATGCCACTTCCTGGTAAGTTGATATACAAGGTGTGTAGCGCCACAATAAAGGATGTTTAGTCTCATTTTTCGGCCACCAACCACTTCTAGAAAGGTATACACAGCTTGTATATGATGAACATGGCGTGTCCCCTTTAGCCGACCACATGGGCGTGTTGACTCTTCTCATCCACCAACTAAATATAGATGGTTTTACATGGAATGTAGTATGTGAACACGGATTATAACTGATTATGGTTACATGGGCATTCACTTGTCCTTGTCAACCCTTGTCTGAGCTTGAATGTTCACAGCGTGTATACATGTACATGTTGTGTCATTGTAATGTTTTGTTCTGTTCTCCCCTGGTTTGTGTATTTGGCCATAAAACTCCTGAAAATGAACAACATCCCCAAAATCAATTTATTTATCAAGTAAATAGAAGGTAATTGATGAAAACTTGTTCTTATTTTCAATGAAGTATGTGAAAATGCATACACAAATTGGGGACATGAAACTCCCCCATAATTATTCATTTTCTTACCCTCAAGAAAATCTCAACATCCAATTAAGAGAGTCTATATTTAAAAAAGAATGAATTCAGTTACTCATAAATTTTAATAATATGTAAAAGGAAAAAATTATAAAAAAAATACGAAACAGATTCAATTCAAGAGATATTCTAATCATGCCTCATATATAATTCATTCTAATCTTGCCTCATATATAATTCAATAAACTATTGACATACTCTTTTAAAAACATGTTTCATCCTTTCAAAAATAAGCAAGCCACTTGATGATTTACCTCACCAGTAATATACTCATTACTCAAGATGTTGGTAATTTAAAGTTATTCTCAATCAAAGATATATACAATATTTCCCTAGGTTTTCAAGAAGACTAGTTCTCCACTTTAGAAAATTTTGACTTAAAAAATCATGGTGGTTTTCAATAAGGATATGATGTTTCTATGGTTAAAGGTTGGTATGTAAAGATGTGAAAAATAACACTAAGGATTGAAAAAGGAGGCTAAATTCTTAAATAACATTGCATGATATTTAAAGTTAAGCTTATTGTAAACTATGTCCTCATCAAGCTTTATAAAATGATCTCACCACCACCATATCCTTTAGTTAGGTAGGTAGGGTTCACAATCCAACAAGTGAGTATAAGGTCCATTTGTCTATACCATTATTTTTATAAAAGAACAAAGGGGACCTTTTAGAATTTTATGGAATAGACGTTTGGAATACTTTTTCACCCAAATGATCAGGAGGCTCTCCCACATACTTAATTTCCTGACAATTCACATAAGTATGCCATGTGTTTCCAATCCATTATTTTAAGTTCAATTGAATAATCATGAAAAATCATAAAAGAATTACGGAAGGAAGGAAAATAGTCATTTAATATGGCTTCAAATAAAGGTTATTCATGGGTTCTAGGGGATTCAAGAAGATAATATGTTGGATAGGTCCCAAGATAATGCAGTTAAAACAACTTAATGCCTCAATCATTTTAATTTAATTCAAAACATTTGCATGTTTTGAAAATATAACATGAAAATTCATGTAGTTATGTATATCCTAAGTGTTTGACTCACCTGTTTTGATAATCCCAGTCACATTTTGATAAATCCAAACTATATTTTTATAATATCAAATCATATTTGGATAATTCCAAATCTTGTTTCCATTTAAGTGAGAGCCATGTCTTTATTATATGCTAATTATGCTTTATTAATGTTTCCTATTCCTAAAAAGTAATATTCGTATACTTTAAGTCTCACTTCATGATTGGTTAATCTTACAGAGTAGAATTTGTCTATGTACAGTGGTCACCGCTACATGGTTACAATAACAAAATTACTGTTACATGGTTACAGTCACAAGCTTATCATTACAAGGTTACAGTTACAAGATCATCGTTACATGGTTACAGTCACAAGATTAACATTACAAGGTGACAGTTAAAAGATCCCCGTTACATGGTTACAGTCACAAGATTACCAATAGAAGGTCACAGCTATATAGTCACTGATAAAAGGTTACTGTTATATGGCAACTGGTATAGGATTTCTGCTACATGGTCACCATTACAGGGTTACTGCTATAAGGTCACCGTTGCATTCTTATCGCGGCAAGGTCACTGTTACATGGTTACTGGTGTGAGCATACTATTAAAGGTTATAGTTGGAGATGGATAATGTGCACCTAATATTGTGGACTACCGATATGAAGGCTTCCCATACCAGTCTACATATGTTTATTCTTCCATACATTGTCAATTTCTAAAATACTTTTCTAACAGTCATATTTGATAAAATATATTCTATGACATTCAATAATGGTGATTGTAAACGTTTTAGGAGACAATACCATGGACAGTACGAGGTATGAGAAAGCATGCACGTGATCTAATCATTCCCATTGTCAGACCTAAAATATAAAAATAGAAGACCATGAAATAAAAAGATTTCTTTTTTTATCGAGGATAAAAACATGAACGGTGACATATATGTCGACACGAAGAAAGGGTTAGATGAGAAGTGTGATAGATCTTACTTTCCAGATCAAATCAAGCACTAAGATCCAGAACCCACAAGCATCATGAAGATAATTCTAGGACAAACTCATACCTACCCTTTATATTTCATCAACTCTTGATCAACATCAGAAGCAGAACACTGAATGCTAGAACCTAGAGTCGTGACACTCTGTTTTGGAAACAACTTCAAGAGTTAGACTCGAACCTCAACGATTCTCATTCCAATGAGTCAAGAGCTGATCAACAAACACATAGAGCCTTCTAAACTCTTTTTCATCATAACTACACTATTTTGTTTCTTATTTTTACATCTTGGAAAAGTGTCTGAGTCTGTTTATATCACACACTATCTCATGTTCTTGAACTGGAGTGTATTGAATATCCTCAAGTCAAACTTCACCTTATCTATAGTTCCCATATATAACTATGGAAGAGATCTTGTGTGGTCTTTTTTGTTTTTCTTTCCCACGAAGAACTGTGGTAGAGGGTGTGATCCCTGGACAGTTTTTGATAACTGTTGTAAATCCCGATACAGGCTGTGTATCAAGTTTTAATATAAATTGCTTGCTGGAAGGTGATCACCAAGTGGAGATGATTAGGTCTCGACTTGAGACTGAACCTCTTGTTTACATCATTGTGAAAATATTCATATACTCTCTTTTGATTATTTCTTCTGGTTATAAGTTCTAAAACATAAAACTATTTTTTCTTAAACATTAATAGTTAGTTTTGGTTAGTGTGTGTATTTGATTATTTCATTAAACTTGTTTCAAAAGTTGAATTGGTGTTCTAAACTGATTCATCTTAGGATTATTCACCCTTTTCAGAAACTTGTTGACCAATTGAACATTTACATTTCTACTGCCTTAATTAACTGGGCTGTTTTTAAAATTTGGGTTTTTCTTAAGTATAAAATTTTTGATAGAAATTTTAAATTGGAACTCAATTCACCTCCCTCATGAGTATCCACTCTGACTAACATTTGGTATCAAAGGGACTTTTTTATCCAGTGTGAAAATTCTTTTCAACTGTGATTTTATTTGTATCTTAATGATGTTAAAATTTATATCATATCTAAATTTTAAGTTCATTAATATTCTAAGGAACTATGAAAAATAGATTTTAGGGTGCTGATACTAACATTCCACCTTTCATTAATGGAAATAACTATGCTCAGTGTAAATTAAAAATTTAAATGTATCTAGAGAGCATGGGACCTAAACTCTGGGACACAATTGAATAAAAACATACATTACCTGCTAATGCTACAGACACATGGTATTAGTTGACTAAAGCCACATATAACATTAACTGTAAAAAATGAATTCTTTGTACAGTTTTCTAGGTGATGAGGAATTTAGTAGAATATCATCCTGTAAAACTGCATAAGAAATTTGGGATACATAAGATATTTCTCATGAAGGAAACCAGTGGACAGTAAGGACCAGATTATGAGACTGCATCAATGCCTACCTAACAGATGGAGAGTGATGTCTGTTTCTATCAGATAATCTTGAAAAATAGTCAAAATTATAGTGAAGGAACTAATTATAATGATTATGATTTCTGAATAATAAATTAAGGTAAATCAATAATTAGATAACTAACCAATTATGAAATCTGTAGCATTTAAGACTACTACCACAATGAAAAAAGATAATGAAAAAGTTCAAGCTTCTGTAGATACTTCCACAAGTGAAGACTTAGACTGTGATTAGGAGATGGCTCATCTTTATATAATATTCCAAAAATTATACCAAAGGAAGAGATTATTTAGGAATTAAAACTACAAGGGAAAGTTTGATAGTAAAGGAAAAAGGATGAAAGATAGAAAATGGAATGACAACTCAAATGAAATAATCTGTCATGAGTGAAAAAGAAAAGGTCATGTGAAGGAAGACTGTACCGATATAAAATTTAAGAAGAAATATGAAGATAAGGGTAATGTTTATAAAAAGGCAATGAAAGTTACCTATGTGATTTAGAAGATATCTCTAGTGGATTTGATGCTTCTGACATTGAACAGAACAATCATGCCAACTTATGTTTCCTGACAGAAACATATAAGGAAATACCAAATTATCCTATGCCTAATTATTATTATTCTGGGAATGAAGGTGAATCAAACAATGAATAGAATATGAATAAGGATTAACTATTTGAATATGGTGAAATGATTGAGGATACTTATATTGAACTCATGGACAAATATAAATTATTGAAAAGAAAACATGCTTTAAAAACTAATTACAAATCTGATCTGGTTATTGAGAAAGAAAAATGTTCTCTACTATTAAAATAAAATACTAAACTCAAATTATCCAATGAACATTTAAGGGGAGATCTTGAGAAATTTACTACTACTAGAGATACCTTGACTCAGTTTATAGGAAAATAAATTGCCCTAGAATATAAAACTAGTCTAGGATATCAGTTAGTACATATGTGTTTTATTAAAACCAAATTTGTTCCACAATCTGTAAAATTCACAACTAGTTCAAGTTCTGGACCATTTCATGAAAATATATTCCCTAAAGGACCAAACAATGTGTTTATGTCTCAAAATATATATGTTGATTATAAGAAATTTGTGAGACAAGTATTGATTTTTAATGTATTACTTTCTAACCACTCTTGACCCAAAAAATCTGGGTACTGATGTTACCCCATACGTAATATGTTTTGTAGGAAAATTGTCTAAAGAGTTCATGCAAAGCTCTGTGGTACTTTGACAGTGGATTTTAAATACATATGATGGGATACTATTTATGTTTCAAAATTATGATCAAAGTCGATGGTGTATATTTCATGTTTAGTGATAATTCTAAAGGGAAAATCATCGGCCTAAGATAGATTGGTAACCGTAATACTGTATATATTTCAAAAGTACTTTTTGTTGATGGGTTAAAATACAATCTACTAACTATTTCTCAATTGTGTGATGATGGTTTTAATGTCACTTTTGAAAATGATGCATGTAATGTTTTTAATTCTAAAAATGATTTGATATTTACTAATCTCAGAAATGAGTATCTATATGCTGTTGATATGGATTCTATAGCTAAGCAAAATGTTTCTTGTTTAAATGTGTTTCAGAAGGAATCTTGGTTGTGGCACAGAAGACTAAGACAATGCAATGTACACTCACTTAGCAAACTGACTAGGAAAGGTTTACTTAGAGACTTACTCAAAATATAATTTACTCTTAACAAAGTGTGTAATCCTTGTCAAAAGGAAAAACAACACACTGTTTTTTTTCAATCCAAAGAATGAATTTTCTCATCTCCACCGCTTGAGTTGGTTCACATGTATTTTTTTGGACCATAAAGAGTTTCAAGTTTAAATGGGAAGAACTATGTTTATGTTCTTGTAGATTATTTTTCAAGGTACAGTTGGGAATACTTTCTAGCTCAAAAAATGAAGTTTATTCTTATTTTATCAAATATTCCATGTCTGTAGAAAAACATAGTTGTCTTAGGATCAAGAAATTGAGAATTTATCATGGCTGTGAGTTTGAAAATCAAGAGTTTGAATCTTATTGCTCACACAATGGATATAATCAAAACTTCTCTGCTGCTAGAACACCTCAACAGAATGGAATCATGGAAAGAAGAAATAGGAATATTAAAGAGATTTCTAGGAATAAGCTCAATGAGTATGACTTACCTGTTTACTTTTGGGGAGAAGCTGTAAATACAACTTGTTATATTATTAATAGAGTCTTGATTGGACCTATTCTTAAGAAATTCCATTCTAAGCGTTGTAATAATAGAAAGCCTAAGTTTAATTACTTTAGAGTTTTTGGTTGCAATTTATTTATACTTAACACTAAATATAATCTCAACATATTTTCTTCCAAAAGTGATGAGGGAATTTTCCTAGGTTACTCAATCTCTATTAAAGCCTATAGATTATTCAATAAGAAAACCAAATGTGTGGAAGAGTCAGTTCATGTCAAATTCGATGAGACTGATCCACATGAACCCAAAACCTCTTTTTAATATCTTCAGGATGTTACTTCAATTATGAACCTTAATGATAATGATGGCGAGTCACCTGTAAATGTAACTAGTTTTGGGAATCTTCTAGAATATGCACCTGTTGAGTCTATACTAATAGAAAATATTGATGAGTCAAGTTCAACTCTTTCTAGAGGTATTCGAACTCTAAGGAATTATCCTTTAGATGCTGTAGTAAGTGACTTAAACTGAGGGACAGAAACTAGAGCTTCTGTGAGAAACCAGGTTGAACATCAATCTTTTCTTTCACATCTTGAACCTAAAAATTTCAATGATGAAATCAATGATGAATTTTTATTTATGGCTATGCATGAAGAATTGAATTAGTTTGAAGGAAATAATTTTTTGGAATTAGTAGACCGACCTAAGGACACATTAACCATAGGCACTAAATGGGTTTTTAGGAATAAAGTTGAAGAGTCTGGAAATATAGCTAGAAATAAAGCTAGGTTATTTTCACAAGGGTACATTCAATACGAAGGAATAGACTATGAGGAAACCTTCACTTTTGTAGTGATACTTGAAGCCATTAAGATACTACTTTCTTATGCAGCTCATCTGAATTTCATACATTATCAAATGGATGTCAAAAGTGCATTTATAAATTGATATATAATTGAAGATTTATTTGTGTAACAACCCCTAGGATTTAAAAATCCCCAATTTCCAAATCGTGTTTATAAACTGTCTAATTCCTTATATGGTCTAAAACAATCTCCAAGAGCTTTGTATGAAAGACTCAGTTCTATTATTATTTTAAAAAGTTTTACAAAAGGGATAGCAGATCCTACTCTTTTTATTAAAAGGATTTCCAAAGACGTTTTAATAGTTAAAATTTATATATATGATATAATTTTTTGATATTCTAAACATTCATTATGTACCGACTTTTTTCAATGATGAAAAATTTATTATAAATGAGTTTAATGGGGGAACTAAAATTTCTCCTTGGATTTTAATTTTTTCAAACCAAAGAGGGTATTAATTTAAATCAAAACAAATATACTGAATATTTTTTAAAACGTTTTAGATTGGATAGTTGTAAAGTAAGTGATACACCTATGAGTACCACTTTCAAATTGGATGTGGATGAAACTGTAGAACCATTGGATCAAACCAATTACAGACGTATGTTTGGGGTCTACTTTATCTTACTACTAGATGACCTGATATTATGTTCAGTGTATGCATGTGTGATCGATTTCAAGCCAATCCCAATGAATCTTATTTAAATGATGTTTAAAGTATTTTTAAATTTCTCATGTATACTATTAATTTAGAACTATTTTGTTCAAGAGGACATACTTTTGATTTAATAATTTATTTAGATGATGACTTTACTGGATGCATATAAGACAAAAAGAGCACCTTTGGAACATGTCACATTTTCGACAAGTCACTAGTAACAAAGTGTAGTAAGAAACAATTTTTTTTTGCATTATCTTCTATAGAGGAAAAATATATAGCTTCTAGTAGTTGTTGTGCTCAAATTCTATGGATGAAACACAATCTACTGGACTATGGATATCAATTCAAACATGTCTCTATAAACTGTGACAAAAAAGTGCAATTAACATCTCTATGAATCTAGTGTCTCATGCTAGAACAAAGCATATTGATGTAAGACATCACTTCTTGAGAGACCATTTTCAAAAAGTTGATATCACTCTTGAATTCATTGGTTCTAAACACCAATTTTCTTATATATTCACAAATCCTATGAATTCTGAGAGGTTAAGTTACACCAGACATGAGTTAGGTATGATGAACTATTAACTATTATAACCTCACTGTTAGGACATCATTGTTAGGACCTCACTGTTAGGACCACACTGCTAAAACCTCACTGTAAGGACCTCACTGTTAGAACCGCGTTGTTAGAACATCACTGTTAGAACCTCACTATTAGGACCCCAATGTTAGAAACTCACTTTTAGGACTTTACTATTAGGACCTCATGGTTAGGACTACACCATTAGACCTCAAAGATACCTCTTTACCGATAGACATTCTATGTCCAGGACTTTGTGTTTTATGTACTCTCAACCAAAATCTAAAATGTTTTTAAATATTTATTTACTTTATCTATTTTATTTTATTTTTTGATACCTAAATGATAAAAATAGAACATTGACCACATTTCGATCCACATCAAACCCTCCACTGAACCAATTTCTCCAATATATCAGAACCTAAACATCCACTAAAACCTCGAACCCCTCCGGATTAATGGCTAGATTGAAGAGGCCTCTGGTCAGGGATGAAGGAGATGCGCCTGATCCTGAGAGACCTAGATATGAATCAAGTAGTAGAAGCCATATAGTTGTAAAGGTATTGATCCTGCATTTATCCAAAAGGGAAACAGTAGAATTCAAGGAATTAAGTTTAGAGTGGATACTGTCAATACGATCGTTAGTGCTTAAGGCACTGGAAGGTCAAGGATGGGTTGAATGTTTTTCAAACAAAATGGACTCTATTACCCGAAGATGGTGAATGAATTATATGAGTATCTGAAGTGTGAATAGTCTGAGGATGACCATCGAATGACCTCTAGTGTTAATGGAGTAAATTTAATTTTTTCCTCTGTTGAATGGGCTGATTGTTTATAGATTCCCCGGGATGGAATTTTTGCGTATTACTCAAAAGTGGTTCCTCTCACTTGTGAGATAATTAGATATGAAAAATCTTTATCTGAATTTACAGGGAATGTAATTCCTAGGAAATTCATTGCTTCTGAGATGGAAGGAGAGGATAAGATCCTTTCCAAATTTTTTCAGCATGTGATAAGTCATTAGAGAGGGGGCATTGCAATTATGAAATATCAGCACATATTCATTTTGTATTTTCTGAAGCATGGACATAAGATAAACCTGTGTAGGTTGCTGATGGCTTAGTTGGAAGATATGATCAAGCCTAGTTCCAAATAAAATGCTCTATTCCATGCCAAGCTGATATCTCTTTTGTTGAAAGTTAAAGGAGTTGATAGAGATAAGGAAGAAACTGGTCTTGTACAGGATAACCATTGCATCACAAAAGTAATCTGCAAATAGATGATGATTAACTAGAATCCATGGATGAAGAGATGGGTGAATGATGATGCTAAGGGGTATGAATATTTTTATCCTGTGAGTCATCCAACTAGGCCTAAGAATAAGGGATACCCTGGCCTTATGCCTAATGACGCCGAGCCTACCTATTCAGATATAGAAGAAGAGGAAGTTGCTTCTATTCAAGGAAGAGAGGACTCTCTTATAGATATCAGAAGTGACCATGACCATCCTTCCAATCCTTGTGAAACTATTGTATCCTTTGCTGAGCCTATCCCACCAATGATATTTTCTAGAAGGGAACCTATCCTAAGGGAAAGTGATAAGGAGACCCGTGAAGAATAAGGGGCTGAAATTGTTTTAAGAGAGGTTAGAGACACCTCAGATGAGGATGAGGACTCTAAATCATGTTATTCTAACCTTGAGACAACTGCTGCTAAAAATGAAGAGGAATTTCTATGTCTTAGTCCTCTAATAAGACATACCGAAAGGGTAGAAGGTGGAGTAGAAGAAGAAGCTGATGATTTAGATGAGGAAGGACCTATCTTGGAATTAGTTGAAGATTCTGAAGTGGTAGTGGAAGTGGAAGTGGAAATTCTTGATGTTGTTGTTGATCAAAGAGGTCTGGAGGAATTGAATGTGGCCGATCAGGAGATTTCTTAGATTGAGGGGGAGGAACCTGCAATTACATGCTCTGTTTCTATTTTTCTTGAAATTGATGGCTGGTTTGGTGACCTTGGATTTATGGTATTGGATCTAGACTATGATGACTCATAAGATGAGAGTTCTAATAGAAGAACCTCAGTTCCAAATATTACCTTTGTCCCATCAGACACCTCTTTCCCTCATGACTATGTCAGATAGACAGATCTTGAATCCCTAAAATCAAACCTACCAAAAGTTTCTAGCAACAGGTCTTCAAAAGTAGAAACGATTGTTGCTCTAGCTCATGATCATCTAGAATCTTACATAGACAAAATGAAATCCAGAACTCAATATACTATGATCCAGCATGTGAGGCATTTCCAGAGTCAAATAAGTGTGTTGGAAGATTCATTGGTTTCTATGGAACAGTCTATTTCCAAATTAGATGCTTCTATGGCTTCCAGGAAACAAGTGGATAGAGAAATTGCATTTGTCAAAAGTGTTTTTTATAAAATGGTCACAGTATTTGATGATATCAAGAAATGTATTGAATCACATGTGAATGGGAAAGACGATAAGGTCAAAAGAATTATCAGTGGGCTGTAGAAATCTTTCAAGGAGACCGTGAACTTCTCTCTGGCTCATCTAGCTGCATCTGCATCTACATCAACGTCTCCTCAAATTTACATTGATGCTTTCATGAACATTGTCATAGAAGAAGTGGAAAAGTTATCAGGTCGTAGTTCTTCATATTCTCAAGTCATTTCCATCACCAGGGAAATTTATAATATTGTGGGAAACAATTTAAGGGACGCTGCCCATGATCAAAAGACCATCAAGGATCAAGTTGATTTCTACTACAAATGGGTGTACACCAAGAATCAGATAGATGGTCACATAAAGTTGTTGTTGGAAAATGTGAGGGTCCCACCTGTCAGTCATGAATTTAAGGATCAGGTCAGCAGAATCAGATAATTGACTCTTTCTTTGGAAAAAATCATGGTAAATAAGGATGATTTTATTTCCTCTATGGAGAGATGTGGCAATATCATTATAGACATCAGGAATATTCTCTTGCCTTTCCTATATGTGGACTGAACTCCAATCATAGTTCCTCCTGCTCTGCCTACTGCTTCAGTTGTTTTAGGTTCTAGCAGTGATGCTCCTTTGATGACTCCTACCCAGGCCATCAAAAGCATGAACCCATCGATTCTTCAGAGATCTACTCACTAACGTCGAATGTTGCTTCTATTGAAGCTCCTCCTACCTTGTTAAATATCATCCCTCGTCATATCCCTCCACCTTCAGCACCTGTATCCTCAACCTCCAAGGACAAAGCTTCTATGGGCATATCTAATCTGTATTCACTGTGGAATATCTTAGTTGATAGGGATTAGTGTATCAATTTTTTGGTTTGTTCTGTACTCTTTTTTTTAATCACAAAGTGGGAGAAAATATTTAAATGGAAAAAGGGGAGAAGTTATTCTCATGGGGGAGAAAATATTCAACACTTAAATATTTTGAGTCAATGACATTAGCAGATGTGTTTTACCTTGATTCAAAACTATTAGCAATTCTATAATTTGTTATTATAAAAAAGGGGGTGATTGTTGGACTCACCTATTATGGTAAACCCAAATCACATTTTGATAAATCCAAACAATATTTTTATAATCTCAAATCATATTTTGAAAATCCCAAATCTTTTTTTCATTTATGTGAGAGCCATTTCTTCATTATATTCTAATCATGCTTTATTAATGTTTCCTATTCCTAAAGAGTAATATTCATATAATTTCAATCTCACCGCTAGATTGGTAAATCTTACAGTGCATGATTTGTCTAAGTACAGAGGTCACTGCTACATGGTTACAATCAAAAGATTACTGTTACATGGTTATAGTCACAAGCTTACGGTTACAAGGTTACAGTTACAAGCTCAACATTACATGGTTACAGTCACAAGCATACCATTACAAGGTCACAGTTAGATAGTCACTGATAAAAGATTTCTGTTATATGGTCACCTGTACAGGTTTACCACTACAAGGTCATCGTTACAGGGTTATAGCTATATGGTCTCCGTTATAGGCATACCGCAAGAAGGTCACCGTTACATGGTTACTGGTGTGAGCATAATGTTAAAGGTTATAGTTGGAGATTGATGATATGCACATACTGTTGAAGTCTACCGATATAAAGGCTATCATTACTAGTCTTCCTATTCTTATTCTTCCATACATTTTCAATTTCTTAAATTCTTTTCTAACGGACATATTTGATAAAATAAATGCTCTGACATTAATTAATTCTGATTGTAAATGTTTCAATAGACAATACTGTGGATAGTATGAGGTACGAGAAAGCATGCACGTGATATAATCATTCCCATTGTCGAACCTGAAATAGAGAAAGATTAGACCACAAAATAAAAACGTAGTATTTTTTTATCAAGGATGAATACAAGAAGTGTAAAATATATGTGGACACGAAGAAAGGGTTTGATGAGAAGTGAGATAGAGCTTACTTTCCAAATCAAAAATCTGAACCATCCATCACTAAGATCCTGAACCCACAAGAATCACGAAGATCATTCTGGGATAAACTCATATCTTCCCTCTGTGCTTCATAAACTATTGATCAACATTAGAATAAAAACACAAAAATCTAGAACCTGGACTTGCGATTCTCTGTATTGGAAACAAATTCTAGAGATTTACATGAACGTCAACATTTCTCATTCCAAGGAGTCAAGGGATGATCAGCTAACACATAGAGCCTTCTGAACACTTTCTCATGATAACTGATCTGTTGTGTTTTATAATTTTACATATCTATGATGTGTGTGTATCTGTTTATATCGCACATTGTCTCCTGTGCTTGAACTGAGGATATTGAATATCCTAAAATAAAAATTCTCCTTATCTATACTTCCCACATATAACTATGGAAGAGACCATGTGTGGTCTTTTTTTTTTCTTTCCCATAAATAAATGTGGTAGAGGGTCTATTCCCTGGACAGTTTATGATAATTGTTGTAAAGCCCAATACATGTTGTGTATCAAGTATTAATATAAACTGCTTGGTTGTAGGTGATCACCAAGTGGAGAGGATTAGGTCTTATCTTGAGACTGAACCTCTTGTTTACATCATTTTGCAAATCATTATATACTATGTTTTGATTATATCTGCTGCTTATATTTGCTAAAACATAAAAATGTTTTTTCTTACACTCTGATAGATAGTTTGGGTTAGTGTGTGTCTTTGTTTGTTTTATTAAACTTGTATCAAAAGCTGAATTGGTTTTCTACACTGATTCATTTGAGGACTAATCACCCTTTTGAGAAACCTATTGAGCAATTGAATATTTGTATTTCTAATGCCTTTATTAACTAGGCCGTTTCAAAATTGGGGTTTTTTGAACTCTAATGTTTTTAATAGAAATTTTAAGTTGGAACTCAATTCACCCCCTATTGAGTATCCACTCCAACCAACACTAAGAATAACTCAAGAAATTGAGTATTATAACGAATATAACAAAGGGTATAGAATACCTCTTAGGGGTGGGAAAAACAATTAAAGAGATAATCATGTCGTGACTTTCATATAATTGATTATTCTAATCGATGTAATTATCCTAGGATTACATGTTTTAATTTATAATATATCAGTAATCATTTTAAAACACTTAAGAACCAAAAAAAAAGCATTCAACTTTTTTTAAATAAAATCAACTATCATCTTTATTATTTACAACTATGATTAACCAAGTGTATTCACATAAATTAATATATCTTATAATAATGATGTCTCTTAGAATGATGATAAAGGCAAAGACTAAAGTTGTCGAGAGACACCCCCCATACTTAATATCTCATGTTGTCCACCATGTTCTAAAGAAAGTGAATAAGGGAATGTGGGGACACAACAGTGGACAAGAATGAGGGGTTGTAAGGGAAGAAGTAAATCATTGAAGAAAATAAAACAAAGGAAAAATGTGGAAAAGCAATACTTCTCTCATGTCTATGTGAAGAAAGATGAGGAGTGATGGAGAAGAAGAGTCCCTATCATTCCAGAGTACCTGTGATGGTCGTGGAGAGAGAACACTACAAGAATTCACAACATACAGAGGAAAAAATACATATGGTACATGGGAAAAATAAATGATTGACATGTGGTTCTTAATTAGACAAAAAGGGATGAAGTAGGGTGATTAACTGAATTCGAACCTAGGTCTTTTGGATCACACGCAATGACTCTTCCAATATGCCAACTTCACCCTCATGAATTACATTATGTGAAAACTATTTTTAGTTGTATAAGGAAAACATGGCGCACACGATGTATATCGAAAGACACGTCGTGTCATTTTATTAAAAGGACAAATGATGGAAATGTGGTGGCTGTTAGGATTCGAACTCGGGTCTTTTGGAGCCAGATTACGATCCAGGCCAACTGATCCATCCCCAACATGGGTTTTATTATAAGAATATATATATATATATATATATATATATGAAAAACTCCCACACACACCGTGTATGAAAAAACATAAGGAAAAATGAGGAACCCCATGTCGGAGGTAGGTCAGGAGAGATTCGAACCCGTGATGGCTGGGATAAACTTCAGTGACCTTACCATTAGCCCAGAATCATCCCTATTTATTACAAGTTTAGGATATATATTTATTATATTTAAAAGGTATAAAAGGAATAAGTACATGTCATGTATATATATGGTACACGGCGTGTATCTGCAAGGTTGCCTCCCAGGATGTACCTTTGTTTTTGGTTATTGGCTCGACATACTTTCCACATTTTACCTAATTTGTACGGTGGAAAATGTTCCCACTATGCCATCCATGTGATGGTATGCTTTCAACTACTTCCCATTTACCTTGAATGGTTGACCATTCACTCCATAAATTTCCACCGCTCCATGATGGAATACGCGTATCACATTGAATGGTCCCGACCATCATGACTTCAACTTCACTAGGAATAATCAAAGATGAGAGTTAAAGAGAAGTACCTAATCACCAGGTTTGGAACGATTTTCATGAAACCATCCATTCATGAATTGATCTTGTCATCGCCTTTTACAGCTTGGCGTTCTCAGATGCCTCTAATATGATTTCATCAAGTTATGATATTTGGAAATTTCTTTTCTCTTCATCATCCATTAGATCAAAATTCAAGATCTTAACATCACATAATTCTTTATTCTCCAATTATACTGGATGATGTAATGTTTTTCCATAGATGAGTTGGAATGGGGACGTTCCCAGTGGTGTTTTGAAAGCAGTTCGATAGGACCATAAAGCATCGTCAAACTACTTGGGCCAGTTTTTCCTTGAAGTGTTGACTGTTTTCTCTAGGATCTCCTTGAGATCATGGTTGGAGAGCTCCACTTGTACACTAGAATGGGGATGATATGATGTACCCATATGATTCATTACTCCATACTTTGACAATATTCCTCTCAATAGTGTGTTTTTGAAGTGGGTCCATCTATCACTGATCAGCACTCAGGGAACTCCAAACCTCGTAAAAATACATTTTTTCAAAATCCCACGACTACCTTCATCATGTCATGAGTTGTAGAAGCAACTTCTACCCACATGGATATGTAGATTAAATCTTCTCTAAAGATGGGGGAATGAGACCGATGAAATCTATGCCCCATACGTCGAAAATATAGACCTCTAGAATGGGGTTCTGGGGAATCTCATCTCTACATCCCATATTACCAGTCCTCTGGCATCGATCACATCAGGAAACAATGGTCCATGCGACTTTATTCATAGTGGGCCGTAAAACCCCATATTGCAAGATCTTTTCTATCATACGGTCAGGGCCATGATGTACCCCAATTAGTGATGCGTGACAAAACTTCAGGACTCCACAAACTTCATTTTCTCGAATGCATCAACGGATCACCCCGTCTCCACATGATTGGAATAGAAGAGGATCTTCCCAGATGTACCTCTTAACATTAGATAGAATCCTCTTCCATTGCGAGAAGGATAGGTCGGGGTGATTGGTACCTGTAACTAAAAAATTAGATATATCAGTATACCATGGTCTATGTATTTTTTTGACTGAAAAGAGGTGTTCATAAGGGAAATCCTACCTTTTCTCTCGTTCTTCCTCCTTCTCCAAATTATGTAGCTCCAGGCGGCAGAGATTATCAGCCATTAAGTTCTCACATTCCTTCTTATCTAGAATCTCTATATAAAATTATTGTAAGAGGATTGCCCAGCGGATCAATCGGGGCTTCACAATCTTTCATTTATAGTAGTAACTTTAGTGATGCAATGTCAGTATAAACAATAAATTTTGACAACACTAAGTAAGAATGGAACCTATCAAACTCCAAAACTGTTGTAAGCCTCTCTTTTTTCTGTGGTGGTGTATTTGATTTGGGCCTTGTTGAGCTTCTTTGTGGCATAATATATAGGTCGGAATATCTGGTCAAGCCTATGGCCCAACATTGCTTCTACAGTGTAGTCTCTAGCATCACACATCACTTAAAATTGTTCCACCCAATTTGGAGAAATCATCACTAGAGATCCCATCAGGTGCTACATCAAGTGCTAAAATGATATGGTGCATGGATCATCAAATTCAGATATGGAATCCTTGGTTAGAATATTGGTGAGGGGCTGGGATATTTTTGAGAAGTCACAAACAAACCGCCTGTAAAAACATGCATACCCTAGGAATATCCGGTTGGATCTGACAGAAGATGGAATAGTTAGTTGTGAAATGACTTCTATCATTGTTATATCCACCTCTAAACCCTTCGCTTAGATTCTGTGGCCAAGGATAATTCCACATTGCACCATGAAATGGAACTTCTCTCAATTCCAAACTAGGTTAGTCTTTTCACATCTTCCCAAAACTAGAACCAGGTGTCGTAAACAAGTGGGAAATGATTTTCTGTAAACCAAAAAATCAACCATGAATACCTCCAAGTTGTGTTTCACCATGTCACGGATGATAGACATCATACAGCTCTGAATTTTGTTGGGTGCGTTGCATATGGAAAAAGGTATCCTTTGGTAGGAAAACATGTTTTTGGGGTATGTAAATGTGATATTCTCTTGATTTTATAGAGAGATGTAAATTTTTTTGTAGCCAGAATAGCCATCAAGGAATCAATAGAATTTGTGCCCCACTAGTATCTCTAGCATCTAATTTATGAATGGTAGGGGAAATGATCATTCATTGTGGCGTCATATAGCTTCTGATAGTCCACATAGACATGCCAGCCCATGATAGTGCATGTGGGGATGATATTGTTTTTATCATTTGATACCATAGTGATACTCCCTTCATGGGTACCACTTATAGAGGACTCATCCAAGGACTACATGATATGGGGTAGATGATTCATGCATCCAACAATTTAATCACCTCTTTTTTACAACTTCCTTCATGTGGGGATTCAGGCACCATTGTGGTTGCTGAGATTGATTCGCACATTATTCAATTATCACATTGTGGGTGAAAACGGTAGGAATGATTCCCTTCAAATCAGAAACTATCAACCCAATAGCATGATTCCGCTGTTTCAAAACATGAAAAAGTACATCTTTCTGCTCCTGTGACAGTTCTTCACTAAGTATGATAGGCAATGTTCAATGGTATCCCAAATAACCGTACATTATTGAAGTCAGAAGAGGATTAATTTCTAGGTTAGGAACCTTGATATTCAAAGGTACAATTGGTTTTACCTTTTCAAATTCCAAACTATCAGGAACATCGGCACGTTTCCAGTAGTGGCTGCCCTTGCCATCGTGGAATTATAGGTCCTCTGTCTATTCTTCAACTGGAGTGTCTAAAATGATAAAGTTATCTAAAGTAAAATAACATAACAGATCATCCCCATCTGTGCTCAATCGATCATCCATGGTGGTTACTACATAACATCCCTCACTCTTAGACAATGATTCATGCATGAAGGAATTGAGAACATTTTATGAGAATATCATGTCTCCAACCTAGAAAATTAGCTCCCCATGGTGCACGTCGACCAGTACCATCCCAGTTTCCAAGAAGGGCCTTCCCAATATGAGACATGCCTCTTGGTCATAATCCATGTTAAGGATGATGAAATCGGCAGGAAGGATCAGCCTACCCACCTTTGAACAGCATGTCCCCCATTACCCCTTCATATGTTTGATGGATTAGTTAGCTAGTTGAAGGGATACTCGGGTAGGCTTCTAATCGTGGAGCCCTAGCTTCATGAAAAATCCATGGGGAATGAGGTTAATAGTGGCCCCTAAGTCATAGAGGGCCTTCCCAAATTCACATGGTCCTATAGTACATGGAATAGTGAAGCTACCTGGATCCTGAAGTTTGGGAGGAATCAAATGTTGGACGACTGTAGAATACTCCTTGGGTTGGGAAATGGAGCCTAGATCTTCTAGCTTTCCCCTATTGGAGAGGATTTCCATCATGAATTTGGCATATGTGGGAATCTGAGTTTGTTCCTATAAAAAAGGTATAATTATTTCTAGCTTTATAAACACATCCAAGAATATGCTGAACTGGTTGTCCATATTTCTCTACTTCAATCTCTCTGGGAAGGGTAAGGTAGGCTCGAAGGGTTTTGGAAACCTATTTTACATTATTATTTGAAGCCTCCTTCTGTGGGGTTTTGGATGAGGAAGTACCTATATTTTTACCTTCATCATCAAAATTGGGTGTAGGTTCGCCTGGTTTTACTGGTTTCTTCTGTGGTAGTATCATTCCACTCCAAAAAATGATGTCATGGGCTTCCTCCCTTGGGTTCTTCTCAGTGTTACCCGGTAGTGTAATAGGTTGCCTTCCCAAGATTTGGTTTTCTAGCTGACCAATCTTGTTCTTCAGGTCTCAAATAGATGACTCTTGATTATGAAATCTAGTTTCATTAGTAGAAATAAATTTGGTCATGAGATCCTCTAACCTTGAGGTGTTTCTCTACTAAGGTGGATGTTGAGCTGGTGGAGGTGGTGACTATCGCGGATTCTGTGGGCGATGGTTTGGACACCATTTCTACTAATAAGATCCATATTGTGGCTGTTAATGTCTCTGGTACAGGTTCTGATAAAGATGTTGGTTGTTGTCGAGCATTCATTGGGGCGGAAGATTCTGTTGTTGTTGGACCCATCCCGTGTTCTATTAATCACGCCATTCTAGTTTCTGGTACTGATGGTACTAGTTTGGAACTCGATTTTAGGGAATAGATTACCTAATTTGTTTAAGGGCCTCTATCAGAACCCAGGAATTCTCCAATGATGTGGTTATCACCATGTCTAATACACACCAAATGGTTTTTTTCATGTACTTGGGATACACCCTTCAGATTGAGCGCATCAATATTTTTGGACACAACATCGAACTGGGCAGAATGCATGGTAGTATCATCAATGTTTTTCAAATATAATTTTTTGGTACCCAGGTCGGAATGCCACTGGAATCTGTTTGAAGACATGTCTTCTAGATGTTCGAAATGTTTAGTGGGGGATTTCTTCATTACTGTACTTCCAACAGCAGCATCTACCAAGGAATTTATAATCATCATTAGTCCTCCATAGATGCTTTGGACCTGCATCCTATGTGGGAGTCTATGGTATTTTTATTTTACAACATCTCCTTGAAGTGATCCCATTATTTGTACAACGACTCTAATTTATGCTTCTTGAAGTTGCGGATTTCGTTCTGCAGCAACTCCATCTTTCAGGATGGGAAGTATTTAGACAGGAACGCCAGGGCTAGCTCCTACCAAGTGAGGATATAACATTGTGGAAAGCTTTTAATCCCGTCATCTTCCTGATCCATTAGAGAGAAGTAGAAGAGGGAATGAAAAATGGCATCTGTATACACTTCTTGGTAGAGGCACATGTCACAGACCTCCAAAAAATTGGAGATATGGTCATTCGGATCCTCATCGGGAAGACCTCCAAATTGAATGGTGTTCTAGATTAGCTGTATGATAGTAGTCTTGATCTCGAAGTGTTGGGCCTGCACTAGTGGATGCACTATTCCCGTGTTAGCTCCATGGATTAATGTGAGGCCATACTCTATGATAGTTTGACGTGGAGGTGGCTGCTGAGGGAGTGGAGCCTGGATGTGTTATTGATCCTGAGGTGTGTAGCATAGCCCCTGACCTGGGTGTAGAAATGGCATCCGCTCTGGTTGGAATATTTGAAGCTGTTGTGGGACATACCCTAGAGAAAGTGGATCTTGCTGGTCTTGGTTGTCTTTCGGCCTAGACTGTTGTCTGACTCCTTGACCAATTGTTGGATTACCATTCTTTTTCTGTGCCATGGGGTTGTTGTGGTTGTTTTCGACCATGAGTGCTTGTGGGTCCCTAAAAAGCATATGTTCAATCTCTGGGTTAGTTAGGAAAAACCATGACGACTAAGCATTCTTGGAACATGTGAGTTACCCAATAAAACACCCAGCAACCTTCACAATACAAAACAACCTAGTATAAATGAGGAAGAAGAAAATTAAACAGAAATGAGTTTATGATATAGATTTTTGTGAATTCATTATTTTTATTTTCACTAAAATTTGATAAAAACTTAATTAAAAAAGGAATAAAAATAACTTTTCATTTCTTCCCTAGAAATGACACCAAACTATGGTGATTCGTTTCACTGAAGGTATGTTATCGGTGTCCCAATATGTTTTTACCCTAACAAGTATAACACTAGTAAGGGGTCAATCCATAGGGAAAAATAATTTATACTTTTTTATCTTAGTTTTTATTTTTGACATAGTGAAATGTGCTAAATTTTGAGTCGATTTTTTATATTTGGTTAAAAATAATAATTGGTTTTAAGCTTCTTTAATGACATAGTGAATAGATGAAAATATGGTAAAATTTGTTTTGATTCAAATAAATAAGAAAATGTGATGGGATTGTGGTTTCTTAAGTAGTTGTTTATTAAATCAAATTTCTTATGAGGTTGTGTTGTTCAGGATAAACCAACACTCTGGGTGCAATTTGTAATAATTTTTCCATGGTCTCGTAAACTTATGTTTAGATCTAAAGAAAATAAATACTTTTTGTGGATGTCAGTGTTTAACAGTTCTATATTTGGATTAGTCCATTTTGAGTCAACTAATAGTTACAATGATTATGAAAATATTCATTGTTATTATTCTTTTGAATCCATAAAAATTCTGCCTTTGGTCTAGTTCTAAATTTTCTGGAATAAGGTGAAGGGATTTAGAAAAGAATAAGAAGTTTAAAGAACAAACACATTCATAGCAACTAATCTAAATTACAATTCTTACATCTCTCACAACCCCAAAAAACTGGGTATTTAGTTACCCATAGAGGAAAAGGCAAACAAATTTTTTTTTCTACCTGATGTGATCATGCTTGAAACTTCAAGGAGGGAGTTATTCTATGGTATATAATAAAATGGAGGTAGTTTGACGGAAGAGATTCTATCCTTAGTACGTTCAACCCTTTCTTTCCACACACTCTCTTCTTCTTGAACTGGAGGCCAAGGCATTTATTTATAGGAAATAATACTACAAGGCATGTGTAAAAATTACATGGAGTGTACTTTTTTCATCATGCTTTTTCGCTTGTTTTCACCACTGGTAGGTGGCCTAACATGCCTTCTTTGACATGGAACATGGGACCACATTGTAGGTAGATATACACGGCATGTATCGCCACCATACATGGTGTGTAGTCTTATTTTTCAACCAATAACCACTTCTAAAAAGTATACACGACGTGTATATGTTGAACACAGCATCTCCCCTTCAACCGACAACATGGGTGTGTCGAATCTTCTCATCCACTAACTACTTCTAGAACGGTTTACACTACATGTAGTATGTGAACACAATGTATACCGGCTTCTGGTTAATTGGGCATGTACCTGTCCTGGTCAACCCATGTCTGAGCATGAATGTATACGACACGTATATATGTACATGTCATGTAGTTGTAAATGTTTGCTTAGTTCTCCCCCAGTTTATGTATTTGGCCATAAATCTCGTGAAAATGAACAACATCACCAACATTAATGTATATATCCACTAAATAGTAGGTTATTGTTGAAAACTTGTTATTATTTTCAATGAATTATGTGAAAAAGTATACACAAAATGGGTGCATCAGTCATATAACTAATCTCATTGACTATAAATATTAATTATAGAGATATTTTGATTTCCTACCTTATGGTATTTTATTTATAAATTTTAGACATTAAATAAATAAATTTAATTATGACACAATGATGATTCAGTGATTGCTTCATTAATGAAAGATTCAAATAAATGATATTATAAATATTTAAATAAGTGTAATTTAAATATTATTATAGCATAAATGAATTTTATTGATGGTATTGACATATTATCTTTTAGTTAATTCTTTTTTTGAAGCAATCATGTTTCTACGATGTTAACAAAAACTAATTACATTATAGTGTAACAATTGATAAAAATGAGTTTTTAAAACTAATATAATATTATTAAATGAAATAATAGTCTTCAAAATATAATATTTGGCCAACTGACTCATGTAATGTTAAAAATGTAATTAATGATCCACTTTTTGTTCTCTTGGATTTTATTAGTAAATATTGGTACCATATATTACATGAATACAAGAAGACTTGATAAGAGTTGATGATTTCAACTAAGGGCTAAGGCTAAATGATAAGGTTACATTTGTGAACCAAAATTATCTAAAACCTATTTTTTGAGAGGTTTTCAAACCAGTAGAATCTTATATTTGAATAAAATTGGTTTCTGACCATTTGATGTGAAAAATCATTTTATAATAAAATAATATTTTAAGATATTCCTAAAGTTCCCCTCCTCCCTCTTATAAAAGGCCACCACTGCTACCCATTTTATCACACCTATCAAGCCCCCTTGTATCATCCAAAGTAATCACAAATAATCTCCCAAAATACCTCCCTTCATCTTATAATCATTATCATGGACATATGTAAATTCAAGAAAGCCTTTTGGCTAAAATCAAAGGGAGTTACCCGATTTAGAGGTAACATCTTCTTTGATGTTCCTCTATTTTATTTTACTTACACACTCCCTATTATCTTATTATTCTTTTCTTACATAAACACCCTAGTATACTGAATATAGTATATTTTTTTAATTATAAGGATTCAAACAGAACTTACACAATCCTCCATATAATTGATATGAACATACAGTTTATGTTTACGATGAACTAATACCTCACAAAACGATGGTTGTTCCATTTTCTACTACCACCTCTCATGGTGGCCATTGGGATGGAACTATATTTATATATGATATATATTATATTAATATTTTCTCTATGAATCTATATTTTTTTTTACAATCATACCTGTATGGTTTTTGTGATTTGTAAATATGATAATTTCAATTGAGAATGTGTGGACTACTACCCCCTCAATGTGATATGACATCTTCATGACATACATGGAACACATAAATGATGAAGTTATTGAAATTATGTAACATATATAAATTACTATTTTATATTTTAATTATAATATAACTATATATCATTTAGTTGTTTTTACATTAATATGATAAATAAATGAATGTAGCGTTCATGCGTACGTACGACCTACCATCTCCAAGAAAGGTGCATTTTAATTTTTATCTCAAAATGTTATAAACTATTATAAATACATGTATAAGGATATATATGGTATTAAAACCATGAATATAATCCTGGAGATGATGAACTCTTTCATATATGGATAATTTCTTCAAAACTAGTTCATTTTCGACTCAACTACTGAATATCAATAAAATGACCATTATTAACTTAAATAATTATATAATATTTATTACATGGTAATAAGTGATATAAATGGAATAATAAACTTGAAGAGGGTTATGAATAATATTAAATTATCATAAGGATAATATTATGGACGAACAAGGAACAAACGTGAGGAATCAGACTCAAGTTAATGGACTTCATCTCAATATCCATTTATTAGTGCATATTATGATAATATACACCCATTATTTAATAAATTGTATAATAAACCCATTTTACTTTTAAATTTATTTCAAAATAAATCTTTTTTCTATGAAGTATTTTACTAAATGACAAAATGAATTTTTTTACGTATGCGGTGACAAGGACATCTCCGCCACCATAACTGTTATTTTATATTTGGAATCCTCTATATCCCTTAATATTTTTAAAATAAAAATAAAACCCTTATTCACTTTTTGGTTATTTTTATATTGAAAATGTTTTTTAAAATGTTAATTCCTTTCAAAGGATTCAAAGTGGCATGTGACACTTTTATACAAAAATCATTTTATTAAAAATTTTAAATTGTTTTTTGAAATTTATTGAATATTTAAATATCTTGAAATGGATTATTTTGAATTAAAATGATTTGTAATTAGTTAAATGTTGATATTTGAAATATTTTATGTGTTATGTTTTTATAATGGAACATGGACATTTGGCGGGTGGTTATGTGATAAACCAATGATGGATAGTTACATGATAAACTAAATGATTGGTGGTTTCTTGATAAACCAAGGATGGATGGTTACATTATAACCTCAAATGCATTGGGTATGGAAGTTGGACATTAGGATATAACATTTTGTAATATGTATGGAAGCCGACAGTATGGTTATTCCATTTATGTATCTATATGCCCCATGTTACCTATATATGCTATATGATAATTTTTATGGGCTTTATGGTAATACATTGGTTAAAAAAATGGGTATGTAATGAGCTTATATTCATAGAATTATATTTACAACTTCTTCAAGGTTGAATTTATTATTTTCTGATATAATGTTAATGGTTTTCATGTTATCCCAAAACTAATAGTTTTCATTCATTATGTACCCAAGTTTTTATAGGACATAAAGAATAATATAGTCGGAGATGGGATCAAGGAAATTTTATGCTATTAAAACATGAAATTATGTCATGTTTCAATTTAATGTGTTTTTGTTTTATGAAAAAAAGTTGATAGTTATTATAAGGGTCTACTTGTAATATTCAAGTTGTTATGTTTATGTAATGACCTAATTATCTAGTGCTCTAAACCAAAAAATATCATCGATGTGAAATTAATGTCAAATTATATACTTATCTAAAGATTAATCAATGTTTAATTATAGGGCCTTAGAGTTGGTATTAAAGGTAAGTTTAGATATATTTTGGGGTTAGGGTGTTAGTTTAGCATAAGTGGTATAACTATAATGTTTTTACAATTAGAAGATAAATATTTATATTTAGATAAATTGATTGAGTTTTAGATAACATGAATAAGTATATATTAGGGTTTACACTCCTCATAAGACATTATATGATTAATTTAATTACATAATCACACTGACCGTTTTGGTTTTTGTATATGGATAGATATATCATGCACCAAAGTAACAATGTATGTGAAGGAAACTATGGTGGTTTCCTTTAGTATGCAGCTGAATGATTTAGGAGCTGCAATGAGAACTCTTGCGGTAATTTATAGCCAACTATATGGTGTCATGATTTACCACTTTATCCTTGGTGAGTTTTCTAAGGAATCATATATAAGAGAAACAAATACATATGAAATTCTTGTAATAATCATAAAGGCATGCATATTCAAAAACTGATGTTTCTGGGATATGGAAAGAACCACCTAAGAAAATACTTGAAAGGGATGGGAAGAAGTTATAGATGTTGTAATGAAGGTCATAACATAATAACATATCATGAAAAAAAGAATCATTCAGCTGACACAAAGAAATGGAAATTTGTTTTTTCTAAGAGATCAATTGAATGTTTTAAATGTGGTGTGCATGGTTATTACACTAATATATTTCCTAATAAGATGGTTTGGCAATGGGATCGAGAGTACAATAAAAATATATGTCTACCAATACCTAATTCCATTCCAAATGGAGATGAGGAAATTGTAAATGATCAATGAAACATATGGATTATTTCTTACTGCATGTTTTGACATTGTTGAAATCATAGGACATTATGCATGATTTTTTTATGGAAATAAGTATAAATGATAAATGGAAAAACATTGTTAAAGGATCTTTTAGACTGTTTGATGACTAAGATATCCACATTTTAGGAAATGAAGAGTTATATAGGATATATTTATGATGATATATTTAAACATTTTAATGAAGGGATTAATTTAGAACACATCAAGTTTTTATAACTCTTTTGTTTCTTATATGAAAATGAATAATGAAGAATAAATATCATTATTTTTTAGATATAGTTATAAAGAATCATTAGGGTTTATTTGATCTTTCAATTTGAGGAAATAACGGGTTATTAATTTTTGGGATGCAAAATGCGAGGTATGATACATCCTTCGAGGATAAAATATGTTATGGTTAATTTTGAGGAAATTATCTCATTTATTAGAAGGATATAAAATTATATAGTTTTTGAAAAAGGACAACATGCAGACCGTGTGATAGCTCATCGTGTCGGACAAAGCTGTGGGATTTGATCCCACAACCAAAGTGCGACATGGGTTTATCACCTACCACTGGCCTACAAGAAGTCGCTATTTTGTATGAGTTATTCATTATAGTTAAATGTCTTTATGGATCATGAATAAGATTAATTTGTCAAATTATGATTTATAAAATGGATATCCTTAGTATAAAAAATGGTGATTAAGTGATAAATTTTTTTTGTGGAAGTCGTTCTCCCTTTTTGGAACACTATATTCCTAAAGAAAATAGAATACAAGGGGGTTTAATTTGAGGGGTAATGGTTTATTTTTATTTTGGAAGTATCATGGTTTTTATTGAGGACAAATAGATATTTGGGTCATTTATGAAAATTATTATCCTGTAATAGAGAATATTTTATTATGTTAATTACTTTTTAGTATGAGACATTAAGAGTAGTCGATGTTATTTGATGATAAATATTATGATTTTTTAGGGAAGAAAGTGTAATCAAATCCTTCTCAATTCTTGGGTTTCAATTTTAGTTTAGATTAATTTTGAGAATTGTAAGGAAAATTTTATATTTAATGGTATTTGTCGAACTTTGGGTTATGGTTTGTTGAATTTTAGAGATTAAGAGTCGTATTTCTTTTGATCAAGGATTATCCTTTTTGGTTATTATTTAATCATGTGCTAACAATTTTGGTTTTGGATAATGTTTCAAAACTGAATGAATAGATCTTTACTCTTTTGAGGATTATGAATTTCTATTGATTTTGATTATACTACTTCGGGTGTGACCAAGTCATATTCATTACTCATCATTTGGAGAGAATATGAGTTCGTGGTAAATATTTACTAAATAATGATACATTTCATGATAAAGATGTATGTTTCATTATGTTCATAGAAATTATCATAAATAAATTCCTTATCATTATAAAAAGGATGGTAAAACAAAAATGTTTTCTATTTACATTTACTACTATGGAATCAATGGTCGTTTAACCAATCACATTTTTATGGTATTTTGGTAGTTATCTTTCTCCTCATCATGTGTTATGTCACTCTCCATTAGAACTTGAGACTAAGTTTCTCTTCTATATCAATGTTTTTCTACATAGAGTCCAAGTATGTATTATCTTAGGTAACCTTTGTAATGCTCTTTATTTATTTATAATTTATAATTTTAGTCACTCTTTTTCCGATGTGGGACATTCAATAATGTTTTTGAGCCCAATATTAAAATTAGTAGGATGCATTTTATAAAAGGGGGAAGGATGCAATGACCCAAGTATTTATAGAATAATACTTTTTTTATATTAGTACTTATAAATAAGATAATAATATTACATCATAGGGGACTCTTTTTCTGAGATCATACTCGAAAGGAAAAATACACATTTCTCCAAAATCATACGTGGCAGACAACATTACATTATAGTAAAAAAAATGAAATCAGATTATTATTATTATAAATTTTTGTCAATTCCTAGCTATTGGAATAGAGCTAATGAATAGTATTAACTGAATTCTGAAATATGTTTTACACATGTTTAAATAATGATTCATTGGTTACCAAATTTATTATAAATGGAAATAAAAATCAATTGAATATAAATGGTGTGTTTTTATTTAAAAGAGAATAATGGTATTTAAAATAAAAATTCACTCTCTATGTATTTTTATTTAATAAAAAATATATTTTATATATTCAATTTGACAATTTAAATTCATCTTATATGTTTTCTAGATAATATATAATAACAAATTCAATTTTTTCTGATAAAAAAAGCATTTATCTAAAAATAATGTTTTAACGCTTTTTGACGGAGATCCATTTTTAAATATATTTTTTAAATTTTATATGTTCTATTTGAAATGAAATTAATATTTATATGTTGGTAATAAAAATTTACTTTGGATGAATTTTTTGTATTTTTTTGATAAAGTTCATTTTTAATGAATAATGAAAAAACACTTCATTTTAATTCTAAATTGCTTTTCATATAATTTATTTATATATATAGATTTTAATTTTAATTAGTTTTAAAAAATTATTGGATTATTTTTTTATCATTTAATTCAATTCTGTTCATTATATATAATTTCAATTTTAAATTGGACACAAACACTTGCCAGTAATTTGATAGATATTACTTCTTAAAAACCTATTTTTTGGTTTGACAACATCATTTAATTTTAAGTTAATTATTGAAATTTCTATGATTTTTATTTTTAAATGGATTCCAAATTTTAAATCAGGATGTCCAAATTTTGTATATTGGAACCTTTTAGTTTTTCAAATAAGGAATTATATGTTCAGTAGTTGTTTTATTTACCATGGCAATAGGGTAAATCTGATAAATAAGGGAACAAGATAATATTATAATAATATTGAACTATCCTAACATGTGTCCTAATCCTATTTTATGATATATAACTGACCATGGGAATCCATGGGTCGATTTTGGTACCTCAAGGATCCACTAGGGAGTAATAATTACATGTTATATTAATTAATTTCATATTAAAGGAAATATGACATAAACAATTATATTTTACTAATACAATTTTAATGTTGGTGATATATAACTGATATTATTTAATATAAATTTTCATTAGAAATCTAATAATATTACATTCATAATGGTATTTTATTTATAATTTTTACACAATAAATTAGTAAATTTAATTATGATATAATGACGATGCAATGATTTCTTCATTAATGAAAGATTCAAATAAATGGAATTATTAATATTAAAATAATTTTAATATATGTATTTTGATTCCATACATGAATTTTATAGATGATATTGACATATTATATTTTATTTAAATCCTTTTTTTATGTAATGTTTTTTTATGAATTTAAAAAAATCAATTATTTTATAGTGTAAAAATTGACGAAATGAGTTTTTAAATCAAATAATATTTACTAAAATGATATAATAGTCTTAAAAGTATATGTTTTGGAAACATGTCTCATAAAATGTTAAAAATATCTTTAATGATCCACTTATTGTTCTTTTGGCATTTTATTGTAAATATAGTAATCATATATTATAGAAATCCAAGAAGAAATGGTAAGAGTTAAAGTTTTTAATAAAGGGTTAAAGCTAAAAGATAAGGTTAAATCTGTGACATAAACTTGTCTAAAACCAATAGGTTGAGAGATTTTTGACCCAAAAGAATCCTATAATTGAAATAAATTGGTTTTGGACCATTTGAAACTGAAACCCATATTATAATAAAATAATATTTAAAGATATTCCAAAAGTGTCCATCCTCCCTCTAATGAAATGTAATCACCTTTACCCATTTAATCACACCTCTAAAGACCCTTGTATCATCCCAATTCATCTCCAATAATATTCAAAAATCCCTCCCTTATACATATAATAATTTCCCTAGGCATAAGGCAATTCAATAAATTCTTTTGGATGAAATCATAGGGACTTACCAGATTTAGAGGTAACGTCTTCTCCCAAGTTCCTTTCCATTATTTTCCTTCTCCACTTCCAATTCAATTATTATTACTTGATTACATAAAAACACTAATATCCTCAATATAATAGAAATTTTTTATCTAAAATTTTATAACTACACTTACACACACCTCTATCTAACTGATACGAACATACAATTTTTGTTTACGAAAAACTACTGCCTCACGAAACGATGACTATTCGATTTTCTCCTAAAACCAATCACGTTGGCCATTATGATAGCACTATATTTATATATGACATATATTATATTTATATTTTATCTAATATTCTTTAGTTTTAATTTAAAAACAAACCCTTATTCTTTTTGTGGTGTGTGAATACGATAATTTCATTAGAGGTAGTGCGGAATACCACCCCTCAAAGTGATATAACCCGTTCCTTCCTTAAATGGACCATATATTGGAAGACATTAATGAACTTATGTAACATATATAAAAAATTATATTATACTATAATTATATTATACCTATGTATCATATATTTTCCATTTCATTAATATGTCAAATAAATGAAAGTAGCGTTCATGCATACGTACATCCTACCGTCTCCATGAAAAGTGAATTTCATTTATTATATCTAAATTCTATATAGTATAATAATTAAATATTTACTGAATATATATGGTATCTAAATTAGTAATATCATTCTAGAGATGACTTGTGTTTTCCAACATGGACAATTTCCTCAAAACAAGTTCATTTTCAAATCAAGTACCAAATATCGACAAAACGACTAATATAAACATAAATAATTATTTTATTTTTAGAGAATGGTAGTAAGTTATATTAAAGTAATAATAATCTTTAAATTTTTTTTGAGTAAAGTAGAATTAACATAATTTTGTTATTCTCCAAGAACAAGAAGCATACATTATTAGTCGAACTCAAGGTAAGGGACTTCATCTCAATTTCATTTCATTGAGGAATATTTTGAAAATATACCCCTCATTATTTTATAAGGTTATAATAAACTATTTTGACATTTAATTTCATTCAAAAAGAATATTTTTTTCCTATAAATCATTTTACAAAACAAAAAAACGGAATGTTTTTAACATATGTCATAACAATGACCTCTTCTTCACCATAACTATTATTTGATATTTGTCTTACTCTATAGGCCTTAATGTTTTTAAAAGGAATAGAAATCCATTATTCCATTTTTGGGTATTTTGGTACTGAAAATGGTTTTAAAACATTTAATTCCTTTCAAAAGTTTCCTTGTGGTATTAGACACCTTGATTCAAAAATATTGTTATTAATATTTTTAAATGGTTTAGGAAATATATTGAATATTTCAATATCATGATATCATTTCTTGTGATTGAAACTGAAATTTTATTAGTGAAATGTTGGTGTATGAAATATTTTATGTGGTATGATGATATAATGCTAATTAGACATTTTACAGGTGGTTACGTGATAAACCAATGACGGGTTGTTACTTAATAAACAAAATGATAGGTGGTTCCATGATAAACCAAGGATGAGTGGTTATGATATAAGCTCCTATGCATTAGGTATGGAAGTTGGCTTTATGACTTTTTCATTAAGTGATATGTGTGGTAGTCGACCATATGGTTATTCTATTTAAGTATATATATGTCCCAAGATACCTTTATATTCTATATGATGCTTTCAATCAGATTTACAACAATATTTTGGTTACAAAAAAATGTGTGCAATGAGATTATATTCAGAGAAGTATATTTACTACTTATTAATGGTGAAAAGTATTTCCTTATGATACAATTTTCATGGTTTTCTTTTTATCCCATGACTAATATTTTTCATCCATTATGTACACCTTACAAAGATTTTTATGCTCCTCCCATGTTTGGAAATGTTTTTCATTGGAAATAAAGAAGAATAGAGTCATGGATGTGATCATGAAAAAGTTATTCTATTAAAACATTAAACGATGTCAAGATTCATTTTAAAGAGTTATTTTTTATGAAAAAATGGATTGTGAGTAGAAGTGGATACTTGTAATATTCAAGTTTTAATGTATATGTTATGACTTAATTATCTAATTATCTAAACCTAAGAAGACCCTCGATGTGAATTGAAATTAAAATTATTGACTTGTGTCAGGAAAAAGTATGTTTATGGTTTTGGAATTATATACATAATTTTACTTCTTACACTAAAAAATAGTACAGTTTTTCTTGTACGTGTGAACTACCGCCCGCATGAAGCGATGTGATTTCTTTTTTTTCATACCACATTAGAAGAATGATATATGTATGTTTATTTATACAACTAATATTTTTTATTTTATATAATGATCATTATATAATGATAAGATATTACTTACATCATTTTCAAAAAAAAATATTTGAAAATGGAAATGTTACTCATTGGTATGTATCATATAACATCTACATGATCATAATATTCATCATTTATCAACCCCATATTTAATGATTGATCATAACTGTATAATTTATGTATAAATACAATAATTATTTAATTAATATTATTATTTTGATTTTTTATAATGACTCTTTTTACTAATATTGAACCTACAATATTCAATTTTTACACCTAACCCAAAAATCTTAAAAAAAATCGATAAAACATCAATTGATTAAGTAAAAATCTATAACATAGTAATGTGTGAAAAAAACAAATATTAAACTTGAATTTTCTTCTCAAAAATTAAATAGTTAAAAAATGTTTATTATTATGGGAGATAGATAACGATTGTGATGAATCTAACTCGAGGAAAGGGACTTTATCTCAATTTTCTTTTATTGAGGTGTATTTTTATGGTATTTAAAAATATTATTTTACAAGTTGTATATACATCCCATTTGAAATTTATATCATTAATTTATCTATTATTTGTGTGTTTAATGTTTTCTATAATTTTATTCTTTCACGGGTCTTATGACTCAAATATTTCTACAGTGGTAAAGGAAAATTTTCATTCAAAAAAATTATATTTTAATATTTATAATCTAAATAAAATTTTATTCCATGTCCATTATTTTATAATGATTATAGTATAAAAAATAGAGTTTTATAACGAATTTTTTTTATTATTTCAAGGGTTTTCAATAAATTTAAACATTTTGTGTATTTGTGACATTCTTTACCAATGATAAAAGGATCATTATATTTTAACATTTACAGAAACAATGAATTTTACTCCACTGTAATAGTTATTTGATGTTAGGATTAATATAAAATATTTAATGGTTTGTTCAATTAAAAATATACATTACATTATACTTTTTATTTTTGTATATATTGTTTTAAAGAAAATTTTATTCAGTTACTGAAAATGTGTTTTTAAACGAAAATGGCACTTTAATACCATAGAGTTATTTTTAATGTATTTTAAAGAGTTTTAAAAATATATTGTCATAAAAAATGAATGAATAAAATATTTTATTCATGATATGGTATATTACCATTATATGATAAATGGGTGTGTATAGGTATCGATCAGTGAGCCCCTAATAAATTTTATGATGTGTTCACATGGATGGATATTGGTATGACCATTATGGAATTTACTGTGGGTGCATTATGAGAATGACCAAATTGCATTTAAATACATCAGGTAAAGTTCCTTGTACTAATAGAAAATATACAGGGTGTTATGAAAGGTTTTATCTAATGGAATTGGTCGTGATCTATTTACTTATGATGCATGTTTAGTCCTTATTATGAATATGATTCTCTAGGTTTAAAAAAAGGGTGTAGTTTATATTATTATTTATTTGTTTGGTTGTTTATGGGAAAAATTGAATGATTTTTGTGGGAAAAATAATTATATCATTCACTTAAAGAACATTTAGATAAAGGTAAAAATATTTAATGGGAATCCATGTTTTTCACTAGAGTAATGGTTTCTAATTACTATATGTCTCTTACATATGTTCTGTGATCATACCAATTTTTTTAAAACAAATCATAGGGGTTTTGGATGGGAAAGGTAATCGAATAATTCAAGTTTAATTACATTAATATTTTGGTTCAACAATAAATCCTGCTTTATTTTCAATATTTTTTATTGTGGGAAAATTCATAATAATGCGAAATGTTCACTTTGTAATTTATAGTTTATGTTATGTATGAGTTATGTCTTTATTCTCTAAAAAGTAAACCTGAAAAGATCCTAAATTGTATGAGACTGAATAATTGACTTAAAAATCAATATTATGTAATTTTCAATTCTATTTCTTTATATTAAACCCCACTATATTCACATTACATAATGATGGAAATTCCATGGCTATAGAATGCCACCAAAACTCACCTAACATCATTATACACTATTTCTTCTTTATACCCCATCATTACTTCCTATATGATGTGAATAATGGAAATTATGGGAGGGATAATGGGTATATGTCACTAAAAGGATAGAGTGAATGTTATAAAAGATGGAAAATCATCTTACCAGAACCTAATAAACCCACCTCACCAATAATAATTGAATGAGATCATTGGGATACAAGATAAGTTATTTGAGGATTTTATGAATCCACTCCTGAGGATTAATAACTAAGGTTATTTAACTAATATTGTAGGAATTAATAGGCATGGTGTGGGATATGAAGAATAAATGGGATAAGTTGATAATAAAGAAGCTACACTAAATAAAATGTAAACCCAATAATATAAAATACATAAATTATTATTATAGAAAAAACACATTACATTCTGACCTAGGTTGAAGGGATCATTGTTTTGGACCGTTTATAATTGTAGATGTGGTCTTTGTTTATATATATCGGGGGAAAAGAAACTCCTTCATGAAATGAAATCTATGAGGTTATTTTTAGCTCTTAGTTTTTAAATATTTCAATGATTTAGGATGGTTATTCATTTTCATTATGCATTGAAATTCTACTTCAAGATTTCATTTATCAGTTGTTTGAGTTATTCATATATGTGAAGAAAATTCATGTTTTTTTTTGAAATTTTATGGTTTGGATAAACATAAAATATGAATATTCTTTTTTTATAATATTTTTCATGCATGGATATAAAGTGTGTTGGTTATGGGTATGATATCCATAGATTATCCTCCAGAATTTTCATGGGATGAGGCATGCGAATTAATGATTTTAATGGGTTTTTTATAAGTTTATTAGTGGGTTATGGGTAGATATTATGTTTAATTATAGATATAAGATATTTTAGGACTTGAAAATATCTTATGAGGATTATATATCTTGTGTTCAATCATGTGGTAGAGTTACAAGGCCAATAGAACTAACATTTTCATTCTGAGATTGTGTTTTTTCCAATAGATAATGAATTAAGGTTGCTTAAAATGATGTTTTTGGAGAAAAATACTATTTTGGAGAGTTAAAATACATTGGGTGGAAGAATGATTCCAAATTTCCCTAGCCTAAGAACACATTGGGTAATGGAATATAATGTGATACATTTTAATTATCTCTACATTTTCTTCTTTGGTTTGAAAAATATATGGATATAAAAATACGTATTTCTTAATATATTTTATGATATTAGAATATTAGTGATTGGATTAGAAATTATTATATATTTAAAATTTTAAAAGAATTTTATGGTTTTAAAACAATGGTAGAATTTTTCCAAAATGTGACAGGTTAAACCGAGAACAAATGTCTGTAGAACCAAAAAGGAACATTTCACATCCTCAAGCTACATTCCATAAAGAGGTTATGTATGAATATATATTACGTGTAGAACCCCAAACATAGAATCCCAGAGTTAGCACATTATTTTAAAATATTGGAATGATTTCAAGGAATAAAATCCCAAAGGACCGATCAATTTAGAAGTCATGAAAAATAAATTACATTCATGAAAATTATATTACAATTAAATGTATAAAAATAAACAAAGACAATTCATTGATAATTCCATAATTCTCCTAGATTAACCATGAATATCAATCATAAAACACTTCTTTCAATCTTGGGAAAATAAAACATATTATTGGGGTGATCTTAGATTCTCAGTAAGTGTTGAAAAAAAATAAAATATTTAATAATTTATCATAAACATTCATGGAGAGGTATACAACTAAAACACAAGCCTTTTAAAAAAATAATGAGCATAATATGAAAATAAAAAATAAAATTATTCCATATAAAAATTCACAAAGGTATTATACTAATCAAATAATCCCATTATAGATCAATAACTAGTCTCATAATGAAGGAATTCATAATGCCTAACATCATAACCGTACCGTTAAAGCCTCATGAAAAGACTATAAAGAAATGGATAAATAACCAAACTAGTTTGTTTCATGAGAAAAATCAACAAATCAAGGGGCATTCATTAACTGATCCCCAACCCATAGAGATTTCATTAAGCAGTCCCCAACTTGTCACTTACTATGTCCAATTCATTCCTCATATGAAAATGGTGATTCATAACCAATATAAATATTCATTTCAAACCTATCATATAAAACGTTATTAGTTTAAACATAAACAATGAATGTTTTAAACATAGGACATTACCAGTCAGATATATCATAAACCATTCAATAAAATGTGGAAGATTGTATCATAAGAAAGCAACCTAAATTAAAAATAAAATCCAACAAAGGTTTTTGACATAGATGAAAAAATAATAAAATCTGAAATACTCTTTGAGGGAAATATCTTTTTTCATTCAAATCATTAAAATTTGGAAATATATAAAATAAAACTTTTATTTTGAATATAACCTTTTAATCATGTGATGTAATCTTCAAAACATTAAAGTGTAATGATGATGGAAATAGACACTTCTGTCGTATTTGTTCGAAAAACATTTCTTCGTTAATTTTTTGAAAATGACATAAATTACCTCATTTGTAAAATGATGAAAATATTCCATTACAAAAGTTTTCAAAAAATTAAAACATGGGTCAAAATGACATTAATTGTTTTATAATATTTTGAAATACATTTTTAAGCAACATGGACATGGATGATAAATGTTTCATAGTAGATACATATGTATAAAAATATATGAATAATAATTAAATTGTCAAATTAAATAATACATAAAAACATAAAATTATACTATTTAGAAAATATTTGAATGACCATAAAAATAGACATAAAATTTCCATTATAAACCTTTTATATCCATATAAATAGATATGTAAAATAATATCAGGAATATTGAAATGTATAAAGGATTAATGATTTAAATATTCAAAGCGTCTCATATCACTTTGAACATTTAAATCAAAAACATGATATCTTCAAAATAATATTTAAATTCCTTGAAAATATATTTATTCTTATCATTAAATATAATATGGGAAGTAAAAGCACCACACACAAGAAATAAGTGGTGAACATGGCCTATATCTCACAAATATTAAAAGTGATACAGAAATCTATTACAATGATCGTATCATTAGAGTGAAGAAAATTAAATGGACTAATTATGTGTGAAAAATATAAATCCACACAATATAAGTGAATATTCACTATATAAAATCATATTTCATTAACACATATTCTTGGAATAATATAACCAATGACATAAATTTTTAACTTAATGAATGGAAATTGAGTTAAGATATCCATTACCATAGCTCTAATACCCTCTGTACATGTGTGAAACACATATATAACAGTTTTAAACATTATATAAAATTATACAGGAATAATAATAATATTTATTATATCATATATGATTCATCTATAACATTATATTACCTTTTTTATTAATATAATTAATGTTAAAGCAACATTTTGGGTAGAAATATCTTTGTTTATCATACATGTTTTGACTATTTATTCTCGATATTATTAATTATAACATGATTAAAATACATAAATAATGTAAATAATGACTTATATATCATTTATATTATATATATAAATATTTATAATAGATAGTTAAATGAAATGGAACACACGGTTCATGGAAACAATAGGTTATACATATGCATAAACGTTTTTCCTATTTTCTTATCATATTGAGTGGTGTAATGTAAATGACATAGACACACTATATATATATATATATATATTATCATTATTATGTGATATATTTATATTTATTTAATATATAAATTTTTATAATCATTTAGAAATGGTTGTAATGGAGGATGAATCTCATCGTGTTGTGGAGACTGTCGGTCATACATAAACACATAGGGTGATATTTTTTCATCGGATGGGTAAAATTAGTAATATGGTTGTCTCATAACCATAACAATATCTAAAAATATATTATATTATGGATTTATTACTTTATTATGGAAATAACTATGGAAAAATAATTATAATAAGAATATTACCTTGAAAGAGTTCATAAAACAATTACCTCTTATTTGAGTGTGTCCTTTTAATTTGCACAAAAGGACCTTATAGAAAAGATTTATACAAAATATATAGCATATAATATTAATTTAAGTAATTTTATAGGATAAATTGTTAGGTTTTGGGTGAAATAAATTTATTTATATTTGTTAATAGAAGAGAAGTAGAGGTTCTCTTTTATATGAAATGGGAGGGGAACTTTTCGAAACACCAAAGCTGTTAATTTATTATAAATTGAATTTCTATTTCAAATAGCTACAAAGATAGTTATTTAATAGATAAATTGATTATGGGTATATATCCTATAAAACAAATGAATTTTAGATGTGCCTGGCTCACAAAAGTGACATTATCATTTTTCTTTAACCCTTAGTTAGACAATTTAACACTTACCGTGACAACATGACTTTTTACACTAAAGGGTTAATATATTTACAATAAAATGAAAAAATAACCAAAATTAGAAAATTTATGACACCTTTTAAATTATCCTAGTTATTTGGCCAAATTATATATTTTTATTACTTTTATAATATTTGATAAAATATTATTTATTTTAAATCTTCATTTATGTCAATTTTGATACTATACATTATCAGTATTTTTAAAAATATTATAACAACATAAAATATTCTAAAGAATAATTTTTATATCTCCCTAATATGTCAAACATATCTATAAAATTAATTCATGTAATTAATTAGGTGAGATTATATTTATTTTAATATTTTTAATATCATTTATTTTATATCTGAATTAATTAATCAGTTAAAACATCCTTAGTACACAAGAATGTAATTGATTATTTATTTATATAAAAATTAAAAATATATTTTCATGATGATGATATGTGTTTTATTTATTAAATGAATAATTATAGTCTAATTTATCTTATGTATAACTCTATATAAAAAATTATTTAGTTTTTTAATTTTGAATATGACATTTTTAACTATTCTTTAAACAAAATATAATAAACGTCATAATCTGACATAAGTGGCATATAAAAAATCATATTTTATACATAATGTTGATTTAGGTTAAAATAATGTCATCCAATGAAATTAGAACAAGTGTTATGGTAATTTTTTCCAATTATAATATTATTTTTTCATTTAATTATCCTATTTTTATTTAAATTTGGTAAATAAAATTCAATAGTTACGATTCACAAAAACATTATTTTGATCCTATTATACAAAATTATTCATACTTATTACAAAAATTAATTTATTTTTATTTAAATTAATTTAATATAAATAGTAAAATTACATTTTATGTTAATCTAGCCGGTGTTCCTAGAATGCGGGAAAAAATAGATGTTAAAAAGTTCAATAAATTTTTATATATAACTATTTTTATAAAAATCTATTCCAATGAAAAAAATTTGATTAATATATTTATTACTAATATATATTGACTTCAAAATAAATTTAATTTAAAAGTATTATTTACATGAAAAGTTCAGTTTTTGACAACAACGCATTATTTTTCACTATTCATGAGAAAATTAATAATTTCCTAAAAATATAAAAAATGTAGCCTAGAATAATATTGATATTAAGAATTAAAAAATTAAGTTTATCTAGAAAAATAAAATTTTTAAATTTCCAAATATGATAATAAATATTCATAACATCTTTTTAAACGGGTAGTTTGATAGATCATGGTGCCCTCGAACTTAGTGTTGTGTGCATAAAAAGATATTAAATTATTTAAAAAAATGTTTCATGGAAGCATGGGGTGTTACATAAGGGGAAATAATTATTCACGAAGTAGGCCATAAATTTTAAAGTGTAATTCCCTTCAAAATAAATTGAGAAATCAATTGTGAATTGTAAAATTACGTTATAGTTTATACTATGTATACTTGATATACTCTGGTCAAATTGTGAGTATGTAAAACAATTTTTTTTTGTGAGACTAAAGACAAATTTATTCCCCATGATAATTATTTTTATGATTCACGTGATATAATAAATTTTACCTAAATTAGGTCACATCATATTAACATGAATGGGGGGATATATAGGAGTAATGAAGTAGAGATGCGGAAAATGATTTTGAGATATAGAAAATTATATCATGTCATTAAGGATATTACTGCTCCATAATGAATGTGTAAGTAAAATATTCATTGAAAGGGGTTTATGTGACGAAAGCACATTCAATAGTTTCTCATCCACCATCTTATGAAGGATGGTAGATAAGAAAAATATTTTTGAATCATGCAACGGACAGTCCCCATTTGATCTTATGACACATTTGCGAAATTGAAATAAGATAAAACCCATAATTGAATTATTTAGTGTCTCTCTATGATATTATTCATATTTTAATATTTATGATGAAGATAAAATAATCACAACTAATTGTTAGAGTTAGTTCCCTATAATGAACTATCTGAGTACATGATTTCATTTTTTCTTTGTTAAATATTTTTTAGCACATCATTATTGTTACTCTGTATAACATTTTCATGGGATTATTCCCAATGGAAATATGTCACACAAAATGGATTTGTAAGTTCCAAACTATGATGAGATCCTAGAGGATAAAAAAACATTATTCTTTATTATTATTCTTTAATAAGATGAAGTTTTCAACTTGTGAATAGGAAATTCTAGTTATACATGGTAGGAAGCTCATAATACATTGAGAAACCATCTCATGGTATTATCCCATAGTAATCCCCAATATGATAGGTTATGATAATAGAATGTTCAATAGAAAATCCAAATTTCCATGTTTCATTGGATATTCAAATCATTTCATGTGGGTATTGTTCCATGTAATTTAATATTGTCATTATTTAATATCCTAACTCATGTACACTAATTTGTTGACGAGAATAGTGATGGTATATTCTCACGGGGGGTAGGATACACTGGGTATGGTATTACGTTAAGGAATAACATGAGAAATTATTTATTCCTTTTATCCCTTGATTAAAGATAACATTTCATTCCCTTTGTTTGGAATAGTATATCTTATATAAATAAATTTTAATGGGTTTATAGGGGAGAATTAATTTCCTGAATTACAATGAAAGAGTCATCGAGAATAATTTTTTATGGCACTGGAATTCATACTACTAGATTAGAGATACCACAATAAATGGATTATGTAAAATAGTATACATTCAGAGAAGGTATGATGTGATTGTGACATTAACTTTTTTACTTTATGGATTCCTTGGGGTTATATATAGAAGATATCCGTAGAATTTAGGTAGTTATTCATAATGCCACTAAGAAATAAGAATATAGGGCACACACTATGTGTATCCATAATCTCAGTAGAAATCATTTAATAAATTTAATATTTTGAATGAATAATATTTATTCTTGTTTGGTTGATTTCTATAAATTCATAATAAACTACATGAAAGAATAAGAGAGGTAAGTAATAATAATAAATATTTATTTCTATGGTTTGGTCAATATAATATTAATTATACCTTTCAATGAATAATGTAGTGATTTAAATTTATTAAACACAGAATCATTGTTGAAGGGTTAATAAATGTGGATGAGGTAAATTTGACCATGTTTTATGGAATAATTATAAGTGGTATAAATGATATATATTTATATTTTTAGGTTATTTACTTGCAGATAATATGATAATAATAATATTTTTACTATTATTGGACATGGGGACAACTATGAATTAGGGAATCAAGAAGGGGATTATGTGCGGTCTTCCAAACTTAAACAAACTTTAATAAACATATAATTATAAAAATTCCCATAATATCTATTGGGGTGAAAATCTAATGGATAGATAATATCTCAATACCTAGATAGATTTATAGATATCTAAAGTGAACTACCACATCCTCCTCTCTCAATTCATTTAGAAAACATTAAGGGTTCTTTGTCATTCTACAATAATTCTATATAATCAAACAATAAGAATTAAAGAGATCATGATTAGGTATTCTATAACTTGGATATTCTATAGTGACTTTCAAATATTTTAGTTCATGTCTGGATCACATATCAATGGATTATTCACTTTGATCATATAGTGTAATAATGGTATGAAAAGATTTAGTGAAACATATTATCAATGAAAGAAGAATTTTAAGTCACGATAACTCTGCATTTAATCATAAATTAAATATGAATTAAATTTTAATGTCCCTTAAATTTGTATTGACACTTTAATCTTGTCATCTCATCAACATTTATCAGTGTTCATGTAGTTATAATCATGTTAGGAAATGATTAAATCTAAATTTACACTAAAAGAAGAGTTGGTTATACCATCACATGATGTTTCTGATCACTCAAAACCTACAGGTGTTATCATAGGGGTCACAGATATGATTTATAATTATTTTTTATTCAATCATTGTTTTCAAATGTTATTATTTTACTTTGATGATAAGAATTATTTAATTATTTGATCATTGTCATTTCCTACTTTATTCATTCTCTCTAACATAACCAGTAATCATTTAATGCTTAGAAATTATGAAGCATATGAGAAACACCATATGGGGGTGCCAAATTTTCTTCTTATACAAAAAAAGAGTGAATGATATGTACTACCTTCATAAATAATGTCTATTCTTGTTTTCGAATCATTGTCTAATGGAAATGTAAGATAAATACAATGACATTAGATATAAATCTGAAAAAGGATGATTAGTGTCTCGATTTAGATAGGTCAGAAAAAACCTATAGTTATACACATCATGTAACAACTATACATGACATGTAGTAGTAGGTTTCTCAACGATGAGAACATGAGGTGTCCTAATGTGTCATTTATTAGATATATGAGAAAAGAATGGTCGATCCATGAATCTTCAATGCCATATTCCCTATATAACATGTGCACACCATGTAGGTAAAACTAATATGTGGCTATAAACCTTCCCAGTACCTAGGTATGTGTTGGGGATATGGATAAACGACTGTATAATCTATGTACTATTGTATGTACTATGAAGTCCGATGCATATTGTCTTCAAAATCTAACACATAGAAAAATTAATATATAATCAGGCTTATTATCATTTTTTCCATGTGTCATTTATTATTCAAAGTACAATTCATGTATTAGGAATTATAAATATATAATAAATATGTTTCCATGTTAAAATTTAAGATAAACACATGAATTTTCCGGAATTAAACTTGAGTACTCTATAAATATTAAATGAAATTTATTTTTATTAAAATTTTAGATGATGGTGAGTCAAGTATTCTTTGAGGGAATTAAGATAAATTTAATTAGATAGGTTAATTTGTACAATAATTTCTTAATTACTGAGAAGATTGATGTTATTGACTACAAGATTTAAAATATATGACCATTGCATGTTATTTGGATGATCATGAGATTAGACTAGCACTATGTATGTTATTGTTTTATTTTAATTTATTATGATAATTTTATATTTGATGGCATGGGAGTTTTACCCTAATATATATAATGTAAGGACATGAGTTCTCATAGTTTATTTTATGAAAACCCCTTTTATCTAATCTATTGGATCCCCTCACATGTGTAGGTGTAAGAGATTATAAAAGGATAGAGATTCTATGCGATAAAAGGTGTTCTGATTCTAGGAGATGAGGTTAAGAAAATGGACTTAATATATATGATCCAAGGAGGAATTCAGTAAAATAAACCGAGATATAGTTCTATTTTTTTCTTCCCCAAGGGTTCACAATTTATTAACATCTTCCAGGTAAACAAACAATTCTATAATTTCATGATCATGCAAGTTATATTTTATTTCTGTTAGTTTCATAGTTAATTAATTTTATATGTGGATGTTGTATGATCATTTTATAAATGAACTAAATGTCATGTAATATTGATTAAATATAACTTAATTACGTGTACAATGTTTTATCATAATTTTATTGTTAATTAAGTAAAATAAACTTAATATTAGCATGGAATCTGACAAAATAATATAGGATTTTTTACATAATAATTGAGAACACATTAACTAAAATATCATTTCTATATATAATTTCACTACTTAAGATAAAATCTTTATCATAGCTCAATGTTCTTGACCATACAATGTTGTGGTTATTTCAATTATCATGGATGGTTTAATATTTAAAATTAAAGGTGAATTATATTGGTATACATAAATGGATGATTTTAAAATAAGGAAATAGTTTATGTAATAATAAAATGGTTATTAAACATCTTAAATAGTATTTTAGGATTAGGGAATCCAGTCAACAGATCAAGGAGTTATGATTTTATGTAGTTATTATTTTACCCCACCAAGAACCCTTGAATTAACTTGTCAGGCCCATGTCATAGTTATGAATAGGAAATATAGATTCTAAACACTACAATATATATTGTACATGATATTATGAAATATATGATGAAGGATATTTGGTTTTTATAAATTGTGTGTGATAAACATAATTTATATAAATTTATATTTAGTAATATATTTTTGATACAAAAACTTGTTTTAATTACCAACTCTTAATTTATAGAAATGGAAAACGAAACCAATTTGAAAATATCATTCTGATCCATATTGTATTTGGATAAATTTATCATCGGTGGGAATTTCTAGAAAGTTATTGGCACATTCATATAATACTATACTAAGAATGTAAATTACATATGATAGAATCCCCACTTTCATAGTCACTTTTAAAAGAGGCTAGTGAGGAAGAAGTGTATCTCTATTTGAGGCAAGTGAGTAACTTAGAAGATATCCAATTCTTAATTCTATCCTCTATTTCCAATGTGATTTAAAAAAAATATGACTACTTGTATTTTTATATCTTTTTTATCCCCACGAGGATCACTTTCATGAGATGTTGGGATTAGTGAGATATGTGATCTCATATGCACTATACCCATGCATTCTTATAAGGTTGATGATATCAAGGACACATGTAGAAATGATGTTTTGATAAATTTAGTTCCTGAAAATCATGGCTATTATTATCCTTTTTTATCTTTACAAAAATATCATTTTTCATCAACACCAAAAACATTTTATATTGTTATTAAAAATTATTATATTATAAATAGTGAGAATACACTATTAGAACATATAACACTTAATAACCTTGTTGGTAATGAAATGGGGAATGAAAAAAATATTGTTTTTATTGTAAATAATAATAGGAGAAAAAAGTTACAGGGGGATAAAGACTCATCCAATGTCTAAGGCTCCCAGAAACCACCCTTCAAAGAGGATGGAGTTCTATAAGCATGCAAAGGAATAATGTGTAGTATGTTTTTCACGGGGAATGTTCCACTGCTAAAAGGAGAATTAATCCCAATAAAATAAATAAGGGGAAGCTTCAAATTCATTGTTTTTTGAATTAAATAGTATATATGTAGATGATGGGAATTAGATACCTTATTTATTCTTAAAAATTGTATCCAAATATAAAATCCAAGCAGTTTTTGAATGGTTATATGAGACAAGGAGGATCTAAGAGCTACAAATATAGTGATATTGGTTTCTCTATCCATTGGATACAAAAAAACCCACCATTAAAATATTTTTATTTTGGTTTTAAAGGATTTTTCTTATTTTACTAGTGTTATAAAAAGATTCATTTCCATATATTTTATAGATATGGATAGATTTATTTTAATCTTTTAAAATAAGTGTAGTTAATTTTATTAAGATATCATTTTTTATGTAATTTCATAATTGAATATTGGTACCATTTATTAAATTGGGAAAAAATATATATGAAATTAATAATGAAAAAAATATTTATGACACAAATAAAAAATATTTTTGAAATGGATAATACCTTGGAAGACGTTTCCATTTTGTGTTTTGGTAATTGGAGGAACCTAAGATAAACTCAAAGGTGTTTGGAGGTTTTTAAGAGGAAAATGTTTTTCCGAAACAATTTTTTGAATGGTGATGGCATGGAGAAAGGGGTTGCAATGAAAATGTGTCCACTACAACATTTGAGGTATGTCTGCAATATAGGTGATAGCTCATGGGGCCTTTGGGGATACTATCATTTTTTGGGGTAGTTGCACCATTGAACATTGGATTTGGTGTAGAAATTATCATATTTTAGAGACTATTATGTGGACAAATAAATATCATGTAGAAGGATGATCTCATGGAGTTTGGTTCTACTTCTAATTCTAGAATAGCTGCACCATGGAGATGGGCTTATAACAAAGCCTCTTCCTATTTTTTGGGGGTCTGTGGAATAGTGGTATTGGCTACATCTTCATCAACTCTATTTTAGAGGATATATGTCTTGTAAATATCCACATACCTTTGGGTATGGTCTTACTTAAATGGGTGTGGATGGGTGAGGTTTTCTACACTATAGGCCCTTCAGTTTTTATTTGTTTTGTGGAATGATCATATGTGGGATTTCATTGTCTTATATTTGTAGGTATGGGTATAAATTCTTAGTTTCCCTCAATCCCAATCACATTTATAGTGTTTCTATCATTTATTTAGTGACTCGAGTGCATCTCAACGTGATACTTCGACCCCATTTTTGTGTATTTCAGCCCCTTAATTTGGATATTGATCCATGGTTGTATAGGTGAGTTCTATATTTTTCTCCTAGATTCTACATAATTCGTCATATATGATAGGATTTTGTTGGGTAACTTTTAGGTTTTTGTTTTTTGGTAATGTGGATTATGTGTTTTTTATGTTATAGTAATTTATGTTGTTATTCATCCTTTTGGTTCTTGGTGGCAGCCTCTCAATTTTCCCAAAATTATGTTGCAGATACCCAAACCTCGTTTTAGGTAAGAGATCTGTCATTTCCCATCTTATATATAATTTAGGAGGGGTTTTATCCTTGTATATCTATGGGAATATTATTTAATTTTCAAAATAATGATATGTAAATGGTTAATTGAAATTTAAGTGTATGGAATGGTTCATGTGTTTGTTCATATCTATGATGTTGTGATATTGATAGTATCCATAGTTTTTATGAAACTAAAAATACTAGAGGTTTGGAACCATTTTCTATGATAAATTTATATTTTCTTATGAATACCTAGTTGTTTTATTATTTTCAAAGAAACATAAATATATTTTTAATAACCTATACTTAGCTAATTAATTTGGATCCACAGGTTGTATAGATTTTTTTCAGTGTCCCTAAAATGATGTAGTGGAATTTATTAAAAATCCGCTTTCTTTTTTAAAATATTATGTTTTTTGTTATGTGAATGTGTGATATGTGGTTGTGGTGAATGATGATAATTTTTTTCTTTTGAAGAGATACAGAATGGTTATGGGGTGAAAATGGGAGGTGTGTGTTGTGAAGGATTTATGGATTAGGAAGATTGGTCTTTGGTATGTGCGGTGGTGTGTGTAACACCCGAGTCATTTATAAGAAATATTTTGTTTTTATTTTATATAAATAATCAAAGTAATCTTTCACTACACACAACACTAGCTTGGCTTTCTTTACACGCAATCACGACCTTCCTTGATAGCTTGTGTCGTACGCAATACCGAGTTTCACTAAACAACGATATGCTATTATTACAACTAGCCGTTATGAATTGTAATAACCACTTTTTGAAATTTTTTAAATTTTATTTTTTAAAATGGACTTCATTTTTGGATTCAGAATATCGAAATTAGCCTAGGGTGATATTTTGGCATTTTTCTAAAAACGTTCAATTTTTTATGAATAGTGAAAACACCGGGTTTCTATTTAAAAACCGACTTTTTATTTAAATAATTATTTATTTTATTTAAATTTATTTTAGGTCAAAATTGATACATAATACCTATATAAGTTCAATGTAATTCATTTGAGTAATTTTATAATAATTTTTGATATATAAAAATTTTATTGAACTTTTCACCGTCTTTTATCCACCTCCTAGGAGAATTTTCCAATTTACATAAAACTTAATTTTACCACTTCTGTGCATGTAATTTCGAAAATCCGAGAGACACGGTTAATATCAAGGAATAAAATTTGGTTTAATGAGATGAAAATAATTTTTTTGTTGAATAGTGACTTTTTACTTTTTTTTACCACGGTTAAAAGTAAATAGGGTAATTAAGGGTAAAAGTGTTATTATTATTACCCTAACACATGTCCTAATTCTATTGGATAAGTTTAATTCGACCAAAAACAACCTTAGGAATAAAATATGACCATTTAGGCCCACCTGGATTAGATTAGGACATTTATTATTAATTTATTTAAAGAAGGGTTAAATTAGTTAAAATCAAAGTTTAATAAGTAAATAATTTTTAATATAGAGTAATACATAAGATAAATTCGACTATAAATATTTAATAGAAATATAAATATATTTCCTACATAATGGTATTTTATTTTTAATTTTTATAATTTAAATAATTTAATTTATTTATGACACAATAATGATGCAGTGATTATCTTATTAAAGGAATATTGACATAATGGATGTTATAAATACACAAATAAATGTAATTTTCGACTTTTTAGGAATTAAACTAATTTTATATGTTAATATGACATGTTATTTTTTATTTAATTAAATTTTTCTGAACTAATAATTGTTTATGAGTTTTACAAAAATAAATTACTAAATAGTGTCAAAATTGGCATAAAATAGTTTTTAAAATAAATATTATATTATTAATTGTTATTTTATTCCTAAAAATATAAGGTTCAGCCAAATGACTTAGATAAATTTATATATATTAAGAATAAACAACTTGGGGTTCGTTTGTCTTGTTATAGTATGGTTATTAACCTTATAGTGTAAGAACACAAAAAGACACGGTAAAAGTAAAATTATCTAACTTAAAGTTAAATCTAAATGATAAGGTTAAAATAGTAAACTAAACTTGTCCAAATTCTATTGTATGAGATTATTTCGACCCATCCCCACCTTAACTTTTAAATAAATCAATTTGGATCTATTTAAAACCGAATATGGCTTTATAATAAAATAATATTTTTAGTTTTCCAAAGGTGCCCCTCTCCTCCCTTATAAAAGGGCACCTCCTCCCTCTCTTCCTCACACCACTTCTAGCCTTCAGGATCGGCCAAACCCTACCAATTTCTCCTCTACACTTCCCTATAAACATCCTAGAGGTCCTGGTCTTCTTCAAAGACCAATTTTAGTGCCCTAAAAGGAGGTCTCAAAGAAGCGCTTTAAAGAAGAGATAATGTCCGTTACCGATTCTTTCAACTTTATTTCTTCTTCCACTTCTTCTTATTTAGTTTTTTCATTATGAATTAATAACATCAGTATCACTCATATAATTATTTGTTATTATAAGTTTTAAACAACCCTATTTCACCATCTATCCATCCTACGGAAAACGAAATCACCGCGTGTGCGTACGTACGAAATACCGTCTCCACTCCGTGGTGTAATCTATTTTCCACCACCACCTTACTTGGATGGTTAAAATGGTGTAAAGAATGAATATATATTATTATTGTAAAGTGATATGGATTCTGAAATATTATACATACACTCTAATACAATTTCACAATCATGGGAACGATATCATCGCTCATGCGTACGTACGGAATACCGTCTCCACGATGTGATGCCACTCGTTCTACTTGATCTTCATTGCATAATGATTATATAAATGAATTGAATGAATGAATATGATATATATTACACTAATAACATTCTGGAAATGAGGTATATATAACCTAAAGAGATGAATAAGAATTTATTTGACAAAACACGCATAAGAACAAAAAGTAATAAACACACGAATAACAAGTAGAATGAAATATTACTAATAATAAGCTAAGAATATGACCATATATGATATCATAACAATGATTGTGATTCTATAATAAGTCAATGATATTATTTAAATCATCATATAGGAGGTTCGAACACTTATGAAGCAAATCGGACCTAAGGTAAGGGAAAATATCACAATCTCACTTTCATCCGAGATTGTTTATACTTCAGAATTTACGGGGGAATATTATCATCCACATCCATGTTTCCTCAATATGTAATATTATTTTCATCCACATACAATTTTTTAAATCCAATTTTACCCTTTGATGAGATTTTAGTAAAATATATGAAAAGAATCTTTTGTCGTTTTTTGTACGAGGTACTTTTTGACTTTTCCGACAAAAGTACGAGAAGAATATTTTTTAACTTATAAGGCATGAATGGATTTTTAAAACATTATTTCCAAGAAGCTTCCTTTACATGTTTTCAAGATTATTTTTAATCGACTTCATTTATTTTAGAATTGTATGACATGTTAAGAAAGGAAAAGTGTTTTTTTGAAGTAGAAAGGATATTTTCCTCAAGAATGGAGTTCAACTATTTTATCAAAATTATTTTTCATCTAAGATAATAAAGGGTTCTGTTTCTATCCATATTATTACATTGATTTGATTATGTTGTGATGGAATTATTTTTATGAATTCCTTTATCTTATATGAATTTTTTTATGATGTCACGATGTTAAGAACCCCATTTTTATTACATGGGTTATGCTATGATGTATGGTTTATGATTTTGTGGAACACATAATAATGCTATCATTATGAGATGGGTGGGACCTATATCTCCCTCCAATGCAATCGGTAATGATTTTATATCTCATGAGATAGACATGGCTGGAACGGAAGGTTAATCTGGTTCAGTGAAACAGGACTGAAACGAGGAGTGAACTCAGTTCAGAAATGGACTTTGTCCGCTAAGATAGTCTTGGCTATGAGTCTTGACTACTATGAAATGATTATCTATGATTATGTGTGTATGAAAAAAATCTTCATGTTTTATGTTTTGATTATAGTGATTACATTTCACTACCATGATTTATCCCATGTTATGAAATTATGATATCTTTTAGAGGGTATGATTTCCAAAATGTTATGTTCTTATGAATATGATGTGATTTATATTTCTTTTTTTTACCCTTACTGAGCATTTGAGCTCACCATTTTGTATTTTTTCTTTCCCCAGGTCAGGAAGAAGGTTATTGTATAAGATATTCCCAAAGGGACTATAGATATGATGAAATAAATGGGAGACAGTGTGGACGCTTTATGAACCAGTTGTTTATGTTTCCCAGTTTCTAAAGACATTATACCTATACAGTCCTTTCATGGTTTTGTTATAAGTTGTAATAAGTGTACTTCAATTCTGAAGTACTAAAAATGTATGTAAAGTATGGGTCATTATAGTTGGTATTAGAGGAAAGTTATAGTCAACCTTTGGAAACTAGGATGTGAAAGCCTTAGTAAGAATCCTAAGGATATGTCTAAGCATAAACACAATCATAGTGTTTTAGAAATTTCCATGAATAACCTTGGATAAGACCATAAGTGTGAAATTGTATTCTTGATTATGTGGTTTTCCTATTATAATTATTGTTGCTCACACTATTCTTCTTGGTTTTAGTCAATGGTTAGAACCCTAAGGAACCGTGTTAATACGGAATGCGACGGGCAATGCAATGATTGTCCCCCTGAGAAACCAAACGTTATGGGAGCTGGAATTCAAAATCTTGTAGCCATGCTCACACAACTTTCTCAAGCTATAAATCATGCAGGACATCCAAATGAGCAAAGGAAGGAGCAACATTCTGTTTAATCCTTCATGAGACAGCATCCACCTTCATTCAGTGGGTCTACTGATCCATTAGTTGTTGAACAATGGACTAGTAATACTAAAAATATATTTTCAGTTCATGAATGTTTTGAACATGATAAAGTCATCTTATCAGTGTATCATTTGGATGGTGAAGCTGATCAATGGTGAAATATTATCAAGAATATGAGGCCAAGAGATGAAATTGAGTCCATGGAATGGGACGAGTTCAAGAACTTATTTTTCAATAAGTACTTCCCTCGTATTCTTCGAACAAAGATGGAGAAAGTGTTTCTTGAACTGAAGCAAAAGTATGATGAATCTGTTGGTACCTATGAAGAAAATTTTACAAGACTTTCAAGGTACGCTTCTAGTATTATTATCCAAACTGAGAGTAAGATCGATCGATTATTTAGTGGCTTAAAACCAAGTATTCAAAGGGTGTTATCCATAAGGGACTTCAATAGCTACGAGGAAATCATTCGATGTTCTCTCAAAGTTGAGATGGAGATTGGAGTAACCCATCATTTAAATGGGTTTGATAAGAATAGGAAAATGGAATGCAAAGGAAAATCTAAAGAGCACACTGAAAAGAAGATGAGTTTTCCCTTATGCTCAATGTGTGGAAAGAAACATGGAGGGAGTTGTCTTAAAGGGACAAGTAAATGTTTCAAATGTGGAAAGGAAGGTCATCGGGAATTTGAATGCCGCAATAATGGGAAGAGGATGTATAATGATGCAAACAAAGGAAGGGATACACAGAATGAACCTTCTACACTTCAATGTTTCATGTGCAAGGAGATGGGGCATTATGTCAATCAATGCCCAAATCCAAGGGTTGATGATGATGGTCGACGTCAACAAACTCTTAAGGATAAAGACAAAGGAAAGTCACATGCAATTTCAATCAGTGATGTGGAGTATGATAACGATGTGGTAAAAGGTACACTTACCATCCACTATAATGTAGAAAATGATTAATTGGATTCTGGATCCACCCACTCCTTTATTTCTGAAGAATTTTCTAAGCATATCACCGTATTACCTCAACAGTTAGATGTTGATTTATCTGTGACAACCCCTAATGGAACAACAATCGCATCAAAGGGTTATAATTCTTCTCCGATTGAAGTTTGTGGGAAAGTGACTCATGCAAATCTTGTGATCCTCCATATAGTGTAATTTTATGTGATTCTTGGATTGGATTGGATTTCTCTATATGGAGCTCATATCAATTGCCAAAGAAGGGAAGTCACATTTCATATTCCAGATCAATCTTTGATCGTCTATCGATGCAAGGATGAACATAACCTTCTAGTGAAAATTTCTTCCATCTTATGGGTCTTGATTCCACTAAATGAAAGTTATTTATCTCAAATGGTTGGTGATAAACTCACGATTAAGAGTATTCCCATTGTACGGAAGTTTGATGATGTCTTTCCAGAGGAATTTCTGGGTCTTCCACCAAATCGTGAAGTTGAGTTTTCAATAGAACTCGTACCGAGTGCATTACCTATTTCAAATACACCTTATAGAATGACCCCAATTGAGTTGAAGGTATTAAATAAGAAACTCCAAGAGAATCTTGATAAGGGATTCATACGCCCTAGTGCGTCACCATGGGGAGCACCTGTTCTGTTTGTTAAGAAGAAAGATGGATCAATGAGACTCTGTATTGATTATCGAGAACTTAACAAGATCACTATCAAGAACAAATATCCTCTCCCGCGCATTGATGACTTATGTGACCAACTATGAGGATCTCAATACTTTTCCAAGATTGATCTTCGTTCAGGGTATCATCAATTAAGGGTCAAAAGGGAGGATATACCAAAGATGTCTTTCTATACAAGGTATGGACACTATGAATTTATAGTGATGCCATTTGGTCTTATTAATGCCACTTTTATCTTCATGGATATGATGAATAGAGTTTTTAGAGACTATCTTGATCAGTTTGTGGTAGTCTTTATATACGATATTCTTATATATTCAAAGAGCAATGAAGAACATGAAGATAACATGAGAATTATATTGAAGACCCTGAGAAAGGAGAATATTTATGACAAATTTACCAAGTGTGATTTTTGGCTTCAAAAAGATTCATTTTTGGGTCACATAATCTCAAAAGAGTGGATATCTGTAGATCCAGCAAAAAAAGAGGTTATCAAAAGATGGTAGAGACCAACAACAGTAACTGGGATCCGAAGATTTCTCGGTTTGGCTGTATATTATTGACGTTTTTTGAAAGATTTTTCACGATTATCTAATCCACTCACCAAGCTGACTCGGATAGGATTTAAGTTTGTTTGGATGGAGGAATGTGAAGATAATTTCAAGGAGTTGAAAATAAGGTTATCCAGTGCACCTGTGCTCACACTACCTTGTAGTGGAGAAAGGTTTGTGATCTAAAATGAAGCATACAATAAGGGATTGGGGTGTGTTCTTATGAAAAATGATAAGGTGATAGCTTATGCCTCACGACAGTTGAAAATCCATGAGCAAAATTACCGAACTCATGACTTGGAGTTAGTTGCGGTAATCATTGTAATAAATATTTGGAGGAATTATCTTTATGGAGAAAGGTGTGATATTTATATTGATCATACAAGTTTAAAGTATATTTTCACACAATAGGAGCTGAATATGCACCAAAGAAGATGGTTGGAGCTGATTAAGGATTACGACTGCTCAATTCATTACCACCCTGGGAAAGCTAACAAGGTGGCAGATGCAATAAGACGACATAACCATTCTAGCTTATCCATAATGAGGATCAAAAAAGATCCAATATTTATGGATTTACAAAGGATAGATCTTGGAATTATAATGGAAGGGGGGAAATCGTATCTTTCTCAAATGAATGTTCCACCATCTATACATGTGAAGATTAAAGAGGCGCAGAAAGAAGATTTAGAGTTACAAAAGAAGGTGAGAAATATTACTGAATTCAACCTTGATTATGATGGGATAATAAAGTTCATGAATCGGGTTTGTGTACCTCCCATCCCAGAATTAAAGAAGGAGCTACTGGATGAGGCTCATAGTTCTTCATTCTCTATTCATCCTGGAAACACGAAGATGTATAGGGACCTGAAAGAGTACTTCTGGTGGGATTACATGAAAAGAGATGTTGCTGATTATTTCTCTCGATTCTTGGTTTGTCATCAAGTTAAAGATGAGAGACATAAGTCTAAGGGGATGTTACAACCATTACCCATACCCGAATGGAAATGGGAAAACATCAATATGGACTTTGTCACCAGACTTCCTAAAACATCCAAAGGCAATAATGCTATCTGGGTCATAGTGGATCATCTTACAATGTCTGCACACTTCATTGATGTTAGAGTGGATTTCTCTCTGGATCAGCTTTCCAAGATATATGTAAAGGAAGTGGAAAGATTGCATGGAGTACAATTTTCTATTATATCTGATCGAGATCCGAGGTTTACCTCAAAGTTCTGGAGAAGTCTTCAGCATACTCCGGATACAGAGTTGAGTTTCAGCAGTGTTTATCATCCTCAGACAGATGGTCAGTCTGAGAGGAAAATTCAAACTCTAAAAGATATGTTGAGAACTTTCTCTATGGATTTCAAAGGTGGTTGGGATCAACACCTACCTCTGGTGGAATTTTCTTATAATAATAGCCTTCACTCCAGTATTCAGATGGCTCCTTATGAAGCTCTCTATGGAAAGAAATGCATGACTCCAACTTACTGGGATGAAGTTGGGGAAAGAAAGCTATTAGGACCTAATCTTGTTGATGAGATGGCAAAAAATGTCTGATCAATTCAACAACACATAAGAGAAGCTCAGAGTCGACAAAAAAGTTATGCTGACAACCAAAGAAAAGAGTTAGAGTTTGAAGTGGGTGATAAAGTGTTCTTACGAATATCTAATTGGAAGAGAGTAATGAGATTTTGAAATAAGGGAAAGTTGAGCCCTAGGTATATTGGTCCTTTCGAAATACTGGATCGTGTTGGGAAGGTAGCTTACCGATTGGCGCTTCCACTGAATCTCTCTCAAGTTCACGATGTGTTCCATGTATCTCTCCTGAGAAAGTACATACCAGATCCTTCACATGTACTCAGCTCAGAAGTTATACCGGTGGAACAAGATCATTCTTATGAAGAACGGCCGATAGAGATTCTCAATCATAGTGAAAAATTCCTACAGAACAAGACCACTTGCTTGGTGAAAGTTTTATGGAGGAACCACCAATTAGAAGAAGCTACATGGGAGCTTGAGTATATGATGAGGGAGAGGTATCCTCATCTGTTTGTTACAAGTGACGAATTTCGAGGGAGAAATTCATTTTAAAGGAGGTAGAATGTAACACCCGAGACTTTTATAAGAAATATTTTGTTATTATTTTATATAAATCATCAAAGGAATCTTTCACTACACACAACACTAGCTTGGCAAGCATTACATGCAATCATGACCTTCCTTGATAGCTTGCGTCGTAAAAAATACTGAGTTTCACTAAACAACGATATGCTATTATTAAAACTAACCATTATGAATAGTAATAACCACTTTTTGAAATTTTGTAAATTTTATTTTTCAAAATGGACTACATTTTTGGATTCAGAATATCGAAATTAGCCTAGGGTGAAATTTTGGTATTTTTCTGAAAAATTTCAATTTTTGATGAATTGTGAAAGCACCAAGTTACTATTTTAAAACCGACGTTTTATTTACATATTTATTAATTTTATTTAAATTTATTTTAAGTCAAAATTGATACATAATACCTATATAAGTTCAATTTAATTCATTGGAGTAATTTTATAATAATTTTAGATATATAAAAATTTTATTGAACTTTTCACCGTCTTTTACCCACCTCCTAGGATAATTTGCGAATTTACATAAAACTTAATTTTACCGCTTCTCTGGGTGGAATTTCAAAAATCCAAGAGACATGGTTAATATCAAGGACTAAAATGTGGTTCAATGAGATGAAAATAATTTTTGGTGAATAGTAACTTTTTGCTTTTTTTACCACGGTTATAAGTAAATATGGTAATTAAGGGTAAAAGTGTTATTAGTATTACCATAACACATGTTCTAATTATATTGGATAAGTGTAATTCGACCAAAAACAACCTTATGAATAAAGTATGACCTTTTAGGCCCACTTGGTTTAGATTAGGACATTTATTATTAATTTATTTAAAGAAGCGTTAAAATTGGTAAAATCAATGTTTAATAAGTAAATCATTTTTAATATAGGGTTATACATAAGATATATTCGACTATAAATATTCAATAGAAATATAAAAATATTTCCTAAATAATGGTATTTTATTTTTAATTGTTAGACTTTAAATAATTTAATTTATTTACGACACAATGATGATGCAGTAATTATCTTATTAAAGAAATATTGACATAATTGACGTTATAAATACCCAAATAAATGTACTTTGAGACTTTTTTTGAATTACACTAATTGTATAGGTTAATATTACATGTTAGTATTTATTTAATTAACTTTTTTTGAACTAATAATTCTGTTATGATTTTTACAAAAATCAATTACTAAATAGTGTCAACATTGACATAAAATAGTTGTTAAAACAAATATTATATTATTAATTTTTATTTTATTCATAAAAATCTAAGGTTCGGACAAATTAATTAGATAAGGTTATATATATTAATAATAAACAACTTTGGGTTAGTTTGGATGGTTATAGTATGTTTATTAACCTTATAGTGTAAGAACACAAAAAGACACAGTAAAAGTAAAATTATCTAACTTAAAGTTAAATCTAAATGATAAGGTTAAAATAGAAAACTAAACTTGTCCAAATTCTATTGGATGAGAGTATTTCTACCCATCCCCACCTTAGATTCTAAATAAATCAATTTGGAGCTATTTAATACCGAATAAGGATTTATAACAAAATAATATTTTTAGTTTTTCCAAAGGTGTCCCTCTCCTCCCTTATAAAAGGGAACCTCCTCCCTCTCTTCCACACACCACTTTGAGCCTTAAATCTCGGACAAAACCTGACAATATCTCCTCTACACTTCCCTAGAAACATCCTAGTGGTCCTGTTCTTCTTCAAAGACCAATTTTAGAGCCCTAAAAGGAGGTCTCAAAGAAGCGCTTCAAAGAAGAGGTAATGTCCGTTACCAATTCTTTCAACTTTATTTCTTCTTCCACTTCTTCTTCTTTAGTTTTTTCATTATGAATTAATAACATAAGTATCACTAATATACGGATATGTTATTATATGTGTGAAAAAACCTTATTTCACCATCTATCCATCCTACGAAAAACGAAATCACCGCACGTGCGTACGTACGGAATACCGTTTCCACGCCGTGGTGTAATCTATTTTCCACCACCACCTTACTTGGATGGGTATAATGGTGTAAAGAATGAATATATATGATTATTGTAAAGTGATATTTATTCTTAAATAGTATACATACACTCCAATAAATTTCACGATCATGGGAACAATATCATCGTTCGTGCGTACGTACGGAATACCGTCTCCACGATGTGATTCGACTCGTTCTACATGATCTTCATTGCATAATGATTATATAAATGAATTTATTGAATGAATATGATATATATTACACTAATACCATTCTGTAAATGAGTTATCTATAACCTAAAGTGAAGAATAAGAATTTATTTGACAAAACACGCATAAAAACAAAAAGTAATAAACACCCGAATAACAAGTAGCAATGAAATATTACTAATAATAAGCTATGAATATGACCATATATGATATAATAACAATGATTATGATTATGGAATAAGTAAATGACATTAGTTTAATCATTATACAGGAGGTTCGGACACTTACAAAGCAAATCGGACCTAAGGTAAGGGAAAATCTCACAATCTCACTTTTATCTGAGATTGTTTATACTTCAGAATTTACTGGGGAATATTATCATCCACATCCATTTTTCCTCAATATGTAATATTATTTCCATCCACATAAAATTTTTTAAATCCAATTTTACCCTTTGGTGATTTTTTAGTAAAAGATATTAAAGGAATCTTTTGTCATTTTTCGTACGAGGTACTTTTTGACTTTTCCGACAAAAGTACGAGAAGAATGTTTTTTTAACTTATACGGCATGAATGTATTTTTAAAACATTATTTCCGAGAAGCTTCCTTTGCAAATTTTCAAGTTTATTTTTAATCAACTTCTTTTAGTTTATAATTTTATGACATGTTAAGAAAGGAAAAATGTTTTTTTGAAGTAGAAAGGATATTTTCCTCAAGAATGGAGTTCAAGTGTTTTATCAAAATTATTTTCAATCTAAGATAATAAGGGGTTCTGTTTCTTTCTCTATTATTACATTGATTTGATTATATTGTGATGGAATTATTTTTCTGAATTCCTTTATCTTATATGAATTTTTTTATGATGTCATGATGTTAAGAATCCCATTTTTATTACATGTGTTATTCTATGATGTATGGTTTATGATTTTGTGGCACACATAAGAATGGTATCATTATGAGATGGGTGGGACCTATATATACCGCCAATGCATTGGGTAATGATTTTATATCTCATGAGATAGAAATGGCTGGAATGGCAGGTTAATCTGGTTCAGTGAAACAGGACTGAAACGAGGAGTGAACTCTGTTCAGAAATGGACTTTGTCCGCTAAGATAGTCTTGTCTATGAGTCTTGACTGCTATGAAATGATTATCTATGATTATGTGTGTATGGAATAAAGCTTCATGTTTTATGTTATGATTATTGTGATTACATTTCACTACCATGATTTATCCCATGTTATGAAATTATGATCTCTTTTTCAGGGTAATATTTCCTAAATGTTATGTTCTTATGAATATGAGGTGATTGATATTTATTTTGTTAACCCTTACTGAGAATTTGAGCTCACCCTTTTGTATGTTTTATTTCCCCAGGTCAGGAAGAAGGTTATTAAGTAAGATATGCCAAAAGGGACTATAGATATGATGAAATAAATGGGAGACAATGTAGACGCTTTATGAACCGGTTGTCTATGTTTCCCAGTTTCTAAAGACACTATACCTATATGGTCCTTTCATGGTTTTGTTATATGTTGTAATAAGTGTACTTAAATTTTGAAGTACTAACAATGTATGTAAAGTATGGGTCGTTATAGTGTGTTGTGATAATTATTTATGTTGTAATGAATTGTTTTATAATGTCAATCATCAAATGTAATTGGATTTTTTAGTTAATGGGAAGGAAATGGATAATGACATAATTTAAAATGGGCAGTGTTGTCAAATATGGCTGATATTAAATTTGAAATAATGGGATGAAATAATAAAATAAATTGGATGGAAATAAGGAAATTATTTATATATTTTAATGGTATGGGTTGGTAATTGAAGTATTTATATTTGATAGACTAATAATTATAATTGGAATGTGTCTTGTGGTATATTTGTTCTTGTCTTGGTGTCGTGAATTTAGTAGGGGTAGTGAATGTGGCTGTTTTTTGAGGATATGAGGTGATGTCGTGAGATAGTTGGTAAATCTTCTTATAAACCCATATGATGTGATTGAGTTCATTGATATTATATACATTTTATTTAAGTTTTTTTTTATATGGGCTCCACGAATGTTGCGAACATTATACTAACAACCTAATGTTGGGGGCTTTTTCTCCCAATATCCTAGAGGTGACGTTGGTTGGATGGATACCTACTCTTCCCCAATCCCGGATCTATGAATGTTAGAGATAAATGAGCCTAGATGGCCATAAGTCAAAAGTGAAATATTGAGAGACGATGGGTTGTTATTTGATGTGATTTGATGTGATTTTATTGGTGTATTTGGGTGATACGGGATGAGATTTAATGGGATGGATTATGGTAGGGGTCATGCATGGTTGGAAGAGGGAACGATGTAGACTTCCTTCATGTTCTCGATACCCAAATTTTATGTTCTTAGATATAATATGATGTGATAGAGTAAGGGATTTAGGATAGATGAGATAAGATACAATGATATCGCTTACATGGGGTCATGAATTTTAGGAGGAGGCCATGAGGATTATGTCATTCATGTTCATAATGACCTAATGTTTTTGTTATTTTTGCGATGAGATATGATTTCCCAGGTGTTTTTAGGTTTTATATTATGTGATTTGATGACCCAGATGTCTATGGGTGGGATGTAATGTGATATGATGGTCCATGTATCTTCTAGTGATATTTGACATGTTGTGAATTCCTAGGTACCTATGGAAAATATGTGATGCATTTTTTATAGAAGATATGTGAGCACCAAGATGTAAAACATTGGGTGTGAGAGAGTAAAATCTATAGAAATATAGAGTAGAGTACATTTTTTCAATATTATTTATATTATGATAATATATTTGTACATGTTATTTGGTAAGTGTGCCTTGGTGAGGATGGGGTTGGTTAGTTTAACTTATTAGGCGGTGATGGATCTGCTATTTTTTTCATGGGTGTGTTAATATTGTATTTCTATATGTTCTTCTAAGACATAATATTTTATAATGAGAATACTTATATTCTCACCACACTATTCTATAACTATTTTATCAGGTTTACATGAGAACTAAGTGGAACATTCATAACATTACTATGATGGACCTTTAAACAATTTCAACGCAGCTTCCTTGGATTTTATTTTTGGTATTTTATTTGGATACGTTTTACCCATATCTTTTTTACTTATACATTAATTCCTGGATGGTTTTGGTTTTCTATGTGCATTGGAGTTATATTCAGTTGATCTATGCTATCTCTTGTTCCTATATTATTATTGAGGGTAATGCCTACCATTTGTGGAATTTTTAAACCTTATGTCATGATCACCAACTTGGGGCCTATTAGAGGAGAGACGCATGGTTCATTATCTATCTACTATCAATTTTGACCTATAAGGGGTACCTTTGCTCAAAGGGAGTTATAACAGAGTGGAATAAGAGGTTTTATTTTAGGGGTAATATGGAATTTTTTTTCATGAACTGTGAGGGTAAAATGGTTTGGTATGGAAATAATGTCAGTTGATCATGGTGTTTGACATTGTCTTGGGAGAATGTCTAGGACGGAAGATTTTATGGCTCTCATGATCAGACAGAAGAACAATGAGCCTATTGAACAATCATGTGAAGTGGTGACACTATTAGGGGAGAGACTTAGGGGAGCAACAAGTATCCTGATTATGTCATGTTCGTGTTTTAGTTGGTTGGTTTTGGTAAATATGAATGAATTAAACTAATATAAATAAACATCCATACTACCCGACATATTAAATTATTGTTTCCATTTTAGATATGGATCCTAGTCATCATCTGTGTGTTGTTCTAGAAATTCATGTTTAGCAGGCTGATCTAGTTCATTATCCAAGGGTTGATTTGCTTAATTAGGATTATTAGTGGTAGATAACATTACATTTTATTTAGTGGTAGGATTTGTTGAAGTACTAGGGAAGAGTTTATGATCTAGATATAGAGTTTTGGTTGGAGATGCTCGATATCCCTTTCAGTCTGCTTCATGCCATAGTGGATTAATATTTCAAATTGTTAGTTATATAAATGTGGGGTGTTTTTTTTTCATAGATAAGGTTGTACCTTGGTGAGTGTGAAATGAAATATGTTTTTTGGTTATCTTGTAGAAATATTAACATGAATAGTTCCTTTAATTGGCCTCTAAAGAGGTGAATAGGTAGGAGAGACTCTGTCTTTATTAAGGTAGTATGTCTATGTGGGAGATAGGGATCATATTCATGGACATTATGTATTCCACAGTACATATTTTTCCTGATAAGGAGTCCCATGTGAGACTTATCGAGGGTGTTCGCCATCCTTCGATCCAATATATAGTTACTACTTTTATGTTTTAGATGTATTTTGAGGCTCAAAATAAGCTGGATGTGATCAATTTTATGCACTTATGAGGAGGTTTATAGTGAGGGGGATCTATAAAGGCTCTTCAAGGATAAGATATTTCATTAGTAGGTTTCAGTAACGTATTCCTTCATGGTTTTGACCAGTAGTGATTCAACCATAGCAGCCTCCCTTAAATCCTTCTGGGGGAAAATGGGTTTCAAGCTTCTGTAGGGGTTTTAGGCCTCGTTTGTTTTATCTATGGGGGTTGTGTCCATTTTCTAGATTTGTTCGGAATGGTTCTTCGAGATCAGATTGGTATAGGAGGTTATGTTTAGTTCGAGTTTTAGTAGTTGTTTTTAATGAGACTACTTCCATAGTAGGTGTAGTAGGATTATGATCCATTGAGTTTAGATAGAGTTCGTAGATATAAAACATATAATGTTCCTCCTGTTCAGGGACCTCATCTTGTGAATAGTCATTGAGGTGGGTGTCAGTAGAGAGTTAGAGGTATTGTGTGTGGTCATTTTCATATGGTGGAGGTGGCTCATTAGAGCTATGATCGGTTTTTCATATACTTTTTCACATTTTAGAAGCATTAATATATGTTGTTTCACCTATTCTAGTTCATTATATTAGAATAGACAATGAGATGATTCCCATTCCCCTTATTCTGAAAACACCATTTAAAGACCAAAAAATATTTTCTGTTGTATTTTAGGGGTTTTGGATAATAAAGCGGCGAAATTAGTTCCATGGGGCACAATTAATACTAAATTTGTAACCACATGATATCAATATTAGAATCAAATGGTTATATGTGATGTGTTTTATTATCAACTACCTCCAAAGGAGAGTCATGTTAATGGATGTGGATGGATTTTGTGCGGTGTTTTTACCAAGTGGATGTGGCATTTTAGAATTTGATGTGTGTAGACCCTTATTTTCATTATGGATAAGTTGTTAATATAATCAGTTGATGATATTATGGATGATGATCCTATGGTGTTAGGGGTTTTTTTGATTTTTTTCATGAGGAGAATGTGGAGCTACCACCACTACATGATATTGAGTTTTGGAAAATCATACAGCCAAGTGCTACTCTGATATAGATATAATCATATTGTATGAAACCTTTTGAGTTGTGGGAGTTCAGTGTTGTGATATATGATATGATGAAGTGGTGTTTAATATATCCTAGTGTGTCATTGTTGGTTCCATGGAACATTTATCCACTAAGGAAGACTATAATATGAGACTTTTTATTTTCAATGGGAGGTTTTATATGGTTATGATAAAATAACATTAGCATATTATGAAGAAAAAATGTATTTTTTACTAGTTAAGGGGGTCTGAATAGTTTTCGATTATTGATATATGGTCCAAATATCAGAATTTAGGGTAAAAAAGGATGATATCATGAAGAATGCCTCAAAATGTAGGTATGATATCTTTTAGTATATGATCGCACTACTAAATTTCATGAATGAACCTATTATGGGAATGGGTTCATGAAATCCATGTACAATGAAGTCTAGGACCCATTCGTAATATTGTTCATTGATAACATATTGATCCACCACTAAAAGTAAGATGAGAAGAATTCCTATTATCTTATAACCATATTACGGGTTCATTGATGACACCAACTCAATAGAAAGTTTTATATGTGTTTATTTTCGAAATGAGGGTTGAATTTCATGGAAATGTGGTTTCTTAGTAGGGTATGGCCATGGATGAGTTAAATACAGGGTAATTATATTCTTGGGAAACACCTAATAATGTGATAGTAGTTTCGAGATTCATCAGTTAAACATGCTATTACCGAAGGTTCATGTCAGATTTCTCTTGGATTTTATCCCCATTGAAAAAATTTATAGGGAAGTACCATTATCTTATGTTGACTGATTAGTGTCAGGTAGTGTTTTACTAGCTGAATGGAAATTTGATCAGTGCTTCAGTGCTCAATTTTCTTGAGGAAGTGGTGATGTTTGAGGTGTTCTATGACGCTTCCCATACAGGATTGGGGTTTGATTTATCACAGTGTAAATAATTGATATCTTAAGGGTCTAGGTAGTTGCATCCCCATAATAATAACAATTAGTATTGTGATTAATAGTTAGAAATAGTTTTTTGTGCTAATGTTTTCAAAACACTACCTCATTGGTGAGAACATTATCTTCATCATAGATGACAAAATCTGATTATATATATTTTCTCATCATGATATGAATATGTGTAAATGGAGTTTCATGTTGTTTATTTATTACAATTAAGGTAAAATCTTTAAAACCAATGGAATGTTGGTTTTCCTTGAAGACACATTGACCCAGAAGTTATAGAAGGGTGTTTTTTGGAGTCCCAAGATTCATGGAGGGAGATGGAGGAGTTGGTGTCCCTCCACATAGATTCAATGGTGGTTTATGGAAGAGGGTAACTATTTCATTTGAATATGAATTATATTATGATGTAGTAGGAATATGTGTCTCATTTGAGAGACCTAGAGGTAAAGGTGATGTGTGATTGTGTTGACCAAGTTGATGTTCCCATGTGATGTTCCAAGGCGTTTCAATACCATATTTTTTCTCGTACATTTATTTTTTCTAATAAAGATTCATGATGTAGTTTTCCATGAGTTGGAAATATCAACATTGGATGAACACACAAGAGTGGACATTATTTCATTTTACTTGAGCATATAATTTTCGTGGTTTGAGATGAAATCCATAGTGTTGGAGTTTATGGATTGATGTTTTCTTTTCCAAAATGTTAAAAATTGAGAATCGTTTTCCTAGAATTCTATAGAATCCTTTTGATGGTCCAATTCGAAATGGTATAAAATCCCAATCGATTTCATCATAAAATTACCATTATATTATTGAGGGTTTGATTGTATCTGGATGATCATGTCTCGGTTAATGAAATCACCTCACATTTGAGTGATCATGGAGGGGGGTTTCATGGATGATTTTTTGATGAATTATGTGGGTGAGGATATTCGGATTCCTAGAGTCCTGAGGTATATTTTCTAATAATAGAATTATTATTTAACCTCATGAGTCAAGAAGGGACTACAACATTGTTTTGGAACACATTTTTTCCTCCAAACAGCTTTCCACACTAAGATAGTCAAGCATGAATGACTAACTATCTAAACACTACAGGATATATTATGAGAATCCATCAAAGACATGAGAATATATTATAAAATACACTTTTTTATTATTTATTCTTCTTATAATAATTTTTATCACTCGTCCATAGGCATAACCCTATCTATGTATTTGAACAAACGACCTTGGAATTCTTTGATATGCTAGGCCAAGGTTGGAGAGTCATTAGTTCTTAGTCACGATATGGTGTATATCACAATAGAGAATGTTCCAATTTTTCACAATAGGATGAATAAATCATGGGACTAGAAAAAGGTTTATTATAATTATAGGATCAGTCCCTTCGTGTTTTTGGTTAGAGAATTCCTTTTATTAAAGGTTTCCCATCAATGTGAGAAGCGTTGTTTTTGAAGTGGGATGAGTCTCTCTCCGTAATTTGTTAGGATTTTTGTGGTGTTGGGGTGCATTAGTAAGGTATATTATTATTGTAACTACCATCATGGATGGAATAGATTCAGGGACCTCTTAAATAAATCTCATAGACATTGATAACAAAACATTGAATCCCATATAATTGAATATTGAGAACATGAAATACTGGATGATGTGAAGTTAATGGAGTGACCATTAGAGATTTAGGATCATCTGGAGAAGGTGTTGTGACGATGAAATATTACTTTGGTCTGTGTGTTATTGTGGAATGGTGGCTTTTAGAAGAGTGATTTTGAGTGAGAGATTAATATTCTTGACAAGTACCATTATTTTTTTTAATATAGTTAATTTTTTGCTCATTTAGATTTTTAATGATAGTGTGATGTTTGAATATAGATGATTTATGATATTTTATTTTCCATGATGATATTTTGCATGTTTTAAAACATTAAGCTTATGAAGAAGGTAATAACTTATTCTTAACGTATAAGTGTTACAAAATGGCACAATTAAAACCATGCAGGCAATTTGGTGCAAAATAAATCTGAAAATGTCATGGAATAGAATATGTAATTTAGTTAATTAGGTTATTTGGGATATTTTGTGTGATATATGTGTTTTTTAATTCGAGTTGTGCCGACGTTTATATGTAAGGGATGTGTTTATTGCTTAGTGGGGAAGATGTAAGAGTGATGTAGTAGTGTCCTTTTGTGATATGATTAGTGGAATGTTTCTTTATATATTGGTGTATTTTATTGGTTGTGGTATTTAGTTGTAACGAGATCATCAAGAGTAAACTATTTGGATGATGTTTCATAACTACAATCACTTTTTCTAGGTTAATTTTGATTATCAATATTGAAAATTGTTTCATAGGAATATTATGTAATGGACTAGGCCATGGATTCCCTTTCCTTTATGTGTTTTGGTTGTTAGATGAACCTAGAGTTTGTTTCATTGTGTTTTGAGGTGTTTAAGATGAAAAGGGTGTGCCACTACCATTTCAGGAAAGGCTATAACATAGAGAAATAGACTGCAACACAAAGGTGGTTACTAAGATATATGAAGGCTACCATTGGTATAGGATAATTCATTGGGGAATTTTAAGGAGACTTCCATTTTGAGGGGTATTTTTCCAAGGAACCCTTGATATGAGAAAGCCCTTCTCATTAGGAGATCGTTTTGGAATGGCGAAACGAAAATTGAGGAGGATGAGGGTCTGGTGGAGTTTCGTGCTACTGCCAATAATGGAATAATTGTGCATTGGAGATGAGATTATGGTAAAACCTCTTCTTGGTATCTAGGGGTATAAATCATAGTGTTCTAGGATATTTCATAGCCACCCACATTTTAAAAGGATATGTAGAAGGAGAATAGCCATTAATCTTAGAGACTGGTTTGACCCAAATGGAAACAGAGTGGGGAGGGGCATTACATATTTATCCATTCAGTTTTCATCTATTTTACATCATTTTCCTATGATTTGTTCCATATTCTTATGTTTTCTATGGTGGGTATAAATTCATAGATTCACTCAAACCTGGTCGTTTCTCTAGTAATCGTCTCATTTCTTCGATGACTCAAGCACATCCCAATGAGTCATTTTAACCCCTTGTGAATGGATTTAAACACCAGACTTTGGAGATTGATATGTGGTGGTTTAGGTGATATCTTCTCATTATTATCACTAAATTTCTTCTTATTTATTAATCTGGGAAGTTATTATATTGGTAAACCTATTGTTCTTTTGTGTTTTTTTTAAGCGGATGATGTATTTATTTTTTTCTTGGATAGTAAAGAGTTATTATTCCTTGTAGATATTGGTGCTAGACTTTATCATATTCAAACCTTGAATAGTGGATAATAAATCTTCATTTTAGGTTGGGTATACCTTATTCCACATATTTTTTATCATGAAGTTTGGATTTTAATCGTTTTTTATATAAGAAGATGTTTTTTTATCATCCTAATAAACATAATACAATTCTTATTTTAATTTTACTGGAGATTTTATTCTTTTAATATCTGCATAGATTTTTGATATTTTAATATTTTAATATTTCAATTATCTATGATTCTTGTATGACTAAAAGTCATTGATATTGGGAGAATTTTTTTGTGATGAAATCATGTGTGTTGTGAATCCCATGATCTCTAATTATTATGAAACCAAATTTAATAAAGTTTTGACCACATATTCATATCTAAATAACTGTTTTCACAAAGATATATATCTTTTTTGAGGATACTCCAAAAATAATGTAGTGTAATTGATTAAAAAGTCCCCTGAAAATCAGAAAAATGTTGTATGATGTCATGTGAATGTCAGATATATTTTTATGGTGTGTGGGAATGATTTTATGGGATGTGGTCTGGATGTGGGGTGGTCAAGTTATGGGAAGGGGTTGCATATGGGTAATATTGGTGATGTGGAGGCTTATTGGTTTGGGAAGTTATGATGTTTTTTTTGGTGTCGTATTTTGTTAGTTTTCCGATCAGTAATGTTATTACATGGTAATGTTAAAATTGAAATGGAAATGGATTGGTTGGGTTAGATAATGGGATGGAAATACCTAATATATAAATTATAAATTGGATGTGTGGTTTAATATGGTATATGAAAAATTTGAAATAATGGGATGAAATAATAAAAAAAATTGGCTAGAAATAATGGAATGATTTGTTTGTTTTAATGGATGGGATTGGTAATGGAAATCATGAAATTGTATTAACTAATAATGAAATATTTATTGTGTCTTGTTTCTTATGTTTACTTGTGGGTGGTTTTAATTTAGTGTTTTAACTGAATGTGGAAGTGTTGTGTGGTTGGGTAGTGATTTCATGAGTTTTTTGGTACTATTTGTTGTAAACCCATAAAATGGAATTATGTTCTATGATATTTTATACATTGTATTTCCTTTAACTTTTTATATTTTATCCACCCATGTATATAAAATTTTAGAAAAAAATACAATTTTTGGGTGGTCTTTATCCCTATATATTGGTGGTGAAGACAAATCCCATAAAATTTCTCTCCCCATCTCTCTTCTAGGAAGGTTAGATATGCATGGGTTCTGGTGGCCAAAAGTCAAAAGTGATCTATTTTAATGTTATTAGATAGCCTAGGGTGATTCTAGTGAGATGATATGATATGTGATATGATGCCCAATAGTGGGGGTCATGCATGGTAGGATGAGGAAATTAGGTTTATGTAATTCATGTTCCTGATACCCTACTATTCTTTTTATGGATGTAATGTGATGGGATGGACTAGGGAAGTTTATTGAGAAGAGATGAGTTGAGATTTGATGAGATGGCTTATTATGGTAGTCCTTCATTTTTGGATGATGTAAAAAGGTTTATTTTCATTATGTGTATGATACCTTACTATTTTGGTGATAGAGTTAATATGATGTGATATCATTAGTGTCTATAGGTTATATGTGATTTGATGTGATCGACCCAGTTTTTGTGGGTGGGATATGATGTGATGTGATATCCTAGGTGTCTCAATATGGAATATGATGTAATGTGATGTCCCATGTGTATGTGAGAGAGATATTATGTAAGTAAATATTGATGATATGAGAGTAAAATGACATAAAATATTAGGGTGTAAGAGTGGTAAATGAGTTCCAAAGTGTTGAGGCATACATTTATTTGATATTCCACTAAATAAGATATTATACATGGATTCATAGTGAGTATGCCAAGGTGAGGATGGGTTTTGTTAAATTACATACATAGGTGATTTTGGTTCTACAATTTCCTCATGGGTTCGTTAATATTCTCTATTCACATGTGTTTGGGATACATAATATTTTTTATTGATTATACATGTATGCTCACCCCATATATATAAAACTATTTTTTGGGTTTCTAGAAACACTAAATGTACCATGCGGGGTATTACTAGCTTAGTCCAGTTGATTTTTCCCATTTCCCAACATTAACTTCTCTTTTGGGATTTTATAGGGACTTTTACATATATCATTTTTACTTATGCATGCATTATGGGATTTTTATCATTTGGAATCTATTTCTCATGTGTTTTTCGTTTATATATCCAATATCTCGATCTTATATTATGATATGGGGTAATACCTCCAATTTGTGAGGTTTTTATACCATTGTAGTAAGACGACTACATAGGGCATATTAGAGGTGGCACCGAGGGATCATTGTCTATCTTCATTCACTATCGGCCCAAGAGCTATACCTTGGTATTGAGGGGGAATTGATTGTTGTAGAATCACCATCGTAGTCTAATGAATAAGAAGTGTTTGTAAAATCTATATCTAGATTATCACATAGAAACTTTTGATCTAAAACCAATTGAAATATGTGACCCTTGATTACAAGATGTGATGACCAAAGCACCATTCAGTGGACAAGGTGAATATAATATAGAGCTTCAATTTTTGGTACACAGAGATGTCTTCTGGGCTTTTCATGTAGTGGAAATAGCTAGATTATCATTCATTATTAATTTTTATAAAGAATTAAATTATCTTGGTTATATCTACTTGGTGAGGTATAAGTATAAATCCTTTGATACATTCAATGAATCTAAAATTGTGGTTCATAATATGTTTGGTAATAAGATAAAAATACTATTATCATATCAAGGGGTAAATATCTTAACCAATACTTTTTTATCATTTCTTGGGATTATATGATTCAATAGTAAATCAATCCCCCTTATACACCATATTGGAATGGTTTTAGTGAAAAGGAGGAGCCATACATTGTTGGACATGGTAAGGTCAATGATGAGTCTCACAACCCATTCATTGTACTTTAAGTGCTAGTAATTACAGATTGAATCATACTAACTGATTTGTGTATAAAATAAAGTTGAAAATCGTATTTCCTATATATTATAGAGTGGAAAAAAATATATTGTGACAACCCGAGATTTTATGAGAAATATTATTTTTTAATTACTTTGATGTCTTGTGTTGTACGCTACACCAATATTAGCTTGTACTATATGCAACACGATATTAGTTTGCAGTATACGCAACACTATTCTTGGATAGTGTTACACACTATTTAAAGTTAGTTTTGTGAAAATTATTCTACGCAACATTAAGTATAGATTTTGTTTAATGTATAAATGAAATAAGTTTTGATTATGTTATACGCAACACAAAACAGATATTTCACTACACGCAGCCCTGACTTTGCTTACATTACACGCAATCAAGACCTTCTTCGATAGCGTGTGTAGTTTTCAAAACCAAGTTTCACTAAATGAGATATTATTATAATATTATTATGAACTAGCCGTTAGGAATAGTAATACCACTATTTGAAATTTTTTAAATTTTATTTTTCAAAATGGACTTCATTTTTGGGTTCGGAATATCGAAATTAGCCTAGGGTGAAATTTTGGTAGTTTTTCTGAAAACATTCAATTTTTTATGAATAGTGAAAACACTAGGTTACTATTTAAAAACCGACTTTTTATTTAAATAATTATTTATTGCATTTAAATTATTTCTAGTTCAAAATTGATACATAATATATATATATGTTCAATGCAATTCATTGAAGTCATTTTATAATAATTTTAGATATATAAAAATGTTATTGAACTTTTGATAGTCTTTTACCCACCTCCTAGGAGAATTTGCAAATTTACATAAAACATAATTTTACCAATTTTGTGAATGGAATTTAAAAAATCCGGGAGCCACGGTTGATGTCAGTAAGTAAAATTTGGTTCAATGTAATGAAAATAATTTTTGGTTAATAGTAACTTTTTACTTTTTTTACCACAGTTAAAAGTAAATAGGGTAAATAAGGGTAAAAATGATATTATTATTACCCTAACACATGTTCCATTTCTATGGGATAAGTGTAATTCGACCAAAAACAACATTAGGGATAAAATATTACCATTTAGGCCCACTTGGATTAGATTATGACATTTATTATTAATTTATTTAAAGAAGGGTTAAAATAGTTAAAATCAATGTTTAATAACTAAATCATTTTCAATATAGAGTTATAAATAAGATAAATTAGACTATAAATATTCTTTATAAAGCTAAAAATATTAGCTAAATAATGGTATTTTATTTGTAATTTATATACATTAAATAATTTAATTTATTTATGACACAATGATGATGTGGTAATTATCTTATTAATGAAATATTGAAAAAATTGATGTTATAAATACACAAATAAATGTAATTTCACACTTTTTATGAATTACACTAATTTATTAGGTTAATATGACATGTTAGTATTTATTAAATTAACGTTTTTTGAACAAATCATTCTTTTATCATTTCCACAAAAATCAATTACCAAATAGTGTCAAAATTGACATAAATAGTTTTTTTAAAAATATTATATTATTTATTGTTATTTTATTTCTAAACATCTTAGGTTTGGCCAAATGACTTAGATAAAGTTATATATGTTAATAATAAACAACATGGGGTTAGTTTGTCTTGTTATAGTATGTTTATTAACCTTATAGTGTAAGAAAACAAGAAGACGCGGTAAAAGAAAAATTATTTAGCTTAAAGTTAAATCTAAATGATAAGGTTAAAATAAAAACCTAAACTTCTCTAAATTCTATTGGATGATATGATTTAGACCCATCCCCACCTTAGATTCTACATAACTCAATTTGGAGCTATTAAAAACCGAATATGACTTTATAATAAAGTAATATTTTTAGTTATTCCAAAGATGCCCCTCTCCTCCCTTATAAAAGGGCACCTCCTCCCTCTCTTCCTCACACCAATTTGAGCCTTCATGCTCGGCCAAACTCTGTAAAATTCTCTTATACACTTACCTAGAAACATCCTAGTGGTTCTGGTCTTCTTCAAAGACCAATATTAGTGCCCTAAGAGGAGGTTTCAAAAGGCGTGTTGAAAAAAGAGGTAATATCCGTTACCGATTCTTTCTACTTTATTTCTTCTTCTACTTCTTCTTAATTAGTTGTTTAATTATGAAGTAATAACATAAGTATCATTGATATACTTATATGTTATTATAAGTATTAAAAAACCCTATTTCACCATTTATCCATCCTATGGAAAACGAAATCACCGTGCGTGCGTACGTACAGAATACCGTCTCCACGTCGTGGTGTAGTCTGTTTTTGAGCACCACCTTACTTGGATGGGTATAATGGTGTAAATAAATAACTATATATGATTATTATAAATTGATATTTATTCTGAAATATTATACATACACTTCAATACAATTCCACTATCATGGGAATGATTTCATTGCTCGTGCGTACGTACGGAATACCGTCTCCACGACGCGATGAGATTCATTCTCCATGTTAACCATTCATTATTGATTATAAAGTATATATAATAATTAATCATGAAATATATGACATAATAATGACACTGGATTTATGTATATATATATGTATGTCATCTACTTAATTCTATTCAATTCAATAAAGAAATGAAAATAGTGTTCATGCGTACGTCCGGCCTACCGTCTCCATTAACGGTGTATTTCATTCCATTTATCGATCTATAATATATATATATATATATATATATGTATATGATGAATATATATTACATATAAATCATGTTTTACATTCTGTAATTAAGTAAATCAGGTTATAAGTAATAATATCATGAACAACAAGTCCAAACATGTACGATAAATAAAATGATTTTAACCAAAACGCTACTTTAACATGGAACTTACAAAAGAACGAGTAATATAAAGTCGTACGTGAACCATATATGATATCATAACAATGAATATGATTCTTTAATGAGTCAATGGAATTATTTAAATCAATATACAGGAGGTTCGGATACGTATGAAGTATATCGGACCTAAGGTAAGGGATAATTTTTCAAATCTCATTTTTATCTGAGATTGCTTATTTGTAACTATTTATTGGGGTTATTTATATCATCCATGTCTATGTTTTATAAAAGTGTTTTCATGTATTTTTAATTTCCTTTTTACCAATTTTTGACTTTTACTACATGGTATGTATGGAATCTTTCTTTTGTTTACGTTACGAGGTACTTTTTTTTCATTTCCGGCCAAAGTGCGAGAAGAATGTTTTTTTAACTTATACGGCACGAATGGATGTTTACGGTTCTATAAAGTCTTATTTTCATAAAGCTTAATCCGAAATATTTCATTACTATTTTCAACAAAATATTTTTCTTTTAAAATTTCATGATGTTTTGTGAAAAGAAATTGTTTTTGAAGAAGAAAGGATATTTCCCTCAAGAATTCATTTCAAGTGCTTTACCAAAACCATTTTTCATCTAAGATGACATGATTTCATATGTGTATGTTTCAAGTATAATGTCTCTATGATTTACATGGTTTCACTTTTCTTATGATGAAATGATATCCATATTTTTATATGGATTATGTTTTGATGGGATGATGTTTATGAAACCCATTTTTATTCTTTGGGTTTTGATGAATGATTTATCTTTATGTTGTGGCATAAGTAAGAATGATTTCATTATGAGATGGGTGGGACCTATATCTCCCTCCAATGCATTGGGTAATGATTTTATATCTCATGAGATAGACATGGCTTGAACGTAAAGTTAATCCGGTTTAGTGTTATAGTACTGAAACGAGGAGTGAACTCGATTCATAAAGGGACTTTGTCCTCTAAGATGGTCTTGCAAGCAATGCCTTGGCTACTATGGAAATCATTACATGTGCTTAATGGATGCCACAAATAGATGTTTTGTTCCAATGCTATTTTATCATGATTTATGTTCCTTTATGATCTATGCCTTGTTTATTTTCAAGATTTATGTCTTTCCTCAAGATTTTGATGTTTAGATTTTATGTTCAAGCTTTTGCATTCAAATGTTTATGGATTGTTTTATGTTCTCTATGCTTATCCTTACTGATCATTTGAGCTCACCCTTTTTATGTTTTCTTTTCCCCAGGATATAAAGAAAGGTTTTAGGTAAGAAAAAATAGGGGAAGATATTTATGGGAGATGTTGAAGATCTCTCATCACGATTAGAAGATTATATTTACGAGTTTCCAAAGACACTAAACTATTACGGTCCTTGGGTGTCTGTTTTCATTATGTATTAAGTATTCCACAAAAGTATTGTAATTTCCATGTACGTCAAACTTCGGGTCTCTACAGTTGGTATCAGAGGAAATGTTTAGTCAACCTTTGGAAACTAGGAAGCGAGAATGTTAGTGAGATCCCTAGAGATATTTCTAAGGTATGTTTAGGCATGTACTTAAGGATAAGTATACGTATAGGATATAGTCCTAGAACTACGGTAACTGTCTTAGAATTTAACCCAAGATGTTAGATATTGAGGGTACTCCCCCTTTACTATGTTGTTTTCCCTAGCATGATTTTTTCCTCTCACGCTATTCTTTTTGGGTTTTAGACGATGGATGGAACCTGAAGGAACCATGTTGATCAATGTAATGGACAATGCAATGATTTTCCTCCTGAACAAACCAATGTTATGGGATATGGAGTTCAAAATCTGATTGCTATATTACACAATCTATGAATCATTCTGGACTTCCAAATGAGCAGAGAAGGGAACAATATTCTATTGAGTCCTTCATGAGGCAATGTCCACCTTCTTTTAGTGGGTCTTCTGATACACTTGTTTCTGAACAATGGATCAGTACCACTGAAAATATATTTTCAGTTCTTCAATGTTCTTAACATGATAAAGTCATCCTAGCAGTATATAGTTTGGAAGGTGAAGCTGATCAATGGTGGAATCATATCAAGAATACGAGGAAAAGAGATGAAATTGAGTCCATGGAATGGGATGAGTTCAAGAACTTGTTTTTCTGTAAGTACTTCCCTCGTATTATTCGAAAAAAGATGGAAAAAGATTTTCTTGAGCTTAAGCAGAAGGTTGATGAATCTGTTGGTATATATGAAGTGAATTTTACAAGGCTTGCAAGGTATGCATCTAGCTTTATCATCCAACCTGAAAGTAAAGTTTATCGATTTTCCAGTGGCTTAAAACCAAGTCCTCGAAGGGAATTAGCTATAAGAGACTTTTGTAGATATGAAGAAATTGTGAGTTGTTCTATCAAGGTAGAACTAGAAGTTGGTGTAACATATCCATCTCATGGTTTTGATAAGAAAAGAAAGATGGAGTTCAAGAGAAATCTCAGAACAATGGTGAAAAAAAGTTGAATGTTTCTTTATGCTCAAAGTGTGGAAAGAAGCATGGTGGAGATTGTCTTAAAGGGACTAGAAAATGTTTTATGTGTGGAAAATAAGTTCATGGAGCAGCTGAGGGTCGTAGTAATAGAAAAAGGGTTACTAATGATAAAGAAAAGACTGCAGAGAATGCACCACCAACACTTCAATGATTCAAGTGCAAGGAAATGGGGCATTATGCTAATTAATGACCTAATCCAAGGGTTAATGATGATCGACATGAGAAACCACTTAAGGAAAAGTACAAAGGGAAGTTACATGCGATCACTATTGGTGATGCTGAATATGACAACAATGTGGTGGAATGATTAAGTCTTTATGTAATGGGATTCCAAAATAATTTTGTATATAGTATCGTGGAATATTGGAATATTTATGTATTGTTCTATTGTGGTTTTCAATAATTTTATGGTACCGATAACCATGGAATGTGATTGAGATATTTTTGGAAAAAAGATGATATGTGCATAATGATGAGATAAGGAGAAAATGAAATTTTTGACAATATTCATGAGCACATGACTGATATAAGGGAATAGTTATATCATGGTTTGAGAATATAGAAACTTTGGGATTTTGGTATGTGGAAAGAGTTACCTTTTGAAAGCATTCGTGTTTTCACTAAGGTTCTATGGTAATTTCTGTTTCAAGAGAACACATGATTAAGGAATTCACATGTTTGGAATGTGACCAACAAGACATATCTTATGATATATGGGGATCAACAATGGTATTAACATGCTTGTTATATGAAATCTCTTGTAATCATTTTCACTATAATATAAGAATATAATGCAGTATTATGGATAAGCCTAACGATTGGAATGGATTATTGTATTTTTTTTTTAAAAGGACAACCGGTAGAATGGGAGACAACCCGTCGCGTCGGAAAAGGCTGTGGAAATCGAACCAACAACCGAAGTGCGACGGGCCTTTACCACCTACCACTGGCCTACAGGAAGTCCTTGTTTAGTGGAAAGTAGTTTTATTTTATTAAGTCGTATGATAAACAAATTATAAGTCCATTTTTGGAACCATATACGATTAATCTCACCATAATATGCACTTATAACTTTTGCTAAACTTTTGTTTGAAATAGATGGAATGACCCATCATTCTATCACATGATCTGCTAATGCTTCATGAATAACAAATTAAACTTCACTTCTTTAAGAGATGAAGTGGAAATTGTTCAATTCACGAACAATAGTGATATTGTACCAAAATCATGTAAGTAATTATTTTAATTCATAAACTTTAGGGAAATGATCTTGAAAACCAACAAAAATGTTGTCCTAGTGCCCTTATATCCGATGAATCAGATGGTACCTTAGATCATCACAAATTTATGGCTTTGTGATTGTTTGCTTTTTCATATCCCTGTTCTCCACCACTCTCTTTCAGAACATGATGGTTAGATTTTTCTTCCTTACCCATATTTTCACCTATGTTCTCTTTTGTGGGAACACAAGTAATGAGTTACTTTGGGTATCCATTTTGTTTCTAATGTTCATTTTTAAAATTTAGTTTTAGCATTTCTTTTTACGATGTGGGTTTCTATAAAACAAACTTTCAAGTAGTAAACCATTTACAACCCTGGCGAATTTCGAGGGAAAAATTCATTTTAAGGGGGGTAGAATGTGACAACCCGTGATTTTATGAGAAATATTATTTTTTAATTACTTTGATGTCTTGTGGTGTACGCTACACCAAGATTAGCTTGTACTATACGCAACACCGTATTAGGTTGCAGTATATGCAACACTATTCTTGGCTAGTGTTACACACTATTTCAAGTTGCTTTTGTGGAAATTATTCTACGCAACATTAAGTATAGATTTTGTTTAATGTATAAATGAAATAAGTTTTGATTATGTTATACGCAACACAAAACGGAGATTTCACTACACACAGCCCTGACTTGGCTTGCATTACATGCAATCAAGACCTTCTTGGATAGAGTGTGTAGTACACAATACCAAGTTTCACTAAATGAGATATTATTATAATATTATTTTGAAATAGCCGTTATGAATAGTAATACCCACTTTTTGAAATTTTGTAAATTTTATTTTTCAAAATGGACTTCATTTTTGGGTTCGTAATATCGAAATTAGCCTAGGGTGAAGTTTTGGTATTTTTCTGAAAACTATCAATTTTTTATGAATAGTGAAAACACTGGGTTACTATTTAAAAACCGACTGTTTATTTAAATAAATATTTATTTTATTTAAATATATTTTAGGTCAAAATTGATAAATATTACATATATAAGTTCAATACAATTCATTGGAGTCATTTTATAAAAATTTTAGATATATAAAAATTTTATTGAACTTTTGACCGTCTTTTACCCACCTCCTAAGAGAATTTGAAAATTTACATAAAACATAGTTTTTCCACTTTTGTGAATGGAATTTCAAAATCCGAGAGACACAGTTGATTTCAGTATGTAAAATGTGGTTCAATGAGATGAAAATAATTTTTGGTGAATAATAACTATTTAATTTTTTTTACCATGATTAAAAGTAAATAGGGTAATTAATGGTAAAAATGATATTATTATTACCCTAACACATGTCCTAATTCTATTAGATAAGTGTACTTCGACCAAAAACAAAATTACGGATAAAATATTACCATTTAGGCCCACTTGGATTAGATTAGGACATTTATTATTAATTTATGTAAAGAAGGGTTAAAATAGTTAAAATCAATGTTTAATAACTAAATCATTTTCAATATAGAGTTATACATAAGATAAATACGACTATAACTATTCTATATAAAGATAAAAATATTTCCTACATAATGGTATTTTATTTGTAATTTATAGGCATTAGATAATTTAATTTATTTATGACACAATGATGATGCAGTAATTATCTTATTAATGAAAAATTGACATAATTGATGTTATAAATACCCAAATAAATGTAATTTGAGACTTTTTATGAATTAATATAATTTTATAGGTTAATATGAAATGTTCGTATTTATTTAATTAACTTTTTTCGAAAAAATAGTTCTGTTATGATATTCACAAAAATCAATTACCAAATAGTGTTAAAATTGACCTAAAATAGTTTTTAAAACTAATATTATATTATTAATTGTTATTTTATTCCTAAAAATCTAAGTATTGGCCAAATGACTTAGATAAGGTTATATATGTTAATACTAAACCACTTGGGGTTCATTTGGCTTGTTATAGTTTGTTTATTAACCTTATAGTGTAAGAAAACAAGAAGACATAGTAAAAGAAAAATTATTTAACTTAAAGTTAAATCTAAATGATAAGGTTAAAATAAAAACCTAAACTTGTCTAAATTCTATTTTATGAGAGTATTTCGACCCATCCCCACCTTAGCTTCTAATTAACTCAATTTTTGTCAATTAAAAACCGAATATGACTTTATAATAAAGTAATATTTTTAGTTATTCCAAAGGTGTCCCTCTCCTCCCTTATAAAAGGGCACCTCCTCCCACTCTTCCTCACACCACTTTGAGCCTTCATGCTCAGCCAACACCTTGTACAATTCTCTTCTCCACTTACCTAGAAACATCCTAGAGGTTCTGGTCTTATTCAAAGACCAATCTTAGTGCCCTAAGAAGAGGTTTCAAAAGGCATGTCGAAAGAAGAGGTAATATCTGTTACCGATTCATTCAACTTTATTTCTTCTTATACATCTTCTTCATTAGTTGTTTCATTATGAAGTAATAACATCATTATCACTCATATATTGATATGTTACTATAAGTATTAAGAAACCCTATTTCACCATCTATCCATCCTACGGAAAATGAAATCACCGCGCATGCGTACTTACTGAGCCGTGGTGTAATCTGTTTTCGACCACCACCTCACTTGGATGGGTATAATGGTGTAAATAAATAACTCTATATGATTATTGTAATGTGATATTGATTCTGAAATATTATACATACACTTAAATACAATTCCACTATCATGGGAATGATATCATCGCTTGTGCGTTCGTACGGAATAATGTCTCCACAATGCGATGAGATTCATTCTCCATGTTAACCATTCATTAATGATTATAAAGTATATATAATAAGTAATCAATAAATATATGAAATAATAATGATACTGGATTTATTTATATATATATGTATGTCATCTACTTAATTCTATTCAATTCAATAAGGAAATGAAAACAACGTTCATGCGTACGTACGGCCTACTGTCTCCATGAACGGTGTATTTCATTCCATTTATCAATCTATCATATATATATGTATATTCTGAATATATATTACATATAAATAATGTTTTACATTCTGGAATTAAGTAAATCAGGTTATATGTAATAATATCAAGAAGAACATGTCCAAACATGTACAATAAATATAACGATTTTACCCAAAATGCTACATTAACATGGAACTTACAAAAGAACGAGTAATATAAAGTCGTAAGTGAACCATATATGATATAATAACAATGAATATGATTCTTTAATAAGTAAATGACATTATTTAAATCATTATACATGAGGTTCGGATATGTACGAAGCATATCGGACCTAAGGTAAGGGATAATTTTCCAAATCGCATTTTTATCTGAGATTCCTTATTCATAAGTATTTATTGGGGTTATTTATATCATCCATGTACATATTTTATAAGAGTTTTTTCATGTATGTTTAATGTCCTTTTTACCCATTGTTGACTTTTACTATATGGTACGTAAGGAATCTTTCTTTTGTTTATGATACGAGGTACTTTTTTGACTTTTCCGCCAAAAGTACGAATAGAATGTTTTTTTAACTTATTCGGAACGAATGGATTTTTACGGTTTTATAAAGCCATATTTTCATGAAGCTTCCTCAAAAATATTTCATGAATATTTTCAACAAAATATTTTTCTTTTAAAATTGAATGATGTTTTGTGAAAAGAAATTTTTTTTGAAGCAGAAAGGATATTTCCCTCAATAATTCATTTCAAGTGCTTTACCAAACCCATTTTTCATCTAAGATGACATGATTTCATATGTGTATGTTTCAAGTATAATGTATATAGGATTTACATGGTTTCACTTCTCTTATGATGAAATGATATCCATTTTTTATATGGATTATGTTATGATGGGATGATGTTTATGAAATCCATTTTTATTCTTTGGGTTATGATTAATGATTTATCTTTATGTTGTGGCACAAGTAAGAATGATTTCATTGTGAGATGGGTGGGACCTATATCTCCCTCCAATGCATTGGGTAAAGCTTTTATATCTCATGATATAGACATGGCTGGAACGGTAAGTTAATCAGGTTCAGTGTTACAGGACTGAAACGAGGAGTGAACTCGATTCAGAAAGGGACTTTGTCCACTAAGATGGTCTTGGCAGCAATGTCTTGGCTACTATGGAAATCATTACATGTTCTTAATGGATTCCAAAAATACATGTTTTGTTCCCATGCTATTTTATCATGATTTATGTTCCTTTATGATCTATGCCTTGTGTATTTTCAATATTTATGACTTTGCTCAAGATTTTGATGTTTAGATTTTAAGTTCAAGCTTTTACATTCAAATGTTCATGGATTGTTTTATGTTCTCTATGCTTATCCTTACTGAGCATTTGAGCTCACCATTTTTATGTTTTCTTTTCCCCAGGATATAAAGAAAGGTTTTAGGTAAGAAAAAAAGGGGAGGTTATTTATGGGAGATGTTGAAGATATCTCATCACGATTAAAAGATTATTTTTCCGAGTTTCCAAAGACACTAAACTATTACGGTTCTTGTGTGTCTGTTTTCATTATGTATTAATTATTCTGAAAAAGTAATGTAATTTCCATGTACGTAAAGATTCGTGTATCTACATATATCTTATCACATGTTCATGAATAGGATCTAAAGGCATTTATTAATTCTAGCTCAAAAAAACTAACACCTCAAGGAACAAAGTATATATTTTTATGGAATATAAAGGAGACATGGAGATATTATCTATAAAACCATTCATAACTAAAATTAACTACCAAAAAACAACTCACCATTATTGAGATGGATAACATCATCATGAAGAATAGTGGGTGAATGATTAATTTTGATGGTGTTGATAAACATGATATACATGTGGTTTTATAGGAAATAATTCCTTGGGTCCTTGATTAAGAATATTTTATTTAATCCCATGTGTTTTGTAGGAGTGATAGATAGGTAAGGAAACTATAGAGCTTTATTTTTCTAGTCACTAATGATGGTGACTAATTTTTCGATTACAATAATGATCCTATTAATTGTACCAAGGCACACTAAAATAGATTTTAGTCCATGGAATAAAAAAATAAATTAGGATCGATGTAAAAACATCATCGCATGTGAAACACTTCCACATATTAATCTCAAGGATCACACATGAAGAAATTTAATCCCAAAAATAATTATCCATAAATACATTTTTCAATCTGATGTTGTGTTCATCATATTCTTGAAGACGATGATCACTACTAGAATAGTCTAAATTCAAATTTCATTAGATCATCCAAACATGTTTCATCAAACTATTATAGTGTTGATAGTTTAATTATAGGTTCTAGCATAGATATGAGATCATTCTATCGAGGCTTGGACAGTACACACATAATCCTTCTTAGGATGAGTGAGGGAGAGATTGATTTTATCACTTAGATCCAGAGATTATATCTCTAGGAAATGGGATAAGAGAGGCAATATCTCATGAAATATCCATGGAAAGAACGTTGATGAGAGCATGTCCTCGTATTTACATTGTATTAATAAATTACACATAATGTCTCCCCAACCCTCTAATATTTAACACGCCATATAAACAACATATTATGACTAACACACAAATTCATAGATATCATTTATATTATTATCAAATTCATGTAGTATAATATATATTTTTTAAATGATGACACCCAATTATTTAACCATAATTATTACTATAGAAAATATTACATTAATCATAAATATTTAAAACTTATATTCATTAATATAATATTTTCAATGTATTTACATTAATATTTATAAATAAATTTAATCAATAAAATCAATATCAATTATCCGTACCCTGAGTAATATGATTTTTTATTCCTTTCGTGATCATACATCCATGGAATAATCCTAGAACGTAGTGGTGGGACCCACCATGTCCTATATACATACTCTCCAGAATAGGGGTAGATTATTGAATGTTCAATAGTGTGTAACCATATAGGCCCTTATCTTGATATCATTGAATAATATTTAAATACCAAGACTGGAATCTAGAAACCCATCATATCCGCTAAAGAGATAAGGAGTTGTTGTAATAATGATAACCATCCTATGATCATGAATTGTGTAATATAATATCTTATTCCTTGAATATCTCATAAAGATGAAATCCACCTATGTCATCATCTTTTTTTTCTTGATTGTTTTTTGATCTAACATGAAAATTTTAACTTATAAAACAATGTCCGTAGAATTATCAAGGTACATACATCATGATCATTGAGGCCTAAGATTTAACTTTCTCAGTATGGAAGGGAAATTTTTTTATCTTGACCATTCAATGATTTCCATACCATCAATGAAACTCCCTACATATTATACATCCCCATGATAAATTATCATGGCGGTTTCCTGAAATAAATTTCTGTAATCAAATGACACACATTGATAATGATATCATCTCAGGAGATGAATACACATGTCTATAGATACAAACATATAATCACACCCAAAACTTGTGGTGTTCTCATTGGTGGGTATGTCGGAATGATCTCAACTACTAGAGATCATCAAATGTGAACTTCCTAAGAAGAAGTCTCAATTCTTATGATCCCCCAACACAAGATAGTCAAACATCAATTGTGTCCCGTTTGTATTATGTATCAAGACCACATTATATATCTTTAAAATTAATGTCTTAGTATCACACATTTCTCATTATAGTATGGAAAAATCTATATATTTGTTTACGAAAAATCATATATGGAAATTACCATTAAATATTTGATGCATAAATTCTTATATAATAATGGTAATTGTACATCATGTATATCTAAATGTGTACATGATATGTAAATCAAAATTAATTTCCATGTTAGGTCTAGGGTACCCATTATTACAAAACATCCACATTTACTAGAGACAACATTAAAATGAACCTTGGTTACTCATATTATAAGGATCATGTTGTTTCTGAGAAACAACTTTAGATGTTGGGTCAATATGGTTCCATTGCATTGAAATGTTTCTATATGTGACCTCCTAACCTTGAGTAAAACATATATAGAGATGGTAACCCCATGTTTATTAATTTTTTACAACCTAAACACTTTAAATAATATCTATTACTAGTAATAAAATTATCATAATTAGAAATATTTATATACTTGGTGTGATTCCAAGAACTGGAAAAAAATCGTTTCATTTAATAACAGCTTATTAGATACATCAGAAGCTATAAATTACTTCTTATTTGAAAGTATGGAAATAACCAGATTTTATGAACTATTATCACCCTATACCTTATCATTTTTATGATATTATACCTCATGGATATAATGAATTATAGTTTATATCCCCTGAAAACCGGTTCCCTTTCTTCTCCACTTACTAGGTATATATATTGTATACTTTCTCAAGTACAAATGGATAGTTATAGATGTATTGTGTTAATTTCTCCAAGATTTAATGAATATATCCCACTATAAGTTTTATGTTTTCAAAATATAGTTTTTCACGTATCACGTATTATGTGATTGATACATCACTAAAGTGTATGGAAGTCAACAGACTGTGTTAATCTCTTCCTAGGTCCCGGACATGTGAACATGTAGAGATATATTCCATGTGACACTGTTTCCAAACATTAATTTTCAATACCATGTTTTTATATACATGTTTAAATTTTTCTAATGAATCTTCAAATATACCTTAGTAGATCCAATTAGATAGAACATTGGTTTCTACTATATGTCAATCAATGAAAAATTACATTCATCTAGATTTTCACTAACCATAGAACCAATAGGTGTTTTCAATATTCTATCAAACATATTTCATGTATAATACAATGGTGCACCCACTAATCTCTAGTGGACACATGGGAATGATTCATTCCATGTGATTATCTTATGATATAGATACTTACTTTAATTATAAATAAAATTTTAGTATCCTGCACTGTAATTGGTATTCTGTGATGTCCTCATCCATTTCTAGTTGCATCATATATTAAGCTTCCATGAATGTTGGTATTATCATTGATTTATTAACAAATTCATCTTAGATATTATCTATGACATGTAAAATTCTAATGGAATTCGGCATACTTTCTTGATTTAACCAATCGAGCCTTATTCGCATGACACTTCTACCATCCATGTGTCATCTCACTTGAATACGGGCCTAACTGTAAGACCAATTGTTGTTATACATGTGTTATAAAACATATTTCACCTAGAAAACAATGTTTCACACACTATCCTATAGCAAGAACATGGAAAATATTCAATACATCTGAATATTATATGATTTACATACATAATTTAATCATAAACAAGACTTTATTAACTTGAACCCTTATTGGAATTCTTTTATGTCACCATCCCTTCTTGGCTACATCATATAGACATGTTCCACATAATTTGGTCTTGGAATAAAATTAATAATAAAATGATCTCAGATATAATCGATGACATGTCATATTCTAATAGATTTAGGCATAATGACCTAGTTTAAACAATCGATCCCGGTATGACATGTGTACCATTATTGTATCACCTCACATGAATACCCACCATAGTATTATAAATATTATCCCTCTTTGTAGTTTTATGCATGTAATCTATTTTTCCTTTTTAATTGTCCCTTTCAATCTTAGTTAATTTCTATATGCATGTTACTTGAAGGATTTATTATTCCCAAGGTATAATGAATTACTTGATGTGGTGAATAAAAAACCATTATCACGATTTTAACATTCGTACACAGTATGTGTCTCTAGAACATTCCTATTCCACAAGACCTATTGAACTATTTCCAATAGAAACAATTTGTGCACCTCAGGAATTGACTATACTCATGTTAGCCTTGATCCCATTATCTGTTGCTGATATTTCCACACTTTTATAAAAATGTATTCTATCATTGGTATTTTGTAATATACTAAGAAACATTTATGATAATTACTTTTGATTCACAATATGTTTTTCTTAATAAATTATTTTATAATGAAATAAATAATTTTTTTTAAAAAATATTTTTTATGACATAAGGGGTTTATGTCATACTATTACTCATATGATATCCATTTTTCATTATAATTCTCATATATTTTGGGGATATCACAATTATTTTCAAATAATGCCTTGATATATAATGGATTTTTTCCAAGTTTCAACCTTAATTCTACTTAAATCATGAATCTTTTGTATAAAATGTCTATTTAGGAATTTCTCCATGAGAAATTTAATTTTTAAATGTTAACATGTAAGAAATTATCATATATCCTCTTTATTATCATCATTGAATTGATTTAGATAAGTTAATTTGTGTTTAGAAAAATACTCTAGACTACAGTCTACTGATCGATTAATTCTATGTCAAGATATTATTCAGAATTCTGAACTGAAGCCACTGATATATTTTGACCATGCATATATCATATTGCACTCTCATAGTCCTTAGTCACTTAAATAAATATAATTCATTAATGTAATATACCTCTACCTTATCAATGGAATATTTTATTCTCTCCAACCAATATAGATATGTAATCTTTATGACATTCCATTATTTAGAAAGGGTTCATTGTCCAAAACTAACAATGTATATTTACGGGTAATAGCTAAGTTGTTTAGTTCAAAAGAGTATAAATATCATAATATGTATATCATGTATTTTCACTTTAGTTTTTATTTTAAAAGAATAATCTTTCCACAATAAGGTTAATAGTTTACACTTTTTTAAATTCATCATGTATTGCTAATGATTCATGTATCGTTGAACTATTACACGAGTATTCCTCAACAAAAAAACATTCATTATTGAAATTGGAATAATGTTTCGTTGTATCCAAATGACATGCGAGGAAATATTTTTTCATAATCAATAACATTTCAATAATAATCATTCACATCGAAATATTGAAGGCATTTACTTCTCATTAATGACTTAGGAACCGCCCTTTCATATCCACTTATATAATACACTTCACTTCTTGTAATGTTTCTATTATTTTATTACTGTATTTTTAAACACATATGTGATGGGAATATTATATGTAATTACCAAGAAATATGTTATAAACACTACATTGATGAATATTCTTAAACTAAAAGTTATTACTTGCTTCATTGATTTGGTCCATTACATTTAAACATAAATAGTATCATTTCATGACATGCATTGAAAATAACAACTTGATTTATATACATCCTTAATGTATTGTATGATGTTTTAAAATGTTCCTTGGGAATTAATATTTACATTGGCCTTACTTCCATACCTTTTAATTGCTTCTCCATAAGAACTAAATATTAACATGACATTAATATTATTATCTACATGGTGAACCATACCTAAAAAGATTATCCAGAATTTTCATTATACTATTAAGATTTTAATCTTCAATGAAACTAGAGTAAATGGGTCAAAATGAGATGATAAAGGGATATATTGATTGAACATGATCCATCATTCAATTTACAGATGTTTAGTGTAATCGTCGTATTAATCATATCCTTCTTCACTTTTTCCTTGAAAACGATCAGAGATTAAACTAAATGTTATATCAACCATGTACTCATGTATTGATCATAGATAACATCATAATTTTATGATATCATAAGGAAATAACCACTATATTTGTTATACATGAGTCACTTTTAAGAAATTTTACAGGGTTTTTTTTCTGAGGTGGATTAATAGGTATTGGGAGACAAGCATGTTGAATTTCTTATAACATAGTATATTATACAAGTTCTTGTATAAAACATGGAAATTCAAGCTAGTTTAGAATTTTATTTTTTCAAATATTTCTCACAATGTCTTTGTGGTTTTAAAATCTATTTTCTAAAAAAACAAAATCGTGCATATTCTATCCTTTTAACTTTCTTTCCAATTTAGACATTGTTGATTAAATAATTAAATCCTTAAATGTATCCCACAATTTTATTGAATTATAGGAACCCTCTGTACTATAATTGAAATAATTTTCTCTTGGATATAATAGTGTAAAGAATCCTTAAACCTCACCTCATAGTATACAATATTTTTTTTATTCCATAACTCTGAGGGTTTAGTGTAGTTATTTTCCTAGCCAACTGCAATAACTAACGGTTCCATTATCTGTTGAGTGAAGTCTCAGATTCTAGAATCATAAACCTTATTGCCTCAATGTTTTCCACTAAATATTAAAAATCTATATTTGGATACATATTTATTGACAACTTCTGTTAAGTTAACTCATCAATCCAATAATAACTCCCTAGTATTACGATTCACTCTCAACATTGGCTGATGAGCACCATAAACTCATTGTTTTGTTCAAATATAAATGTTGGAAGATAGATAGGCATAATATTTAATTGAGATTTTTATAAATTTTAGAAGATGTAATGAAATCATTTTACATCTGATAAGAATGTATTATGTGATATCACCCAAGTTTGACCAAAAAATAAATAAAAAATACTTTGGGTGACCTGTTTATTTTAGTTGTTTATTCTTGTTTATTGTTCCTTGCGATATTGTGTAAACTAAACATACATAAAATAACAATCTATGAATAAAATAAATTATTAAGTTATCACAAACCAATAGTAATGGTTGATCAATTATGTGAATAATGGTCCAATCTAGCCCGTAGGGGCTAACTCCTTCAGTCATGTTGCATGCATCTCGAAATACAGTGTCTGCCTATCCAATGCATCAAAATATTTTATATCGTGTCACAATAGCTCAAAATCATTTAAATAACTAGTCATATTTTTAATTTAACAAAAAAACTCACATTTAAAATATGATTTATAATAAGAAAAAAATACAACAGAGAAAATAGACCTCTATACACTTATACATTTAATGAAAAAGATGAGTCATAGTGCATCATTAATTAAACTAATTATTACAAACAACCATTGAAATAAATAAATAAAAAAAAATTCACCATATATATATTGTGATGTCTAGGAATCGTTATTATTTTATACAAATTAAACTAATATATTTAAATTATAAGATAAAATAAGTTTTAAAATTCACTAAATTATTTTTCTGAGGGCATTTTATTGATTAAAATTTCAATTTTATTTTTAACTAAAAAAATTAATTGTTCAGTCCCAAAATAATTTCAATTTATCTCAAATCATTATAATATATGTTAAAAAATATATATAATTTTTTTAATACAAAATTAAAATTGAAATAAATATAATAAAATATTTTTTACTATAAAATCTTAATTGGGACATGAAAACCTGAGGCATGGCTTGCAGGAGTCGGGGTGAACATGCACAATCTAATTACAGGCCTTGTAGAGGTATTCGAGGCCAGGATGTTCATTCAAAACCCATACTGGGTTTTGATTACACACCACAACCGATTTCTAGTTAAGAAGATCCCATGGTGGCAGGGTAGGGGTTTACCTCGGAATAACTGATTTCGTCCAACAGGGGATCTTACAATGTATGGATTCCCAAGAATCATAGGATTCTTCATGGTATAAGGGTTTATCCTGACATGGTACCATCATGGTAAGGTTTTTCAGCTGTGTGGTTTTCATACCATGAGGGTGGTGGGTGCTGGGGCCGCTGGTGGCCTACACAAGAGGGGAGAGGCGTGGCGTCGGGCGGATGACGTGGATCTCAGTAGATTCATCACATTGAATATGGCCAAAGGGGAAGATGGGTGGCCCTAGTCTCTATGGTGGAGGGGTGTGTGTTTCACGACAATAGGTTCTCTCTATAAAGAGGATACTATTTTGGCATGGTTGTGGTAGTGGTAATTATTGGTGGGGCTCACCACATGAGGTGGATGGACAACAGATTCCATAAGGGGATGAGGGGAAGACTTAGTAGGGAGGACCATGATAGGGTATTAGCACCGGCACACATGATATCAATGGAGGCAAGGGAGGCTGGTCTGGGTGGATGCCAGAAGCATTACCCTGGTGGCAGAAGAAGGTGGAGGTGCAACTTGGGTTCTCTCAATGAGGTGGTTAGGGAGGAGACCTAGGGAACACCAAGACCATTTCCCCTTTATCCATTTTGTTAACAAATATTTTTTCTTCTATTTTTCCATTTTTTACACAGCCTCCCAAAAATAAAATATTCCCATTTTTTCTTATTATTGTTTTTTCTTTTATTTTATCTTTTATAAATTTTTAAAACTAATATTAATATAATATAAATTTTTAAAGGACATAATTTCTTTATTTCGGTGTCCCTCCCAGCCATAGGTTCACTGGAAAAAATGCAGCAAATCACTAAATTTGGATCTTATAGATGGTGTCGGATAAAAATTACATATATTTAAATATCTAATTTTATAAAATTAAACCAATAAAATTAATTCATGTTGGGATCAAACTTTAGATGTCTGCAGACTGGTCATCCATAGACGGATTGAAAATCTGTCTTTGGTGTTGGGACCAGAATGAGGCCATATATTATATTTAATGAAATTTGTTTTCTGGGATTAAAATATTAATGTGTCTATCTAATAATAATTGAACGTATTGAAGTGGTCAGTGAAATTTGGTGGGTCGGAGAGTTAATATTTTTCAATGATAATTGATGTTACAATGTCATCATTGGTGAAGCAATTCCCAGGTTGAAGACCCAGGATCAAATGTAAGGAAATTTGGGAAAAAAAATAATAAACCATAAATATTTGGTTCAATATAAATTCATGATCATCATCTTATTGACACCAGTGATCACTACATGAAGAATATGAAGTTGAATTCTACTAGATTATCCTAATGCACTTCAAGAAACAACTTCAGAATAAATTGTTGAATATTGAGTGATATAGTGTTTATGCAACGAAACCTTTGACACTCTAATTATCACCATATCATCATTCTTTTCATGTGTGAGTTAGATCTTGATTAGATCAAATGGATATAGAGATTATCTCTATCAAAAATGAAAGATGAGAGAGAATCTTTCAAGAACTCTCCATGAATAGTACATTAGCGAGATCCCCACATCATATTTAAACTATATTAATAACATACCCGAAAAGGATCATCGATCTCGAATGTTTAATACACTATTTGAATTGTATATTATAACTAAGTCTTCGAGTCATAAATTTCATTAAATTATTATCAATTTTTTGTAGTATGATAAATACATTACTGGATAAGATGAGAGTTATTAACCCGACTCATCACTCCCATGAAGATTAAATGAAACCTGAATATTTTAAAATAAATTTCATTTATAAAATATTTTCTATATTTTTACATTAAAACTTGTAAATACATTTCATAAATAAAATAACAATTATTTATAAATTGAATAATATGAATTTATTAATTTATTTGGTGATCATACATCCTTGTAAAAATCCATGATCCTATTGAGTGTCCACCATTCCCTATATACCTATTAATCAGAATCGGAATGATTCTTGAATGCGCTATTGTGTGTTACCCTCTATTCCAATATATCGATTGTAGTGAATACTATTCACAAAACCTTGTGTGGGATCTAGAAAACCATCTATGTAACAACCCAATATTTTATGAGAATTATTCTTTTTAATTTCATTGATGTCTTATGCTACACCAAAAGGATCTCGCACTACATGCATCCCTGACTGGGCTTGTATTACACGCAATTGCAACCTTCCTCGATAGCGTGTGTAGCACGCAATACCGGGTTTCACTAAAAAATTATATATTGTTATAATATTATTATTAACTAGCCATTATGAATAGTATTAACTAAATTTTGAATTTTATAACTTTAATCTTACAAATTTTCTTGAACATGGTATGTGAACAAAATAAATATATCGAGTAAAATAAATATTTTTGAAAAAATGCAGTTTTCCCACCTTTAGATGGCGCACCAACATTAAATATAGTTTTTGACATGTTTATAAGTTCAATTTGACAAAATAAAATTCTTATTTTGATTCAGGATAAAAAAAATTACTTTGGATAAAATTTTCATATTATTCTGATAACTTTCATATTTTAATGAATAGTAAAACATTCTATATTTTAATTAAAAACAACTTTTTTCATCATAATAAATTATATGGTTAAATTATAATATTTAATGGTTTTAAAGTATAAATAGAATATATTTTTACCATTTAATATAATGTATGTCCTTACTATTAATTTTACATTGAAATCATAGGTAAAAAAATTTCAATCTTTTGTAATATTTTAACTTTTAAAACCCATTTCCTTAACAACAGGATAAATTTTAATTTAATTATTGAAACTTATGTGTTTTGGATATTAAAAAATAGATTCCATATTTAGATTTGGTGGGTCCAAATTATGTTAATAGTTTACTTTTATTTCTGGATATTATGAATAGTAACTATGGTAATTTTTATTTACTTCAGTTTAAGATAAATCGGATAATTAAGGGTAATCCTAAGATTATAAAATTACCCTAAAACATGAAAAAATTATATTGGATGACTAAAAGGCGACCCATATCACCTAAGTATCAGATTAGATTAATTTTATGGACTTTGGACGATGAAAATCATTTAATTATTATTATGACTAAACAAAGTGAAAACATGTCACTCCCTTAAATCTTATAAGTATAATAATTTTAATTTAGTGATAAACTTCATGAAACATTGATCCTGAATATTCTCTAGAAATATAATAAAATTATTTACATCATTTAGATGTATTTATAATTTTTAGGGATTAAATAATTATCAATAAATGTGACACAATAGTGATGTTGAAATTATGTTATTGATTGAAATATCAAATAAATGCTTTTAAAAACATTAACATAAATATCATATGACCTATTTAATGTTCTCCACTAATTTTCTAGAAACATATGACATGTTATAAATCTATTAGAGATTTTGTTTCAAACATATATTCATTGAGGATTTTATTTAAATTCAAATAAATTAATAGTGTCAAAATTGACACTATTGTTATTTTTTTAAAATAACATAATATAAAATTCTTTAAAAATCACACAAATATTTTAAAATTATAAATTAAAATTTAAATGGTCTAAAATGTCATAATATATCCAATTATAGTCAATTCACAACACATATGTAAATATTTATAACAATTTAAAATTTAGAATCTTATTACCACAAATAAAATTAAATAAATTAAATAAGGATAAATCAAGTTGATAGTGTTTAAAATAAATTCCAAAAATGTATAAATTTTATTGTTTGATGATATTAAAACCCTATCTCATCTATTATTTGTATTTGAGTCATTTGGGTGGTTTTTATGTGTGGTTTAAATTTATTATAAATTAATATTCCTTATGTTTCTAAAGGTGCCCCTCTCCTCCCTTATAAAAGGGAACCTCCTCCATCTTCTCTTTTCACAATTTTGATCTTTCATGCTCGGCCAAACACTGCCCATTTCTCTTCTAAACTTCCCTAGAAACATTATAGAGGTTATGGTCTCCTCAAAAGACCAACTGTAGTGCCTTAAGAAGAAGAATAAAAGAGGTGCGTCGAAGAAGAGGTAATCTCTTCTACCGATTCTTTCAAGCTTTCATTCTTCTTAAACATATTCTTCTTTAGTTGTTTCATTATAAAGTAATAACATCAGTATCAATAACATACTTATATGTTATTATAAATATGAAACAACCCCATTTTATCTTCTATCGATCCTACAGAAAATGAAATCACCGCGTGTTCGTACGTACGGAATACCGTCTCCACGCCGTGGTGTAATATGTTTTCCCACCACCACCTTACATGAATGGGTATAATGGTGTAACGAATAACTATATATATTTATTATAATACCATACTGAGTCTGAGATATTATATCATCTACTCCATTTCAATTCAATAATAATGGGAATGATATCATCGCTCGTGCGTACTTATGGATTACTGTCACCACGACGCGATGAGATTCATTCTCCATGTTAACCATTTAAGGATGATTATAAAGTTTATATAATGAATAATAATGAAATATATGACATGAAAAAGATAATGTATTTATATATATATATATATTTCATCTACTTACTTCTATTCATGTCAATAACGAATGGAAAACAGCGTTCATGCGTACGTACGGCCTACCATCTCCATGAACGGTGTGTTTCATTTCATTTATCTATCAATTATATATATATATACTGAATATAAATTTCATATAAATCATTATTTAAATTTTGGAAGTAATTAAATCATGATATTAGTAATAATAATATCAAGAACAACAAGTCCAAACACGTACGATAAATAAAACGATTTTACCCAAAACGCTGCTTTAAAATATAATTTACAAAAGAACGGGCAATATAAAGTAATAAGTGAAGAATATATTAAATCCTAGAAATTAATATGATTCTTTAATAAGTGAATGACATTATTTAAATCATTATACCGGAGGTTCGGATACGTACGAAGAATATCGGACCTATGGTAAGGGAGAACTTTTCCAATCTCATTTTTTATCGGAGATTGTTTATTCGTAAGTATTTACTAGGGTTATATTTATCATCCATGTCCCTATTTTTTAAAAATTGTTTCATCTATTTTTAAAGTCCTTTTTACCAATTTTTGACTTTTACCACATGTTATGGAAGGAATCTTTTTTTACCATACGAAGAACTTTTTTGACTTTTCCAACAAAAGTACGAGAAGAATATTTTTTTAACTTATATGACATGAAAATATTTTTACAGCTTCATAATGCCTAATTTTCAGGAATATTAATCCAATATATTTCATGACTATTTTCAACACAATCCTTTTCTTTTAAAATTTCATGGAATTTTGGGAAAAGAAAATTATTTTTAAGAAGAAAGGATATTTTCTTCAAGAATTATTCTCAAGTGTTTTATCAAAACCATTTTCCATCTAAGATGAAATTATTTCATATGCTTATGTTTCAAGTATAATATATCTATTATTTACATGGTTTCACTTTTCTTATGATGAAATGATATCCATTTGTCTTATATGGATTATTTTATGATGGGATGATGTTTATGAAACCCATTTTTATTCATTGGGTTATGATGAATGATTTATGTTTATTTTGTGGTACAAGTAAGAATGATTTCATTATGAGATGGGTGGGACCTACATCTCCCTCCAATTCATTGGGTAAAGATTTATATCTCATGAGATAGGAATGGCTGGAATGGTATGTTAATCTGGTTCAGGGTTACAAGACTGGAACATGGAGTGAACTCGATTCAGAAAGGGACTTTGTCCCCTAAGATGGTCTTGGCAGCAATGCCTTGGCTACTATGGAAATCAGATCATGTGTCTAATGGTTTTCCACAATTAAATGTTTTATTCCAATGATATTTTATCATGATTGATGTTATTTTATGATATATTCCTTATGTACTTCCAATATTTATGTATTTTCTCAAGATTTTTATGTTTAGATTTTATGTTCATGTTTTTACATTCTAATGTCTAGGGATTGTTTTATGATTTCTATGTTTACCCTTACTGAGAATTTGAGCTCACCCTTTTTATGTTTTCTTTTCCCCAGGATTTAAAGAATGGTTTTAGGTAAGAAAAAAAGGAAGATCATTATGGGAGATGTTGAAGATCTTTCACCATTATTAAAAGATTAATTTTCTCAGTTTCCAAAGACACTAAACTCTTACGGTCCTTGTGTGATTATTTTTGTTATGTTTTAAGTATTCCAAAAAAGTAATGTAATGTATATGTACGTCAAGCTATGGGTCTCTACAGTTGGTATCAGAGGAAAGTTTTAGTTACCCTTTGGAATCTAGTGTGCGAAAACATTAGGGAAATTCCTAGAGATATTTCTAAGGTATGTCTAGGGATGTCCCTAAGGTTAAGTATACATATAGATTAGAGTCCTAGAATTATTTTGATGATCATGAATAACATAGTTTGAACCTAAGGTGTAATGGATTAATGAATTTTTTATAAGTTAGAAATCCCATAAGTGACTTTTTATGATTATGTCATACCTTGTTATTTTAATTGTTTCTTACACTATGGTTTCTAGTCTTAGTCAATGGAGGGAATGATAAGGAATTCAGTTAACATTGATTCCAATGGAAAAATTGGTGACTATGATAAACGAAATTATGTAACTCCTGAAGAGAAAGATATTGTGATTATGCCAAATCAGTAATCTCGATATATGCATAACAAGGTGAACATTAGTTGTATTCCTAATTCATCAAATAAGAGGAAGATGGAATTTTATGCTTATTTTAATGGTGAGGAGCATAGAGAAAGGAAGATTGAGATTTATAAACAAGGGAAGAAGAACCTTGAGGAATACCTCAAATGGAGGGGAAGATGTTATCTATGTGGAGAAAAGGTTCATAGAGCGACAAACTGTTATGGAGTCCAATTTCTTATCTATGGAGAACAGGGGCATTACCTAACCCAATGCCCTGACATAAGAACTTACTTCTAAATCGAGGAAGGACCTATTCCATGCCAATAATTGAAGAGGGTGGATTGAAGGACTTATGTATTGGAATTCAATAATAATTTTGTTGAGGTAATTTTATAGTATATTGAAATATCTATTTATTGGTGCGTTGTGGTTTTCTATAAGAATATGGTATCGGTAACCATGAAAAGTGATGGAAATATTTTTGGAAAGCAGATGATATGCACATAATGAAGGTATTATGAGAAAATGAAATGTTTGATAGTATTCATGAGCTCATGAATGATATAAGGACTAAGTGATATCATGGTTTGAGTATATATAATTTTTGTGATTTTGGTATGTGGAAAGAGTTAACTTTTGACAGAAGTCATGTTTTCACTAAGGTTCTATAGTAATTTATGTTTCAAAATAATGCATGATTAAGGTATTCACATGTTTGGAATGTGACAAACAAGATATATCTTTTGATATATGAGGGATAAATGATGGCATTCATGTGCTTGTTATGTGACATTTGAAGTAATTGTTTTCTTTATACTATGAGATTGGACATATGTATTTTGGATAAGCATAAATATTGGAATGGATTATGTTGGACATCAGATAGTGTTGTTTAAGAATATAACTTTTTTCGATATTATTTCTATAATGTTATAATAGTTTGTATTTAGAAAAAGGGACAACCTGCAGGACGGGGACAACCCGTTGCATCGGACAAGGTTGCGGGAATTGAACCCACAACTGAAGTGAAATAGACCTTTATTTCCTACCACTGGCTTACAGGGTGTCCCTGGTTAGTAGAAACTAGTTTTATCTTATTAAGAGGTATGATAGATGAAGTATAAGTCTATTTTTGGAATCATATACGATTAACCTCACCATAGATGGACTTATGTATATTTGATAACATTTTCTATCCTTTTGATTGAGACATATGGAATGACCCATCATTCTATCACATGATCTGCTAACACTTCACGAATGACAAATTCAACTTTATTTCTATAAGAGTTGAAGTGGAAATTTTTTAAGGCACGAACAACGGTGAGATTATACCAAAATAAAGTAAGTATTTCTTCTAATTCAAATTAATCAACTTTAGGGAAATGATCTTGAAAACCAAAAATGGTGTCCTAGTGCCCTTATATCTGATTAATCAGATGGTACCTTAGATCATCAAAAATTTATGGCTTTGTGATTGTTGGCTTTTTCATAGCCATGTTCTCATCCACTCTCCATTAGAACTTGATGGTTAGGTTTCTCTTTCGTGTCCATATTTTCACCTATATTCTCCTATGTGGAAACCCAGTTATGAGTTAATTTGGGTAACCGATTTATTTCATACTTCACTTTTTAAAATTATGTTTTAGTATTCCTTTTTACGATGTGGGTTTCTATGAAAGAAACTTTCAACTAGTAAACCATTATTAACCCCAAAGAATTTCACGGGTGAAATTCCTTTTAAGGGGGGTAGAATGCAACAACCTGAAATTTTATGAGAATTATTCTTTTTAATTTCATTGATGTCTTATTCTGCACCAAAAGGATCTTGCACTACACGCATCCCTGACTTGGCTTGCATTACACGCAATCGCAACATTCCTCAATAGCATGTGTAGTACGCAATACCGGGTTTCACTAAACAACGATATATTGTCATAATATTATTATGGAATAGCCATTATGAATATTATTAACTACATTTTTAATTTTATAACATTATTATTCATCTTACACATTTTCTATAACATGGTACGATAACAAAATAAATTTTTTGTGTAAAATAAGTATTTTTGAAGAAATGCAGTTTTGCCGCCTTTTGATGGCGCACACACATTAAATATAGTTTTGACATGTATATAAGTTCAATTTGACAAAATAAAATTCTTCATTGGAATCAGGATATAAAAATTTACTTTTGATAAAATTTTCATAATATTTTGATAACATTCATATTTTAATGAATAGTAAAAACATGCTATATGTTAATTAAAAACAACTTTTTTCACCGCAATAATTTGTATGGTTAAATTATAATGTTGATTGGTTTTAAAGTATAAATAGAATATATTTTTTCCATTTAATATAATTTATTTCATTAATATTAATTTTACATTGAATACATAGGTAAAAACATTTCAATCTTTGGAAATAATTTAACATTTAGAACCCATTTTCTTAACAACGGGATAAATTTTCATTTAATTACTGCAACTTTTGTGTTTTGGATTTTGAACAATCAATTCCATATTTGGATTCAGTGGGTTGAAATAATGTTAATAGGTTACTTTAAATTTTTTGATATTATGAATAGTAACTACGATAATTTTTATTTACTTCAGTTAATGATAAATCTGGTAATTAAGGGTAAACCAAAGATTATAAAATTACACTTACACATGCCGAAAATTCAATTGGATGACTAAAATTATACCCATATCACCTAAGGGTCAGATTAGATTCATTTTATGGACTTTTTACCATGGAAATAATTTAATTATTATTAAAACCAAAGCAAGTGACAACATGTCACTCCCTTAAATCTTATAAGTATAATAATTTTAATTTAGTGATAAACATAATGAAACATCGAACATGAATAGTATACAGAAAGATAATAAATTAATCTACATCATATGGATTTATTTAGGATTTTTATGGATGAAATAATTATCATAAATGTTGACACAATAGTGATGTTGAAATTATTTTATTGATTGAAATATCAAATAAATGGTTTTAAAAACATTAAAATAAATATTATATGAACCATATAATGTGATCCCCTAATTTTATAGATAAATATGACATGTTATGAATCTATTAAAGATTTTATTACTAATATATATTCTGTGAGGATATTATTTAAATTGAACTAAATGAATAGTGTCAAAATTGACAGTATTGTTATTTTACAAAAATTACATAATATATAATAGTTTAAAAATCACAAAAATATTTAAAATTTATAAATTAAAATTTATATGGTCGAAAATTGCATTAATTATCCATTTATGGATCATTCACAACACATAATTTATTATTTATAACAATTTAAAATTTAGAATATTATTACCAAAAATAAAATTAAATAGATTAAATAAGGATAAATCATGTTGATAATGATTAAAATAAATTCCCAACATGTATAAATTTTATTGGTTGATGTGATTAAAACAGTATATCATCTATTATTAGGATTTGAGTCATTTTGGATGTTTTTATGAGGTGTTTTAATTTATTATAAATTAATATTTCTTATGTTTCCAAAGGTGCCCCTCTCATCCATTATAAAAGGGCACCTCCTCACTCTTCTCTTTAAACAATTTTGATCTTTCAAGCTCGGCCATCCCCTACCCATTTCCATTATGAACTTCCCTAGAAACATTATAGTGGTTCGGGTCTCCTCAAAAGACCATCTCTAGTTTCATAAGAGGAAGCCTAAAAGAGGTGTGTTGAAGAAGATGTAATCTCTTCTACCGATTCTTTCAAGTTTTCATTCTTTTTCAACTTCTTATTCTTTAGTTGTTTCATTATAAAGTTATAAAATAAGTATCAATAATATAATGATATGTTATTATAAATATGAAACAACCCCATTACACCTTCTATCCATTCTACGGAAAATGAAATCACCGCGCGTGCGTACGTACGGAATACTGTCTCCACGTCGGGGTGTAATCTGTTTTTCCACCACCACCTTAATTGGATGGGTATAATGGTGTAAATAATGACTATATATAGTTATTATAACATAATACTGATTCTGAGATATTATATCATCCACTCCAATTCAATTCAATAATTATGGGAATGATATCATCGCTGGTGCGTACGTACGGATTACCGTCTCCACAATGCGATGAGATTCATTCTCCATGTTAACCATTTAAGAATTTATATAGAGTATATATAATTAATAATAATGAAATATAAGACATGATAAATATACTAGATTTATTTATATATATATTTCATCTACTTTCTTCCATTCAAGTCAATTAGGAAAGAAAAACAGCGTTCATGCGTATGTACGGCCTACCGTCTCCATGAATTGTGTATTTCATTTCATTTATCTATCAATTATATATATATACACATATACTGAATATATATGATATTTATATCATTATTTAAATTCTGGAAGTATGTAAATCATGATATAAGTAATAATAATATCAATAACAACAAGTCCAAACACGTACGATAAATAAAACGGTTTTACCCAAAACACTACATTAACATTGAATTTACAAAATAAAGGGTAATATAAAGTCATAAGTGAACCATATAAGATATCATACAAATTAATACGATTCTGTAATAAGTAAATGACATTATTTAAATCATTATACCGGATGTTTGGATATATACGAAGCATATCAGACCTAAGGTAAGGGGTAACTTTTCCAATCTCATTTTTATCTGAGATTGTTTATTCCTAAGTATTTACTGGGGTTATATTTATCATCAATGTCCCTGTTTTTTAAAAATGGTTTCATGTATGTTTAAAGTCCTTTTTACCCATTTTTTACTTTTACAACATGTTATGGAAGGAATCTTTATTTTGTTTACCATATGAGGAACTTTTATGACTTTTCGGAAAAAGTATGAGAAAAATATGTTTTTAACTTATAAGACATGAACAGATTTTTACAGCTTCATGAAGCCTAATTTTCATGAATATTACTCTACAAGATTTCATGAATATTTTCAAAAAAAAATACTTTTCTTTTAAAATTACATGGAATTTTGTGAAAATTAAATACTTTTTAAGAAGAAAGGTTATTTTTTTAAGAATTATTTTCATGTGTTTTATCAAAACCAGTTTCCATCTAAGATGACATTATTTAATATGTGTATGTTTCAAGTATAATATCTCTATGATTTACATGGTTTTTTTATGATGAAATGATAACCATTTGTTTTATATGGATTATGTTATGATGAGATGATGTTTATGAAACCCATTTTTATTCTTTGGGTTATGATGAATGATTTGTGTTTATGTTGTGGAGAAAGTACGAATGATTTAATTATGAGATGGATGGGACCTATATCTCCCTAAAATGCATTGGGTAATTATTTATATCTCATGAGATAGACATGGCTGGAACGGTAAGTTAATCCGGTTCAGTGATACAGGACGGGAGCGAGGAGTGAACTCGATTCAGAAAGGGACTTTGTCCACTAAGATGGTCTTGGAAGCAATGAATTGGCTACTATGGAAATAATATCATGTGCATAATGGTTTTCCCCAATTAAATGTTTTATTACCATGCTATTTTATCATGATTGATGTTCCTTTATGATATATTCCTTATGTACTTCCAAGATTTATGTCTTTGCTCAAGATTTTGATTTTCAGATTTTATGTTCATGTTTTTCCTTTCAAATGTTTGTGGATTGTTTTATTTTTTCTATGTTTATACTTACTGAGCATTTGATCTCACCCTTTTTATGTTTTCTTTTCCCCAGGATTTAATGAAAGGTTTTAGGTATGAAAAAAAAGAAGATCTTTATGGGATATGTTGAAGATCATTCACCATGACTAGAAGATTATTTTTCTGAGTTTCCAAAGTCACTAAACTATTGCGGTCTGTGTGTGTTTATTTTTGTTATGTATTATGTATTCCACAAAAGTAATGTAATTTATATGTACGTCAAGCTATGGGTCTCTAAAATCTAGGATCATAAAGAGGTATAGAGTAGTTATAGATATTAAAATCAACCTAAAATAATGCACAGTGTAATATAATCACTTTTTCAAAGAAAATTTGTGAAATCGTTAGGAAAACATGTGTCACCATTCTTTTATATTTTTGTTATTTGTGGATTTAACAAGAAGGATTTAACATCAACTAAAATGGTCATGGATTTATCAGGGTACTTTCACCTTAATCAATGAGGCTTGCTATATAACGTTCTGAAATTTTAAGTGAAAATTATATCTTGATGATTCAAACAATTCTATACCATCAATGACACACGCAACACAAGAAACCTATCCCCTATTTCATTATCATAGTTTTTTTTAACTTGCATCAATTTATATGATAAATTGAATATATTTATAATAAAATCATGTCAAGAGACCAATACACATGCACATAGATTAAAACACCCAATGACAAAAAAAATATGGCATTTTTATTGGAAGGTATGTCCTCAAGATCTAAACTAATGGAGATCACCAAGTGTGAACTTCATGAGAAGAAGTCTCGATGATTATGATCCCCCAACACCAGATTGTCAGTCATTGATTGTGTACTGTTAGTATGATGTATCTGAAATATAGAAAATAAATTTATGGTTAATTTCATGTTATCATAAGGATATCATTATAGATTAGGATATGTTATAACCTTTTGATATTAAAAATAATATATAGAAATTACCATTAAATAGTGGATAGAGAAATTTGTAAACTTTAATGGTAAGTGTTCAATATGTATATCTAACTGTGTACATGACATGTTAATTAAAAGTAAATTTCATTTTTTCTCTAGGGAATCCACTATTACAACATATCTATCCTACAAGGATGTACTAAAGAGCTTATTAGTGGAAATATGGAATAAATCCATGAATTTTTAGATCGATTCCATATATCAATACCATTTTTTTGGTTTGATGGATCTTCTAATTTATGAAATTTTTCTTGGATTTAAATGGGTATTCGAGATAAATATATATATATGTGGTACAAAAAATAAAAATAATGAATATCTAGTGGGAAAAGGGTTTAAGAAACATAATGTAATTGACTTTGATGAATCCTATTCTCAAGGTTTCATGTTTAAATCCATCAAAATTTTAATTTCTATAGTAGCATTCCATGGATATGAGATTTGGATAATGGATTTCAAAATTGGATTCCATAATATGAAGCTTCAGGAGTATGTTAATATGATACAACTAGAAGGGTTTGTGACTCCAATAAATGTAAAAAGTGGATTAATGATACATAAATTCATTTAGGTATTATTATAAGAATCCAGGTCATGGAATATTCAGTTTGATGAAGTCATAAATGAATCAAGATTCATTAAGAATGAATTTGAGAAATATATTAAAAAATGATTTATTAGGATTATATTTACATTAATAGACATATATGATTATGACATATAACTAAATGGAAATTATATAACATCATTACAAGAGGATAAGGAATGGTAGAGAATGTGTTTATCCAAGAATAACATAGGTGCCACTACCTATATCCATTATATCAAGATCATTCATGATAGGTCTAAGAGGATGCTTGGACTATGTAACGAAAAATAATTGAATTGATACTAAATATGTTTATTTAGGAACAATTCAATAAGGTATTGGTTCAAGTGTCACATGGTATAAATTTTCTATGAAAATGTTCGCTAATATACAACCAGAAAGAGAGAAAATGGGTGAGATCATATATTTTATACAATAAATATATTATGTATTCCATGATATTTATGAGGATTAATTCCACATAATCCTTGATCGTGGTTTTAGGATATTATAAAGATCCATGTAAAAAACATTGGAATAAAATCAAGGATATCGATAAGTATATAATGTGAAATAAGTAAATGTTCTTAGTGTATGGAAGATATGAGAAACAAGTCATCATGGGATATATATATTCTAGTTCCCAGATAAAAAATGATATTAATTTTTAGTTTGGATATGTATTTCAACTTAATAAAGGAACTATAATCTGGAAGTTTGTTGAGTTGCAGGTTTTCACCAACTCTATGGTGGAGTCTGAGTATATTGAAACTTTTGATGAATCTAAAGAAGCATATTGGAATTGCAACATTGTCTAATAGATTGATTATGAATGTAATAGTTAATACCCAATAATATATTACATCAAGAAAATTATAGTGGTGGACCTTCTTAAATATCAGTGGTCACATTAGAAAAGAATATAATGCATTGGATATTTCATATCATGAAGGGTTTTTCTCAATGAGGTGAAGTAGAAGTGAATATATTATCTAGAAAAGAAAACATGGTAGACACCATGAGAAATAATTTATCTCAGTAGAGGAATGATTATCATGTTAGAGCTAGTGGAATGTGAGTTTTTATCAGTTATCTCAAGTGGAAGTATGAGTCTATTAGATTTTCTTTCTTATAACCCATTATCTTTGTACATGATTACTTGTTTTTATTATTCCTGTACTTTTCTAGTAACATCGTTAATGTTTCATTGTATAAAATTTGTACATTATAATTATCAAATTATATATGTTACACTAAAAGGTCATGGATGTTCCCCATTATGATGATTACCTAGAGGTTCTATTATATTATTCATGATTATTGTTCTATGGCTCTATGATATTGTCTGATGAGACATAGATGATACACGATATAATGGGACGGAGTCAAATAATAATTTTCAATTAGTCAAATGTTGTTTATCCTTTATAATAACCATGATAGAAGGTTATGAGAATTGAAAATTTAATAGGAAATTCATATTTCTGTGTTCCACTGGAATTTCTTATTAGATGACTTGTTGTTTAGTCTATTTGAGTATTTATTATCATTGACAAATATCATGACTCACTTAACATGATGTATTGATGAAAAACAACACTACATATTCATGTGGTCGGGTAGGAAACATTAGGTATGTCACAAGTGATATTGAATTAATATATAATGAGATAAATGATCCATAATGTATTTCCCAGGATGAAATTTGATCTCTTAGGACCATTGATGGGAATGATACTACCTATATAAATCTATGAACATGGTGTTAGGTAGGTGCATTTATTTCAAAAAACTAAAATAAATAGACATAGAGAATACTGGTTTATGGTAAATTCATGAATCATATATGATTTGGGAGAGCGTGATGAAGGGTTTATGTTGCATAGTATCGATTCATGGGAGGTTGGATATCGTCGAGACATTGACCAATTTCTCAATGGATACATGAGTGTGTCACAAGACGTTGGCCATGAAATTGAGGGAATTGGCTAGATTAGAAAAAAATGAGGCCTAGGGGTCACACACTAATGGTGCCTGTAATATCAGTTTAATTCATGTAGTTAATATAATAAGATTTAATAAATAATATTTATTCACTTTTTTTTAATTCGATAAATCAATCATATGTTTTTTAAATGAATCCAAGAGTCAAATAATAATAATAATAATAATGTTTCATTTTACATGTTTTGAGAGTACAATAGTAATTTCATTTTTCACTTAATAATATATTAATATTTATTTATTAAATAAATTTCTCTTATTCAAGGATTGGTAAATATTTATGATTTAATGTTAACAATGATTTATGGTCTCATTGAAAATGGTATAAATGATATTTATTTATATTCATAAGAATTTTGAAAGTAAATAGTTTAAAAATATTATTATTTTTATTGTTATTGGACATGGGGATAACTAGTAATTAGGGAATTGGGAATGGTCTTCTGTAAGCTTTTCCAACCCTAAACCTACAATAATAAATATCTTATTATAACACTTTCAATACTCACATTAGGTGTGTCTAATAGATAAAGAGAGACTCTGTGAATCCCTTGGGGAGGTCTAGAGAACTATTATTTAATCCCTCTTCCCCTTATAGGAATCCATCATGAAAATATCAAGATTTCATCCTCATTAATGAAAAAATATTCTACGATCAACCACAAAAAACATAAACAACCAAGATATACATTGATAGAAACTGATATTTCTATGATGACATTTAGGGATTTTGGTACACATCTTGATCACTGTTGGAGATACTATTCACTTTGATCATAGAACACATCAATGATACAATAAGATCTGGTCAATTAGTTTATCTACGAAAGAAGAATTACAAGTTGTTGTAATTCCATATTTTTTGATAAATTAATTATAAATTATATATGATGATACTCTCTTTATAGTTACACTATTTTAAACCTGTCAAGTGATCTATGGTTTTTGATTGAAATTAAATTTTAACCATTCATAACAATTTTCAGATAAAAATTAAGACTAAAATATGAGTTGTTCATAACAAAACATTACATTTCCACAGCACTACGAACTTACACTTAATTATATCTATCACATTCAGCGGATATAGTGAAGTAAAATTGATTGGAATTATATCAGTAGTTATAATATATTACCACTATGATTCCCATATTTATACTATGGTAGGAAATGAGTCCATAAATAGATTATTTCGATTGAGTTTTTAGATTTTTTTTGTATTTTTTGGATTTTATAATCTTGGGAACTATTTTTAGATTACCATAGATATTCTCTAAACACACTCTTTAAATTTAGATGATAAAAATTAAATTTACATACCATCATTAATACAAAATAATATAACCCAAAATTATCCATCTATAATTAGAATAATAATAAACAAAAGTTGAATCATTTTCATACCCCAAAACGTTTTGCTTTAGAAGTTGAGAGAATAAAGAAAAAACATTATCTAAAAAAACAATTACATTATCATATAAGGGAAATTATTCATACTAAAATAAGAATTCGTAATGTTATATTATGCATTCAACATATCCTATAAAATTCACCACACTTGATACCCTTCTAGCCATGTCATGCATAATACTCTTCTTAATATCTTGGGAAAATGGAAACATAAGAGGGGAGATCTCAGAAACCCAGTTAGGATAAACATAGTCTTTACCAATCAAATATAAAAAGTGATAATAACATGATTACATGGGTACAAGAACATAAACTGAGTACACAATCATTTGTATATTTAATTCATACACAAAGACATATGAATCCTAAATCCTAACTCGAGGCATAAGTCCTTTTCCAAAAGAAAGATTGATATGTAAAAAAATCAAGATCCAAGAGAATATAACATAAATTTTTTTATAATAGTATGGTATAATGATAAACATAGAAAATAATTTTATTTTACATGTATCATGGGTATGACCATAATCACCCCATAGATATATTCCCTTAGTTGATTGCTTTCACTCCCAAAAAAAATAATACCATAGTCTATTAAGTCCATTATTGGAGTACATTCACTCCCCATTCCGTTATATTTTTCCTCATCTGATAAAAATATTCACACAATTCATTGATGGTAAAAAACATACACATCCCTCACATAATGATAATCCATAAAAAATTCTATTTAAATATAAGATCATTTCTCAATACATCAATACATAATTAGCTCATGGAAATAAAATAAGAAACTTGATAATTTCCTTTAAAAACATCAAAATCTATACATAAAATTAATTTGGCTAGTATTATTGAATAATATCACCAATGATGCATAATAATTAATATATTATGTTGATACTGATGTAAATAGTTTTGTGAAAGAATAAGAAATAAAATTTGAAAATAGAAGAAATATCCTTTTATTTTGATAGCATTAAAAGTATATAAATTAATAGAACAATAGGTGAATTGTTTTCTTTAAAAAATCCTTCTAGATATGAAATTAGAGTCTAATAATTAAGAATATACATGGCATTGTTAAAACAAAGTGAACTGGTAAATGTTAAAAATTGTTTTTTCTGACACTTATAGAGAAATTAAAAAATATCCAAAATAGAAATGAGTAAATGATTCCTTCTAAAACCATTTAAAATGATGAAAAATATATTTTAATATTACTTCGTAGAATCATTGAAATATATCAAATAAAATTCTAGAAATAGTAATAAAATATGGATTTTGAGGAACAAGATTTGGGTAATGGACTTCAAAACGATAAATTCAATTATCTGAAATAAAACCCCCACATTAAAAGATAAAAATAATCTCGAAATAAATTTCTAAATAAGGATAATTTTTTTACAATTTTATATTTTATAAAATAAATCTTATCTCGATAGTGAATATGTTGGCGCCAAAATTTGGAACGAAGCAAAAGACGTCCCAAGATGGCCTCACAGACTACCTCATGAAGCCCCTTCATGGAGTCACCAAATCACCATGGCCTCTAGAAATCGATGAAGGTAGGAGTGTCTATGAACGCATTTGACATTCGTGAACCCGCCGCGAAGCCAAGGAGGCGGGATGCTTCGCGAATGAATTTGACATTCGCGAGCCTACCACGAAGCTGCCCGAACCCTCTTCATGTCGCGTGAGCCCTGCTCTACGGCACCTCGTGCCTATAAATACCTGAATCCCCCTAAGCTCTTCAGAGCCACAATCCAACCTTTTGGCTTCTCATCTCCCAAATCACAAAGCACTCTTCCGCACGGAGAACCATGAGCTGCATGAGGTACTTCTGCTTTGTGAAGTGCATCCCCATTGTCTCGTTTTGATCCCCTATTCTGAGAGGGATTTCTTTCGTGAAGCCTATTGGATTTCGTGAAGGAAGGGGATCCCCAAGGGGACCTGATTCATCAGAGAGCGTTTATTCTTTGCGAATCAACCTTCATGTACACTTCATCCCTTTGCTTAGGCAGGATCATAGTACTTCGCGATTCACATCACTTCCAGACACCTAAATCTATAAGGAAGCTTTTCTATGCAAGGTTGTGCTCCGTGATTACCCTTATAATTCACGAAGCACCTTTGTTTTCACCTCCGCCCCATCCTAAGGCTAAGGTACCCCTCTTTGCGAAGCATATCCCTTCGTAAGTGCCCTCTGCTAGGCAAAACAACAGAGCTCCATAAGGCCCCTGTCTATGGATCCCTCTTCTTGGAAATTTCTTTTCTCGTGCGACCCTCCATGTTGGCATGATGTGACATCAAGGTCCCATGTACGATACCGCCCATAGCGTTGCTGTGCCTAATTCTTCTTCACATAGTCACTCTAATTTCTATTGCTTCTTCGCATATCCATGATAACGTGGACCCCTCGATGGTTGGCTCTGGACACCCCCTTAGTATGGTGTTGCCGGTGCCTTCCCTCCAACAAGGAGAAGAGGGTACTGGTTATGTAAGTCCTAGGGGTGGAGAATAAACTCACCTCATCTGAGATTCTGGACATTAAATTGCCAAGAACCTTCATCCTTAACACATGACGTTAAAATATGACCTAACCTCATGCCTCAAAGGCAAGGTCCCCCCACCTTGGGCATTCTCCACACCCCCTAGTCTCCACAGGGGATGATATCCTCCTTCATGGAGTGGATTTTGTCCGCGGGGAAGGGCAGCCATTTTGGTGTAATCCCTAAGCACTTCATGCGAGAGGTAGCACTCATGATCTTCCTCACTTCCTCTATTCCAAGGCCAGCAGAGGGTGTTATAGGGAATGGGGCTCCTCCCCTCTTTGGTCCCAAATCCCTCTCCTGCTACGCTTTTTCACCATCGAGCATCCATCCTGGAGTAAGTCTCAATCTCCCCCTCCTTAGGAAGATCCACGTGTAAGACCCACTCCACATCCCACGGACACACCATTCACGACGTGATGTTCAGTTATCTGATGCCTCTTGTTTCTCACACTGAGCACGACTAACGTGGGCTTAGAGTAAGCATCGACCATGACACCACCCCCATCCCGCATGATGTTAAACTGCATCCCACCTCGTCATTCATGACATTAAACTGCACGCCTAAACTACATGGACTTTGATCCATGTCAAGGTATGGTATGTAGGAAGCCTCCATGAGGTTCATTCCCAACAACCATTGGCCCTGACTGACTACGTGTCGGTGAACCAAGCCCCCATAAACACCTTGGTCAGCCTAGAGGGTAATCCCCACAACATCCTGAACTACGTGGTCTTTGATCAATGTCATGGCATGGTACGTAAGAACCCTCTATGAGGTTCAATCCCGCCATCCACCTATACCAAGGTCCATCTTCATGTCGGTTTTTCGACACACGCCATCTTGAACTACGTTGTCTTTGATCTATATCAAGGCACGGTACGTAGGAATCCTCCCTGAGGTTCAAAACCGCCATCCACCAGGACCAAGGTCCTTATTCACGTCGGTTCGCTGACACACACCCATACCTTCATGAACTACATGGAATTTGATCCATGTCAAGGCTTGGTACATTGGAATCCTCCTTGAGGTTCATGCCAATCACCCATCGGACACCTGGTCCATCTTCACGTCAGTTCGCCGACACACCCCTTCCTAAACTATGTGGACATTGATCCATTTCAAGGCATGGTACTTTGGAAGCCTCCGTGAGGTTCAGGTCCATCACCCATCGGACCCCTGGTCCATCTTCCTGTCGGTTTTCCAACACACCCCTTGATGAACTACAGGATCTTTGATCCATGTCAAGCCATGGTACGTAAGAAGCCTCGATGAGGTTCCATCCCACCACCCGGTTTTTCTGACCCCCTTCACATCGGTTCAACCCCATTCTACATGACGTTAATGTTTATGCCTCAACTACGTGGTATTTGATCCACATCAAAGCATGTTACGTACGATGTCTCTTAGAGGCTCAAGCCCAATACCATAGTCCATCCTGATTCTTACCCAGGCTGCCACATTTCGGTGAGATCATGCGACCTCATTCTCCTCCACAACATTCGGGGATCTGGCCATGTGTTGGCCCCAATATCGGTGTCCCCCCTAGGTGGGTTCTTTAATCCGATCCACTCTAATCAGTGCTCTGATCATTCCAATCGGTCCCTGCTAGATGTTAAACTCTCAACATACCCTGTGTTAAACATGGGAAGTTGAGTAAACCCTCTGATACATGCCTATGGCATATGATTCCCCGCGTTCGATGTGGGATTCATTGGGCTTCTGAGCCCTCGAGAATCCCTATAACAAGGTACATAATAAAGACACACTAATCCCCAACGTCTAGACATGTTAGTGATTCCCAGCATGACTACTCTTCTAACTGAAGGTTTCTGCCCTGACCGAACCCCTTGGAATGTCATGACAGAAGTGGCATAATTAACTGTTGTCCATGAAAATATGGAGCCGAGAAGAGTTTCATGAACAACGTATTAAATCTATGAGGAGACCTGGACTAGGTGACGAGATCCAAGGAGGAATCCATGGAAGGATGAAATGATATCCCATTATCCCATTTCGATCACGGAGTAGACGTCCCTGAAAAAGGAATGAATGCTTCACATCTTTGGATAGCGGGAATGCTGGGTAACAAAAGTCGCGTCTCTCGGACTCAAGAAGACGGATGCGCGCGCCCCTGCGAAAGCGTTAGAAATAGAAATGGTGAACCCAGTATGAAGTTCTTATCTTCAATATGGATATTAGTAATGCTCAAGGAATCCATTGATTTACGTGTCACCGGATCCATCTATCCAGTGTTGGGTCCCACCGAACAAATAGAAAGTCTGGCATGAAACTCACCAGATGTTGGGGTAGTAGAATATTGGGTGTCCCATTCTGCGACGTTGTCAGTGTGGATCCCTCTCACCCACCACAAAAGACTAGATGATGATTGGGAATATGTTTTCGATTTTCATTCCTCTCAGCACTAACGAGTCCACCTCCCTCCTTCTCATGAATCAGGTTGCTGTCATTGGAACATGATCACCGGCCGCCAGCCTACACAGGGGAAGGGGAAACACCAGCACAGCCGCTCCGCGTGGATCACTACTGCCGCAACACCATCTGCAGGGTTCCCATGCCCCATCTCCCCATCAGAAGTCATCCAACGAAGGTTGGTTACCGACATTGTACATCGTTATGAGGAGGAGGGAATAACCCCGACCCGGGATATCGCCCTCCTGGACCTAGAGGCATCCAGGCCCCTCCATCAACGCCGCCCCCAAGGGCTGCACAGAGAGCCACTCCTCCCCACCCCAATATTCAATCGTTTCGGGAGCCTATCCCTAGAGAAATTTGACGACTCCCTGCCTTACGCTAATGAGGTTGGTGACGTCTGGCCCAGCCCGGTCAAAGTCTCAATCTAGGTGCTCCCATAAAGGGCCCCCACGCGGCCGCATCTGCGTCACCGTTCGGCCTTGCTGGAGAAGCAGGTAAGCCATGCACATGAGCCAGCAGCATCGGCCCTTCTGACCCGATGACAGCATCGAGCACGAGCTGAGGACACCCGCCAAAGGGCATCAACATTTATGGCTACTGTGGCCAGATCCACCACTGACACATATCATCAAGTCCCTGCATACACTGAGCAGGGGCCCTCATATTCCAAACAGGGATCGAGGGCCCAACTACCCCAAGGGCAGGCTAGGTCGATTCTCATGGTCACAGGCACGAGCGGGGGGGGGGGGCGTCTTGAACCAACCCGCCATGATGAAACCCTGTATGAAGGTTCTCCATGTACCACCACCACCACAAGCATTGGTATTCCCTGCTTCGAGGCTAGGCAATGAGGTTTGCCCCATGCCACACCCAATCCAAATGAGGGTACGTCCCATGGTTAGATCTCTCTCCAACGTGGGGATGCTCCTTATGTCCTCTCTGTAGCTTGTGAAGGAACTTCTCGCCTCGAAAACCAGAGGGGTGAAGGCTTGCCTCGGTCCACCCCCACCAAGGATGGAGGTCCTCCCCATGTCCCCTTCGACATTTGTCCTAGTTCTCCTCACACCCCGGCTATGTCAAGTGGAAGTCCTCTCCGCCCAGGCACCAGCGTGGCCAATGGACCACTTTTCAGAAATCAGCCATGTCCCGAGGAACCACCCATGGGAAGGGAGGCGTGTCATCGTCACCACAAGAAGAATCCTGGGAAGTCCTAGATGGAGGTAAAACTGGTCCGCTTCTCAGAATATGAAGCGGAGTGAGACTCAACTCGGGAACCCTCCCCTCGCTCATCCGAGTCAAGGGTCGGGGTCAGGATAAGGAACATCAGCATGGTACTTCTAGAATGTGAGTTCCACAAGAATCTTGCATCCCTCTAGAGGTTTATCAATGAGGATGAAGATTTGGAGACCCCATAGGTTATCGTTGTGCAGTCACCACTGTCATCAACAGAAGTTCTTTCTACCTCCACGAGAGATCACAGAGAGCTATTCTGGGGACCAATGGCAGGCGAGAAGCATCGCAACCCACCACCGGTAGACCTGGACCCTAATCTAGGAATGGTGGTCGTCAGCCTTTCCTATCGCGACATAGCAGCTAGGTCACTACACTCCTCGGAGGACAGCCTAGGAATCGGCGACCATTCAACCCGTTCACCGTATTCTCTACCGAACAACCTACCGTCATATCAGTCTGCCTCAGTACCACTACCAGTTCCTCAACCACCCCAGTTGGTGAGTGGGCCAATCAAGGTATTGACCATAAAATTGAGCCGAGGAGCTTCTGGAGCATCCTTGCACTGGATCACATTCCCATGGAGTTCTGGCCCGTAGCAGCACAGAAATTCTGCATACCCGAGTCACTCACCCCAGAGGAAGTTGATTGTATTCTCTACACTCTCTGGGAGACACATTTCAGTTTCCATCATCAGCGTGAATTGTATACAATGCCCAAAGTGCATTTAGGGGACATCAACGAGAAGTGTCGTCTAGTCAATCTTGCCGCACACCTAGTGGCCCAACGTCCTAAGTCGCCGAGCCATCGTGAGGCCCTCCAGCAGCAATGATTTCAGAGTATTAAGGTACTCCACAAAATCATCAGGGAAGAAACAACCCACGTGCAAGTCTGTGGTTGGGGGTAGTATGATGCCCTCCTCATCAGCCCTATTCGACGGCAGCCCGACTCACTATGTGATATTCAGGACATTCCCCCGGGAAGGGTCATGGTCCATATGGCTGACATAATGGAAAAGGAGGATGAGCTTGAGTTTCTCAATGGAGACATACCCCAAGAGGGTGTTCCACCACTATTTGACCCATCGGGGAGGATTAACCGTCAGTAGGGGAACTATTTCTGACGCTTTCGTCGGGGCGCGCGCATCCATCCGTCCGTGGAGGAGGACGCGCTGCATTGTTTCCCTGCATTCCTGCTTTCCAAAGGCAAGCGGCATTCGCTCCTTATTCTGGGACGTCTGCTCCTTGATCGAAACGGGATGATGGGATGTCGGTTCTTCCTTATGTGGATTCCTCCTCAGAACACATCACCTAGTCTGGGTCTCCCTCATAGATTTAATATGTTGTTCGTGAAACTCTTCCCAGTGCCATGTTTCCATGGATGCCGATTAATTACACTCCTTCTGTCAGGACATTCCAAAGGGTCCGGCCAGGGCAGCAACCTACAGTCGAGGGAGTAGTCACGTCGAGGCATCAGTAGCGTGTCTGGATACTAGGGAACTGGTGTGTCTATCTTTTGTCCCTTATTATGGGACTTCTCGAGGGCGTGTAAGCCTGAGGCATCCCACATCGAGTGTGGGGAATTATATTCCATAGACATATATCTGATGTTTTCCTCAGCTTCATGTGTTTAACACAGGGTATGCAGCATGTTTAACGTCCAGCGGAGACGGATCAGTCCAATCAGAGCATTTTCTTGAATGGATCGGATTGAGGCATTCCCTTGAAGGGGTGCCGATACCGGGACCAGCCCATGGGCAGCTGTGAAGGGGTGCGGACCGAAATGGTCTCACCGGGATATGACGGTCCGGGTAAGAATCAGGGTGGATGATGGATGGATGGATGAAGTGGAGGGTGGAATGGAAAGGGACCATCATAAGGGCAACGGTGAAGTTGGGATTGAGCCTCGAAGAGACCTCCTACGTATCCCCGGGGCCGGGAATCAAAGTTCGCGTAGTTCGGGGTTGTGTCGGTGAACCGACATGAAGGTGGACCTTGGTCTGATGCGTGTCCTCAGCGAACCAACGTGAAGGTGGTCCTTGGTCTGATGCGTCATCGAACCGACCTGAAGGTGGACCTTGGTCCGGATGGTGTGGGGGCTTGCACACTAGGCTGCCCGGGTGCTGGTGAACCGACATGAAGGTGGGTCGAGATGACCAACGGATGGTGGACTTGAACCTCTGGGAGGCTTCCTACGTACCATGCCTTGACATGGATCAAAGACCACGTAGTTTAGGTGGAAATCTGGAAGGCCGACGTGAATGAGGAGGACCAGGGGGGTCCTAGTGGTGGTGGGCTTGGACCTTATGGAGGCTTCCTACGTACCATGTCGTGACATGGATCAAAGACCACATAGTTCAGGTTGGTTACAACGGCTTGGCGTCGGAATGGAATGTAGTTTAAATTCATACTGGCCGAAGAAGAACCCTGACGTGAATAAATGACGAGAGTTGTGCTTGAACCTCGTAGAGACTTGATACGTACCATGCCTTGACATGGATCAAAAACCACGTAGTTCAAAGTTGGGGCTCCGTCGGTGAACCGAAGTGAAGGTGGACATTGGTTCGATAGGTGGTTGGCATGATCCTCATGAAGGCTTCCTACGTATCATGCCTTGACATGGATCAAAGACCTTGTAGTTCAAAGTGGGGGCTTCGTCGGCGAACCGACGTGAAGGTGGACCTTGGTCTGATAGGTGGTGGGCTTGAACCTCAGGAAGGCTTCCTACATACCATGCCTTGACATGGATCAAAGACCACGTAGTTCAAAGTGTTTCATCAGTGAATTGACGTGAAAGTAGACCCAGGGGACCACTAATGGTGGGCTTGAACCTCGTGAAGGCTTCCTACATACCATGCCTTGACATGGATCAAAGTCCTCGTAGTTCGAATGGTGGGTGTCGGCGGACCAACGTGAGGAAGGAGGGACCTTGGTCCAAAGGGGGATGGGCTTGAACCTCAGGGTGGCTTCCTACGTACCATGCCTTGACATGGATCAAAGTCCTTGTAGTTCGCGTGGTCACAACGGCTTGCCATCGGACTGAAATTCGGTTTAACGTCTTGTTGGACGCAAGTGGAACTCGACGTGAATTAGATGACGGGTGGGCTTGGACCTCGTGGGGTTTCCTACGTACCATGCCTTGACATGGATCAAAGACCTTGTAGTTCAAATGGGTGTGCAGTTTAATGTCATGTTGGATGGGGGAATACAGTTTAAAGTCATGCTGGACGAAGGTATTTCCATGGCCGATGCTTACTCTATGCCCACGTGAGTCATGCTCGGTGTGAGAAATAAGAGGCAGCAAGGACCTGACGATCACGTCACGAAGGGTGCGTTCGTGAGAAGTGAAGAGGGGCTTACGCGTTAGGCGGCCCATTAGTGTTGGGACTTACTCCAGGATGGAGGCCCGAAGTGCAGCAAAGCGCAGCGAAAGAGGGATTTGGAACCAATGATGGGAGGTGCCTCGTTCCCTACCCCACCTTCCCCTGACCTTGGTAATGGGGAAGTATGGAGATGCAGGGGTGCAGCCATCCATTGGGGAACTAGGTTCTCCCTTCTCCTGTGGACATACGCCACTCTGATATGGAGGATATCATCCCTTGTGGGGGGAGTGATTCCACTCCCGTGGAGATGAGTGGCGTAAAAAATGTTCGAGCTGGGGGGACCCTTCGTACGAGGCACGAGGTCGGGTCACAGTTTAACATCGTGTGTTGAGGACGTGGTGCTTGGTAGTTTAACATCCTGCAGCTCGGACAGGGTGGGTTCACTCCACTCCCTTAGGACTTACATAACTGGTACCCTTTGCTCCTTGGGGGAGGGAAGGTACCAGTAAGGTCGTGGTCAAGGGGGGTCGTAGAGCAAACCATCGAGGGGTCCACGTTAGTGTGGCTATGCTAAGAAGCAATATCCATTAGTGTGCCTATGAGAAGAATCATTAGGCGAAGCAATGCTACAATTGGTATTGTTTGTGGGACTTTGAAATCACATCGTACATACCTAGCGGGTCGCACAGGAAGGGGAATTGTCAAGAAAAGGAGTGTGTTTCGCGAAGCAGATTGACTTGGCCTTATCATGGGGCAATGGTGTGAGTGGAGGGTGCTTCGCGAAGTGGAATAGTATTCGCGGAGCACTACCTCGTGAATAGGAGGTGCCTCGCGAAGTAGGGTGTTGCGGAGCAGTGTGCTTCATGATGTGGAGCGACCCTGCCTTAGCATGGGAATCGCTAGTACAAGATGGGTGTTTCGTGAAGAATAAACGCTCTGCGGCTGCCCGGGTTCCCTTGGGAATCCCCCTCCTTCGCGAACACCCTTGATCTTCACGAAGGGAATCCCTCTCAGAAGAGGGGCTCAAAACGAGACAAAGAGAAGGCGTCATGCGAAGTCGAAGTACCTCGTATATCTCATGATTCCCGGGGAAAATGGTGTTTCGCGATTCGGTAGAGTAGAAGCCGAAAGGTCGGACTGTCCCTCCTTTGGACTCAGGGGGATCCCAGTATTTATAGGCAAGGGGAGCCGCGAAGCAGAACTCCTGTGCCACCTCCGGCGCTTCGCGGTGCGCTTGCGAACGTCAAATCCGTTCACGGAGTGGTACCGCCTCCGGAGCTTCGTGGCGGGATTGCGAATGTCAGGCCGTTCGTGGAGAGGTACTGCCTCCGGAGCTTTGTGGAGGGATTTTGAACGTCAGGCCATTCGCGGAGGGGTACCGCCTCTGGAGCTTCGCGGCGGGATCGCCAACGTCAGGCTGTTCGCAGAGAGGTACTGTCTCCGGAGCTTCACGGGACCACGATGCTCGGGGTGCTTCGCGTCGGTGCTGCGCGAGGCAGCGTACGGGGCGTCTTTTTCATCCCTTCCTTTCGTGCAATATTTTGGCGCCAACAAATGCCCCCCCTCGGACTTGGAGCCGCGGAGGGCTGAAGGGTCAAAGTCTGAGGGAAAATTGCCAGAATTATCGGCAGTTCGCGATGCGACTTCATGAAGAGGGAACGTAGTGCTGACCGGGGCCACGGATCCGGACGCGCCGCGATGCTCCGCGCGGGCGGCGCACGCCGAAATGCTCCAGGGTCTCCACCTATAAATAGGGGGGTCGACCTCTTTTTTCTTCACGCAATTTTCTTGTATTTTTGTGCTCTCGATTTCGCGAAGCTCCGCGTACTCCGCGCCCACTCTCCGCGAATCGAGCTTCATGGCGAACCGCGGGTCTCTGACTCCGCGACCGCGCCAAGAGAACTCTTGTTTGTCGGCCTAGGCCCGACTCTGCAGCTTGTTCTCACAACCAACCTTCGCAAGCCGGCTTCGCGATCCAGTTTTGCGATCCGTTCTAAAAAAAATCTTTTCTGAGTGCCGGAACCGAAATGGAACATCGATATGCTATATTGGGTGCGCTTGCAGATGCCGCCCATCGGGATGAGATGGACAACTATCCGGGCCTTGGAGAGATGGTCTGAAGTCACTCGGACCACATTTATTTGATAGAGCTTCTATTGGAGGGTCAGAAGAATTATCCGCAGTGCGAGAAGCTTTCATTATAGGGCTTCGTGTTGAGGGATGACGTCTTCATCTCTGAGGCGAGTAGGGACAAACTAGCTTGCTGGTTTAGGAGCATGCCATGTCAGCACCAATGGTTCAGGGCGTCTGATGGTCATGCGCGGGAAGACATCACACCCGTCACCGCCGACTGTCTCTACAACCACGTAAACGATATTTATTGGAAGCCACTGCAACCGGAGACGTCCCCTCCTCTCTACCATACCATCCTGAAGGCGGCTTTGTAGGATTCGAAGAAAGGATGGTCTGATGAGTGGGATCTGCGCCAGGGTGGAAACTTTACTGATGAATGGGCCTAGGCCTACTGGGTAGGCGCCTCATGTGAGGAATGTTTGGCTGAGATGAGGAGAGTGGGGTTATATGAGGTGGAATGGGCCTCCCAGTTCAAAATTTACCAACTGAAACAACTGATGCCGGAATTGCTGATCAGATGGTCGTCTAGGACCAATACCTTTCACCTGCACCATGGGGTGGTGGGCATTATCCTGTGGGATGTCCACCAGATTTCTGGGGTTCTGATCTTAGGGGTCATGTATGATGAGTTCCTCCCCGTCATGAGAACATGGGAGGATACAGAGAAAATGTCTTGACTGACGTCAGTGCTGATGGCATTCGTCCCTGGAGAGGACAAGGAGGCAGAAAGGGATGTCCACTTTAAGAAGTGGTTAAAGTGCTTCCTGAATATCCCAGAGAATCCAGAATTCCCTCTGAGGCCTCGAACTTTCCTGAGGGCGGCCCAACGGGGTAAGGAGAACTTGTATTGGCGGGTCATGGAGGACATCCAATTGAAGACTTGGGGTTTCAGTGTCAGCACTGAACAACAGCCGATAGTCAGGCCGGCGGCGTTCTTTGCGGCTCTCATCTGCGGTTGGATCCTACCGGTGAGGGATACAAGCTTGGGGGTGCGGCCCAGCTCGTTCATCATGGCGTCCATGCTGGCCATGGGTCAGCGGGTCAATCTGGGGATTCCAATGCTCGTCAAGCTGTATAGAATGATGCGGCACATTAGCGAGGACAAGAATCTGCCAAGGATATGCGGCCCTTCCACCTCCTGTATGGGTTGATTGTGGCTCACATCAAAGGGATCTATGAGTATCCAAACCCTATCTTGTCTTCGGGATCATACTTTCGCCCCTCCATCCTGAATGCGGCCGGGAGCTTCCCGTTCAAACTAACTGTGCCGATGGTGCTGAACCGGGTGTGGAGGGCAGATGAGTTTAATTTCCACACCTTCCCATTGCCGACGGGGATACTTACTACTGACGGGAGGGGAACAGAAGAGCACCGGGCTTACCTCCTAGCCTTTCGAGGTGGAGTTTTGGTGGCGCGAGTGGATCGTGAGCCGCTCTGTGAACTGTACACCCCGCATCGGTTTGCGAGGCAGTTCTGGTGCCTCCAGCGGCTGACCCCACATGTCTACTGGGAGGTGCGTCCTGAGGAGCACCCATGTGTGATGAGGCAGTTGTGGATCATGTTCACACTGGATGATGGGAAGATGAGAATTGCATTGCCTCCATCCACCGTCGCTTTCGGACTGGTGAGGGAGTATGCCATTAGTTGGAAAGCTACTTACCCAGGGGAGATGCTGAAGCAGCCAACTGTTCGGGTTGGTGATGGTGGGCCTCCTCTATCCCGAGGTCAGGTTCAGAGGGCAGTTAGGGCCTCTCGCGGTGGTGGGGCTGCCATGGCGGCGAGACCCGCACCGGCCGAGGTTGTGGCAGCAGCGGTGGATCCGGTGATTCCAGAAGAGTAGGGCCTTCCGGAGGGGCGGCCAATGAGGGGATTTCGTAGGATATCCACTCAGGCTCTAGGGAAGCGGCTGCGTCATGTCGACATGGCAGAGGATGTTGTCTTCTCGGAATCCTGGGACATTTGGGATGTCAACCAGCAATTCCTTAGCCCACCCGAGATATGGGTGCACTTGAATCGCCTTTGGATGGAGTTATCGGGAATAGGCCCAGTCCGGGCTAGTTTCATGGCGTCTCCGGCGGAGGTAGAGAAATACTTGGATGAGATAGAGGATTACATTCACTCAAGTGGTGTCCCTCACCCAATGATAGACCGGGTGAGGGTACTGCTGAATCGAACGGTCCCCCCACAGTTATCGGTCGCCGATCTAAGGGAGTGCTTCCCCCTCCTGGAAGAATCAGAGGACTCCTCTCAGGAGGATGAGGCTGGAGGAGGGATCCCGTTGGAGGAGGGCGAGGTCGGAGATCAAGGCTCAGAGTCCGACGACTTCGCAGAGGCTCTCGAGGTAGTATTCCGGACTTCTTTCCTCATGGCCCGTTCTTGGGCCACTGTGGACTTCTCACTGATGTTTGAACCATACAGGAGGAACTTGTACGCAGGCCTCATTCTTGACCCTTGACGGGTGATGATGTAGGACCTTCAGAACCCATGCCTATGGATGCGTCCAGTTCCACGTCTGGTGGGACCAGAGCACCTGAGGTGGCTCCTCCGGAATCTCCAGACCTTCCAACAGTATATGGAGGGCCTCGCCTCAGGGTCCCGTCATTATCGGCTCAAGAGAAGCACCATGAGGTCGACCTCTGTAAGTTTCCTCTACCGGTTTCCTTGTCGTCATATGTAGACTATGCCAACTAACGTTTATGTCCCTCTTTGTTGTATAGTTCTCTGACTGGCGTGGGCTGCTGCGGAAAGGCTAGTCGGGATGTCTGGTGGCATCCCTCCGAGGGGCATGCCGGTAATGGTGGCGATAGTCCCCCCATCTCCCCGAGCTTCAACGCACATAATCACCAGCGGGACCACCAGTAGGGTCGTGCCTGAGGTCATTGAGGTGGACTCTGATGAAGAGGATTGGCCAGCTGGTCCCACTCCTGTCGCGTATGCTTTGGCACCAGATGTCGCGCCGGATTCAACGCGAGATGCAGATCCTGCCGAGGACTTCCTGTGGGCATATCCTGCATACGAGCCTTCCAATCGCGCAGACTGGGATGAAACGGCCTCCGACGAGGAATACAACAACATCGTATGCCGCCGGTCGTGGAAGATAATCACGCGCTTCATCAAGGACACCCCCAAAGCGCTATGGCTGGCCGAAATGGATAGACTCCTATCATGGTTGCGCGAACTGTGTGATGGGGTAGTGGATGCCCAACGTCCTCATGCGCTCATCCGAGATCTTATGGCTGATAAGATCCGGGAGCATGATCGTGGGCTCAGCGTGGGCCAGCAGCGGAGGAAGGCGACAAACATCAAGAAGCTCCAGGAGGCTGAAAGCGCGGTCCAACAGCTGCAGACCCAGGAAGATGAGCACTCATCCTCTCTTAATGAGCAATCTGAGCTGATCTCTCAGTTGAAGGCCCAGCTGGCAGAGGCAGAGGAGCCTATGAGGCAGGCTTCTAGAAAGATGGCTGCCATTCAGGCTGAGGTAGAGAGGGCCAGAGCCAAGGCTGACGAACTGCACCCCGCCGCTGCTGAGGAGGAGTGGGAGCTGAGTCAGCGGCAGCAAGCCCTCGATGCCATGAGCCGAAGGGTGGCGGAGCTGCAATGCTCTTTTGATGGGGTCAACCCGTCCATGGGGGGATTCAACCCCCGGGTACTATAACAAACTAAAAACCTTTTATTGGTACTTTCACGATTCAATTTCTTCCTTTATTTTGAATGCCATAGCATGCATGATTTCCACTATTTAAATCAGTTCTTTACACCCCTACAATGTTTGCGGGACGTTCGGCGTTAATTCCCCAAGCTCACGTGGGTCAAGCCCGATGTGAGAAATAGGAGATAGTTGCCTTCTCATCCCACCTAACACAGGAGTGGAGACCATGCTCCGGGCATCTGGAATTTGGATTACCAGTACGGATTTCCGAAAGATGGAGGAGGCTTGACTGGAGAAGGAACTTCTAAAAATACTCGAATTACCGTTTCTTCAGCATGCCCTCATGCACGAACGGTGCAACACCAGGGGAACTGGAATCAATCTGAACAGACAGAAACGGGAAGCGTGAATTACGATGCCCAAGATTCGGAGCACTGTGGAGATGGTGTGACAATAAAGTACAACCGTTAAGCATGGAGGAGAAGCGGTATCCTTACTGTGTTAGCCTGTAATGGGAAAAAAATGAGGGTCAACCGTTGACCATGTTCGAAACACGGGACCATGTCACAAATATTGTCGGTCAATCTTTTGGAAAATTGACCCAGGACAGTTGGCGGACCATAGGTCGAACATCCATACTGTTAAGTGGTCCTTCCAAACATGACCAGTCTTCTGGAACGTTGTCCCAGGACGGTAGGTGAGCCGATGCGGCATGAGACCAGGCCGTTAGGGGGTCCCATCAGACATGAAAGGGGACGAGGGTCCGAATAAGGGGCACGCAAAGCGTGGAATATGGAGTGATGGTTTGTCCGAACAGAATCCAAAACATAAGTAGTTACACCACCGTGGTGGGAGTACGCCAGATGGGCACGTTGGTTTGGTCATGGATCCTTCCTTCTTTGGGACAGGGCCTCTATAGCGAGGGGTCTGACTAGGGGGCCGGAAAGGGGAAGGATGGGATTAATGATTTCTATGGGTTGGACCCTAGGAAAAATACTAGGGTGTGTCTACGTATCCCATGAGGATGGAAATCAAGCCATACATAGTTCTGAAAGCGCAGTTTAACATCATGCGAGACGATGAGAAGCCTGGCCGTGTTGGTACACATCCCGTCAAAACTACTAAGCCCACGTGAGTCATGCTCGGTGTGGGAAACAAGAAGTAGTGGTGGGACTTTGCCAACATAGAAAAGGGCGGGTTAGGGTGAAGGGATTCTTGGTGAATACCAACCCCATGATACTAACATGCCCATGTGGCGCACTTAGATGCGCGAAGAGATAGAGACGAATACGTTGGAATTCCACTTGAACATGAGGAAGTGGAAATGCGTGAATCATGACGCTCGATATTTGGATCACAATGACAGCGGCGTGACAATAGAGGATAACTGTTGACCGTGGCGAAAACACAGCGTCCATATCGCGTTCGCCTATAATGGGGACAAACAAATGAGGGTTGACCGTTGACCATGTTCAAAACACGGGACCATGTCGCAAATGTTGTCAAAGATCCTTTAGGGACGTTGGCTCGAAACGATTGGAGGGCACTTAGGCCCAGTATCCATAGAGCGCCCTTAAGCCTGATATCCATGTCGTCCGAGGGTCCAAATAGAGAGCTCATGAAGCTTGGTCATGGGACGAAGGGAATGTCCCCATGAAAATTCCACACTTCGGGCTTTGTCAAAACACATATGAATATGACAATGAGACGTATTAGATAGAGGGAGGAAGCATAAGATGCACATGGTGGAGTAACTCAAACACCTGGCATGAATGGGAATAAGGGGTGTGCGGTGTCGTGATCAACCCGACGTGAATGAGGACACAATCCCATATCACACCGCACAACCTCCTTGGGAGGGGTTTTGGTCAAGGGACCGAAAGCGAAAGATAGGCTGGGCCCGCGGGGAAGTGCCCGGGCGCTCCTACGTATCTCATGAGGATGAGAATCAAGCCTCATGTAGTTCTTGATGGATCTTATTTGATGGTCTTAGAGTTCGGAGCATGAATGGGTAAGGGGAGAAAGGGACAAATGGCAAGGAGGTTACAAAACCCAACGTGAATGAGGACCTAAGACCTACGTACCATGTGTTCTCTGGGGAAATGCTCGATTTGAGGTACCGAACATGAAGGTTAGGTTGGGCCCGCAGGGAAGTGCCCTGGCTCTCCTACGTATCTTATGAGGATGAGAATCAAGCCATACGTAGTTCTGAAAGGTGACATTGTAAGATACCGGTGTGAGGGGAAAAGTGGAGTGCAGGCATGGCCCTTGCACTAAAAGAAGAGGAATTTGATAAATCTTGTTTGTCTTTAAGGTGAGTGGTTTTTTATTGTGAAGTGACAGGCGTAGTGTAGTAGGTCGTGGTGTCGCCACAAGAATCAAGCCGTGATAGGCCTTGACAAATGGCATGTCACATAACCAACACCCAACGTGATGTCCTATACAAAGTGGTCATCACAATGCAGTGCTGTTTTTTGTCGTGCGGCCAGGACGATAATGTCACAGCTTAGGGTCGTGTGATAGGACCATGCATGCATTTTATCGTCATGCAGCACAGACGTAGCAGAGGCGATGCTAGGCGGGGAATGTGCGTAGTGTCATGAAACAAAATTTATGGAGACATGATCCCACATCACACTGTATGCCACTCTGAGAGGGAGACCTTAGGCTGAGGGGCCTATATAGAGGTATGAAATGAAAAGAAGGGGGAGAGGCCAGCTCCCTAAATGGGCTGGACCCGAAGACCAGGCATCCGGTCATTCCTACGTATCCCATGAGGATGGGAATCAAGCTGAACGTAGTTCTGAGGAGATCTTAGTTTATGGTCTTAGAGCTCGGACCGTGAATGGCAACAACTTCCCAAGTAAGCGCAGACATCAACCCAATCCCTAATACCACGTGAGTTAAACTTGGTGTGGGAAACAATGGGGGGAATCCTCATCGCAATACTTGGGGCGTCCATCAAAGGGGAGTCGGAAAAAAGCCCCGATGGACACCTATGCCACGGCTCATTCCCCAAATGCGCAGAAGTGCACGGAGGAATGGTACCAAGAGTTCCGATACTCTACTTGGACACGATGAAGTGATGAAGGGTGTGAATCATGTACCTAACATTTTGGGCTTAATGGGTTGGTCTGGCGATAGAGGAAAACAGTTAACCATGGTGGAAATGCAGCGTCCATATCGTGTTAGCCTGAGGTGGGAATAACAAACAAGCATCGACCGCTGACCATATTCGCAACGTGGGATTTTATCGATTTGTTGTCCGAAACCCTCGGGGGCGTTGGCCCGTAACGGTAGGAGAGCCCTTGGTCGTAGTATCCAGGCCGTTCTTGGGGGTCCCTCTGGGTGTGAAAGATGATATAAGCCCTGATGCAGGGATACACAAAGCCTGGAAAGAGGGTGCGGACGTGCCCGAGTAAAGGTTGGCATTTCAGGTAATAAACTAGAGTCCCCTTGGGAACATTGGTGAACGGCCGAAAAGGGGTCGACGAAATAGCTCGGGAAGGAGAGGTACATGGTATGGTCATTACCAGACCAGTGTGAATGAGGACATAATCAGACCACACAATACACTCCTATAAGAGAGGACCTGGGCCGGGGCCCGAAAAGGCCAAGGGGCCGGAGGCTGGGCCTCGTGATGGAAGGCGTACGGAATGGTACATGATCCTGACGTGAATGAGCACATAGTCCCACACCACACCATACACCCCGGGTAAGAGGTTGGGAAAAGGGTCCCGAGAAAGCCAAGGGGCCTAAGGTTAGGCATCGGTCAGGAAGGCCTAACTGGTTTGCAGTTTAACGTCTTACATGAGGTTGGGAAAAGAGATAACTGTATCTAATCCAGGGGTGTGTATGACATGGAAAGTAACCTGACGTGAAAGAGGACGTAATCCTACACCACGCCGTACATTCCTTATAATAGAATCGGGGTCATGGGCCCAACCGCTAGCACCACCCGGAGGGAAGTTTTTCATTTCGGGATGGGGTAGAACGAATCACTGCACTCTATGTTTGGTACATCTTGGGGTGGACACGAAGATCCAGGACACTGTCGACCATGTCTGAAACACAACGTCCTGATGGTGACCTGATATGGGTGCAACAAATGAGTGTCGACCGTTGACCAAATTCACAACGCGGGACTTGTATCGGCTTGTTTCTTGGAAACCCTCGGGGGCGTTGGCCCATATTGATAGGAGATCCCTTGGGCGTAGTATCCAGGCTATTCTCGGGGGTCCCTCCGGGTGTGAAAAAATGATGGAATCCTAGTCAAGGAGTGGGTGAAGCATAGCTGTATCCATCCACGAAAGAGGTGAACATATCCAGGGGGACGTACAGCCGGGTCGAGGCTTGCTCGATGTGAGTTGGGAAAAAAGTGTGCATCCTGCAATATATCTTGATCCGAGGGGAAGATTTTGGATTTTGGGCTGGGCCAACGGACGAAATGTCCGGGCGTTCCTACGTATCCAATTAGGATGGGAATCAAGCCACACGTAGTTCTTGAAGGCCATGCAGTTTAGCGTCATGCGGTGAGGAAATGGGAGGATAGAATAACGGGAGTGGGCACATGGTGAAACCCTTACAATCCCTGTATGATAGGGGTTGTATGATAGGGGCTTAAGAAAGCCTACTCCTCGCTACGCAAGGACCCTCCAAGGAAACTATTCCTAGGGGGGGATAGTGGAAGAGAAAAGCTTGGGGCTGGGCTCAAGACGAGGCGTCCGAGCGTTCCTACATATCCCATTAAGATGGGAATCAATCCACATGTAGCTCTTGAAGTGCAGTTTAGCATTGTTCTGGACGAGAAATGTGTCTCAACTGGGTATATGTACGGTACGGCGGGTAACCCGACGTGGATGAGGATGTAATACCACACCACACCATACAATCCCATAAGAGAGTTCGAGTCAACGAAGGCCAAGGGGCCCAAGGCTGCGCATTGGTCAGGGAGGCCTGACTGGCTTGCAGTTTAACGTCTTGCAGTAAGGACGGGGGTCGGGGGGCTGAGGACGCTATGGGGCCTGAGGCTGAGCCTCGGTCAGGAAGGCCCGACTGGCATGCAGTTTAACGTCTTACAGTAAGGACGGGGGGATGGGGCCTGAGGAGGCCAAGCGGCCTGAGGCTGAGCCTCGGTCAGGAAGGCCCGACTGGCTTGCAGTTTAACATCTTACAGTAATGATGGGGGGAGATCTTAGTTTAAGGTCATAGAGCTTGGACCATTTTGCAGTTTATCATCCTGCAGGACAACGGTGCAGTTTAAGGTTGTGTAGGACCATAAAGTTTGTGGTCGTGTTGGACCATAACGTGCAGTTTAAGGTCGTGCGGGACCCACTAGGATCAGGCGAAGTACCGCTAGAGGAACCTAACATTGGTGGGAGGAGATACGAGCTCACCATCCGTGGTCACCAAGGAGTGCGCCCCATTGGGGTAAACCTTATGGATGATATAATTCCCTTCCCATGTGGGTTCTAGCTTGGGCGGTTTCCTACCGGGAATCATTGGTGCTCGAAGGGCCAGTACTAGGTCGCCCTGTAGAAAAGAAAGGAGGTGAACCTTCTTGTTGAAGGCCCTCGCTATCTTATCCTGATGCCTTTCCAGATTGTGCAGGGCACGAAGCCGATTCTCGTCCAGTGCTTCTAATTCAGCTAGACGGATTTCAGCCACCTCATCTGATGCCTACTGATCATAGACCACAGTGCGTAACGATGGCAGCTGGATCTCAATGGGTAGGATGGCCTCAGCCTTATACACCAGGGAATATGGGGTCACCTGGGTAGAGTTGCAAGTCGTCGTCCGATAAGCCTAGAGGGCGTTGGGGAGCTTGTCCGGACAACTTTTCTTGTTCTGACCAACCAACTTATGCAGAATGTTAGAGAGGGTTTTGTTGAACGCCTAGATCTGTCCATTTTCCTGCGCGTGATAACGGGAGGTATGGTTCGAACGGATTTCGTACTTGGCGTACAATTTCTTCAGCTCAACCGCTCGGAAGTTGGTGCCGTTATCGGTGAGGACTGTGTGAGGGACCCCAAACCGGTGGATAATATTGGAGCTCACAAAGTAGACGATGGAACGGGCCTTGACCTCTTTGAGTGGAACTGCCTCTACCCAGTTAGAAAAGAAATCTGTAGCAGTTAGGATGAACCTACACTGGCGAACTGTTGTCGGTGGATATGGTCCCACTACATCAAGTCCCCATACCGCAAATGGCCAAGAGTACTTGGTGGGGTGGAGGGGATCCGGTGGCCGATGCAGGAAGTTGGCATGAACTTGGAACGCGTGGAATCTTGTGGCATACCCAATACAATCGTGGATCATAGAGAGCCAAAAGTACCCCAACCTCCAGATTTGATGGGACAGCTTTGGCCCAGATTGATGGGCGCCACAGGAACTGGCGTGAACCTCTTGCATAACTTGAGGAATCTATATTCCTTGAATGCAACGGAGGATGACGCCATCAAAGCTCCACTTATAAAGGATCTGTTCAAGAGTGGGGCCGCTCTGGAGGGTAAAATGTAGTGCGCAGTGTCGGATTCACTCACGCTCGGCCCGATCATCTGGGAGGCGACTATTTTGGAGATACTCGACAAAAGGTTCCCTCCAGTCAGGAGTGTCTTCCATAACTGTGTCTGAAGAACTCGGTACCCCTGACGTAGAGGGTCCAGCGATCAGATGACGTACCCGCAGGACATCATTGTCCTCCTGAGTGACTGGGGAAATGACTCTCCGGTGTGCCACATGTATGATCAAATCATCTTTCTCAGGTTCTACGAGTGACACGGCTAATCCAACCAAAGCGTCAGCTCGACCGTTCTGTGACCGCGGGACATGGGTGACCTCTGGCCGAGAGGAGAACTGTGCCATTAGGTAGAGGGTGTACTCCAGCAATGGTACAATCTCTCACTTCCTAACGACATAGTTTCTATTGACCTGTTTTATTACCAGCTCGGAATGTCCATTCACATGTAGATGGGGTACGCTGATCTCAAGGGCCAACTCAAGGCCGGTGATGAGAGCCTGGTACTCTACCTCGTTGTTCGTACAGCCTTCTGACAACAGGAACGAGTATGGCAGGACGGATTGCGCCGGGGTAATGAAGACAATACCTAGGCCCACTCTGTTGAGCTTAGGATCGTTAAGCCTCCTACCAGTGGGGCTTCGGGAGGCACCATCGAAATTCATTTTCCAAAACGAGACGGCATGATCAACTGAGAGGATCATCTCATCAAGAAAATCCAGGTCTAGGGATTGATCCATGGAGGTTGGATGGGCAGCTAAAAAGTCTGCCAATGCATGTCCCTTAATGGCCTTCTGAGGTACGAACCTGATATCAAACTACTGGAGAATCACCGCCCACCGTGCTAGTCGGCCAGTCAGCATGGGGCAGTTCATGATGAAATTCAGTGGGTCTACATGGGAGACCAATTGTACCTCATGGTGCTGCAGGTAATGCTGCAACTTCTGTACAGAAAACACGAGTGCAAGGAAGATCTTTTTGATAGGGGAGTATCTAACCTCCGTATCGAGAAGCATGCGGCTGAGATAGTAGAGACTGTTCTCAGTACCCTCGTTATTCTTCTGGGTGAGCAGTGCACTGAGGGATCTTTCCAGGGCGGTCACGTAAAAGACCAGCGGCTTTCCGGAGATGAGTGGCATCAAAACCAGAGGTTGGAGCAGGTACTTCTTGTTTTCCTCGAAAGCGGTCCGACACTCCTCATCCTATTCGTAGGCGGCTCCCTTCTTCATGAGCTGGGAAAAGGGCTTACACTTTCTGGCCAGATTCGCGATGAATCAGCGTATATAGGCTAAGTGGCCGTGGAGGCCTTGAAGTTCCTGAATATTGCTCGGGGGAGGAATTTGGTTGATGGCCTTGATATTTTCTGGGTCGATCTCAATGCCTCGGTATCTAACAACAAAGCCAAGAAACTTCCCATAGGTTACCCTGAAGGCACACTTCAACGGGTTCATCTTTAGGTGACGAGAATGGAGGAAACTGAACACCTTTTCAAGGTCTTTGAGATGGTCTTGGCGCTGACATGATTTGACCACTAGGTCATCTATGTATCATTCCACCAGCATCCCGAGAATCGGCTTGAATATGCGATGCATGGCCCTCTGATAAGTGGCACCGGTATTTTTCAAGACGAAGGGCATAACTTGGTAGAAAAAGATACCTTGGGGAGCCCTGAATGTAGTGGACCTCTTGTCCTTGGGGGCCATCTGGATCTTGTTGTACCCGGAATACCCATCCATGAAAGGGAGAGCTTGGAACCCAGTCGTTGCATCAATCAATAACTCTGTCACTAGGAGTGGGAAGTCATCCTTTGGGTAGTGGCGATTAAGTTCACGGAAGTCGCTGCAGACTCTGATCTGTCCATTCTTCTTCCTCACTGGCACAATGTTGGCAAGCCACTTGGGGTACTGGACTTCTTTAATGATGTTGGCTTTGATAATCTTGTCAACTTCGGCCTCAACCATAGCACCATGAGAAGGGTGAATCTTTCTAGGAGGCTGCTTAAACCCACAATGGTTCGCCGGGAGGCCAAGACGGTGAACGACTACCTGGGGATCTAGTCTTGGCATCTCGTTGTAACTCCAGGAAAACACGTCACAGTGTTGTTTGAGGAATTCTACATACTGCTTCCGCTCCTCGGGAGACATGGCTGCACTGATCAATGTGGGTTTCGGATCTGCCTCACTACCAAGGTTCACCTGTACCAGTTCATCAACCGTGGTAGAGACGCCTTCCTCAAAGGTGGGGGTGCATCCTCTAGGTCTTCCTCTCCACCCATGGGGGGATTTCCTGCGACGGAAGATACTTCTGGGCAATCAAAACCCGAGGGGAGGCTGGTGCCGGCTTGGGTAGCAGTGGTCATCATATCAGGAGACTCACTCGCCATTGAGACCATAGAAATGAAGGCAGTCGACCCTATCCCATCTGGCCTTTGGTCTAAGGGGCCACATTTGATGACATCAAAGCAGTGGTGACGTGTCAGTTGAGTTGGTTGATTTCATCCCGGCGGAAGAGACACGTATGGTGTACCGCCATTGTCCTAAGTTTGAAATTCTGGTACCGTACAGGGGTAGGAGGTTCCGGGATCACCTGAGCCTGGTTGGTGTAGGAGTACAAGGTGATTTTCCGCCGTCGCTTGGACACGAGAACACGCCTTCCTTGCGTACCCGAAACAACAAAACATTGCCCCATGTCGGGGGTTGTGGCCTCCAATCGGTGGATCGGGAGGATGTAGGCGTCATCCATGATTTCCCAGGGATCACTTGTGACCGGGGCGGGTTCATCCTCACTTACTAGGATTTTCTTATCCTTACTCTTGTAATAATCAGCATCCAGATAGCGGGCCTCACAGGAGGCGAAAGGAGATGCATCTCCTTGGAGCACACCTACTCGACCTTTGAGTGAGTATTTGAGGCACTGGTGATACGACGAAAGGACTACTGCATGCAGATGGATCCATGGCCTACCCATCAACGCGTTGTAGGCGGTGTCCTGAGAGACGACCATGATCTCGGTGCTGGGAATTAAGCCACCGAACTGAGTCTTCAGGCGGATCTTGCCGACTGGGGTTTTCTCAGTCCTGTCGTAGCCCTGGATTCTGAGGTCAGAGGGAGTTAAATAACCTTCAGATAGACCCATCTTTCGCAATGTCCAAGTTGGAATTATGTTGATTCCAGAACACGTGTCGAAGAGGCAATGGCGGACTTCCACACCATTGAAGTGGCCATTTATGTACAGCGGGCGAATATGACCTTGTATAGGAGGGTCCTCATCTTCACCGAAGAATGAGATAAACTCCTTACATCCGGCGTTCTCAATTGTCTCGGCATGGAAGGCTTATGCGGCTGCTACCTCCGTCTCAAACTGAAGGGGGCTCCTTAGGGACTCGGCAAGTGCCTCGCGCATTTCAGATGATAGGAGAAGGGCCTCAAGGATATAAAGCCTTTACAGAATGTTGTCCAGGTGCTTCAGGACATCATTCTTTCATGCCAAATGCGAACCTCTGCTTACAGGAGGTCGTTCGGGAGTTGGAGGTATAACGGGTCCTACCGGTTGAACCGGTGGTTGGCTAGTGCTGGGTACATCCTACTGCCTACCATTTGAAGCCTGGAGAGTAGTCAGAAGACTCGGATCAGACAGTGGAGACTGGCCTGTAGCCAGGAAAGACTGGATGTGATACGAATGAGGAAACTCTCCCTGATCTAGTAGCACAAACGGCGGTGGAGGTAGTGCTAAGGGCGTTAGATGGGGTTGCGTGTGCTGAGCTCTGCACTAAGCCTATTGTATGGTCTTAGTAGCGTGAACGGATTGGCTGAATGTGCCCGCTAAAGTGCCTCGACGACCGACACGGTTGTGGTTCCGCAGACGTTGACGTCGGCTGGGGGCGTTGGGGAGGCTCGCTTGGCATTCCCATTCGTCGGGAGTCATGTAAGGCTTTACCAGATCCACGGTGTTATCCGAAGCGTACCCCTAGATGTCTCTCAACGATTCATCCACCACCGTGTGGATTCTGGGAGGGATTCCCATTTCAGGGGGCATAAAGTCGCTGAGAGTGCGGGATGACGACGACATCGGCAGAGCGCATTGTTTCTTCTTGCGTCGTCGCTGCTTGCCCTTTTGGGAAGAGGTCGACTGTGAAGGTGATGCAGAGGTACTGGCTACTTCTTTTGAAGGTTCCGGCTACTTCAGGCACTCCCGGATGATACCATGGGTAAATGCGATGGTTTTTCGAGCCATCCAGTCATCGTATCTCTGGGACGCGCGGCTGGGAACCTGCTGCCCCTCGCCTTCGCTGTCGCTACCGATCTCTGACCCCGCAAAGACACCTTCTACTTGTGTTGGTGATGGGCCCAACCTAACTATGTTGTTGTTGACTTGGTCTTGAAGACAGTCTTTAAACACATGGCATTGCTTGAGGGTGTGTCCCAGAATCTGATGATAAGGATAGTAGTTGGGGTGATCGGTGAGATTTGCCTCTGTCGTCCACTGGCACTCGGGTAGGCGTACAATCCCTTGCTCTAGAGAACTTTGGAAGTATCCAGGGACCTGATTTTCGTTGAACGAATAAGTCTGGTGCCTAATTTATGATAGGGGTCCCTGGGGGCCTATCCCTGATGAGGGGCCGGAGGGGCCTGCTGGGGAGGCGGCGCCTGATTGTCTCGCCTAGGGGGAGGTGGCGCATTGCGCGGGGGAACCTGTCGATTCTGAGGCGGTCGCTGCTGGGCAGGAGCCTGTGCTTGAGGTGGGGGACCTCTAAGGGGTTGCGGGGATGGTGCCACTGGCAATAATTCCAGCTGCCCAGGGGCTTCTATTTGGGCCACCGCGGTGGGTTCAGCTCTGGAATTCCTCCTGGCTGGGATCACAGGGGGCAACGAACGTGCCTGACTAGCCTGTTGCAGAGCCTCCTCAAGGCGCGGAGCCTTATCTTAGAAATCCTCGAATCTTCCAGGGTAGTTCTAGGTAATCAAGGAGGGTACCAGCTCCGTTTTAACATTCCCTACCCACATCGTCAGTAATTTCTCCTGATTCAGTGGCATATCGAGGGAGTATGTAAGACCCTTCCACGGGGCAATGAAATCTACGACTCGCTCATCAGGCCTCTGCTTGCACTTGAAGAGGTCTGCAATGTTGGTCTTCCGCGTGGTGGAGTTGAACTGGTATAGGAACTGACGGCCGAGATCCTCCCAATCGGTCACCGATCTGATAGGGAGCTAGCTGTACCAGAAAAATGTGGGACCTTCCAATGTCTGCACGAAACATCGGAGCTTGGCGGCCTCTTCCTGGGCCGGGGTCCCCAGCATGGGGCCACACCTGGAAGAAAAATGAGCCAAGTGTTGCGGCAGGTCCCCTGTCCTGTTGAAGGGCGAGAAAGGGGGGTTCCCAAAACTCGGGGGTGCGGGCATATCATCCACCCATGCGGGATATGGCTTGCCATCCAGTGGGACTGCCACCTGCCGCGTTTCAAACGCTTTGAGGTGGGCTATGAGTGCCGCTATAAGATCATCCGGGTGGGGGTCCCTGCCTTGGCGGGGATCCCTAATCACGAGTGCGTTTCCAGGTTCTTCAATCAGGTACATGGCTTCGGCGGCTCATGGATCGACTGGTGGAACGACCTGTGGGGCGACTGGGGGAACCTGGACTGGATTCTTCAGATTGCCCCATCGTTCAGGGGGGGTTGGCAAGACGTATCGCGCCCTCTTGCCATAAGTTTTGGCTTCTGCCCTGTCTGCGGAAGTATCATGATCATGGTTGCCCAGAGGCATCTCACCAAGGGGAAATTGTTCCTGCCCCTACTGCCCCGGCTTGGGATTATAGTAGTCGGGTCACCGCTCTGCAGCGCTCTCAGCCAAGAGTTCGTCAACCAACATCTTCTGCTCAGCAAGCTCCTGGCATAACGTGGGCTTCTCGAGATCTTTGTCTGTTTTCTGTACAGAGGAAGACATGTTGGAGTGCTTGATAGTTCGGACATGCTCCTTACCCTTACCGGCATTTCGACTGAGTACCAGCGACTTGGTGGGTACAGGGAGGACTAGAAGGTTCTTATGCTGACGGGTAACCCTCCCAGAGGGGTCCAACAATAGAGGTACGCCCTAGGGGGGTAAGTCTCCGTCAAGAAATTCATGCTCGTCTTCCTTGTCCACTACATTAGCCATGTGGACTGCGACCCCTCTCGAGGGCATGTCTTCAATGTCGCATAACGAATCGGGATACCGTCGGATAGGGTCGAAGAGGAGAGAAGCATAGTGTCCCCAACCACAGACTTTCACATGGGGGCCAACATCCCTAATGACTCTGCGGAGTACTTTGAAACTCTGAACACATTTCTGTTGAAGGGTGCTCTGACGGCCAAGTGACTCAGGGTGCTGGGCCACAGGGAGTGCGGCCACATCGATCAGGCGACATTGCTAGCTGATCTCTTCAAAGTGCTCTCGACTTCTGGGTTACATCACCCACTCGTAACGAAGGCGGAAGTGTGTTGCCCATAGAGTTCAGAAAAAGCACCCCACTTCTTCTGGGGTAAGGGACTCTGGTGCGCGAAAGTTTGGCACCACCGTCGGCCAGAACTTCTCCAAGAAGTGATCCGCTGCGAGAATACTCCAGAAGCTCCTAGGTTCGAACTCGGGGTCTGGCCCTGTATTGCCCCACTCGTCAACCGGGGGAGGCTGAGGGACCGGTAGTGGTACCGAGGCGGACCTCTGGGACAGTAAACATGGCGGCGGAGAATATGGCGAACGAGCTGACTGGCCGCCGAATTCTGGGCCATCCTTTGAAGAGTTAGGTGACCTGACCATAATGTCACGATACGATGGGCTAATAGCCACAGCTTCAGGCGTAGGAGTTGCAGCTGCCAGCGATAGGTCATGTCGTTGCTCTATCATCGTTGGTCCCCAAAATAGCTCCCCGTGATCTCTGGTAGAGGTATAGGGCGCTTCTGGTGACAATGGTGGTGATTACATGATCGGGACCTGCGGAATTTCCACAATTTCTTCCACCTGGATATACCTGTGGAGATAGGTGGGAATCCGGTGGACCTCGTATTCCGAGAGAATGAGGCTAACGCGCCTGGTTCTTGCCCCATTCATTGATACAGAGGAGCGGGGAGAAGGTTCCATCGCTGAGTCGCATTCTGCTTCAGAATCCGAGAAACGATCCAGTTTGATCTCCACCCGCTCCCCCCCCCAGGATTCATCATGTGGCGGCGACGACCCGCTCTTCTACCCCTGGGTGGCTCTTCCGGACAGGGTTGATACTTAATAGGCATTCTTGGGGCGGCGATGGCGCTGTGGTGGAGAGGGCCCCCGCTCGAGGTGGCCGGGGTGAGAGGGGCACCAGGGAAAATGTCAAAGGGTACATGGGGAGGACCACCATGGATGGTGCGGGAGGAGTGAGGCTAACCTTCACTCCCCAAGTTGTCGGGGCGAGGAGGACATTCGCTTGTTGCAGATAGGACGTAGGGAGGACCCCCACGTTGGAGAAGGACCGGATGGACAGTGCCTTTAGATCGGCGGTCGGGGGCAGGAGGATGGACTCCATACCCTGTACAGTGGGCGTGAGAGAGGATTCCACGTCGAGCGTCACTGTCACGGGGTAGGTCTTCCTTTGGGATGGGGGTATCACGATGCATAAATTCGTGACGAGCTTTGGAGCAGGGAAATCACTCGCTCTGTGGAATGGTGGTACAGAGAGGACCTCCATATGAAGTGACATTACCATGCATTGGTTCACGGTAATTATCGCTCGGGCCTGCGACCCCGAGAGTCAAACCAGCCTGCTCGTGGGGCGGCTGGGGTCTTGATCCTGGTCGGGTGAAAGAGTGCCCCTACTCAGTGAATGTAAGAACTCCATGATGTGAATCAGAGGTGGCTGGGGCCACAGTAGTCGTTGACGTCGACATATCTGGGCGAGCATCCTCAGCCCGGGCCCGGCGCTGACGTCGGGTCAGACGAGCTAGCGCAGGTGGTGTAGGGGCATGGCCTGCCTGCTCATCCTGTGGAGTCAGACGACGGCGCTGATGTGGCCGAATGGGAGCCCTTTCCTAGATCCCTTGGGTCGGGACCCTGACCGGGCCATGCCGGGCGTCACCCGTCTCATCAGCATAAGGCGAGGAGTCGGCAAGGCGTTCCGTGGACAAGCTCCCGAAACGATTGAATATTGGGGTGGGGAGCAGGGGCTCCCTGCGCGGCCTATTAGGGCGGCGTTGACGGTGGGGCCTGGATGCCTCCAGGTCTAGGCGGGCCATATCCCGAGTTTGGGTGACCCCTTCCTCCTCATACCTGCGTACAAGGTTATTGATCACCCTTCGTTGGATGATCTCTGACAGGGACAGGGGATGTGGGCGCCCCGTATTCACGGACGTAGAGGCCGTCGTGGCGGTAGAAGAGCCATGCGACATGGCTGTGCCGGTGATTCCCCTGCCCCTACATAGGCGAGCGGGCGGTGATCGTGCATCCGTAAAATCAACCTGGTTCCTGGAAAACGAAGGGATCAACTCATCAGCATTGCGAGGAAAAGAATTGACAACAAGTTCCCCAGCGTCCTTCCATTCTCCATGTCTGTAAGAAGGATCCACGCCAACACGTTACAGAACAGAGTTCCCCACGTTCTACTGCCCCAACTTCCGGTGAGTTTCACGCCAGGCCCGCTATTTGCTTGGCGGGACCAGCCACTATATATCTGGATCCGGTGACACGTCAATCTACTGGTGTCTCAAACTTTACTAATATCCTCATTGAGGAGAAGATATTCACGTCGGGTTCACCATTTCTGTTTCCGATGCTTTTGCTGGGGCGCACGCATCCGTCCGTCCGTGGAGCAGGACGTGCTGCATTGTTGCCCTGCATTCCCGGTTTCCAAAGGTGGGCGGCATTCACCCCTTATTCAGGGACGTCTGCTCCTTGATCGAAATAGGATGATGGGATGTCGGTTCTTCCTTCTATGGTTCCTCCTCAGAACTCATCACCTGTCCGGGTCTCCCTCATAGATTTAATACGTTGTTCGTGAAACTCTTCCCAGTGCCTTGTTTCCATGGACACTGGTTAATTACACTACTTCTGTCAGGACATTCCAAAGGGTCCAGCCAGGGCAGCAACCTGCAGTCAGGGGAGTAGTCATGTTGAGGCATCAGTAGCGTGTCTGGATACTGGGGAACTGGCATGTCTGTCTTTTGTCCCTTGTTTTGGGACTTCTCGAGGGTGTGGAAGCCCGAGGCATCCCACATCGAGTGCGGGGAATTATATGCCATAGACATATATCTGAGGTTTTCCTCAGCTTCCTGTGTTTAACACAGGGTATGCCGTGAGTTTAACATCCAACGGAGACAGATCAGCCCGATCAGAGCATTATCTAGAATGGATCAGATTGAGGGATTCCCTTGAAGGGGTGCCAATACGGGGACTAGCCCATGGGCGGCTGTGAAGGGGAGCAGAACGACATGGTCTCACCGGGATATGATGGTCCGGGTGAGAATTAGGGTGGACATTGGATGGATGAATGAAGTGGAGGGGGGAATGGCAAGGGACCATCACAAGGGCGACGGTGAAGTTGGGCTTGAGCCTCGAAGAGACCTCCTACGTATCCCCGTGGTATGAAATCAAAGTCCACGTTGTTCAGGATGGTGTCGGTGAACTGACATGAAGGTGGACCTTGGTATGATGCGTGTCGTCAGCGAACCAATGTGAAGGTGGGCCTTGGTCTGAAGCGTCAGCGAACCGACGTGAAGGTGGACCTTGTTCCGGATGGTGTGGGGGCTTGCACACTAGGCTGGCCGGGTGCTGGGGAACCGACATGAAGGTGGGTCAGGATAACCAATGGATGGTGGGCTTGAACCTCTGGAAGTCTTCCTACGTACCATGCCTTGACATGGATCAAAGACAACATAGTTCAGGTTGGATGCCGGAAGACCGACGTGAATGAGGAGGACCAGGGGGTCCTAGTGGTGGTGTGCTTGGACCTCGTGGAGGCTTCCTACGTACCATGTTGTGACATGGATCAAAGACCACGTAGTTCAGGTTTGTTACAATAGCTTGCTGTCAGAATGGAATGTAGTTTAAAGTCATACTGGACGAAGATGAACCCTGACGTGATTAAATGACGAGAGTTGGGCTTGAACCTCGTAGATACTTTCTACATACCATTCCTTGACATGGATCAAAGACCACGTAGTTCAAAGTGGGGGCTCCGTCGGCTAACCGATGTGAAGGTGGAACTTGGTCCGATAGGTGGTGGGATTGAACCTCAGGAAGGCTTCCTACGTACCATGCCTTGACATGGATTAAATACCTCATAGTTCAAAGTGGGGGCTTCATTGGTGAACCGACGTGAAGGTGGACCTTGGTCCGATAGGTGGTGGTCTTGAACCTCAGGAAGGCTTCCTACATACCATTCCTTGACATGGATCAAAGACCTCATAGTTCAAAGTATTTGCACAGTGAATTGACGTGAAAGGAGACCCAGGGGTCCACTAATTGTGGGCATGAACCTCGTGAAGGCTTCCTATGTACCATGCCATGACATGGATCAAATTCCTCGTACTTCGGATGGTGGGTGTCGGCGGACCGACGTGAGGAAGGAGGGACCTTGGTCCAAAGGGGGATGGGCTTGATCCTCAGGGAGGTTTCCTACGTACCATGACTTTACATGGATCATAGTCCTCATAGTTCTGGTGGTCACAAAGGCTTGCCATCAGACTGAAATGCAGTTTAACATCATGTTGGACGCAAGTGGAACACGACGTGAATTAGATTACAGGTGGGCTTGGACCTCGTGGAGGCTTCCTACGTACCATGACTTGACATGGATCAAAGACCTCATAGTTCAAATGGGTGTACAGTTTAATGTCATTCTGGATGGGGGAATACAGTTTAACGTCATGCTGGACGAAGGTATTGCCATGGCCAATGCTTACTCTAAGCCCACGTGAGTCATGCTCGGTGTGAGAAACAAGAGGCAGTAAGGACCTGACGATCACGTCGTGAAGGGTGCGTCCGTGAGAAGCGATGAGGGGCTTACGCGTTAGGCGGCCCATTAGTGCTGGGACTTACTCTAGGATGGATGCCCGAAGTGCGGAAAAGCGTAGCGAAAGAGGGATTTGGGACCAATGATGGGAGGTGCCTTGTTCCCTACCGCACCCTCCCCTGACCTCGGTAATGGGGAAGTACAGAGATGCAGGGGTGCAGCCATCCATTGGGGAACTAGGGTCGCCCTTCTCCTATGGACATACGCCGCTCCGATAAAGAGGATATCATCCCTTGTGGGGGGAGTGATTCCACTCCCGTGGAGACGAGTGGCGTAAAAAATGTTCGAGCTGGGGGGACCCTTCGTGCGATGCACGAGGTCGGGTCACAGTTTAATGTCGTGTGTTGAGGACGTGGTGCTTGGCAGTTTAACGTCCTGCAGCTCAGACAGGGTGGGTTCACTCCACTCCCCTAGGACTTACATAACTGGTACCCTTTGCTCCTTGGGGTAGGGAAGGTACCAGTAAGGTCGTGGTCAAGGGGGGTCATAGAACGAGCCATCGAGGGGTCCACGTTAGTGTGGATATGTGAAGAAGCAATAGCCATTAGCGTTCCTATGCCAAGAAGCATTAGGCAAAGCAATGCTACGAGTGGTATTGTCCATGGGACTTTGAAATCACATCGTGCATACCTGGAGGGTCGCACGGGAAGGAGAATTACCAAGCAAAGGAGTGTGCTTCGCGAAGCGGAGTGCCTTGGCCTTAGCATGGGTCAAAGGTGTGAGTGAAGGATGCTTCGCGAAGTGGAATAGTATTCGCGGAGCACTGCCTCGTGAAGAGGAGGTGCCTCGTGGAGCAGGGTGCTGCAGAGTAGTGTGATTCGAAATGTGGAGCGACCCTGCCTTAGCATGGGAATCGCTAGTACAGGATGGGTGTTTCGTGAAGCAGAAACACTCCGCGGCTGCCCGGGTTCCCTTGGGAATCCCCCTCCTTCGCGAACGCCCTTGAGCTTTGCGAAGGGCATCCCTCTCGGAAGAGGGGCTCAAAATGAGACAAAGCGAAGGCGTCACGCGAAGTAGAAGTACCTCGCGGAGCTCATGATTCCCGAGGTAAAGGGTGCTTCGCGATTCGGGAGAGGAGAAGCCGAAAGGTTGGATTTTCCCTCCTATGGACTCAGGGGAGCCAAGTATTTATAGGCGAGGGGTGCCATGAAGCAGAACTCCCGCGCCGCCTCCGGTGCTTTGCGGCGCACTCGCGAACGTCAAATCCGTTCGCGGAGAGGTACCGCCTCCGGAGCTTCGCAACGGGATCGCGAATGTCAATTCATTCGCGGAGAGGTAACGCTTCCGGAGCATTGTGGAGGGATCCCGAACGTCAGGCCATTCACGGAGAGGTACCACCTCTGGAGCATCGCGGCGGGATCGTGAAAGTCAGGCCGTTCGCGGAGAGGCACCGCCTCCAGAGCTTCGCAGGACCGCGATGCTCGGGGTTCTTCGCGTTGGTGCTGCGCGAGGTAGCGTGCAGGGCGTAATTTTCATCCCTTCCTTTTGTGAAATATTTTGGCTCCAACAAGAACCTCCTAGGTCTTCTTGTGCCCACAGAGTCGTTGGTGCCCAGCCAGAATGTCAATATGGGAAAAGTGCATGTCCGAGCTGTCGAGCACTCTAACCCATCCGCCTCAGTGCAGAAGAAGGAAGAGGACCCTGAGAAGGCCGCTTTTCGCCAGAAACATGCTGATCAAAAGAGGTTGGTCGATGAACTCCTGGCTGAACACGCGATAGAGCGACGACCCGAGTATGGAGATCCTAGGATGGGGCAGCATGGGCATGAACAACTTCCCCCCAGTGAGATGCCTCTAGGAAACCCTGATTATGCCGCTCCCTCTGACAGGGCTGAAGACAGAACTCATAGAAAGAGGGCATGGTATATCTCACCAAACCCTCCCGAACGGCATGTCAATACGAGGAATCCATCCCAGGTTCCCCCAACTGCCCCATAGGACATTCCACCAGTCGTTCCATGAGCCACTGAACCCGGCTACTATGTCGAAGAGCCTGATAATGCACTCGTGGTTTGGGGTCCCCATCAAGATAGGGAGCCCCACCTGGATAATCCTATGAAGACACTCATTTCCCACCTTAAGGCACTTGAAACGCAGCAGGTGGCAATCCCACCGGATGGCATGCCATACCCGGCCTAGGTGGATGATATACCGGCACCTCGGGGTTTCAGGAATCCAACCTCCTCCCCTTTAATGGAATGGGGGACCCGCCATAGCACCTAGACCACTTCAATTTGATGAGAAGGCCCATGTTGGGGACTCCAGTGCAGTAGGAGGCCGCAAAGCTCCGCTGTTTCGTTCAGACACTGGAGGGGCTGGCGTTCGTCTGGTACAACCTGCTTCTGGTCATATATATGACAAGCTGGGAGGCCATCGCAGACAGTTACTCTACCAGTTCAGCTCTACCACCCAGAATACCAGCATCACAGACCTCTTCAAGTGATAACAATGGCCTGAAAAGCGATTCGCAGACTTTATCATCTGGTGGAAGTAACTCACATACTCCATCGACATGCCACTGACTCAGGATCAATAACAGATGATATGAATAGGGAATATCAAGATGGAACTAGTTACATCCCTAATCACTCAGAACTATCCTGGAGGGTTCCAAGACTTCTCAGATAAGGCCCAACACCTCGAAGAAGCCCTGCAACAGGCTAGGAAGGCACGTATGTTTCCCCCTGCAATCCCAGCAAGGAGAGATGCTAGAGATGAGCCCACCTCGGTGGCCCAGATAGAGGCCCCTGGGAAACTAGAGTTGTTACCAGTAGTGCCGGCCCTGCCGCCTTGCCGAGGACCTCCACCTCAGACATAGACTCTGGCCCCACAGCGTCCTTAGAATCAGCAGGCGCCTCCGCGTAATGCACCGCCACCTCCCAGGCGGGACAATCAGTGTCCACCTCCTCGACAGGCCCCGCCATCTCCCCATCAAGGCCAGGCTCCAATGGATCTCTATATAGAAAGAAGACACTAGAAATACTCATTCAGTGAGAATCAGGTCCTTGGATACTTCTGTAGTTCCCTAGAGAAGGGGATTGTAAGCTTGTCTGAGTGTAGAAAGCCGATAGTGGTGAATCTCACTTATCACTCCAACTACTGCCCCTATCATCAGATTCTGGGGCACAACCTCAAGAAATGCTATGTGTTTAAGGATTGGATCAAGAAAAAGTTGATAACAACATAGTCAGGTTGGGCCCAGCCCCATCACATGTTTCTGGAGTATTTGTAAGGTCAGATAGTGGTAGCGACAATGAAGGTGAGTGGCAGCAGGTACCCAGCCACGGATCCCAGAACTACGATGACTGGAAGGCTCGTAAAACAGTTTCTCATCCCATGGATTCATTCTGGCACACCTGAATCATTCGGAGCCATTGGAAGCTGTGAACACTACTTCTGCATTGTCAACTCAGCCGGACTCTTCCCATAAGAGCAAGCACCGGAATTGCAAGAAGAAGTAATGTGCCCCACCTATTCCATTGTTGTACCTCACTCTCGGCGACTTAATTCCACTTGAGATGGGAATCCCTCCTAGAATTAGACCAGTGGGGGATGATTCTTCGAGAAATAGTCACGGTTACGCTTCGGTTAACACCGTCGAGTTGGTACAACCCTATATGACTCCCAACGAGGGGGGACGCCAACCGAACCTACCAAATGTCCCCAGCCGACGCCAGCATCGGCGGAGCCATGAATACATGGGTTATTGAGGTGCACCAATTGACACCACTAGTCTTGTCGTGCATGCTGCCTAGACCAGATAGTAGGCCCAGTGCAGAGCTCAGGATGCATAGACTTTTCATCCAGTGTCATCAGGTCTGCCTCCAACACCGTTTGTGCTATTAGATCAGGAAGTGCCACTTTGACCTTACCATGAACTGATTCTCCCCACTACTGGTCAACCTTAGGTGCCCAGACCTCATCCACCAGCTACAATTCAGGCTTCGACCAATGACCAGTGGGGTATGCTCAGCACCAGCCAGTCGCTGGTCCATCCAATGGGGTCCGCCATTTCTTCCATCACAGAGTGGCCTCCTGTAAGCAGAAGTTCATGCCAAGAATGAATGTTTGATGTTATGAAGCACCTATCCAGCATTCCAAAGTAGATTTCCATCTTCGAAGCCTTCCACTTATCATAAGATGTGTGTGAGTCCCTCGCTAAGGATTTAAGGGCCCCCTCCAGTTTGAGACAGAGGTAGCAGCGACAAAAGCCTTTCATGCTGAAGCAGTCAGGACTACTGAATGTCAGGCCATCATTTCATTCATCAGAGAGGATGAAGTCTCTCCCATATAGGGAAACGTCTACCCACTGTACATCACCATCCAATTCCGCGGTGTTGATGTTTGTCGCTATCTCATTTACACCAGCTCCCGGATCAACCTTATCCCGACACGGACGCTGTGAAAACTAGGGTTTTCTAAGGATTAACTGACTTCCTCTGATTTAAGGATCTACGGATATGATAGGACAGAGCAGACCCTGGTCAGAAAGATCTGGTTGAAGACCCAGTTTGGTGGCCTAGTTTTCAGTACTGAATTTATGGTCATCACGCAAGACACTGCATATAATGCATTGATGGGCAGGCCTTGGCTCCACCTTCATGTGGCGGTCCCCTCATAGCATCACCAGTGCCTCAAGTACTCCCTTAATGGTTTAGTAGGTGTACCCCAAGGTGATGCATATCCTTTATCCTCTTGTGAAGCTTTCTCTATGGGCGCTGACTATTATAAGATCAAGGATAAGAAAATTCTGGCAAGTGAGGTTGAACCCACCAGGGTCACCAGTGACCCCTGGGTGGGTGTGGATGATTCCTATGTCTTCCCAATCCATCGTTTGGAGGCCATGACCCTCGACATGGGGTAATTCATTATTGTTTCGGGTACAAGAGGAAGGCATATTCCAAAGTCCAAGTGATGACAAGAAATCAGTGCATACTCATAAACAAACCAGGCTCTGGTGATCCCTGAACCTCCAACCCCCATACGGTACTGGGATTTCTGCCCCATGGCGATGGCAGTAAATCGTACGTGTCTATTTCACCAGGATGTGATAAACCGGCTCAAGCCAACACAAAAATATTTCTTTAATATCATCATGTGTGGCCCTCTGGGCCGAGGGCCCGATGGGATCAGATACTGTCTTCAATGCCATGGTCTCAGCGGCGTGTGAATCCCCTAATGTGATGTCCACTACTATCTATGTTGGTACCAGCCTCCCGTTAGGTTCTTCTGACCAAAGGGAAGCCTCACCCACTGGGAATCCCTCATCAGAAAGTGAAGAAGTGGATTTGGAAGACACTCCCCCTGTCTTTGAAGAAGGTGTCTATGCCATGGTCGATGAACTGGTACAGCTGAACCTTGGTAGCAAGGAATATCTGAGACCTACATTGATCAGTGCATCCATGTCCCTTGAGGAGAAGCAGTGGTACGTGGACTGTCTTAAACAGCACCACGACGTGTTTTCCTAGAGCTACAACAATATTCCAGGACTAGATTCTTAGGTATCCATCCACCGTCTCGGTCTCCCGAAAAACCATCGTGGGTTTAAGCAGCCTCCCAGAAAAATGCACCCTTCCCACGGTGACATGGTTGAGGCAAAAGTTGACAAGCTCATCAAATCCAACTTCATCAAGGAGGTCCAGTACCCCAAGTGTCTAGCCAATATTATACCAGTCAGAAGGAAGAACGGACAGATCCGAGTCTGTATCGACTTCTGAGATCTCAACAGTCACTGTCTGAAGGATGATTTTACCCTTCCGGCGACAGAATTGTTGATCAATGCTATGGTTGGGTTCCAAGCCCTCTCCTTCATGGATGGTTATTCTGGATATAATCATATCCATATGGCCCCCAAGGATGAGATGTCCACAGCTTTCAAGGCACCCCAAGGTACTTTCTGTTACCAGGTTATGCCCTTCGGCCTGAAGAATGTAGGTGCCACCTATCAGTAGGGCATTCATCGCATATTCAAGCCAATACTCGGTACATTGGTGGAGTTCTACTTGGATGATTTGGTAGTAAATTTTCTCCAGCTCCAGGACCATCTCAATGACCTTGAGAAAGTGTTCGGTTTCCTCCGTTGTCACCACTTGAAGATGAACCTCTTGAATTGTGCCTTCAGGGTCACTTCAGGGAAGTTTCTTGGATTTGTTGTCAGGTACTGAGGCATGGAGATCGACCCGGATAAGATAAATTCCATTATCCAGATGCCTCCCCAGAGCAAATATTCGAGAGCATCAAGGTTTTCAAGGCCACTAAGACTAAAAACGCCAATTCATTTTGAATCAGGCTGGAAAGTGTAACCCCTTTTCTCGGTTCATGAAGAAGGGCACCACCTATGAATGGGACAATGAGTGATAAGATTCCATTGAAAAAAGCAAGAAATATTTTTTCCAGCCTCCGGTCATGATGCCACCCATCTACGGTAGGCTGCTAATCTTGTATGTCACAGCTCTAGACCAATATCTTAGCGCCCTTCTCACCTAGAAGAACAATGATGGGACATAGAATAGTCTATACTACCCCAGTCGCATGCTTCTCGATACCGAGAACATATACTCCCCTATCGAGAAGAGATTCCTTGCACTCGTATTCACTATACAGAAGTTGCGACATTACTTGAAGCACTACGAGGTACAGCTGGTCTCCTGGGTAGACTCGCTGAAGTATATTCTGAATCACCCCATGTTGATCGGCCATATTGCACGGTGGGTGGTGATTCTCCAACAGTTAGACATCAAGTTTGTGCCCTAGAAGGCCATCAAGGGGCAGACAGTGCCAGAATTTCTAGCTGGCCATCCATCATCTGCAGACTAGTCCTTGGACATGGATTTTCATGATGATGCAATCCTCTCAGTTGATCATACCATCCCATGTTGGTAGATGCACTTTTATGGTGCCTCCCGGAGTCCCACCGGTAGGAGGCTCAAGGATCCCTGGCTCAACAAAGTGGGCATGTGTATCATCTTCATTACCCCTTCACAATCCATCTTTCCATACACATTCTTGTTGTCCGAAGGCCTCACCAAAAATGAGGTAGAGTATCAGGCCCTAATTACTTGTCTCGAGCTATCCCTTGAGTTCGACGTGCCCAATTTTCATGTGAAAGGTAATTCTGAGATGGTTATTAAGCAAGTCAATAGTGGCTATGTTGTCATAAATCCATAGCTCCCACTATTGTTGGAGTACACCCTCCTTCTTATGGCCCAGTTTCTTATCGAACAGAGGTTACCCATGTCCCTCGGTCACAAAATAGTCAGGCAGACGCTTTGGTTGGCCTAGAGGCATCGCTTGTAGAGCCCAAGAAGGATGATCTGATTATATATGTTTCCCACCAGAGATTCATTTCTCCCATCACCCCAGAGGATTAAGACGGCTTGCGAGTAAGACATCATACCACTGGATCCTCAATGTTTGGATTTCTAGGCTCATTAGATCCAGTGGTTGAAACGACTCCCGACTGGAGATCCCCTTTTGTCGAGTATCTCCAAAATGGTTGCCTCCCGGCTGATCGGGCCGAGCGCGAGACAATATGATGTTGTGCACTGCAGTTTACCCTCTGGAGTGGTACTGGTATTGAGAAGATCCTCTATAAGCTTGGTTTTGATAGTTTTCTCCTTGGTTGCATTCTAGGAGTTGAGATTCTACAAGCCATGCAAGAGGTTCATGTCGGTTCCTATGGCACCCACCAGGCTGGGCCGAAGCTGTCCCATCAGATCCGGAGACTGGGGTACTATTTTCCCTCTACGATCCATGATTATATTGTGTTTTCCAAGATATGTCATGCATGCCAAGTGCATGCTAACTTCCTACATCGGCCGCCAAAACCCCTCAACTCCACCAAGTACTATTGGCCATTTTTGGTGCGGGGACTCAATGTCATGGGACCATATACACCAATGATAGCTCGCTAGTGCAGGTTCATCCAGACCGCTATGTATTTTTTTCCAAGTGGGCAGAGGCCATTCCACTCACAGAAAACAAGGCCCGTTCCATCTTTGACTTCATGAGCTCAAATATCATCCACCGGTTTGGAGTTCCTCACACCGTCCTCACCGATAACGGAACCAAATTCTAACTATCCAAGCTCAAAAAATTGTATTCCAAGTGAAATATCCACTCAAACCATACCTCCCGCTATCACACACTAGAAAATGGACAGATCGAGGTGTTCACCAAAACTCTCTCTAACATTTTGCAGAAAATGGTTGGTCAGAATAAGAAGAGTTGGCCGGACAAGCTCCCCAATTCCCTCTTGGCCTATTGAACGATGAATCGCAATTCCTCCGAGGTGAACCTATATTCCCTGGTGAACGGAGCTGAGGTTGTCCTGCCCATCGAGATCTAGCTGCCTTTGTTGCGCACTACAGTCTATGACCATTAGTCGCCAGATAAGGTGGCCGAAATCTGTCTAGCTGAATTAGAAGCACATGACGAGAGTAGGATCCGTGCCTTATACAATCTTAAGAGGCACAAGAAAAATATGGCTAGAGTCTTCAATAAGAAGGTTCACCTCCACTCTTTTCTGCATGGTGACCTAGTGCTGGCCCTCCGAGCACCAATGATCCCGGGTAGGAAACCACCCTAGTTAGAGCCCAAATGGGAAGGACCTTACCTAGTCCACAACGTTTACCCCAACGGATCATACTCCTTGGTGACCATGGATGGTGAGCGTATAACTCCTACCACCAATGCCACGTTTCTCAAGCAATACATTGCCTGAGTCGAATGGTCTGACACGACCTTAAACTAGCGGGTCCTACATGACCTTAAACTGGATGGTCCTGCAAGACCCTAAACTACACGATGGTCCCGCATGACCTTAAACTATCTAGTCCTGCATGACTTTAAACTATGCATCGTCATGCATGACGTTAAACTTCATCATGATAACTACGTATGGCATGATTCCCATCCGGATGGGATATGTAGGAATGCCCGGATGCTTAGTTTTTATCCCAGACCCAAACTCTTATCTTTGACAATCCCCCCTGGGTGTAGCCTTCTCAGAGCATACTCACATGATATGGTGTAGGATTTTTTTTCCCCACTCATATAAGGATTGTTCTGGTTGCACCATGTTCCCACTCCCATTCTTATATCCTCCCACATCTTCACCGTACGATGATTAACTACATGGCATTCAAGAACTACGTATGGCTTGATTCCAACTTGATGGGATACGTAGGAACGCCCGGACATTTCGTCTGTTGGCCTAGACCAAACGCCGGAATATTTACCCTAGGTCAAGATATATGGCGAGGGTGCACTTTTTCCCCAATTAATGTCATGATACCCTTGACCTGGCCGTACGTCCTGCTCCCTGGAGATGTTTTCCTCTTTGAGAGATGGGTACAACTATGCTTCGTCGACTCCTTGACTGGGATTCCACCACCTTAACCATCAATAAGGTCCCCTAAATGGTATTAATTCTAGGCCTAAGGGCTCTCTCTTACCACTTCGGGCCAACACCCTCGAGGATGTCGAGAAAAAAGCCAATACATGTCCAGTGTTTTCAATATGGTAAGCGGTCGATGATCATTTGATTCTCCTGAGTGGTCACTATAGAGACGATGTGTTACAAACATGGTCAAAATCCATCCTAGATCGTTAGGACCTCCACAAGATGTCTCAAACATCGATTTTAGTGGTTAATTCTACCCGTTTTATCTCCAAGTGGAGAACTCCCTTCGACTGAGGCACGGCCTCAGGCCCTGACCTTCATCCTCACTGCAAGATGTTAAACTGCATGCTAGTCAGGCCTCCCTGACCGAGGCCCATCCTTAGGCCCCTTTTCCATCTTAGGCCACTGGCCCTCGTCCTCACTACAAGACGTTAAAATGCAATCTAGTTAGGCCTCCTTGACCACGGCCCGGCCTTAGGCCCCTAGACCTTTTCGGGACCCGACCACGATTCTCTCTTACAGGATTGTGTGGTTTGATGTGGGATCATATCCTCATTCACATCAGGTTATTCACCGTTCCATACACCCCCCTCGTAGGGGTATCTTACACCAGGGTGCCTTCAAGAACTACGTATGGCTTGATTCCCATTCTTATGTGATACGTAGGACCACCCGAATGCCTAGACTTCGGGTCTATCCCATCTCCTAGAGATCTCCATTTCACTTGGGTCCCTTGGCCTACCCTCTCCCTCTTGAGAAACCTCATCGACCCTCTTTGGCAGTTCACCAATGTGCCTAAGGGTAGTCTGGTTTATTACCTGGAATATCGGACTATGATCGGACATGCTTCCACCCTCTTTTTAGGCTTTGTGTTCCCCAACATTAGGGCTTCCATTACCTTTCATACTCAAAGGGAACCCTGAGTGGCATGGATTCTAGGCCTAAGGGATCTCCGAAAATTACGGTCCCTGAGTGGAATGGATGATGGGCCTAAGGGATCTCCTACCATTTCGGTCCAACGCCCTCGAGGGTTGCAGAAAAAAAAACCCGATACAAATCCCACGTTGAGAATATGGTCAGCGGTCGATTCTCATTTGTTGTCCCACTTCAGGCTAATGTGATATAGATATAGTGATTCGAACATGGTCAATAGTTATCCGTCATTGCCATTCCAAATCCATTAATCCCAAAATGTCGGTTACATGATTCACATCGTTCTCTACCTCATCATGTCCAAGTAAAACTCCAAAACTCTTGGTACTATCCCTCAGTGCACATCCGCGCATTGGGAGGAACAAAGCTGTCATTCTGGGCTCTGCACCGATTTCCCTTTGGCGTGCGTCCCAAGTATTTCGAAAGAAATTCACCTCTCTTGTTTCCCACATTACGTTTAACTCACGTGGGTTTAGGGATCAGGTTGGGGTCTGCATTTACCTGGAGGGTTTTTGCCCCTCTACAGCCTGAGCTCTAAGAAAATAAACTATGATCTTACTTAGAACTATGTATGGATTGATTCCCATTCTTATGGGATACGTAGGACTGGCCAGACGCCTCGTCTTCAGGTGCAGCTCAGTTGGGAGCTATTTTCTCCAACCCATTTCTCTCTTACCCCTATTTGGGCCCCTTCGCCTAAGGTTCCCCTCTCATAATTACATACGGTTTGATAAGGTATCATTTCCACATTCACATCGGGGATGTCTATTGCACCGTACACATTCCCCGCCTAGCATCATCTCTGCTACGTCTGCGCTACACGACGTTAAAATGCATGCTTGGTTCTATCACATTACCCTAAACTTTGACATTATCGTCCTGGTTTCATTATGAAAAACGACACTGCATTGTGATAACCTCATCATAGAGTACATCACGTTGGGTATTGGTCATTCTCCATACCATTTGTTAATGCCTACTATGGCTTGATTCTTGTTGAGATGCCCAGGCCTGCTACCCTAGGTATGTCGCTTCATAAAAATACCACTCACCTTAATTTACAAACATGATTGATCAAATTCTTCTTTTCTTGGTGTGAGGGCCATGACCGCACACCCCATTTCCCTAGAATTGTTATCTTACCATTCCACCTCCAGAACTACGTGCAGCTTAATACCCATCCTCACGGGTTACGTTGGAATGCTTGTGCACTTTGCCTCAGGCCCATCTCAACTCTTGTTTTTGGTCCCTTGACCTCAAACCTCTCCAAGGAACACATGGTGGTCGGAACCCTCAGTTCCCATTCACGTCGGGTTTTTGTAATTACTCAGCATAAGTCTCGCATGTTTCCTACCACCTATGGTTCGAGTTCTACGACCCTAAAATAAGATCTCTCTATTGGAAGGGACTCGACTCCCTCTATCTAATATGCCTTGTTGTCATATTTAGATGTGTTTTTACAAAGATACAGAAGTGTGGAATTTTCATAGGGGCATTCCCCTAATTCCATGTCCAAGATTTGTGTGCTCGCTATTTGGATATTCATCCTCTTCCACATCCAAAAGGACCCTCGGACAACATGGATTCTAGGCCTAAGGGATCTCCATGGATGTTAGGCCTATGGGCTCTCCTACAGTTTCGAGCCAACATCCCTAAGGATTTTTTACGACATTTGCGATAGGTCCCATGTTTCGAACATGGTTAATGTTTGAACATCATTTGTCTATCCCCATTCTAGGATAATGGGATGTGGATGTTTCATTTCCTCCATGGTCAACTGTTACCCTCCATCATCATGCCAACATCATTGGGGTCTATATTGCGAGCATCATGATTCACACATTTCCACTCTCTCATGTTCATGTGGGATTCTGACATACTCAACTTTATCTCTTCGCGCATTTAGGTGTGCTTCATAGATGAGTTTTCATAATTGGGACATCATTCACCGAGTGTCCCTCCACCCTAACATGCCCCTTCCTATGTCGGGAAAGTCCCCCATTACTTATTTTTTCTCACAACGAGCACATCTCATGTAGGATTAGTAGTTTTGGTAGGATTTTTACCAGCACGACCAGGCTTCTCATCATCCCACATGACATTAAACTATGTGCTCAGAATGACGTATGGATTTTTTACCATCTTCATGGGGTATATAGGAACACTTGACAACTCTTCTTCAGGACCAGCCTAATTCTTACTCTTGGTCGATCGACCTGAAGTGTTTCCTCTACGGGTATGAGGTGTGATTTGGACTCCAAGTCCTCATTCACGTCGGTTTCATAGCTACCACACCACATGCTCCATAGGATCTTCCCTTTCATTCCACATCCTATCGTATGAAGTTAAACTATAAGAATCCATATGTCCTCAACAAATGACACTAAACTATGGTTCTACCCTAAATAAGTTCAGAAAGCCCCATGTTATCCATGGGATGCGCCAGAGCCTCTGCTAGAGTGGACTTCACATGTTAGTGTTGGTCTATGATTACACTATGTTTCGAGAACTACGTATGACATGATTCCCATCCTCATGGGATATGTAGAGACACCCCTGTATTTTTCCTATGGTCCAGCCCCTGGAATTATAAGGTCCTCTTCCTCCCCATTTCCGGACCCAGGCATGACCCATTGCGGGGAACCGTGCAACTGAAAATTTTCCCCGACCAAGTTCGGGATGCCCTGCAATGGCATTGGGAAGCAGTAGCCCCCATCTCTAGAGAGGCCCCGTCTGAAAGAAGGAATGATCCATGATCAAACCGATGCGCCCATCCAATGTGCTTCTGCCATAGTGGCATAATTTCGTGAGTGTTGGATTCTGTTCGAAAAAAACCATCACTCCACCTCCCACGCATTGTGTGCCCTTTATTCGGACCCTCGTCCTCTTTCAAGTCTCGAGGAACCCCTTAACAGTATGGATGCTTAGCCTATGGCATGCCTATTGTCCTGATCCAACGTTCCAGAAGACTAATGGATGAAATTTGTGACAGGTCCCGTGTTTCGAACATGGTTAATGGTCGACCCTCATTTTTCTATCCCCACACCAGGATAATACAATAAGAATATTGTTTTTCGAATGCATTTAATAGTTATTCTTTATCGTCACTCCACCCCCACAATGTTCCGAATCCTCGGTATCATGATTCACATTTCCTAATCCCATCTATTCGAATCAATTTCAGCATCCCTGGATTTACACCATTCGTGCACAAGAGCACACTAGAAAAATGGTAATTCTGCTATTTTGAGAACTTCATTCTCCTGCCAGGTCTCTCCCATTTACTAGAAATCCGGACCGGTTAATCAAACCCCGAATGGCTGAACCATGGTTTGCACTCCTACGTTTTAATGGGGCGATGAAGTAGCAATCCCATGTATCTCACATCGGGCTTTACCCAAACGAGCTTGGGGAATGTTCGTTGGACCCTCCTCGAACATTATAAGGATACAATAAACTAATGATAACAACAATACTCATGCATGCTACGACATGCAGAAAATAAAAGTATGAAAGTACGTTTAAAGGGTTTGTAATCGTTACAACACCTGGGGGTAGACTCCCCCCATGGACGGACTGACCACTTCAAAGGAACTTTACAGATCCTCCACTCTCTGGATGGTGGAATCCAATAGATGCTACCACTTGTTCACCTCCCGCTCCTCCTCGGCAGCGAGAGTGCACAATTCGTCAGCCGCAATCTGGGCCTGTTCCACATCGGCATGGATGGAGACCATCTCACTAGAAGCTTTCCTCAAACCCTCTTTTGCTTCTTCCAGCCAGGCCTTCAGTCTTGATAGCAGCTCAGATTGTGCTTTGAGGGAGGTCAAGTGCTCGTTCTCCCAGATTTTCAACCGCTGGACCTCATCTTCAGCCTTCTGGAGACACTTGATGTTCACCGCCTTCCTCTGGTGCCAGCCCACACCAAGGCCACAATCATACTCCTGAATCATTTCTGCCATATGATCTTGAATGAGCATGTGAGTACGTCTGACATCCACTCCCCCAGCACACTTTTCATGCAAGTGCGAGCGATGTCTGTCCATATCATTCAACCATAGTTCTTGGGGGGTTTCATCGATGATGCTCTTGATCAGCTTCCATGATCGGCGACTGACTAGTTTTTTTTCCTCCTCGTCAGAGGCCGTCTCGTCCCAATCGACACGATTGGTAGGCTCATATGTAGGTAATTCCCCCTGGAACACATCGGTTGGGTCCACGTCTGGCATCAGATTGGGGGTGGCGGGGCCTGAATCGTCTTGTTGATCCTCATCATCGGATCCCACCAGATGATCTCAGGCACAGTCCCACTAGATCTCTCGCTAGTGATCGGGAGTGTTTCGGTTCGGTCAGGCTGGGTGTTTACTTCCACGACCATTGGCATGCCACTGAGAAGGGTGCTACCAGAATCCCTGAACAACTTCTCCACAGTAGCCCATTCCAATTGAAGGACTGTACACGCCAAGAAGGGGACATGAATTTCAGTTAACGTGGTCCGGGGATGGCAGTTGGGAATGTAGTAGAGAAGACTTACAGAGGTCAAATCCCTGGTCTCACTCTTGGGATAATGTCGTCGGAACCCCAAGACACGACCCCCCGTATATGGTTGGTAGGTCTAGAGACTCCAGGGGAGCCGCCTCGATTGCCCCGGCCCCACCAGATGTAGAGGTTGATGAAGCCACGGGCGTGGATCCTGAAGGTCCCGCGTCGACGCCCACTGAGGGGCGAGAACGAGGTCTATGCACAAGGTCCTCCTGCACAGTACATATGATGGTAAAGAATCCAAAGTAACCTAAGGGTATGCTCTGAAGAACGAAATTTTGATTTTACCTCGAGAGCCTCTTTGAAATCTTTGACATCTGAGGACTGGTCACCGACTTCTCCCTCCTCCAGCAGACTCTCCCTACTAGCCTTATCTCCCCCGGTTGACTCATCTGATTCGTTCTGCAGGGTAAAGCGCTCCCCCAGTTCAGTGGATGATAGCTGCAGAGGGACCATGCAATCCAACAACACCCTCACTCAGTCTGTCATCGGGTGTAGGGAGCCCCAGGAATGGATGAATTCTTCCATATTAGCTATATATTGCTCCACCTCTACCAGGGATACTGCAAAGACGGCTCTAATGGGGACAATCCCCACCAAGTCCATCCCAAAGCGATTAAGGTGGTGACATAATTTAGATGGGCCAAGGATCTTCCAGTTGATATCCTAGATGTCCTAGGCCTCTGGAAAGGCAGCATTATCAGGCATGTCAATGTGGCATATCCATTTCCCCAGGGCCTGAGTAGAAATTATGCAGAACCCACGCGGTGGCTGCCCCTCTGGATGACTCTGTTCCGTAGGGACCACTAGCTCCACTACTACTGTCGGACCCGCTGCTGCTGCTCCATCCTAAACTGGTGCGGGTGTCACCGCTACACCAGCCCCACCACTACGGGATGCCCTTGTCACCTTTTGTCCCTGACCTCAAGGTTGGGGAGGCTCACCCTCACCTACCAGGACGGTTGGCTGCTTCAGCATCCCCCCTAGGTAGACCGCCTCCTAGCTCCGGGCGTATTATTTTATTAGCCCAAGGATGGTGGTCACCTGATGCAATACATTCTTCATATTCCGATCATCTCGTTTGATCATGAGCCACATCTGCCTCATTAAGCATAGGTTCTCCTCATAGAATACCCCCAGGTAGACCCGCAGGGTCATCCACATAAGGTATCGTAATATCCTAGATAACCGGTGTTGGGTGTACGACTCGCAGAGCCACTCGCGGTCCACCCTGGCCACCAGGACTCCACCTCAAAAGGCCAAGAGGTAGGATCGATGCTCTTATGTTCCCTGTACATCATCCATGAAGGCCCCCTTTGGCAATGGGAACAGGTGGAAATTGAATTTCTCCACCCTATACACCCGGTTTAGAACCGATGGTGCGATCAGCTTGTTCGGAATGCTCCCTGCGATTTTCAATATTGAGGGACTAACGTTCGACCCCGGAGGTGAGATGGGGTTCAGATACTCATAGATCCCCTTGATCTGCGTCGCCATCCACTAGTACCGGAGGTGGAACGACCCACACACCCTCTGTGTCCTCTTCCCCTCTCTAATGTTCCACAATACGTTGAACAATTTCGAGAGCATTAGGATCCCTAGGTTGAATCGCCCTCCTGTTGAAAAAGTGGATGTCATGATGAATGTTCTTGGCCACACTCCCATGTTTCTATCCCTCACTAGCAGGATCCAACCATAGATGAGGGCTACGATGAATTCCGCCAGCCTGACTATTGGTCGTTGTTCAGTGCTGACACTGAACCCTCAGGTCTTCCACTGGCTATTCTCCATCACCTGCCAGTACAAGATTTCCTTGCTTCGGGAACCCTTCGGGCATGTTTGAGGCCTCACTGAGAACTTCCTGTTTCATAGGAAGTCCAAGAACTTCTTGAACTAGGTCTTGAAGTGGACATCCCTCACCGCCTCCTTACCCTCCCCGGGAACGAGCTCCATCAGTGCCATCATCAGACATGACATCGGCTCCGGATCCTCCCACGCACCCATGTTCGGGAGGAATTCGTCATACATCACCCCCAGTATCGGGATCCATGAAAACTGATGCACGTCCCATAGGATGATGCTGACCTCCCCGTCATGTAGGTGAAAGGTACTGGTCACCAGTGACTACCGGCTCAACTACTTCGACATCAACTACTTCATATGGTAGAAGTGGAATTGGGAATCCCAAGCTGCCTCATACAGAACCACTCTTCTCATCTCCACCCTGAACTCCTGGCATGAGGCGCCTACCCAGTAGGCCCAAGCCCAATCATCTGTGAAATTTCCACCCTAGTGCAGGTCCCATTCCTCTGACAACCCCTTCTTTAGGTTCCCAGCGCTGCCTCAAGGATGGTTCAGTACAATAGATGGGACGTCTCTGGCTACAATGACCCCCATTTACATTGTTTAGATGATTTTATAGGAAGTTGGAAATGACAGGCATGAAGTCCGCCTGGGCATGAACAACGGGTGCCCTGAACCATTGTTGCTGGGATAGTGTCCTCTAGAACCAGTATGTCGGCTCCTCCCTAATTTTTGTAGTGATGAAGACATCATCCCTTAGCCAGAATCCATACAGAGGAAACCTCTTTCACATCAGATATTTCTTTTGTCTCTCTGATAGTAGCTGCACCAATGAACTATGGTTTGAGTGGCTCCAGACTAGCTCTCCTATCCCAAGGTTGTCCTTCATTTCATTCCTCTGGGCGGCATCCGCAAGGACCCCCTACGTAGCTTCTTAGTGGGCCATTCGGTTATGGAACTTGGACGATTGGTTGGATAGTTCGCAAATATCATTCACGAAGTGAATTCACAAAGGACGATCATGAAGACTATTCATAGAAGCATTGCCTCGGCATTCAAAGCCGAATCGCGGAGAGAATACTCAGAGTCGAAGACTCGATATGCACCGTGAAGCCTCGATTCACAGAGATCACTCATGGATTATGGAGAGATTCACGAATCGATAGCGCAAGAAGACAAGATCGAGGAGAAAGGAAAGGAAAAAAGAGAGGTATGACCCCCTATTTATAGGATACAACCTTCGGATCATCACGGGCGCGTCTCGGCCACGTGAAGCTTCACGGCATGCCCAACCCTCAAGTCTTGAGTCCACCTCGCGATCACACGTCGCAAATCTGCACTGCGAATGACCAAAGATTTTGGAAATTCCTTTCATACTTCGACCCTTGATCTCTCCGGGGATCCATTTCATAGGGGGGGATTAATTGGCGTAAAAAATTTAAACAAAGAAAAAGACGTCCCCAGACGACCCTACAGACTACCTCGCGAAGCCCCTTCACAAATTCCCCCCAGCACTGCAACCGTTGCGATGTGAAAAAGTTGGGAGTATACACAAACACATTTTACATTTTCGAACCCGCAGTGAAGCCAAAGAGGAGAGACGCTCCGCTAATGCATTTGACATTTGCGAGACCACCAAAAATCCGCACGACCCCTCTTCGCGTCGCGTGAGCCCTACTCCGCGGCTCCTCGTTCCTATAAATAACGGACTCCTCCTGAGCTCTCCAGAGGGACAATCCGACCATCCAGCTTGTCATCTCTCGAATCGTGAAGCACTCTTCTGCTCATATAATCATGAGATGTGCGAAGTAATTCTTCTTTGTAAAGTGCCTCCCCATTGTCTCATTTTTATCCCCACTTCTGGGAGGGATGCCTTTCGTGATGCCTAAGGGATTTCGTGAAGGAAGGGGATCCCTAATGGGACCCGGGTCATCGTGGAGCATTTATGCTTCATGAATCACCCTTCATATAAACTTGATCCATTTGCTAAGGGAGGATCATTGTACATCGCGAAGCACATCGCTTCTTGACACCTCGCTCCGCGAGGCACCTTTGCTCCGCAAGGCTGTGCTCTGCGAATGCCCTTCCACTTCGCAAAGCACCTCCCGTTTTCACCTCCACCCCATGCTATTTCTAAGGCACCCCACTTCGCGAAGCACACCCCTTTGATTGTTCCCTCCTCCACCTGGAACAACAGAGCTCCATAAGGCCCCTATCTATGGATGCCTATGCTTGGAAAATTATTTTCCCATACGACCCTCCAGGTTGGCATGATGTGACATCAAAGTCCCCTATACGATACCACCCATAGCGTTGATGCGCGTAATGCTTCATTTCATAGGCATGCTAATGGATATTTATTCTTCACATAGCCACGCTAACATTGACCCCTCGATGGTTCTCTCTGTGACACCCCCTCAGTACGGCGTTTCCAGTGCCTTCCCTCCCACAAAGAGCAGAGGGTACCAGTTGTGTAAGTCCTAGGGGTGCGGAGTAAACCCACCTCGTCCGAGCTGCAGGATGTTAAACTATCAAGAACCTTTGTCCTTAACACATTATGTTAAACTGTGATGTGACACTGTGCCTCTCATGCAGGGCCCCCCCTGCATTGGGCATTCCTACACCCCCTAGTCTCCACAGGGGATGATATCCTCTTTCTTGGAGTGGAGTTTGTCCATGGGGATGGGCACCCATTTTGGTGTAAACCCCTATCTCTTCATACAAGAGGTAGCACCCCTACTCCTCCTCACTTCCTCTATGTAAAGGCCAACGGAGGGTGTGATAGGGAATGGGGCTCCTCCCATCTTCGGTCCCAAATCCCTCTCCTGTTGTGCTTTGTCACCATCAGGCCTCCATCCTAGAGTAAGTCCCAATATATCCCACTTTGGGCCGCTCCACACGTAAGCCCCACTCCACATCCTACGGACGCACCATTAATGATATGATCATCAGGTCTCTGCTGCCTCTTGTTTCTCACACCGAGAACGACTCACGTGGTCATAGAGTAAGCATCGACCATGAAACCACCCCCATCCCGCATGATGTTAAACTGTATCCCACCTCGTCCTGCATGACGTTAAAATGCACGCCTGAAAAACGTGGACTTTGATCCATGTCAAGGCATGGTACGTAAGAAGCCTTCACGAGGTTCAATCACAACAACAATTGGCCCTGACTGTCTCCGTGTCGGTGCGTCAAGCCCCCATAAACACCTTGGGCAGCCTAGAGTGTAAGCCCCACACCATCCTGAACTACATGGTCTTTGATCAATGTCAAGGCATGGTACGTAGGAGGCCTCTCTGAGGTTAAAGACCACCATCCACCTAGACAATGGTCCATCTTCATGTCAGTTCTCCGACACACACCATCCTAAAGTACGTGGTCTTTGATCCATGTCCAGGCATGGTATGTAGGAAGCCTCCCTGAAGTTCAAAACCGCCATACACCTGGACAAAGTTCCTTATTCACGTCGGTTCACCAACACACACCATCACATTATTTAACTACGTGAACTTTTATCCATTTCATGGAATGGTACGTAGGAATCCACCCAAAGGTTCAATCCCATCACCCATCGGACTCTCGGTCCATCTTCACATTGGTTTGCCGACACACCCCTTCTTGAACTACGTGGACTATGATCCATGTCAAGGCATGGTATGTAGGAAGCCTCCCGAAGGTTCAAGCCCATCACCCATCGAACCCACGGTCCATCTTCACATCAGTTCGCCAACACAACCCATTCTGAACTTTGTGGTCTTTGATCCATGTTAAGGCATGGTACGTAGGATGCCTCCATGAGGTTCAAGCCCACCACCCGATTTTTCCGACCTCCTTCACGTCGGTTCACCCTCATCCAACATGACGTTAAACTATATTCTTGTTCTACATGGAATTTTATCCATATCAATGCTTGGTGTGTAGGAAGTCTTTTCGAGGCACAAGCACAAAACAATAGTCCATCCTGATTCTTACAAGGGCTGCCACATCCCGGTGAGGTCATGCCACATCATTCTCATCCACATCATTAAGGGATCCACCCACATGTTGGCCCCAATATTGGTGTACCCCCTAGGGGACTTCCTCAATCTGATCCACTCAAATCGGTGTTTCAATCAGTCTAATCCATCCCCACTAGACATTTACCTCACAGCATATGGTGTGTTAAACATGGGAAGCTGAGGAAAAACTCAGAAACATGCTTATGGTATAAGATTCCCCAAGATTGATGTGGGATGGCTTGGGCTTTCGCGTCCTTGAGAAGCCCAATAACAAGGAACAGAAGAAAGACACACCAATCACCTACATCCAGACACGCCTCTAATGCCTAGTGTGACTACTCCCCTAAACGAAGGTTGCTACCCTGACCGGACCCCTTGGAATGTCCTGACAGAAGTGGCATAATTAACTTGTGTCCATGAAAATATGTCATTGGGAAGAGCTTCAAGAACAGCATTTTAAATCAATGAGAGAGACCCAGACTAGGTGACGAGCTCCTAGGAGGAATCCTCGAAATGAATAACTGACATCCCATCATCCTGTTTCGATCACGGAGAAGATGTCCCTGAACAAGGAATGAATACCGCCCACTTTGGAAAGAGGGAATGTGGGGTAACAAAAGCCACGTCTATCACACTAAATCCGATGGACGTGCATGCCCCAGATAAAGCATCAGAAACATTATATAACAGTCAACATGGAGGTTAAATGAACCATAAAATAATATTATTAAAACATTACTATTATAAAATATCTTTAAATTTGCAAGAATGAATTTGATATAATAATTTACGAAGTATATATAAGTATCCTACTCAATATAAATATATTGATATATTCTTATGAAATAAATACTCAATTTATAGAAAAGACTTTTTATTCTTCAGAAAATAAATTTTCTTGTAAAATGATTTTTATATAATAATTTGAAAAAATATTATTATTTATTTATCAAATATTTAAGAAAGTATCTTTTATAAAATAAAATTTTTTGTTTTAAATCAACTTATAAATATTGAATTTGTGTAAGGTTTGGAAATTTTTGGAAATGATTTATTTTAATTTAAATAGGAAAAACTACTTATTATTAAAATACTATAATATTTTTTATTAAAAAAATTAATTTATAAGTCCAATTAAATTGTGGATTTCGAACTAAAGATACATATAAATTATTTTTTATATAATAATTTAGTTAATTTAAATTAAATAAGTAATTTTCATGATTTTCGTATAATATTATTTTTACGCTTAATAACATAGTATTCATAAATTCATTTGCATGTGAATGGAGATTATTTATTTTAGTTAAGATAAATGAACCCTAATAAGTAAATATTTATATTATATATATTATACTTATTTATATGTATTAAAATTAATATAATGATGAATATTTTTCATAGGATTAATATAAGATCATTTAATTCTAGAAAAACACATTTTCCAAAAAAAATTAATTTCTCTATGCTTTGTGAGATACATATATAATGGATTTTGTCCACCTATAAGGACATAATATAATAAAATGGAATTATTTTATCTATAATAATTTATAATATTTAATAAGGAAAAATTAATTTCTTTTCTGATGACTAGTACAAATTGTAAATATTTTCCTCCATTGTAAAAGGGTAAATCAGGTTAACCTCGGTTAGAAATAAGTGATATGGAATAATTTTTATCGTTATTATCATTTTCTGAATCTATTTTACCATTATCACTATATTCAATTAATTTATTTTTTATTGTATACATTTCCATTAATACAACCTATAAATTTTTTTAGTAAAGAAAATGACACATTTGTCACTCTCATGATTTTAATTTTCTCTTATGTGAAAAAATACGGACACAAACGTTTTTAATTAATCTAAATGATTTTATTGAGAATAATTTATTTATCTTAATGATTTTAATTTACTTATAATTTTTGAAATTTATTAAGTACCTAAATTTATTAAGAAAGAAGGACCCAATATTTATTTTATTAGTAGAAAAATATAATAAACAACTTTAAAAATAATAAAAGTAGTGTAAATATAAATATTTATTGTGTTAAATTTATTTTGTGATAAATATTTAATGTTATCAGGGTTTTAAATGGATATATTTGAATTTAATTATTTTCATAATGTTTTCAATGTCAAATTAAATGAATAGTGTCAAAATTAACATAAATTATATTTTATAATAAATAATGATTAATGAAATGATATCATATTCTTAGAAATGTTAAATTTAAAAACCTAAGATAAAATATTTTTTAAAATAACAAATAAGGTCTATTTATGAGTCATTATTCCATTTATTATAACATTCTTAAACCTTTATTATTTAAATAGTTGTTTCCTTAGTTATGGTTAAAATTAGTTAACTTAGAGGTTAAACCATAGAGTAATGATTAAATCTCCACTAAAACCTAAATATTTTTATTTTTAAAATTTAAATAATCTATATTTAAACTTATATTAATATATTTGACCAATTATAATAATTTAAATAGATTATTTCCTTTTTATATTTTAATCTTAAAAGAAATTAAAAAGGTTTCCCTCACCTCACTTGTTAAATCTTTCCTCCTCTTTTATTTTAAACATAATTATAATATTTTTGGATATTACATTAATTTATCTAATTAATTAATTAATCCCATTATAAAATGTTAAGAAAAATATTATTAGTAAACCCTTATTTTAATTCATTTTGAGAAAAGATAAAGAGTTTGTCTGAAAAAGATGTATCATTTTTAACTAGTCGTTTTTTGTATTATTTAATCATAGTATAACTTTAAAAATTACTAATCTAAATAAAATAATAAAAATTTTCATTCCTTATACATAGTTAATATTATGATAATTTCATTACCATTATCCATATCATATTCTAACAAATGGGAAACAAAACGGTCAATCATATGTAAAGAAAACAACGGCCTCCCAACCTAATGATATTTTTCTCCATCACAACCAATCCTAGATAAATATAATGATGTATTAAATAAATATGTAAAATAATAATGAAATAATTATACTTATTTAATTATAATATCACATATATCTTCTTTCCTTAAAATTTATTGGAAAATGATAATGTCGCTTGTACTCCTCTGTGAACTACAGCCTCCACGAAACAACGTGATTCATTTTTCATTTCCAATTTAAAAGGATAGTAATAAAGATGTATTTAATAAATTAATGTGATATATTTTATATAAAAAATATTATTCACATGTTTATTAATATTTATCATTATTTTTTCAAAACCTATAAAAATGATAACAACATTCATACATTCACCTAGCTTACCGTCTCTATGAAAATGTAATTTATTATTCAATCAGATACCATTATAAATGATTCTATATATATTTATAATTAATAAATATGATATTTATATCATTATTAACATTATTTATATTATTTATCATCGATCAATTTACAAGGAACAAAATATCCTTACCAAAACATACAGAGAAAATGATCCTATTGTTGCATAGTAAAGTGATTTTAATATGAAATGTTATTAAATGGGTGATAAAATATTATATGAAAATCATTTATGGTATGATATATATGAGTATGTTACATTAATATATTTACAATAAACATATATTTATTAAAAAAATATGATTGAATATATATGAATAATATGAATACATGAGGTAAGAGATATTCATCTCACTTTTATTTTTCAGAGACACATGACTCATCCACCATTTTTTTAGGTTATGTATATACTTCCAATGAATTTATTTTATTATGTTTATTATGAATTTTATTATAGTTTAAATTTATATATAACGTTATTTCATTCATTGGTTGTATGATCCAAAAGATATGAATCTGGTAATGGTTTTATGAAAAAATCACATTGCTTATAAGAATTATTTATAATTATGATTCAGACAATGAAATATCATGATCTATCACCCAAGGAAAAAAATTAAATATCCTTTTGTTATATATGTATGTTATATTTTTTCATTACATTATCCCATATTTATGTACCCAAGAAACCAAAATAGTGTTTTGATGTAAAAATTGACTTTATCTCTTTCATTTCTCCAAAATAGCTTCTCTCCCTCTCCATATTTTCTATATTTCTCATGAATTTATTTTATATTATAAAATCATTTTTAAAATAATTTTTAACTATGTTTTATATTTTGCAATATAGGTAAAAATTAGTCATCTTTTTATTATCTGAATGAGATATTGTTGTCATTTTACCAACAATGAAAACAGAATATTTCTATTAATATATATAACATAAATGAAGTTTTAAAACACCATGAATAATAAATTCCTTAAAAATTATTTACATTTTCTAAAGAATATTTTTAAAGAAAATATATTCTTTAAAGTTTGGGTAATTTTATATTTTGTATAATTTATTTCAAAATGAAAATGATATATTCATTCGAAATGATATGATTACTATTTTATGGTCTTCTTGAACAGATATATATTATTTTAATAATGTAATAGGATCACATGGAATTATATATAACTTAAATAAATTTTTTAAAGATACATATTTAATGACATTAACATGACTATAATGGCAGTGAACCATATTTATTAAGGGACTATATCTACTATGATAGTCTTGGGAGTGATCCTAGAACACTACGATGGTTTGGTGAGAAAACAAAATCCACCATGATAGAAATAGTAGTGATCCTTGATTACTAAGGAAATTATTTTTCCTTGATTTTTAATATGAACCAATTCTATGCCTTATACCAATGTTACGATTTAATGGATCATGTTATTTGATTCCTTTTTTTATATGTCTTATGAATTACAATTCTTCATTCCATGACTCAAAAATATAATATATTATATTTATGGAATGATTGATAAATTTATATTATCATGTTCTCATTCCTTTATCCTCATGTTATATATACTTTCTCATTGATATCTCCCATGTTTACCCTTATTGGGAACCTAATCTCACAATTTCTTATGCTTACTTTCCCTATATTACCAATAATGATATCAGGTATGGCATGTCTACAAAGGGTGATAGTTATAAATAACTATGTTGGAAATGATTTAGATATATAATCAATAAGTTTCTATTTTCCCATGTATCAAAATACACTATACATGAATAATTCATTCATGAATTTTAATGATATGTAATACATATTCATCAAATAAGATGAAATATCTATGTTTTAAAGGAATAAGTCTCTTTGATTGGTAAAAGATAATTTTTTATTACCTTGGGAAACTTGGATGGGAAAACATTACTGAGAACCCTGAAGATAATCCTATGCATAGGATAACATCCTATGATTTGGTAAAGAAAGAAGTTTTGTATTCCAATAAAAATAGCCCTATCTGGATACTACAAGTAGAAATTATTTTGACATAGAATCATATAGGGTTAGTAACCCAAAAAGGATTTAGTCAAGTATATTTCATCCATAATTTTAGTACATGGTGAGTATGCCATTACTACACACCAGGTTTGACAGACCTTTGATACATTCATAGGTAAATTCCATTTTTCTTTAAGAACTTTTATAATGGATTTGAGTTAATGAAGAAATAGATTGACAAAGGTCAAAATAATGGTGTCTTAGATTGAAAACAAGATTTTTTTGGACATAATATAAATTATTATATGGATTCCCACTATGATTATTTTCTCTCATATAATGATTTTTATTTCAAGTCAATGGATGGAACCAAGAGGAATCATGTTAACCTTTAATGTGATGAAAAATGTTGTGATTATAATCAGTCAAATTGGATGATGATTAGAGAGAAATATATTTTACTATTCACAACAAGTTATTATGATACATGAGGAAAAAATTGGCCCTTAACTATCTCTAAGACTCACAAAATAAGATACAGATATAGATTAATGATATATCACCTAGTGGATACCTTGAAGGAAAAAATATTCAACTTCATCCATGCAAAAAATGTGGAAAAATACACCTCATATAATATATGAAATGAAGGGGAATATGTTTTATATTTGTAAATAATGTATATATTGAAACAAATTTATGAGGATTTTTATTTTTTATATGAGGTAAACATGGGAATTATCTGTGTCAATGGTCAAATCCATGGTATAACCCCTATATCGAGGAAGGTATTATTCCATGAAAATCATTAATGTGGAAGGATTTGTGCGTTTATGTATGGGTATTTGATAATTATGTATTATAAGTATCACATAAATTGAATTTCCTTAATATAAATCCTAAAAAATAAAAGATTGTTTCACATTAGTTTTCATTACTAATATAGAATAATATGATGAATTGTACCAATGACCTAGAAATAAGATTTAAATGTAAATTTATATTTTATAGAAAAAAACACGATTAGAGGAATGATAAACCTTAAAATTTTCTTGATTTTTATGATATAATGTTTAGTTGGCATAATGTGATGGCTGAAATTAATGATGTAAATCAGACAAAATTGGTGACCTTTATAATTATTGTAGATTAGGTGATAAATTAATTTAATATGGATTTTATTGCATTTTTGGATTCATTGAATACATTTTATAAAATTTTATGCTTTATAATGAAAGATAATATAGTTAATTTATGGATAAGTTATATTTTTATTATGGTTTTATAATGATAAATGTATTCAAATATTTTATATGTGACATTAAAAGTATATTTTAAAATCAAGAGGATTAATATTATATTTATTTTTTAAATTTTGTAACCGTATTTCTAAATTTGTGAATTTTGAATTTAGAAAATCATATTTTTCAAGGTTTTTAATGATAAATACTCAGGGAATATATTTAGATGAACTTTGGTAGTTATATGTTATATTAGACTAATTTTGATAACCATTTAGGTTTTGGTTAATATTTAGAGATATAGGAAAATAAAAATAAACATTTTAATGATCTTATGATAAATTGAATGTTCATTTTAGTGCTTCAGTTATAAATAATTCAATATAGATATTTATTTTCTTGGAGTAATAAATTAAGTTAAAAAGAAAACAATGCACATCCAAAGGATGAAATTGTGCATCCAAATAAAAAATATATCTTGTAAGTATATTTTATGGTGTTCTCTATCACAATAGTACAATAATTAGTCAATGTTAAGAGAATTATCTTGAAAATAAAGTTTTATCATATTACATTAATTTCTGATGAAGTTGTGGTATTTTTAGTGACACTTTGGTTTATATTTTTCTAGTTGTTAAATATCTCAAATCATTCAATTTCCTATGAAAAATGATCTATATCACTCTATTTAATTATTTAAGATTTATCCTTTTCTTCCATGTTCATATTTTCACTTTCCACTAATGTTTTCCTACACAAAAACCATTTTTTATTCTATATTACCATTGTACTTACCTTTCTCTCTTATAAAGAGGATGTTTGATTATGCATTTGAATGATGTTTGATTTTAGAAAAGGCATTCTTTGATAAAAAAATCATTGAATACAAGGATAATGTCAAAATTTAGAGGATATAATTTTTTAATATTTGGTAGAATTTATCACAACAATACTTTTAAAGAGAAAACCATGTTCTATAGAGTATACGATGTCCAACAACAAGCTTAAACGAACAACGAAATAATATATTTTAAATATGACCAGTAAAACATTATCATTAAATCAGATGGTATGAATAAGATTAAATTATTTATGAATTATATATAATTATACATCTAAATATAATAATATTTATAAATTCTTATGAAATAATAAATTAATTTTATGTGATTTTATTTTTCAAAAAAAAATTTTTCTACAAAGATTATTATTATTAATTTTAGTGAAAATATATTAAAATTAATTCATAAACTTGTAGAAAATTTTTTATGAAATGAAATTCATTTTTGAGTAATAATATCATAATTAATATCGGGTTTTTTTGATATTTTTATAAAATAATTGATTTTTTAGTGAATAGTGAAAATTACCTATTTTTGTGACATTGTCATTTCTTTTTATGAAATAACATAATTTAAAATATAAAATTTATTTTTATTTTATAAAAATGTGACATATGATCCAATGTATTTATAAAAATCAAATTAATTTCAATTGAACAATCCCTTTCTATGATTTTGGAATTATTTTATTTTGATGCTTAAACAGAGTTTTTTTGAAAATTGATTTCATGTGCATAAAGTTTATCAATTTTAATTAATTAAAATAACACCTTATAATGTTATATTTTTAATTAAATATATATTATAAATCTATTTATGTGAATTATATTTTTTAAAGTGGTTATTTCTTGTCAAAATGTCAATATTTCTTCATCGATTAATTAAAAAATGCATTTTCTCCAAAACCTTCCTTTAATCGTCTTATTCTAGAAAATAATGAAATGATTTTATTCCAATTATATGTAATTAATTTGAAAAAATAGATTATTTATTCTTAATAATCATAATTCAAAATATTTAATAAGGCCAGCGTAATTTTTGTACATAATGAATAGTATAAGTAATAAATATTTATCACAAATGTAAGAGGGAAATTCTAGATAACCTAGATTAGAGCTAACTGATAATGCCACCATTTTTCATCTCAATTATTATTGGATGATGTTATATAGATAATTATCACCATATCTACAATATTTAATTTTTTTATACACTTTTCTAGGAAAACGATTTTTAAAATATTTTACATAATGAAAAAGACAACACTATCACTCTCTTTCTTTTAAATATATCTTATGAGTTCACATAGGGAAAAAATAATGTTTTGAATCAATATTAATGCTTATTTTCAGAATAAATTAATTAATTAAACAGTATTTATTAATTAATTGTTTTATAAATCATCAAATTATCTAAAATTATTACGAAATAATGAAAAAATATATATTCAATTAATAGAAAAATAAATAAATTATTTTCAAAATATTAAATGTAATATATTTTGAACGAATTATTGTATTTCATTAATATTTTGGATAAATATAATAATATTGGGATATTTTAAAAGAAAATATTTAAATTCATTCTCTGTTATTTTTTTATAATTCAAATTAAATGAATTGTGTCAAAATTTAAATTAATGATATTTTATAATAAACAAATTTTTATTAAATGTTTTAAAATAATTTAAAATAGTATATTAATAATATTAATCCACATATTTTTTTCAAATATCTAACATGATTTATTTAGGTTACATGTTTTAATTTATAATAAAATCCATTTCTATTTGATATTGAAATATTTTCTACCTCAATTATGGTTAAAATATTTAAACTATAGGGTTAAACAAAAAGATAATGTTTAAAAAACTTGTTAAACTAGTAATGATATTATTATTTGATGGTATTTCAACCACAACCTACCTTATAAATTAATATATAGTGATATATATAATATTCTCGCTATTTCTACTTTATATTTCTTAGATTTAAACCCCACCAATTGAATAATTTGATATGAATAAAAATTTTGATTTTTGGGATGATTTGAGCATGAAATTGATAAGTGAACAATTCTAGAATTTTTACTATTTTATGTTTCAAAATTATTTTGGGTATATATTTTATATAATTAAAAATTTAGAGTGTTTATTTTTTAGGCTTAATATATTCATGTGATACATACTGTTAAGAAGGTACAGGAGTTGATTGGACTTTATAGAGGCCCAAAAAAACTAGTCTTTATGGAAGGATTTTTTGGCCAGAAGAATCGACCCCACCACATTGAATGAGGCATAACTCCGGTTGCTAGAGTCCAAATGAATTAATTCCATCTATATATGAACAATAACCCAAATACACACATTCATGATGTGTTTCACATAATATATTCATTATTATGAATCCTTTTCAATGAGTCAAAGTATTGAAAGATGATGGGTTCCCTAATACATAAAAAGTTATAATATATAATGAATAAATAAAATTTTTACCACATGTATAAAGAATATGTAAATTGGTGTTTTTATATAGGATTTTATTGAAAACAACTCATGGAAATATAATATAGGTAGATTCTTCATGGATGGTGGATATAACAATAAAATGTATGGGAAATAGATTCTAGACATCAGAATTTATAACCCTCAATTGATTTGTATTTAACTATCCTAATCAATCAAATTTCAGTTGGAATGAGGGAGAAAGGGAATGGTTGTGATATATTTATTGTTGAAGATGTTGTTAATTCATTGAATAATGAATACTAGTGGGTCTACTTAAGTGATGTGAGGCTAGGAACTAAGTGGTTGTGGATGGAGACAACCGATAAAAACTCTCTTATGAGTTTCAATATTCTTATATAATAACATTTTGAATTTATCCTAAACTTATAATTTTTCCCAGAATATAGTTTTTTAATTCATTAATACATTTTCATCAAAAAAATTAGATGACTGTCAATCTATGAAGTCAAATAATTGACTTATCTCTTGAAATATTTTCATTGAGGTCTTCTCATTGAGAATAGTGATATAAAATAGTTTTGATTGATTTGAGAAATTAATGTCATGGAATAACTTATATAGGATATAATGTAATCATATTAGAGTCTTGATATGATATTTATGAAAATTTCGGTGTCCACATCAAGGTTCATATCTGGGAATTGGTAAATCAATTATGATATATTGTTAAAAATGGAAGCGGGGAGTGTCCAAAACTTTTAAGATCGTTAACAACTACTTTTTTGATTCTTATTTTAGAAAATTTTTATTTATTTCCAATTGATTATCAATTATTAAATTTTATTTCATTTATTTTAGATTAATATTATGATTTTTATATTTTAAACAAATACAAAAATTTATATTATTGCAAAAAACAATTAAAATGAAACTGAAACGTTTTCTACTCAAAATGAAACCTCCTATAGAGATTATATAAGGATGGATATATTGAATTTATTTTGGGGATAAAATACATGATTGATATTTTCAAAACAAAAACATTCACTTCAACTGGCTCCATTTCTGGGGAGTTCCTTGAGTTTATTTTGTATAATTTGTTTTTCTATAAAAAAATTCTGACCTGAACTTTTATCCATTGCATTCTGAAATTGATAGAAATTTTCACTCTATGGTTATAACTACTATAAATCCTTATATCCCATGTTTTTAATTATCCACTAACATTTATAGAATGAAATTTTCTAAACTATGATTCTAATGAAAAAAAAATATTATTGAGAGAATTGGCTTCATCTTATGATGAAAATCCAAAAACACATGTGAAATATCCATATATACCTACCGTGTATAAAATTAAATCTCATTTCATTAAACAAACTCTAAAATTTAATGTTTTACTGGGAGAATATACCTATAAAAACATTAAATATTTCACATATATTTATTTCAACCTGAAACCTAAAAAACATGATAAAAATCAATTGAAATTGTGGTCATTTAAATTATTTATAGACGGAGTTCTCAGATAATGGTATTTTTTTCACATTAAAATTATATTAGAGATTGGAAATAATTGAAGAATATTTTCCTTTAATTTTTTCCCAACTTCAAGAACTTCATTCAATCTATTTTTTTAGAATTACGATAACTGAATATGAAAAATTACATTTGTACTGGGGAATATTTAAAAAGATTTGTTTTAGTTTCCCCAGCCATAAAATCAGTTTCCACCTCTTGATTCAATATTTTTATGAGGTATTGTGTATAAGTGATAAATGTATGATTGATTCTACTAAATGATGGGATTTAATTGATAGAATACTATTTGTTTCTAGGACATTAATTGAAAACATTTCCCCAAATGATCAAAAATTTAGAACAAGAGGACTTCATCATGTGAAGTATACCCCAAAATCACCATTTATTGTCATGAAAACAACATAATTATGATTCAAAATTATGATCATACTTACATAGAGAGTTAAATTATGTTTTATAAATACCCCTCCAATACCTCCCAAACCTGAAGTAACATTTCAAATGAAATTCTGTGTTGTAATTTGTTTTTCAAATGATCATTTTGGTGACCAATGATAAAAAAATAAAGAGACTTTTGATAACTACATTGATGTTTTTACAATAATTCCCTTTCAATCCAAAAATGAAATACCATTTAAGATCAGGAAAAATTTCAATTAGTTCTAGAAAAACAAATCTATTGAAATAATTAAATGGATAGATTAACCCAGAAGCTTTTTCTATGGAAAATCCATTATTTCTCAAACAACATATTCCAATGACCAAGAAAATTATCATTATGGATTAAACGTTTATCCTTACAATACCATCCAAATTATAGGGATTAAATTTGGAGAATAAAATAGTAAACAATTAACGGAAATGAGCCAATAATAATAATTTTCAAAACAACCATATAACATGATGAGTTCCTTGATGACTCAAATGGGGAAACATTCCTCTGATCATAGTTTCTTGAAAAATAAAATGAGTGGTGGATTACCCCCACAACTATATGTGGATATGAGTGATAAAGGTAAAAAAATTGTGGGTGCAATTGAATTAAGGAGTGATAGAAGATTTAATAACCCTCAATGTAAAAAACTCATGCCTAATGAAGACACTATTAATGAATGTCCCACCAATGATGGAAATGTTGAAAATTCTATATTTTATTTGAATAGAAACACAAATTCAATAGATGAATTTTTTTCGAAAAAAATTAAATATTTCAAGAGGATTTAGGTTCTGTTTATTTCTCAAGGAAGTGCTCAAAATAACCTAGAAACATTCAAACCATCACGACTTTATCCTAGGAGTGAACAACTGGTGAAGTCGAGTGTTGAAAAAGAATTCGATAAGATGTTTTTGGAATCATTTGACAATTTTTATGTGAAAATAAAATTTCTTGATGATTTCATACAAATTATATGGTATTATAGGGTTTTTAATGAAATTTATACCAAAAATAAAATATTCCAAGGAGGTGAAAAAGTGAAGTTATGGATGATTTTTTCATCCACGATTCAACATTATTTTCGTGTCAAATGTAAACACCTAAGAACATTTACAATTACTTGAACAAATAGAAAATGTAAATTGAATTGTTTCATGCTTGATTTAGGATCATTCAATAATGTTATTAATGTTAAGTTTACTTGTCTCTTATTGTTCTAAAATTGATACACTCTAGTATTATTATTCATCAAGAAAACTGAAGTATAATGATTACTGATGGAGTTATAGTGGGTACTCTCATTTAGGAGAGAGAAATTATTTTTCCTGTAGATTTCAATGTCATAGATATTGAAGATTATATGTTTAGTACCAATGAACCACTCATTCTTAGGAGAAAATTTCTAAAAATTGAAAAATCATTCATCAATGTTCACAAAGGAACCATTTTTATTGAATTAATAGGAGATATTTTTCATTTAAATATTTTTTAGTTTATGATACACCAAGTTGAGGATTATTCATCCCATATGTAAAAATTATTAATTGGTTTTCCAGTGACATGTTTCGTAATTTTTCCTATTATAAAATACCGACTACTGTTCCATATATATGAATTTTTTTTGCTTAATCTAATAAAAATTATTGTGAATTAGAAGATTTTAATGTGTCTTGGAATGTTGGTACTTCTTAACATAATAATTTTGAGATCATAATTGATGAATAAAACTTTATATAAATCCTTGAACATTTATGTAGTCTCACTAAAGATGTTTCAATTGTTTCACATGAAACGAATCCTAAATCATAGAAAGTGATCATTATGATGATTGCCCTTTAAAATATACAAAAACACAAAAATATCACACTTGTGAGTAATATAATTTGTTCAATGAAAATACCCCACCTAAGTTGGTATAGAAACTTCTTCCCAAATACCTCTAATATGCATTAATATTTAATAGAGAACAATTCCATGCCAACATTTCAAATGATATGTTAAGGGACTAAAAGAACCAACTGTTATGAGTCCTAAAAAATAACTAAAAATCCTTTACATGGACTCTATCTTATTTAACATGAATTAGTCCATCAATGTTCCTGTATATAATTTTTTGGATGAAAATTCTAAAATGGTTAGAAAAATTGAATCAATATTGAACTAAAATGTTTCAGTTATTTTCATTAATGAATTCACCACCATATTGAATGCTAGAATTATTTTTTTCCATATCTTATAACCAATTTGTGAGTCCAGTAAATGTTTTTTAAAAAATAGGTCGATTTACAATCCCAAGGAATCATTTTGTTGAGATAATCCCTATTATGATTACCAATAAATGGGTAATGGTAATTGATTATCTGAATGACAATTTTGTTAAAAGGAATCCCCACTTTCCATTTACATTCCATCATCATTCCCTTTAATGACTATCTCGAAATTACCAGTATTGTTTTTTTGATGAAATCTCTGGTTATTTCCACATTCAAATTTCATCAAAGGATCAAAGGAAACCATATTCATGTTCCCCTTTGTAACATTTGATTAGCCATAAATTAAAAATTCATGCATAATAACTTCCATGAATGTTTTTAGATATTCAGAGAAAATGATCATGTTCTTGAAAAAATGATTTGATATGAATATTTTTATCAATTATGAAAAATGTTTTCCATGGCTGGTATGGCGATTTTTCCTATCTATCTTGGGTATCTAGATGGAATTCGATTTGATCATCCCTATTTTGAGTTAATTTCATTTTTGAAATACCCTAAAATTATTATAGATGTGAGATCCTTCCTTGGTCAAGCTGGTTTCCATAGAAGATTCCAAAAGTATTTTAGTACATTTTATCTTCCATTTTCTAGATTTTCTAGAAGAATCTCTATTTGTATTAGATGAGAATTATAAAAATGAATTTTCTAAGATTAAAAAATGGATAAACCCACCAATTGATCAACCTCCCAAATTGGACATTCCTTTTGAAATCATCACTAATACATCAAAAAAAATTCTTGGGGAAGTTTTGAGTCAACGGTTGGAAATGTACTCTCATGACATTTCATATTAAACTAGAACATTAGATCTGGCCCAATCAAACTAAAAAAATGCAAAGTAAATAATTATTTTTTCTAATTATTTTGAAAATTTTGAATGTTATCTAGTGTTATATAATGTGATTATTTGAGCATATAATTCTGTAATCATATTTTTGATGCAAAAATATACTAAAAACCAAGAATTTTTTTATCGATATTTCTATTATATGAGATTGATGTTGTAATAAAGGATAATAAATTAAGTGAGAACCTTGTTTCCGAACATTTCAGTAGAATACCGTAATATTTGAATGTGAAACATCATATCTGTCCATTAATTAAAGAAAACATTCTAGATGAGGAGTTTTATTATTTTCAAACTAAAAAATCATGGTTTTATAATCAGGAAATTAATTTATTTTTGATGAAGTTTCACAGTTGTTTTCCAGGACACAAGTATCTAAATTAGTGGATGTTTCAATGAATTTCATTTGGTAAAATCCTTACATATCGCATGTTGGTAGTGATTATATTATTAGATGATGCATTCTAAATGATTAATTTTTACCTTCCCTATATATTTTTCACACTTTGAGACTTATAAGAAACTTGGTACCCCAATGAAATGCAACAAAATTTCTTGATTCTGGTTTGTATTGTCAAACCATTTTTAGTCAGGCTTTTGAATTTTCTATAACCTGTAATGAAATTGATTTCAGGAAAGCATTTCCAAAATGAATGTTATGTCACAACAACCTCTTTTTTTTATGATGTTTTTGATGTATGAGGTATGGATTTCATGGGTCCTTTCCCAATTATATTTAATATCTTAACATATTTATTAGTTTTTATTATGTCTCCTTGTGTGTATAGGTTGTTCCCTTGAGAGATAATGATTCCAAATTTGTGTCCATGTTTGTGAAAGGAATTTGTGTTTAGGATTTGGATTTACAATTTTTTTATTATAGATAAAGTTAAAAAAAAATTAATTGGAAATTGGAATGTATATTGAAGAAATATGGAGTCCATAATAGGGTCTTTAAATCCTATAATCCCCAACAAAATGTAAATTGTGAGTTGACCAATGGAAAAATAAAAAAAATCTAGAGATGAAATTCTAATACAAAATAGAAAGGATAAGATTTTGAGACAAGATGATGCAATCAGGGCTAATAAGATTTTATTCTATCCGCAAATTGGGATGTCACCATTTTTGTTGGTATATAGGAAGGCAATTCACATACCAGTTTATTAATAATAAAAATCGTTTTGGTGTGTTATGATATGTACCATGAATTTTTTTTCTACTGGATAATAAGGAAATTTTTGTTTGTTGGAGCTGGAGGAGATTATAAATAATTTATATAAAATCTTAGTTCATAAAATAAAATAAATAAATAATTTCCTAATGGAATTATTCTCAACAAACAAAGAACGTAATGGGATAATGTGTTGTTTTTTGATAGGATATTAGTTCTATTCCCATGTAAATATTGTTCCAAATAGTCTTACCCTTTCATCGTTACTGATGTATTTCTTTTGGGTGTAGTTATAATAAAAGAACCCATTAAAGGGACACCATTCACAATCAATGGGAACATGCTGAATATCATTGGAGACAATTTTAATGATTATCTATGGGAGAAGATTCATTTTCATGAATTTGAATACAGTTTATTCCAGGTTATGTATTTTCTTGAAAATAATTTTTTGTTATGTCTTTAATTCTATGAATTGTCTTCTGACATAACTTCATTCCCAATGAGAAAATTGAAAAAAAACTTTGGGGATGAACATGATAGGTAGGTTAGAATTTTCTATTCTATCCTTTACATTTCCTTAAAAAAGTTTCTTTCATTTTTTTGTGTTTTTATTTTCATTTATTCTTTTTAAAATGTTGTGTCTTTTATTTATTTATTTTTTTAAAAACTGGCAAGATTAAATTTCATTATTTTTCACTTTTTATTCTCATTTCCATGAATTAACCAATGGATCCCTATAAACATAACAAAAATAAACGCTAAAAAATAATTTGATTGAAGTTTATGATTTGGAAAATTTCATAAAAAGGCCTCTAATGTGTGAATCTCATGCCACATATCGTTTTCATTATCATTGGAAATCATTTAATATGAGGCTTCTATACCATTTTTTACATATTATTCCCATTAACATCACTTTATAATAGAACCGATCCATTATAATTTTAACCCGAAAATTAGTTATTTTTATAAAAACATGAGGGCTGGGGTACATATAACGACCCATACTTTACATACATTGTTATTACTTCAGAATTAAAGCACACTTATTACAACATATAACAAAACCAGGAAAGGACCATATAGGTATAGAGTCTTTAGGAACTGGAAACATAAACAACTGGTTCATAAAGCATCTACTTTGCCTCCCATTTATTTCATCATATCTAGAGTCCCTTTTGGAATATTCTACTTAATAACCTTCTTCCTGACCTGGGGAAATAAAACATACAAAAGGGTGAGCTCAAATGGTCAGTAAGGGTAAACAAAAGAAATATCAATCACATCATATACATAAGAACATATCTTTTGGAAATCGTAACCTACAAAAGAGATCATAATTTCATAACATGGGATAAATCATAGTAGTGAAATTTAATCCCAATAATCATAACATAAAACATGAAACTTTGTGGCATACACACATAATCATAGAGAATCATTTCTTATTAGTCAAGACCCATTTCCAAGACTATCTTAGTGGACAAAGTCCATTTCTGAATCGAGTTCACTACTCGTTTCAGTCATGTTTCACTGAACCGGTTTAACCTGTTGTTCCAGCCATGTCTATCTCATGATATATAAAATCTTGACCCAATGCATTGGAGGGAGATATAGGTCCCACCCATCTCATAATGATACCATTCTTTTTGTGCCACTAAATCATAAATCATACATCATTGCATAACCCATGTAATAAAAATGGTATTCTTAAACAACATGACATCATTAAAAAAGGAATTCATAAAAATAATCCCATCACAACATAATCAAATCAATGTAATAATAGGGATAGAAACAGAACCCTATATTATCTTACATGGAAAATAATTTTGATAAAACACTTGAACTCCATTCTTGAGGAAAATATCCTTTCCACTTCAAAAACATTTTCCTTTATTAACATGTCATAAAATTTTAAACAAAAATAATTTTATTAAAAATAAACGTGAAAACATGTAAATGAAGATTCTTGGAAATAATGTTTTAAAAATCCATTCATGTCATATAAGTTAAAAAACAATCTTCTCATACTTTTTTCGGAAAGGTCAAAAAGTACCTCATACAAAAAATGACAAAAGATTCCTTTCATATATTTTAATAAAAACTCACCGAAGGGTAAAATTGGATTTAAAAAATTTTAAGTGGATGGAAAAAATATTACATATTGATGGAACATGGATGTGGATGATAAAATACACCGCAGTAAATACCAAAGTATAAACAATCTCCTATAAAAATGAGATTGTGATATTTTCCCTTACCTTAGGTCCGATTTTCTTCTTAAGTGTCCAAACCTCCTGCATAATGATTTAAATAATGTCATTGAATTATTCCAGATTCATACTCATTGTTATGATATCATATATGGTCATATTCTTAGCTTATTATTAGTAATATTTCATTGCTACTTGTTATTCGGGTGTTTATTACTTTTTGTTCTTATGCGTGTTTTGTCGAATAAATTCTTATTCTTCTTTTTTAGGTTATTGATACCTCATTTCCAGAATGGTATTAGTGTAATATATATCATATTTATTCACTCAATTCATTTATGTAATCATTATGCAATTAAAATCATGTAGAACGAGTCACATCACATCGTGGAGACGGTATTCTATACGTACACACGAGCGATGATATCGTTCCCATGATCGTGGAATTGTATTGGAGTGTATGTATACTATTTCAGAATCAATATCACTTTACAATAATCATATATATTCATTCTTTACACCATTATACACATCCAAGTAAGGTGGTTGTGGAAAATAGATTACACCACGGCGTGGAGACGGTATTTCTTACATACGCACGCGCTGTGATTTCATTTTCCATAGGATGGATAGATGGTGAAATAGGGTTGTTTAGTACTTATAATAACATATCAGTATATGGGTGATACTTATGTTATTACTTCGTAATGAAACAACTAAAGAAGAAGAAGTGGAAGAAGAAATAAAGTTGAATGAATTGGTAACAGACATTACCGGTTCTTTGAAGCCCCTCTTTGAGACTTCCTCTTAGGGCACTAAAATTTGTCTTTTAAGAAGACCAGGAGCTCTAGGATGTTTCTAGGGAAGTGGAGACGAGAATTTGGTAGGGTTTGGCCGAGCTTGAAGGCTCAAAGTGGTGTGGGGAAAAGAGGGGGAGGTGCCCTTTTATAAGGGAGGAGAGGGGCACCTTTGGAATAACAAAAAATATTATTTTATTATAAAGTCAAATTCGGTTTTTAATAGCTCAAAATTGATATATTTTGAATCTAAGGTGGGAATGGGTCGAAATCATCTCATCCAACATAATTCAGACAAGTTTAGGTCATTATATTAACCTTATCTTTTAGTTTTAACTCTTAGTTAATTAGATTGACATTTACCATGTCACTTTGTATTTTTATATTATATAGTTAATAAACATACCATATACATCCTAGCGACCCCAAAGTGGTCCATTAATGATACACCTATCATGATATAAGTATCTTGGTCGAGCATTAGATTTTTAGGAATATAATAACAATTAATAATATAATATATGTTTTAAAAACTATTTTATGTCAATTTTGACACTATTTAGAAATTGATTTTTGTGAAAATCATAAAAGAATTATTAATTCAAAAAAGTTAACTAAATCAATACTAACATGTCATATTAACGTATAAAATTAGTTGAATTAATAAAAAGTCTCAAATTACATTTATTTGGGTATTTATAACATCAATTATGTCAATATTTCATTAATAAGATAATTACTACATCATCTTTGTCTCATAAATAAATTAAATTATTTAATGTCTAAAAATTAAAAATAAAATATCATTATGTAGGAAATCTTTTTATATTTCTATTGAATATTTATAGTCGAATTTATATTATGTATAAACCTATATTAAAAATGATTTACTTATTAAACATTGATTTTAACTATTTTACCCCTACTTTAAATAAATTAATAATAAATGTCCTAATCTAATCCAAGTGGACCTAAATGGTCATATTTTATTCCTAAGGTTGTTTTTGGTCGAATTACACTTATACAATAGAATTAGGACATGTTTTAGGGTAATAATAATATCATTTTTACCCTTAATTATCCTATTTACCTTTAACCGTGGTAAATAAAAGTAAAAAGTTGCTATCCACCAAAAGTTATTTTCATCTCATTGAACCAAATTTTACTTACTGACATCAACTATGTCTCTCATAGTTTTGAAATTCCACACATAGAAGCAGTAAAATTATGTTTTATGTAAATTTGCAAATTCTCCTAGGAGGTGGGTAAAAGACGGTGAAAAGTTCAATAAAATTTTTATATATATAAAATTATTATAAAATTACTCCAATGAATTATAGTAAAAATATATAGGTATTATGTATCAATTTTGATCTAAAATAAATTTAAATAAAATAAACAATTATTTAAATAAAAAGTCGGTTTTTAAATAGTAACCCACTGTTTTCACTATTCATCAAAAATTGAAAGTTTTCAGAAAAATACAAAAATTTCACCCTAGGCTATTTTAGATATTCCAAATCCAAAAATGAAGTCCATTTTGAAAAATAAAATTTATAAAATTTCAAAAAGTGGTTATTACTATTCATAACAGCTAGTTTTAATAATATTTTAATAGCATATCGTGTTTTAGTGAAACTCAGTATTGCGTACGACGCAAGCTATAGAGGAAGGCCGCGGTTGCGTGTAAACCAAGCCAAGATAGTGTTGTGTGTAGTGAATGATTCCTTTGATGATTTATATAACATAAAAACAAACTATTTCTCATAAAAGTCTCGGGTGTTACATTCTACCCCCCTTAAAATGAATTTTTCCCTCGAAATTCGTCACTTTGTCACAAAAAGATGAGGATACCTCTCCCTCATCATATCCTCAAGCTCCCATGTAGCTTCTTCTAATTGGTGGTTCATCTATAAAATTTTCACCAAGGGAGTGGTCTTGTTCCGTAGGACTTTTTCGCTACGATCCAGAATCTCTATCAGTTGTTCTTCGAAAGAACAATCTTCTTCCAGCGGTACAACTTCTGAGATGAGTACATGTGAGGGATCAGGTATGTACATTCTCAGGAGAGATACATGGAACACATCGTGAACTTGAGAGAGATTCGGTGGAAGCGCCAATCGGTAATCTACCTTCCCAACACGATCCTGTATTTCAAAAAGACCGATATATCTAGGGCTCAACTTTCCCTTCTTTCCAAATCTCATGACCCTATTCCAAGGAGATATTTATAAGAACACTTTATCACCCACTTCAAACTCTAAGTCTTTTCTTTGGTTATCAGCATAACTTTTTTGTGGACTCTGAGCTGCTCTTATTTGTTGTTGAATAGATCTGACCTTTTCTGCCATTTCATCAATGAGATCAGGTCCTAATAGCTTTCTTTCCCCTACTTCATCCCAGCATGTTGGAGTCCTGCATTTATTTCCATAGAGAGCTTCATAAGGAGACACATGAATACTGGAGTGAAAGCTATTATTATAAGAAAATTCCACCAAAGGTAGGTGTTGATCCCAACCACCTTTGAAATATATAGAGCAAGATCTCAACATATCTTCTAGAGTTTGAATTGTTCTCTAAGACTAACCATATGTCTGAGGATGATAAGCAGTGCTGAAACTCAACTCTGTATCCAGAGTATGCTGAAGACTTTGCCAGAACTTTGAGGTAAACCTCGGATCTCGATCAGATATAATAGAATGTGGTACTCCATGGAATCTTACCACTTCCTTTACATATATCCTATCAAGCTGATCCAGAGAGAAATCCTCTCTAATAGCAATGAAGTGTGCAGACTTTGTAAGACAATCAACTATGACCCAGATAACATTATTTCCTTTGTATGTTTTAGAAAGTCCTGTGACAAAGTCCATATTGATGTTTTCCCATTTCCATTCGGGTATGGGTAATGGTTGTAACATCCCCTTAGACTTCTGTCTCTCAGCTTTAACTTGCTAACAAACCAAGCATCGAGAGACATATTCAGCAACATCTCTTTTCATGCCATCCCACCAGAAGTACTATTTAAGGTCCTTATACATCATTGTGCTTCTATTATGAATAAAGAATGAAGAACTATGAGCCTCATCCAACAGCTCCTTCTTTAATTTGGGGATGGGAGGAACACAAACCGGATTCCTGAACATTATTATCCCATCACAATCAAGGTTGAATTCAGGAACATTTCTCACCTTCTTTTGTAACTCGACATCTTCTTTATGTGCCTCTTAAATCTTCACATGTATAGATGGTTGAACATTCATTTGAGAAAGGTAATATTTTTATCCTTCCATTATAATTCCAAGATCAATCCTTTATAAATCCATAAATATTGGATCTTTTTTGATCCTCATCATGGATAAACTGGCATGGTATTGTCGACTTAATGCATCTACCACCTTGTTTGCTTTCCCAGGGTGGTAATGAATTGAGCAGTCGTAATCCTTAATCAGCTCCAACCATCTTCTTTAGCGCATATTCAACTCCTTTTGTGTGAAAATATACTGTAAACTTTTATGATCAGTAAAAATGTCACACCTTTCTCTATAAAGATAATGCCTCCAAATCAATAATGCAAAGATTACCGCAGCTAACTCCAAATCATGAGTTTGGCAATTTTTCTCTTGTATTTTCAATTGTCGTGAGGCATAAGCTATCAACGTATCATTTTTCATAAGAACACACCCCAATCCCTTCTTGGATGCATCACTGTAGATCACAAACCTTTCTCCACTACAAGGCAGTGTGAGCACATGTGCACTGGATAACCTTCTTTTCAACTCCTTGAAATTCTCTTCACATTCCTCCATCCAAAAAAACTTATCTCCTTTCCGAGTCAACTTGGTGAGTGGATTAGATAATCGTGAAAAATATTTCACAAAACGTCGATAATATCCATCCAAACCAAGAAAACTTCAGATCTCAGTTACTGTTGTTGGTCTCGACCATCTTTCGATAACCTCTGTTTTTGCTGGATCCATAGATATCCCCTCTTTTGAGATTATGTGACCCAAAAATGAAACTTTTTGAAGCCAAAAATCCCACTTGGTAAATTTGGCATAAATCTTCTCCTTTCACAGGGTCTTAAATATAATTCTCAAGTGATCATGTTAAGTTCTCGATAATCAATGCAGAGTCTCATTGATCCATCTTTCTTCTTAACAAACAGAACAGGTGCTCCCCAATGTGATTCACTAGGGCATATGAATCCCTTATCAAGATTCTCTTGGTGTTGCTTCTTCAATTCCTACAACTCAATTGGGGTCATTATATAAGGTGTCTTTGAAATAGGAAAAGCACCCGGTACGAGTTCTATTGAAAACACTACATCACGATTTGGTGGAAGACCAGGAAATTCCTCTGGAAAAACATCGTCAAACTCCCGTACAATGGGAATATTCTTAATCATGAGTTTCTCACCAAACATTTGAGATAAATAACCTTCATTTAGTTGAATCAAGACCCATAATATGGAAGAAATTTCCACTGGAAGGTTATGTTCATCCTTGCATCGATAGATGATCACAGATTGATATGGAATATGAAATGTGACTTCCCTCCTTTGGAAATTGATATGAGCTCCATATAAAGAAAGACAATCCATTCCAAGAATCACATCAAATTCCACTATAGGAAGGATCATAAGATTTGAAGGAATCACTTTCCCACAAACTTCAATCAGAGAAGAATTATAACCTTTTGATGTGACTGTTGTGCCATTAGAGGTTGTCACAGCTAACTCGACATCCAATTGTTGAGGTAATACGGTGATAACCTTAGAAAATTATTTAGAAATAAAAGAGTGGGTAGATCCAGAATCAAATAAAACATTTTCTACTTTAGAATGGATGGTAAGTATACCTTTCACCACATGGTTATCGTACTCCACATCGCTGATAGAAATTGCATGTGACATTCCTTTGTATTTAGCCTTAATATTTTTTTTGACGTCGACCATCATCATCAACCCTTGGATTTGGGCATTGATTGGAATATTGCCCCATCTCCTTGCACTTGAAACATTGAAGTGTATTAGTTTCATTCAATGTATCCCTTCCTTTGTTTGCATAATTAGACATATTCTTCCCATCATTGTGGAATTCAAATTCCCGATGACCTTCCTTTCCACATTTGAAACATTTACTTGTCCCTTTAAGACAACTCCCTCCATGTTTCTTTCCACACTTTGATCATAAGGGTAAGCTCATCTTATTTTTAGTGTGCTCTTTAGATTTTCCTTTGAATTCCATTTTCCACTTCTTATCAAACCCATATGACTGATGGGTTACTCCAATATCCATCTCAACTTTGAGAGCACATCGAACGATTTTCTCGTAGCTATTTATGTACCTTATGGATAACGCCCTTCGAAGACTTGGTTTTAAGCCACTAAAGAATCGATCGATCTTACTCTCGGGTTGGATAATAATACCAGAAGCATACCTTGCAAGTCTTGTAAAATTTTCTTCATAGGTACCAACAGATTTATCATCCTTTTACTTCAGTTCAAGAAACTCTTTCTCCATCTTTGTTCGGAGAATACGAGGGATGTACTTATTGAAAAATAAGTTCTTTAACTCATCCCATTCCATGGACTCAATTTCATCCCGTTGCCATGTATTCTTAATAAGATTCCACCATTGATCAGCATTGCCTTCCAAACGATACACTACTAAGATGACTTTATCATGTTCAGAACATTGAAGAACTGAAAATATCTTTTCAGTGGTACTCATCCATTGTTCAGCCACTAATGGATCAGAAGACCCGCTGAATGAAGGTGGATGCTGCCTCATGAAGGATTCAACAGAATGTTGCTCCTTCCTTTTCTCGTTTGGAAGTCCTTCATGATTCATATCTTGAGAAATTTGTGTGATCATGGCTACAAGATTTTTCATTCCAGCTCCCATAACGTTTGGTTGCTCAGGGGGTCAATCATTGCATTTCTCGTCGCATTCCGCATTAACATGGTTCCTTCGGGTTCCTGCCATTGACTAAAACCAAGAAGAATAGTGTGAGAAACACAAATTATAATTGGAAAAACCACATAATCAAGAATAAAATTTCACACTTAATGTCTTATCCTAGGTTATTCAAGGACATTTCTAAAACACTAAGATTTTGTTCTATGCTTAGACTTATCCTTAGGGTTCTTACTAAGGCTTTCACATCCTAGTTTCCAAAGGATGACTATACCATTACTATGATACCAACAATAAGGACCCATACTTTACATACATTGTTATTACTTCAGAATTGAAGCACACTAATTACAACATATAAAAAAACCAGGAAAGGACTGTATAGGTATAGAGTCTTTAGAAACTGGGAAACATAAACAACTGGTTCATAAAGAATCTACATTGCCTCCCATTTATTTCATCATATCTGGAGTCCCTTTTGGAATATTCTACTTAATAACCTTCTTCCTGACCTGGGGAAATAAAACATACAAAAGGGTGAGCTCAAATACTCAGTAAGGGTAAACAGATGAAATATCAATCACATCATATACATAAGAACATATCTTTTCGAAATGTTAACCTGCAAAAGAGATCATAATTTCATAACATAGGATAAATCATAGTAGTGAAATGTAATCCCAATAATCATAACATAAAACATGAAACTTTGTGGAATACACACATAATCATAGAGAATCATTTCTTATTAGTCAAGACTCATTTCTAAGACTATCTTAGTGGACAAAGTCCATTTCTGAACCGAGTTCACTCCTCGTTTCAGTCCTGTTTCACTGAACTGGTTTAACCTACCGTTCCAACCATGTCTATCTCATGAGATATAAAATATTTACCCAATTAATTGGAGGAATATATAGGTCCCACCCATCTCATAATGATACCATTCTTATGTGTGCCACAAAATCATAAATCATACATCATTGCATAACCCATGTAATAAAAATGGGATTCTTAAAAAACATGACATCATAAAACAAAGGAATTCATAAAAATAATCCCATCACAACATAATAAAATCAATGTAATAATAGGGATAGAAACAGAACCCTATATTATCTTAGATGGAAAATAATTTTGATAAAACACTTGAACTCCATTCTTGAGGAAAATATCCTTTCTACTTCAAAAACATTTTCCTTTCTTAACATGTCATACGATTTTAAACTAAAAGAAGTTTATTAAAAATAAACTTGAAAACATGCAAAGGATGATTCTTGGAAATAATGTTTTAAAAATCCATTCATGTCGTGTATGTTAAAAAATATTCTTCTCGTACTTTTTTCGGAAAAGTCAAAAAGTACCTTGTACGAAAAACGACAAAAGATTCCTTTCATATATTTTACAAAAAACTCACCGAAGGGTAAAATTGGATTTAAACAATTTTAAGTAGATGGAAACAATATTACATATTGAGGGAACATTGATGTGGATGATAAAATACACCCCAATAAATATCAAAGTATAAAAAATCTCGGATAAAAATGAGATTGTGATATTTTCCCTTACCTTAGGTCCGATTTGCTTCGTAAGTGTCTGAAACTCCTGTATAATGATTTAAATAATGTCATTGACTTCTTACAGAATCATACTCATTGTTATGATATCATATATCATCATATTCTTAGCTTATTATTAGTAATATTTCAATGCTACTTGTTATTCGGGTGTTTATTACTTTTTGTTCTTATGCGTGTTTTGTCGAATAAATTCTTATTCATCTTTTTAGGTTATAGATACCTCATTTCCAGAATGGTATTAGTGTAATATATATCATATTTATTCACTCAATTAATTTATCTAATCATTATTCAATGAAAATCATGTAGAACGAGTCGCATCACATCGTGGAGGCGGTATTCCGTACGTACGCACGAGTGATGATATCGTTTCCATGATCGTGGAATTGTATTGAAGTTTATGTATACTATTTCAGAATCAATATCACTTTACAATAATCATATATATTCATTATTTACACCATTATACCCATCCATGTAATTTGGTGGTGGAAAATAGATTACACCACGGCGTGGAGACGGTATTACGTACGTACACATGCGCGGTGATTTCGTTTTCCGTAGGATGGATAGATTGTGAAATAGGGTTGTTTCATACATATAATAACATATCAGTATATGGGTGATACTGATGTTATTACTTCGTAATGAAACAACTAAAGAAGAAGAAGTGGAAGAAGAAATAAAGTTGAATAAATCGGTAACGGACATTACCTCTTCTTTGAAGCGCCTCTTTTAGACTTCCTCTTAGGGAACTAAAATTGGTCTTTGAAGAAGACCAGGACCTCTAGGTTGTTTCTAGGGAAGTGGAGAAGAGAATTTTTTATGGTTTGGCCAAGCTTGAAGGCTCAAAGTGGTGTGAGGAAATGAGGGAGGAGGTGCGCTTTTATAAGGGAGGAGAGGGGCACCGTTGGAATAACTAAAATTATTATTTTTTTATAAAGTCAAATTAGGTATTTAATAGCTCCAAATTAATATATTTAGAAGCTAAGGTGGGGATGGGTATAAATACTCTCATAAAATATAATTTAGACAAGTTTAGGTCATTATATTAACCTTATCTTTTAGTTTTAACTCTTAGTTAATTAGATTGACATTTACCATGTCACATTGTATTTTTATATTATATAGTCAATAAACATACCATATACATCCAAGAGACCCCCAAAGTGGTCCATTAATGATAAAAATATCATGATATAAGTATCTTGGCCGAACCATATATTTTTAGGAATATAATAACAATTAATAATATAATATTTGTTTTAAAAACTATTTTATGTCAATTTTGACACTATTTAGTAATTGATTATTTTTGAAAATCATAACAGAATGATTAATTCGAAAAACGTTAATTAAATCAATAATAACACGTCATATTAACCTAGAAAATTAGTGTAATTCATAAAAAGTCTCAAATTACATTTATTTGGATATTTATAACATCAATTATGTCAATATTTCATTAATAAGATAATTACTGCATCATATTTGTGTCATAAATAAATTAAATTATATAATGTGTAAAAATTAAAAATAAAATATTATTATGTAGGAAATCTTTCTATCTTTATAATGAATATTTATAGTCGAATTTATATTATTTATAACCCTATATTAAAAATTATTTACTTATTAAACTTTGATTTTAACTATTTTAACCCTTCATTAAATAAATTAATAATAAATGTCCTAATCTAATCCAAGTGGGCCTAAATGGTAATATTTTATTCCTAATGTTGTTTTTGGTCGAATTACACTTATCAAATAGAATTAGGACATGTTTTAGGGTAATAATATTATTATTTTTACCCTTAATTACCCTATTTACTTTTAACTGTGGTAAATAAAAGTAAAAAGTTACTATTCACCAAAAATTATTTTTATCTCATTGAACCACATTTTAATTACTGACATTAACTGTGTCTCTCAGATTTTTGAAATTCCACTCACAGAAGTAGTAAAATTAGGTTTTATGTAAATTTGAAAATTCTCCTAGTAGGTGGGTAAAAGACGGTGAAAAGTTCAATAAAATTTTTATATATCTAAAATTATTATAAAATTAATCCAATTAATTACATTCAACTTATATAGGTATTATATATTAATTTTGACCTAAAATAAATTTAAATAAAATAAACAATTATTTAAATAAAAATTCGGTTTTTAAATAGTAACCCAGTGTTTTCACTATTCATCAAAAATTGAATGTTTTTAGAAAATACCAAAATTTCACCCTTGGCTAATTTCGATATTCCTAATCCAAAAATGAATTCCATTTTGAAAAATAAAATTTATAAAATTTCAAAAAGTGGTTATTACTATTCATAATGGCTAGTTTTAATAATATTTTAATAGCATATCGTTGTTTAGTGAAACTCGGTATTGCGTACGATGCAAGCTTTCGAGGAAGGTCGCGGTTGCGTGTAAAGAAAGCCAAGATAGTGTTGTGTGTAGTGACAGATTCCTTTGATGATTTATGTAACATAAAAAAAATATTTCTCATAAAAGACTCAGGTGTTACAGTACATGTGATTTAAATGCTTGATTAATTTATTCGGATATTAAATCCCACTTTTAATTTGAATCCTATTTTAATTGGCATTCCAAGTACATTTGTTCTTATTTGATCCCTTAATATCAATATATTTCATATTTGGTTAACAAAATTACATGAAATGTATCCTTATCTATCCTTCACTAGAAGTGAAAATTCATGATCTAGTAGAACTTATGCGTAAGGGGAAGATGGCTTATGTTTTGCAACATCATTTGGTGTTTATTTGGGTGGATATTTAAATTTTAAAGAGATTTTAAGTTTTTCTAGAAAATATTTATCAGAGAGTTGTGACTATATAGTTATCATAAAATAAATGGAGTTGTGCATTTTTGGATCTCTCAATAGAATAATTTTGTGCTCCATCAAGAGAATTCTAAAAAAAGAGAAGAAATTTTTTTTTGTACTGAAATATTGATGGAATGGAATGGAAAATAGATTTTTAAATGTTTTTTCAGAGATGATTTTCTACAATGGGGAGTAAGGAGTAGAACTTACTTGATTAAAAATTAATTTCATGAAATTTTTATATATAAATAGCCAAACCCACCTTATATAGCCTCAGAATGTTTCACTTTTGAATCCCAACAACATTAAACCACAGTACCACCCTAAAAAGTCCAAATAATAATCACATTTTCATTACTCATATTGGGTAGAGAATAGAAATTTATCAATTTTATCATGATGTTTGGGTGAGTTTGGATTTGAAAACCCTTTTTGAAAACCCTTATATGTCTTTTTAGAGAAACCTTATTTGAGTTAAGTGTATTGTGTGCATGGGAGGAGAAAATTAGTTGAAATGGATTTAATGATTAGAATTAATAACCTAATTTTTTCATGATTCATTATATCTTTTGATTCTGGTGATAAAATGGTGATCGTCATAGTTAGGCATTTTGAAATTTCTTTTATTTTATTTTCAAGCTCACTTGTTTGGGTGTCCACATGTTTTGTGTGCGTAAATTGATAGAGATAATGTTATAATTTTCTATAATTTTTATTTTATAGATTTAAACCCCACAAATTTATCAATTCCAATGTAATTACAATTCTTCATATTTTAAGGATATTTTGACCCTGAAATTTAAAATTAAAAAATTCTAGAATTTTATATATTTTCAATAGATTCTTTATTTTATGTATATCATTTTCTACACTGATCCTAATCGAGTGATTTTTTTTAATATTCCTATATTTTTGGGCTATATATTTTTCAATGAGAGGACCAGAATGGGATATTCTGAACATAGAGAGGGGGGTTAATTAATGTTTGGGGAATTTTTAATCTAATTTCACCTTTTATTACTTTACCAATTTGACCTATTAGGATATATATTATCTAATTCTATTGTACATATCACATGAAAGGATATTAAACTAGTAACTAGAATAACATGATGTTTTTACAAGGTTCTTTACTCAATAAGGGTTTCTAATTGATTACATGGTTAGAAATAATCTTGACCGCATAATACACTTGAAATAAAATCCTTTTTTTGGATTACTATTGGTATGATATAACCATTCACTCGTATAGAACATTGTAAAAAATTGTATAGTTTGTTCTTTACAACACTTTGTTGGATCATTATAATTCCTCCCAAGACAGTAATTTCCTTATTAATACGGGTTTGCAACACTGAAAAAATCCTCCACCTGTTGAGTCATATCTGATGTCACAATTCTTCTATGTTCTTCCAATCTTAACTTGTTACTTGCTTTGCATCATCCAATAAATCCTCATACCTCTTCCCAGTAGGAAAATAAAATCTATAAAATTATATTATTCTATCATTCATAATAATATTAATTTGATAGACTGACGTACTGAATTCTCTCTGATCCAAATGATAGCCAGCTAATATCATTCTATCTTGTCACTTTATATTCTCCCTCTGCTTTATGAAACACACATATATGTCATAGTATATTACATTGTCTTGATCCCTATCTTTTATTTAGTGAGAAATCAAATTCACTGAATAAACTTCTTCCAGTATTACTAGAATCCAAAAACTATTTTGCGATTATCAAAAAAATAAAGACCACCTCAACATAGCATCATCACAATTGATATTTCCTGAATAAATGAATATAGATTGGAAACTACTTTACCCATCATTGACACACAATGATATGTAATAATGTAGAATTTTCTTATTTTATTCAATTAATAATCAATACCTACACATGAGTGTATCAGTGTACATTATATTGTCTTCTTCCTTGGGGAAGATATAAGTTTAGTTTCACATCTGGTTCTTCTTCACAAAAACTTATTATGTATGTTTGATCTTCTATATCTGTTATGTATCATATAGGAACAAAAAATATGTCACTTTATGAAACATTTTGAGGGTATTGTACCAAATAACTATTTCACTTAAACCAGATATTAAAAACTATTTTTTGTGAAGCTCCCTGAAGATGCTCAAAACCTTCTTGAAAAAAACTACCTTCGCAAAACCAACATCCTTTATGAATCTCACCGATTCAATGTGGAATATACCATCCTCATGAAAAACCCATTAAATATATGCATTGAAATTAGTATAGACATTAAAATACCTTTCACGATACTTAATCTCGCAGTGATATCCAGCTTCACATACCTCCTCATCCTCAGAGAAATAAGAGAAATTTATTATTTTATCTGATGATTTTCATCTAAAATGAAGTGGGGGTCACATCATTTTTATAAGAATTCCTATTTTTTACAATCCACTGCCTCCAGTTTATTTTTCAAATCACTCAAAGAAATCTTCATGATACACCTCCATTCAGAATGCTCCTTTGATATTTTTCATGGTTGTGCAGATCACCATTAAACCATTGTGTGCTCGCAATTCTCTACTTATCGTAATTGTGGAGATCACCATTTCTTAATATTTATTAATTCTAAAATACTTATTTTAGGTCATCAAGATTTTTCGATAATAAAAAATTTATGCATCATTAATTCTTCATCCAACATATACGAGAATCGACCTCATTCCAAAACCACTTTATTTCTTTCATCATGAATCCCATCTATCGTGATAGTTAAACATTGATCAATCACCTTTAGCATCATAAGATTTATAAAGGAAATTATGGTGAATTCCTTGTATTCCTTAAATATATTTATTCCCAATAAAATCAGAATATTATAGAAACATATTTTATCCCACTTTCATTCATAAGTCTTTCATCACTAGTTCTCCAAAAAAACATTTGATGTTTTTGAATTAAATTTCTGAAAATCATCATCATATTTTACTAAGAAAATTATGTAACCATGAAATAAAATATCATAAAGTGAATCAATAATAATTCTCCAGGAATCACCTTGAAAATCAATGTCTTCAACATGTCCAGTGTTTTTTCATAAAATATCTACACTTGAGGACATCATCCAAGCTCCATTAACATTGTAATTATATCACTATATTTTCCACACAAAGAGATTGTTTTTTAATTGACCCTATTGAACACCAATTACAATTTTTTGAAAAAAAAAATCCATACACATTGTGATATCTTCTTTAAACTATTATAAAAGTAATTTAAAATTTCTCTTGTCCCAAAGAAAATTCTTTAGATAATGTTTTTTTGGAAGGAAGAATAGACCCCACATAATTTAATGAGGTATAATCTGAGTACTAGTGTACAAATGAATTTATTCCTATCATGAATCTCCCTGAGTACCCTCATAACATGATAAAAAAGATAGACATGACATAACTAGTGTCAATTCTAATCCCCATGGGTTGGTGACAAGAACCTGGAATCATACAATATAAAAGTGGGAATGATTTTTCCACAAGAATGTGGAAGAAAAAGAAAACAAGGCAGCATGCAAAACAAAAGATACTCCACTGGAAGTTAATTTCCAGAATACAACAAGATTTAAAAATACCAAAGTATTACATCATACATAAGATATTAGTAAAACACAACCCAAGTCCCTAAGGACACAACTCAACAAGATCGATGCTCAACAACTAGATCTACCTCCAAGTGATCATTTCCCCATTCTAGGACCTAGAAGAAGGATGTTTACAAACATTTGAAGGAAAAAAGAAGGGTCTGATCTAAAAATCCCAGCAGGGTCTCACCAAGGATTCCACAAAATATTCTAATAATTGATTAACCATGAAAGTTCTTATAATTTAAAAGATAAACAAGTTTGGAATTATAAATCATATATAAATTAATAATTCTATACAGTTCAAATGAAGGAATTTAATACATTAAAAATTATTTTACAAATGATTTCATATTTCTAAAATAATGGCTTAAGTAATAACAGTTACATAAAATATCTTATGTAAATTTAGAAGGAATGAAAAGTAGTTTAAAACATTGTCATACATTTATACCTCAAATATAAATTACAAGCGATCAATATGGTCACATTCCAAATAGAGATGATAATATTTCTAGCTATAGAACTCCACAATATATAAGTGAACTCAGAAAAATGTGTATAAACATGTCCCAATGACACTGGCCAAATGAGACTTGTCACCATGCCGTCAGGGCTATGACCCACTCCATGTTTGTTTTATAACATTGTAATACAATAATGTGTGTCCAAATAACTCACTATCTTCTCGAAGCTTTCATGTGCTCTTACACAATAAATTATGGAAAATTTATATTAATAATTCATAAAAATATAATTATATCCCATTCTATCATTTACATACTAATTATATAAACAAAATGTTTAAATAAAAAACATGCCTCTTTTTCAAGATAAAACCAATGGATTTTTATCAAAATATTTTAATCCATTTTCACATGTTTTAAATCCATTCAAAACCAACTCCATAATTTCATGACTAAATCACAAAATTGAATTCAACAATTTTATTTAAAAAAACCAATCAAATCTAACATTTAAATTCTACAATTTGAATCATCAATTGAAATAAATTAATCAATTCAAGGATAATCATTTTTTTTGATAATCAGGATGGAACAACCTACCTCGAGGCTGTCGATGTTTGCGGTAATAATAAACCACCATGTGTGTTTAAATAAACTTCTTCATGTCCTTAATATCATAAACATCTACACACCATCCTAGGGTCCAAGAATCAATGCGAGTTATTTTATTTCAAAATAAAAGTTTGAATGCGATAATACATTCTGTCCTCTAGATAATCTATGGGTTATCGTTTTATGTTAATATATGAAATCTCAAGAAATATCCATAAGAATAATTATAAACCATGTTTTATAATTATTTCCCTAAAATAATTTTGGAACAGAGATGGTATTCCACACAATTTTATAAAAAGTATATATATACCTAAATATTTATTATATATATATATATATATAAATATCCTTTGATAATGAAATTGCTTTTTAAAAAAACATTGCATTTATTTAGCTCTTATTTATTCAATAAATTACCTTTGATAATTTCAAGAAATTATCATTTGATAATATTAATAATTATCATTTTTTTATCAAAATAATTATTCTAGGATAATTTTGATAATCAATAAATTTGATAATTACATTAATATTATGCTTCTATAATATATGAAATTATATGTAAATAAATTTATCTAAATAAGTTTTCTCTAATAACATGATATTATTATTAATATATTTGTATTTGTGTGTATATATATATTTCAATTGAAGATTTATTTTTAAAAAAATATATTTTGATAATATCCCATGAACAATTCAACTATAATTCAGGTTTAAATATTTATTTGGAATTATGATTTATAGAGAAAATGGAGAAAATATGTTAATGAAATTAAAGAAATGAAAATGAAAATAAACAAACCAGTGTATTAGGATGTTTAAAATAGGTGATACATGGTAGAATCGGAGGAATTCCGATGAACAACGTTCACAGACGCACCGTTGAGGGGTTCCAAGGCCATGAAAAATCTAAAGAAACTGCACAGTCTAAAAAATTTATAGTTCTAATATTTATATACCTAAAAAAATGCAGAATTCAATACCAAAAAAAGGAATACTCAATTTAATTAATTATTCATTTCAAAACTAAGTATGTTTCATTTAATTTCACTAAATTAATACATTTCAATTATTTACTAATGAAAATACTTCAGAAAAGGTGTTTTTGAATCCATGTATCTTCAATAATGGAGTTATGGGATTATTGATGATGAGTGAACAATGAATCCAATTTTTTCAATTAAATTAATATTTAAATGTAATAAAAATTTTCAATTATATAATATAATTATTAAATAACATAAAAATTTTAAGTGGCCAAAACAAATGCTCTTTTCTCATGAAGTTTATATGTCACCTAGCATAAACACCTAATTCTGACTCGACGGTGGTCTCAGATTTCTCATAGGTCGCATAGTTTGATAGTTAATAATTATTTTTTATTAAAAATTAGAATAAATAAATAATTAAAATTAAGGGGTTATTTTTTTGAGCGAGGAATCCAAATGCCTGATGCTTATAAATGTTATACCCTACCTAGGGTTAACCTATCATTTTAGACTCATCAGTGGTCTCATATTTCCCATGTGTCACACCATTTTGGTGATAATTAATTTTTTTTTGTAAATCATATGTTGAATATTTTTTAATAAAATTAACTCATGAGTGAAGAATCCAAATGTGCAGTGTCGTTGAAGGATATTCCCCTCATAGGGTAAACACTATATTTCAGACATAACATTGGTATCAGATTCCTCATTTGATGCACCATTTTGGAGTTATTCAATAATTTTGAATAAAAAGTGTGCATTTAAAAAAAATATTATATTTAATATTTTTATTCCATCTTCGCCACAAATTTTCAGGCCTTCTAAAAACACAATAAAATCATGTTTAACTCCAAAAAAATATATTTAATTAAATATTCTAAGATGATAAATTGAATATATGGACTTTAACACATTTATTTAAGAGTCCTTGATAAATCATTTATCCACTTAAATTATTTATAATTTAAAACAATTGGACATCGGAATACCCAAAATAGTAACCAGTTGTTACATCCTTTCCGCAATATGAACATTTTATCCCCAAAATTCTTATAATGAATCCTCTATGTAAAAAAATGAGTTCCCTTTTATCTCAACAGTGTCTCTCATTCACATGTATCATGAGAATCAGAACCAGGATACCATGGTTCACAAACCAAATATATCATCTTTCCATGAAGTTCCTTTGTCACAGAATCAACAACCTTAACTGGTCATTCAGTCACAGATTAATCTAGTTCAATCTCAAGATCACTATAGCTCAAAATATAAGATGGATCAGAGAGATACATTCACAGCTATCGCGTTATGTATCAATGTTAGCTGTGGTGGTAGATATAAATGGTAAGAAACATTCTCTACCTAATCAAAAACCTCAAAAGGTCCCAAAAAATGCGGAGTGTGCTTCTCTTTTATCCCAATCCATCGAGGACCTAATTGTGGTTAAGCCTTCAAGAACATCTGGTCACAAACTCAGAACTCCAAAGTTCTATTATGATGATCAACATAAGACTTCTAGTGGCTCTATGTTGGAAACGTTCTCTGATGAATCAACTAGATCTTAGTTTTCATCTCTAGGACAAAACTTAGTCCAACCAAGGATCTTGAACCAATCTCTGACAGACACAAAAGAGATTTACAAGGACAACCACAAAATTCCTCAAAGGATCCATTTTTATCACAGGCTGATAACTATTGTTATAAGAAAACTCAACTAGACCCAAATGATCATCCCAAGCCCCACTAATGTCGAGAACACAGGTGTGGAGCATAACCTTAAGATTTTGTATAGTTATCTCAATCTGTCCATATGACTACGGATGATAGGTTGTGCTCAAATAGACTTTATATTCCAATGCCTCAGGAAGGCCTCTCCAAAATCTAGAATTAAATGTGGATCCTTAAAAAGACTATAGCAGATGGAACTCCGTCAAAACGAACAATTTCTTCCATATAGGGATTTCCCAACTCCTAAAATTTGGTTATATATCGAATGGGAATAATGTCAGCCAACGTTTTCAGCATGTCAATCACAACCCATATTGAATTATTCTTTTTCTATATTTGAGGCAACCCAACCAAAAAGTCCCTTGAAGATTTGTCCCACTTCCATGCAGGGAATCGAAGTGGTTGCAGCGAACTTGAAGGGTTATTGTGTTTGGATTTCTCTCATTGGCATGTATATAAATAGGATACAAACTCATAAATGACTCATCTCATACCTTGTCACTGAAACTATCACAACATATCATTGAACATATTTATGGTTCCTGGGTGCACAACCAACTGTGAGTTATATAAATCCCCCATCGTATCTTTCTTTTCCACTGAAAGTATAACATAAAAATTTTGGTAACACAGAACACCCTATTTGGAGAATGAATATTGGGATCTGGTCTCACCACTATAATGAGAGTCTCTATTTCAACGGAATTCATCATCAATATTTTGTTCCTAACAAATCATATTGAGAAGGGAATATTTCAACTGAACACTTTGTAATGATACTTAACCCACCTTCTACTAAACTCAAATATGAAAATGTGAAAATAGAGCCATCAAAATCCACTTTTCTAAAGATTATTTAATAGCATGTGTTTGATGTTTCCTGATTAATGCTTCTGCATCAACATTCCCATTCCCCGAGGTATAGGAATTTTCAAAGTAAAAATATTGCAGGTAATCCACCCAACACATTTGGTGGAGATTCAAATATTTTTTAGAAAATATATAACTCAATCACTTGTGGCCTAAATATACAATAATCCTTTCTCCATATCGGTAATGTCACCAACAATTACGTACGTGCATTATAGTTTCAAGTTTGAGGTCTTGGGTATGATAGTTATTATAATGAGGTTTAAGATGAAGAGAACCACAACAAACAGCATGATTAACTTGTATAAGGAAAAATCCAAAACCTGAACCAGATGCTACACAGAAGACCACGTAGCCTTTCCCAGCCCCAGGAAGAGATAACACTAGAATAGTAGTCAAAAGATTCTTGTGCTCAATAAAAGAACTCTAACATTTATCAATATACGGAAACTTTACTCCATTTTCAGTCAGAGGAATAATCAGAGAATCTATCTTTGAGTGTCCTTAACTAACATATGATAATATCCTGGTAATTCCATGAAGATTTGTGTAACGTCCCGAGTCCGGAGCCCCTCCACTGGTTCCCTGTACCCGGTTCTCCACATGACCTCATGCACATTTCCCCGAACGCCAGAGGCTGCCGACTAGCAGCGAGGGCCTTGGTGAGTCGGTGGGGAAACTATGCCCCCATTCGGTAAGGTATACAAGGTAAGAAAACAAAAATAAAAAGCAGAAGAAATAAACAACATTCATAACAATAGAAACCAAACAAAGGAAACAATATAGATATATAACTATGATGACAATGACACAGCATGTACAAGTATATAAGCAAAACAGAAAACACAACAACGTGTTGAAATACAACTAAAACCATGTGAAAAATAAAAACAAAGTAAGCTCCTTAGTATCGCGATCCACATCTCGGTCCCATGCTCCCCAGCTCTTGGTGCAGTCATGATCCTGAAGAAGAAGGAAGCTTTCCCTTGTCTATACCTGCAGCAACATAGTCTTTTTGGGCCCAAAAGCATGGCCCAAACAGGGTGTGAGATACAATCCCAGTAGGAAATCACCCAAATATTTGTTCCTAACAGTCAATGAATACATGGAAGTAATAAAAAAATAAGGAGTAAACAGAAAAGGACAAGCAGCTACAATCCACAGTTCTAACAAGTAAAGCACAAAATCAAGCAGTTAGCAACAAGAAGAAAACAGATAACCCTCTGGGTAGCTCTCATAGTCAAACCCCTATGGATTAACCTCTATGTACTAGCAACCCTCTGGGAGGCACACACAGTCTCAACCCTCTGATTCATCTACGTAATTTAGAAGACTCTCTGGGGAAACACTCACCGTCAATTCCCCTTTTAGGCTCATATCGTGCTAAAGGATCTCTAGGGAAGCACTCAACGTCAATTCCCCATGTGTCCTGCATCGTGGATCTACAGACTCTCTAGGGAAGCACTCAATGTCAATGTTCCCTATAGTCTCGCATCGTAATTAAAATACACTCTAGAGAAGCCATTCTGTCAATTCTACCTTTGGTCTACTACCCTAGGTTCTCACAGTCCTGAGTATAACTAAACATGCTCAGCGCGCGTATAATGTCCAAGTAAACCTCAAGAACTACTTGGCTATCAACTATGCCTCAACAGTAATAACAAAACAACAGTTCCACTATCCTACAACTAGGCATGGAAACTGGAAAACGCCAAACAGGCAGAACAAGCATGGAAAGGCAATCTGAGCACAAACAAATTACTCTAATCACGAGCAATAACCTCTAATAAAGCAATCAAGCAAAGCAAGAAAGTAACAAGGGAGAAACAAGAAACACGCAATACCCCGTTCAAGGGTATTGGAGGAAATTTCACATAATATTCATCAACTTTCTACAGAAAGGCACAAACCACCTACCTCGATCCTAGGAGATCGATATACGCGAACCTTGACGACAGATTCCTCTTAGAACAACATATATCTGAGAAAACGCACAAAACTTTGATCCCACGATAACTTGTAAACGATGAGGAATCAAGAAACAAGACACAAGAATAAGGAAGAACTCACCGCTGCGATTCCAACGCAGTTGATCGTGCTCGAATCGGAGAATGGATGGCGAGGCGGGAGCTCGGGGAAGATTCAGTCGTACGGTCACTCTTGTACGGACGAAAACTGGAGAAGAATATGGTTTTGGGGGTCAGGCACAACCTCAATCCGTTTAATGAAAAAAAATTACATTGCGTGTACTTCTTAAGTACACAGTGTGTACTTCAATTTTTCCGTACTCTGAATTAATCGGCCTCCACCTCAGCCTTACACACCATGTGTGTGGCCCGGACACGGCCAGCACGCGGCTTCGAGCCGAAGAAGAGCACATGGCGTGTTCTCAGAAAGTACACGGCGTGTAATTTGAAAATTTCTAGAAAATTCATTTTTCTCAAAAACTCCAGAAAAAGGAAAAACGTACCTGAAAGAAGATCCGGGTTCTTACAAACATCCACCCTTAAAGAAATTCATCCCCGAATTTCCCTAACGAGTCATGGAAGAAGAAACCCCGAACAGCTCCGACCACTGCGATCGTACATCGGCCTCCCTCTCCCAAGTCTCGTCCAGTACTCGCTCGTGCTACCGTAGCACTCGCACCAGAGGAGCAGACTGCCCGTGGAGAACCTTCGTACTGTGATCGAAAATCCGGATAGGATGGTCCTCGAATGACGCATCCGCTTCAAGCTCAACTTCCTCGGGCTGAAAGACATTTGAAGGGTCTGAAAAGTAACGTCGGATTTGAGAGATGTGGAAGACATCATGCATGGCCCGATACCTCTGAGGTAGCTGCAACCGATAGGCGACCGAACCCACTCTCTCCAAGAACTCAAATGGCCCGACATACCTCGGTAAAAGCTTACCTTATCTTCTAATCCTTTTGTGTCCTAACCTCGGTGAAACACATAGGAAAACCTAATAACCGACCTCGAACTCCAGAGGTCGTCTCTGCTGATCAGCATAAGACTTATGTCGAGACTGTGTTGTAGTCATCCTCTTCCGAATCAGCTCTATCTGCTCTGAATTCTCCTGAACAAGACGAGGTCCCAGCAAAGCTGCCTCTCCTGCCTCCAGCCAGCATAAGGGTGATCGGCATGGACTACCGTACAAATCCTCATATGGTGCCATCTGAATGGTCGCCTGGAAACTGTTGTTGTATGCAAACTCCACCAGAGGAATATGCTTCTCCCAAGAACCGTCAAATTCATGTATGCAAGCCTAGAGTATATCCTCAAGCACCTGGATCGTGCGCTCAGACTAGCCATCAGTCTAGGGATGGTATGCTGTACTTAAAAGTCCATGTGTACCAAAGGCCTTCTGAAGTCCCTGCCTGAACCGAGTGTTAAAGCGTGCATCTCTGTCTGAAAAAATAGAGCACGGAACTCCATGTAGACGCACAATCTCTCTGACGTAAAGTCGTCCCAGATCATCGACACTAAGGTCTACTTGATTGACAAGAAGTGAGCAACCTTTGTAAGTCTGTCGATGACAACACAAACAGAATCATTCCCTCGCGGTGACCTCGACAACCCAGTCACGAAGTCCATCGCACCATCGTTCCACTTCTACTCCGGAATGTGTAACTGCTTTAAAAGGCCTTCTGGTCGCTGATGCTCTACATTCATCTGCTGACAAGTAGAACATCTCATGACAAAACCAGCAACATCCTTCTTCATACCTGGCCACCAGTACTGGCAATGAAGATCCTGATACATCTTGGTGATGCCAGGATGAACTACCCAAACTAAGGAATGGAAATCCCGCATCAACTCCTCATGTATGTTTGCTGGCACCCATACGTATCCTTGGAAATGCAAGATATCATCCTCACCCACTGTCCATCTAGGAAGAGGGTCCTCTTCTAACACACTCTCCCACAGGACTAAGCCTTATGAGTCTGATAGATGCCTCATCCATACCTGATCCAGTAGCGTGGAGGTAACAGCTACAGAAGATAGAAAATTATGTCCCCGTCTGTCATGAACCTCTAGATGTATCTCAGAGAATAGAGTCATCAGCTTCCACTCACTACTAGCCTCCTAAACTGCCTGAATCTGAGTTCTCCTGCTCAACGCATCTGCCACAGCGTTTCCCTTTCTTGGCATATAGGCATGCTTGAGTCAAAAGACTGTAGATACTCAACCCACCTACGCTGCCTCAGATTCAGATCACACTGATTGAAGATATACTTGAGACTCTTGTGGTTAGGGAAGACCACAAAGTTCTCTCCCAGAAGACAGTGTCCCCAACAGCGCAAGGGATGAACAGTAGCTTCCAACTCTAGATCGTGCATAGGTTAGTTCCTCTCATGTAGCCTCAACTGCCGAGAAACGTACGCAATGACTCCATCTCCCTACATAAGCACAGATCCCAACCCTATACCTGAAGCATCACAGTAAACATTGTAGCTCTTTCCTAGATCTAGAAATACTAGTATCGGTACTGACATCAACCTCCCTTTCAGCTCCTGAAGGGCTGACTCACAAGAATCTGACCAGAAGAACTTCGTGCCCTTCTTGGTCAGACCTGTCAAGGGTGCTGCTAAATGGGAAAAGTCCCGGATGAAGCGTCTGTAGTATCCAGCCAGCCCTAGGAAGCTCCGTACCACAAAAACGTTCTTCGGATTCTCCAAGGAAACTACAGATCTCACTTTGTCTGGGTCTATAGATACTCCTGCCACTGAGATGACGTGACCCAATAAGTGAATCTAATCCATCCATAAGTGGCACTTCGAGAGTTTAGAATAAAGCCGATGCTCTCTCAGTGTACTCAGAAAGATCTCGAGATGGGTGGCATGGTTGTGTCGAGTGTGAGAGTACACCAAGATATCATCCACGAAGACCATGATGAAGGAGTCCAAAAAAGTATGGAACACTCGGTTCATCAGTTCCATGAAAATTGCAGGTGCGTTCATGAGACTGAACGGCATGACTGTATTCTCGTAAAGACCGTACCAGCTCCTGAAGGCTGTCATAGGTATATCGGATGGTCTAACGCGCAACTGATGGTAACCGGACCTCAAGTTGATCTTCGAGAACACCCGGGCTTCTCAAAACTGATCGAAAAGGTCATCGATCCTCAGTAAAGGATATCATTTCTTGACCGTCTACTGGTTCAGCATCCGATAATCCACATAAAGCCGAAGGGTACCGTCTACCTTCCTCATAAAGAGAATAGGTGAAACCCATGGAGAAGTATTGGGTCGGATGAAAACCTTAGCCTGTATCTCCTCCAACTTATTCTTGAGCTCCTGCAACTTAGGTGTGGCCATCCTATAGGGAGGAATGGACATCAGTGACGCTCCTGGGACGAGCTCAATAGAAAATTCTACCTCACACTCCAGAGGCAAACCTGAAAATTCCTCTAGAAAGACATCCCTAAAGTGATCCAACACTAGAGAAAAGCTCAACTGTGGAGTCCCCAGATCATCCAGGTAGATGCTAGAAATCCGGGCTGTCACCCCTCCTAGCCCACGATTCTTGAGTCCCGCCCGACTCGCCCGAACATCCCATTCACCTCTATGAAGGAAAGGTTCACCCTCTGGTGAAATGAAACTTACTCTGCCACGATAAAAGTCAACGACTGCTTGGAAGAGAATCAACCAGTCCATGCTGAGAGTGAAATCATAGCCTTTCATCTCCATGACAAAGAGATCCCCTAAGAAGTGATACCCTGCAACCTCGAGAGGGCACTCTCTACACTGGCGTACACTAGATTTCCTTGTTCCCAAAGGTGTGTCTAGTGTCAACAATTCAGCAGAAGAAAAGATATAGATTCCAAGGCTGTCCACAGCTGAAATAGAGATAAAACTATGCATAGCACCATTATCAAAAAGGGGTGAAGATAAAACTGAGGCTACTAAAATCGTACCTCAAATAGTAGAAGGGTCGGGATCCTGCTCATGATAAGTCTTCTCCACGGCGAAAGACTGGCCTGCACTGTGACCCTATTCCCCTGACTGACCACTCTGAGCTGAACCTCCCTACTGGTGCTGAGGAACTGGTGGCTGACTGTCATGGCCTCGACCTCCACCTCGACCCGAACAACCGGAAGAACTCCAGTTCCCTTACTGGTGAGAGACTGGTGGGGCATCTCCTGAACGAGGAGTCATGGACGAACCCTGGTCACCTGCTGCTGGTGAGAAAACCTGGCAGAAACACAAAAGGTGACCCATCTTGCCGCAAGATCGACACTCTACGGGGTCTCTCTGGAACTTCGGCCTCATGTTCCTTATCCGGGCACACTGGTAGCATGTCACCTGGCTTCCTGATGATGCGTATCGCTTCCTTGTATCACCGCGCGTAGGCTCGTGCTTCTTGTTGTCATCTAAAGGGAAGCTAGCTCTGGAAGCATAACCGCCCTAACTCGCAGTTCCAGAGTCTCTCAGATTGCGCTCCGCAATCAGTACCTGGTTGACGATGGAAGTAATGGAAGTCAACTGGAAGATTTTCACCTATAAGGGGATCTACCGCCTGAGTCCATCCTCAAACTTCCTCGCCAAGAACACCCCACTCCCATCACGAAGGGGTGTAAAATGATGTAGCTTAGTGAAACGAGAGCATACTCTATGACAGATAGAGTACCCTTCTCTAAGCTCATGAACTCCCGAGCTCGATCGGCCCTCAGGGTCTCCAGGTAGAAGTAGTCAAAGAACACACGCTGGAAGTCCTCCCAAGCCATAGCCTGCTGCTGACCCGCCTATGAGATCATGTCCCACCATCTCTTGGCGGAGTCTCGGAACATGTAGGTGGCGAGCTTGACCCGCCTCTCTGGAGGTGTCTCCAGATGCTCGAATATAGTCAGCGTGGCTTCTATCCATGACTCTGCAGCCTGAGGTCCTCCCTCCCCCGAGAATGTGGGAGGATGCTGCTGTTGAAAGACCCGCGTCAAGTCTTCCATAGATGAGTCAGGAGGCGATGCTCCCTGGAAGGCCTGCATCATCCTCATGAAACCCTCCCTGAACTTCGCATCTGCACCTGCAACTGGTACACCAACTGGTGCCAAGGCTGGCTCGGCTGGGGGATCGACAGGAAGTCTCTGATCAGCCCTTTCTGGCGTCTGATCACTTCCTGATGACAGACGTACGACCAGAGGACATCTCTAAGGCATAGCTCTGAAAGATCAAAAGAACACCTTAGATCAGTAAAACAAGGACAAAGAACACAAGGGTACAAAACGGGAACAGGGGATGAAAACCACAAAAGATTACAAAACCCAACTACACGATGCGTATAAAAACTACACGGCGTGTCTTCTAAAGCTACAGACATGGGCGTGTACTCTCGCCCTACAAATCATGTACACTTCAAACTACACGGCATGTTGACCCCCACACACGGTGTGTACTTGGAAAACTATTCCCCTGCCCGAGTATCCTTACACGACTAACCCACATGGTCCGACTCAACCCCAGACTACACGGTGTGTTCAAAACAAACATGGCGTGCACTAGACAAGGCTTCGGTGGTCCGTGTTGTTAAACACACGTCCGTCTACACGGATGAACCTTACACGGCGTGCTCTGAACAAACAAGGTGTGTCTAGGCGAAGGTGACACCGTCCCGTATTGTTCGTGACAAGGCCGGGTACCTGGGAAAGACTACACGGCGTGTTCCTAACAAACATGACGTGTGGAAAAGAAGGTCATCTCGGCCCGTGTTGTTCGTGACACGGCCAGGTACCTGGACAAGACTACACAGCGTGTTCCCTAAGGACACGGCGTGTTCTGTATGTGCTTTCCCGGCCCGTGCTGTTAGTGACACAGCCGGGTACATGTCTCCGAACTCACACGGCGTGTACCAACGGTACACGGCATGTTCCAGAACTTACTCCCACGACACTCTGTTCTACTCACACGGTCATTGACACAGCCTGAAAACTACATGGCGTGTATATAAAAAGTACATGCCGTGTATTCTGGATTTTTCTGGGCAGCAGCTTAGAAATTGCGTAGAATTCCAGAAACACTCAAAACAAAGGAAAAGATGTCAAATTCTGATCTGTGAGGGCCCATAACACCTCAAAAACCAAAATTTGGCGTTCATTTTAAGCAAGGAAAAAGAAAACAGTTTTCTAACATAACAATAGAGAATATATCAAGCATCTATCACAACAGCATGCATAATCTATATAGAGCATATCAGAACAGCATGCAATTGATAATTCCCCTAGATGACATGGCAAGAATGTGTGGCATGTGATTCCTACAAGTGTATATATGATGCATGAGATAGCATACCCTCATCTCATCAGGTTGAGACAGAAATAGAACTGCAATATCAAAACAGTAATAGCATAAGCCATGTGAATCACTCTCGGTGAAATCAGATCAACTATAAAATCTCAGAATCAGCAACTGCAATTAACGAGGTAGTATGTCTTTTCCATGTACACGGGTTAGCTACTCCCGAGCACATATTAATGCCATGTACCGAATCCTTCCTACCCCTGAATAAGGTCTCCAAACAGTAAATCAAGAGAAAAGAACTCCTCTGATACAACTTTGTAACGTCCCGAGTCCGGATCCCCTCCACTGGTGCCCCGTACCAGGTTCACCACATGACCTCAAGCACATTTTCCCGAATGCCAGAGGCTGCCGACTAGTAGTGAGGGCCTTGGTGAGTCGGTGGGGAAACTATGCCCTCATTCAGTATGGTATAAAAGTTAAGAAAACAACAATAAACAGCAGAATCAGTAAACAACATGCATAACAACAGAAAACAAACAGCAGAAAACAATGAAGATATATAACTATGATGACAATGATGCAGCAGGTACAAGTATCTAAGGAAAACAGAAAACACAAGAACGTTATGAAATACAACTGAAACAAAGTGAAAAAGAAAATGAAAGTAAGATCCTCAGAATCACGAGCCATGACTCGGTCTCATGCTCCCCAACTCCTGGTGCAGTCAAGATCCGGAAGAATAAGGGCGCTTGCCCTTGTCTATACCTGCATCAACATAGTCTGTTTGGGCCCAAAAGCATGGACCAAATAGGGTGTGAGATACAATACCAGTAGGAAATCACCCAAAGATTTGTGCCTAACAGTCAATGAATACATGGCAGTAATAAAACAAGAAGCAGTAAACAGAAAAGAAAAAGTAGCTACAATCCACAGTTTTAACAAGTAAAGAACACAAGCATGCAGTCAGCAACAAGAATAAAATATATAACCCTCCAGGTAGCTCTCATAGTCTAACCACTATGGTTTAACCTCTAAGTACTAGAAAACCTCTGGGAGGCACACATAGTCTCACCCCTTTGGTTCATCTACGTAATTAAGAAGACTCTTTGGGGAAGAACACACCGTCAATTCCCCCTATAGTCTCGTATTGTGCTGAAGGCTCTCTGCGGAAGCACTCAACGTAAATTATCCATGAGGCCCGCGTCGTGGTTCTACAGACTCTCTCGGGAAGCACTCGTCGTCAATTCCCCCTGTGGTCTCGTATTGTAATTAAAAGACACTCTGGAGAAGCCCTTCCGTCGATTCTACCTTTGGTCTACTACTCCAGGTTCTCACAGTCCTGAGTATAACTAAACATGCTCAGTGCGCATATAACGTCCAAGTAAACCTCAAGAACTACTTGGAAATAAACTAAGCCTCAACAGTAATAATAATAAAACAACAGTTCCACTATCCTACAACTAGGCATGGAAACTGGAAAACGCCAAATAGGCAGAACAAGCATAGCAAGGCAATCTAAGCATAAACAAATTACACTAATCCCATGCAATAACCTCTACTAAAGCAATCAAGCAAAGAAGGCAAGTAACAAGGGAAAAACAGGAAACACGCAATACCCCGTTCAAGGGTATTGTTGGAAATTTCACATAATATACATCAAATTTCTACAGAAAGGCACAAACCACCAACCTCGATCCTAAGAGATCTATATACGCGAACCTCGACGACATATTCCCCTTAGAACACCGTAGATCTGAGAAAACGCACAAAACATTCATCCCACGATAACTTGGAAATGAGGAGGAATCAAGAAACAAGACTCAAGCAGAAGGAAGATCTCACCGCTGTGATTCCAACGCAATCGACAATGCTCGAATCGGAGAACGGACGGCGAGGCAGGAGATCGGGGAATATTCAGTCATACAGTCTCTCTCGGATGGACGAAAACTGGAGAAGAAGATGGTTTTGAGGGTTAGGCGCGACCTCGGTCCATTTAATGAAAAAAAGAAAGTACACGACGTTTACTTCTTGAGTACACGAAGTGTACTTCAATTTTTCCATACTCCAAATTAATCGGCCTCCAGCTCAGCCTTACACACCGTGTGTGTGGCCCAGACACAGCTAGCACGTGGCTTCGAGCCAGAGAAGGGTACACGGCGTGTACTCAGAAAGTACACGGTGTGTACTTATGAAATTTCCATAAAATTTATTTTTCTGAAAAACTCCACAAAAAGGAAAAACGTACCTGAAAGAAGATTTGGGTTCATACACTTTTCATCTAAAAGAAATTCATGGGTTTTTCCATGTCAAAACATCCTTTTCATTCTCCGAATCAACTGATATTCCTTGTTCTGACACCACATTACCCACGAATATCACTTCCCGAATCTAGAAATCACACTTTGAATGCTTTAAATAAAGTCAGAAACTACTTATTAGAATCAGAGTTGTTCTCAAATGATGCACATGATCTTCTTCAGGCATAGAATAGAAATGAATGTCATCAAAAAGGTCTACCACAAAGGTATCCTAATACTCATGGAAAATAATTTTCATCAAATCCATGAAAAATGAAGGAGCATTTGTTATGAATAAGGTCATAACAAGGTACTCATAATGGATATACCAACTCCAAAAAGTAGTTTTATGAATGTAATATTCTTTTATCCTCAATTGATGGTAGCTGGATCTATGATCAATATTTGAAAACAACTTCTCCCATTTCAATTAATCAGTTAAATCATAAATTTCTGGTAACAAATATTTTTTCTTTATAAAAAATTGATAGATCATTCTATAATTAACACATAAGTGAATAGAACCATAACCCTTCTTTGTGAAGAGATAGAGAGCTTCCCAATGAGACACAGTCGAGCATAAAAATTCTTTTTCGAAAAGATTTTCTAATAAAGACTTCAGTTCTTTTAGTTCAGATGGAGACATTAAGTAAGATGGAATAGAAACCAATTGAGAACCATGAATTAAGACAATTGAAAAATATACGTCCCTCTGATACCACTTTTTCATGAACCAGCCTGGGTACCCTAGTAACCTGATAACCGAGCTGGACCTGACAAAGCCCAAGGGGCATTCTCAACCCCCACAGGTTAGAATCTATCACCTGGAATCATACAATATACATGTGTGAATTATTTTTCCACATAAATGTGGAAGAAATAGAAAACAAATTAGTATGCATAAAAAAAGTAACTCCCCTAGATGTGAAGTACCAGAAAACAAAAAGGCATACAAATCCCATGTATTACTACCCATATATGAAAAGAGGGAAGCACATCCCATGTCCATAAGGAAAAAACACTCTATAAATGAGGGTCAATAGCTGGGTCCATCTCCAAGTGATCTTTTCCCCTTACTCAAACCTGGATGAAGGAAGTCTACAAAAACCTGAAGAAAAAAGTATTGTGTGAGCTAAAAATCCCAATAGGGTTAGACTAATGATTCCATAACAGATTCTAATAATAAAGTAACCAATAAATTGATTTAGATTTTAATGAAAAAAAGTTTTGGAATTATTAAGAATATACAAATGAATAATTATATACAGTTTAAATAATGGAAGTAAATATTCTATAATTTGATTTTATAAATGAAGGAATATTTCTAAAACAATGGCTTTGTCATGAACCTTCCCGGGATGACCCTAAAACAATCACCCGACCCAGTCCACACCATGGCCCGAGAGGCATTCCCGATCTTCCTGGGCTGGCGATAAGCGCCAAGGCATCAACAGAGACCATGGGATCAATTTTTCAAAATAAAAATAAATAAAACCACAGAAATATTTTAGAGCAACGCAGAATAAATAAACTAAACACAAAACTAAACAATAACAAAAGGGAAAAAATCTAACTAAACTCGATTCCCAAAATAACTCCATGTGACCCCACAGGTCACTCTCCGACTCAACGATCAAGCGTTTCCCAAGGCAAGCGCACTCATGTTGTAGCCTGCACAAACACTACAAACTGAAAAGAACTATAGGCATGAGTATTAAAACTCAGTAGGCTATCCCGATATCTATTCCCAATGCACTACCATTAAAGTAAAAGAAACACTATCTCAAGTTTAAACTAAAATTTAGAAAGGTATGTTTTTATAAATATTTTTCTTAAGAGAAAATAACGAACCATTTCCCATAACCATTTTAAAATATAAAGTCATTTCAATAGTGTCAATGTCTTTTTAGTAAAGGTAAGTGATGTTTATATTTTTCAAGTTTATACAAAGAGGATTAATCACTTTCATTTAAAAATAATTTAGAAACCTAATCAAAACCATTTTTCCTTTTTTATGGGAAACAATATTAACAAATTCACAAAATAAATCATACAACAATAACAATGTTGGCATACATATAAGCATCATAATCAATACTACAAGCAACAAAATCCAAATAGACATGGGTGAACCTAGGAGATCAATAATAAACCATAAGACTCCAATACATGAGACCTCATCCATGTTGATATGTCACACATGATGAAACCAAAATGCCTAGTATGATCAACCACACTTTCTCAGGTAGGCCATGGGAAAATCCCATAGTAATAAACCCAATATTTCAACCTACTATGGGCCACAGGTCAGTACTGTAACCTACCAGTGCATCAATCATTCTTAGAATATTCTATCAATATTCCAGATTCCCATGTATCATGTATTTGGAAAGGGGTGACCCTACCGATCCCATCCTAGAATCCAATCGCATACATATATATATAATAATAATAATGAACAACATACCTCACCACGTGCCACTCCATAATAAAACCTCTTTCCTTTAAAAAATTCGAGCACCTGGGAAATTCTAAGCATGGGCCTCCCAAACAATCAGTCACAACAAGGTTGGAGAGTTACCCCATAAGGGTTTTCATCAAAACAATTTCATCATTTTTTCATATAGTTCCTAATAGGTATTAAATTCATTTCACAATCACCACTTTAAATCGAGCCAAATTATTTTTCAAAGAAGGTGGAAATACCACCACTTTCTCTTTCACAACAATTTTATAGAAATCCAACTTCTCTATAAGACCAATTCCTATTTGAAACCATTTAAGGAGCCCCAAAATACTACTTCACAAGTAGCCAATATTTTTATAAATCCAAACCAAAAAATATTATTTTTCCAAATAAACTGTAAGATTCAACCAGGAAATTTATCAGTGACACATGAAACATTTAATAAAACAGTTTCCATTTTAGACTCAACGAGGTGATAACAAAAATTTCATGGCATGGACTTATATAAATTGATAATCTAGTTTTGAAATTAGTAGATCATTTAATTGAACAATTTTCATGCGCAAACATAACAAAACGACATCATTTTTCACAACAAAATAATTGAATTATAAATTTGCATAATAGATGAATTAATCACAATTTGCACAATAATATTTAGCATATATATAAATATTCAGTGAAAACGGTGGGAAATAACGACACATAAATTTTGAAAGGTATTACAATGGGAACCTACCTCAAGATCAATGTGCGATGACAACATAGACTCGAAACCAAGTCGCGACCACGTAGCTCACTTAGAAATGTCCTGCGAGGGTCCAAAAATATCAAACCGACCCAAAACAACATTTAATTAATAAACATCTAATCACTCCAAGTTAATATATATATATATATCAAATAGAAATATCCAAATGGGCAGATAGCAAAAGGGTATACCAATGGGGGCTGTGACTGGAAACATAGTGTCAGTTGTATGTCATCATGATCTCTACTACTGGATATCACCATGTATGAACTTCATGGGAGGAAGTCTCTATTATTATGATCCCCCAACAACATATTGTCAGTCATCGATTGTGTATAGTTAGTATGAAGTATCTATAATATTGAAAATATATTTAATATTAATTTCATGTTATCTTAAGGATCCCTTTATAGAGTAGGATATGTTATAACATTTTAACATTAAAAATAATCTATGGACATTACACAAAAATGGTGGAAAAAGAAATGAGTCCACTATAATGGTAAGTGTTCAACATGTATATCTAACAGTGTACATGATATGGGAATTAAAAGTTCTTTTCATTTTTGGTCAAGAGAACCCACTGTTACAACACATCTCTTCTATAGGGATGTACTAGAGATCTTAGAAGTGGAAGTATGGAATGAATCCAAGAATTTTGAGATCGACCCCATGTATCAAAACCCTTTTCTTGGTTTGATAGATCTTATAATATATGTAATTCCTTTTGGATGTAAATGGATATTCAAGATAAAAAATTATATAAATGGTAAAAAAATAAAAAAAATAAACATCTCCTATGAAAATGGTTTCGGAAACCTAATGGAATAGACTATGATGAAACCTGTTCTCAAGGTTTCATGTTTAAATCCATCAAAATATTAATTTCTATAGTAGTATTCTATGGCTATGAGATTTGGAAAATGGATTTCAAAACTGGCTTCCATAATGGTAAGCTTCAAGAGTAGGTTAATATGATACAACCATAAGGGTTTGTGACTACATGAAATGTCAAAAGTGTGGGAATGATACATAAATCCATTTAGGGATTGTTATAGGAATCCTATTCATGGAATATTCAGTTCGATGAAATCATAAATTAATCTAGATTCATTAAAAATGAATTTGAGAAATATATTTAAAAAAGATTTGTTAGGATTATATTTATTTTAATAGAAGTATATGATTATGACATATAACTAAATGTAAATGATATACCATGATTACAAGAGGATAAGGAATGGTAGGGAAAGTGCTTCTCCAAGAATAACATAGGTGAAACTACATATATTAATTGGATCATGATCATTGATGATAGGTCAAAGAGGATGATTTGACTAAGTCATGGGAAAATATTTAAATAGATACTAAATAGGTTTATTAAGGAACAATTCAATAGGGGATTGGTTCGAGTGTCACATGGCATACATTTTATATTATAATGTTCACTAATGTACAAGCATAAAGAGAGAAAATGTGTAAGATCATATATTTTATACAATATAGTATATTATGTATTGCACGTTATATATGAGTATTAATTCCACATAATCCTTGATCATGGATTTAGGATTTTACCAATATCCATGTAAAAGACATTGGAATACAATCAAGTATATTGATAAGTAACTAAGGTGAAATAAGTAAATGTTCTTTGTCTGTGGAAGAGATGAGAAACAAGTCATCATCAGAAATATAAATTATATTTCCTAGATATAAAAAAATGATATGAATTCTCATATTGGAAATGTATTTCGTCTTAATGAAGGACCTATAATATAGAAGTATTTTGAGTAGTAGGTTTAACCAACTCTATGCTGGAGTCCGAGTATATTGAAACATTTGATGAATCTAAATAAGAATATTGTATTTTCAATATTGTTTAATAGATTGATTATGTATGTAATTTTTAATACCAAAAAATATATTACATCAATAACATTATAGAGGTGGCCCTTTTTAAAAATCAGTGGTCACATTAGAAAAGAATATAATGCACTATATATTTCATATCATGAGGGTTTTTTCTCAATGAGGTATAGTTGAAGTGAATAAATTATCTAGAAAAGAAAAAACTTTAGGCACCATGACTAATAATTTATCTTAGTGTATTAATGATTATCATGTGAGAGCTGGTGCAATGTGAGTTTTTATCAGTTAGCACTAGTGAAAGCACGTGTCTATTACATTTGGTTCTTTAGAACCCACTATTTTGTACATGGTTACATGTTTTTATTATTATTGAACTTTTCTAGTAACATCTTTAATGTTTCATAGTATAAATTATTTACATGATAAATCCCAAATAATATATGTTTCACTAAAAGGTCATGGATGTTCCCCATTTTGAGGATTATCAAGCGGTTCTGTTATATTATTCTTTATTATTGTTCTATGGCTAGATGATATTGTTTGATGAGACATAAATGATACAAGATATCATGGGTGTGAGTCAAATAATAATTTTTATGCAGTATAATGTAGTTCATCCTTGGTAATATCCCTGATACAAGGTTAAGAGAATAGAATATTTAACAGGAAATCCATACTTTTCATGTGGCTTTGGAATTTCTTATTAGATGAATTGTTGTTTAGTCTATAGACAAATTTATTATCATCAATAAATATAATTAATCACTTAACATGATGTATTGAAGAAAATTATGACTACATATTCGTGTGGTTAGGTAGGAAACATTGGGTACATCACGAGTGATATTGAATTAATAGATAATGAGATAAATGATTCATAGTTTTTGTCCCATGATGGAAGTTGATATCTTAGGACAATTTATAGGAATGAAAAAAATTAAATAAATCAATGAACATAGTGTTATGTAGGTGCATTTAATTCATGAAACTAAAATAAATAGGCATAGAGAATAAATGTTTATGGTAAATTCATGAAACCTATATGATTTGAGAGAGTATGATAAATTATTTTTGTTACACTGTATCAATTCATGGGAGGTTGGCTATTGTTGAGACATTGACCAATTTCTCAATGAATACATGAGCGTGTTACTAGACGTTGGCCATGAAATTGAGGGAATTGAACAAATTATACAAAAACAAGGCCTAGCGAGTCACATAATAATTGTACCTATAATATCAGTTTAATTTATGTATTAAATATAATAAGTTTTAATATATAACATTTATTTAGTTTTTTTTATTTTGAAAATTCAATAAAATGTTTTTATAACTAATCTGAGAGTTAAATAATAATAACAATAATGGTTTATTTAACATGTTTAGGGATTATAATATTTATTTCATTTATCAGTTAATAATGTTTTGATTTATATTTATTAAATAAATTTCACTTACTCAAGGATTAGTACATGGTGACGATTTAATGTTTACAATGTTGTATGGACTCTTTAAAAATGGTATAAATGATATTTATTTATATTAAAATGAATTTCACAATTAAATATTTTAAAAATATTTTTATTTTTATTGTTATTGGTCTTAAGATAACTAATAATTATAGAATTGGGAAAGGAATTTTTTATTCTTTTCCAACCCTAAACCTATAATAATAAATCTCTAATTATAAAACATTCAATACTAACATTTGGTGTGTCCAATAGATAAATAGTGACTTTTTGAATCCCTATGTGGAGGTCTAGAGAACTATAATTTAATCCCTCTTCCTCTTATAGGAATCCATCATGAAAATATCAAGATTCCATCCTCATTTAAGAAAAAAAACTTCTACGATCAACCACAAATAACATAAACAACCAGGATATATTGTGCCAGCACCATATATTTTTATGATGACATTTAGGCGGTTTGGTACACATCTGGATCATTGTTGGAGATATTATTCGCATTGATCATAGAACGCTTTGATGATAAAATAATATCTGGTCAATTAGATCATCTACAAAAGAATAATTACAAGTTACTATAATTCTCTATTTGTTGATAAATTAATTATAAATTATATGTGATGATACTCTCCTTAGAGTTACACTATTTTAAACCAGTCAAGTAATATATGTTTTTTGTTTGAAATAAAATTTTAACAATTCATAATAATTTTCAAATGAAATGTATCCCTAAAATATGAGTTTTTCATAATAAAACATTACATTTCCACTGCACTAGGAACCTACACATATTTATATATATCACATTTAGTGGATATATTGAAGTAAAATATATTGGAATTATATCAGTTGTTATTATATATTACCACTATAATTCCAAGATTTATACTATAGTCGGTAATGAGTCCATTAATAGATTATTTTGATAGAGTTTTTGGTGTTTTTTGTTGTATTTTTTTTATTTTTTACTCTTGGGCCCTATTTTTAGATTACCATATGGATTCCCTAGGAAGACTCTCCTAATTTGGATGATTAAAATGAAATTTACATACCATCGTTATTACAAAATAATATAACCCAATCTTATCCGTCTATAAATAAAATATTAATAACCAAAAGTTGAATCATTTACATAACCGAAACGTTTTTCTTTAGAAATTGATAGAATAAGAGATAAATTATCTAAAAAACCAATTACATTATCATATAATGGAAATTTTTCATATTAAAATACGAATTCTTAATGTTATATTACTTATTCAACATATACCATAAAATTATCCACACATGATACCCTTCTAGCCATGTGATGCATAATACTCTTCATAATATCATTGAAAAATGGAAATATAAGAGGGGGGAGCTCAGTAACCCAGTTAGGTAAAATATAGCCTTTAACAATCAAATATAAAAAGTGATAATAACACGATTACATGGGAACAAGAACATAAATAGAGTACATGATCATAGTATAATTAAATCATACAGAAAAATATATGTACCCTAAATCATAACTCAAGGCATATGCCATTTTCTAAAAGAAAGATTCATATATAAAAAATCAAGATCCTTGAGAATATATCATAGAAAAAAATTCTTTATATGAGTGTACTATAAAGATAAACATAGAAAATAATTTTATTTTACATGTATCATTGCTATGACCATAATCACCCCTGGATATATTCCGTTAGTTGATTGGTTTCACTCCCAAATAAAATTATACTATAGTCTATTGAGTCCATTATTGGATTAAATTCCCTCCATATTCCCTTAGATGTTGTTTCATTAGATAAAATTATTCACATAATTCACTGATGGTATATAACATACCCAACCCTCACATAATGATAATCCATATATATTTTTTCTATATAAATATAATATCATTTGTCAATAATTCAATGAATAATTAAATCACGGAAATAAAATAATAAAAATGATAATATCCTTTAAAAACATCATAATATATACATAAAAGTAATTTGGATTGTATTATTAAATAATATCACCAATGATGCATAATAATAATTATATAATATTGATATTGATGAAAATAGTTTTTTTAAAGAATAAGAAATACGATTTGAAAAAAGAGGAAATATTATTTAATTTTGTTAACATTAAAAGCATATAAATTTATATAACAATAGGTAAATTTTTTTCTTTAAAAAAACCCTCGTAGATATGAAATTATTACCCAATAATTAAGAATATATATATAATTGTTAAAAGGAAGTGAAGTTGTAATTGTTAAAAACATTTTTTTAGACCCTTATAGAGAAATTAATAAATATCCAGAATATAAATGATAAAATTATTCATTCTAAAACCATTTCAAATGAAGAAAAATATATTTTAAAATTATCTGGTTGAATCATTGAAATTTAGTAAAGAAAATTCTTGAAATGGTGATAAAATATGGATTGGGAGGAACCAGATTTGGGTAATGGACTTCAAAACGTTTTATTCAATTATTTAAAATAAAACCCCCACACTAAAAGATAAAAATACTCTCAAAATGAATTTCTTAATAAGGATCATAAAATTTTACAAATTGAGATTTTTGAAAATAAATCAATGCTTGATAGTGTATAGGATAGTCAACATGAAGGTTAAATGAACCATAAAATAATATATTTGAAACATGACCATTATAACCTATCATTAAATTTGAAGGTATGATTTTGACTTAATAATTTATGTTGTATATATAATTATCCAAATCATTATAAATATATTGATATATTCTTAATAAATCATTACATAATTTTTAAAAAAGGCATTTTATTCATCAGAAAATAAACTCTCTTATGAAATGATTTTTATAGAATAATTTATGAAAATTTTATAATTTATTTATCAAATAATTAATAAACAATCTTTCATAAAATAAAAATAGTTATTTTAAATCAACATATAAATATTAAATTTGGGTCATGTTTTGAAATTTTCTGAAATTACTTATACTTATGTAAATAGAGAAAACTACCGATTATTCATATACTATAATATTTTTCATTAAAAAAATTAATTTAGAAGTCCAATTAAATTGTGGATATTTTTATAAAAGGTATATATAAAACAATTTTTTTATTATAATTTAGTTAATTTAAAATAAATATGTAATTTTCATGAGTCTAGTATAAGTTTATTTTTATACTCAATAACATACTATTCATAAATTTTTTTCTAGGTTACAAGAGATTAACAAATTTAATTAACTAAAATAAACCCTAATAAGTAAATATTTATATTATATATATATTATATCTATTTATATGAATTAAAATTAATATAATGATGATTTCTTGTCCTAGGATTAATATAAGATCATTTATTCTGTGAAAAAAAAAATTTCCTTTAAAACATTGTTCTCCATGATTTGTGAGATACATATATAATGGATTTTGTCCACTTATAAGGACTGAATATAATATAATGGAATAATTTTATCTATAATAATTTATACTATTTAATAAGGAATGATTAATTTCTTTTCAGATGACAAGTAAAAATAGTAAATATTTTCCACCATTGTAAAAGGGTAAATCGGGTTAACCTCGGTTTGAAATACGTGATAAAGAATAATTTTCATCATTTTTATCATTTTATGATTTTATTCAACCAGTATCACTATATTCAATTGATTTATTTTTTAATTGATACTTTTCCATTAATACAACCTATAAATGATTTTTATAAGTAAAATGACACATTTGTCACTTTCATGAATTTAATTTTCTCTTATGCGATCAAATAGGAAAAAAAGTTTTATATTAATCTGAATTATTGTATTGAGAATAATTTATTTATCATCATGATTTAAATTTAGTTATAATTTTTAAAAATTATCTATTTACCTTAATTTATTAATAGACAATGACAGAATATTTATTTCCTTAGTTGAAAAATATAATAAATGACTTTAAAAATATTAAAAGTACTGTAAATTTAAATAATTATTTTGTTAAATTAATATTGTGAAAATTATTTTGTGTTATATGGGTTTTAATGGGATATATTTGAATTTAATTGTTTTCATGTTGTTTTCAATGTCCAATTAAATAAATAGTTTCAAAATTGAATAAATGATATTTTATAATAAATAATGTTTTATGAAATGATATCATATTCTTATAAATTTTAAATTTAGGAGCCTAAGAAAAATAGGGTTTACAATAAAAAATAAGGTCTATTTATGAGTCATTATTCCATTTATTATAACAATCTTAACTTTTTAATATTGAAAATATTGTGTGTACAGTTATGGTTAAAATTAGTTAAGTTAGGTGTTAAACCATACAGTAATGATTAAAAGTCCACTAAGACCAAAAAAAATGTATTCTTAAAATTTATTTAATCTATATTTAACCTTATATTAATATATTGGACGAATTATAATATTTTAAATAGAGTAGTTCCTTTTTATATTTTAATCTTAAAATAAAATCCAAATGTTCTCCTCACCTCACATATAAAATCCTTCCTCCTTTTTAATTTTATTGATAATTATAATCCATTTTTATATTCCATTAATTGCTATAATTACTTAAATGATCCCATTATAAAACTTTATACATTTTTTATTAGAAAACCCTTCTTTTAATTCATTTGGAGCTAACATAAAGAATTTGTCTGAAGAAGACGTATCGTTTTTAATCGGTCATTTTTGTATTATTTCATCATAGAAAAACATTAAATATTACTAAACTAAAATAAAATAATAAAAATTTATCTTCCTCATACATAGTTTAAATTATGATAAGTTCATTACCATTATCCATATCATATTCCAAAAAATGGGAAACTAAACCGTTTATCGTGTGTAAAGAAGACTACTGCCTCCCGAACCAATGAAATTTTTTTCCAACACAACCAATCCTAGATAGATATAATGATGTATTCAATAAATATATATATTATTAATGAAATAATTATTCTTATTTAATTATAATATCACATTTATATTCTTTCCTTAAATTCTATAGGAAAATGATAACGTCGCTTGTACTCTTGTGTGAACTACAGCCTCCATGAAACGCCGTGAATCGTTTTTCATTTCTATTTTAAAAAATGGTAATAAATATGTATTTATTTAATTTATGTGATATATTTTATACAATAAATATTATTTAAATGTGAATTAATAATTACTTTTTTTTCAAACCTTATAAAAATGAAAATGACATTCATACATACACATGGCGTACTGTCTCCATGAAAATGTAATTTATTTTTCTATCAGTTACCATTATAAATGACTATATAGATATTTATAATGAATATATATGATATTTATATCATGATGAAAATTATTTATATTATTTATCCTTGATCAATGTACAAGGAACAAAAAATCCGAACCAAAACATACAGAGAAAATGATCTTATTGTTCCATAGTATAGTGATTTTAATAAGATTTGTTATTAAATAGGTGATAAAATGTTATTTGTAAATAATTTATTGTATGATATATATGATTATGTTACATTAATATATTCATAATAATCATATATTTACTAAAAATAAGTTTTAATATGTATGAATAATGTGAATACATGAGATAAGGGATATTCATCTCACATTTATTTTTCCGAGACACATGACTCATCCACCATTTTTTTAGGTTGTGTGTATACTTAAAATGAATTTATTTTATGATGTTTATTATGAATTTTATTGGAATATAATTTTCTATATAATTTTATTTCATTTATTGGTAATATTATCCAAAAGTTATGAATCTGGTAATGGTTTTATGACAAAATCACATTGCTTATCTGGATTATTTATAATTATGATTCTGACAATGAAATATAATGATCTATCACCCAAGTAAAACAAATTTACATATCCTTTGGTTATATATGTATGTTACATTTTTTAATTACATTTTACCATTTTTATGTACCCCTGAAACCAAAATTATGTTTTGGTGTAAAAATTGACTTTATTTCTTTATTTTCTATGAAATAACTTTTCCTCCCTATCCATATTTTCTATATTTTTGAAGAATTTATTTTACGTTATAAAATTATTGTTTAAACAAAGTTTTAACCATGTTTGAATTTTATAATATAGGTAAAAATTAATCTTCATTTCATTTTTGGAATGAGATATTGTTGTCATATTACCAACAATAACGAAGGAATATTTGTATAAATATATATATCATGAATGGAATTTTGCACAACGATGAATAATAAATTCCATCAAAATCATTTATATTTTCTAAAGTATAATTTTATAGAAATTATCTTCCTTAATGTTTGGGATATTTTATATTTTATATAATTTATTTCAAAATGAAAATGTTATTTTCCTTAGATATGATATGATGACTATTTTATGGTCTTATTGAACCCATATATATGATTTTCATTATGTATTAAGATCACATGGAATTATGTATCCATTAAATACATTAAGAAAAGATGTCCATTAAATGAGATAATCAAGACTACAATGGGAGTGGACCCATGTTTATTATGGGACTCTATCTACTATGACAGTCTTGGGAGTGAACCCTGACTACTATGATGGTTTGGAAAAAAAACAAAATCCATCATGATAGTAAAAGTAGTGATCCTTGAATACTAATGAAATTATTTTCCATGATTGTTATTATGAACCAATTTTATCCCTTATACCAATGTTATGATCCGATGTATCATGTTATTTTATTCTTTTTTTATGTCTTATAAATTACAATTCATTATTCCATTAACCATGACTATAATATAATATATTTATGTAATTATTGAAAAATTTCTATTATCATGTTCTCATTCCATTTTCCTCATTTTATATAAATTTTATCATTAATATCTACCATGTTTACCCTTATTGGGAACTTGAACTCACAATTTATTATGTTTACTTTCTCTATATTACCAATAATGGTATCAAGTATGACATGTCTACGAAGGGTGATAGTTATAATGAACTATGTGGGAAATGATTTAGATATATATTCAACAAGTTTCTATTTTTCTCATATATCATAATACACTATACATGAATACTTCATTCATTAATTTTAATGATACAAAATGAATATTCATCAAATAAGATGAAATAACTATGTTTTAAAGGAATAGGTATCTTTTATTGGTAATAGATAAATGTTTTGTTACCTTTGTAAACTTGGATGGGAAAACGTTAGTGACAACCCTGAAGATAATTCTATGCATAGGATAACAACCTATGATTTGGTAAAGAAATAAGTTTTGTATTACAATAAAAACATCCCTATCTGGATACTACAAGTAGAATTAATTTTGACATTGAATCATCTACAGTTAATAACCCCAAAAGTAGTTAGTCAAGTATATTTCATCCATAATTATAGTGCATCTTGAGTATTCCATTACTACACACCAGGTTTGACAGAGCTAGGAAACATTCTTAGGTTAATTCAATTTTTCTAAAAGGACCATAATAATGTGTTTGAGTTAATGAAGAAATATATTGACAAAGGTCAAAATAATGTTTTATTAGATTGAAAACTATATGTTATTTTTTTGGACATAATAAAAATTATTATGTGGATTCCCACTATGATTATTTTTTCTCATATAATGATTTTTGATTCTAGTCAAAGGATGAAACCAAGAGGAATCAAGTTAATTCATAATGTGACGAAAAATGTTGTGATTATAATAAGTCAAATTGGATCATGACTGGAGAGAAATATATTTTTAATATTCATAACTAGTTATTGTGATAGATGTGGAAATAATTAGCCTTTATCTATCTCTAAAAATCACAAAATAATAGAAGGATATAGATTAATGATATATCACATATTTAATACCATGAAGGAAATAATAATCTACTTCATCCATTCCCAAAATTTGGAAACTACACCTCAAAGAATATCTGAAATGAAGGCGATGATGTTTTATATGTGGAAATAAAGGAACATATTGAAACAATTTTATAAGGAGTTCAATTTTTGTGTGTGCGGTAAACATGTGAATTATCAGATTCAATGACCAAATCCAAGGTATATTCCCCATATCAAGGAAGGTCTTATTCCATTAAAATTATTAATAAGTAAGGATTCGTGTGTTTATCTATGAGTATTTGATAATTATGTATTATAAGTGTCACATAAATTGTATTTCCTTAATATGAATCTTAAAAAATAAAAGTTTGTTTCACATTAGATTTCAATACTGATATAGAAGCATATGTTGAATGGTACTAATTACATAGAAAATTGATTTAAATGTAAATTTATTTTTTAGGGAAAAACGTGTTTAGGGTAATGATAAACCTTAAAATGTTCTTTATGTTAATGATATAACGTTTAGTTGGGATAAAGAGATGGTTGAAATTAATGACATAAATTAGACAACATTTGGGACCTTTATAATTATTATAGATTTGGTGATAACGTAATTCTATATTGAGTCGATGATATTTTTTGATTCATGGAATATATTTTATATAATGTGATGTTTTATAATGATTGAGAATATAGTTAATTTTGGAAGAAGTTATATTTTTATTGTGGTTTTATAGTGATCAATGTCTTCTAATATTTTATTTGTTACCTTAAAGGTATCTTTTAATATCTATAGGATTAATATTATATTTAATTTTTAAATTTAGTAACTTTATTTCTTAATTTGTGAATTTTAAATTTGGGAAAACATAATTTTAATGGTTTGTAATGATAAATACTTATGGAATATATTTAGATGAATGTTGGTAGTTACATATTATATTAACCAATGTTTGCTAACCATTTTGGTTTTGGTAAATAATTAGAGATATTTGAAAATAAAAATCAATAATTTATTGATCATATGATAAATTGATAGTTCATTTTAGTGCTTAAGTTATAGAAAAATAAACATGGATGTTTATTTTCTTGGTGTAATAAATTAAGTAAAAATCAAATCGAAGCACACCTAAAAGATAAAATTGTGATTTCAAATAAAAAATATTTCTTGTAAGGATATTTCATGGTGTTCTCAATCTCAATAGTAAAATAATTAGTCAATATTAGGAAAATTATACTGAAAATAAAGTTTTGTCATATTACATTAATTTCTGATGAAGTGATGGAATTTTTCGTAACTCATTGGTTAATGTTTTTGTGGTTTCTAAATATATCATGATCATTCACTTTCTTGTGAAAATTTATTCATGTCACTCTATTTCATTATTTAAGAATTATTCTCTTCTTCCATGTCCATATTATTACTTTCCACTAATGGTTTTATACACAGAAACCTAGTTTTTTATTCTTGATGACCGTTGTACTTACCTTTCTCTCTTATCAAGAGGATGTTTTATTATACCTTTGAATGAGGATTGATTTTAGAAAAGGAATGTTTTGATAAAAAAAATTGACTACAAGGATAATGTTAAAATTTAGAGGATATAATTTGTTAAAATATTGTAGAATGTAACACAACAATATTTTTAAAGAGAAACCATGTTCTATACAGTATACGACATCCAACAACAAGCCTAAATGCACCACGAAATAATATATTTTAAATATGACCAGTACGACATTATCATTAAATCAGATGGTATGAGTAAGATTAAATTATTTATGAATTATATATAATAATACACTTAAATATAATACTATTTATAAATTCTTATGAAATAATAAATTAATTTATGTGATTTCATTTTTCAAAAAATATTTTTTCTACAAAGATTATTATTATTATTATTGGTGGAAATATTTCAAAATTAAATCATGAACTTATAGAAAATTTATTTTCTGAAATGGAATTAAATTTTAAGTCATCACATCATAATTAACATATAGTTAATTTTTTATATTTTTCTAAAATGATTTATTTTTCATTGAATAGTGAAAATTACCAATTTTTTTGACATTGAAGTTTCTTTTCATTATATAACATAACATAAAAGGAATTTTGTTTATTTGTTAATAAAGTTACATATGAACCAATGTATTTATAAAAATCAAATTAATTTCAATTAAACTATCCATTTCCATTATTTTGTTTTTATTTTACATTGATGCTTAGAACACAGTTTTTTAGAAAATATTTTTTTTAGTGCATAAAGTTTATCTATTTTAATTAATTTAAATGACCCATTATAATGTAATGTTTAAATTAAATATATATTATCAATATATTTACAAGAATTAAAATTTATAAAGTTATTATTTTATGTTAAAGTGTCAATATTACTTCATCAATTACTTCAAAATTCATTTTCCCTAAAACCTTCATTTCTTTGTGCTCTGCTGGATAAAAATGAAATGATTTAATTCAAATTATGTATAAATAATTTGAAAAACTAAATTATTTATTCTTAATAATCATAATTTATAATATTTAATAAGTCCAAATTAATTTTTTATATAATGAATAGTATAAGTAACAAGTATTTATCACAAATGTTAGAGGGAAATTCAAGTTAACCTAGGTTAGAAATAATCAATAATGCCACCTTTTTTCATCTTAATTATTATTAGATGATGTTATTTAGATAGTAATCACAATATCCTCATTATTTAAATTTTTATTAGACACTTTTCTATAAAAATGATCTATAAAATATTTTAAATATTGAAAAAGATAACAATGTCACTCTCTTTTAAATATATCTTATGTGTTAACATAGAGAAAAAATAATGTTTCGAATCAATATTAATGATTATTTTCAGAATAAAGTTATTAATTTAACAAAATTAATTAATTTATAGTTTTATAAATTATCAAATTAACTAAAATTCTTATGCAATACTGACACAATATTTATTCAATTAATTAAAAAATAAATAAATTATTTTTAAAATATTAAATGTAATGTATTTTGGGATATTTTAATGGAATATATTTAAATTTATCTTTTCTTATTTTTTTCAATTTCAAATTAAATGAATTTTGTCAAAATTCAAATTATTGATATTTTATAATAAATAATGATTTATTAAATGTTTTAAAATAAATTAAATTTATATATTAATAATATTGAGCCAAATATTCTTTCAAATATCAACCATGATTTATTTAGGGTATATGTTTTAATTTATGATAACATTCATTTCCCTTTAATATTGAAATATTCTCTACCTCTATTATGGTTAAAATATCTAAACTATATGGTTAAAATAAAAAATAATGTTTAAAAGCCCTCTTAAAATAGTAAAGATTTTATTATTTTATGGAATTTCAACCACACCTACCTTATACTTTAATTTCTAGTGAATGATATAATAATTTCACTATTTATACTTTACATTTTCTAGATATAAACCCCACCGATTTAAAATTTTGATCTGAATAAAAAATTTTAATTTTAGGGATGCTTTGAGCTTGAAATTAATAAGTGCACAATTCTAGATATTTAACTATTTTATGTTTAAAAAATATTTTGGGTATATATTTTTAATATAATTAAAAAATTGGAGTGCTTATTTTTTTTAGGCATTATATATTCGTGGGATAAATATTGTTAAGAAGGTACAAGAGTTGATTGGACTTTATAGGGGCCAAGAAAAACAAGTCTTTATAGAAGGTTTTTTTGCCAGAAGAATAGACCATACCACATTGAATGAAGCATAAATCTGTTTTCTAGTGTAAAAATGATTTAATTCCAGATGTATATGAACAATAACTCAAATACACACATTCATGATCTGTTTCATAGCATATATAAATTATTAGGGTTCGTTTCAAATGAGTCAAAGATAATAAATAAGAAGGGTCCCCTAAAACATAAAAAGTTATAATCTTAAATTAATCAATAATTTTTTTACCACATGCCAAAAGAATATGTATGTTGGAGTTTTGACATAGGATTTAATAGATAACAACTCAAGAAAATATCCTAGAGTAAAATTCATCATAGATGGTTGATATGATGATAAAATGAATGGGAAATAGATTCTAGACATCAGAATTTCTAACCATAATTCACTTTGTATTTAAATATCCTCATTAATCAAATTTCAGTTGGAATGAGGGAAAAAGGGAATGTTTGTGACATATTTGTTGTTGAAGATGATGTAAATTCAATAAATATTGAATAATATGTGGTCTAATCACGTGATGTGAGGCTTAAAACAAAGTGGTTCTGGATGGAAAAAACCGATAAACACACTCTTCTAAGATTAAATATTCTTATATAATAACATTCTGTATTTATCTTAAACTTATATTTTTTCCAGAATATAGTTTTTTTGATTTCATGAATAAATTTTCGAAAAAAAATTAGATTATTGTCAATCTTTGATGTAAAATAATTGACTTCTCTATTTAAATTTTTTCCGTGAGGTCTTACCGTTGAGCATAGTGATCTCAAATATTTTTGATTACTTTGAGGAATTAATGTAATATAATCACTAGTATAGGAGATAAAATAATCATATTTAATTCTTGATGTGATATTTATGAAAATTTGGGTGTCCACATCAGGGTCTTTATCTGGGAATTGGTAAAATCAATTATGATATATTTTTAAACAAGGAAGAGGGGAGTGTCCAAACATTTTAAAATCATCTACAACTACTATTTTTAATCTTATTTCAAAAAAAATTTATTTATTTTAAATTTGTTATCATTTATTAAATTATATTTCAGTTTAGTTTAGATTTATATTATGATTTTTAAATTTTAATCAGATAAAAAATTTCTTTTCTGGAAAAAAACAATTAAAATGAAACTGAAACTTTTTCTACTCAAAATGAAACCTCATAATGATAAAATCAAAGTATGGGTATATTGAATTTATTTTTGGGGTAAAATACATGATTGAAATTTTCAAAACCAAAACAGTCACTTCAACTAACTCCATTTTTGAGGATTTTTTTTAGTTGATTTAGTGGAAGTTTTTTTTCTATGACAAAACATTCTAACCGAAGTTGTAACCCTTGGATTCTAAAATTGATAGAAATTTTAACTCTAGGGTTAGGACTACTATAAATTACCATAACCAATGTTTTAAATTATCCACTAACATATTTATAAGGAATTTTTTTGAACTATAATTCCAATGGAAAAAAATCCAGAGAGAATTGGCTTCGTCCTATGATGAAAATCAGGAAACTCATGTGAAATATCCCTATATACCTACCGTGTAGGAAATTAAATCTCATTTAATTAACCAACCTCTAAAATTTAATGGTTTACTGGGTGAATATACAAATAAAAACATTTAATAATTCAAATTTTTTTATGTCAACCTGAAACGTTAAGGAGTTGATAAAAATAAATTGAAATTGTGGTCATTTAAATTATTTTTAGACGGAGTTCCCAAAGAATAGTATTTTTATTCACATTCAAATTTTATTAGAAATTTGAATGAATTGTAGAAAATATTACTTTAATTTTTTCCCAAATTATAGAACTCATTTCAATCAGAAAATGATTTTTACAATTAGGATAACTCATGGTGCAAAATTACATTTGTACTGGGGAAGATTTAAAAATATTTGTTTTTGTTTCCCCATCCATAAAATAAGTTTCCACCTCTTGATTAAATATTTTTTTGAGGGATTGTGTATAGGTGATAAAAGTGTGATTGAATCTGCTACATGAGGAGATTTAGATGATATAATAATAGTTGTTTGATGGAAATTAATTTAAAAAATTTCCCAAAATGATCAAAAATTTAGAACAAGAGGCCTTCATCATGTGAAGTCTACCCCAAAATTACCATTCCTAGTCATGAAAAAAACATAATTTTGATTCAACATTCTGATCATACCTCTATTTTGAGTTAAAGGATGTTTTACAAAAACCCCACCAACACCATCCAAACATGATGAAACATTTCAAATGAATGTCCATGTGGTAATTTGTTCTTCCAATGATCATTTTGGTGGCCAATGATAAAAAATTCAAGAGATTGTTGATAACTTCATTAATGTTTTTCCAATAAAACCCTTTCAATATAAAAATGAAATACCACTTAAAACCAAAAAAAAATCAATTAGTTCTATAAAAAAATCTATTGAAATAATTCAACAGACTAATTAACCCAGAAGCTTTTTCTAAGGAAAATATAGTATTTCTCAACCAACATATTCCAATGATCAAGACAATTATCATTATGGATGAAACATTCAACCTTCCCATACCATATAAAGGATAGAGTGTAAAATTGAAGAATAAACTATTAAAAATCATAGGTAATGAGAAAATAATAAGAATTATGAAAACAATAATAGAACATGATGAATTCCTTGACGACTGAAATTAGGAAACATTCCTCTGATCATAGTTGCATGAAAAATAAAATGATTGGTGGATCATCCTCACAACCATATGTTAATATGAGTGATAAAGGGAAGGAAATTGGGGGTGAAATTGAAATAAGGAGTGACAAAAGATTTAATAACCCTCAATGTAAGAAACTCATGCCTAATGAAGACACTATTAATGAATGTCCCACCACTAATGTAAATGTTGGAAATTGTAAATTTTATTTTATTGGAAACACAAAGACAATAGATGAATTTGTTTTGAAAAAACAAATAAAGATTTCAAGAGGATTTAGGGTCTGTTTGTTTCTCAAAGAAGTGCTTGAAATAACCTAGAAACATTCAAACCACCACCGCCATATCCTAGGAGTGAACCACCAGTGAAGTAATGTGCTGAAAAATATTTTGATAAGAATTTTTTGGAATAATTTGAAAATTTTGGTGTGAAAATAAAATTTAATGATCTTTTGAAAAATATTCTATGGTATTATAGGGTTTTCAATGAAATTTAGACCAACAATAAAAAATTCCAAGGAGGTGAAAAAGTGAAGTTATGGATGAATTTTTCATCCATGATTCAACATGATTTTCATGAAAAATGTAAACACATTTGAACAATTACAATTACTTTAACAATAAGAAAATGTAAATTCCAAGGTTTCATTATTGATTTAGGATCTTCCAACAATGTTATTTAATTTATTTTTTATGTGTCTCTTAATCTATTAGAATTGATACACTGTAGAATTATTATTCAATAAGAAAACAAAAGTACAATGAAGACATATGGAGTTATAGAGGGTTCTCTCGTTTATGAGAGAGACATGATTTTTCCCGTAGATTTCCATGTCATAGATATTGAATATTATATGTTTAGAACCCATGAACCACTCATTCGTGGGAAAATATTTCTAAAAATTGAAAAATCAATCATCAATATTCACAAAAAAACCATTATTGTTGAGTTCGTTGGAGATATTTTTTATTTATATATTTTGTAGTTTATGAAACACCATGTTGAGTATTATTCATCGAATATGTAAACATTATTAATTTGTTTCCATTGATATGTTTCCTAATTTTTCCTAAGATAAAATACATACTATAGTTTTAAAATATTTAATTTTTTTCTTAGACTAATCAAAAAGAAAGTTAAATGTAAAATTTTAATGTGTCATGGAAGGTTGGTAATTCTTAACATAATTATTTTGAGCTCATAATTGATTAATATAACTTTCTATAAATCCTTGAAATATTCATGTGGTCTAATTAGAGAAGATTCCAATTTTTCACATGAAATAAATACTAAATCATGGAAAGTGATCATTATGATCAGTGCTATTTAAAATATAAAAACTCACTAAAACATCAATCTTGTGAGTAATATCCTTTGATTCATGAAAATAGCCCACGTGAGTTGCTGCTGAAACTAATTTCCAAATACCTCTATTATGATTTCTTATTTGATAGAGAATAATTTCATGACACCATTTCAAAAGACATTTTAAGGGACTAGGTGAACCAATTGTTATGAGTCCTAAAAAATAACAAAAAATCTTTTGCATAGACACCATCTTATTTAACTAGAATTAGTCCATCAGTGTTCCTGCATATAATTTTTTGGATGAAAATTCTGAACTTGTGATGAAATTTGAATCAATATTGAACTAAAATGATTTAGTTTTTTTCATTAATGAATTCCCCACCCTTTTGAATGATGGAATTATTTTCTCCATCTTTTATTGCCAACTGGTGAGCCTAGTCCAAGTTATTTAAAAAATTGGTGGATTTAGAATACCAAGGAATTATTTTGTTGAGCTCATACCCACTATGCATCCTAATAAATGTGTAATGGTAATTGATTATATGAATACCAATTTTGATAAATGGAATCTCTACTTTCCATTTTCATTACATCATCAAATCCTTGAAAGACTATCTTGGAAAAACAACTATTGTTTTCATGATGAATTCTATGGTTATTTCCAGATTCACATTTCACCAAATGATCTAAGGAAACCCATATTTTTGTTCCCTTTTGGACCCTTTGATTATCTATAAATTATAAAATCATGAATAATAACTTCCGTGAATGTTTTTAGGAATTTATAGAAAATGATCATGTTCTTGAAAAAATGAGTTGATAAGAATATTTTCATCAATTATGAATTTTATTTCATGGATGGTATGGGGATTTTCATGTCTATTTTTTGTCTCTAGATGGAATTCGATTTGATAAATATGAAGTTGAGGTCATTTCATTGTTGACATACCAAAAAATTGTTTTAGATGTGAGATCCTTCCTTTGTAATTCTGGATTCCATAAGAGATTACTAAAGGATTTTAGTACAGTTTCACATTCTTTGTCTAGATTTTCAAAATACACCCCATTTGTATTTGATGAGAATTATAAACAAAAATTTAATTATATTAAAAAATGGATGACCTTGTCCATTGTTGAACCTCCCAAATAGAAATTTACCTTTGTAATTATCACAAATACAATAGAATTGTTTCTTGGGGAAGTGTTGAGTCAATGGTTTGAAAAGTAATCTCAGGAAATTTCCAATTCCACTCGAACATTTTATCAGGACCATTCAAAATAATAAAATGAGATGCAAATAATTTTTTTTTCATTTATTTTGAAAAATTTAGATGCTATCTAGTGCGATCTAAGGTGATTGACTACGCATATCATTTATAATCATGTTTTTGATGAAAAAACTTGCTGAGAACCTTGAATTTTTAGATAGATGTTTTTATTATAGGAGATTGATGTTTTTATAAAGGATAAGACATGAAGTGAGAACCTTGTTTCTGACCATTTCAGTTGAATACCAACAAATACGAATCGAAAATATCATATCTATCCACTAATTAAAGAAAACCTTCTAGATGAGGAGTTGTATTATTTTCGAACTGCAAAACAATGGTTTTATAATCATGAAGTTATTTTATTTTTGATGAAGTTTCACAGTTGTTTTCCAAGAAAAACAATATCTAAAATAGTGGCTATTTTAATGAATTTAATTTGGGATGATCTTTACATATCGCATGTCAATAGTGATTATATTATTAGAAGATGCATTCTAAATTCCTTATTTTAACCTGCCCTATATATTTTTCACACTATGAGCCTTATAAGAAACATTAGACCCCAAAAAACGAAATAAATGTTCTTGATTATAGTTTCTATTGTCCCCACATTTTTAGATAGGATTTTGGATTTTCTATAACCTATATAGAAAATTATTTCAAGTAATAATTTCAAAAATTAATGATATGCCACAACAATCTCTTTTGTTTTATAGTGATTTTGATGTATGAGGTATGGATTTCATGGGTACTTTTTCAAATTAAATTTACTATCATAACATCTCTATTATTTTTTATTATCGCCCCATGTGGGTATAGGTTGTTTCCTTGAGAGATGATGATTCCATAATTTTGTCCATGTTTGTGAAAATAAATTATTTTTAGGATTTGGATTTCCAAATTTTCTGTTTTGCAAATCAAGGTAACCAATTTTGTAATAGGAAATTGGAATATATATTTAAGAAATATGGTGTCCATAATAGGGTATTTACATCCTATAATCCTCAAGAAAATGTAAATTATGAGTTGATCAATAAGAAATCAAAATATCTAGGGAAGAAATTATGAAACAAAATAGATAGGATAAGAGTTTGAGAGTAGGTGATGGAATCATGGCCGATAATATTTCATTCAAACCCCAAATTGTAATTTCACCATTTATGTTAGTATATAGAAAGGATTTTCACATAACAGTTTGTTAATAATAAAAATATTTTTGGTCTGTCATAATATGTACTACGAATTTGTTTTCTACTGGAAAATAAAGAAATTTTTGTTTGTTGGAGATGGAGGAGATGATAAATAATTTATATAAAATATTTATTATGTAAAATAAATTAAATAATGAATATCCTAGTGGAATTATTCAAAAAAACAATTATTTAAGGGTTCAATGTGTTGGTTTTTTATTGGATATTAATTCCATTCACAGGTAAATTTTGTTCCAAATAGTCTGACCCTTTCATCGTTACTTATGTTTTTTCTTTTAGTGAAGTCATGATAAAAGAACACATTAAAGGGAACCCATTCATAGTAAATGATAATGTGTTGAATATATTTAGAGACAATTTTAATAATTCTCTTCGAGAGAAGATTCATTTTCATGAAGTTGAATATAGTTTATGCCAGGTTGTGTATTTCTTTCAAACTCATTTTTTGTAATGTCTTTAATTCTTGGAATTGAATTCTCACATAAAATTTTTACCAATGAGAAAATTTAGAAAAATAACTATTGGGGAGGAACATGATAGGTAGGTTAGTATTTTCTATTCTATCCTTGAAAAAAAATTAAAAAAAAATTCTTACAATTTTTCTGGTGTTTTTATTTTCCTTTATTATTTTTTAAAATTTTCAGTGTTTTATTTAATATTATTTAAAAAACCAGTGAGATTAAATGTCATAATTTTTCACTTTTTATTCTCATTTCCATGAATAAACCAATATATCCCTATAAAAATAAAAAAATAAATTCTGAAAATGAATTTGATTCATGTTTATGATTTGGGAAATTTCATAAAAGCCCTACGATTTGTGAATCTCTTTCCACATCTCATTGTTGTTATCATTGAAAATAATTTACTGGGAGGATTCTAAACCATTTTTGACATATTATTCACATTAACCTCACTTCATAATAGAACCAATTCATTATTTTTTTAACCATAAATTGAATTATTTTTATAAAAACATGAGGGATAGGGTACATGTGATTCAAATGATTGATGAATTTAATCAGGTATTGAATCCAACTGTTCAATTGAATCCTCTTAAATTTTCCATTCCAAGTACATTTATTCTTTTTTGATCCCTTAGTATCCATACATTTCCTATTTGGTTTACAAAATTAAATGAAAAGTATCCCTATCAATCTTTCTCTAAAAGTGATGATTCCTGATCAAGTATAACTTATGCGTAAGGGGAAGATGACTTATGTTTTGCTTACTTATTTGGTGTTTATTTGGGTGGAGATTTAAATTTTAAAGAGATATTATTTTTTTCTAGAAAATATTTTGTAGGGAGTTGTGACTATCTTGATATCATAAAAGAAATGGAGTTGTGAATATCTGGAGCTCTCAATGGAATAATGCCATGCCCAATATGGAGAGTTCTGAAAAAGAGAAGAAAAATTCATTTTCTACTAAAATATAGATGAAATAGTGTTGAAAATAAATTTTTATATGTTTTTTCAGAGATTATTTTCTACCATGGGGTGTAAAGAGGAGACCATACTTGAGTAAAAATTAATTTCCTAAGATTTTTATTTATAATTAGCCAAACCCACCATATCTTGCCTCAGAATGTGTTACTTTTGAATCCCAGCAACATTAAACCATAGAACCACCCTAAAAATTCCCAATGGTAATCACATATTCATAGTTCATATTGTGTAGAGAAATAGAAATTTGTAAATTTTATCATGATGCTTGTGTGAGTTTGGATTAGAAAAAAAAAATGTAATCCTTATTTGTCTAGTGAGAGAAACCTTATATGAGGTAAGTGTATTGTGTTCATGGGAGGAGAAAAGTAGTTGAAACAGATTGAATGATTATAATTGAGAACCTATATTTTTATAATACATGATATCATTTGATTCTAGTGATAAATTGTTGAACCTCATTGTTTGGCACTTTGAAATTTATTTTATTTTATTTTTAAGCTCACTTGTTTGGGAGCCCACAAGTTATGTGTGCGTAAAATGATAGAGTTAAAATTATAATTTTCTATAATTTTTATTTTATTGATTTAAACCCCACAAATTTACCAATTTGACTGTAATTACAATTCTTTAGTTTTTATGGATATTTTGATCCTGAAATTTAAAAGTGAAAAATTCTAGAATTTTAACAATTTTAAATAGATTATTTATTTTCGGTATATCATTTTCTATATTGATCCTAATCGAGTGATTAATTTTTTTAATATTCCAATATTTTTGGGCTCTATATTTGTCAATTAGTGGACGGAAATGGGATATTCTGAACACTGAGAGGGGGTTAATCAATGTTAGGAGATTTTGTAATCTAATTGCACCTTTTATTCCTTTACCTATTTGACTAATTAGGATCTATATTATCTAATTCTATTCTATATATCAGATGAAATAATATTAAAACAGTAAATATAAGAACATGATGTTCTTACAAGGTTCACTACTCAATAAAAATTTCAAATCGTTTTCATGGTTAGAAATAATCTTGACCACATAATACACTTGAAAAAAATCCTTTTGTGGATTACAATGGGTATGATATAACCATAAACTCGTATAGAACTTTGTAAAAAATTGAATAGTTTGTGCTTTACAACACTTGGTTGGATCATTATAATTCCTCCCAAGAAAATCATTTCCTTATTAAAACAGAATTGTAACAGAAAGAAATTTCTCCACCTATGGATTCATATCTGATGTCACAATTATTCTTTTTCTTCCACTCTTCACTTGTTACTTGCATAGAATCATCAAATAACTCTTCTTACCTTGTACCATTAGAAAAATAAAATCTACTTATTCATATTATTCTATCATTCAAAACAATATTAATTTGATAGACTGATGTACTAAATTCTCCATGATCCCAATGATAACCAACTGATATCATTTTGTCTTGTCACTTTATATTATCCCAATGCTTTATGACACACATATATATATCATATTATATTGAAGTGATTTGATCCATGTTTCTTATTTAGATAGAAATAAAATTCACTGAATAAACATCATCATGTATTACTAGAATCCAAAAACACTTTTTCAATTATCAAAAAAATAATGACTAGCTCAATGTAGCATCATTACAATTGATATGGAATGAATATATGAATATAGATTGGAAACTATTTTCTTCATATTTGACACAAAATGATATGAAACAATGTAGAATTGTTTTATTATATTAGATTAATAATCAATACCAAAACTTGAGTGTATTAGTGTACTTTATACTATCTTCTTCCTTGGTGCAGATATCACGTCTGGATATTCATCACACAAAAAAACTATGTGTGTTTGATCTTCTCTATCTGTTCTATATCACCTAGGAACACACATGATCTCACTTCATGAAACATTTTAAGGGTATTATACCCAAGTATAAGTTCAATTAAACCAGATATTAAAAACTTTAGTTTGTGAAGCTCCCTCATGATTCTCAAAACCGTCATGAAGAAAAATATCTTCACAAAACCAACATTCATTATAAAGATCACTGATTCAATGTCGAATATACCATCCTCATAAAGAACAAATTAAATATAAGCATTGTAAATAGTCAATACTTTAGAATTCCTTTCACAATACTCAAGATTGCATTGAAATCCAGCTTCATAGACCTCCTCAACCTCAGATAAATAAGATAAATTCATTATTTTATATAATTATTTTCATCTAAAATGAAGTGGTGGTCACTTCTTATTTATAATAAATCCTGTATTTTATGTTATAATTCCTCTAGTGTCTTTTTTAAATCACTCAAAAATATCTTCATGATGATCCTCCATTAAGGATACTTCTTTGATATTTTTCATTATTGCAGTGGTCATCGTTAAACCATCTCATGCTCAAAATTCTATACTTCTTGTAATGGTGGAGATCACCATTCCGTAATATTTATTAATTCTAACATTCTTATTTTTGGTCATCAATATTTTTCAATAATAAAAATTTTATGCATCATTAAATATTCATCCAACTTATACCAGAATCCACCTCATTCCAATACCACTTGATATCTTTCATTATGAATCCCATATATCATGATAGTTATCCTTCGATCGATCACCTTTAGCATCATCAGATTTACCAAAGAAATTATTGTGAATTCCTTGTATTCATGTAGTATATTTTTCCCCATACAACCAGAATATGATAGAAACAAATTTTATCCCACTTTCATTCTTAAGGATTTCATCACAAGTTCTCCAAAAAGCTTTTGATGTTTTTGAAATAAATTTCTGCAAAGAATCTTTATATTTTACTAGGAAAATTATGTAACCATGAAATAAAATGTCATAAAGTGAATCCATAATAATTCTCCAAGAATCAGCTTAAAAATCAATTTATTCAACACATTAATTTTTTTTCATAGAATATCTAGAACTGAGGACATCACCCAATCATCATTAACATTGTAATTACATCATTATATTGGCCACACAAAGAGATTCTTTTCCAATTGACCCCTATTAAACACCAATTACAATTTGTTGAAAAAAATAAAATCCATACACAAAGTGAGATCCTTATTCAACCCGTCTAAGAGTTTTTTTGAATTTCTACTGTCCCAAAAAAATTGTCTTTGTAGAATGTTTTTATGGCTGTAAGAATAGACCCCACCTCATTTAATGAGGTATAACATTGATTACTAGTGTAAAATGAATTTTTTCCAATCATGAATGAGTTCGATTACCTTCGTAAAACTATAACCAAGATGGACATGAAATTGAACGAGGGTTATTCATGATCTCCATGGGTTGGTGACTAGCACCTGGCATCATACAACATAAAAGTGGGAATGATTTTTCCACAAGAATTTGGAAGAAAAAGAAAACAAGGCATCATGCATAACAAAATAAACTCCATTGGAAGTTAATTTCATGAATACAACAATATACAAAAAACCCAAAGTATTACATCCTACCTACGAAAATAGAAAAACACAACCCAAGTCTCTAAGGGAACAACTCACCAAGATCGAGGCTCAATAACTGGATCTACCTCTAAGTGATCATTTCGTAATTCTTGAACCTAGAAGAAGAAGGTTTACAAAAATCTAAAGGCCAATGTAGTGTGTGATCTAAAAATCCCAGTAGAGTATCACCATGGATTCCATAAAATATTCCAATGATAGATTAACAAAGAAAATGAATTCAATTTTAATGATAAACAGGTTTGGAATTATAAAGCACATATAAATTAATAAATAATTACAGTTCAAATGATGGAAATAAATACATTAAAAAATTATTTTAAAAATGATTTTATATTTATAAAACAATGGATTAAATAAAAATAGTTACATAAAATTTTTTAGGTAAATTTAGAAGGCATGTAATGTAGTTTAAAACATTGGCATACATTTATACCTCAAATATAAATAACAAGCAATCAACATGGTTATATTCCAAGTAAGTATGATAATATTTCAAGCTATAGGACTCCAAAATCTCTAAGTGAGCTCAGAAAAATGAGTATACAAAAGTACCAATCACACTGGCCAAATGAGACTTATAACCAAGATGTTAGGGATGTGACCCACTTCATGTATGTTTTAGAACATTATAATACAATAGACTGTGTCCAAAGAACTCACTATATTCCTGAGGCCAGCATATGCTCTTACATAATCCATAATGGTAATTGTATATTACTAATACTTAAAAATACAATTAAATCCCATTATAACATTTCCACACCTATTTTATATTTATAACCAAAACTTTTTAATAAAAAAACATGCCTCTTTTTCAAGATAAAACTAATTGATTTTTATCGAAACATTTTAATCCATTTTCACAAGTTTTAAATCCATTCAAAACCAACTCCATCATTTCATGACTCATTTACAAAATTAAACTCAAAATTTTAATTGAAAAAAACAATCAAAATTTAAATTTCAATTTAACAATTGGAATCATCAATTCAAATAAATTAAACAATTCCAGGTTAATCAATGTTTTTGGATAATCAGGACGGAATAACCTATCTTGAGGTGGTCGATGTCTGAGGAAATGATAAACCACCATATGGGTTTAAATACACCTCTTCATGACATTAATATCATAAGCATATATACACCAATGGTCGGCATTCATCAAGGGATCCAAGAACCAATGCGAGTTATTTTGTTTCGAAATAAAATTTCTCGAGCGATAATACATTATGTCTCTTAGATAATTTATGGACTATCGTTTTATGTTAAAATATGAAATCTCAAGAAATATCAATAAGAATAATTATAAACCATGTTTTATAATTATGTTCCTTAAATAATTTAGGAACAGATATGGTATTCCACTTAATTTTATAAAATATATATATATATGAATACATATTTATTATATATATATATATATATATCAAAATATCCCATGATAATGAAATTATTTTTTAATAAAAAAATTCATTTATTAAGTGATTATTTATTCAACAACTTACCCTTGATAATTTCAAGAAATTGTCATTTGATAATATAAATAATTTTCATTTGTTAATCAAAATAATTGTTCAATGATAATTTTGATAATCATGCCATTTTATAATTAAATTAAAATTATCCTTTTATAATTCATGAAATTATACATTAATAAATTTATCTAAATAAATTATCCCTAAAACGTTATAATATTAGAAATATATATGTAAGTGTGTGTGTATATATATATCAATTGAAAATGTACTTTTTAAAAAATATATTTTGATAATCTCACATGAACAATTCAGATATAATTCAAGTTTAAATATATTTTTTGGAATTGGGATAGAGGGATAAAATGGAGAAAATATGTTAATGAAATTAAAATAAATTAAAATGAAAAAAAACCACTGTGTTAGGAGGTTGAGAATAGGAGAAACACCGTATAATCGGAGGAATTCGGATGAAAAACGTTCACAGATGCGCCGTTGAGGGGTTCCAAGGCTATGAAAAATAGAAGGAGACTACCCAATCTAAGGATTTTATAGTTCTAACATTTATATACCTAAAAAATGCATCATTCAATACATCAAAATGGAACACCCAATTTAATGAATTATTCATTTGAAAACTATGTATGGATCATTTAATTTCACCGAATTAATACTTTTCAATTATTATCTGATGAAAAAATTGAGAAAAGGTGTTTTTGATTCCATGTATCATCAAAAATAGAGTTATGTGTTTATTGATGATGATTGAATAGTGAACCCAATTTTAGGAATTAAATTAATAATTAATTGTATCTAAAAATATAAATTATTTAATATAATTATTAAATAAAATAAAAATTAGAAGTGGCCAAAATAAATGTGCTTTGATCATGAATATTATATGTCACCAAGGTTAAACACCTCATTCCTGACCCAATAGTGGTCTTATATTTCTCCTAGGTTTCATAATTTGACAGATAATAATTATTTATTATTAAAAATATGAATAAATAAATTATTTAAATTAAGGGGTTATTTTTGTGAGCGAGGAATCCTAATGCTCGATGCTTATAAATGTAATACCCAACCTAGGGTAAGCCTATTATTTCAAACTCATCAGTGGTTTCATATTTCCCATGTGTCACACTGTTTGGGTGATATTTATTTATTTTTAGTAAATCATATGTTGAATATTATTTAATAAATGTAACTCATTAGGGAAGAATCCAAATTTCTGGTGCCTTCAAATGATATACCCCTCTTAGGGTAAACACTATATGTTAGACTTAACACTGGTCTCAAATTTCTCATTTGACAAACCATTTTGGAGTTATTCCATTATTTTGAATAAAAATTGTGCATTTAAAAGAATAATATATTAAATATTTTTATTTTGTCTTCGATGAGCCTTTTCGGGCCTTGTAAAAAACACAATAACATCGTGTCGAACTCCAAAAAAAACTGAACATTCCAAGATGATAAATGTAAATTGTGGTCTTTAACACATTTTTTGAAGAGTCTTTGATAAATCCTTTTCCACGTAAAATTTTAATAATTTAGAAAAAGTGGGTTTAGGAATACCTGAAATAATAATCGGTTGTTAAAACCTCCCCACCATAGGAATGTTCTATCCCTGGAAAGCTTATGAAGAATCCTCTATGTAAAAAAATGAGTCCCCTTTTCTCTCATTAGTGTCTCCCTTTCCCATGTCTCATGATAATTAGAACCAAGATGCCATATTTCACGTACCAGAGGTCTCATCTTTCGATGACATTCCTTTGCCTTAGAATGAACAACCCTAACTGGTCATTCAGTCAAAGAAAAATCTAGTTCAATAACAAGATCACTCCAGCTAAAAATGTGAAATGGATCACAGTTATACTTTCACATCTATCACGTTGTGTATCAATGTCAGCTGTGGTGGTAGATCTAAATAGTAAGAAACATTACCTGCATTATCAAAAACCTCAAATCGTCCCAAAAAACAAGGAGCATGCTTGCCTTGCATCCCAATCCATCGATGACCTAACTAGGGTGAAGCCTTCAAGAACACCTGGTCACAAACTGAGAACTCCAATGGTGTATGATGTTTATCGACAATAGTCTTGTACTGTCTATATGTTGTCAACATTCTCTGATGAATCAACTAGATCATAGTTTTCATTTCTTTGGCCCAAACTCAGTCCAACCAAGGATCTTGAACCAATATCGGACCAACACAAAGAAGATTTACAAGTACGACCACACAATTCCTTAAAAAGATCCATTCTGATTGCGTGCTGATAACTATTGTTATAAGAGAACTCAACTGGACACTGATGATCATCCCAAGCCCCACTAATGTCAAGAACATAGGTGTGGAGCATACCCTCAAGAATCTGTATAACTCTCTCTATCTATCCATATGACTATGGATGGTAGGCCATGCTCAAATAGACCACAGATCCCAGTGCCTTGTAAAGGACTCTCCAAAAGAAAGAAGTAAATCAGGGATCCATAACAAAGACTATAGCAGATTTAACTCCTTGAAAAAAAAAACAATTTCTGCCACATAGGGATTTCCCAACTCCTCAACGGTGGTTATATATAGAATGGGTATAATTTCATCCAACACGTTCATCCTGTCAATCACAACACATATAGAATTATTCTTCATCTAGGTTTGAGGCAACCTGACCACAAATTCCCTATAGGATTTTTCCCACTTCCATGTAGGGACTAGAAGTGGTTGAAGTGAACTTGAATGGTTCTTGTGTTCAGATATCACTCGTTGGCTTGTATAGAAACACGATACAAACTCAGCAATGCCTCATCTCATACATGGCCATTAAAACTATCACTATATATCATAAAACCTATTTGTGGTTCATGGGTGCACAACCCACAGTGAGTTACGGAAATCCCCCATCACATACTTCCTTTCCATTGACAGCACAACATAATAGTTTCGGTAACACAGAACACCCTCTTTGGAGAATGACCACTCGGTTCTAGTCTATACACAATAATTAGAGTCTCTAAATATATGGAATTTGTCATCACTATTTTGTTCCTAAATAATCATAACGAGAAGGGCATATGTCAACTGAACACTGAGTAATGATATTTCACCAACCTTCCACTAAACTCCAATATGAAAATGTGAAAAGAGCCAGAAAATGTAACTATTCTAAAGATTAGTTCATAGCCTGTGTTGGATATTTCCACCTTAATTCATCTACAACTGCATTCCAATTCCCCAGGGTATAGGCACTGTCAAAGATGAAATATTGCAAGTACTCCACCCAACACATTTGGTGGAGATTCAAATATTTTTTTTGAGAAGATATAACTCAATCTCTTGTGGTCTGAATACAAATTAATCCTTTCTCCATAATGTGTATGTCTCCAAAAATTATGTATGTTCATTATAGTATAAAGTTCAAGGTCTTGGGTAGGATAGTTATTCTAGTGAGGCTTAATATGATGAGATCCATATGAAACAACATGATAACCTTGTATAAGGAAAAATTAAAAACCAGAACCAGATGCATCACAGAAGACCACGTAGCCTTTCCCAGCCTCAGGAAGAGTTAATACCAGTGTAGTAGTAAAAATATTCATGAGCTCAATAAATTAACTCTATCATTAATCAATCTCAGAAAAAATCACTCCCTTTTGAGTCAGAGTAGTAATCGGAGAAGCTAACTTTGAGTGTCCTTAACTAACATATTATAATATCATGATAAGTCTTTGATGCTCGGAATCTAAAAGAAATTCATTATTTTTTCCAAGTCAAAACATCCTTCACATTCTCATAATCAACTAATATTCCTAGTTATGACACCACATGACACATGAATATCACTTCCTCAATCCAGAAATCACACATTGAACGCTTGGAATAAAGTTGGAAATTCCTTAGTAGAATCAGAGTTGTTCTTAAATGATTCACATGATCCTCTTCATACATTGAGTAGAAAATAATTTCATTAAAAAGAACTACCTCAAAGGTATCTTGAAACTCATGAAAAATCATTGTTCATCAAATACATGAAATTTTTAGGAGAATTTGTTATGCCTAAGGTCATAAAAAGGTACTCAAAATGGATATACCAACTCCAAAAAATAGTTTTATGAATGTCATATTCTATTATCCTCAACTAAGGGCCACTGGATCGAAGATCAATATTTGATAATAACTTATCTCATTCTTAAAAAATCAATTAAATCGTCAATTTGTTTTAACATATATTTTTTCTGTATCATAAATTGATTGAGCATTCTATAATCAACACATAAGTGATGAGAACCATCATCCTTCTTGGAGAAGTAAACTGGAGCTCCCAAGGCACATCAGTTATTTATGATTAGTTAGAGTCAATCAGTAAGATGGAATAGAAACCTATTTAGTACCATGAATTAAGTCAATAGAAAAATCTACCTCCCTCTGATACCACTTTGTCACGAACCAGCCCAGGTACCCTAGATACCTGATAACAGAGCTGGCCCTGACATAGCCGAAGGGGCATTTTTGATCCCCATGGGTTAGAAAATATCACCTGAAATCATACAACATACATGTGTGAATTATTTTGCCACAAAAATGTGGAATAAAAAGAAAACAAGGTTGTATGCATAAAAAAAGTAACGCCACTAGATGGGAAGTACCAGAAAACAACAAGGCATAAAAATACCAAGTATTACTACCCATGTATGAAAAGAGGGAAACACAACCCATGTCCCTAAGGAAGAAACTCACCGTGATTGAGGTTCTACAGCTGGGTCCATCTGCAAGTGATCTTTTCCCCTTACTGATACTTGGATGAAGGAATTTTACAAACACCTGATGGAAAAAGTAGGGAGTGAGATAAAAATCCCAATAGGGTCTCACCAAGGATTCCATAACAGATTCCAATAATAGATTAACCAATAATGTTCTTTAAATTTTAATTAAAAATAGGTTTGAAACTATAAACAATATAAAAATGAATAATTCTACACAGTTCAAATGATAGAAGTAAATTTTTTAAGAGGTGATTTTAAAAATGATGTAATATTTCTAAAATAATGCCTTTGTCATGAACCAACCCGGGATGAACCTAAACTGATCACCCGAGTCGGTCCACGGCATGGCCTGAGAGGCGCTCCTGATCCTCCTGGGTTGCCGACAAGCGCCAAGGCATCAACAGAGACCTTGGGAACAATTTTTCCCAATAAAAATAAATAAAACTCAGAAATAATACATAGAAACACATAATAAATTAACTAAACACACAAATAAACAAGAACAAAAGAAAATAAAATCTAAATGAACTCGACACCCGAACTAACTCTGTGTTCCCCCAGGGGTAACTCTCCGACTCAACGATCAAGCATCGTCTAAGGAGAGCACGCCCATGTTGTACCCTGCACAAACACAAGAAACAAAAAAACTATAGGTGTGAGTATTAAAACTCAGTAGGCTAGCCTAATATCTATTCCTAATGCACTACCTTTAATGTAAAAGATACACTATCTGAAGTTTGAACTAAAATTTAGAAAAGGATGATTTTATGAATATTTTACATAAAAGAAAATTACAAACCATTTCCCTTAACCATATTCAAATCTAGATTCATTTCATTAGTTCCAATATCTTTTTAGAAAGGGGAAGTGATGTTTAGATTTTTCAAGTTTTTACAAAGAAGATTAGACACATTCATTTGAAAACCAATTTTTGAAACCAAATCAAAACCATTTTTTCTTTTTCCCAGGGAAACAATATTCAAAAATGCACAAAAGAAATCATACAACAAGGGAAATTTTGGCGTACATATAAGCATCATAATCAATACTGCAAGCATCCAAAGCCGATTAGACATGTCTGAACCAAAGAGATGAAGAATAAACCAAAAGACACCAATACAGGAGACCTCGTCCCCGTTGACATGTCACACACGATGAAATCAAAACTCCAAATACGCTCGACTATACATTCTTAGGTAGGTCGATGGAAAATATGATCGTAATAAAACCAATATATCCACCTACTATGGGCCATTGGTTAGTACCGTAACCTACCAGTGTAGCAATAATTCTTAGAATATTTTCTCAACATGCCACATACCCATGTCTCATGTATTTAGAAAGGGGGTGATCCAACCGATACCAGTGGAGAATCTAATCACATACATAAATACATACATACATACATACATACATACATATATAATGAACAACATGCATCACCTCGAGCCACTCCATAGGAAAACCTCTTGCTTTTTAACCATTCGAGCACCTGGTAGCTTCTAAGCGTGGGCCTCCAAAACAATCAGTCACAACATAGTAGGAGTGTTATCCAAGGAGGGTTTTCACCAAACCAATTTCATAATTTTCCATATAGTTCAAAACAAGAATTAAACATATTTCACAATCACCACTTTAAATAGAACCAAATTCTTTTTCAAAGCAGGGGGAAATACCACCACATTCTCTTTCACAACAATTTAATAGAAATTCAGCTTCCTTATAAGCCCAATACCTATTTGAAACCATTTAAAATGCCCCAAAATCCTACATCAAAAGTTTGAAATATTTTTATAAAACCAAAAAACCATTTTATTTTTCCAAATAATCATTAAGATCCAACCGAGAAATTTCTCAGCGACACATGAAACAATTAATAAAAACATTTCCATTTTAGACTCAACCTGGTGAAAACGACAATTTCAAGGAGAGGTCATATTTAAATTGATAATCATGGTTTGAAATTAATAAAACATTTAATTGAACAATTAACGTGCACAAACATAACAAAACGACAACATTTTGCGGAACACAAGAATTGAATTTTAAATTTTAATAATAGATGAATTAATCACAAGTTGCACAATAATATTTAGCACATATATATATTCGGTTCAAATTGCGGGAAATAATGAAACTTAAATTTTAAAAGGTAGTTCAATGGGAACCTACCTCAAGATCAATGTTCGAAAACAACACAACCTCGGAACCAAGGAACGACGACAACGCTCACATAGAAATGCCCCATAGGGTCCTAAAATATCAAACCGACCCAAAACAACATTTAATTAAAATAACCCATAATAAAACCGAGGTAATATATATATATATATATCAAATATAAATATCCAAAGGGGTATAAAGAAAAAGGTAATACCAATGGGGGGGTTGTGATAGAAAATAGACCGCCGAAGGGATGGCCGGGGCAACGCCAATGGTGCAGGCGTCGAAATAAGGCAACGTGGGTTGTTGCACTCACGAGAAGATGGTGCACCGGTGGGGTTCGTGCTATCAAGGGGAACACTCTGGTAAAGTAGATGGCTCGCCAGTCGGGGGAAAGGCGTTCTGCCAGCGGAGGGCGTCTGCGTAGCAGGATGTAGTCCAATTGTGGGTTACAGTGAGGGTCACCGGACAACGGAAGTTAGAGGAAGACGGTGAGCAAGGTGTGGGTGAGTCAGGTAGCGGTGGGCTTCTACTACGACGGAGGAGGCTGAACGTGAGTTCTTACATGGGGCGACGAGGCTGCTGCATTGGGAGAGCGACGGGGAGGCCGGCGAGGTGGGGCTGTTAGGTTGCGAGAGAGGATCCAGCTGGGTCAAGGGATGAGGAAGTGTGGAGACCAATGGCATCCGATGGAGAGCTGGCTAGAGGGAGAGAGGGAAGGTTGGTTCTGGTTTTCTTGAGAAGCAGACAAGGGGGGTCGAGGCGCCTGGCAGTAGTGTCATGCAATAGAAACAATTTCGGGGTGCAAGGGAGCAGAGGCAATGTGGGGTCCTACGCTAGATGGGTGCGGCGATAGAAAGAGGAGGGGGTTTAACTAGTGGCTGCTTCGCTGAAGGTGTGCTGCATGGAAGTGGAGAAGAGGCTTCTGGGTTTATCGATGCAGAGGGAGGAAACATTGTCGAGACCGGAGTAACGGGCAGGGCACAGGAGGAGGGAAACAATGCCGGGTAGTAGGGGAGATGTGATGGAGAGGAACTGAGTGTAATAGATGCTCTACACACCAGGAAGAAGGGAGGGTTGTCCTTTTCCACTGGAAGCAAAGATCTGGGTTCACACAGCGCACATGGGAGGAGCGCGCGCCACAAGGGTAAAGGGGGGGGGGAGGTAGCACACAAACCCTAAAAAAGGTAATCAAATAAAATAAATATAAAAAAGACAATAACTATTATTATTATTATAAATATAAAAATAATAAGAAGAATAATAATAATAATAATACTAGAATTATGATGATAAAAATAAAAATAATAACAATACTCATATTATCTCAACAATAAAAAATCATCAACATAATAAAAAGATTAAAAGCAAAAAAAATCAATGTGCATTGTAATTACAGAAAATATATTTATTTTAATTCTCTAAGGACAGGCAGTAACATAGTTTCTAGGGAAAATCCACGCTACTTCCAAACTCATGCTTCGCCAGCGTGCCTGATTACATCAACACCAAAAATTCGGACATTAATCTAATCAAAAAAAATTAATTTGTGGATGAACCCGAACACCCAAAAAAATATTTCAAGGTAGAAAAATAATTAAAATAAAATGATCTCATATGTCGTGGTGTGACAACTCTCCCCACCATAACGCTTTTCGCCCCCAGAAATCCACCATACTAGCCAGATGAACAATCAACACCTAAGGATTTCATGTAAACATGATCCAACCTCTTTATCCAAGGACATTCCATCGGCCACCAAAAGGACTCAACCTCATATCCCAAAACAGGTCTCTAGTAAAGTGGTGGCCTGAATGGACTCCCCACCATATGGACTCAATTGGAACACAATAATGACATAAGAGATTTCCCAAAAAGATGGTGGGTCTCCCCACCATAAAGAAAAAACCTAATAGTTCCCAACCATAATTCCGTCTTAGACCTGCACCGGGCCATAATCAAGGCAAAATAAGCACAAAAAGAACATTCAAACCAATCACTCCCATATTAAAGTGATAATAGATTAAATGATAATTCCATATGAACTATAAAACCAAACCCCACTGGAAGGGAGGGAGGGCCCAAGGATTGGATATGTGAAACTACGATGGAAAACTACTCATCAATCTTCACTTCGGGATGGACAGAAACCAAAGTCACAACTAATCCTCATCGGTGGTCCATAGAAGGACACTAATCAATGACTGGCATCCAAAAAACATAATTTAAAAAATTTTGTGAGGGATAAGTCCATCACACTCTTTGATACAAGAAGAGAATAATAACGAAAAGAAACCATGACAGACATGCTAAAACAGTGTCACTGCAGTGATAGAGGAACAACATTACCAGACTCCTTAATATTCCCTGGGGGTTCTTGACTACGTATAGGAATCAATACGAGGCCTTTTGGCTAGAGCTCTGATGGATGAAGCATCTTATGCCTCACATTTAGGTTTTGATAATCCCAATAAGAAACATACACATTTTGATTCGAAAAAATAATGGACAAGATTTTAAAATGAAAAAAATACTGGCATTGAACACCGGAGTTCATCAATAGACCAATGACATCCCATACATGTCAAAACCCAAAACACCATAAGTACAACTACAACAATAAAAGATCCCTTAAACTGAATAGAATGTTACATGAGAATCATTAAACCAAAACCCAATAGCACATCACTTCAGAGAACTTCCTCCGCGACACATTCTACCAACACCCCGATAGAATCATCACTAGTGACCCAGACATCCACATGCCTAGCAGGGCTGCAGAGCACTTGGGCACGATGAATTATTATGACCCACCATGCCACACTAAAAACACAGAAGTATCTCTCGCCTTGAAGAGGATGATGAATGATCTCGAGGCCTCTAAATTTCACTACTTTTTCCATCGAATTCCGATCACTTACTCATATTCCTACCAGAAGATTCACCAATGCTCATAGGGATCGAAGGAGTGAGGACTACCTTGAGAACTCTTGCCATCATAGCTTCGACATGAAAATTCTATCTCACGACATCCGAAATTTATTTTACGTTTGACGAAGACACCTTCGACTGTAAATCATGGTGGAGACCCAACTCGAAGCATCGAGCCTTCGCGGAGTCATCGCGGACATACCCCGAATCCTAAGGGAATAGCTCCACAAAGCGCTGGAAATATTCCAACACAGATCTGTTTCCCTTCTGAAGAAAACACATCTCCATCCCCTTTATCACCCTTTCTTCCTCAGAGGAATACTGATGAATATAAAAAGTATTGAAAAACTCCCAGGTAAGCTCTTGACGGGGCTTATTCTGAGACACTAACTTCCGCCACATCCACGGTGAACCTTCAAGCATGAAGGTTGAAAACATGACCTTCAACGACTCGGAAAACTCAATGAGGTTAAATTCTCTTTCAATCTTTCGCATCCACTCCTCTACTACAGAAGGGTCTGCTTGACTATAAAAGAGATGAGGATCTAGAATCCAAAACTCAAGCAGAAATCCTTTTGCTGATCAACCGTACTACGATCACCCATAGAAGCTTCGGGGGATAACCGCTAGATAATAAATTTCAAGAACCCAATCAAGACAAACTCAATGAGTGAATAAAAGCCTCAAAATCAAACACCGCAAAGGTGAAAAGCTAGAAACCCCAGAAAACAAGTTATCATAAAATCAAAAAATTCTCCTTGAAAACATCTTCAATTTAAAACAATCATGGTATGATAAACACTTGCCACTAGTATTCTTTAGAGTTTTAGTCACACACATGTTTTTGTGCCACCTTGGGAATCCATTCACTATACCAGATGTCCACATACATTTCCAACATACCACTATTCATATGGGCACCCATATGAACACCAAGGCTAAAATAAAGAAAATTAATTTTCTAAAAAAAACATGCATCTCATGTCCATTAAAAATAATTCCCAAATTATTCATGTCATTTCAAACTACCATTTTTTTAAACCAAATTTTCTGATTCAAACAACTTTTAGAAGTCAAAGGAAACCCAAACCATCTCAAAGAGGGAACTTGGGTCGGTGGGTGACATGACCATATGGTTGGAGGCCATATGCCAAACATGTCACTGACACAGAGATCCTTTTTGGACAATGCTCGTAGATCCACAAGTCTTTCCAGGTCGTTTGGATTAGGAGGACTATTAGCCCAACTCCATTTGTCATATCCCAATCGCAATACATTTCTATAAAACCCCGAAGACACTAATTAAACTAGACTTCCCATGGAAACTCAAGGATCAGAAGGTGCAAGAGTTCGCGATGCTCTTCCCGCTACCACCCTTCGAGTCCCAACATTCCTACTCCATCTACCTTGACATACAAAATAACAAAGGGCGCTCTGAAAAGTGAGGTCCACTATGAGATCACCTCCTCTAACACCATTTTGTTGCGAACCAACCTGGGTCGACCCAGAACAGATCACCCGAGATGGTCCGCGACATGGCCCGAGAGGTGTTCTTGTTCCTCCCAGGCTAGTGACAAGCGCCTGGGCATCAACAGAGATAGTGGGAACAATTTCACCTAATAAAAAAAATAAAATATTAGAAATAATACAGATCAGCGCAGAATAAATAAACTAAACACACAACTAAACAATAACAAAAGAAAATAAAGATAACTAAACTCAGCATCTGAACTAACTCTGTGCGACCCCATGGGCCCCTCTCTGACTCAACAATCAAGCATCACCCAAGGCGAGCACACTCAAGTTGTAGCCTGAACAAACACTAAAAATAGAAAATAACTAAATGCATGAGTATTAAAACACAGTTGGCTAGATCGATATATATTCTCAATGCACTACCTTTAAATTATACAAAACACTATCTCAAGTTTGAATTACAATTTATAAAAGTTTGTTTTTCTAAATATTTTACTTAAATGAAAATTACGAACCATTTCCCTTAACCATTTTGAAATATATATTCATTTCATTAGTCTTAATGGGTTTTTAGAAAGGGTAATTGATGTTTCGATTTTTCATGTTTTTACAAAGAGGATTAAACACTTTCATTAAAAAAACATTTTTAGAAACCAAGTCAAAACAATTTTTCCTTTTACCAAGGGAAACAATATTCAAAAAAATGTGCAATATAAATAATACAACAAGGGCAATGTACGCATACATATAAGAAACATAATCACTACTACAAGTAACAAAAGGTGAAGAGACATCGGTGAACCTAGGAAATCAAGAATAAACCAGATCACACCAATAGATGAGACCTCATCCCCATTGACATGTAACACACGATGAAATCAACACGCCATGTATGCTCGACCATACATTCTCTGGAAGGATGAGGGAAAATCTCATAGTAATAAACCCAATATATCCACCTACTATGAGCCACAGGTCAGTACCATAACCTATGAGTGCCACAATCATTCATAGAATATTCTCTCAATATGCCAGATTACCATGTCTCAAGTATTTGGAATGGGGTGATCCAACCGACGCTAGTTGAGCATTAAATCACACACACACACACACATAAATATATAATAATAATAATGCATAATATGCATCACCCCGAGCCACTCCATGGGACAACCTCTTACCTTTAAACTATTCGAGCAACCAGGAGATTCTAAGAATGAGCCTCCTAAACAATCGGTTGCAACAAAGCAAGAGAGTTGTCCTAATATGGTTTTCATCAAAACAATTTCACCATGTTTCCTAAAGTGCCAAATGTTCATTAAAAACATTTCACAATAACCACTTTAAAAGAACTAAATTCTTTTTCCATGAAGGGGGAAATACCAAAACTTTCTCTTTGACAACCATTTAAAGGAAATTAAACTTCCTTATAAGACAAAAACTAGTTTGAAACCATTTATAGAGCCCCAAAATACTACTTCACATGTTTCCAAGATTTTTATCAAACCAAACCAAAACATTTTATTTTTCCAAATAAACTGTAAGAGCCAACTTAGCAATTTATTAGCGACACATGAAACATTTAATTAAACATTTTCCATTTAAGACTCAACCAGGTGAAAACAACAATTCCATGGAGTAACATATTTAAATTGATAATCCAAGTGCTAAATTAATTAAAAAAAATTAATTGAACATTTATCATGGACAAACATAACAAAATGACAACATTTTTCACAACACAAGAATTGAATTATAAATTTGAATAATAGATGAATTAATCAAAAGTTCCACAATAATATTTATCACATATATATATGGGGTGAAAAGAGCAGGAAACAATTAAACATAAATTTTAAAAGGCTGTGCAATGATAACCAATCTCATGATCCAAGTGCGATGACAATGCATCATCGGAACCAAGGTGCGACGACAATGCCCACTTAGTAATGCCTGGCACGGGTCCTAAAATATCAAACCGACCCAAAAAACATTTAATTAATAAAACCCATAATCAAAACAACCTAATATATATATATATATATGTATATATCAGATAGAAATATCAAAAGGGGAAGAGGGTGTGGCAGAGGATTACGCACGGTCAGGGGGTGCACTCTGGTAAAGGAGAATGCTGGCCGGTTGGGGGAATGTTGTCGGACCAGCGGAGGGCGTCCACGTGGCTGGATGCAGTCCGACCGAGTGCTACGGCAAGGGCCACTGGATAGCGGCAGTGCAAGGCGGACGGTGGGAAAGGTGTGGGTGAGTCTGGTAGTGGCGGGCTACCACTACAAAAGAGGAGGCCGAACGAGAGTTTGTGCATGGGGAGATGAGGCTACTACAATGGGATAGCAATGGGGAGGCCCAGCGAGGTCGGGCCGTTGGGTTGCGAGAGATGAGTCGGTCGGGTCGAGTGAAAACGAGGTGTGGAAACCAGCGATGTCTGACGGAGAGATTGCCGGAGGTAGAGGGGGAAGGTCAGGGATGGTTTGCTCGAGCGGGAACTGAGGGGGGGCTGAGGTGCTGGGCAGCATCGACATGCAGATGAAACAAAGCTGTGGTGCAGCGGATCCGAGGCTGAGCGGGGTCCTGCACTAGCTGGGTGCCGTGGTGGGTAGAAGAGGGGGGTCCAGCTAGAGGTTGCAGCACCGAAGGTGCGCCACATGCATGGGTAGAAGAGGGTCCTAGGTATGTTCATGTAGAGGGAGGCGGTATGGTCGAGACAGGAGAAGCGGGCAGGGCGCAGGAGGAGGGAAACAACGCCGGGTAGTAGGGGAGTCGGGATGAGGAGGCACTGGGTGTAAGGGATGCGGTACACCGCAGGAATAAGGGAGGGTTGGCCTTCACTACTGGAAGCAAGGATGTGGGTCTGAGAATGCATAGGGGAGGACTTCGTGTTGCCAGGGGAAAGTGGGGGAATGTAGTGCACAAACCCTAAAAAATGTAAGCAAATAAAAAAAGAAAATAATAGTAATAATTATTATAAATATTTTCATAATAATAATAATAATAATAATAATAATAATATTAATATGATAAAAATAAAATAATAACAATATTCATATTATATCAACATTAAAAAAATCAGAAACACAATAAAAAGTTTAAAAGGCACAAAAATTAATGTGCTTCTAATTACAACATATCAATTTATTTTAATTCTATGAAGACAGTCTGTCGTGCAGTTGTCAGGGCGAAGCCATGCTGCTTCCAAACTCATGCTCCGCCAGCACGCCTGATGAAATAAACCCCAAAAGTCAGACTTTAATATAACCCATCAAAGTTATTTTGTGGATGAACCCGAACACCAACAAAAATATTTCAAGGCAGAAAAATAGTTATAATAAAATGATCTCATAGGTCGGGGTGTGACATGATTAAATAAAAATAGTTACATAAAACAATTTATGTAAATTTATAAGGAATGTAATGAAGTTTAAATCACTATCACACATTTATAAATCAAATATAAATAACAAGAGAGGAACATGGCCATCTTCAAAACAGGTACGATAAATTTTTGGGCTATTGGACTCTGAACTCTCTATGTGAACTCATCAAAATGTGTATACAAACTTCCCAATGACACTGGCCAAATGAGACATGTCACTAACCCAACATGGATGTGACCCACAATATATTTGTTTTCAAATGTTGTAATATCAAAGGGTTTGTCCAAATAACTAACTAACTACCTAAGGTTTTCAAGTGGCTTTACATAATCAATGGTGGGCAATATATTTTAATACTACTTAAAATTAAAATTAAATCCCATTTGTTCTTTTCTATTCCAATTACCCATTTAGAACTAAAACATGTTTTAATAAAAAAACATGCCTCTTTTTCAAGATAAAACCAATGGGTTTTTATGAAAACATTCTAAGCCATTTTCACAGGTTTGAATCAATTCCAAACTAAATCCATCATTTCACTACTCATTCACACAATCAAATTCAACAATTTAATTGAATAAATTTCCATCAAAACCCTTTATTTAAAGAGAATAATTTAAATCATCAATTTAAAGAAACTAAAAAATTCATGTTTAACCAATTTTTTTGGATAATCAGGACTGAACCACCAACCTCAAGGTTGCCGAAGTCTATGGTAATGATAAAATAGACTGTATGATTCAATACAACTCCTCATAATAATGACTTTATAATTTTCGACACACAAAGGGTTGACATTCTTCAAGGGGTCCTAAAACCAATGTGAGTTATTTTATTTCAAAATAAAATTTCACATGCGATAATATATTCTCTCTCCTGGATAATATTTGGATTATCGTTTTATATTAACGCATGAAATCACTAGAAATGTCTATAAGAATAATTATAAACCTCTATGATTATTATATGTCTAAAATAAAATGAGGATAGATAAGGTATTCAACATAATGTTTTTAAAAAATAAATATATAAATGCATATATATATATATTCATGTGTATATATATATATATATCGAAATATACTTTAATAATGCAAATATCCTTTAATTAAACTTTGAATTTATTTATTGATTATTTCTTCTTTAACTAACCTTTGATAATTTCCAGAAATTATCAGTTGATAATATTAATAATTATCATTTGTCATTCAGAATAATTATCCTATGATAATTTTGATAATCAAGCCATGTGATAATTTCCTTAAAATTATCCATTCATAATCTATGAAATTATACATTAATATATATATCTAAATAAATTATCCCTAATCAGAAGATATGGTTATCAATATATTTGTGTATACATATATATATTGATGATTTATTTTAATAAATATATATTTTGATAATGTCACATGTACTATTCTGATATAATTCAAGATTAAATATATATATTTTGGAATTGTGATGGAGGGAGAAAATAATAAAAATGATTTAAATTAATTAATTTAATTAAAATGAAAATAAACAAACCTGTGTATGAGGAAAGTGAGAATAGGTGTCACACACTGGAGTTAGAGCATTTCAGATGAACAATGTTCACAACCGCACCATTCAGGGGTTCTAAGGCTATGAAAAGTCAAAGGAAACAACCCAATTTATGGATTTTTCGGTTCTAATATTTAATAACATAAAAAAACATCATTTAATACCTCAAAATAGAACACCAACTTTAATAAATGATTCATCCAAAATCAATGAATGGATCAATTAATTTACCCAATTTATAGTTTGTAATTAATAACCAGTGAATATGGATGGAAAATGGTTTTTTGAATCCATGAATCGTCAAAAATGGTGTTACAAGTTTGTTTAAGATGAGTGAACAGTGAATTTTATTTTTGGAATTAAATTATTAATATCAATTTGTTTAATATGATTATTAAATAACATAAAAGTTTTAAGTAACCAAACCAAATGAACGTTTCTCATGAATTTTATATGTATAGTTGGTTAAAAACCTCATTTTGATCCTATATATGGTATTTGATTTTTCATAGGATGCATAGTATGAGAGATATTAATGATTTATTATTTAAAAATTGGAATAAATAATTAATTAAAATAAAAAGGGTTATCTATGTGAGCGAGGCTTCCAAATGCTCAACGCTTGCAAATGGTATACCCCATCTAGGGTAAACCCCTCATTCCGGATTCATTGGTGGTCTTTGATTTTCCATTTGTTTCACTATTTGGGAAAAATTTAATTATTTTTAATACATAGTATTTTAAATATTATTTAATAACTTTAACACACAAGAAAAGAATCCAAATGTCAGGTGCCTTCAAATGTAATACCACTCTTAGGGTAAAAACCATACTTCAGACATAACATTGGTCTCATATTTCTCAAAAGATGCACTATTTTGGAGTTATTTTATTATTTTTAATAAAAAGAGTTTAATTTAAAGAAATATTATATTCACTATTTTTATTCAATCTTCTCCATGCCTTTTCCGGCCTTAGAAAATCTATAATAACATCGTGTTAAACATCAAAAAAATATATTTAATTGAACATTCCAAGATTTTAACTTGAATTTATGGTCATTAACACATTTATCGAAAATTAGATTATAAATAATTGATTTCCCACTTAAGATATTAATAATTTAAAAAAGGGGGTTTTGAAATCCCTAAAATAGCAATGGGTTGTTACAACCGCCCCACTATAGGAACTTTCTGTCCCCAAAAATCCCTCAATGAATCCTATGCACCAAAAAGATGAGGCCACTACCCTCTCATCATTGTCTCCCTTTCCAAATTCACATGATAATTAGATTCATGGCTTCATAGTACACAAACCAGAGGTATCATCCTCCCATAAAGTACCTTGGTATCAGAATCTACAACCTTGACTAGTCATTCAATTAATGATAAATCTGGTTCAATCTCAAGATCACTCTGTCTCAAAACATGAGATGGATCAAAGAGATACATTTTTAGCTATGATAAATGGAACATGTTATGTATTGATGTCAGCAGCGAGGGTAGAGCTAAACAGTAAGAAAGTTTCTCTAATGAATCAACAACCTCTAATGATCCCACAAAACGAGGAGTAGGTTTCCCTTCATTCCCAATCTGTCAATGACCTAACTGGGCGGAAACCTTCAAGAACTCTTGGTACCAACATAGAACTCCAAAGGTCTACAATGATTATTATCTGAAGATATGTGCCAACATAGTGGTGTCAGCATTCTATGAGGAATCAACTCGATCTTAGTTGTCGTCTCTTGGACCAAACTCGGTCTAAACAAGGATCTTTGACCAATCTATGACAAAAAAGGAGATATACATGTAAATCCATACTATTCCTCAAAAGAATCCATTTTGATCATGGACTGATAACTATTGTTATAAGAAAACTAAACTAGCCCAAAATTATCATCACAATCGCCACAAATGTTGGGAACACATGCATGGAGCATATCCTCAAGGATCTATATAGCTCTCTCCATTTCTCCATCTAACTGCAAATGGTAGGTTGTGCTCAAACAGACCTGAGATCCCAGTGCCTCCTAAAGTCCTCTCCAAAGGCGATAACTAAATCTAGGATCCCTATCAGAGACTATAACAGATGGAACTCTGTGAAAATGATCAATTTCATATACATATATATTTCCCAACTCCTCAACATTGGTTGTTTCTCGAATGGGTATAAAGTGAAGTGACATGGTTAGCCTGTCAATCAAAACCCATGTTTCATTCTAATTCATATATGTTAGAGACAACCCAACCAAAAAGTTTATAGAAATTTAATCCCACTTCCATGTAGGGACTAGAATTCGTTTAAGAAAACACGAAGGTTTCTAGTGTTCAGATATCTCATGCTGGAATGTATATAAATGGGATTAAAAAATAAACTTTCCTCGTCTCATACCATGACAACATAACTATCACCACATATCATAAAACATCTTCATGGATCCTTGGTGAACAACCAACTATGTGTTATGGAAATCCTCCCATCACCGCCTTCATTAACCTTATGAGACAACATAAAAGTTTCGATAACACAAAACACCCTCTTTTGAGAATGACCACTAGGTTCGAGTCTCCCCACTATAAAGAGAGTCCATAATGCTACAGAATTAATCATCAAGATATTTTTCCTAAAGAATCATATTGAGAGAATAATATTTCAACTAAACATTGGCTAATGAAATACCATACCACTTCCATTTAACACCAATATGAATCTATGAAAAAAGAGCCATCAAACTCCACTATTCTAAAGATTCTTTCAGATCTGAGGTTGGAAGTTTCTAACTTAACGCATCTGCAATGACATTCCATTTCCTTGGGATATAGGGAATGTCAAATTCAAAATATTATAGGTACTCCATCCATAACCTTTGGAGGAGATTCAGATCTTTTTGAGAGAAGATATAACTCAATATTTTGTTGTCTGAATACACAGTAAACCTATCTCCATAATGGCAATGTCACCAATGCTTTTTTGTTTGCATTACAGCTGCAAGTTCTAGGTCATGGGTAGGGTAGTTCTTATCTTGAGTCTTAAGCTAATGAGATCCATATGCAATAACAAGATTACCTTGTATAAGGAAACATCCCACACCAGACCCGAGGCATCACAAAGGGCCACATAGCCTTTACCAGTCTCAGGAAGAGTGAACATCAGTGCCATACTCAAAAGGTACTTTAGCTCAATAAAATAACTCTGACATTTAATATTCCAAGAAAACAACACTCTCATTCCAGTCAGAGAAGTAATTGTAGAAGCTAACATTGAAAAGTCCTTAACATACTAAAAATAATATATTACTAAGCCCATCAAGCTACGAATATCGAAATCATTTTGTGGTTTTCGAAATTCCAAATAACCTTCAACATCTCATTATCAACTAATATTCTTTGTTATAACCCCACATGCATGAATAATTTTACTTCTCAAATCCCAAAATCCCACTTTGAAAGATTGGAATAAAGTCTGTGATTCCTTAGTAGACTCAAAACTATTCTCAGATGTTGCATATGATCCTCCTCAGACATGGAGTAAACAAGAATTTAATCCACAAATTTTACCAAAAAGTTTTCCAGATACTCCTGTTTAATCAGGTTAATATAATCCATGAACATTACAAGAGAATTTTTAGGCCAAAGGGCCTAACAACATACCCATAATGGCCATACCAAATTTGAAAAGTAGTTTTATGAATGTCAAATTCTTTTATCCTCAACGGATGGTAGCTGGATTGAAGATCAATATATGATAACCAATTTGCCCCATTCAACTAAAAAATAAATCCTCAATTCTTGGTAACATATATTAGATCTTTATCATAACATGATAGAGATTTTGATAACAAACACATAAGTGATGATAACCATCAGTCTTATTGGTGAAGAAAAAGGTGCTTCCCAAGGTGACACACTCGGCTGTATAAATCCTTTCTCAAGAAGATCATCTTACTGGGACTTTAGTTGTTTCAGTTCAACTAGATACATTCATTAAGAGGTAATTGAAACCGATTGGGTACCAAGAATTATATTAATAGAAAAATCAACCTCCCTCTAATACACATTTTTCACGAACCAGCCCGACTTCCCTCATAATGCGATAACCGAGCCGAACTTGACATAATATAAAGGGCATTACTAATCCCCACAATTTTGAAACTAGCGCCTGGCATTATACAACATAAAAGTGGGAATTATTTTTCCACAAGAATGTGGAAGAAAAATAACACAATTAAGTATGAGTAAAAAATGAAACTCTATTGAAGTAAAGTACTATAACGCCACAATGAAGAAAAATCCCAAAGTATTACGACCTAAGGACAAAACTGACCATGATCAAGGGTCAAGAGCTAGATCCACAACCAAGTGATCTTTAACCCTTCCTCAATCCTAGAAGATGGTTCTCTACAAACACCTGACAGAAAAAGTTGTGTTTGAGCTAAATCTTAGTAGGGTATCACAAAGTATTCCATAACAGATTCCAATAATAGATTATCCCAGTAAGTGCTTTTAATTTAAAAGATAAATAGGTTTGGAATTTTAAATAATATATAAATTAATAATTCTATACATTTCAAATGATGGAAATAAATAATTTATGAAATGATTTTATAAATGTTTAAATATTTATAAAACAATGTCTTAAATAAATCGAGTTACACAAAACAGTTTCGGTAAATATAGAAGCCATGTAGTGGAGATTAAAAATTATAATACATATATATATATATAATAAGAATTACAAGTGAGCAACATGCTCATATTCCAAATAGGTATGACAATATTTCTGGCTATATGACTCTACACTTTCTAGGTGAACTTAGTAAAATGTGTGTGCACACACCCCAATGAGACTGAAAAAAGGCCACTTGTCACCAATAGCGTAGAGTGTGTCCAAATAACTCACGATCATCCTAAGGCTTAAATATTTTCTTAAATAATCAATGAGGGGATGTTTATTTGGAGACTAATGAAAAATAAAATTGAATCCCATTATTCCATTTCCATTCCAATTTTACATTTAGAACAAAATGGGTTTTAATAAAACAACATGCCTCTATTTCAGGATAAAACCAACAGGTTTTGATCAAAACAATTTAATCCATTTTCAAAAGATTTAAATCCATTCAAAACTAACTCCATCATTTCACAACTCATTCACACAATTAAATCCAAAAATTTAATTTAAAACATTTCTGTAAAAACTCTAATTTAAATTAAACAATTTAAACTATCAATTGATATAAATTAAAAAATTTAAGGTTAATAGATTTCTTTGGAAAATCAGGATGGAACCACCAACCTCAAGGTCATTGATGGTAGCAGCAACGATAAACCACCATGTGTGTTTTAATGCACTTCCTCACGACCTTAATATAAAATGTGTCGACACACCAATGGTCAACTATTGTTAAGGGGTCCTAAATCTAATGTGATTTATTTTATTTCGAAATAAAATTTTGCATGCGATAATACATTCTCACTCCTGGTTATCCTCTAAATTTTTATTTTATGTTAAGACATGTAATCACAAGAAATGTACATAAGAATAATTATAAACCTTGTTCGATAATTATATCCTTAAAATAATTTGAGCACTGAGATGGTATTCCACATTTTTTTAAATAAATATATATATATATATTTATGAGTATATATATATATAAATAAAAATATCCTTTGATAATGAAATCATAGTTTAGTAAAACATTGCATTTATTTAGTGATTATTTCTTCAAAAACTAGCTTTTGAAAATTTCAAGAAATTATAATTTGATAATATTAATAATTTTCATTTGTTAATCAATGTAATTATCATATGATAATTTCAGTACTCAAGCCATGTTATAGTTATATTGAAACTATCCTTTCGTAATTCATGAAATTATATGTCAATAAATTTATCAAAAATAAATTATCCCTATGAACATGATATGATAATCAATTTATATGTATGTATATATATATATGTTTTGATAATTTATATTAAAAAAAAATATCTTTTGATGATCTAACATGATCTATTATGATATAATTCATGTTTAAATATATATATTTTTTCAATATTTTAATGGAGGGAGAAAATGAAGAAAATAAATTAATGAAATTAACGAAATTGGAAAGAAAAATAAACAAAAATGTGTACGTGGATGGTGTGAATAGGTGATTCACACTAGAATTAGAGGATTTCTAGTAAAAAATGATAACATCCACCCCATTTCGGGTTTCTAAGGCTTTGAAAAATTGAAGGAAACAACCCGATCTAAGGATTTTACGGTTCAAATATTTAAAACAATAAAAAATGCATCATTAAATACCTCAATATATAACACCAAATTTAATGAATGATTCGTCTGAAAACTATGTATTGGTCATTTAATTCCACCCAATTAATACTTTCCGATTAATAACCAATGAAAATTGGTTGATAAATGGGGTTTTTGAATCCATGAATCATAAAAAATGGAGTTACGGGTTTGTTAAAGATGAGCGAATACTGAATCAAATTTTTGGAATTAAATTAACTATTAAATGAATATAATAATATCAATTATTTAATATAATTATTGAATAACATAAAAATTATAAGTGACCAAACCAAATGTCGATTTCTCATGAATGTTATATGTCGCCTAGGGTAAACAACTCATTTCAAACCTTACTGTGGTCTCGTATTTCTCATATGACACACCATTAGAGTTATATTAATGATTTATTATTTAAAATTAGGAATAAATAAATAATTATTATAAAAAGGGTTATTTTTGTGAGTGAGTCCTCCAAAACATCCATGCTCACAAATGTTATACCCTGTCTAGTGTAAAACTCCCATTTGGGACCCATCGGTGGTCTTAGATTTCCTATACATCGCACTGTTTGGGAGATTTATAATTATATTTAATATTTAATATGTTAAATAATATTTCATAACATTAAATAACAATAAAGTCATCCAAATTTTCATCACCTTTGAATGTTATACCCCCTTAGGGTAGACACCATATTTCAGACATAACATTGGTCTCAGATTTCTCATATGATGCACCATTTAAGAGTTATTCAATTATTTTGAATAAAAAGTTTGTTTTTAAAAAATATTATATTTAATATTTTTATTCCATCTTCATTGAGCCTTGCAGGTTTAAAAAAATTACAATAACTTAGTGTCGAACTCAAAAAAATTATTTAATTGATCATTCCAGGATTTAACTGGCATTAAATGCCTCTAACACATTAATTGAAAATTCATTGATAAATTATTTTTTTCCACTTAAGATAATAATAATTTAGAAAAAGTGGGTTTAAGAATACCTAAAATAGTAACAGGTTGTTATATCTTAAATGGAGATGAAATAAGACACAATTCAGATATTTCATTATGATTTTTAGAGAAATATTTGATCATTTTGGTTTTTTTATGAATGAGTCATAAATAAGGGAGATTAAGGCTCCTCTCGAGTAGAAATATTTATGATCAGAAATTAATTCATAACCATTTCACAATGTGTACAAAATATATTAACATAGAGGTGATATTGAGAATTTAATAATGAACAACTCTTTAGAATATTAGAGGGGAATATTCATCATTGACGATGGATACAAATGATAAAACACTAAGAAAATAGATTCTGGGATACAAAATTCCAATCCCTCCGTCACTTTGTATTTCTATCTCTTAATCATTACAAGGGGGTTTGATTGAAAGAGTAAGGGAAATATAAAGATACAGATCCTGATGAAGATGATGTTCATTCATGTTGGAATGATAATTATTGGGCCTTTTTAAGTAATGTGAGTCTAAGAACCAAGTTGTTGTGGATGGAGACAACTGACTAACACTCTATTCTGAAATGAAATATTTTTGTGTAATATCATTATGAATTTCTATTGAACATATATTTATGAATGAATTCATTTCATATTTCATGAATAATTTTTCATCATATATTTTTTTGTAAGGATGTTAAATCTGTGATGTAAAATGATTAACATCACTATTTAAATTTCATCGGTGAGGTCTTACCATTGAAAATATTGTTCTCAATTTGGATTGATTGATTTGAGGTATTCATGTAATTGAATCACAACAATAGGAGGGAATATAATCCTATTGATATCATGATATTATATCTATGAAAATTTAGTTATTCACCTATGGGTACTTGTGTGGGAATTTATAAATTCAATTGGGAGATATTTTTTAACAAGAGGGTAATGTCCGAGAGGTTTCATCTTGTCCAAAACTACTGATTTGATTCTTACATAAAAAAAAATTGATTTCATATTGATTTTTTTCTATATATAAATTTTTCATTCAATTTATTATAAATTTATATTCTATTTTATATCTTTTAAAAATTTCCCAAAATTTCTATTCTTGAAAAAAAAATCAAAAGTGATAGTTTTTCCGCACAAATTACATCCTCCTCATGAGATAATTTAGGGACTCATAAATAGAATTTCTGTAGGAGTTAAGTCACAAGATTTAGGTTTTGAAAAAAACCCTCTCATAATCTAGGCATTATGAAAATATTTATCCAAAATTACTTTTTTATAATCTATTTTTTTTTGAAATTCCAAAAGTACCCCAACACTCACTTATAAAAGCGAACCTACTATCCACTTTTAATATTTATTCCAAATCCTTTGTTGGATGAGGAAATACAAGAAAAAATTCCTTAATTAATTCCCTTATCACATCCTAGAGGCAATTTTTAGTTTATAAAATACTCCTATTAAGGCATTTGGTTCACACCTAAAGATCTTGTATGAAGAAGAGGTATCATCCATAACTAAGAATTTTTGTTTTATTTATTCTTCCACCCCACTAAAAATATAATGAATTATTATAAAATAGTAAAAATGTATTTTATATATACCAATATTTTATTATGTAAATTTGAAAACCTATATACATCTGCTGTTCCTCCAAATGAGAAATGAAATCGCCGATCGTGTTTATGGTGGATTGCTGCCAAACAAACAGATGTAATCCGGTTTCCATCACTTCCAGTCATGACAAGATATAATTATGGATTTAATTCATATATATGATATTTATGAAATAATTTTATTAATTTAATTATAATATCACTTTTACCTTATCACCTTCCATTTAATTGGATAACGAAAACATCGCTTATACGTTTGTGTACTACCATCTCCATGAAGTGTTTTGATTCGTTTTTCATTTATTATTTACATGGATGTTTACAAGGATAATATTAATTAATATTTATGAAATATGTGATATAATAATTATTTTTTAAATGTTAATTAATATTAAAATTTTATTCATTTAATCCATAAAAACAGAAAACAATGTCAATTTGAACATACGACCAACTGTCTCATTGAATGATATAATTCATTTTTATATCTATAAATTGTATGGGTTACCCTAAATATTTTTATCATTATTATATAATATATTTATATGATAGTTAATATTTTTAATATTATGTAACCATGATTAATATACATGGAACAAAACAGCAAAACCAAAATCATTATAGAAAATGGGGCTATTATCACATCGAATTGAGATTTTAATTTGAATTGTAAATAACCTAGTGATAATATTTTTTTAAAAATCATGTATGGTATGATATTTATCATTCTCATTTGGATATATTATTATAATATATATATTTTTGTTATAATGAAGTTTAAAATGTGTGTGAATAATTTTGATACTTGACGTAATGGAGTTTTGACTTATTTTTAACTGGTAGAGACAGATTCTATATTCACCACTTATTTATTTTATATAGTGTATTTACTTTAAATGAATATATTTTATGATAATTATTATTAGTTTTATTTGTATTTAAATAACTATATAATGTAATTTCTTTCACTAGGCTTACTATTGAAACGTAACCAAAGCGAAAAGAGTTTTATGTCACAATATGATTGTTTATCAATATTGTTTATTATTATATTTCCAATGATGAAATATTATGACCTACATATTAATAAATTCTTGAAAATTCTTCTCATATGTTTAAATTCGGAAATTTGATGTCTTTCTTTATTTTTCTCACATTATTTACTCAAGATACTGGATGATTTTTTAAGGAAAAATCAACAATATATCTCTATTCAGTTGAAAATTCATTCTTTTCCATGGATATGTTTTATAAATATGTTTTCAAGAATGTTTATAACATTCTATAATGATTATTTAAAGTAATGATTTCCCATTTTTAAATTTATAATTTTTTTTAAAAATAATATTCTTGTTGTTTTCTGAATGATGTACTTTTGTCTATTTACATATAATGTTGAAGAAAATTTTCACTTAACATATAAAACATGTATGAAATATCCCACCGGCTTGACCACCCAATCATATGAAGATTCAATTACATGTTTTCTACTATATATTAAATTTAAAACATTTTACTTCACATTTTGGAATTTTTAAGATTTTATATAAGTGATTTAATATAGAAAAAAAAAGTTCCTTAAGAAATGTTACAAATAATATTTTTAAAAAAAAAATATTTTTAAATGACATATTTTGATGTTACATTATTATTAAAAAGGATAATATCCAGTAATATCATAAATATTATTTAACGTAATTTTTATTATTATAAGGATAGATTTTTTATGAACCTAATTCCTTATCCATTGTTAATAAAATAATAAATTGAATAATTGTTTAGGAAACACATTTAATCTCAATGGGTTATTCTATGATGTGATGTTTATGAAACCCAATTTATTTTCACAAGTTATGATATACATAATTTTAAAAAATACTTTGTAACACAGTGATATGAATTTCATTATGTTATGGTTGGGACTAGAATTATATAAAATTATAATGAATTAGGTAAATATGGATATCTCATGATACAAATAGAAATGGAATGAGTATTAAAACCCATTTAGTAAGGGAATCTGTCCACTATTATTGTATTGGGAGTGGACTATGATTACTAATATGGTGTGGTGAGGGATCACAATCCACTATGATAGTATTGTAAATTATCATCATCTACTGGGTATGTAATCTATTATGTTTTTGTGTATTTAAATTTTTTATCATTTATATTAATTTTATGCTCTCATGGACCATGTTCTTTGATCCATTTGAGATTATAGTCTTATAAACATTCACACATTATTCCATGACTCAATATTATGATCTATGATATGCAAGTTATGCTTTAAAAATGGTATTATCATGTTCTCACAACCTTTTGTTCACGTTATGTTTATTTCATCATTTATATTTACCATGTTTACCCTTATAGCGCACTGGATCTCACCATTACTTATGTTTCATTTTCCTTGGCTATGAAGATTTTTATTTAGTATAATATATATAATTAGGTTTCCAATTATGTATAAATAATTTAGTGATTATTTAGATATCATATGAATAATTTCATCAGGTGTCAAACATTCCAACGACTGTAGAACTATAAGATGCTGGCATGAATCATATTTTTAGGTAATAAAAATTCATCTAATAATATGTAATATCTATGAATGAATAGTATGAGTTAATATGTCATATAAAATTAGTATAAATAAACTCATGATATAATAAGTCAAATAGGTATTATATACCCCATATAAATAATAACAGGTCCACAATATGAATAATTTCTAAATGAAGTAAAATTTGGATGAACAACTATTACATCATTGGTAATATTTGAATTAGAACCCCATGAAAAAAATAACAGGAATTGGAATTTTAAATACATTTAATATAGAGTAAATCATGATATAATATTTCAAATAGGATTCATAAAAAATATATAAATGGATATACTAAAATAATATGAACCATGGATTATCAAATTGAATGTGAGGCCAGTAACTCTTACATCAGTCATCCACAGTGAAGGGTGAACATAAAAATTCACGTAAAATACATTTTAGATTATTATTAATTTTAATAATAACCTTCTATATATTAATTTTATGTTTCATTATAAAATTTTTATAATATACTTTGAAATTTTTACATAGGTATTATATCGTAGAAGATGAATAATCATTACATATCATAATGATCCATATAATAATCATATAGGTCCAGTGACATTGGGAAATATGGTACACAAGAAATTGGTTCATAACTAAACTAAATAATCTCCCAGTATGTTCCTCATAAATTTCACCCATCATAAAAATATTATAGATAATAAATTAATTCATTACATAGTAAATGAAAACCTAAGAATGTTTGAGCTCAAAATCTAAGTAAGGCTAAAGAAGGAATATATAAACATAAGAAGATCATAAGGGCATGAAAACATGAGAATCAAAATTTTAAAACCATACCCTCTATATCGTAGATCATAAACATTATTCAATTCATAAATATTGTATGTTCATTATACAAGAATCAAAAAGGAATCAAGGAACATAATCCATAATAGCATAATGTCGACATAAGACAAAGACTTACTATATAAACACTGGAATTGAAAATCCTTTATTTGGTATAAAAGGCTCATTTACAAGGATATTAAATAAGAAATAGTTTAATACCCAACAATCAAAGTAATAAAGGTTAACTCCATTGATTATTTTAGTGTACAAATTCCTTAACTAAACTAGGCTCACACAACATTCCGGACTTGTTTATATCATAAAATTTCAAACATTACCCAATTAATTGAAGGGATATATAATTCTAGGATCACACTTAAAATAATGGAAGTCATGAAATTGTGTTCTTAAATATCATAAAACCTTAATAATTTCATAACCCAGGAAAATGAATTGGGTTTCATCATCATTTCATCATATCATAACCTATGGAAATGATATAGTTTTCAAAATCAGTTCATCAATTTGTCATAGCATAGCCTGTGGAAAATGAACAAGTTTCATAAATATCATTTCACACTAATAACAGATCATTTAGAGAAATAATAAGTATGGTACCATTGTATCATAACCCCGGTAAACATTATGTAAAAGCAATGTATGTTATCTTTGATGGAAAATGATTTTAAAAATCCCTTTAACCATTTTTTTGTGGAAAATAAACTTTTGACATTCAAATAACTTATCTAAAATATAAGAATTTCCCAAAAATATGAATCCATTAAATTTTAAATTAAACATGTAAAATGGTAAACGAATTTATAAATCATTAAGAATACATAATGTTGGTAAATACCATTTATGACACACATGATAAAACAAATATTCTCTTCATATTTACAATAAAACATCTAATGTTCCTAGTTACGAAAAGTATAATAATATTAAATTTAAATTTATTTTATAATATAAAAATGGGTAAAAATATATTTTTAAAATAATAGGATAATTATAAAAAATTATATGAAATATTTCAAGAAAACAATGACATGGATGAAAAAGAATTTTAGACCAATGATAGAAAAAAGTAAATTTTTCCTAAAAACATCCTTTCAGAATCTTAAGTAAATATGTAGGGAAACTAAATGATAAAAATTAATTATCCCTTAAGATACTCATGATAATAAAATTTATGAGTTTATTAAATGATATATCATAAGATTTCATCATAAAAAACGTAATCATAAACATCCCCGATAAACAATGAGGTTGTAATCTAAAACTCTTACATCTGTACTATCTTTTGAATGGTAAGAATCATGTACTAAAACCCCTTGGATAGATATTTATATTATTATAATACTCATAATAAGAATTAAAAAAAATTCATTCCTGTTCATAAAATACAACACATAAAATAAATAATTGGCGAATATGACATGTGTTTCATAGATATATAAGTCAGAAGAAAATCCCTTACACAGAGTCTCGACATCCATTTTACAAATTCAAACATTCAATATACTAAATATTTGTTTTTATAAATCTATTAAATAAAAATAATCACATATATCACCGCATATATTATTTACTTGTGACATTTTATTACATATTTATTAACACTTCCTTATTAAAATGACATTTTGAATAATAACTACTTCATTTTTCATTTGTGTTTTGGTTTGGTAGTTTTGGTCACAATAAATTGATTATGGTCCCATTAATTAATGAATTATAATAATTATATAAATATAATATATATTAATTTTATAAATATTTTGACATTTAGATAAATTTTAGTTATAGTAAATGGATTGCAATGTTCATAGAGAAGGTTGGTCATACATACACATGAACGTTGTTTTCATCTTTTCAACAGATGAAAAAATTAAATTTTAAATATTATTTCACATTTCAATGCTAATTTTATATCATAAATATAATATATATTAATTAAATATATACTTATTATCATCCATATCATAATAAAATGAAAAACACATCCCCTCACATTGTGGTGGCAGTTGTCTAAACGTACACTCTAGTGATGTTAACATTTTCCCATGGATTGGAAGGTATGAAGTTAAATATGATATTTTAATTTAGGAGTATATTTATAACATAAATATAATATATACGTGTGTTTTTTAAATAAAAATTTATATCCAATTTTGAGAATCAGTGATGGTAAATGAACTATATTGGTTCGTGAGGTGCTAGTCTTTTGTACACATGATTGACGGTTTCATTTAAAATCGATGAAAGATGAGATGAATGTAGTCTATTCAACTAAAATAATAAAGTATTTGAATATTTTATAATATTATTTTATTATAACATCCGAGTTTATGTATATCTGAATTAGGATGGAGTATAAATAAACTATAATGCTTGGTCAAGAGTAATACCTCTTCTATGGAGAGCCCCCTTAGGATTATAACTGAACCATTTTTACGGGGGTTACCTAATAGAAATGAGGACTATAGTAAATTATGTTGGAATTAAGTAATTTTATAAGGTTGGTATTTTATGAACCAAAATTATCTTGGAATTGAGAGAGGATAAGAGAGGAGATGTCCTTTTATAAGTATGAAAATAAACCCATATGAAAGCTACATGATAATTTCCCAATAGAATCCAAAATTCTAATTTAATTACCCAAAAAAATTATTCCAAATGACCATATATTCATATTTTGGATAGTATATGTTTTATATATAGAAAAAATTGGAATTATATAAGATTTATTAGAAAAAATACCCTTATCTTTTGGTTTAACAGCTTGGTAAACCAGTTTCAACTATCACCGCATTAATTAATTTTTACTATTTTTACTTTTAATTATGAAAAAGTAAATTTTTTACTAGATTATATTATATTAATAATAAATAATATAGATATCAAATCCATTTTTTAAAATTCCAGTCACACAATTTTCATAATGTAATATTAACTTAAACCCGCAAACACGATGCAAAATCTGTTTTCCAAAGAAACATTTTCATATGCGTAAAATGTTTTTATATAAAATTTCAACATGAAATTGACTCTAATTAACCAATTTAAAATAATAATAATTTTTTAAACTATTTTTACTCCTAAATAAATTTAAAATTATTTTACTTTGTAAAAGTTTTATTATATAAATAATTTATAATGAAAATATATTATTTTCAATATTCATTGAAGCATAAACCTTTTTAGAAAATTCTAAAAATTTAAATCTAAATTAATATTTAAATGATTATTTAAAAAAATGTTTATCTTTAAAAAACAATTATCTATAAGATTGAAAAAATCATGTTATTATTTTTTCACAAAAAGTGATAATTTTGTTTTAAAAAATTATTTTTGACGCAAATAAATACTTTACTAAAAATAAGTTACATTATCTATAAATATGTTTTAGTTATATAAAAAAAATATTATTAATTTTCAAAATGTGTTTATTGCTATTAATATCCCCAAATTTTATAGGTAGGTTGTAACGATCTTGTTTTTATAATAATATTAATTGTATTTTGTGGTTAGTTAAAACACTTTGTTGCATGTAACAAAAGATTTCAATAAAATAAAATTAATTTTTTAAAAATATTTCATAAAATATTTTGGAGTTATAATTATAATTCCTTATTAACCATATATTAATTATTCATTTTAAAAATTAATATTTGATTGGTAACTATTATATTTTCCTTAAATGCTTATATTCAGTTATTCAGAGTTACGAGTCATGTTCAATAGGCTTTCACCTCTCAAATCTTCATGGAAATGTAATAATAATTTTTAATATACATTTAGAGTCCCTTATCAATTTCAAGAAACTAATGTTGATGGTTAACATGGAATGTCTAAAAAATCATTATTAAGTTATTATTAAAATAATAAAAGAATTATATTTAATGGTAAATAATTTTTTAAACGTTACTATAAATGAATTAAAAAAAATAAATTAATAACAACTAAATAATTTTTTATAGAATTTATCTTTTCCAATAATTTGTGATTGAAATACTATAACTCTATTCATATAGATGTTAAAATCAACCCTAACAACAACATGTTATAATGGTTGAATGACTAAGAACATGCTATTATATGGTGATAATATATTATTTAAAAATTCATAATGATTTATTTTTTTTATTAAAGTATAAAATATATTAAATAATAGGTGGATGAAAAATATAAATTAATGATAATGGTAGGATGTTATTACATTCAATGTGTCTTTATATGCTCGTTTTAGGAGTTTAAATTTTTCAGTGAATATATATTATTAATTAATTTAATATAATATAAAAATTAACATAGAAAAACTTAATCATGTTATAAATATCATATTTATTCACCAAATCATCTTTTGGAACCAGCCATGTAATATTGTGATTAAATATGATGTATATATTTCACTGAGGCTATATTCCACACATTACTATGGAAATGTAATAATTTTATTATGGAAGGAAGGGAAGTAGATAATGAGTTTTACATCAACATAGTAAAATTAAAGTATACTAATTTTAATTATTTAATTAAATTAGTGCGGTTGTTAAAGATTTTGAGGAGGTTGAATAATAATTGCACTTGAAATAACTCTATTAAGACAATGACCTCTTCCTTAGTTATCATTATATAATCCACACATCATGAATTCATAGATTATTATTTTCAGAAAATTGAACCTATTAGAATTTGTAAAGTTATTTGTAGAGTGTATTTTTAGATTTTTATTTCAATCTAGCACAGTTCAGCTGTGAAGAGAGGAGGGGTGGTGTAGTGGTCTTTTTTAAATGGGGGAGGACTAACATTTTTACAAATATTATTCTATTATTATAAAAAGTGATGTAATATTAATGGAAAGTGGACCTCATATAGACAATATTAGACAATATAGAATTGCAAAGGTGATAAATTCTATATAAAATCAATTAAAATAATTTTTTTTGATATTTTGTGGTTTTAACCCTTGATTTAACACTTTTACATTTGTAACCAAATTTTATGATCAACAAATATAATTTACATTGCTACATAATTTTAAAATTCTAAATGAAAATATTAATTATATTAAAGAAAATTTATAAATATGGTTAATATTAATTTTAATATATGGTCAAATTACTAAAAATAATAAATCATTGATTTTTTTTAATCATAAAGGTGAAATTATATGAGATTAATTTAAATTATTGATTTAGTTTATTTTTAATGGTTTTTCATATAAAATATTATTATTTTTATTAATTTCAAAGAAATATAAAACCAAATCTATAATTTTCAATAGTTAATTAAAGGAATATGACAAAATATATTTTTAACAGATTAGAATATAACATTGGATTGAAAAAATAATGAAATATTTCCAAAGAACCTGAAGAATTTGTCGATTGGTTTGATAAATTATGAAGATTCCATAGTTCATTTTGAATATATTTTGTTGTATTCATTGAAATCAATTCATGAATTACCTTGCAGTCTTACATTTCTTGAACTGGTTTATAGGGATTTAGATATCAGTTAATAATGTCTCATGAAAGTAAACAAGTGTTTTGAGATTGGCCGAAGGCCATCAGATGTTTTTATTTTTGATTTTGAGTAAATTCTTGATCAATATTACTAAATTTATGAAGGGTAGTTTCCTACAACTATTTTTGGAAGGGGAATATTTATGTAGGCTATTCATATAACTATTTTTCTATATACGAAAATCATGTAGTTGAATCCACCACGTAATGGAATATGCCACATAGCCAAAGAATCAACGTAATTTATTTTGGAATTAATAAATTTGTTTTAATTCATGTAGAAATTTTCCAATAGTGAAATATAAAATGATAATCATTACTGAATTAAAATTCATGTAGATGATTCATATAGAAAAATATTCTACATAAATGATTCTTTTTGATAAACACACATTTAATTTCTAGATAGACAATTATACTATAATTATGACGCTGACATATATGCCTCACTGTGAGTGGATTAGTTTTCCATAGGTTTTAACATTTCAAATGTTCTTAGGAAAATTAATTTTGATTCTGGTTAAACTATTTGGAATTCATTTGTAATCATAGGATTTAATTTTGTATATTACAATGAGTTCATAGTGGTTTTTAATGAGGTTAAAATGATGATTTTAACACAATGTATAATCCATTTGATCCTTGATGCAGATATAGTCCATAAAATATATAAATTAGATTGTGGAGTGAACAAAATTGAAAATTTAGACACTAGATCATGATCTTTTAGGAGTAATTGATGAGAGAGAATATATATTGTGGGGTGTGTCCCCTGCATGGTAAAAAAAGTGAACATTTGTTGAATTTTAGAGGATAGATGAAGGTGAAAGAAAATAAAAAAATAATGTAGTCCAATGCCCAAAATATTTCTTCAATGACTAACATATGATTGAATTCATATCATGAGATGATTAAAAAGGTAGTCTATTAATATTTTGTGAAGTGATTTCAAAATTGCACCACATAAAACACTTTTATTCCAATCCAGAAGTCTTGTAGAAGTGGATCTTCAATATGTTTTATAAAAACTAGGTTTTTCAATGATATTATTCTTTTTGTATTCATCTTTTGTACTATAATGTGATGATTTGACGTTGGTAATTACTACAAACATGTGTTGGTAGATTCTGCATGAATTCTTGTAATAGGATTTCACATTAGGATATAGTAAAAATTGAAGATGGTTTGTAGGAATAACTATCTAGGGAACGGTATTGGATTCCTCATCGGACTTGAAACTTTTAAAAATATTTGATCACCGAAATCTTATATTTTATGCATTATAGAGTGAGGATGAGTTCTATAAGTTTTTATTTAATCCTAATATAACATGTCACATAGGTTTACTACTATTTTAATTAAGTTTTTAAAGATTCCATTTATTAATTCATCACCCAATTCTTAATGATGGGAACTAACCTTGATATGCACTTAAATTGGTTACAAAAGGAATGTTATCTCTATAAAATCCAAATTTTTATCCTTTAAAACATTGAAAATATCAAATCAATTAATTGTAGGAGTGTTCTTAAATTTAAATGAAAAAGTAATCACAGTTGAAAAACTTAAACATTTCCATATATTTAAATCAGGTTCTAAAATTCCATGATGAAGTGATAGTGGGTTTTATACCAATTGAAAATGTTTATCTAGTGATTTGTTTTGGAAATTATAAATATGGAAATTGATGGAAAGGAGAAAAATTTCATCATCAAATCATTATTTAAAGAAATTTATATGATATTTATTGGACTTTTATTTTCAATGGAAATATGGGATATATTGGAGAGCAGTTATGAAGGCAATGTGAATGTTAAAGAGGCAAAGATAAAATTCTTGAGAAAAATATTAAAAGATATTAAAATTAGAAAGTATGAATGTTTTGATGAATTTTATAGTAATTTTAATTAAATTTTGAGTAATATTATCTTAATTAATGAGATTTTTAATAATTTAATGATTGTGATGTTGTTGATGTTAAATATTTTGTTAAAATATAATCCCAAAACATTAGTACTTGAAGATAGAGAACACCATTTTCTAGATAAGATACATAATATATTAATTGTTTATTAAATTTTAAAACCCATGGTATTAAAGAAGAATGTGAAAGAAGATATGGATTTTAGAGTCATTGGAAATATGAAACATTGTAATGATTAATATTTTTCTGATATAAGTGGTTCTAAGAATTATGAATAATATCAAATATTTCATGTATTAATTTCAAAATTAATTTACGAGGAAAAATGTAAGAACAATGGTTTATTATTTAGTATATGTTACATGTGAAATATTCATGGATAAGATGAAATTAATTTCTCAAATAAGGAAAGATGATATTTTGAATTCGAAGATGATGAAAAGACTCAAGTAATTAAATGGATAAAAAAACAATAGAGTCCTTAGGGATTGGTGAAACCAAGAATATATGTCGATGAATTGAAAGATGAAATTTGGTGAAAATAGATTTATAAACCAATCTTGTCTCACATAGTGAATAATATAAAGAGACATAAGAAAAATATTCAAATTTAATTTCTCACGTTCTTAATATTGTTGATTCATATAATGGTGATGAGGATTATTCTGTACCAATCGATAATGAATACATGCTGAAAGATAAACTTTAGGAATTTTATGAGAAAAATAATATTCTTAAGAAATAGAAGGATATTTTTGTAAGTGACAATGAAAATCTAGTTGATGAAAAATGTGGGAAAGTGAAAAGATGGAAAATACTTTTAAAATAAAATAAATATCACATTTACTTCTTTTAAATATGAGATTGTGAAAAAAGACAATAAATAAAAAACTATCATTGAAGGATGAAAATTATCGAGGACATGGTAAAAATTTATTAAAGATAAAAAATAATAATTAAATATCAAGAAAGAGTTCATAAAATATAATCAAGTCAATGGTGAGTCTTATAGATATACTGAAAAAATTATAGTAAATTATTTATATTAAAAATATGATTCCAAAATAGTTGAAACAAAAAATTATCATTTGAATAAAATTTCTGGTAAAACGGAGATCATGAAAAATTGATAAATTTCATATTAATTCTATTGATGAAATATGTAAATTTATGGAAACATTGTTTCCAAATCAAATAAAATGGCAGACTAATCTATCCCACCGAATGTCAAATTGTTCACTTAATATTCCCTGATATAACTCTATAATTTCATGGAAATTCATATTTTAGGTTTATTAATGGTGATACGATATTATTATACATTTGGTGATAACACATCATTGAAACTAAAATACATTTCTATAACTCAATATGAAAATGATAATTTGTAATTTGGTGATTTTCTTTATAATGAATGGTTGAAACCGAACTTGTTAAGTGTTATCCAACTTATTGATAATGGGAAAGAAGTAATATTCAAGAGAAACACATGAATAATTAAAATCTGAAGTTATAGAGTAATTTTATCTGAAGTTAGTTTAACAAATATAATCTTAATCTTGATTGGTTATCCTTCCAATTCAGGTTACATGAATATGAAATTCGAGAACTTATTAGGGCATATAAGACTCAGTCATCAAGGGAAAAGAAGACTAAGAAATATTGTGAACCATGAAGTGGTGATATAACTAACTATTTTTAAGAGAGATCTCTATGTAATATTTGGTATATGTTATAATGTAAATATAATAATGAACAGTCAAAATAGCACAGATATTACTACCACAAAACTATTGGAATTATACCACAAAAATCATTGTTGCTCGATGAGATTGAAGTATAACATATGTGAACATTATATATTTAATTTAATAAATTATATCACTTGGATGAATAATATTATTTTTTTTAAACATGAGTAGGTAGATGTTAGAGGGTTCAAATTTTACACAAGGAAGGTTTACGAAAGTGCTTGGGTACTGTATCCATAAATAGAGATCTGATAAGGGGAATGAATATACTTGTGATGTAATTGAAATGTTTCTTTTCAAACAAGGAATTAAGAATTAATATAGAAAACTATATACACCACAACATAATAGATTTTTAGAGAGTAATAATAAGGCAATTGCGGAAATTAGTGTGATAATTCTCTCATAGAATAAAGTCTTAAAAATTTTCTAGAGATAAGTTATAAGAAATGTTGTTCAAATTTAGAATAGATGTCTCCCATGATAAAAAAACATGCTACACCATATAATATGCGCTATGGAATGAATAGTGATGTGTTTTTTAGGTTTTGGTAATCTATATTATATTAAAATCCATGGACGAATTATGTGAATATTTAAAGAAAAAGCTTAAGATGGAGTCTTTATGAGATATTTATCTAGTTGGAATGTTTAAAAATATTATAATAAATCATTTTAGATGATTTGTTTTATGTTTCCACATGCTCTGATTAAGGGAAATATAGTCAAAATAATATAATATATTCAAGAATATTTTATGTATCATGAAGAATTTATAGAGTACATTTTTGATGAATGGGTGGAAAAGTCACTGACTTCAGGTCCGAAACAGTTGATGCTAATTCAGAATTTTCCAGTGATAAAGATGAAGGTTTTGGTAGTGAAAAAAAAAACAGTTATAAACATTAAATAAATATTTTGATGTAGTTAATGTCTTTGGTGTTCAGAATAAAATATTTCTGATAATAAGAAGACAACAATTTGAAAACCAAACTGCTCTTGTATCATAAGTTAAAACAAGAATAATGGTTAAGGCTATTGATGATGATGAAAAAGTAGATTTTGTTAATAAATAAATTTATCAAATTTAGAATAACCATACACTGGAACTTGTTCCAATACTAAAAACCAAAAAAATTCACTAGTATAAAATGGGTCTTTATAAAAAAAATGATTGAGAAATTTGATATCTCATGGAACCTAACAAGACTAGTTTTCAAAGGTTATTCTCAAATATAAGGCATTCAACATATTGATAGATATTCTATAGATTCAAGACTATATAAAATAATAATTTCATTTGTAGTATCAACTCATAAACATTACAAATTGTATAAAATAGATGTAAAGTATTTATTTTTCCATGGTGATTTTGAAGAAGAAGCCATTATTAAAAAACCATAAGGTTTAATTCTAGACAGTGATGGAAGAATGGTATGTTGATCAATGAAATATTTTTATATTTTAAAATAGAATCCATGGGAAATATATTCTATTATTAAAAAATATTCGAATGAATTTTTTTTTGGTTAAGGGGACTTTTGATAACAATTTGTGCTTATAGAAGGATTCCCCAGATTGACTGATAGGTACTGCATGTGTAGATGGAATAACTTTTTCTAGTAATGATAGTTTTTTATGTGAATATTTCAAGAAAAAGATTCATAAACAATATTAGATGTCCATTATTGGTGAACTAAACAAATTTTTGGAAAAAATGATATAGTATAATAGTAATTGTTTCTTTTTTTTCAAGATAAGTATACCAAATAATTTTTTTAAAAAAATTTTAGAATAAAACATGTTAAATAGGTTTCTATTCTTATAGTTGTTGGTACAATGTTGAGATAACAAGAAAAAGGAAGCAAGAGTGATCCTAATAATTTTATATTCATGGTCAGTTGTCTTTGTTATATCCTAATGTACATACTTGATACTACCTATGTGGTGACTTGGTGTGCAATGTATCAAAGTTATCCAGAGTCACAAATGCATAGAGTTAAAAAATTTATGAGATATGAAAAATCCATTAAATTATGGATTTATCTAAAATTCATGCGGGACCTATAATTTCTTAGCTTTACTAATGTTGAATGTGATGTCAACTTTATAGACCATAGATCTATATGAGGTATAGGTTAATTCATTAGTGACATTTTAACTGATACTATTAAAATCAGATTTCAGAAACCCTATGTACTGTCGAAACAGATTATATGGTGACTATATAAATTGTTAGACATTCCCAACATATGCATGTTCAGTTCAAATAAATGTGGGTCTATGTTTAGAAAATGTTAATGATTATTTTTTAAAATTAATATAATTTTGATCTATCGAAAAAAATTATTCAACAATATTATTCTAATCATATTTAAATTCATTATCATGTCATCTATGATAATGTGGATTTTGGTGAAATTATAATTTTTCTATGTTGGCTCAAAATATATTCTTGTATAAATAATTTATAAAGACACGCCACATGAGAGGTTTTTTGAATTAAGTATGACATTTCATTTCCATAACTCCCCACAAACTTGAATTTTGGTTTCTATGAGACTCCACAAATCTCATGGGATTATGATTCCAAATGGGGAGAAAAATCTATTATATATTGGTTTAATGGTGGATTTTTTGTATTAATTAATATTATAATGATAAATATGTTCGCTCAATGATGAGAAGTCATGGATGGGAATATAGATAAAGTTAGTTAGGAAGATGAAGGATGTTACACAATAGGGGTCACATAATGGGTTGTGGTAGTGGTCTTAAAATAATCCACATTGGAATTGGTGAAAGTAGTACCCCATAAGAGTCGAAGCAGTTGCCTTTAATAAATATCTTTTCATGTATACAATTAAATTATTTTCTTAAATAATGAACTATTTTTTTGTATGAGTTTTGTTATGTTAAGTGTTTCTCATTTAATTTAATCAAATCCATAGGTGGAAATTCTTGATCCTTATGGATGATGTTCTTGTTTTTAGGAATATTAAATATACCACGGCTCCATGTGAGTGTGGTTTAATGTATTTTTAACAACCTTTCTTGAGTAACTCTTATGTATTATGTTTTTATCTAGTTTATGTCCCTTTAAATATAATGGAATAATATTTCATGATTATAGAAATTGTTTTTGAGATTGGATGATGGTTAACTGATGTTTTCTATTTGATTTTTAGTGGATTCTCGATCCAAATCCCCAAATTTTTGAAGGGCTATTTCACATAGATTTTTCTATAAAGGGAAGATTAACATTGTTTATTCACATATACATTCATACTATATAAGAAAATAATTTATCTAATTCAACCAAGTAATATAATTCATTACATATCTAAATCTACAATGTCGCTGATTTTGGAATTCATGTATTTGTTTTTAGTCATGTAACTAACTTATGGAAATGACATACCTGATTGGAAACTTAGTGGATAGTAGATTAAAATTGAAAATTCATGTAGGTTAATGTTATATATAGATGGTTTATTTTGATAACCACATAAATTATTTCTATATATCATATTATACATCAATTATATATCTGAATCACATTTATTACAACATATGTATCGGTTTTCCACAATTGTTTACAATTTAAATATTATAATTTCAATTATTTATGTTGATAATTTAATGATTATTTAATAAAAAACATATATTTTCAATATCTTATTCTAACATGTTTTAATGGAGTTTTCAATATTTCTAAATAATAGTTGAATTGTAATTTTAATACACTGAAAATTTATTTTTAAGCAATGATGCCGATGCAGTACATATTAGCTGTCATATACATTACGTGGTGATCAAATGGAAATATGGAGATCATGGAGGCTGATATATTAGGAGTAACTTTAGAGAGATATTTTATATCATTGTTCATTTCCTTTTCATTGTTATGGAAAAGGGAAAACATTATTCCATCAAGTGTAGTGCTAATTGTTAGAGACAAAAAAACAAGATGTTAGTCATAAGATGAGATTTGTTCTTTAGTGATTAATATATGATGAAACAAGTGTATGAAGTTGAATAACATTATATTCTGATAATAATTTTAATGTTATTTCAAGAATTAAATATAGTAAATAACTACCTATATATCCTGGAGGCTTTTATAAGTGTATCGTTATTATTTGTTGTGGAGGAAACCAGTTTTTTTCAGCGATCTTGTAACACCCTATGTTTTAATAGACATTTTTTTCGAATAAATTTAAATTTCCAAATTGATGTTAAATAAGTAAATGTTTCCATTAAAACCAAACAAACATTTCAAAAATCACAAGAAACATCTAATTGTCTTATGTTAGACCAAACGATGTGTTGGCATATGATACACACAACACAGAGTTGGCGTACAAAACACACAACAAATAATATCTATAAAACCTAATTTTATTGTTTAAATAATATTGAAATTAAATATCCATTCAACTTGGTTATATTAATATTAATATATATATAAATAAATCATATTAAAAATTAATGATATGATTTTTGGTAAAGTCCTTATATATCAAAAATATTGTTTTTAATGTTCTTCTAAAAAAATTAATTCTAGATACATTTGAAATTTATTTTTATAAAATAAAATCCATTTTTTAATTTATAATTTTAATATAATCCTCTGGATAAATTTTGGGATTTATTAGAGAAACCCCATATTTTGATGAATAGTAAAAAATAACGGTTTTTAATTCAAAAATTCTTTTTAATTGAATTTATTTATATGGTGAAAATATATTTTAATTTGATTTTCAATTTAAATTTGATTATATTTTTATCATGAAATAAATTTTTTTTCTTTGGAACCATTTCTACCTTTTAATTGGGCATAAAGACATAACAAACTTTTGATTCGTTTTACTATAAAAACCCATAATGTCCTCCCAAAAACAAGATTATTTTTAAAAGTTAATTTCTGAAACTTATCTAATTTTAATTTGAAAACATTTATTCCATATTTGTAATTATAATGATTTATAATATCTAATCAGTTGAACTTTGTTTTTGAAAAGAAAAGATCAGTGAATGTGATTAAAACTAATTACATCAGTTAAGAGAAAAAGTAGTTTAATAAAGTAAAAAACCTTAAATATAAGACCCGAAACGACCTAGAAACATGTACAAAAACTATTTTCTATCCACATTTCATCCATATAACTTATATTCATGATCTTGGTTGGTTTTGTATTTCCATTTTTATGTAAGAACATGTGCACACCGCACTTGTTTCTATAAATTCCATGTGAGTCCCTTTCCATTCCTATAAAAGGACAAAACCTATAAACGTTCCTCACACATCTCAAACCTATTATGTAATTACAATATAATTACAATTATCCTCCAATAATTATAACCTTATTCCATTAATCCTAACTTTGGTATGAATGTTTTCCATGGAATCCTTTTTGCATAAACCAAAAGGAGTTACCTGATGAATAGGTAATCCCTTCTCTCAAACTCAATTTCTTTATTTTCATTATTCAACCCCTACACTATCATACATCCTTTATTATTTGATAAAACTATTATCCTACCTAAAAAATAATTTTATATTCAAATATTTCTAGATTCAGTTACACAGAACTCTATCCAATGTATATTAAACATACTTTTTCTTTGTATGGAGAACAACTGTCTCACAAAATGATGATTGTTCATTTTTTATTTACCACCAATCATGGTTCCCATTATGATGGATACACTATTTATATATGTTATATATATTATTTTTTATGTATTTATTCTTATTTATTCCTTTTACAATGCACATCTCTTTACATTCTATTATGTGTTAATACGATAATATCATTTTAGGAAGTGTAGATTATCGCCCCTCAAAATGATGTGATTTGTTCACAGACCACGTGAAATGTATTAAGAACCATTTTAATGAACATATATGATATATATGATATATTATTGCTATTTAAAGAATTATATATATATATATATATATATATATATATATATTATTTACACACTTTCATTCAATACACGAATAAAAACTAAAACAACATTCATGTGTTTGTACGATTTGCAATCTCCAAGAATAGTGTATTCAATTTCAAAGATAATTATGATATTAAATATTATAATTTAAATTCACTAGATAATAATTATATTTATACCATGATTTAAATTTTGGAATAATGATATATGTATAAGGACCGACTTTATATCTAATTAAGAAACATGTGAAGAACAAAGTGAATATTACCCGAATTGAATCCATAACATAGGATCGTTACCAAGTGGGTAATATAAGGTCATAATAAAAACATATATTATAATAAATATAAAAATATTATTATTTAATATATTTATAATAACCATATTTTTATTATACATTAATCTCGTATGAGTACAGAGACAGTCAAGACACAAGGTAAAGAGATTTCATCTCACTTTTAATTTATCGGAGATTCTTATTATGTTCACCAAAAATTCATTTTGTGTGGTCAATGTACATCCAATGATTGTATTATATGTTTCTTATATGTGAATTTACGTTTATTGACATATAAATTTTGTGATACTTATTTCACGGGGTTTAGCATTCCAAAGTTACCAAATTGGTAAAATGTTTCGCCTGAATTTAATTCTTTGGGACTCGTGTTTTGTTATACACCTAAATTATTTTTCTTGGTGAATATATTTAATTTTTTCACAAAATATCATGAATATAAATATTTTAATGATATTATATTCTTAATGTAATTTACATTCCTTACATGGAATGTATGAACCCATGATACCAAGTTATAACAATTTATTAGGAAAATATAATTTTTTTGAAGATTGTTTGTGTTTATGCTTAATTTGATTAAATCCTATGATAAATATGACAATATCACTCATGATATTACTTATCCTATGGTTTTTCAAGATATCATTACATTTTAGTACCATTTTCCCACTATCTTCCACTTAATATAATTTTTTAAGTGAAATCAGATCGTGTCTCTCTCTTCTGTTGGAAATCTCTTTTACTCAAAAACCATGTTGTCCAAAAAAATTAGAAAAATGATTTCAAAATATCAATAAAAATAATTTTGAAGGAAAATGGATTTTAAAAATGTTTTATTGTTTTCAATGATTCCATTATATGTTTCCTAAGTGATTTTCAAAGAAAATTATTTTCAAGAGGTTTAAATTTATAAAAATATTTTTTCAATGAAGAAAAGATATTTTCCTCAATAAATGTTTTAAAATACATTTCAAAATTATTTACCATCTATGATAACATCCATTACTGTTAATCATTAAATAATGTTAATTATTCCATGTTCCATTCATATTTTTTTCTATAAAGTAATTATGTTTTGATGGCATGAGGTTTATGAAGCCTTATTCTCTTTCAAGGGTTATATTCTATTGAAACCCACTTATTTTCACTGGTTATTCTTATAATGAAATGATTATAAACCTCTATATCTCTAAAGGTTCTGAAATGTTCACATTTTTTTAATACCCTTTTAATTTCATGGGTTTTGATATGTATTTATGATCTTTCGGAACATGTATATATGATTTCATTATATGATGGGTGAGACTTATATCTAACACCATTGAGTTTCATAATGTATTATATATTAGGAGATAAAGTATGATGGTATTTAATGTGAAACATACCTACTATGATGCCCATGGGAGTGAACCATTACTATTATGATGGTATGAAGAGTGAACTCATACTACTATTATGACCATTCTAGTGAACCATGAATACTATGATTTAATGGGGAGTTAACCCATACTACTAAGATAGTCTTAGTAGAGACAACTTGGATACTATAGATATAATTATATAAATATGTGTTTTTCCAAAATTCCATGTTTTATTCCTACATTAGGATTTTATGGATTATTCTTTCTCCTTCATTATGATTCATGTCTTATGAACTTAAAATATTTATGAAATGATATCTGTTATGGTCAATGATATGAAGGTTATGATCTTCCATTTTCATGATCACATTATCATACCCTTATACACATGTTTATGCTTACATTTATCCCTTTATTACCCTTATCAATAATTTTCAATCATCCCTTTTATGTTTCCTTTCCCCTAGGTTTTATGATATGTACTATGTTTGATATGTCTAAGAAGGGTGCTAGTTATGAAGAACCTAATGGGAGATGATGTAGCTCTCATATGTTCTAGTTATTTGTTTCCATGTTTCCAAAGGCACTGCACCAACTACGGTCATGGGAATCTATTTTTATAATGATTAAGTATTCCACCAATGTTATGTAATGTTAATGTTTGGAAATGATAGTGTATCTAAAGTTGGTATAACAGAAAAGGTATAGTTATCCTTTAGAAACAAGGAGGGAAAACCCTTAGTGGTATCTCTTGGTATATTTCTAATTATATGTCTTGGGATGTCTCTAACGATAGGAATAAGGATGATTTATATTTATGGAAAATTTCCAGGAATTTTGGTAAAAGAGAGAGTGAGTGATTTCTATGAAATACATCCATGTCTGGATACTAAAAGTGAATGTTTCTCTGGGACATATGTTCCTAGGGTTGACAACTCTGACAAGATATTCCAGTCTTGACTCGTGGAAGTTGAGTACACGACAACTGGCCTTGCTTCACACCTAGTTTAAAACTCCCTAGGGATATGATTTGTGAATTCACAAACACTTCAAAAATCATCCAGAATTATTTAGATAGAAGTAAGCAATGAATAACCAAGGATAAGCACAATGTGTAAATATTATAAAAGTTTTCATTTCTTAGAAATCATTTATGTAATTACTTTCATGACTATGTTTATTTTTTCCATGATAAGTAATTATAACACAACACACATGGTTTTAGTAAATGGTGATAACTGAAAGGAACTATATTAATGTTGAATGTGATGGAAGAGTTTTTCATGAGTATTCAAGTGGGATGATCAAAAGAGTTAAAGATGTCATCATCATGCATAATATGTTTTCACAGAACAAGATTTACAATGTACACCTTAACCAACTCCAGAAATCAATAGGGATGATAAATAAGTAGTTCTCTCAGAGTTGTAGTAATGGAGACCATAGATGAAATAATATCTGGTTTCTTTTATTTCAAGAATTTTGAACGAATCACCAAAGTAAATGTCCTAGAGGAATAAGAAGGTGTTTTGACTATGAAAAAGAAAGACACAAAGAAAGTGACTGAAAGGGAAAATTAAGAGTTCAGTTAATGAAATGGATGGGAATTTTGGCCTCCCTAAGTCATTATTGAAGGTTACGAGTTTTAAGTGTGGAGAAAATAATCATTATGCGACCCAATGTTTCAAGAATAATGTTATTAAAGAGAGTCATCAAGGTGGTGTGAGTAATGTTTATATTGTGGATGATTATGAGACTACAGATGAAATGAAAAATTAATTATGTATTTTGTTAATGTATTAAGGATGAATTAATATAAATATTTATAAATTTGGATTCAAATGTTATGAATGATAAAATTTAAAAGTATGGTTCTTCTTATGTTTTTTTGCTCTGTATTTACATGTTTATGTTGGAGTGGTGTAGTGATTTAATGACAAGATGTTATTTTGACAAAGGGAATGTAACCATTAATATGTTCATTATGATATGATTATGTTGTATGAATAATGATACATGTGATATGAATAAGTAAATTTGAAATTGTTGATTACCTTGGATCAAAGTAAGGAATTGTTTATATGTGGTTTATGCTGTCACTAATTAAGTTTAAAACATTTTTTATTTAATAAGTAAATAAAATATATTTTGAAATTATGAATAATAAATGTTTTCTTAAAGTATTTATTGTAATTTAGGTAGTTACCATTTTTTGAGATAATATATTATGAGGTTGTTCACATGTCTGAAATGAGACAAAAAAATAATTTTTGTTACAGATATGAATGAATTCTATTCTTATTTCTTGAATCTCTTTATAATTTTTTTTTTATTTTTCATCATTGATAAGGGTTATATGGTTAACCATTCATGGAAATATTATGTTAGTCATTGGAGGACGTATTTTTTCACTAGTTTTGGGTTGAAAAGCTTTCTTAAAAGGCTAATTAGTTATTAAATATATTTTAAGTATTTATATCTTATATATTATAGTGGTGTGGTTTTAAAAATTATATCATGTATGTTAGGTGAAAAGAAAATCATGTTTGGAAAGGGGGCGAGTCTTAAACCCAAGACCAAAGGACGATAATGGATTCAGATCTACCACCAGCCTACATGATGTCTAGGTTAATCTATAATTATTTTTTTAAAAAATATATTTATGAAGAACTGGTACTGTTTCTTTTTTATTTTTAATTCTTGTTGATTTTTTAAGAGACAAATAGTTAGACATTTATTTTTCTATGAGCCTTATGATTTTTTAAAAGAATATTTTATTTATTTATTTATCAAAGTTAATTTTTGGACATTTCTTCCATGAGGTAATGGATGTAATAGAATTTTTTCAATTCACTACCCAAGAATGAATTTTACTATTGAAATTTATTAAGGGTTACTAAACATTTTAAAAGTGATAAATTTTTTCTTAATACCATGATTTTTGTAGAGTTTATGTAATTATAAATTAACACAGATTTATATATTTTAGGCCCTTATTTTTCTATTGGTCATTCAATTGTTTCTGATTGATATCCTTAATCAATCCCTATAAATATTTACTCTTTTCTTCCGTGTCCAATCCTCACTCAAAACATATGTTGTCCTACGTGGAAACCCAAGTATATGTTACATTGGGTAACTTTTATGGTTACAAATTTCCTTTTAAGGGGAGTTTTAGTATCCATTTTTACTATGTGGGTTTCTATGAATGAAACATTCTAGTATTAAAACATTAATAACCCTGATAAATTTTGAGGGTCAAATTAATTTTAACAAGGGGTATAATGTAACACCCCATGTTTTTATGAACCTATTTTTTGAAGAAATTAATATTTTCATCATGAAATGCAATAAGTAAAAGATTCCATTCACACCATACCAACATGTCATACATTAAACAAAACACTAACTTGTCATATGTTACATGAAACATTGAGTTGTGATATGATACAAGAAACACTGTGTTGGTGTACACTACATGCCACATATAGTTTATATGAAACCTAATTTTGTTATTTCAAACATTTAAAAACAACTTAGACAATAAATATATTTATAGGAATATCAATAAAAAATATCAAATATTTCAAAAAATATTATTATATAAATAAAACGTACAGGTATTGAACAGAATGATTTTTGGTAAAGCCCTTCTATGTCTAAAAAATGTTTTAATGTCCTTATAATAAAAAAATTTTTAAAACATTTAGAAATATAATTTCATAAAATAAAACTAATTTTTTAATTTAAAATTTCAAAACCAATTTTGGATGAAAATTTATGATTTTTTTAGAATGGCCATTTTTAATGAATATGGAAAATACTGGTTTTTAATTCAAAACTAATTTTTAAATCAATTTATTTATAAGAATATAATATATTTTAATTTTATTTAAAATTATAATTAGAAAAAAAAATTAAGAATTAATTCAATGTTGTTAGTTTGAAACATTTCTACATATAAATTGTACAAAAAGACTTAACAAACGTTTGATCATTTTTACTATAAAAACTCTCATTGTCATCCCAAAAGTGGGATTATTTTTTAAAAATAAATTCAGCCCCATCTGTCAATAAAATTTTGAAAAATGGATTATATATTTGAAATAAAAATAATTTTTAATCTCTAATATGGGAAACATTATTATTTACTAAAAAACTATTGAAAGTGGATAAAATGAATTACATTGCTTAAGAGACAAATTAGTTTTATAATGTACTAATCCTTAAATATCAGTCCCAAAACAACCTAGAAACATATCCAAAAAACATTTAATGTATATATTTTTTCCATAAACCTTCCATTATTGTTTTTTTAGTTTTTATGACATTTCATATAAAATAACACCTGTACACCTAACTTGTTTCTAAAATTTCCATGTGAGTCTTTTTTCTTCTCTATAAAAGGCCACCGCCTCTACCTATTCCTCACACATCTCAAAACATATATTTTCCACAAATCTCTACAGAATTAGCCTAAAAACTGTCACTTCTTCATTTAAGCCTCCATTTGTTCATAAATATTATCATGTAATCCTTTCGGCATAAACAAAAAGGAGATAATTGATTAAGTGGTAACATCTTCTCTCAAGATCTTTTAATTTGTTTACCTTATTCAACCCCTACACTCTCATTATTACATTATTATGTGAAAACAATAGTATCCTATATAAAATATAATTTTATATTTCAAATATTTTGACCTAAACTTACACACACATCCATGTAATGGATATTGAATGTATTGTTTCTATGTATAGTGAAGTACTCCCTCCAAAAACAGTGATTGTTCATCTTTCATTCACCAAATATCATGGTTGAAATTATATAGGAATTTATATTTATATTTTTTATATAAAATATTCATTAGGTCATTATTATTATTTTTTCCTTTTAGAACACACATCTCTTTACATTCTATTTGGTGTTAATATAATACTCACGTTTGAGGAAGTGTGTAATACCACCATCACAAAGCAATGTGAATCGTTCACACACCACATAGAATTTATTAAAGATGATATTAGTGAAATTATATTATATATATGACATATTAGTTCTAAAGTAATAATTATACATATTTATACACACATATTTCATTTACATACTTTCTTTTAACATCACAATAAAAATAGATACATCGTTCATGCGTACATACCGCATACCCTCTCCATGAATGATGTATTCCATTTCATACTTATTTATAATATTAATTATCATAATATAAATTTAATGTATATAACTGATATTTATATCATTATTTATATATTTTAATTGTTGTATAAGCATAAGGATCCACCATATAGAAATTAAGACACATGTGAAGAACAAAGAGAATATTTTTAGAAGTGAATCCCTAACGAAGGATCTTTAACAAGAGGGTAATATAAGGTCATAATAAAACCATATATGGTAATATATATAAGAATATTATTCTACAAAATATTTATAATAAACATATATTTATTATAAATGAAACCTATGTGAGTATGGAGATATTGCAGACACAGGGTACGAGGATTTCATCTTACATTAAATTTCTATGAGATACATGTTATCTTATAAACTCTTTCATTTAGGGTGGGGTATGTACTACCAATGATTTTATTCTATGTATCATATACTTAAAATTATGGTAATTCACATTTCCATTTTATGATCTTTCCTTAATGGGGTTTCATATTGAATATTTACCAAATTTGTATAAAGTTTTGTCTCAATTTTCATACATCAAGACTCATGTTTTATTATGCACCTAAACTCTTTTTAGAGGTGAATATATTTACTTTTTTCTTATAATATAAAGAAACTAAATATCTTCATGATATTATATGATTCATTTAATTTACTATACTTATATTGATAGGTTAATCCCAAGATACCAAGTTATAATATTTTATTAATACAATCTATTTGCTTTTTGTGATTGTTTATGTTTTAAATTCCTTTGATTGAAATCCTATGATCCATCTCTCAGGAACTCTCATTAGTTTCCTTATCCTATATTTTTCCATGATATCATCACAATTTAGTATAAATTTCAATCTATTTGGTACTTAATATAATTTTTTTATATAAAATATAATCATATATTTATCACATTGATCATAAATCTTTTATGTTAAAAATCATGTTATCAGAAAAGTTTTCAAAAAAATTATTTCAAATGATCCTTGAAGAACCTTTTCAAGAAGAAAAGATTTTAATTTTAATTTTATTTTTAATTTATCAATTATATGTTTTATAATTAATTTTCAAAAAAAAATGGTTTCCCAAAGGTTTCAAGCTAAAAAAGCAATTTTCAGAGAAAAAATGATATTTTCTCAAAAAATATATTTAAAAATATCATTCATAATTATTTTCATATATGATAACATTAATTAGTGTTACTCATGCATTTATAGATATTTATTCCATGTTTCCATTCATATTTTTTTCTCTTAATGGATTATGTTTTAATAGCATGGTGTTTATTATGCTCATTTATTATTCACGTGTTATATGCATTTGAATCCTGATTCTTTTCATTGGTTATTCATATAACGAAATAATTATAAAACCTATATATTTCCATAGGTTATTATATTTTTACATGTTTATGATACACAATTCATTTCATGGGTAATTATATGTTTATTTATGATCATATAGGATATGTATGTATTATTTTGGTATGTGATGGGTGGGACATATATCTCCCTCCAATAAATTAGATAATGTTTTATATCTCATGAGAAAAACTAAGCTGATCTTGGGAGTGAGACTTGACCACAATTAGGTCCATGAAATTGATCCATTACTACTAATATGGTATAAGTAGTGAACACATTATACAAAGATAGTCTAGGCAGTGATGTCATCACTACTCTAAAAATCCATATCTTCTAATGTGTTTTCCACAATTCCTTTTTTATTCAAATGTTATTATTCCATGTCTTGTGCTCCCTATATTATTATCATTCTCATATTATGAACTATAATTATTTATTCCATGATCTCTGCTATGATCCTTTATATGAAGGGTACGATCATCAATTTTCTTGAAAACATTCTCATATCCTTTTAATAATTTATATGATTACATGTATCCCATTTTCACAATTATTGAGCATTTGTGCTCACCACTTTTATGTTTCCATTGCCCCAAGTTATTATTATATGTATTATGTTTGGTATTTTTAATAAAGGTGCTAGGCTAGAAGAACCTTGTGGGAGATGATGTACCTCTCATATGTAGTAGTATTTATATTTCCATGTTTCTAATTGAACAATACCGACTAATGTCGTAGGTGACTATTTGAAAAATGTTTAATTATTCTGAAAAATTTATGCACTAATAAAGTTTTGAAAAGTGGGTGTCTGTATAGATCTTATTCTATTTTCAATCAACTTTTTTACTTCATCGAGAAGTATTAATGTTTTTTGTGAGTCTTGAAATTCAATGGGATTCCCAATTTAATATTTTATGTGGATTTCACATGGGTATATAATGAATAAAATCAATGGTTGTGGGATTAAACATCAATGTCAAGTATTAAAATTCATCATTATTTCTGAACCTTGTAAAAATCCATGTTCTCATTGACCTTTTATGTTTTTACATCATCATGTGAGGATGAGTTATTTCTATTTTTATTGGGTCATACTTCAACAAGTAAAAAATATTCTTGTTTTATAAATCTTTTAAAAACATATCATTACTAATTCCACACCACTTTATAGCCGGGGAAATTTATCCTAGTAAAAACATCAAAATGTAAAATTAAAACTTTAATTTTAATTTTATTATTTTACACCTCAAATTAATTTTATTTAATGTAAAAGGTTTCATATGTTTTTAATTAATACTTATATCATGAATATTCTATAAATTTTATGGTATTTGTAGAAATATTATTTTTCACTATGAACATAAAAATCCCACATTTCAAAAATATTTCAAAACTTCACCATTATCTAATTTTTCCTTCCTGAATCAAAACAACGATGTTAAATTTATCCAATTCTAAAAAAATTAATTTATCCTTTAAATAACAGTAAAATATAATGAAAACTATTTTTATAGAAGAATGAAATTTTAATCATTATGTTTTCTTAATCTTTTCATATATATGTTACTGATTAATATTAAATTATTTTTTCATATTGAAATATTATATTAAAAAAATCATTCAAAAATGGTAAATTTAATTTAGAATAAATAAAAAAACTATTTAAATAAATATATTTTACAAATTTTACTTTATAACATAAAATATTTATAATCACATTCAATTAATTATTTATATTCTAAAAATTACATTTAATAAATTATGTTGTACTAAAAAACACAAATCATTATCTAAGGATAATAATTGTAATTTTAAAATATATGTTTATAATAAATTATTTTTTATTCTTATTTACTTGTTGGTTTACTCATATTTTAGTTTTCTTATTGATGTTTCACATTGTATACACATAGTGTGTTAATTTTTACATTTAATTATAATAATTAATATCACATTTCATTTTTTTCATATTTGTCTGTGATACAAGCTATAAAAAATAATATTTATTTAAATAAAATGGATTCTATTGTCCCCAGGTGTAACATTCTACCCCCTTTAATAAATCTCATCTTTCAAATTTTAATCTCTAACATTACTAAGAACATATAATGGTGTTTATAATATATTGATTACACGTGATATAATTTATAATGATTTTTTCTATCATACTATCATGGGAAAGATGAGGAAACTGATATTTGACAACATATTAGGCACATAGATTGATTTTTATTTGTTACATACTTTTATGACAAATATAAATCTAATGTTATTAGACATAATGGATTTAAATAATGTATCTTTCAAAGATTCAGTTTCTTGATCCTATTTCCATCAAAATACTAAAACCAAATTTTTAGGATAATAATCAATAAACAAAATAAAATTAATCATATGTTACATATATGGGAACTCATTCATTTCAACCCAAGATATATTCAGCTAAACTATTAATTAAAACAATAACTATTTTCATTCTACATAGATTTACATATGTTTCATGATTTTAATATCATTAATTCAATCCATAAAATAACCATAAACCAATTTACCATCATAATTGTTTCCATATTTAAAAAAATTCACAGAAATCTTTTCCCAAACATTTATCTAATCCATTATCCCCCAAAAAATAAATCACACAAATATGAACATATAACCTAATTGTATATATTACCAAAATGGTGTTAATACTTTACCTAAATAGATTTAATTTCCATGATGTAAAACTACTTTTCATCCACCATGGTGATCTGTAATGGCCAAATTAGATTTCAAAAATTTATTAACCTGTTCTCTCATTGAAATATATTTACGTAAACATAAAATCACAATACATCCCAAAGGTATATCTCTAACTCAATCATGAATTCTTATAAAATCACATTAATTATTAAAAAAATATTTTTAATTAACTTATATCCAATATCACTTAGGACCAGAAGAGATGTCTATGTCATTGAAATATTGATCAACCATAAAATTATTAACTAATGAATGTATCAAAAACTCTTAAAATGTTTTAATATCATTGTAGACGTCGGAAAAGTCCGTTGTTCCCAAACAAAGCTCCGGATGTGGAAAGCGAGGTCATATTTGGAGTCAGAAGCACGTTTCGGAGGGCCCGGAGGCCTTGCGCGGAATTTTGGAGACTCGCGCGCAAAGTTGACAAGCCGCGCGCAAACCTCCCGGGATGCGCGCAATGCGGTGGACCGGCGCGCAATTTTGCGCGCCCGCGGCCCACGCAACTCCCTTGCGCGCCGGGCCTGATTCCGCGCCCGCGAAGGAAATTCCGCGCCTGCGAACCGGATTCCATGCCCGGGGTTGCCTATAAATATAAGGCGACCCCCGACGTTTTGAAGGGTTCCGGAAGTCGAAAGGTCTCTCGTGCGCGCAATCCAACCCCCTCCGCGCGCAATGTCGATCTTCAGGTAACCTCCTTTCTTTCGCGCAAGAAAGCCTCGGGGTTCGCCTTCACGCGTAATCCCTTTGGCTCTTTTCCTTTGAATAATTCCTCACCCAAAGGCATTCGCGCGCAAAAGAAGCCTCTTGCGCGCAATTGCCACCGGGGTGCGCGCAATCCGGCCCGATTGCGCGCACCCCCCCTTCTTAAAGTGGCCATTCATTAAAGAATGAGTTGTTGCCCCCGCGCGCTATCCGAAGCCCGGTGCGCGCAATCTCTACCTTCCGCGCGCAAAGCGCTGGCTCAATTGCGCGCCAGTCCGCCCATTTGCGCGCCGACCCGCGGTATTGCGCGCCAAGCTCTTCTTTTGCGCGCAATCCTCCATGGTCGCCCCCTTTGACCCCCGAGGGTAACCGCCTGCGTGGAGCCCAATGATCCTCATCCCGGGTGCCCGCACCGTGCGTTGTCTTCCCGTGCGGCCCTCCAGGCTTGCGCGAAGTGACACGGACCCCTCGGCGGCAGCATCCTTGTCCGCGCGACAAGACGTTAAACTGACAAGCATCCTCGTCCGTGCGACAAGATGTTAAACTGCCAAGCATCCTCTTCCACGTGACAAGACGTTAAACTGCCAAGCATCCTTGTCCGCGCGACAAGACGTTAAACTGCCAAGCATCCTCGTCCGTGCGACAAGACGTTAAACTGCCAAGCATCCTCGTCCGTGCGACAAGACGTTAAACTGCCAAGCATCCTCGTCCGTGCGACAAGACGTTAAACTGCCAAGCATCCTCATCCGTGCGACAAGACGTTAAACTGCCAAGCATCCTCGTCCGCGCGACAAGACTTTAAACTGCCAAGCATCTACGTCCGCGCTGCAAGACGTTAAACTTCCAAGTGTTTCGTCCAACACGACGTTAAACTGTATTCGTCCTGCACGACGTTAAACTGTAATTCGTCCTGCATGACGCTAAACTGCACCTCGTCCGCGCTGCAAGACATTAAACTGCCAAGCATCTTCGTCCTCAACACACGATGTTAATCTTTACTTCGTCCGGCAAGACGTTAAACCGTCCGCTTCACCCGATCCCATGCCTCGCACGCAGGGTCCCCTTCCCGGTTTGGATGTGGCCCCCACCCGCTCGTCTCTGCAGGGATGTCGGGATTGGAGTGGCCTTCGCCCATGGGGGTAGGGTATTACAAACCCCTAGTTCCTTGTGGGGGACTGCACATGTGTATCTCCATCGTGCTTCCCCACTGCCGAAACCAGTAGAGGGCGTGACAGGGATCGAGGTCTCTCACCTCCGGCCCGAGTCCCTCTCCAACTGAGTTTTGCCGCATCCGGGCTGCCTCAGTGCGTAAGTCCTGACAGAACGAACTACGTGGACTTTGATCCCTGTCTCCTAAACAGGGTACGTAGGAAGCCTCTCCGAGGTTCAAGCCCACCACCTGGTCGTCCCGGTCGTATTCGCGCCGGTTCGTCCATCAGTGGACCCCTCCTGGGTTCACACTCGCGTCGATTCACCTATGAATCCGCCCCTGTGGGAGACTTCACGTGTGTATCTCCATTGTGCTCCCCCACTGCTTTTTTCTATTTCTCTCTTCAACGTCCAGCATGACGTGAAACTGTGATCCACCAGGCCGTTCCATCCCCCTCTGTGCGAGGTGGTTCGGTTCAATCCTCCGCCCGGCGGCCTCGACCTCTTCGTGAGTCGGCTTGCCGACGTCCAGTATGACGTTAAACTGTACATCCGAACTACGCTGACTTTGATCCGCGCTAACGCGCGGTACGTAGGAAGCCCCTACGGGGTCCAAGATCTTCACTCCATCATCCATCCTGACCCTTACCCGGGCCGCCACATCCCAGTGGGGTCATGCCATTTCATTCCACTCCACTTCACTTGGGAAGCCGCCCATGTGCTGGCCCCAGCGTCGGAGGTTCCCCGCAAGGGGTTCTGTCATCTGATCCACTTCTCGTGTTGATCAGTCCGATGCCATCCCCGCAGGACATTAAACTCGCGGCATACCCCGTGTTAAACATGGGAAGATGAGGGAAACCTCAGGTGACACAGTTCCCCGCACCCAGCGCGGGATGCCTCAGGCCATCACGCCTTCGAGAAGCCCTATTAGGGACGGAAGGCAGTCATGCAGAGTCGCAGTGTTAAGACACGCCCCCGACACCCAGAGCCACCCGGTCTCCTCACCGCAGGTTGCTGCCCCGACCAGACCCCTTGGAGCGTCTGGGAGGAAGAATCGTAATTAACCGGTGTCCATGAAGATATGGCGCTGGGAACGAGATTCACGAGCACGTCTTAAATCTATGAGGGAGACCCGGATTAGGCGACGAGTTCCGAGGAGACGTCCACGGAAGGAGGAGCCGACATCCCATCATCCCGGTTTCGATCAAGGAGCAGACGCCCCTGAATAAGGGACGGATGCCACCCGCCCTTGGAAAGCGGGACTGCGGGGCCACAAGACGCGCGCCCATCCCCTCGGGTCGACGGGTGCACGCGCGAACGCGTCCTGGCGGAACAGCGTCGGAACAGAAACCCGACGCACATCCACACCGAAACAGAAAAATGGTGAACCCGACGTGAATCTCTTCTCCTCAATACGAAGATCGATTGCTTTCGGAGGTGTCAGAAGACCGGCATGTTGCTCGAACGAGCATTCAACACTGGGGCACGGAACCCGCCAGGGGCTGGGGAAGGGAAATCGGGCACTCCGTCTCACGACGTCGATGGCCTGGGTTCCCCCCATGGAAGGCGTCGTGGCACTAATGGTTGGTTGTCGATTCCTTTTCCTGTCAGTGTTAATGGGTTTTCCTCCCTGCTTTCAGGAATCAAGTAACCCAATCCAGTGCCCGATCGCCACCCGCCCACTGGCGTAGGGGTAGGGGAAACACCGACGCGGCTACTCCGCGCGGTCCCGCCCGTTCCATAGCCGTCCCAGCAGCCGCAGCTGCGGGGCAACCACGCCCTCTCTCCCCCTCGGAGGTCATCCAAAGAAGGGTGATCAACAACTTGGTGCGGAGATATGAGGAAGAGGGAGTCATCCCCACCAGGGACATGGCTCACCTAGACCTCGAGGGAGATGCACCTCGCCACCAACGTCGCCCCCGAGGGCCGCGCAGGGAGGCACCGCTGCCTACCTCGACGTCCTACCGCTTTGGGAGTTTATCCCCGGAGCGCTCCGACAACTCCTTCCCCTATGCGGATGAGGTGGAAGATGCCCGGGACCACCCTATCCGAGATTCGCTCCAGGGATCCGCGATAAGGGCTCCTGTCAGGCCACGGCGACATCGCCGCCAGGCCTCTCAAGTCGAAGAACAGGCTCTCCACCTGCCCGCGCCGCTCATCCCGACTCGTCTGTCTCGACGCCAACGTCGGGCACGAGCGGAAGAGGATGCCCACCTTGGGGCCCTGGCAACATCGGCCGCATTGGCTCAAGCCACTGCTGGCTCCAGTCACCAGGCCCCTGCGCATCCTGAGCAGGGGCACTTTTATGCCCGACCTGGATCGAGGCCCCGACCGCCTCAAAGGCAGGTTGGGTTTACTCTCCCGGTTGCCGGTACAGGCAATAGCCACCGCGGACCACCTCGCGGTAGCGCTATTCACCAACAGGGTCTACTCCGTGTGGCCGATCCAAGAGGCATGGGTCATCCCACCTCCCGATCCCGGCCCGGAAGCATCTCTCCCCGCGTCCCCTTTGATATCTGTCCCGGTGCTCCTCGCACCTTGGTTTCCATTCCTCTTGGCCCCAACACCGGTGCGGCCGGAGGACGCCAGGATAGAGATCAGCCATGCCCCGAAGAACCACCCAGGGGCAGGAGGGCGAGGCGTCGACGCCGAGGGAAGAATGTTACGGAATTCCGGACAGAGATCCGACTGGTTCGTTTCTCTGATACAGAGGCGGAGTATGATTCGGAGACGGAGCCCTCCCCCCGATCCCGCCAGTTATGTGCAGGGGTAGGAATGCGGCACGTCAGCCTCGTACTTCCCGAGAGGGAGATCGATACGATCCCCGCTTCTCTCCGAAGGTATATCCGGAGTAGCAAGGGCCTGGTAGACCCCCAAGGATCAAGCTTGCGGTTGGTACCGGCCCCTCTGGAAGCGCCTTCTGCCTCGATCGAAGAAGCCGGACACTTTTTCTGGGGACCGACGGTCGAACCACGATCCAGTGCACCCTCGGCAAGCACCGACGCTACGGCAGGATGTTCGCTCGCCGGCCCGTCCTATCATGATGTGGTAGCCGGGGCACCGCCACCCTCAGAGGGCGGCCCGGGATATGGAGGCCAATCGGCCTGCTCGCCGTATTCACCGCCAGCCAGCCCGTCGGCCCGGCGGCCCGCCTCGACACCACTGCCGGTTCCCCGTCCATTCCCAGTCGTTGAAGAGGACCGAGGAGACCTGGGTCCCGAGTTTGAGTCGTGGAGCTTCTGGACCGTCCTTGCAGAGGGCCACTTCCCTGAGAAGTTTTGGCCAGTCGCAGGGCCGGACTTTGATGCACCCGAATCACTCACCCCGGATGAGTTCGAATGCTTCCGCCGAACTCTCTGGGAGACTCACTCCCGTCTTCACCGCCTACAAATTCCATATCCCGGGAGTCAAGCACACCTGGAGGATATTGGTGAGCAGTGCCGTCAAATTGACCTGGCCACGCTCCCCGCAGTTCGGCACCCCGGGTCATTTGGGCACCACGAGGCCCTCCAACAACGATGCGTTGAGTGTTTTCAAGTACTCCGCAAGGTTATCGAGGGAGCCACCCCCCACGTGTATATCCGTGGATGGTGGCGATACGCTGCCCTACACTTCAGTGCGATTCGCCGACAGCCCGATTCACTGGGTGGCCCTGAGGGTATATCCCCAGGGACGGAAACGGTCAATATGGCTGACCTGTCGGGAGAGGGGAACGACTTGGAACTTCCCGACGGGGGCTCTCCCCCCCGAAGACAAGCCATCATTGGATCCATCGGTGATAGTTACTCATCACCAGAGGAACCTCCTGGGTCTCCCCACGCCTACTGAAGCACTGACGTTGAGCCGAAACGTCAGCAAAGGTAAAGAGCACGGCGGGGCTGTAAAGCCCGCCGACCCATCTGCCTCCATGCAGAGGGTGGATGAGGATCCCGAGAAGGCTATGCTACGTCAAAAGCTCGTCGAGCAGAAGAAGCTAGTTGACCAGCTCCTCGTCGAGCGCGCTGCAGAGCAGCGGCCTGACTACGGTGATCCTAAGCCAGGACAGCAGGGACAGGAACAACCGCTCCTCGACGAGGCTCTCCCGGGCAACCGTGATTACGCCGTGTTCGCCGACAGGGGAGAGGCCATTGCCTATGGAAAGAGGGCGCGATATGTTTCACCACACCCTCCCGAGCGGCGTGACTACCTGAGAGACCCCGCTCGGATTCCTCCCGCTGCCCCAAGGGCCGCTCCGCCCGCCGTCCCACGAGCCGCCGAGTTCGACGACCCGGTCGACGACCCGATTGAAGGGCCGTGCAATGCGCTCGTGGTTAGAGATCCTCACCAGGACTGGAACCCATGTCCGGACGAACCGATGGCGGCACTCATCGCCCGCTTGGAAGCCTTGGAGACTCGGCAAGTGGCGATCCCACCGGACGGCAAGCCATACCCAGCATGGGTGGATGACATGCCGGCACCTCCGGGATTCGGGAATCCCACTTTCGCCCCCTTCAACGGGACTGGAGATCCGCCACAGCATTTGGACCATTTCAACTCGAGGTGCGGGCCTATGTTGGGAACTCCGGCGTAGCAAGAGGCCGCTAAGCTTCGCTGCTTTGTCCAGACGCTGGAAGGGCCAGCATTTGTCTGGTACAGCCAGCTCCCCGTCGGGTCGATAACTAGCTGGGAGGACCTTCGTAGACAATTCCTCTACCAGTTCAGTTCCACGACCCGGAAGACGAGTATCACAGACCTCTTCAAGTGCAAGCAGAGGCCTGATGAGCGAGTCGCGGACTTCGTCGCCCGATGGAAGGGTCTCACGTATTCCCTTGACATGCCATTGACTCAGGAGCAGTTGCTGACAATGTGCGTCGGGAACGTCAAGACCGAGCTGGTCCCTTCCTTGATCACTCAGAATTACCCCGGAGGGTTCAGGGACTTCTCAGACAAAGCTCAACATCTTGAGGAAGCCCTGCAACAGGCCAGTCAGGCACACCCGCTGCCTCCTATGATTCTTGCAAGGAGAGTCAGCAGGGCTGAGCCCGCTGTTGTTGCCCAGATAGAGGCCCCCAGGCCGTTGGAGCTGCTGCCGGCGAGGCCAGCTCCACAGCCTCACATGAATCCGCCTCCACGGGCTCAGTTCCCGGCCCAGCAGCGGCAGCCTCAGAACCGGCCGGCCCCTCCGCGTAATGTACCGCCACAACCCAGGCGAGATAATCAGGGTCCACCTCCTCGGCAGGCCCCTCCAGCCCCTCGTCAAGACCCCACTCCCAGGGGCCCGTGATACCTGACTTACTCATTTCACGAGGATCAGGTCCCCGGTTATTTCCGGAGCGCCCTGGAGCAGAGGATTGTGCGACTGCCTGAGTGTTGGAGGCCAGAGGAGGCACATCTCACGGATAACCCCCGCTACTGCCCTTACCATCGGGCCCTGGGGCACACCATCCAGCGGTGCTATGTGTTCAAGGATTGGCTCCAAGACCAGATTAACAACAATGTAATCAGGTTGGGCCCAGCTCCAGCACAAGTGGAGGGCGTGTTCGTGGGATCAGATGACGATAGCGGCAATGAGGACGAATGGCAGCTGGTCTCCGACCGCGGATCCCAGAAGTATAATAACTGGATGGCCCTCAAGACGATCATTCGCGCCCATGGAATCATCCGTGCGCGTTTGAATCAGCCTGAGCCCCCAGAATCTGCGGGTGCTGCTTCGGCATCGTCGTCCCAGCCTGCCTCTTCCAAGAAGAGCAAACGGCGGCGGCGCAATAAGGAAGAGCGCGCCCCGCCAGTTCCGCCGCTATCCCGCACTCTCGGCGATTTCATGCCCCCGGAGATGGGGATCCCTCCCCGGATCCACCCAGTGGTGAATGATTCGTCCGATGAAAGTGTTGGGTACGCTTCGGTTAATACCGTCGTGCTGGTAAATCCCTTTTCGGTTCCCGACGTTGAAGAACACCAGGTGGACCTCCCTAGTGTCCCCGGTCGTCGCCACCGTCGGAGGAACCGCAACAACAGGAGTCGCCGGGGCACAGCAGTTGGTACCTCCAGCCAGGCCGTGCACGCCACTGAGACTAGGCAGCAGGATCAAAACCGAGCTCAACGTGCGCAGCCCCCCCATCCGTGGATGACGGATTCACCTCCGCCACTGTTTGTGGTATGGGACCAGGCAGAACCGCCTCAGCCGCGTCGCGATCAGCTCCGCCCTGCCACGAGTCCGTCCCGGCCTCCTGACCCCAATACAGTGACTACTTCCCGGGCTTCAACTAATGAACAGCGAGATGCGCCAAGCACCAGCCGGCCGCCGGCCCAACTGGCAAGGCCCGTCATGCTTCCAACCGCAGAGCAACCTCCTGCAACCAGGGGATCGCGCTTGGCCAAAAAGTATGATGTCCTGAAGCACTTGGCCGACATCCCAGCGAGACTCTCCATCCTTGAGGCTCTGTGCATGTCATCTGAGATGCACGAGGCACTCGCTAAAGCCCTGAAGTGCCCCCTCCAGTTTGAGACAGAGGTTGCGGCTGCAGAGGCCTTTCACGCCGAAACGATCGAGGACGCCGAATGTCAGGCAGTTATCTCGTTCTCTGGTAAGGATGAAGACCCTCTTATACAGGGGCACATTCGTCCGCTGTATGTTACCGGCCAGTTCAATGGCCTTGAAGTCCGACGCTGTCTTGTCGACACAGGGTCCGGGATTAACCTGATTCCCACTCGGACGCTCCGGAGATTGGGGTTGTCTGAGGATGACTTGATTCCCTCCGACCTCAGGATCCAGGGGTACGACCGCACCGAGAAAACTCCGGTCGGCAAGATACGCTTGAAGACCCAGTTCGGTAACTTGGTTGCCAACACCGAATTTATGGTAGTCTCTCAGGACGCTGCGTATAACGCATTGATGGGCAGGCCATGGCTCCACCTTCATGCGGCGGTTCCCTCATCATACCACCAATGCCTCAAATACTCCCTTAACGGTCAAGTAGGCGTGCTTCAAGGAGATGCCTCTCCTTTTTCCTCATGTGAAGCCCGCTATCTGGACGCGGACTATTACAAGAGCAAGGATAAGCAAATCCTGGCAGGTGAGGTTGAGCCTGTCGCTGTTGCAAGTGATCCCTGGGCAAGTTTGGATGACGCTTACGTCCTCCCGATCCATCAGTTGGACGTAGCCATGGTCTCGACGACCTGTGAGTCTCCTGATGAGATGACCGCGACCGCCCGTGCCAGCACCAACGGCCCAACAGGATATGGTAGCCCCAATGCAGTTTCCAACGCAGTCTCTCCCGTGGACGATCCCTCCCCGAGTGGAGAGGACGTGGAAGATGCACCCCCAGCCTTTGAGGAGGGCGTCTCTTCCACGGTCGATGAGTTAGTGCAAGTGAACCTTGGAACCGAAGAAGATCCAAGACCCACATTGGTCGGTGCCGCCATGCCCTCTGAGGAGCGGCAGCAGTACGTGGACTTTCTCAGGCAGCACCGTGATGTGTTCGCTTGGGGCTATGACGAGATGCCGGGGCTGGATCCTCAGGTAGCCGTCCACCGCCTTGGTCTACTGGCGAACCATCGCGGGTTCAAGCAGCCTCCCAGGAAGATGCACCCATTCCACAGTGCCATGGTTGAGGCCGAAGTTGACAAGCTTATCAAAGCCAACTTCGTTAGGGAAGTTCAGTACCCCAAATGGCTGGCCAACATTTTGCCGGTCCGGAAGAAGAATGGGTAGATCAGGGTCTGCATCGACTTCCGCGATCTCAACCGCCACTGTCCGAAGGATGATTTTCCCCTTCCAGTGACAGAGCTATTGATTGACGCCACAGCAGGGTTCCAAGGCCACTTAGCCTATATACGCCGATTCATCGCGAATCTGGCCGGCAAGTGTAAGCCCTTTTCTCGACTCATGAAGAAAGGTGCCACCTATGTATGGGATAAAGAGTGTCAGGACGCTTTTGAGGAAATCAAGAAGTACCTGCTTCAACCTCCGGTTCTGATGCCGCCTGTATCCGGGAAGCCGCTGGTCCTTTATGTGACTGCCCTGGAACGGTCCCTTGGTGCCCTTCTCGCCCAAAAGAACAACGAGGGAACAGAGAATAGCCTCTATTACCTCAGTCACATGCTCCTCGATGCGGAAGTTAGGTATTCCCCCATCGAGAAGAGCTGCCTGGCGCTCGTATTTTCCGTACAGAAATTACGGCACTACTTGCAGCACTATGAGGTACAGTTGGTTTCTCGGGTAGACCCGTTGAAATATATCCTAAGCCGGCCTATGTTGACTGGCCATCTAGCGCGGTGGGCTGTGATTCTCCAGCAGTTCGACATCAGGTATGTGTCTCAGAAGGCCATCAAAGGGCAAGCATTGGCAGACTTTCTGGATGCTCACCCGACCTCCGCGGATCAGCCGCTGGATCTAGGCTTTCCTGATGAGGCCATTCTCTCGGTCGATCATGCCGATCCATGCTGGCAGATGCACTTTGACGGTGCCTCCTGGAGCCCCACCGGTAGAAGACTCGATAATCCTAAGCTCAACAGAGTGGGCTTGGGTATCGTCTTCATTACCCCGGAGCGAGCCGTGCTTCCATACTCTTTCCTGTTGTCAGAGGGTTGTACCAACAATGAGGCGGAATACCATGCCCTCATCACTGACCTCGAGTTAGCTCTCGAGATCGACGTGCCCCATATGTGTGTGAAAGGGGACTCCGAGCTGGTCGTTAAGAAGATCAATGGAGACTATGTTGTCAGGAAGCCGGAACTTGTGCCATTGCTGGAGTGCACCCTCCTTCTGATGGCCCAGTTCCCTTCTCGGCCAGAAATTGTCCACATCCCCCGGTCGCAGAACGGTCGAGCAGATGCTTTGGCCAGCCTTGCTGCGTCACTTGCAGAGCCTGAACAGGACAACCTGATCGTCCGCGTGACGCACCGCAGGCCCATCGCCCCTGTCACCCCGGAGGGAGATCGCGACCCGTCGGTAAGTAATCTCACCGCGGTTGCCCCTGTGCCTGGAGCCCCGAGTACCCCAGACATGGCAGTCGAATCAGCCCCTGATTGGAGGGCGCCTTTGGTTGAGTACCTCCAACATGGAATTCTCCCATCAGATCGGGCCGAGCGCGAGCGAGTTCGACGCCGCGCATCGCAGTTTGTCCTCCAGAGCAGTCCCGTCCTGGAGCAGATCCTCTATAGGCGCGGATTTGATGGTGTTCTCCTCCATTGCCTTCAAGGAGTTGAGATCCCACGATTCATGCAAGAGGTTCATGCTGGTTCATGTGGTGCCCACCAGACTGGGCCGAAGCTGTCCTACCAGATTCGGAGGTTGGGATACTTCTGGCCCTCCATGATCCATGACTGCATCGAGTATACCAGGAGGTGCCATGCGTGCCAGGTTCATGCGAACTTTGTGCATCGGCCGCCGGAGCCTCTCCATACCACTAGGTATTCCTGGACCTTTGCAGTCTGGGGTCTGGACGTTGTGGGACCCTACCCGCCGGTGACGGCTCGCCAGTGCCGGTTCATTCTGACCGCCACGGACTTCTTCTCCAAATGGGCAGAGGCGATTCCGCTCAGGGAGGTCAAATCCTGTTCGATCGCTGACTTCGTGACCTCCAACATCATTTATCGATTTGGAGTGCCTCACGCTATCCTCACGGATAACGGAGCCAATTTCCGAGCAGCCGAGTTGAAGAAGTTGTACGCCAAGTACAACATTCGCTCGAACCATACATCTCGCTATCATGCGCAGGCGAATGGACAGATCGAGGCGTTTAACAAAACCCTCTCTAACATTCTGCAAAAGATGGTTGGTCAGAACAAGAAGAGTTGGCCGGACAAGCTCCCCAACGCCCTCTGGGCTTATCGGACGACGAATTGCAATTCCACCCAGATGACCCCTTATTCCCTGGTGTATGGAGGTGAGGCCGTCCTGCCCATCGAGATCCAGTTACCGTCCTTGCGCACTGCGGTCTACGACCAGCAAGCGCCGGACAGAGCTGCTGAAGCCCGTCTAGTCGAGTTGGAAGCACTGGATGAGAATAGGCTTCACGCTTTGCACAACTTGGAGAGGCATCAAAGCAGAATGGCTTGAGCTTTCAATAAGAAGGTTTTCCTCCGCTCCTTCCTGCAGGGTGACCTAGTACTGGCCCTAAGATCACCAATGATCCCTGGCAGGAAGCCGCCCAAGTTGGAGCCCAAGTGGGAGGGACCTTTTGTCATCCACAAGGTCTATCCCAATGGCGCGTACTCCCTAGCGACTATGGATGGTGAGCGTGTCACTCCTCCCACCAACGCTAGGTTCCTCAAGCAGTACATTGTCTGAGTGTACCACGTCCAAGCTGCACGATGTTAAACTGCCTAGCATCTTCGTCCGCGCTGCAAGACGTTAAACTGCCATGTGTTTCATCCAATATGACGTTAAACTGTACCACGTCCAAGCTGCACGACGTTAAACTGCCTAGCATATCATCCGCGCTGCAAGACGTTAAACTGCCAAGTGTTTCGTCCAACATGACGTTAAACTGTACCACGTCCGCGCTGCAAGACGTTAAACTGCCAAACATCTTCGTCCTGCATGATGCTAAACTGCACCACGACCGAGCTACAAGACGTTAAACTGTTCAGCATTCGTCCCGCATGACGCTAAACTGCACCTCAAGAACTACGTGCGGCTTGATTCCCATCCTTATGGGATACGTAGGACCGCCTGAACATTCATGTTTCAGGCCCAGCCCCCTCCTTCGGGAATTTCCATCCCATCTCGGGCCCTTGGCCCAGTTGCCTCTGGGTATGCGGCGTATGGTGTGAACGCGGGGCTATGCCCTCATTCACGTCGGTTTGCTCGCCACGCTGTACGCCCCCCATGTTTGGGGATGCCTCCTGCTCCCCCCTTTCTCTTTTCGTCCCGCATGACGTTAAACTGCACTTCAAGAACTACGTGCGGCTTGATTCCCATCCTAATGGGATACGTAGGACCGCCTGGACATTCATGTTTTAGGCCCAGCCCCATTTCTCGGGAATCTCTATCCCGCGTTGGGCCTCTGGCCCCGGTTCCCCTCCTTTTTGTGCGAGGCGGGTGACGGGAGCGGGGGATTATGTTCTCATTCATGTTGGTCTACCGGCCGCACCGTACGCCTTTCCCGTGTGTGGGACTACCTCACACCCCTCATCGTCCTGCATGACGTTAAACTGCCTCTCAAGAACTACGTGCGGCTTGATTCCCATCCTTATGGGATACGTAGGACCGCCTGGACGCTTGTGTTTCAGGTCCAGCCCCGTCTCTTGGTTGATCACGGGGATCTTCCATCTTTTGGTTGCTCTCAGGGTGAGTCCTCCGACCCTTTCCGGTGATCTGTTAACATGTTTTGGGTACTCAGGTCTATGACCCGTAGTGTCGGATTCAACCCCGACAAATCCTGTATTGCTTGTCGGGCCTCACGCTTCCTCTTGTTCGAGCCTTCACTCAAAGGGGTCCTCGTTAGCGGTTTGGGTACGATGCCTCAGTGCTCTCCTACCGCTCCGAGTCGATTTACCGGCGGGTCCTGGGCCGCAAATCGATATGAATCCTGCGCTTGAGCGGTTGATGCTCGTTTGCTTGCTCTATCCTAGGCTGACGCGATCGGATGTTGTGTTGCGAATATGTTTAGCGACATCCTTGATCGCCATGTCGGCTCTTTCAGGCTTTGAACATTGGTTGCGCAGTCCTCATCACACTCCGCCTTTGTGCGTTGTAGTGGAATCTCGACACTCTCTTCATACTGACCTTCAGTACACCTTTACACGTTAGGCAGACCAACCAGGGTAATGGTGTCTTTCGAGGCTCCCACGATCTGAGCACCAAGGATATATGCTGATGTCCTCCCTAAGGGCCATGTGTAGCTGGACCCTCGTCCCCATAAGGAGGAAGGAGTCTCCCGAACAATCGCGTTCTGGGCCCAGTATAACTGGAGGCTAGCATCTCTGCCCCTCAGGTGATGGACATACGCAGGCCCCAATCCCAGGATCCTTCTCCTGGAATCGTGCATGACCGCAGGGCTAGGTATGTTCCCACCTCCGCTGGGTCTGCCATATCACAATAAGCGGATTCCTCCATGGTCCGAACCACACGACCTTAAACTGTGTTGTCCGGTCCTACCACACGACCGTAAACTGTGGTCGTCTTGGCCGCCCGATGAGAAACGACACTGCATCGTGATGTTCTCCTCAGGGGACACTCACGTTGGGCGCTGGTTAATAACCACGCCATTTATCAATGCCTTTCATGGCTTGATTATTGTGACGACGCCAGGGATTTCTTAATCACAGGCATGTCGCTGCACAAAGAAAAACCATCCACCTTTAAGGACAAACAAGAAATATCAAATACCGCTTCTTCTGTGTGCGAGGGTCAGACCCGCACCCTTCCCCGCACTGGTGCTCGATTGTGTTGCGCCACGCTTCAAGAACTACGTGTGGCTTGATTCCCATCCTTATGGGATACGTAGGAACGCCCGGACGTTTGAAACTTCGGGTCCAGCCCCCACCTCTTAGAGATTCCCCCTTCTCTTGGGAATCTGCCGCCTTCGGGTCACCCTCAAGGCGTGTCCCGCGACCCCTTGCAGTGCTCCACTGGTGTCAAGAGTACTTTGGTTTATTGCCAGGAGGGTCAGGTTCAGCTTGGTCAGGTTCCTTCCATTTTCAGGCTTCGTGCTCCCTTTCATTCGGACCCACCGCCTGTGCCCTGGGTGGAGCCCCCGTGAGCGGTCTGGACACAATGCCTCAGTGCTCTCCCACCGACTCAGGCTGGTGCCCCCAAGGGCCTCGGGCAGCAAATCGATATGAATCCTGCGCTTGAGCGGTTGATGCTTGTTTGCTGCCTCATTCCATCAACGGTCAGTGCGATATTGATGCTGCTTTTCCGCCACGGTCGGCAGTACTCCCATATCGTTACGCCGGTGCCCCCAGTCCTTGAGTGAATGGCCGCATGATTCACATTACGTTTTCCACCCCCCATTCTGACCAGGCAGAATCTCGGCACTCTTGACACTATCCCTCAGTGCATCTTCTCATATCCAGGGGATAAGACAACGATGTGGCGTACTTTGAGGTTCCTATGGTCCGAGGTCCGAGCTCTAAGACCTTAAACTAAGATCTACCCCTATGGTCCGAGCTCTAAGACCTTAAACTAAGATCTACCCCTATGGTCCGAGCTCTAAGACCTTAAACTAAGATATACCCCTATGGTCCAAGCTCTAAGACCTTAAACTAAGATCTCCCCTAATCGGGGTTCTACGTCCTGCATGACGTTAAACTGCACTTTCAGAACTACGTGTGGCTTGATCTCCAGCCTGATGGAGTACGTAGGAATGCCCGGGCATCCCGACTCGGGCCCAGCCTCAGGGATCGCTAAGTCCCGCCCCTCCTCGTCGCCGGCCGTCTGTCCTGGCTTCTGGTAGAGTGGTGCAGTTGTGATATTCTCCCCTATTCAGCTCGGGATGCCCCATCGCAATGATGGGAAGCGACAGTTTCCTCGTCAAAGGGGTTCTGTCTGAGAATTGGGGTGATTCACGACCAGATTAGTGCATCCGCCTAATACGCTTTCCCCACGGTGGCGCAATTTTGGGAGCGTTGGATTCTGTCCGAACAAATCATCACTTCGCCCCACGCTTCTCATGCCCTGTTGATCTGGATTTCCACCCTTGTGCCTGAAGGAACCCCCAAAGCGGCATTGATGATGACATGTGATCCGCCTCCTGCAATATGAATGATGACCTTCGGTCCGTCTATTGCAGTAGTATGGTCGATTGATCCATTGTCCGCTTGCCGTCTTGGGCATTTCCTGGAAGGCCGACCGTTGTGGATTTCTGAATTCGGGACACGCGATTCACCCTTTCTCATTTCCCTATATTCGGATAAAATCTCAACGCCCCTAGCGTTGTCCCGCTCGTGTGATGGAACAAGTTGGGGGGATGATAGATTGAGTAGGTCTGAGGTCTCCTTTCCTAGGAATGATCTCCCTCTTTTCTTCAGAAATCCAGGCACAATTGTGGACGCCTGAAGCTTGGTTAACGCTCCCGCGAGACAATGAATTGTGGTTGAGCATGTTAAGCCAAAAGATGCAGATAAATATATTGGTTCATACAAATGGATCGAAATATTGAGTAGCGGAAGCAAATGTTCTGGGAGTGGCAAAGAAAAATCCCCTAGGGATCAACGTGCTGAATAAGTCTTTCTAATGCCGCTACCCTTTGGCTGGCGGCCTCCAGAGCTGCTTCTCGCTCTCTGCGTGCCCTCTCCTCGTCAGCAGTCGCAGCACGCAGTTCGTCGATTCTGGCCTGTGCACGCTCCCGCTCGACTTGAAGTGTGACCATCTGTTGGCCCGCCTCCGTCAGCTGTACCTGGGCGTCAACCAGCTGGGCCGCAAGTTGCTCCACAAGCTCAGTGCATGTTGCGACGAAGGCCTCCTTCTCTGCCGCCTTCCCTTCAAGGCGCCAGACTTCCTGCTCCGCCACGAGGAGCGCCCGTGTGCTCTCCGACATGTCCCGACTTTGTGCGACGTTGGCACGCCGGCGGCTCTCGCGCATCTTTTCGGCCATGAAATCACGGACCGTCAGATGGAGGCGTTGAGCATCAGCTCCCCCGGCACACAGGAAGCGCAGCCAGGTTTGAAGCGATCCCATGCGCCCCAGCCACTCCGATGAGGGTCGCTTGAGGAAGCGCTGGATGCACTTCCACCCACTGCGGCGCGTTATCCGGCTCTCCTCGACCGCCTCCGCGTCCGAGTCGTCCATCTCCTCGGGGTCGGCAGGCCGGTAGGCAGGGAAGGCAGCCAGCAGGTCTGCTGCAGGGTCCGCCCCTGGGATGTCCTCATGGGGGATAGGTTCCCCAACATCTGGGCGACCTTCTTCTCTCGCCCCAGCGGCGTTGGAACCCTCGTCAGCCCCCGACCTCTCTCCGATGGCAGCACCGCCAGCGTCCGTAGCCCCCTGATCAGCAGTTGGTGGGGACGGCTCGGTTTGGGAAGTCTGTTCCGGAGCAGGCGGCAGGTCTGCCACTGGTCCACTCATGGATGGCCCGAGTTCGACAACCCGACGAGCCTCCAGTGTTGAGATCACTGCGCAGGGCATGCCGTGGTTAGTCACGGATCATCAACGGCAAGCACCAGCAGTAAAGTAAGGAGAATTATGGGAGTTCAGAGCGTCATCTTCCGCTGTCCCGGCCGCCGCAGGAACAATTGCAGCAGGGGACCCTTCCGCGCTTGTCAATTCAATGATAGGGGTCTGGCCCCCGCCCTGTCCTGCTGGCGCCTCTCCTACTCCTGCTGAGGATGCCTGACCAGCATCCGTGCACTCCTGAGAAAGGTGGAGAAATGGGTTAGAAGCTGCATAAGAGAATGGATGAAGCAGGTTGAGTAGGGATAGAAGCGGACCTCGAGGAGCTCAGTGACATCAACATTGTCAGAGCCGGCCACCTCGCCGCTCTCCCGCGGGCTCCCCTGATGGGACCTTCCCTCGGAGCCTTCATCCTCCCCCCTCTCCTCCTCTTCCTCAGAGTTGTCGTTACTGTCATCTTCCTCCGGCGGCATCTGTTCTGGAGCAGGCTCTAGACCGAGCATCACCTTCACCAGAAGGGACGGCTCCGCACACTGACCACGTTGGCGCGCGTACTCGTCCATGGCCGTCAGATACACATACCGCCGGTGGAAGTTCACCCTGTCGGCGACCTGGAGGCGCCCGACCTCTGGCAGATGGATTCCTTCACTGGTTATCTTCTGCCAGATGATTTCGGTCCCCAGCGACTGCCGCAGGGTCATCCAGGCTGACCACAGCGCCGGGAAGACTGCATCGTGGGAGGGTTCGAGCAGACGCCTTACCTGCTTCCCGGGCCGCTCCTCGACCACCGCACGTGCCCCCTCTCTGGGCGCCGAGGCCGTGGCAGCAGCCTGCGATGTGCCCGCCGCCGAAGCCCCTGCCCGCGCCGGCTCCGCTGCTTGGCGCGCCTCTGTTCTCCCCCGTGTGGCGGCGCCTCGCCTCCTTCCTTGACGCCTGGTCTCCGCACGGGTGACCTCGAGCCGCCGAACTGGCTTCCGTAAAAGCCCCTCGGGGTACGCGATGGCCCAGTGTTCGGCGTACTCGGTTTCCAAGCCTGCGTCGACCCCGGTAGGAGGGAGAGTGATTACGTCGCCAGAGCCGAAAGCGGCGAACATCAGCCACATCTGGCGAAGGACGCAAGGGTTCGTCTCCTCCCGGACAGCAGTGAATACCCTCTTCGGCATCCGTTGAAGGCACCCGAACTGCCTGGCGAACCGGGTTGGCACGTAGGGCTCGCAGATCACCTTCCCGTCGATCCGAGCCACAAGCACCCCTCCCCGCATGTTCAGGAAGTACTCGTGCTGCTCCAGCGGACCCTGCCCGTTGTCGATCATTTGGCCAACGGGAGTGGGGAACGGGCTGAAGTTGAAATTGGCATGATTGCCAATCCGAATCCTCACGCCCTCCTCATTTAGGGTCATCGGAGCGACCCCCGCGATGTTCAGCAGGGAGGGTCGCAGGCCGTTGCTCGGAGGAATGACGGCGTTTGGAAACGTGTACCCACCAAGGTGAGCAGCCACCCAGCCGTGGAAGAATTGAAAGGGCCCACAGATCCTTCGTGGAGACCCCCCTCGCGAGATGCGTCCCAGGATGGCGTACAGCTTAGCCAGCACTGGGACCCCGAGGTTGTATCTTTTGTTGGCGGCCATAGCACCCGCCATCGCCAGGGTCGCCGGGCGGACGCCCATTCTCGCGTCCCGCACTGGCAGGAGCCACCCACTCAGAAAGGTGGTCCGGAACGCCGCGTACCGGACATTTGGGTCCCGGGCCTCGATGACGCGGTACCCCCATGAGCGGTAGTCGCCCGTCTCCAGGACCCGCTAGTACGACCCGTTCCGGCTCCTCTGAGCTGCGGTCGGGCACCGCTTCCCCCTGCCTGGCATATTGACCGCTGGGTCATGCTCCAAGAACTGGCCGAACCACTCCTTGTAGGCTATGTCCTTGTGGAAGTCCTTGATCCCAAGCCGCTGCGTAGCTAGGTCAAGTAGATGCCATGTCAGAATGGGAGTCCGTGACCTGTCTTCCCAGATGTTCTTCGGAGGCAGGAACTCATCGTATTGGTAACCCTCCAGCGGGATACCTCCGATGCAGTGGATGTCCCAGAGACCGATGCTGACCTCCCCATGGTGAAGATGGAAGGTGTTGGTATCCGGGGACCAGCGGGTGAACAGCTCCGGCCCGAGCTCGGACTGCTGGTAGAAGTGGAACTGCGACGTCCACACTGCCTCAAACAGGCCGATGTACCGCAGCTCTTCCGCGAAGTGATCGCAGGTGTGGCGTACCCAGAACGCCCAGGCCCACTCACTGGTGAAGTTTCCCCCAGACCGCATGTCCCAGTCCTTCAGCCAGCCCTTGGTGTCGTCGGTGACACTCTGGCGATATGTGCTCGAGTAGAGGGCTGGAGAGTTCTCCGCAGTAGGCTCACTTCCGACGATGGTTCGCGTCCTCGGGTTGAGGACATAGACATCTAAGTGTCTGGTCTCCCTGGAAGGATGCCCATTGTTGGTGATGTTATAAAGGGGAAGCTTGTCCTCTCGAGTCACCCAGGTCCGTGGCGCATCAACCCTGAACCCTGGCACCGGTACCTCATCTAGGATGCCAAAGTTCCAGATCGGCAGGTTGTCTGACAGCGGATATGTCTTCTGGGCCGGCGTCAGCAAGTCGAACAAGGATTGATTGTTGGAAACAATCTCCTTGGCTCCGTAGACCTCCTCGTTCGCCGCCATCTCAGCTCTGCGAATGGCGACATCCCCCTCATTCCCTTGATTCACGGCCATCTCAGAAGCTCCGGGAGTCGTGTGGGTTAAGGGATGAAGCGTGCGGAATCAGACGAGGCTGGTAGAGAAATTCGGGAGTTGGCGCGCAATCCTAGTGGACGACGCGCAATTGGGAAGTCCGTCGCGTAAAACCCCAGGTGTTCGCGCAAAGACAGGCCGAAATCCGGAAAGGTTTGCGCGACAAACGGGTGAATTCCGCGCCGGAAAAGGCAATTTCGCGAACGAGATCTTGGAAGCTAGTCGCGCGGAAAGCCGGTGTACGGTGCGGGGGACCCAGGGCCCCTATTTATAGGCGAGGCCGGGTGTCCGCGCTGCGCGGAAAGCACTTTGCGCGACCGCGACAGCGAATTTCGCGCCCGACGCCCCTTTTTGCGCGCCACAGTCCCGCGCCACCCAGGACTTCGGCATTCCGGCGTCTCCCTCGGAACCCGATCGTTGCGACCTATCGCCGATCCGATTCCGAGGGGGGGCTTTTGTAGATGCCGGAAAAGTCCGTTGTTCCCAAACAATGCTCCGGATGCGGAAAGAGAGGTCATATTTGGAGTCAGAAGCATGTTTCGGAGGGCCCGGAGGCCTTGCGCGGAATTTTGGAGACCCGCGCGCAAAGTTGACAAGCCGCGCGCAAACCTCCCGGGATGCGCGCAATGCGCTGGGCCGGCGCGCAATTTTGCGCGCCCGCGGCCCGCGCGACTCCCTTGCGCGCCGGGCCCGATTCCGCGCCCGCGAAGGAAATTCCGCGCCCGCGAACCGGATTCCGCGCCCGGGGTTGCCTATAAATATAAGGCGACCCCCGACGTTTTGAAGGTTGCCGGAAGTCGAAAGGTCTCTCGTGCGCGCAATCCAACCCCCTCCGCGCGCAATGTCGATCTTCAGGTAACCTCCTTTCTTTCGCGCAAGAAAGCCTCGGGGTTCGCCTTTGCGCGTAATCTCTTTGGCTCCTTTCCTTTGAATAATTCCTCACCCAAAGGCATTCGTGCGCAAAAGAAGCCTCTTGCGCGCACCCCCCCTTCTTAAAGTGGCCATTCATTAAAGAATGAGCCGTTGCCCCCGCGCGCTATCCGAAACCCGGTGCGCGTAATCTCTACCTTCCGCGCACAAAGCGCTGGCTCAATTGCGCGCCAGTCCGCCCATTTGCGCGCCGACCTGCGGTATTGCGCGCCAAGCTCTTCTTTTGCGCGCAATCCGCCAGGGTCGCCCCCTTTTACCCCCTGAGGGTACCCGCCTGCGTGGCGCCTAATGATCCTCATCCCGGGTGCCCGCACCGTGCGTTGTCTTCCCGTGTGGCCCTCCAGGCTTGCGCGAAGTGACACGGACCCCTCGATGGCAGCATCCTCGTCCGCGCGACAAGACGTTAAACTGCCAAGTATCCTCGTCCGTGCGACAAGACGTTAAACTGCCAGGCATCCTCGTCTGCGCGACAAGACGTTAAATGCCAAGCATCCTCATCCGCGCGACAAGACGTTAAACTGCCAAGCATCCTCGTCCGTGCGACAAGACGTTAAACTGCCAAGCATCTTCGTCCGTGCGACAAGACGTTAAACTGCCAAGCATCCTCGTCCGTGCGACAAGACGTTAAACTGCCAAGCATCCTCGTCCGTGCGACAAGACGTTAAACTGCCAAGCATCCTCTTCCGCGCAACAAGACGTTAAACTGCCAAGAATCTACGTCCGCGCTGCAAGACTTTAAACTGCCAAGTGTTTCATCCAACACGACGTTAAACTGCATTCGTCCTGCACAACGTTAAACTGTAATTCGTCCTGCATGACGCTAAACTGCAACTCGTTTGCGCTGCAAGACGTTAAACTGCCAAGCATCTTCGTCCTCAACACACGACGTTAAACTGTACTTCGTCCGGCAAGACGTTAAACCGTCCGCTTCACCCGATCCCATGCCTCGCATGCAGGGTCCCCTTCCCGGTTTGTATGTGGCCCCCACCCGCTCGTCTCTGCAGGGATGTCGGGATTGGAGTGGCCTTCGCCCACGGGGGTAGGGTATTACAAACCCCTAGTTCCTTGTGGGGGACTAATCATGTGTATCTCCATCGTGCTTCCCCACTGCCGAAACCAGTAGAGGGCGTGACAGGGATCGAGGTCTCTCACCTCCGGCCCGAGTCCCTCTCCAACTGAGTTTTGCCGCATCCGGGCTGCCTCAGTGCGTAAGTCCTGAAAGAACGAACTACGTGGACTTTGATCCCTGTCTCCTAAAAAGGGTACGTAGGAAGCCTCTCCGAGGTTCAAGCCCACCACCTGGTCGTCCTGGTCATATTCGCACCGGTTCGTCCATCAGTGGACCCCTCTTGGGTTCACACTCGCGTCGATTCACCTATGAATCCGCCCCTGTGGGAGACTACACGTGTGTATCTCCATTGTGCTCCCCCACTGCTTTTTTCTATTTCTCTCTTCAACGTCCAGCATGACGTGAAACTGTGATCCACCCGGCCGTTCCATCCCCCTCTGTGCGAGGTGGTTCGGTTCAATCCTCCGCCCGGCGGCCTCGACCTCTTCGTGAGTCGGCTTGCCGACGTCCAGCATGACGTTAAACTGTATATCCGAACTACGCTGACTTTGATCCGCGCTAACGCGCGGTACGTAGGAAGCCCCTACGGGGTCCAAGATCTTCACTCCATCATCCATCCTGACCCTTACCCGGGCCGCCACATCCCAGTGGGGTCATGCCATTTCATTCCACTCCACTTCACTCTGGAAGCCGCCCATGTGCTGGCCCCAGCGTCGGAGGTTCCCCGCAAGGGGTTCTGTCATCTGATCCACTTCTCGTGTTGATCAGTCCGATTCCGTCCCCGCGGGACGTTAAACTCACGGCATACCCCGTGTTAAACATGGGAAGCTGAGGAAAACCTCAGGTGACGCAGTTCCCCGCACCCAGCGCGGGATGCCTCAGGCCATCACGCCTTCGAGAAGCCCTATTAGGGACGGAAGGCAGTCATGCAGAGTCGCAGTGTTAAGACACGCCCCCGACACCCAAAGCCACCCGGTCTTCTCACCGCAGGTTGCTGCCCCGACCAGACCCCTTGGAGCGTCTGGGCGGAAGCAGCGTAATTAACCGGTGTCCATGAAGATATGGCGCCAGGAACGAGATTCACGAGCACGTCTTAAATCTATGAGGGAGACCCGGATTAGGCGACGAGTTCCGAGGAGACGTCCACGGAAGGAGGATCCGACATCCCATCATCCCAGTTTCGATCAAGGAGCAGACGCCCCTGAATAAGGGACGGATGACGCCCGCCCTTGGAAAGCGGGACTGCGGGGCCACAAGCCGCGCGCCCATCCCCTCGGGTCGACGGGTGCACGCGCGAACGCGTCCTGGCGGAACAGCGTCGGAACAGAAACCCGACGCACATCCGCACCGAAACAATCACTACATTCTAACCTATAATGTCATTCAATCCCTACTATGATAGAAACTGAGACACCCAGACCCACACTCTTAGTTCAGATGCCAATTATAGACTCATTACAAACTATCGTAGATACCGACTGGAGTGATACAAATTTAACCGTCCACAATAACAATATGAATACCCAAAATTGATTCTTTTACATATCTTAATAATCTATTGGTTTAAATTTTTATATAATTATTAAATATACTAGAATTAAAAAGGCCCATGACTTTCTCATAAAATGGATTTGTTTCCACTAAAAAAAATTATTAAACTTAAAATAAGCCATCATAATAACCCCTAAAATTACCTATTAATGATAAACTTATAGGCATATCCGACACAATTTTCTTCCTCTTAAACAGAGGAAATAGAAAAAATTGTAGTGTGAGATCAAACACCCATTATGGGTAATCATAGGAATAAATAATCAAAGATTATTCGTGACCATAAGATGAGAATATGTGTATGAGAAAAAATTTAATGTTCATGATCATAATATTATAAACTCATACAAAAAAATAAATGACTCATAAATCATAAATCATGGCATCAAGATTTTGGAAGGGCACATAAGTCATATTTCAATAATATTTGTCCATTAGAATATAACATTGATGTTGGGATATAGAATAAGGCTGTTGAATAAACATAATAATAGAGAATAATTACCTTTATCTGGGATCATAGGAAATACCATCATCACATCATAGAAATATTCCCTTAATGGATTTGTGGTTTCTCCCCATTTCCATTAAACCATCATGGAAATAGTCCATTAGTGTTTGAATTAGGGCATCAGAATGAACATTTGTCTACGTTATGATAACTTTTATTCATAGTTTTTAATATAAATAAACTATTTATTAAATCATGTATGTTCCATTTCATTACTTAGTATGTGAAAATTTCCTATGAGTAGTTGTCATGCTAAAAGGTCATATAAGCTCCCTGATAGGATAAGAACAAGAAAGTACTACAAAAGAATCTTATATATATGTTTTATAACCATATGATATCATTTGAGTAAAAAATATGATACTGAATATGAGGGGAGGAGACCCATAGGATATTGAGGCATTATATCTTGATGTACGCCCTATGTGATATCCAATAGGATATTAAGAGAGTGAGACCCGCCAGTATGAAATCCAAATTTATATATGCCATTGGTTGTTTCTATCTACATACATTTTTTGTAGTCCATAGACATGAAAATTATTATTAATGAGTATTATGATTCTCTTACATTCATGTATTGATGAAAACCATAACAATAGACGTTCGTAGTGTGGTATGATATTTTGGGTGTTTCATGATTCGTATTTCATTAATAAATAATGCGAGAAAGGTTTTACCACATTTGTTCTACCAGAAGTTGATATCTAAGTGCCATTGATGGAAATTATATATCTATAATAAATTTATGGTCGTAGTGTTTTTTGGAATATTCTATTTCTGAAAGGTTAACGAATGAAAGATTGAGCATATAGGTTGACTAAACTTATATGAACAATCTTGATTTATGATATTGTGATGAAGGGATTATATTATATAGTAATCACCCATATGAGGTATCTTATTGTTGAATTGTTAATGTCTTTATCTATTGATTGCTTAGTATATTCCTAGATGATAACCTTGGAAATTAGGATGCTTCTCCAAATGCCACTAAGAAAGAGGCATAAAAGGCCCCAAACTATGTATATCATGAATCATAGTTAAAAAATATATTATTATTTTACAAATTGAATATATATTATTCTAATTTGTGTTTTAATAATTATTCATGTATGATTGAGCACATATATTCTATTACCAATTATTTGAGAGAATATAATGTGACTAGAATATATTATAAGTATTGATTTTTTATTTATTGAATATAATATTTATTTACTTATTGGTGTATAATGCAGTGATATTTATTTAATAAATAAATCATAATTATTCAAGACCTGATAAATATGGTTGAATGAACGTCCAAGGTTTTAGGTTCAATGATATACAATGAATATTAAATACTATGTAATTAAATAATATTTAATATAATTACCATGTTAAGTGTAAGTAATGAAATAATAATTATCATATTATTACTTAGCACGGGGGTCTAAAAATATTAAATAAATAATGAATGTCACTTGTGCTATTATATAAAATTAAACCTAAAAATATATAAACATATTTATATTATTTTCTCAATGAACAAAATCATTTGGTATATTGTGCACAAAGGATTTGGAGAATTCTCTCAAGACTAGAGCACTCCCATCTCCAAAAATGCTCCCAATAATAGAGGACAACCTTCCTACACCATATTAATGATAATGCTTTTGAAGCGATTCTCATGGAGATCAAAGGTGAATGATGCCACTGTAACAATCTGCCATGATAGAAATTAGGGATTACTTTGAAGACATATGGATATTCATGGAATATGTGTGGATCACTAATAAAGGGAATCTACACATGATTGATGAAAACACAATGACAATGAATGGAAGATCTTTTTCAGATCCATCATCAAGGAAAGATTTCCTAAAAAACATAATTCTTTATTTCATAATATTTTTATAAATAATATGTGATTATCCTCGCTCTGGTTTTGGCCTGATTAACCTTTTCTGATCTCTTTGATCCAATTCCTTTGAAAATATCATTTATTGTCATGCATATTATATATTGTTCATTGAGAAAAGAAAAAAAAGTAGAGCACTACCCATCGCATGCTTTCGATGTGCTGAGAAGCTGAAATTTGTATCAAAGTGGTCATATTATTTTTTAAAATTATTTATTGATTGTTGAGAATTTACACATTTATAATTTAGTTTTTAAATTAAAATTTAATTATTTTATTAATCCAAATAGTGTGATCTGTATCTTATTATGTTGTTTAGAATAGATCTAATTGAAAAAAATTATTTTTCTGTTTAAAATAAAATCTTGAAACTCATTTAGAGATTCTAAGGTTATGGGAAGACAACACAAGAGTACATGTCGTGTTACCGGAGTTACACATAATGTAATTTTTTTAATGAACAAGGAGTTAATTTTGAATTACTCAATCATTCTGAATTATTGACATGAGGTGTAGTTTATTATTACACCATGTGTTGACCAGGAAATATTGGGACATAGTTATCCAGAATACACATCGTGTATCCGACAAAAACAGTGCGTAGTCTCTTTCGGCCATAGAGAGTGCATTTATTCCATACATGGACAACCTAACAGGTAACCATGTAATTCGAAGATCACATGGTATGTATCCCATTGTAATTATCATGCACTATATTTTATGAGGAAATTTTTACATGATGAGTCCCTAGGAATATTCCTCATATAGATTGTGAGAGTTGTACACACTATATACTAAGATGTATAGGCCGTGTAATTATAATAAATTACACAGATTTAAAATTTATCTACTATATTATGTAAATCGTGATACATGTGCTTGTGTTTGGTCATTAATTTGATAGAACCCGCCTTCTGTTGGGTTTCAATATTCATATATCTCTATATACAAATGCTTAATTAATATATGTTTAATTTTACGATTTGTGTATTTTTTATGAGTCATATTACACTTTTTATCCACATACATTTTAGCTTATCAAGTGAAGAAAATAATCATGTAATTCTTGAAATTATTCACATCAAGAATATATGTGATATTTCAAGTATTCCATATGTCACAAAAGTAAAACTATATAGAATTATAATACCACTTAAGAATATTCACATGGGTATTCACTATGTTGCCTCCAAGGTACCTTTATGTGCATCATTAATTTGTAGTGAATTTATTTCATTTGTTTAAAATTATAATGTATTAGAATCTCAAGGAAACTATGATGAGAATTAGGATACAATATTTGATTAATTAAAGATTATAATTAAGCTTATGAGGATTGAATAAGAACTGACAATGGGGTGGGGGTTGAATAAGTTGTTAACTTTTTATAGGTTTTGATACTTTAAGAAACCTAACCCTTTTATATTTTTATGATTTCGATCCTTATCAACAACTAAAGAATAATTAAGAATTGAATAATATTTATGATAGGAATACACTCATGATTTACAAGGTTCGACCTTAATATTAGAACCCACATCCTTACCATAGCCAATCTCGTGGGTCTATAGAAATACACTATAATGAAAAATTGAATACAACATGTGTCAACTCCTATTAGACATCTTCTATCTCCTGATAGAAAATATTATACTAACTCCCATTAGTTTAGAATGTATTCTTAAAGAAAAATTGAGCCAAACACAAGAATAAAAACAATGTTGAATATTCTCCATAAATTCTCAGTCCAAATCCTCGGTTTGATTTGGATAAGTATGATCTTCTTAGTTATGTATGGATGGTTATTGTTTTTTTCATTCATTAAGAACTCAAAGAATTCTTCTTCAATCTGGTGGGAACATTAAACTATGAATTCTCCAGCACTCTACCTTTTCAATGTGTGTAAAAGGTACAAATGAAATGATGATCTGAGAAAATATATATAGGCAACCCAGAAAACAAGGGAAGGAAACATGAAAATCATTCCCACTTCCTCAAATCACTAAAATCCCGAAAATATTTCCCATTTAATCATCAATCATGGAATTCTTAAAACCTCTTTAAATTTCACTGTGATTTACACAACATTGATATCTGGGTTTGATAATTCTAAATCATGATTCTGTTTTTTTAGAAGTATGATTAGAAACATGGTTCATATGTTCTTAGATATAATCCTAGAAATGTGGTTTAGTTTTCCTCAGAAACACACTCAGAAATGTGGTGTAGTTTTTCATAGAAACATGCTCAAAAATGTGGTGCATTTTTTCTCAAAAACATGATCCAAAATGTGCTTCATTTTTTCTTATAAATTTGATAAGAAATCAAGTTCCGAATTGTTCAGAAATCATGTTAAAATTTCATTAGAAATTATGTTCTAAATTACTCAGAAATTAGGTTCTGAATTGCTTAGAAATCTGGTCTTGAATTTATCTAAAATCAGGTTCTGAATTGATCAGAACACATCCATTAATTTTCATAGAATTAAGGTTATAAATTTCCAAGAATCCTGGTTCCTAATTCATTGAAATCGGATTATGAATTTCTCATAAATTAGGATTTTAATTTTTTATAAATCATGTTCCAAAATTTTCCAAAATCAGGTTTTGAATTGTTTAGAAAAAATGTTCTGAAATGCTCTAAAATTAGGTTTTGAATTGTCCAGAAATCATGTTCTGAATTATTCAGAAATAATGTTCTAAATTGCATATAATTCTAGTTTTGAATTGTTCAAAAATAAGGTTTCTAATTTCTCATAATTTAGGGTTTTAATTGTTCCAAAATCAGGTTCTGAATTGCTATGAAATCAGGTTATGAATTTCCCAAAAATAAGGTTCAAAACTGGGCAGAATTCTTGCACTAAATTGTTATGAAATCCTGTTCTGATTTACTGAGAAATTAAGTTCTAAAATGTGTAGAATTTGGGGTCTGAATTTTTCATTAAATGTTGCTCATGATTTGGGTTCTATTTTTTCCTAGAATGTTGCACAGAATAGTGGATCCAATTTTTCTGAGAATGTTGCTCAGAATTCTGGATTAGATTATTATCAGAATGTTTCTCATAATTATGTATCCTATTTTTCTCAGAATTTTTTTCCTTGAATTTCTTAAAACATATTCACCATTTCATCAAAATCATTCATCATAAATCATTTCATTATTTGTGAGAAGTTTAAGATCAAAAAATCATCGTCTGATTTACATATAAAGTCTAAAAAACTATCTAATTTCTGAGAAACCTTTTTAGATATTCTTCAAAAACAGAAAGGACATAAAAAAAATCTTTCAATCTGACCAACATCATTCTAACTCGTCAAATTCTTTCTTCATCAAAAACATCCTTAAAACTTAGAAACATCCTTTATTCTTATCAACATAATTAAACTAAGAAACATCTCCCTTCCTAAGCAACAAAGAAAAACATCATGCAACCCCTAACCTTATATTCTTGAATATCAAAAACATTCTTTAATAAAAATGATAGTTATCAGCAAATAAAAAACATTGTTATAAAAAACAACACAATTTATTCTTCCAATCTCCGCCTTTGGATTTGTTGACAACCCTTCTTAATAACATTTCCCGCTCTCATAATTCTCCCACAACTCATGTTTTTTACTTTTATCAAATCATATCCTTTCTCAAAAGAGAGTTAACAAAAACCACACTACTTGATAAATTATTGTTTTTCAAGGATTTTTATCCCTCAGTGATAAGAAAATGTTGCCACTATGTAAACATAAACTACCCCTTACTCATACTCCCCCTTCAATTTTATCATTATCTTTATCAACTTTCTTTTTCCCCTATCATTTTTCTTTTTATACCCCCCATTATATGATAACCACAACATCAGGTTCATAAAACAAGGAAATGTAAAAACATCTTACAATTTTTTTTTCTTACTCTCCCCCTTTTTCAACACAATTCAAAGCACGGTGGGGGTTGTCTCGTTATGAGGTTTAAGAAGACATGGGAGGAGGCTAAATATGGAGTTGTATCCCCAATTTGAAAAACCATTCATTTGACATTGCTTTTCTAATGATATCATCAATTTGACACATTATTGATGTGTATTCAAGAAAAACATCTCCAATAACATCTTTCTATTTGATTAAGTGAAATTATATACCATTGTGTTTTGATATTGACTGTTTGATATGATTCATAGAAATATAAATTGCACATTGGTTATCACAAATTATCTTCTATGGTTTAGAATGTTTTAATTTCAAATATTCCAAATGAACATTCATCCACATCATTTGAGTACAATAATGAGTACCTACAAGATATTCAGACTCATCTATGCTTAAATTTACCAATCATTATTTCTTAAAATTCAAACTCACTCAACATTCCTCTAAGAAAAATTTTTCCTCCTAAAGATGATTTTATATCATTACAATCATCATCCCAATCAGCATCAGTGTAACCATGATACATTAACAATCTGTTTATTTTGTATAACAACACATATAATTTTTCTCCTTTGACATATATTAGAATCCTATTTTCTACAAACATATGTGATTATTTCGTAATAATTTTATACTTGGTATATAATGTCACAATATAAACAATATCCGGCCATGAAGCTAGATGGTAAAGGATACGTCCAATCAACTTCCAAATATTGTTATGATTCACACTTATTTTAGATTCATCATTGTTCAACTTTGTACTCGCTAAAATAAGAGTTGAAATTTGTTTTGATTTATCAATTCCAAACATCCTTAACAATTTCTTTGGAAAAAGTATCTTGTAATAAGAAAATCTATTTTATTTTTGTTAGACATATAATCCAAGGAAGAAATTTAATTCTCCCAAAATTAAAATTTCAAAATTCTTCTTCATCACATTATAAAACTCTTCACAAAACTTTTCTTTATCAACATCAAAAATTATATCATCCACATACAAAATTAAAATTACGGTTCGAGAGTAAACATTTTTTACATACATGTTTCTATCAACTTTTCTTTAGAAAATTTTATCTTTATCAATCGATTGTCAAGCTTTAAATATAATGAACAAGGAGATTGTTTCTTCCCATACAATATATTATTCAATTTACAAACTTTGGTTTCATCCTCATCATGTAAAAACCCACATGGTTGTTCAATGTAAAATTATTCATCAATCTCACTATTTAAAAATATGGACATTACATCTCGCTCATAATCTTTGTAATTCCAATGGTCATCCATTGAAAGAATCATTTGATTAGTTTATGGTGTTGCAATGAGGGAATAGGTTTCAATCAAATATATTCCTTCCACCTCTGTATATCCTTTACAAACAAGTCTTTCATTGTTTATTAGAAGTTCTCCAAGATCATTCAATTTATTGCTATAAACCCACATGGTTTCAATAAAATTTTTATTTTTTATCATGGGGAAAAGTTCCCATGATTCATTATTCTGAATTTGATCCAAATCTTCATTCCTAGAATCAACCCATTATTTATGTTGAATAGCCTCTGAAACAGAATATGGTTCAACTTTTATGATATGTGAAGTCTAACATTATAATCTCAACTTCTTTTTTGTCTGAACATGATCCTTCTACTTCGCAATAATCTTTTCTGATTCAACCTACATTCATAATGTAAGAAATCTCATAGTTTATTCCCCATTATAACTTTCTCCACCACATGACTCATCTAAATCATGATGAGTTTATTTTGGATATCATTCACTCTTGTTAGATTTCTCTAAAGATTCATCCTCCTAATTATCAACAAAATTTTTCACGGAACATTGATTTTCAATTACCTTTACATCATATGAGTCCACCAACTATTGTAATCATTTATTACAACACTTATAACTTATCATATTTGGTGAATAACCCATGAAAGTTCATTCATCAGCATTCTCATTAATCTTTCCCAAATCGATATTTTTTACTTTAAACATACATGGACATCCAAAGACATGAAGTATTTAAATGAGGAGTTTTCATTAGACCATATTTCATAAGGAGTAATTCAAGATTCTTTTGTCAACATGTATCTATTTTGAACATGTACATCAGTACTAAAAGCTTCTCTCCAAATGAGTTTTGATGGTTTGTATTCTTCTAACATACTTCTTCCCATTTCCTCCAATCTTCAATTATTTCTTTTTGCTACTCCATTTTGTTGTGAAGTATAGGGATCACCATATAGATTTTTTACACCATTCATTATTATATAGGATTCATAATAATTGTTTCTGAAATCATTACCATTATCTTCATTGAGTTTCTTTTTGGAAACCCCAAATTCTTTCTCCACATCGTTTCAGAAGAATTTGAATATATCAATACCCTCTAACATGTGCTTCATGAACATGATGTTTTTCATCAATTTGAAATCTTTAATAAAAGTGATAAAGTATAAATTACTTGTTTTTTAATTGATGTATCATCTGCCCACATAGATTGGAATGAATAAGCTCGAGTATTATTTTTGATTTCATCTAAACTCATTTATGAATTATTTTAGTCATATTTCCATTACAAAAAGTTATACAATCATCTTTATCTCTTCATTTCAATTCTAGAAAATTCTGAACAACATCGACTTTAGAAATATTTTATAGGTTCTTCAGCCCAGGGGGGCCTAGTCTTTGGTGCCATAACTTGTTGTCATCATCATCACTCAAATAACTAGAGTTATTGGATTTTGTAATTTGAAATAGATTTACAATGGTTCTTTCTCCTTTTCTAATTATGTTTCCATTTTAATACATTTGATTATAACCTAACACTTTCTAATGATTACTTATTTTCATCATCACAATGATGACTTACACTGTGTATGTTATGTCTTAGCACATATTAGATTTTAGTATCTCTGATTGTGTCTATGTCATTTTGATTCCTTTAATTTTTAAGGAACTATCATTACCAAACATAACCATTCCTCTATGATGATTTTCAACATGTTATAAGATATTTACACCACCTTTCATATATGAAGAACAAATACTACCAAGAATCCATGATTTTTTCCTCTCACCTTCTGTCAAAGTTGTTTAAAAATCCAAAGCTCTCTCATCAACCATCTTATTTTTCAGTTTTCTTTTCTTTATTATCATAAGAAAATTCTTCTAGAATGAGTGTCATATATCTTTCGGCATGGTAACCATATTGATCACATCTTCCACAAATATGTTCTAGACATTCCAATTTATTCTTGGTTGGAATGTTTCTAACTTCTTGAGAATTCACCTTTTCAACTTTCTGTGCGTCAAGAAATTTACCCATTCTTCTTTCACTATTTCTTCTACTTTTCACAAACCATCTCCTCGGTAGGGATAAATTGTGCCAAAAATTATAATTTTTATGCCCATAGACTCCAACGCACCAAAAACAGCCCTCAAATCATTCTTTTCTATTAAATAATGATCTTTGTCAATTTAAAAATTGTTGATGTTGATAAATTTTTTCATCCCTAACGTTCTTAGTATACGGACCATATTTTACCTAAAGTGAGGTTTAAGAATATTGTAGATTTGATAGGTTTCTCAAAACCTTTTTCAACCAAATCGTTCCCAACAATTCTTCTTGAACATTAAATTTAAGAAAAATCATATGAAACTATATTTTTGGCGAGAAACGTTTTCACATAATTCTCATAATGATCATTCTCATCCTTTTTAGAGGCCTCTGATTTAACTTGAGTAGATTTGTTGAAGTTTTCATTCAACTTATTCATGGTATTTTTGTATTCAATAAGTGTTTATTAAAACATTTTAATTTCCACTTGTTTAGATTCCAGCTTCTTGTTAAGATCATCAATCACTTTTCCATATTCATCATTTCTATGTTTATATCTTAGAATATATTGAATGTATTCATCCTCCTACTTGATAGAATCTTTTCTTCCATCAGGAAATTATTCATGATATTTTTTCATTAATCTAATTTCATTATTAAGAGAATTGTTTTTCTCAAGACAAGGTATAAGTTTAGTTCTGAGAAGATACTCTCTATAAGATTCTTCAACACATTTTCTCTCTCTGAGGAGACTTTTGTTTTCACACATTTTTCAATAAAGATTATGAATTTTTGTGACGGTTTATATTTTTGATAATTGTTGTCAGTTGAGTCTGATTTAACCTTATTTACCAACACGCAACTCTCTTTTCTGAACTAATTCTTCTAGATTTTCTTAGAAGACTTCTATTCGTTATATTTTTTGTTTCACTTCTTCCATCGCAGTTTTTCATCAGAATCACCTTGATATTCTATAAGTTTCTTCTTGGGGAAATTCATTTCAAAGTGACTAATTCCACCACACTTAAAATATTTGAGAGGATGTTTTCAACCATAGTTTTCTCTATATCATTGATAGTTCTTAGATATAAGAGACATAACTTTTTCATTTTTATCATCATCTTCCCTGTCATCAGATTCAGAATGATCAAATTCATCAACTTAATTTATTTTCATCATTCTCATAGATCTAGAATAAATTTCATCTTCTATTTTATTATTAATTACTGGATATTTCTTCATTTCATATGAAAAAAGGATGTCATTTAATTAATCAAGAGTTAAATTATCTTTATCTTCTAAGGAAAAATATAAGAATTGAACTCGTCTAGAAAGTTTCTCATAAGTTTCTTCACAATTGAATAATATTCCAAGCCATATTTGAATCCTTTAATGTTTCACACAATTTCATTAAATATGGTGAAGTATACATTAATAGTTTCATCATCACTCATTCAAATTTCAGCATATTTACTATGCCAAATTTGTTCCTTGGCATATTTTACTTTTGTATTTCCTTCAAAAACATTGTACAACTTGTCCCACATGATTTTTGATGTTTTGGGACCCATCACCTTCGGATAAATATTTCCTGAAAAGGACATGAGAATATCATTTATAGTCATTCCATTAAATTATATATTTCTCTTATCATCTATGGTCAAAGGATCATCTTTCTCAATAGGTGGAAAATTGATAGTAGCATCATAAAAAACATCAAGTCCTAGAGGTAAGAGATAAAGAATCATCCTCTTCTTTCTTCCATAATAATAATTTAATACGAATATAGGAATTAATCTACTATTTACACAATTTGTATTCTACAAGATAAGGATTAAACTAGGGAACCTTGCTCTGATACCAGTTGAAGTTCCAAGGATAAAATAACCACTGAGAAGGGGGGGGGGGTTGAATTAGTGATTAACATTTTATAGGTTTCAAAACTATATGTAATATAACCCTTGTAACCTATTATTATTTATTTCCTCATATACCATTAACAAATACTTATGCATCCAATAATAGTAAATAATTTAAGGGACAAATTATTTAAAAGGTTCAGCCTGAATGTGAGAACCATTGTCTTTTCTATATCTACTCTTGTGGGTCTATTTAAATCCACTATAATGAAAAAGTGAATACAACTTGGGACAACTCCTATTAGAAACCTTCTATCTCCTGATAAGAAATATTATACTAACTCCCATAATTTTATAATTATTCATTAATTAATAAATTATCTCGACAGAAGAATAAAAACATTGTTGAATCAGCTCCACAACTTCTCACCATGATTTGGATAATTATGATATCCTTAGTATGGTAAAGATGGTTACAAATTTTCCTTTCCTTATACACTAAAAGAAAACATATTCAATCTAGTGGTAAAATTTCACTTTGAATTCCCAATGTTCCTCCTTTTCCAAGAATGTGAAAGGTAAAAATTATCAAATAATCTGAGAACATAATTTCAGGCAACTCAGAAAACAAGGGTGGGAAAAATGAAAATCTTTAACGCTTCCTCAAATCTCAAAAACTCCGAAAATATCTTGCATTTAATCAAAATTTTTTGACATATTCCAACCTCCATATATTTATTTAAGATTTACATGAAGTTGAAATTATAGTTTGATAATGCTGAATCTTGATTTTGATTTTTCTAGAAGCATGATTAGAAATTTGGTTCATATTTTCTCAAAAACATGCTCAGAAACGTGGTTCAGTTTTCCTCAAAAAACATGCATAGAAATGTGTTTAAGTTTTTCTAAAAAAATTGCTCAAAAATTTGGTTTATTTTTTCTCAAAAATATTCTTAGAAAGGTGTTTTAGTTTTTCAGGGAAACATACTCCGAAATAAGGTTCAAAACGTTTCAGAAAGAAAGTTTTGAATTGTTCAGAAATTAGTTTCTGAATTGCTTAGAAATTAGATTTTTAATTACTCAGAAATAAGGTTATGATGTTTTCAGAAATTTTATTTTCAATTGATCAGAAATAAAGATATAAATTTCATTTAAATTAGGTTCCAAATTTATCAGAAATCAGGTTCTGAACTACTTAGAAATACGGTTCGAAACTTCTTAGAAATCATATTCTGAATTGTTCTGAATTTAGGTATTGAATTTTTTAGTAATCATGTTCCAAATTCTTCAGAAATAAAGTTTTGAATTTCTATGAAATTGGTTTTTAAATTTTTCATAAATTATGTTCTGAATGTTTTATAAATAATGTTCCAATTGTTTATAATTAAGGTTTCAAATAGTTCAAAAATCAAGTTACCGATTTTTTAGAATTTAGGTTGAGAACATTTCATAAATCTAGTGCCTAATTTATTAAAAACTAGGTACTTATTTGCATAGAAATTAGGTTTTGGATTATGTAGAATTTATTTTATGAATTGTTTATAAATAAGGTATAGAATTTCCTAGAAATCAAGTTTGGAATTGTGTAGAATTTTTGTTTAATTTTTTTTGAATGTTACTCAAAATTCTAGATCCAATTTTTCATAGAATGTTTCTCAGAATTATAGATCTGAATTTTCTCAGAATGTTTCTCATAATTTTGAATCTGAATTTTATTGGAATGTTTCTCATAATTCTAGATCTATTTTTTTCAGAATGCTGCTTATTGAAAGTTCTCAAACCTCTTCACCCTTTTTTCAACATTTTTCATTAAGAATATTTTTATGATATGTGATAACTTTAAGATCCTAAAATCATCATCTGAGAAACATTATAACTTCTCACACTTCAACAACAAGATTTTTCATGATTTTTTAGCAAAAAATAGGTCCTTAGAAACATCATTCAAAATCAGCATCTTCTTTTAAACTCAACAACTTCTTTCTTCCTCAAATGCTTCCTTCAAAATCATAAACATTCTTTATGCTCAAAAAAATCCTTAATCTCGGAAAATTTCTTTCTTTCTCAGCAACAAAAAGAAACATCCCACAACCACCCGTGTCATCTTCATATTTATCCAAAAAATTTCACCAACAAAAAGGTTAGTTGTCAAAAAAAATTAAATAAAACTCTTCAAATATTCTTTAATAATTAAATGATTTGAGCCCAATTTATCATAAATAATAATGATTAGGAATTGATGTCTAGTTTTATTAAATGTGAAATTCGTGGAATGCATATGGATGATAATGAGCAAGTTAATAAATTTTTATGTGATTGGTTTCATTTAATTTTTTATCAAATTAAAATGTTGGACATCAAAACGTATCTCTTATTAATATATAGTGTCTATGTGTCCACAGTTTCTTTTATACTAACACCTTTTCCCCTCAACTACATGTGAGTAAAAGGAATTTGTAAATGATGGAGCTCCAAAGCTACTGGATATGGTTCATGTTTGGAGCCAAAGTGGAACCAATCCAAGGAGATACTAAAGTGGAAAAGTGTAAAGGTATAAAATAGAACTTAATCGGTTCAAGGGGTGTTTCATTTCGGTCATAAATTAGTTTATCAACCACTATATAAACTAACAACTGGTATGACATCATGATCATACTTCTTTATTATTTTATTATTTTCATGTTTTATAGTTATTTCATTGTGGATTTTTTAACAATCACACAATTTGATTAAATTATTGAGCATGCAATATAAAACTAGAATAAATCATTTTATATGAAAATATTATCTAACAGAAGGTTAATAGCTCATGTAAATCCACTTAATATTTAAAAAATGGTAAGGATAATAACTAGAAATTTATGTATAAATGGGGAATATCAGTCAATTTAATATTTTTTGTTGGTATTTCCTTCTACTATATTTGTTAAAATTAAACCATATTTCAAAGTGATCGACCGGAAAAAATGGGGTACATTTAATTATCATGAACTTATAACATGATGTTTTTGGTTAACATAACAATGTTTTCATCAAGGATTGACTTCCAAATTAATAATTTTTGTAACTAAGAGGAAATTGTTGAGGAAATATAAATTAGTGATTTGAGGATTGGGGACTCCACTCAACAGATCAAAGAACTATGAGTCAATGAGTATAGAATTTGGAATTCATACCTAAAACCATTCATCTTTCTTGGCCAACCAAGGATGGATTAATGAGAAGTGGAATATGAATCCTTGCCACTAGAATGTCTAAGAAACATGATATTTCAAAACCAATGGAGAGGTATAATTTGTTTTGATAAAATATTTTGAAACAAATAAATATAATATTTATTTATTTTTTAAAAATTTAGTAGATAATGTACTAAAATTCATCATATATTATTTTAAAGAAATGAAAAAAATGACATAATGCATATCCTTGTGATTTATACACCATAAGGAAAACATATCATGAACATAAATTTCCATAAGTGGCAAAGGTTCCTATGTTTCATCCTTCACCATCAATGGAAATTATAGGATCTAGAAGAATATTTTCTAGTTTCATATTGTAATTATGAAAAGGATGATGACCTATCTCTCTAAGTGAAGCATTTAAATGATTCTACAGATGTTCATTGTTTCATGCTATCATCCATCTCCAATGAGTTTTTTAAGAAACACAAGGATATGTATTCCAATATAGCAATGTATCACCATTAGGATCTCTATCAAGAGAAGGCAAGACAAAAGAGGTACAAGATCTGCAATTATTTGTTTAAAACTAATAATGGAGAGTTTTCACTAGCAAGGACTCTTGTAGTGAAGCTTATCAGTTATATTGAATTCCTAGATATCATTGGGATTAAATTCCTAGATGATTTTCATACAAATATTATATGTTCATCGAAACTTAAAACCTCATCCACTATTACTATTAATTACAAAATGAGAAATAAGAAGATGATTCTTTGAGAACTTCTTACTTTGATTCTCATTGTGGATAAGAACATGGGGTGTAAAAAACCTTCAGTCCTTATGGTAAATAAGAAAATAAAGAATATGGAAATAGGTCTGAGACTTATAAATTGTCTATAACTCCAAAACACCATCCTTTTAAGAAGAATATGATTGAATGTAAAGGACAAGAAAAGGAGGATGTATGTTTTCCTTATTGAAATTCAAGAACTGGAAGAGGAACTACACCCAGAAGCTAGAGTAGGTTAATGGTGCATTAATAATCAAGTGAAATATTTCAATATCTACATATTAGGTATTATATATATCTTTTGGGGATCACATATGTTTCCAAATGTAAGAACAAATTACATTCAGAATGATTTCCAAAGGATAGCTAGATCTGAGAGATTATAATAGTGAAAGGTTAGCTGTACTAGCCATTTTTTACTACAACCTCCCATTTCCAACAAGAACTATTCAGTATTTGAGCTATTTTTATTATTTACCAGTAGTTACCCCGGACTAAATTTCTGTATCATTCCGAGATATAAATAGTTTTTTTTTTCAAATATGGAAATAAAAGTTGTTTATTTTATAAAGAAAACATATCTTATAGTACTGAACATTTATAAAATGGTATATATGTATTAAATTATGAAAACCAAATGTTGGAAATTGATAACGAATCGATTTCACATGACCCGTATAACTCCCAAATTTGGCATCGACATCTTGGTCTGGTAAACAAGATGTGTCTGACATAGCTATACCAAGATAGTTATTTGAACACTTCCATTCTAAAACCATATGGTAGATTTCATCATATTTTACATGGAAAAATGACCAAACCACCATTTGGTGGATAGATTGAAATGGATAGTGATCTTCTAGGATTGGTACAAATTGATGTGCATGGAGCATTTCCTGTAGAACTTGTAGGTGGATATTATTACCTCATAAATTTTACTGATGATTTGAGTCGATACGTATATGTGTACACAATTTCGTATAAGTTAGAGTCCTTTTATAAATTCCCAGAATTAAAATATGATTTATGTAATCAAACTGGTCAGAAGATAAATATGTTTTTATTGGATTGAGGGCGCCAATAACTTAACCAATATTTTATAAAATTTCTATATGATTTTGGGATTCTATTTCAACTCACTATACATTATGCACTATTGTTGAATGGTGTTAGTGAAGGGAGGAACCATACCTCGTTAGTCATGATAATGTTGATGATGAGTCATAAAAATAATCCATTATCCATTTGGGGATATGCATTACAAATTGTGGAATACACTTTAAACAGAGTTCCAACTAACACATAAAATATAATTCCCTTCAAGTCATAGAGTGGAATGAAACCTATTTTCATGAATACATGTGTATGGGGTTGAGAGGTGTTTCTTAAGTCCTTATTAGGAAACAAACAATCAACCTGAGGAAAAAATTGTATCTTTTAGGGTATACCAATGAAAAAATGGATACTACCTGTACAACCCATTAAACATGAAATTGATTGTATCTAGAAAAAATTTTATTTTGGAAAGGGATCACATCATCAAAAAGGATTGTGTGATAAATATTGACTTTAATTAATTTTATTGTCAAGAAACACAATATTTGCATTAGGAAAAAGTTATATAGGTCCTTATCAAATATGTAGTTATACAAACACACATATTGCATAAAATTTAAGAGAGGTAAGAGAACCTGAGTGATATGGTTTTCTAGTCACTGAATATGATGACACATTATTGGTTGATAATAATTATCCTATCTCTTATTGGGAGGTAGTAGAGAGATCAAAAGATGAATGATAGTAAAAATACATGAATTATGAAATTGATTCCATGTATCAAACCCACATTTGGGTTTTGGATGATGTGACAAATGATTTAATTTGCATTGGATTAAATAAGTATTCCAAGGTAACATGGAAATGGAATGTAAATTAAATACCTATAAATAAAGGATTTTGGGTAAAGGGTTTAAACTATGTCAAGGAGTTGAGTACAATGAAAAATTTTCTCCAATTTCTATGAATATATCCTTTATAACTATTCTTTGAATATAATCTTACCATGAAAATGATATTTTGAATAAGGATGTCAAAATTGTATTCCATAATGGAAATATTTGTTATGATTTCTAAATGGCACAACCAGAAGGGTTTGTGACTCCAGGTGATTCTAAAATTATTTGAAAATTACACAGATTCATTTATGGACTAATGCAATAGTCCATTTCCTAGAAAATTCGATTCTATGAAACTGTAAAACAAATGGGTTTGTTAAGAATAAATGTGAGCCATGTTTTTACAAGTGGTTTAGTATAAATGAAGTCACTATCCTAGTGATATATTTTTGTGGAATATTACTTATTGTAAATGAAATTCCAGTCTTAGAGTCTATTAAATAATAGTTAATCAAATGTTTATCCATTAATGACATTGGTGAAGCCGCCTATATTCATGAGAATAATATCATTCATGATAGATAGAAGATGATTCAAAGAGTAAGTCAATGTACATATGTTTAATAGATACTAAATATATTTAGTATGGAGAAATCAAATAGTGGATTGGGTTCAATATCACATGGATTATATATTGCTATGAAAATGTGTCCTCATACACAACAAGAGAAAGATAGAATGAGAAATATCCAATGTGATTCATTGATAGAATGAATCATGTATTCCGGGTTATATACTCGACTTGATGTTACCTATATATAGATCATGGTAAGAATATTTTCAATAGATATAGGATAACAATATTGGAATGATGTTAATTTTATCCATAAGTAACATAGAAGAAATGAGGATATGTAATAGGTGTTTGGAGGACACAAAAATCAATTCATCAGGAGTTATATTGACACAAGTTTTCTTATAGATTGTTAATATTTGAAGGAACAATCTGGATATGTTATCTATTTCAACATAAGATCAATGAGATGGAAGAGTTCAATATAGCCAATTGTTATTGATTCAATATCAGAGTCTGTATATATACGGGATTTTGATGGAACCAAGGTAGCCAGTTGGATTCCTAACATTTCCTAGGATACTGATGGGTTACTAATAAGTAAATAACATTTCAAAATTTATTGTGATAATAAGAAAGTAGTGGTTGTTTCAAAAGACCCATGGTCAAACCAATAGAATAGACGATACTATGGAATTATCAACTATTGTGGGATTTATATCATAGGGATGAAGTTGATGTAAATAGAGTAACCATGGAAGAGAACATAGTGGAACCCTTGACTAATGGATCATCTCAGTAGAAGCATGAGTTTCAAGCGAGAGATTGTATAATGAATGTTTTTAGCAGTTGGATCTAGTGAGAGTGAGAGTCTCTTGGAGATGGTTCCACAGAAACAACTTCTATTTACTTTATTATAACATGTATTCATTGATCTGAATATTAAAAAACAAGATATCACATCATGATTTTTTATGTTCATGACATAGAATGTGATAATTTCCAAAGAGTATTTGTTTCACAGAAATTTCATAGCATCTCCTCACTATGATAAGAACATAAAATTGCTACAAATATATCCTATAATATATTTTCTATAGCAATATAATATCATTTTAGGGACCCAAGTTATATGATCAATTTGGGGTGGGGACTCAATGGACTTTTAGGAACCTTATCTTGATTCACAACCATGGTTATATCTAGTAGGATAATATTAGAACGTGACCCTCTAGAGACAAATCTAAATTTATATGTGTCATTGTATATTCATATATATAAATTTTATTTTTTGTTCCTTAAACATTAATATTAAATTCAATGAGTATTATGATTTACATTCATTGATGTATTGACAAAAAAACTATGATGACAGGTATTCACAATGAAGTAGGATACGTTTGGTGCATCAACCGAAATATTGAATTAGTGAATAATGCGAGAAAGGATTTATCACTTATATTTTAATATTATTTGATATCTCATTACCTTTTATGGAAATGATATTGCCTAAATAAATTCAAGGCCATGGTGTTCTGTAGGAAAATTATATTTCTGCAAAGTCAAAGAAAGAGACATCGAGCACATAGGTTGATGTAAGTGGAATGAAACCTTCTCAATTTGAGATGTCATGATAAAGGGAGTATACTACATAGTTAAAATTTTTATGAGGTATCATTTCATTCCATAATTAAAATATTTCTCTATGGGTTCCTGGGCATGTTGTTGGAGGATATCTATGGAATTTAGGATGCTTCACATAATTCCACTAAGAAAGTGGGCTAGAGGGTCACACAATAAGTGTATCCATAATATGAGTTAAATAATATATTATTATTTAACAATATTAATAAATATTATTCCATTGTGTGGTTTAATATTTATTCATGTATAATCGATTACATATATTCTATCACTAGTTATTTGCGGGAACATAATTTTAGTAGAATTTTTAATAAAAAATTATTTTCTATTTAGGAAAATATAATATATTTTTTTATTTTATAATAATATAGTGATATTTCTTTAATAAATAAATAGTCACTATTCAAGAACCAATAAATAGAAAGGAATTAAGTACCGAGGTTTTAGGTGTAGTGAGAAATAAAAAATATTTAATTTTAAAATTTAAAACTATTTATTATAATTTTAATGTTAAGTTCATGTTGAGAAATAATTATATGATAATTATTAATTGAAATGGGGTTTCAAATGGAATAAATAAATAATAAAGGGAAAATTCTCTTTTATATTATTTTAACCCAAAAAATATATAAACCGTTTATATTTTTTCTCAATAAGCCAATTCATTTTCATGGTTGTGAATAACGGATTTGGAGAATCCCCTCAAGAATAAAGACCTCACTTATACAAGAATTTCCCCAATAAAGAAATCATCCTTCATCCACCAGATTAAGGAGAACAGTTGGAAGCGGTTCTCGTAGAAATGAAAGAAGGATATCAATACCTCACGAATATGTCATGCTAGCACCTGTGGATTCATTTGGTGATGTCTATAGAGAAGAGTAATATTTTTGGATAAATCCTATAGGGAATATACACTTGATTCATATAATGAAAAGATGGTGAAGCAGAGATGTATTATTATATCTGTCAATGAAAAAAATCCCAAAAATAATTTTTAATTTAATTTAATTAATTAAAAAACATATTTGATGATCCTCCCTAACGTTATGGCATGATTAAACATTTATGATATTGTTGATCCATTTCATTAATTCATATAATTTTACATCATATAGTTCTTGTATTAGTCATAAATCATTAGAATAAACAATGTTGTAGACCACCCATTGAATGCTTCCATTGTACCCAAAACCTACACATAGTGGATTGATTTCACTATACATCCCCTTAAATGTTATATCATATGATATAAATAGATACCCATTACATCAAGGGCCATAATAGACCAAAATTTTAGTATATAATAAAATATACATATGAATAATATACTAGCATAAAATAATTTATTATTCTTTTATAGTCAAATAATCGATGGAGATTAAATGGGTCTCATGATAATTTCTTTAAAACATTATCACAATCCATCAAGAAAAATAACATGGATGGTATCATTTGATCATATCCATAGTAATGAAGAATTTTCATTAAAAGATATTGGCATGTATGAAAAATTATTTTATAGAATGATTATAAATATTCCTCAAAAAATAAGAAGAAATATATATTTATTTTTTATATTAAAAATTTAAAATTCATAGAACAATGGGAATAGAATATTGTTTTAAAGAACATGTAAAATTGAAAAAGTTGATTAAAAATAAAAATAGATACGATGTTAGTAAATTATTGTCAATATATAAATGATAACAAATATTATTTTCCAACCTTTATAAAGAAATTCAAAACTTCGAATTCAGAGAACATTGAATATAATCTTTAGAGAAACATTTTAAATAAATTCAAATATTTCTTAAAATTTACTTCATAAATGAATTAAATACATATAAGTACATTCTATATATAGTTTTAATAATATACACATGGATTAAAAATTATGGTTAATAATATTAAAGACAACAAATAGCTGATTTAAAATAAAACCACTCATTGAATTTAAAAATCAAAGTCCCATGAAAGAAATAAATTTGAAGGAACATAAAATACCATGAGTATAAATATGTTTGTGATATAATATTTAAAATAGAGAGTATATGAATCATATAAATAAAAATATTAGAATGATATTAATTTAGTTTTAATGAAGTTTAATTTAGATGAAAAACCCTTAAACCTTAATTTTTATCAATCTAAATCCATTAATAGGAATAAAATAAAATTTAATTTTAAATACCAACACTAAATAGTAAATCTTGTGGTGATATTTCAAATTGGTAGGACATTCACCATATAAATGAATATATGATCATAATATGAATCTTATCTAAATGAATTTAAACTAATACCATGAACCAATACCTCAAAATTTTTATTAATCGGGCACACTATAGAATATTTATATAATATATTTACGTATAATAGTTTTGTGGAAAAGAAACATATTCATAGTAATATAACAATATAGTATCTATTTATAATTCCTTATTAACCATATATAAATTATTTATTATTAATATAAATATTGGAGTATTAACTATTTTGTTTCTATTACATGATTTGGCTTGGATGATTCCATGATTGTTTATTTTTTTGGTTAATGATAAGGTAATATGTGGGTTTTTATAGTTTTATTATCCCATACCCAAGAAAAGAAACTTGTATTGACGATTTATATAGAATAATTATATTTTTTTTGTGACTAATTAAATAACAAAATAATTAAATTTATTTTTTAATATAATATCAATATTACTACTATATAGTTTTAGAAATATATTAAATTTTTCATTAGTACATATTATTACAATTATTTATTTTTCCTTATTTATTCATGAGATAAACAATATAACATCATTCATGTAGGTAAAACTGACACAAACTAGAACACATTATAATAGTTGAATGTGTAAGAATATTCTATTTAAATATGATAATATTATGTTAAATGAATATTATTTATTTATATTTTTTTATTAAATAGATATATAAAATTCAATAAGTGTTATATAATGAATATAAATGGAATATATTGGTAATAATTTATTACATACAACATATCTTGGTATTCCATTTTTAAGTAGTTAAATTTTATGATGACCATGTATTAATAATAATAATAATAATATAAAATATAAATTAACTATAAAAAATCTTATAATGTTTATAAATACCATATTTATTCACTAAATATATCTTTATAATTGGTTACATTTGGAAGTGATTAGAAATTAATTACATTATTCATATAGGTGGTAGTCTGCATGTAACAAAAGCGACATTTAAATTCTCCAATGGATGAAAGGGAGGTAGAAGAAAATTATTTCATAAATATAAAAACACATCCGTATAATAAAGATTCTTATGTAATTATAATATTATGGGTATTAAATTTTGTTAGTAGGTAGAATACAAAATAAACATGAATGAACTCGGATAGGAAAATTGCCTCTTCCATTGACATCCTCCTTTAAAAACACTTTAGTCCTTATAAGATTAATATTTTAGGGAGAAAAGAACAAATAAATAATTATATTGAGTGTTGGGATGGTTTTGGATGGACTTGGAAGATCTGGGATGATGTAGGTCCGAGGAAACGTTTTGTGGAGAAAGGGTCCTTTTCTAGGGAAGATGAGTGACATTTTTCAAAACATTTGTCCTCTATTAGAAAAAGGAAAATGTTATTCATGGAAAGTGTATCAATTATGGATAAAAATTGAACATATATAATTGGTATATTTATACAATCACAATAAACACTTTTATTGAAAATATTTAGTGATCTTTTATTGTCATAACTTGAGATTCAAACCTTCTACCATTTTTAGTCATTACCTTGGCGATTAAATTTTATCATGGTATAATATTATAATTATTCATTTTTGAAAAATATATTTTAATATAATTATGCATAATTCAACAATAAAAAATTATAGAAAAAATCTTTTTATGCATAAATATAAATTTACATCAACATCTAGTGTAATATTGATTTATGTGATATTAATTGGTTTATAATTAAGAAATAATAGTTCTTTTTTACTTTAAATGCATGAAAACATGAATTGGTCATTGTGAATAATCAATTAAAAGAAAAGAAAAAAAACAGGGTTTTAGAATAACATATTACTCAGGATCCTAATTTTCAAGAAATAATTTTTAAATTCAAAATATAATTTTAAATGAATTATTCTTTTACATTTTTTTAGAAATACAAATCACTTATTTTTAATTTGGTCTTATATGATATTGATGTCATAAATATTATGGTATTTATAAAGATGATAATTTTCACTATTCATATAAAAATCAATTATTTTAGAAAAATACAAAAAAATTTAAAAAACATATTTTTTAAATTATGAGTCCAAAAAAGTTCATTTTAACAAATTAAAATAATAAAATATAGTAATTTACCATTTAAATAAAAATAAAATGTATAAAAAAAACCATTTTCATATAAAATCTTCTTTAAAACCTTCATTATTGTTAACTGTGTTTCATATAAAATACTAATGAGTGATCATTTATTCATTTTCATATTAAAACATTTTTTATGAAAATAAATTATAAATGTTTAATTAATTTTTTTATAGATATATTAAACATTAAAAGTTGTTCTTTAAAAAATAAAAATTTTAACAATAAAAAGTTTAAATCAAATTATATTAATTATTTATATTCTAACAATAAAATTTAATAAATTGAATGGTATGAACATAGATAAAAAATTATTGAAATGTAATAATAATAAGATATTTTATATTTATAGTCAATCACTTATTAAAAATTTAATTTACTGAATGTTTTACTCTTTTTATAATTTTCATCATGATATTTCCCATTATATACTCATGTTGTATTCACGTTCACCATGTATTGTAATAAATTATATCTTGTTTCATTTTAATTAAATGATTCATGTTATAAAATATATAAAAAATAATATTCATTTATATTAAAACATGTACTAAAATACCAGGTGGCATAATCATAGTATTATCAATTCAATTAAGTAATCAATTCATTTTTCATTTGCCCACTATCTTCATAAGATGATGAAGTCATGAATGGTTGAATACTTTCTTCCGAGGAGTGGATAGTCACTTTAATGCTGAAACATAAAGACTGTAATTATGGTTGTTAATTTATCCTTTTGATTTCAGAAATTAATATTATGTTTAAATAATAATTAATTTGATTCTTAATTTTATCTCAATATTTAACAATTTTTCAACTAAAAGATCTGCTAAAGAAGGAATACCAAACTGATTAAGTTGATGAATATGTAATAACTAGTTTGGATTTGACTTTTTCTTAAATGTTAAAGCTTAATGAACTTAACATAGTTTATTTCTACAATTATGATATATAAAATAACCTAATAAGAATCAAAAAAATAGACCACCTGGAGGTTGTAATATTATAATGATCTTGTAACTAATTAATTTTTAAAATTCAAGAATGAAATATATATATATATATATATATATAATTTTATTAATCACACTGTGGAATAAAACCCTTTGTTTTATTTTTATAAAAAACATTATACATAATTTTTAACTATTTTTTAAAACTTTTGTATTGACTAGAAAAATTAAGGTTGAAAATAAAGCCAGGACTTCCCCTTGGAATCACCCGTAATGTTTACGGTGTCAAAATTAGTTTGAAAATTTACTATGATTTAGTTGTAATTTTTTATGGAATATAATCATAATTCTAAACATTTTCCACTACATTGAATTAATGAAACCATACTGGTATTCATGTTTCTGGATCCATTTCCCAGTAGCATAGTGGACATGAAAAAAAAATTAGTTGATAAATTCATTCTTTTCAAAAAAACATTTTTTATATTCTTTATCATTATTTATTTTTACATTATCTAAGGTGTTTGGTTTATGTGATTGTATGAATATTGATGTATGACCATGTTGCTAAAAATAATCAATGACTCTTCATTCATGGAAACCATTAGACTATAACCCAAATATTGGGGAGTTTCACTCCTCTCAATGATGATCCAGTATGACAGAACATGCACATCCTAGTAAGATGAATGAAAAAATCCTCAATGAGAACCCACAAATGGAGCACGACAAAATGCACCAAGCTATAACTATTGGGGTTGGTTTACCATCCATTGATAGGTATGGTCTGGGTATTGTTCAGATTATAATTTTGGATAATGTCATTAAAATCATGTCAATAATTTTCTAGATATTCCAGAATATTAAACAGTTTATTGACATATAAATTTAATATTCATACACACATCTTCCCAATTTCACAAAAAATCTGCAATAAATTAAACAATAATGGAGATAATTTTGTTTCTATATAGATAATATTTTCCCTATTATTAGATCAAGATCATGTAAAAGGATTATTGGAAATAAAACTATTATGATCAATCATATCCAAAGATGAGTTGGAGAAGTATTTATTAGGTAATCCTATTCTTCCAACATGTACATGGAAGCTACCAATCACTATACAAAATTTTCCTTAACTGACGGTGAATCAATAGTGTAGGAATGATATGGATTTATGTATCTATTAATTTAGGTATCACATAATGAATATGATGTCATTACACCAATAAAAAATTCTTTTCTGATTTATATCCTGTGACATGATCCATGGTTGATACTTTTGCTAATTGTTTATTAACAAGGAAAACTAATAATGTTTCACAAGATATTATTAATGATATAATTTATAATTATATTATAATAAAAATTAAATGTATTCTTTCTAATTGGGGAACTCACTAATTTTTTTGGTGCACATTTTTCCATTAGAGTAGAGGCATTAGAAAAATGTGTTGAAAAATTTCCTATTTTACACAACAACTACTCAATTACAACAACAATAAATACCACTAACATTTAATCTATAAATGGGATCTTAAAATATAATATAATTTATATATCCTAGTAACATTGATATATAATGGTGGCCAAAACATCAAAATAGGGCATGGATTGAAAATTGTTAACCACAGCCACAAACGAAGAGGCTATTATGACCCTTGACCACCCATCAACTTCAATTAAATTAGACACTATAGGAGTTTCAAAAATAACCACCATCCCAACCCATAACATGATACATTGAGGAAATCCTATATATATAATCTAAAGTCATATCAACAGTTGAAAATCCAAAAAACATATTTGATGAACTAAATAATCTATCTCCATAATGTTGAGGATTAAGTGGTAAAAATATCCAAAAAATCATATGATAGATAAACTAATACACTACAATAATAACCTTATAATAAACCAAGGGGTGATGTGAAATCCATGAATTGTGTAAAGGGTGAGATATAGAATTGAAAAACAAAATAGTGGAAAAAACATATGGTAGAAAAGGAAAGGAAAAAAGTAAAATTAAAAAAGGATGAGAAAATTAATTAATAAAATATGTTTAAAAAATTGAAATAAACACACAAATATAGGTGCAATATAACAAATTTGGAAGCATATATAACCCCTAGTATTCTCAAAAGTGGATGAGGTAAGGGATGGTTTCAATCTAGAAAAATATATTTCTGGAATGTATGGGACATTTATCTATGAACAACACTTTTAAGTATGTCTTTATCAAATTTTAGTGTTAAATAAAATCATAAAGTAAGTGTTATCAAAATAATAGGGGACCAAGATTTATATCACTTAGTGAAGATTTCACTATAGTATTTCAAAGGAATATCACAGTATAAATAAAATATTCAAATATTTTTTATTTCCATTTCATTATTGTTTTGTGAACATTTATAAAGGATGATTTTAATTTTTTAAAAGTGTAATTTTAATCACCTTACGTTTGTTTATAGTGGTGGGATTGGATGATTTTATACCAAAAAGTGTAGTAATATAAAATATGACCATTCAGTAATGTTAACCTGAGCAATTCATCAAGATGTTGATCTTCATGTGGTAAAATACATATTTCTGGATGAATTTTTTATCCCCAAGATGGAAAAATTACGTGACGCACCCATAATTATTTGGACTCATTTCCTATCTATTTGAAATTAATTAATAGTTGTTAACCAAAAAATGATGATCTACCTAGTTAGTAATGAATAGTTCACATTTTATTCCATGAATTATTTTAAGAATGAAACTAAATTGGATGACTTCCATGTGAGCTACTATATTTTATAACATCCATCCATTATATGTATATAGTAAGAAGTCTAGGAGTTCAAAATTAAATATTAATTGATATGGAATAACCAAATAAGGATGAAATGAATTCATAATACAAACAAAAAACTAAAATATACAATGTAAATTTCATTTATCAATAGTTTCCAATGTGGAATTGGTCGCTTTAATCATCAAACAACTGATGATAAAACTGAATCCAATACCTAAAACATTAGGTTAATCATTATCGGGATACAAAGATACTTCACCTACAATAATTATTCTTTAACTAAAAATTTAAATAGGTGAAAAAATTTTATGTGTTGAGGAAGATAAAATAATATATCTCATAGTGAATTGGTAAAAAAATAATTTTCCTCATAAATTTTACACATATATTATTTTTAAATGAAGGAATAAATCCTAGTTTTTAAGTGAAAAATATACAAAAATTTTGGGATGAATGAATACAATCCAAATTAAAGACAATAAACTTATCCCGAAAATAATTAGTATGGGTTGGAGAGTATGTATAGATTATCAGAAGACAAAAAATCAAATAAATTGAAATGACCACATTGCATTACTATTTATTGAAAAAACTATCTGTTGTGTTTCCAGCCAATGTGACATCTTGAGAAACCCAAATTGATATTCCTTTTATTACTACTAGTATATTGTAAGATCGAGGTCAATCTATTGGGAGAATTATGGTGTCATTCTTCTTTTAATTGCGATTAATTAACTGGAGATGCTGAATTTTAAGAAGTATTATATGTTTCTTGTGGTAATTATCTTAATAAATAATGAATGGTAAGGTTCATTCAATTCTAAAATGATCAAACTCCAGTGTAAATGAAAAATGGAATGATAATTGATGTTTTATGTTAAAAATGTGTCAGGGTTGTGAATTCTTGATTAGTTCATCAAAAATCACTTTTCCTATTGTCTTTTGTTGTTCATAATAACCAACATTTCTGGGATTTGAATGTGTCGGAACACCCTTGGTCCGGTGATATTTTATTAAGTCGATTTAAATCAATTCCTTGGTCTGCAATTGGATTTAAAATAAATTTTCTTTTAATGAATACCCTTTCTAAATAGAAATTTCACGTAATGATCATTAGTGAACTTGTCATAATTCCCTTAGGGATCCCTATAAACTCTATTCTTGGTCTGAAAAGTTGTTTCCAGTGAAATTAAACAACAAGTAATGGGATTATTATGTGAGGAAGATGAAAAATAATAATGTAAAAAAATTAATATTTTAATGACACCAAAGTAACCCACAACCTCAAAACTAGGGGAATTTAATATCTCATGTAGAAAATGATGAATAAATTGCTGATAATATCAGAGGAATCCATTATAGCCGATGAAGAAAAGAGAAAATCATCAATTAAAATAGATAAATTCCAAAACATTCTAAGAATGAATTCAAATCTCTTCTTCCACCCAGAATAATATTTTCCACATCCCCTCTGATCTTTCATGTCTCACCCATCATAATGGGACATACACCACTATTCCCAGAGTTGTTAGGGGTCCAATCCTTAGGTCCGAATGTGGGTAGGTAGGTAGATTAGGTTTGGTATGGAGTTGTGGTCAACCTCACGGTTACAGCCCATAGCATGTTAAACAGTACACTAACCGTGTGCACATCTATATCCATGAAAGAAATAGCACACTGTCTAGTTGGATAGCTTACATGATTTGGGAAACAGTTTGGATACCATCCATGTGGGCTCTGTCCCAAAATTTTAAACCCCCGTTCAGTTTTCTGGGAATCCGCACGGTTAGGATAACCATAAATAGGTTGAGTGGGGTGCCTATTTCATGAAACATTCCAGGTTTTCTGTCCTTCAAGGTAGGTTTTTCACCCTAAGTGACTCCATAACAGTAATCATCTTCATAAAAAGGGTTTAAATGCCTCTTATTTTCTTCTAAATATCCAAATAATTCAATGTATTTGTTTTTCTTCTATTGGTGACTAAATGATCAATCAATGAAAATTTTAATTGTGTGAATCATGAAAATATATCCCCATAACCATTTTTCAGATACTAAAATAAGTGGAAATTCCCTATGCACATCACTACATAGAACACCCCCACACTTTATTGATTGTTTGACCTCAAGAAATGCCTATTAAATTATTTCAGTGGGATTACCAAATAAACAGGTATAAATACCAAAGATTAAATCAATCAAATGAATTTGTATTTTGAATTGACTATTGTTGAATATTAAAACATTTATACATCATTTCTCCCCAAATTTGTTAAAATATCTAACAAGTTTTACTTAATTCAAAATATACAACAATTCATTCATAAATTAATATTTTTTAAAACTAAATTTTTCCTTAATCATTCAAGGAAAACCACAACCTCTATTTCCATCTCATCAAACACTTATATTCATTAAGACAATGATTTTTCATCTCCAATTGGTGGGATACCACTTTTTTATGTCACACACCCTCATTAACTATCATCTTTTCAAACATGATGAAAGGTAATTAAAAATATTGTTCATGACTTTGCATATCTTGAAAAAAAATCAGTGGAAAGAGATAATAGAATTAAATTTTGACAAATTTCTCATGTCAACACATGAAGAGAATTTAGATCATGTCAACAGTTTATGAAATTAATACTGTTTGATAACCACTAGTGCAGAAACAACAATTCCAAATCCTCAACTATCTTTATGCACAAACTTACTTCAATTTAAATTGGTTCCTTAATTTAAATTTCTCCAAAAAAAAGTCATTTTATAGAAAATGAAAATAAAATGAATGAAAAATGGTTCCTTTTCATGAATTACAATATTTATTCGTATCAGAAACTGGGTTTTTCAATCCAAACATACTAGTAATTTGTAGAAATAATTCCCCAAAATTCATTGGTATCCATTTGATTCAAACCTATGATATCTATAACAACCCTTTAGAAAAACTCTTATGAAAACCTGCCATCCTAGGAATTGGTTCAAGAAGTCCACCAGATGGGGTGCCATATGAGGGCACACCCTTCCCCACACTTAAAGATGAACACGGTCCCCCATGAAGGTAGGAAGGTGGAGAAGTGTGGGAAAGGTATATAGACCAGGTGTGAGATAAATACAAATGAGAGAAAAATTGTTGATCAACAATACTCACCTAGAATGTAAGTAAATAGTGGAAAGCAATTAGTGTGTGAGAGCATGTCAAGAGGAAGTGTGGAGTCATTCTGAAAATATTGAGTCACCTGCTGACTAAACAAGAAAACTAGAAGTGTGAAGCAAGGGAAACCGAAGCACGCAGTAGTGAATAAAAAAGGGAGCATACAATCACACCATGAAAATTAAGTACAACAGTTGAAAATAGAGTAAAAAAAATTCACACAAGTGAAATGAGGAAAAAGAAGAACCACATAACATCATAAATTTCATCTCTTAGAGGGATCAGAGGGATTGAAAAACAGTTCTTGAGAGGTGGCATCTCAGGTTGGATAAGCATTAGGCGGAGGAGGCTCCATTGTTTCTGTGGGAGTGGAGGTGGTGGAGGTATCAAACATTTATTTAGAGTCATAAGTAGGATCGGGTTTGAACATGTAATACTGTTAAATGTAATAGGAGGGGGATGATTGGGCATAACCTAATAGAGAGTGGGAGTTTGATGATTAGCCAGCTGGGCCCGTCCACCTCTAGCCTAGTTATATATAGATTCCAGTGGAACATCTGGTATTGATCTTGTTTCCATTTCCAAAATAGGTCAGGGTCGGCAGAGGGGGTACCCTATATATTTGATTAAGAAGTAGAGGGGGGTATTGTGTTAGAACCATTGAATTGGATGAGGCTGTGGGGGAATATTTTCCAGCTTGGGGAGAGGAGTGGTGGGAGGGAGCAGGTTCCATTGGAGATGCCTCATCCGCAACAGTTGCATATTGGGGTTTTCCTAGGGAGGCCCTAGGATGTCCATGAAATCAGAATCCATTTCCATCAACTTCAAACATCTTTATATTCTATTGAATGGTGATGATAATTAATGGGGGTGTTGGCAGCTCAAAAAAATCATCTCATCAAATTCTATGTCCAATCGATCCATCCGGAGAGTGATAAATGGGATGGAAAAAATATACCCCTTCAGATTGAAAAACATGTCCTTTAAGAATTGGGAGAATAGGAAGGCATGGTTGACTTCAGTTTGCATGATCATGGAGTGCGGTATGAATAAATCTTGATCACTAACATTTCCTTCACTATTTGGTCGAGTCATGGAGTAGGATGTATAATTTAATGTAAAAATCTATGGATGGGATTGAGTAATCGGGATGACTTGGCCATTTGAGGCACATAAATGTTGGCGGGTTGAGCTATGGTGTCCGAGATGTGTTGTCCCATAATGGGATCCCACTCAAGAGGTGCCTCAGTATAGGTGATATATTGCATATATGAGCTATCATAAATCACAATGAATGTTGTAAACCCACGGATCCAAAAACTGCATCTTTTGATCATGAGGTAGAATGTGACATCACCTTCCACCTCAAAAATAAATCCTTTATCATCCTCACTATATTGATCATGGATCTTGAAGGTTTTCGTCAATTTCAATAAAATTTACTTAGAGGTTTGGTGAATGGCTAGGGATTGTGTGAGGATATCTCAGGAGATAAAATTTTTCAATTCCCCTGAAATCCAAAAGGATCAAGGATTTCTTGGGAAAATTCGTGATGGGTATTCACTTCCTAAGTTATCAATGTCCTACACCTCAATCTACCTCCCTTGAACTATATTTTAAATATGGACCTAGGGTAGAGGTGGAATCGAAAACACGTGCTCGCTTAGAGGATGACATGATGGGTTTGGGTTTAGGAACCTGTAGGTCGTGAATGACATAAAAAAGAGGCCCACAATTCACAGTAATTAGAGATAGAAAATTGAATTAATAAAATAAAAGAACAAAAATAAAAATTGAAAATCTAAAATATTGAAATTGAAATTATGAAATTAGGGTTTTTTTAGAAAATATTTGGTGCACCAGTGGGTGGTAATGAATTAGTTAAAATGAATAGAAAAAGAGAAGAAATTTTTGTGGAAAATTAGTGAAGAAAATAAAAAGATAAAATAAATGGGGGAATAATGGGTTGGCAAAACCCTATATAGAAAATAGGTGGAAGAAATGATAAGAAAATGAGAGGAAAGAGGAAAGAAAAAATGTACCATGGTGGAAGATCCAGATGAAGGAGGAGGCAAGCCTAAAGAAGAATAAGAAGAGGAAGGGAGATGAGGGTCTGGAGCATGGGTAGAAGAAGAGGAGGAGGGATGGTATTTCAATAAATTTGGGGTTTATGTGGCCACACAGTTTGGGCTCACATTTTGGAAAACCATGCGCTAACTATGTGGTTTCCACTTGAAGGGGAGGCCAAGTCACATGGTTAGCGCACAATTTGTACAAAAAGTGTGCCACCCGTGCAATTTGTTCTATTTAAATACATTTTGAAAATTTCAATCTTTTGAACAAAAAACACCCCTTTTATAATTTTAATCCTCTAACCCCCTTAAAGTATGAATGATAATTTCATATTTTCCCTAAGCGATGAAATCTTTCCATTATAAAAATTCAATAAGATAACAATTTTATTATAATGATTCTAAATTAAAACACTTGATCAATTAGAAACACACAATGAGGTATCCCTAGTCACACTCAAACAAAAATTATTATTAATACATGTTTTTCAAAATTTTGGGTTACCTCCCAGTCAGTGCTATGTTTATTGTCTTGAGATCAACTCACCTGGGCCCTCAACTACTCGAAATGCATTGTGGAGACTATGGACACAATATTCTATATATTAAGATAATGTTTTAGTCGCTTCCTATTCACAATTAATGTCTTAATGTCGGTGCCAATAAAATTCACAACACTATGGTGGAAGACATTGATAACATGGTAGGGTCATGACCATTGTGACTTCAATTTTCCTAGAAATAGTCTGAAACTGGAGTTAAGGAGAAATACCTCATATCCTATATTGAAGGTAATTCATGATATCATGTGGTCATGAACCTCATGTGTCTCTTATTTATATATCATTGTATTCTAATATTCCTCCCAACAAATCTCATCAAGGTCAGTCACATGAAACTCTTGTGTTTATTCTATAGCCTTCGTGTCTTAGTTTAAGGATTCAATATCCCAATAAGTTTTATGTTCCAATTCTATAAGAATGTGACACGGTTTCCCATATATTAGTTGGAAGGGAGACATTCCTAGGGATGTTTTGAAGGTTATCTTATATGACCACAAGGCATCATCATGATTTTTGGACTAGTCCTTCCTTGAAGCTCCCACTGACTTCCCCAAAATCACCATCAATTCATAGTTGGAAACCTCCACTTGAACACTTTATTGGGGATGTTATGGTTTACCATGGATATACTTTACTCCATAATTTAAAATAAAATTATTTATTAATGCATTGTTGAAATGTGTTCATCAAACCCTTATCCAAACTTGTGGAACTCCAAGCCTGAGGAAAATGTTTTTTTGAGGATGGAGACATCGACCTTCTCCATGTTGTGGGTTGTGGTCACACCTTTGACTCATCCAGAAACATAATCAACATAAGACAAATTATATAAATTCCCTAAGGATGGGGTAATGGGGCACAAGAAATCAATTCCCCACATGTTGAATACCTCTACTTAGTGGATAGGATGTTGTGTAATTCCAGCTTGGTGGCCCATAATACCAGTTCCTTGGCACATGTTGCAGTGTGAAAATAAAATAGGGTTCCTTATGCCTGGACAGCTAGAAAAATCCTGATGATAAAATCTTTGATATAGTTTATTCTAGCCCGTGATTCCCTCCAATGAGAGAAGAATGAAAAAAATCCAGAATTCCTTGAATTTATTCATCTAGGACACATCAGCAGATCACAACATCACCGCATGAGTCATAATGTAGTGGGTATTCGCAAAATTATTATTTCACCTCGATCAAAAATGACATCTTCTATTGAAGTATAAAATCAGTATGAATGACTCCTATGACCATGTCATAAGAAATGTCAGCTTACCGTGGTAGTGGTGTAACTTCAAATAAGGATAGTTGATCATCTGGGAAATCTTCCTTACTTTCTGGGTCATCTTATCTTTCTAAATGTGGGAATTCCATATAGGAGAAGTGATTGGAAACATCATATTCACTTCCATTCATATCTCAGATCTCCAAATATGACTCTTTGAGCAGGATCATCCAATATATGAGTCATGGTTTGGAAACCTTCTTATTCACCTAATACTTGAGTGTAGCATGATCAATGTAGACAATGACATATGATAACACTAAGTAATAGAGAAACCAGAAAAATGTGAATCCACTGATAAATCATCTTCTTCTATGGTAGCTAAATTTATTTGTGATTCATTAAATTCTCAGGTTTCATAAAAAAATGTTCTGAAGATTTGATTTAGCCACTTTTGAGAACGACCCCCATAGTGTAATCACTCACATCGCACATAATCTCAAATTCATCCTCCCAATTTGGGGCAATAATAATGGGATCCTCATCGAATTTTTGATTTAGAATCTAGAATTCTTGATTACATTTTTCAACAAATTCGAAGATGGCATCCTTTGAAAGAACATTTGTCAAAGGGTGAGCTATTTTGGAGAATTTATGGACGAATCATCTATAAAATACTACATGGACCCAAAAATATTGAATGGATCAAACAGAAGTTGGGATGGGTACCTATGATATTACCACAATCAAGGATGGATCAACATCAATTCCTTTCATGCAAATTGGGTTGCTTAAGATGATGTTTTTTTTTCACCATAAAATGAATCTTCACCCAGTTTAGAACATGAATAGTGTGCTTTTAGTGTTCAAGAACCAATTAAAAAATTCTTAAGTAGGTATTAAATGGATTTTCATTTACTGAGAAATCACCCACAAAAACATTTCCCATCTGCTCTACCATATCATCAAATATTTCCAACACACACCGTTGGGAGGTGGATAGAGCAATGCACATTCCAAAATCTATCCATCGACATGAAAACATTCTATATTGGCCTTTGAAGGTGCTATTTTCTTGTTCTTCATTCGCAATGAAGATTTGGTTATATTCAAAAAAACTATATAAGAAGCAGTAGAACTTGTGCCCTGCCAACCTCTCCAACAGCTGATCCATAAATGGAAGTGGAAATTGATCCTTTCTCTTAGAATCATTATGCATTTGGTATTATACACATACTCTCCATACCATGACTATTCTCGTCGGGATAAGATAATTTCTATCATTGGTCACCATGGTGATACCTCCCTTTTTGGGCACAACTTGTAGAGGACTTACCCATGGACTATTGGAGATTGGATAAATGATGTCGACATCTAAAATATTAATCACTTCATTCATTACGACCTCCTTTATTAGAGGGTTCATCCGCCATTGTGGTTTCCTGGAGGACTTTTCCCCTTCCTCGAGAAGCACCATATATGTGAAAATAGTGGGACTAATATCCGTAAGATCAGTGACCATCCAACAAATGGAATGTTTCCTTCCATAAAAAACATGTAAGTGTGCCTATTATTTACCTTTTGTGATTGATGAATTTAGGATCAACGGAATAGTATTCTCACTCCCCATATTCCTATATTTTATGGAATACGAGAGATGTTTTAACTAAACCTATGAGGCTTTTAGAACTAAAGGCACAATCAGGTCGACCTTGACCAACTATAGAAAATCTGGAACCACTGCCCACATCAAATAATGATTGTTCTGGCCCGCAATATATTGTAGATCCTGCAATTCATAGTCAGGATGGTTGTTCATGAGAATAGGGTCATCAATTAAAAAAGGAACATCTTATATATCTTTCTATATGACCTAAGTGATCATCCACTTTCATTAGGGCACAACAGTCCTCATATTCATCAATTGATGATTGTTTGATGACTTGTAGGATATTGTATAACACTCTTTCATCTCCGGATCTGAAAATCAACTCACCTTGATGAAAATCGATAAAAGCTTTCACAATAGACAAAAAATTGATTCCTATAATTAGAGGAACCTCTTTTCCTTCATCCATATCTAGAATGATAAAATCTATAGGCGTAATCAATCTTCTCACTTTCACTAGCATATCTTATAGCAGCCCTCGAGGATATTTAATTAAGTGATCGGCTAGATATAATGACACTCGAGTTGGATTGAGATCATCCAGCCCCAATTTCTTGAAAACACCAAAGAGAATGAAATTTATAGTAGCCCCCAAATCAATTGGCCTTCCCAAACTCACAAGATCCAAGTGTCTAGGGGTTTTTGAAATTTCTAGGTTTTTGGATCTTAGGAGGAAGAGAGTTCTTTACCACCACTGAGCCTTCCTTGTTGAGGCAATTGGTTCGCATGGCATCCATATTCCACTTATTCAAGTGTATTTCATTCATAAAAATTGTGTATGAGGTCTTTTGAGTCAATTACTTTGTGAAAGGAATGTTAATATGAAATTTTCGGAAGACTTCCATAAACATAACAAACTATTGAGCCAGCTTCCTTTGCTCCATTATTGTGGGAAATGGTAAGGAGGGTTCGTAAGTCTTAACCCCTACTTTCACTTTCCCAGTCTGTATTAGGGTTACATGACTATTTCATGTTCATAGGGGAACTCCTCAGCTTCATATTCTATATTATAAGTGAGTGTGGATTGATTGGATTTGTAGATTCACCATGAATTATAGTTTTATTCTAGGGTAATTCCTTCCCACATCATAAAATTATAACATTAGACTCTTCCCTTGGATTATTTTCAATAATACTCTGTAGTGTACTAGGTTTCCTGGAATAAATTTTATTTTCCTAATGTCCAATATTATTTTAACGCTTCTAATGGATGCATCCTTATTTTGGAACCTTGTATTAGTAGTTGTGTTGAATTTTGACATCATTTCTTCAAACCTAGATGGGGGTTTTTGGTGAGGTGGTTGAAAAACTTGTTGATGTGGTGGTTGTCTTGGTAGTTGTGAATGCTGTGGTTTTTGATACCCTTATTTTTGGTAGGCTACTTTTGAAACTAATTCCCTTGCGGGTTCTAATGATAAGGATTATAAATTGTTGCTGACCATAACCAGGGGGTCTCTATGGTCGGGGCTAAGGATTTTTATTTGGTTTCACCCGACCCATATTTTGATTATCTTCCCATTCCAGGTTCTGATATTAATGGTAGATATTTGTCTCTTAGTTATGTGGAACATAGTTCACCTTACTTGTTGAAGGCCCGACACTTTCCCCCATGCACTCACCCATAGAGTGGTTGTCTCCACATTCACTACATGTTGGGTGATTGACCTCTTGAACTTGAGACGTATGTTTCAGATTCAATGAATCTATCTTCTTGGATACATAATCAAGATGGGATGCAATCATTGTATTGTAATAAATGTTATAAATGCCTCTTTTTTGTGTAATTTGCTCGGAATGACATTGGAAACTATTTTCCAACAAGTCTTCTAACAAATAAAAGAGTTCCTATGGTGACATCTCATAACTATACATCTTGCTATTATGTCTACAATTGATATAGTGTTTGTAGTGAGGATACCATAAAGGTTTCAGACTTACATCCACAACATTATGCCATGATGGGGTCATTTTCTCAATATCCCATTAAAATTATCCCAATACTCATTTAATGATTCATAATCAGGTTATTGAAAATTGTGAATCTCATTATCCAATATAACTATCTTAGAGGGAGGAAAATACTTTGATAGGAATGCTTGGGACAATGCCTCCCAAGTGAGAATGGACCATTGGGGAAGTCTCTTAATCCAATCCTTCGTTTTATCCCTTAATGATAAGGGAAACAACCGAAGATCAATTGAATATTCAGACACGCCGTTGTAGTAGAAAAAGATGCAAATTTCAAGAATCATTTATAGATAATCATTATTTTCTTCACTTGTTAAGCCTCCAAATAGAACCATGTATTGAATAAACTGAATGATAGCCATCTTGATGTCAATGTGATAAGATTAAATAGAGGTATAACTATGACGGTATCTGCTCTATGGATGGAAGGCATGTCGTACTCTATAATAGTAGAACACGAAGGTTTTATTTCTTGATTCACTTGTGGTATATACTAGTTCCTCTATTAATATAAATATCTTGGCTGATTCGAAGGTAAATATGGTTGTGGATCTTGTGGGAGTTTTCCTCATTTTTGTGGTTATCCAATCCCTAGAATAAACTGAGTCAGTGGTCATTGCTGGTGTCATGGAACGTACTCTATAAAATTTGATGGTGTATTCAGGTTCTGATCATCCTCATCAGCTTACTCTAGGTATTTGTGTATTACAAATCACTGACCAACACTTTGAACTACAACTTGTTCTTCTTCTTCTTCCACATCCTCCATTGGGGGAGACTGGGTTCTAGTTTCCCATAAGTGAACATAATCTCATGGACAAGTTTCTCTCAATTTTCAAATCATGTGGAATTATTTCCGATGATTAAGAACTCTTGGAATGAGTGACCCAACCACCCATTCACCTGTGGTTGTACACAACACCCAAAAAATACCATATATAAAAGGGGAAAAACAAAAATAGCGTGAAGAACAGAATATTCATAATTTGTTGTTATTTGTTTTTTACTTCGTTAATCTGACTCAACTAAACAAAACACCTTTAATTTATCTCCCCATAAACGATTCCATAATTTTGTGTCATTCCAGGCCAAAGTTTTATGTTTGGCAAACCAAATTGATATTCCCATTCTTACTACAAGTGTAGTGTTTGTTCTGGGTCAATCCACAGGGAGAATTATGGTTTCGTGATTCTATGAATTGTGATTAATTAAGAGAAGTAGCTGAATTTTAAGAAAAATTGTTTTTGGATTGGGGTTATTATCATCCAAAATAACGAATGGTAAGGTTATTTAAATAATAAAATGATCAAACTAAAGAGTAATGGAAAACTAAACTGATTGTTGACATTTTATGAGAAAAATGTGTTGGAGGTTGGGAATTCTTGTGTAGGTCATCAAAAATATATTTTATAATTATGTTGTGTTGTTCATAATAACCCACATTTCTAGGTTTCAAATGTGTTAGATCTCCCTGGGTCTGGTGAGTTCAGATTATATCGATAGAAATCAATTCAATGGTCTAGAATTCGATTTGAAATAAATTTTATTTAAGGAAATACCTATAAAAATAGCAATTGCACCCAATTATCATTAGCGGACAAGTTTTAATCCCCTAAAGGATAACTAGAAACTCCATTTATGGTCTGATACATGGTTTTCATTGAAATTAATCAAGAATTAAAAAGAAAATTTTGTGAGGAAGTTCAACAATACTAAGATAGAAAATTTTTTCTTTTAACGACCCCATAGTTATCTATAGCCCTAAAACAAGGGGAATGTTTTTTCTCATGGAGAAAATGACAGAGAAATTACTATATATTATCCAAGGATTCCATTACAAAGGAAGAAGAAAATAGAAAATCATCAATTAGAAAAGAAAAATACCAAAAGTTTCCTAGAATTAGTTCTTAGCACTTCCTCCACCCAGAACTATCTTCTCTACATCCCCACTTCGTCCTTCATGTCTCACCCCTCATAATTGGTCATCCCTGACTGGTTTTAGAGTTGTTAGGGGTCCAATACTCATGTCACATGGTGTTTATGATGGTAGATAGGGGGATGTAGGGAGTTTTGGTCAACCACACGGTTACGACCCATTGGATGTTAAACTCTGTGCCAACCATGTGAACGACTCCATCCATCAAAAAAATAGAATACAATCTGGTTGGTTAGGCTTCATGGTTTGGGAAAATATGTGGAGATCATTCAAATGAGCTCTATCCCAAAATTTAACACCCTCACTTGGTTTGTTGGGAATCTGCATGGTTAGACTAACCGTGCGGGCCCTTCTGTCTCAAAAAATGTACACCCTGCATAGTTTTTGAGGGAATTCACAAGGTTAGACTAACTATTTATAGACCATGTAGGGTTCCTCAATCATGAAAAATGCATGGTTTTCCAGCCTTCAAAGAGTGGTGCTCAGTCCAGTTGACTCTATAGCTACAATCATCTTAAAAAAAGGGCTCAAATTCCACTTATTTCCTTCTGAATTTATAAATAATGCGATGTCTTTGTTTTTCTTACCATGGTGAATAAAAGTCATATCATGGAAAATTTAACTTGTGAAAATCATGAAAATCCATCAATATAACAATTTTTATGATACTAAAATTAGTGGAAATTCCCTATGCACAACAGTGCATCAATATCAAAAGGTTATCTACACATGTTTTTATTTATTATTTGGATATCTGTTTTGGAAACATTTATATACTAATTTGACATACTGACAAAGAATACACAACCTTTACATGACCATATGGAATCATTTCATATCAATTACTTCCATTTTCCATGTGCAATGAACAATTGAATTTTCAATATTGTATGAATCATATCATTCAAAAAAAAAGTGTAGGTGTTATTTTAAATTATTATGGATGAATTTATGATTTGTAGATGATTTATCAGGAAATATTCAACAAAATTCATTCAATATATAAAATCGGACAAAAATTCATAGTTCCTAACATGGAAAAGATTTAATTTTAGGTTATCGAAGGGATTTTGTTTGGGCCTATAATTTATATAAATTCCAAGAATTTTGATCTAGAAAATCTAAAACATTATAAAATAGTTACTTAATCTAGATAATGCTGAGGGGATCTGAATATTTATTTGATTTTAGGGGTTTATATTTAAATTTTGAATGATATCTTTATGATAACTTTTACACTATCCCACCATTTGCTGAAGAGGTATTATTAAATTTTGAAACATCATGCATGAGGACTTTTTGAATATAAATAATAACTCATTGATTTCCATAATCATGATCTCCTTCAACTGGGAGAACAATTTAATGGTGATGTGTGATGTTAGTGATCTTATTGTATGATATTCTATAGGATATATAGTTTAGTCCATATTTTTCTTGCCATCAATTTTGAGATACATAGTCTCAATGATGCCCAATTTAATTTCACTACCATGGAAAGGAACATATTAAGTTGTTCCCTTCATATGAGTATTTTTGTCTATATTTGTTATTGTACAAGGTAATTCTATACACATATCATGAATAATTTATGTATTTATGGAATAAAATGGATGCTAAAACATGATTGATTTGGTGGATCATTATATTATAATATTTTTTTTAAAGATCATTGATATAATGATTCTGATAATAAAGTATCCAATATTTGATGAACCAACCAGAGATACCATCTAAACCCATACCTGAGATGATTCTCCATTAACCCCAAGAGCATTCATGATCTCTACTGGCCTGATATAGACACCTAGGAATCAATATACCCACATTGGGAATGGTTTCTCCAAAAGAAAAATTACAATAACATAGCACGCTATGGAAACATCATCATATATAAAAATTAATACATACATATCAATGTACAGAGAGACTCTATGAAAACATAATGAAGAACGTAATAGCTAAAAACTACCTCATGGTGGTCAATGACCACCCACCATGTCCCAAGTCACACATCCTTGGTCACCCAAGCACCATCCCACAATGGTAGAAGAAATCACACACACATACTATAAGATCATATAGGGTTTCCATCACCCAAAGCTGTAAGTAGGGTGTAAGAAAAAGATCCATGTAGGAGTCCTATAAGGATTTTATACAATTACATGATAAAGATATTTCAAATATGATAAAATATTATTAAATTTAAGAGATTGTGATTATTACTTTAAAATAATTTTTTTGACCATTTAAAATTGTACGTTCCCAGATGTACATGTATCTACCCTTTGTTTATTTCTAAGGCTTGTGGGTATTATAGGAATGTTGGAGAAATTATGGTGGTGTTTGGGTGTTGAGAGCTTGATGTAGGTAGATTTCACAGTGTGAAAGTGGGTTTCACACAGTGTAAAAGAAATTCAAAATGTGATAGAGGGTTTCATGTCGTATAATTTTTCATGGTTAAAAAAAATTCAATTTGAAAGGAGACATATTTTCCGGCAGAACTAATCATGAGGAATTAAATGATGTGTAAGTGGATTACACACCATGTAATCCCTTGATGTTGTATGTTTTAATACATTTCCAGCCACTTGGGTTTACCAAACCCTACAGCTGTAGCGGCTATCTCTTGAGTGTAGGTGACCCAGTGGCCCATTCCTTGAAATTTTGAGAATACCATCAACAGAAATTGATTCCTATCTCCCTCATTTGAACTATGATGATCTATCTTAGATATTAGGTTGGTTCTATCTCCATTATTGTGGTTTATTCAATCACTTTTCCTCCTGTATCTATTTTCCATGTGATGGAACTAGTCTCTATATTCCTAATGGAGTTTCATTGGATATATGTTGGTGTGGTTGTGATTTGACATCTTTGGGTGCTTGAAATTATTGATATGGAGTTGATCAGGATATATAGTGTTGATCTGTTCTCATGAGAAGAATGTTGATGACCTTCTGAGGTAAGTGAATTTTTCTTCTCTTTTTATTTATGGTCAATCGTAGAGTTATCTTGATTTATCTTCATATATTGCTATGTAATTGACTTAATTAAACAATTTAACTAGATTATAGGATTGTTATTGATCGGGTAGCAATATTTTTATATATATTGATAATGGTATTCCTATTTATTTTCTTGATAGTGTGATATCTATTAGCTTATTTAATTATAATTTTTTTCATTATGTAAATAGGTAAATAACATAAAGTAAGAATTTATTTATAATTAATTAGATAAGTGGTTAAGGGAATTTTTTTAATGAATCTGGTTATTGTTGTTTCAATTTTATGATAATCAAATTTATGTGTGTAATGCATGTTTAATTTAATGGGTTTCTAAACCTGATGCATGATGATACATGTTAATAATATAATTAAAGGCATGACAAATTAATTGGTTAATTAATTTTTGATTTCTTGTGATTGGGTGTTTCTTAGGTTTCCTGTAATTGGATCATGGATATAATGTATAATTTAATTAAATATGGAATAAGAACTGATTGGGTGAAAAAAGATAATACCTTTTTAGGGATTAATTTTCACACTTTTTTGTAAAACTAAAGTTCCTTATGCATTGGAGTCTTGACAACTCACTTTGTGTTGTGGACGAATGCCTTTGGTTGTGTTTGATAGGCCTTTCCTATTTTTTCCCTTATTCTTGTGATGTGATCTGGTTATGAGTCTTGTGGTATGTAGGGCAGGGTGGCATAGTTTCTTGGTAGTAGTTGACACCTAGAGTGGATGGATGCATCATTTTCTGCAAGTGGTCTCAAGTAGGACATGAGCGATGATAGAATTGGTTGAATCCAGGTTTACTCATTAATATGAAAGTTGATTTCTAGTAGAATATGTTATTTTCATACCATATTTACTTCCCCAATTATTGAGGTTGATGGTTTATTTTACTATCCTTCCATGGGAGGAAAAGATGCACGAGTTATGCCACATTCTTTCTGTTCTTATCTTCTCATGGTTGTATGTATGCTACTGCTATAGGTGGAAAAGACTCAACGTGTATTTCATCTAATAACTGTGTTGAGCCCCTTGTTTTTCAGTATCTTATTATTCTTCTAAAATTTTCTGGAATTATGGAACATGGTAATTTATTTTAATTCATGGATAAATTTTTAACCCATTGGGTTGGATCTTTCTGGGATACAATGTTGAGGTTAAAATTCCTAGAATCCTCTGACCCAGTTTGGTTATTCCTAGAGGGCATGGGACTTTTTCAAAATAACAATGAAATGAAATCTTGAAATTATAATGGATAATTAATGAATAATGAAATATTTATCATAACAACTGGTTGTGTGAAAAAAGATAATGCATTTCTAGGGCTAGATTTTCCTTCATTCTTGTAAAGGCCAAGTGCCATAGGCTTTGGAGTCATGAGAGATCAATGTGTGTGAAGGAAGAAAGACTTTATTTAGAGAAAAGATAACATTACTATTTATGTTACTCCTTTTTGTAATGTGATATGGATACGATACTTGCAGTATATGGGGCAAGGATTCTTTGTTTTTTACGGTAGTTGACACCTATTTTGGAGAGATGCATCAGTTTCTTCATGTGGTGTTGGGGAGGACACCAGGGATGTTGGAACTGGTTGAATGAAGGCTTACACATTGATATGAATGACTGATTCCAGTTTAATATATATATTTTATCTTTTTTTACTACCCCGCACCCTAATGAAGATGTATTTTCCTACTCACCTTCCAAGAGAGGCAATGACGCATGGGTTATAGCACGTGTTTCCTGTTCAACCTTCTCATGGTTGCATGAGTCTACGTTTTGTCTATAGGTGGAAAAGAATAAATGAGTATTTCATCTACTAATTGTGTTGAGCCCCTTTTGTTTGTTATCTTCTAATTTTTTTCATAGAATGGTTGGAATTATGGAATGTTGTTATTTTTTGGAATAAATGAATTCAATTTTAACTCATGGGGTTGGATCTTTATAAGATTAAATTTTGAGGTTCAAATTAATAAAATCCTTGGACTCTAATTTGATATGCCTAGAGGGCATGTATCTTTGTTAAAATGACAATGAAATGAAATATGGAAATATTAATTGTTAATTAATGAAAAATGAATTAATTATCATAAAGTAAATATGATAAAAAATTGTCAAGTAACTTAATGAAGCTCATTAAATGGTTTGGTTTTTATAGGATATCTAGTATTAATAGTGGAAACTTGGAGTCTGAGAGATTTTAGCTGCAGGTGAGTCTAAGGATAGCTTCAGATCATGGTTTTATTGTGAGATATATTATGTCTAATAAATTATGTGTTTCAATACTCTACTCCACCATGTCATCTAGGAAAACTGACACTCCAGATATTCTGAACCCTAGGCGTGTTTTCCCCCTCATCTTGGTGAGAGGACGGATGGATGACTACCACCTTTGGCCTTGTTCTCTTCTCTAGGTAGTTACCTATGTTTCTATGCAGAATATATGTTTATCCCGATATATGTGTGTAGAGGGATGAAATGGGTTGTTGTTTTTCTACAAAACTTTATTCTGAATATAGTTTCCTAAGTATTACTATAGGTATAATGTTTATAGATTGTGATGGCTAGAGGATCCTTACTTGGAAAATGGTATGTGATGGATTGAGGTATAATAAATGATGGATGAAGCACATTATACATGTTGTGGTTGCTCCCCGAAACTAATTAGTTACATTTTGTTAGGTGGATGTGGTGTTTTTTTCATGAGGTGCATGTTTTGGTGCTTCTCCCATGTGACTGCAGGCAATCCTTTTTTAAGGGAGATTCTTAGTACGCACAACATTAGGGCTGGGTACAAACCTAGTGGGGAAGAGTTAGTGGGTTACTCTTGATATTATTTATTATATTATATGATCTTGTATGTGATACCTAGTGAGAACAACTATAACGAGGCTAGGAAATCAATATACAAGTTTAGGTGATGAGTTAGTTTCACTTGTTGGTCACCCTACTTTAACATGCTTTCATTACTTTTTTACGAGAGGCTCAATGGTGGATCCTACTAATTAAATGATTAAACTCACCTTATGTATATATAAACAATGTTTTAGGTCTGTTGAAGAAGGTTAGTGATTAGTATGGTTAATACTACATAGTTGGTTGCAAGAGTTGTTTCGGCATTATGGTCATGGCCATATTTACTTTCTTTTTGTACTCAATGTTTTTCCATTTATTTGTAGTTCATCTTTCCTAAAAATAAATTTTTCTACCTGGTTTTCCATCTATAATGTAGTCAGAGAGGGATTCGGTTGGGGTCCATATTATCCCTCTCTTCTACATGTGTTTCTCTTAGATGGTAATGTCTCCCATCCATGTGTTGACTATACTCTCAGTGTTAATCACAAACCTGGGGCCTACAAGAGGTGCAACTCATAGGTCACTATCTCTCTATACCATTTATATCCTAGGAGGAGTAGACTTAGTGGGGAGGTGGTTGTGACAGAGTGGAATCAGATGTTAGTTTGAGGGAAATGGTGGAGTTTGGAGTTAGGTGCTTGTGAATAGTCATGAGACGGTAGGGCAATGTTGTCAGCTATGTTTAGAAAGTGATGTAAATATGTGCTACCACATGAGACACAAGTATTTAGGGCCCTCTATAATCTGATGTATGGACCTTTAAGCCTGTAGGGGATACTAAATGATGTGATACTAGTTTTTGTGTATACACCTAGGAAAGGATCATGCAACAATATTCTTTCTGACCAAAGTTATAATGCATAGACCTTGGTATAGGTTAACCTAAAATTAATAAAAGAAAAAACATTAATTAATGTTAATCAATTATGAATTCCAGTATTAGAAGCTCTAATTTTTTGTCTTTTTGTAGTTATAACTTTGGTTTGATGTCCCTTTAAGGTTCATGTAAGAGTTGTTCCGTAGATTACACCAATAGATCACCACAAAGTAGAGGCTGGCGATAATGAAACATGGAAGAGGAAACTCAAAGAGTTTAGTGCAAGAGTCTACAAAGCTATGATGTCTCCATTTCATGTGCAATCACAGAAGACTCGTTCGGGGAGGTTGTGATAGATTTTAGTTGGATCCATGATTGGAATTATGACTTGGTGTTGTTGGATTTGACAATGTTGTGTGGGTAAGCAAGGATGTGGTGGTTCTGATTCCTCGAGGATCTAGAGGAATCAACAGTCTAATGGGAGGAGTTATTAGACCAGTTTTGAGCTAATTTTCATTATTCTAACATGAAGGTGGCCAGTCACAAGAATCTACTTACACATTGATAGGGGATCTCATATGTGTGAGAGTTTGGAATCCATTACATAAACCTTTTGTTATATGATTCTGACTATTTTTCAGATGAGGAGGCCAATGAGGAGAATTTTGAGGAGGCTTTTCATCTAGGTATCTAGGAATAGGTCACTCTTTTAATGCTAACGATGTTTCATCTTGTTCTATAAAAATTATATGTCATCAAGAGGACATTATTTTCAACTAGATCATCATGAGAGGGAAACGTCGTGATTCCTCATAGAGCAGAGCGGTCGTCTGGGGTTCCCAGTTATCAGGACAGAAGAGATCCTTACCAGCCGAGTGTAGGTCCCAGTCCTCGATGTCTCAATTCTCTAAGGGTAGGAGAATATGATTTATTTAATAAGGTATTATATGAATATTTTTCTTATGGATACCAAGGTCATAAGTGGATAAAATTATTGATATTTCTGAATAGTCATTGTATTCTAGTAGTTCCACTTCAGGTTCTTCCATTGAGGCAGTCCTAGCTGAGGTAGTAGGGGAAGGTTTCTCTTGTTTGGGATTAGTAGAGAGAAGATTGGGTAGGTAGAGGATAGCTTTGGGATTCTTCCCATCCTCATGGATCATAGCATGACCATATTCTAAGTCATCAGTAGGGTCATGGATTCTGTGGAGAATATTTTTGTCGACTTCAGGCCTTATCTGTGAAAGTGTCAGGAGAGAGAGACATTGTTCAAGGTACATGTTTCATGTTTTATACAAGGTTGAATGACTTTTTATCCATGAGTGACATAGTCATTCATATGTACTTCTCTTTTCCATGATTTGGGGCATGAGGTAGGGAGACTTCCGGTTCCCTTGGTGTTGACTACACCGGTTGAAGGTCATGCTGACTTGGTTGAATTATGTATAAATTATGATCTAGTTATAGGGAAGAAACACTCTTGGGGAGATTTCCTATATTAAAAAATAAAACCATATGAAATCATATATAGAATGTATTTGTTTATTCTGTGTAGGCTATCAAGAGTCAGGTTTTGTTCATGGATACTAATAGAGAGCCAGAGGTGTTTGTTGTTGAGAATGATTGACTAATGGGTTAGAGGTGTGTTTCTTCCTTATCATGTTTGATATATGAGGTGATATTTAGTTCATTAGAGATTTAGAAGTTAGTTTTTTCCATTGTTGTTGAAGATTACCCTGATGTCTTTCTAGAAAAGTTTGTAGCATTACCCCTTCGATGAGATATCGAACTTGGGATCAAGCTATAGCCATGTGTGTCTCTGATCTCAATGTATCCATATAGAATGGAACATTATGAGTTGTGAGGGCTACATATACAGCTCGGTGGTCTATTTATGTGTGGTTTTTCTTTTCTGAGTTTGTCATCGTGGGGTGTACTAGTTTTGATCATAAATAAGGCTGATGGAAATTTACAGTTGTATATTGATTATTATCTCTTGAACCAAGGGACAATGAAGAACCACTTTCTCATCCATGGACTGATGATTTATTTGATCCAATAAATTTTTCATGTTGGTTCATAAAGATCTCTTTGTGTTCATGGTCTCATAAAATTCATTTAAATGATGAAGATATCCTGAAGACTAATTCATGTTTTTGTCCGGGGAATTATGAGTCTGGTGTGATGTTGTTTGGTGTGCTGAATTCTCTAGCTATGATCATGGTGATATTGAACGTTTTGTTCCATGAGTTCCTGGATAAGTTCATGGTGGTTTTCATCGATGAAATCCTTGTGTACTCCATGTCTAAGGATGAGTATATAGGGCATAAATTCGCCATTTGTGGAGTTCTTCATCATCATCATCTTTTTGATATGTTTTCAATGTGTGAGTTTTGGGATCATGAAGTCCATTTCCGTTGGAATTTATTCTCCCATAATAGATTTGTAGTGGATTCATTGAATATTAAAGTAGTTTTTTGTGAGTTCTCAAGATAGTGGGAGAGTTTTAATGTTTTCTTGGTCTTATAGGCTGTTAAAGGAGGTTCATAACCTATTTCTATTGACTTGTGACTCCTATAAAATCATTAAATATAATGTTTCATGATTTCCTATGAACTATTCAATTTCAAATAGCTTTTGAGTATCTGAAGGGGAGTTTTCTCAGTGCTCCAATCCATTTTCTAGCCAATAGAAGGAGTTCAAGTTGTTTTTTTCTATGATGCTTTGTGTATGGGGTTAGGATGTGTTCTAATGAGGTAGAGATAGGTTTTTTGTTATGAGTCTTCAATGTTAGACACCAATGATAATAACTATGAAACCCATATTCTCTAGTTGGATATGGTGGTGTTTTCCATGACGTTTTGGATAAATTACCTCATTAGTGAGTGTTTTTTGGTTTTCACAGATCATTATATCCCTATGTATGTCTTCTACCAATGTGGCATTAACTTGAATTAGCATCTATGGATGGAGTTATTTAAGGATTATAAAATTGAGATTTGGAATACACCGGGAAAGGGAAATGTTGTGGTTGATGTTCTGAGAATGAATTGAAAAAATGATGTAGTGTGGGAATGAGGGGATTCATAGAGAGTGATAGAAAAACATTCAGTATTACATCATCATATGGGATAATTCATGGGAAGATTTTTTCATTTTTAGATAACGGAGTGCGCATATCTAGTTAAAAGGGTGGAGAAATAACATTGGCGAGATCCTAAGGTTGACATCTGAAGAGACTGAGTTTTTTCTGATGGGGCCCCTAATTTATTGTCCGAGGATGAACAACACTGATTATTATTTGAAGGAAGGATTTTTTATCCTTTGGATATGTGTGACATGGTTCTTAGAGATTTACATTATTCTCAATAGTTAGTAAATCATGTCCTGAATAAAATGTATCAATCCTTGAGAGGTCAATTTCGGTGGCCTTGTTTGAATCATGCAGTTGCAGCATTTGTGTATAGAAACTCGGCCTACCTAAAGGTGAATGTCGAGAACCATGTACCTGGTTGTTCTCTCTAGAATATTTATGTAACTCAGTATAAGTGTTAGGTCAAATCAATGGATATTTTTACTAGTTCACCTTGAGCTCAGGGAGGATATGATGTTATATGGGTGGTAGTGGATCGTTTGAACAAATTGTACAAATTTAAGCTGAACAAGGAGTCATTCTTAATGGATGTTTTGTCGAGGAAGTATTTGGAGGATGTGGTGAGACTCCATGGAGTTTCTAGGATAATCATTTTCGATTGAGATCCTCATTTACTCCCAGGGTTTGGGGAGGTATCCAGTATACTTTTGGTTCTCGGAAATGTCTCAAAAATTATTTTGATCTACAGATGGATGATAAGAAAAAGAGGACCATCTAGACTCATGAAGACATGTTTCTCTCTTGTTTCAAAGTTTTTGGAGGTTCATGTATTAGGAAACTATCATTGGTTGTGTTTTCAAACAATGATAGATTTCACTAAACCATCTACATGGATCTCATTAAATCCTTGTATGTAAAATATTTCTATTCTATGTTGTCCTGGATTGGGATCAGATAGTCAAACATTTTAAGGCCATAACTAGTACCAAATAATATGGAGGTGGTTCTGGTAATTCATGATAGGATGAAGGTAGTATATGATCATCAAAAATTATATGTCGATCATAGGAGGAGAGCTCTTGATTTCGACATTGGGAGTCATGTGTTTCTGATGGTGACTACCTATCATGGGAAGTGAAGGTTTTGTCAAGTGTATGAGCTTTCTCCCCAGTTTTTTGGGACTTTCAAGGTAATGTCTCATTTTTGAGTCATGGCATACAAGATAACACTTCCCCACAGATGAGACATACAGACAATGTTTTTCATGTTTCGTAGCTCTGTATTTATCATAATAAAGACTCTCATGTCATCAATTTTGGAAAGATCAAGGTTGATAATGATTCATCCCTTGACGAGTGGCCGGTAGAGATCTATGACTACCATGATAAAGTGTTTCCTGGGTGTTCAATACCCTTAGTTAGGGTCTTGTGGCATCACAGAGGGATGGAGGAGAGTACCAGGGGACATGATTGTCTTATAATCACTCAGTACCCCATGCAATTTGATCTTTATCTATTCTCTTCTAATATTTTTTGTTTTATTATTGTAGACCATTACTGGTTGAGAGATGGATTTCTATTTTTCTTTTTGAATAATTCTCCATTTTGAGAGGTTTGTTCCACATTATTGTTTTTATGATCTAGTATTGGATGTTGCATGGTTTTTATATTCTTCCTCTAGTGAGTTGGGGAGAACCTCTGGTGATGAGTGACTTGAGAGGGATCTCGTAGGATGGTTGTTCGGATGACCTCATTCTTTGTGTTCTATGGTTTGGTTTTTTATTAACAAGGATGAGAAAATTTTTAGAGGTATTTGATGTAAGGACATGGATCCACGTGGAATGGAGGTTTTCATGTTTCTCAGGATTTTGGAGCTCGATGGACGGTCAAAGGAAGTCTGGAGGTGTTCTTCTACTGAGATCTCTAAGTAGAGAACTTTCATGCCATCAAAGGGGGTTTTATGTCATGTATAATAATTTCACAACATGAAAGTGGTTTTCCGAAAATTTAATTTTTTGGGATTCAAAAAATAAAATAACATCGAATAGTGATGGATTATCAGTAGAACCATCCATGAGGAATTACATGATATAAAAGGGGATTACAAGTGGGGTAATCCCCTAATGTTTTATGTTTTAAAACATTTCCATGTACTCAGACATTTAAAAACCTATGTGTTTAACTACTCTATCTCTACTCCAAATGACCCGATGACCCCATCTTTAGTGCTTTTGGAATTCCTTCAGCAGGGATTGATTCCTAGCTCCCGCCATCGATCTGTAGTGACCTGTCTTCGATCTGAGGTAGGTTCTACCACCATTATTGTGGTTTCTTTGAACCTTTTCCTCCCATTTATTTTTTACATGTGATGTAAATCCATATCCCTGTTCCTAAGTATGTTTCTTGGTGTTTTTAGTGAGTTTGTGTTTCATATTCCTTGGGTGGATATAGTTGTTGCCGGAGATGTAATTGGGATCCTTTGTGTTGACCCATTCTTGTTTGATGAATATCGGCAACCTTTTGTGGTATGGGATTCATTATTTCCCTATTTATTTTTGTTCAATCACAGAGTTATCTTTATTTACCTCTTTGGATCATAATGGAACTATATTAATTTAACACTTCAACTGGATTAACAATTGTTATTGATCACATTGCTATGTTGTTGATTTATACCCTAATATCAGTATTCCCCTTGATTTTATAGATAGTGTGATATCTATTACATTCATGGTTTAGAATTTTGTTCTTAATGGAATTTTTTAAAGTAAATTAAGAAATAATTAAATGATAATTAACTAGAATGTGGTTAATGTGGCGTGTTTAATAAATATGGTTGTTGTTGCGGCAATTTTATTGTAATCAAATTGATGTGATTAATGCATGTTTAACTGAATCAGTTTTTGAACCTAAACAATTATGATGGTTTTTGATAAAATAATTAAAGTGATTATAAATTAATTCTTTAATTAATTTTTAATAGTTTATGATAGCTTATTGATTAGGTTTACCATAGATAGAGAATGTGGATAATGAATCTGTTAATTCAAAATGGAATAATAACTAGTCGTTTGATAAAAGATAATGCCATTAAAGGGTCTGAGTCACCCATTCTCTTTTATAGGCCATGTGACTTATTATTTGATTCTATGAGTTATCATTGTGTGTGAAGGAAGAATTCCATGATTTGGGATGATAGCCCGTTTTTATACTTTTTCATACTGCTTGTGATGTGCTATAGATATAAGACTTGTGGTATGTGGGGTAGTGATGCCCGGATCTGATGTGATACTATGATAGATTAGCCTAAAGGGTTACTATGGTACGTGGTGCACGGAGGCCCAGTTTCTTTGTTATTAGTTGATGCCTAAATTAGAGAGATGCATCAGTTTATGCATATAGGGTCAGGGAGGACACTAGGTATGATGGAATGGGTTGAATATCGGCTTACTCATTGATATAAAAATTGGATTCTTGTTGAATCTATTATTATTTTTATATGTTTTAATTCACCATTGATTCATGTAGATTGGTTTTCTTCCTATCCTTCCTAGGTATTTCAAGTCACGTGGTGTATTCCACATGCTTTCTGTGTCTAGCTCTTTATGGTTCAACAGCTCTATTTTCTGACTATAAGTGGAAAAGAATTGATGGGTATTCCATCTACTCAACGTGTTGAGACAATTTTATTGGGTATCGTAGAATGTTTTCCTATAATACATAGAAGTATGGAATGTTTTAATTTTGGTCAATAATAGAAAAAAATATTAACTCATTTAGTTTGAGCTTACTGGGATGCAATGTTATGGTTGAAATTCTAAGAATCCATGGACTCATTTTTGATATACCTGGAGGGCATGAATCAGTGTTGAAATTAATAAGAAAAGAAATGTGGAAATGATAATGGTTAATTGATGATTAAATAAAAAATTAATGTAAATTTAAACTGATAAAAATGGACAAAGTAACATAATGTAGGACTATTAATGGCTGTGTTTTTATAGGATAAATAGTCTTTGCATTGGCATCTAGGAGTATGAGAGACGTTAGTTGAAGTTCAGTCTGAAACTATGTTCTTCCCATACAATGGTTGTGATATATATTACATCATGTATTTTTTGTGTTTGTATACGCTAATCCACCTTAGTGGTTTGGGAAACAAACTCCCCAGGGATTCTGATCCCTAGGGTGTTTTCCCCAACATCCCGTTTGGAGGATGGATGGCTGACTACCCCTTTTGCCCTACTCTCTTCTTTTGGTAGTAACTTGTTCTTATATTCATAGTTATTAGTATTACAAATATATTTGTTTTGAGTTATCTAAAGGATTTTGGTTATTTCACACACCTACATACTTGATACATTTTCCAAAGGACTACTATAGGTATGACATGTATTGGTTGTTATGGCTTGATATTCATTACTCAATGTAAAAGATGTGATTTATTAAGGTATTATTCCCTACGCATGATATACATTATGGGAGATATGGTGGATATTGTAACATACGTATTTTATTTTTGTCGTGTGGATGTGGTGTGTGTTACATGAGGTACATGTTGCGGTACATCACTCAAGTATCTACGAGCTAGACTTTTTGGAGGGAGATTCTCTGGATGTACAACATTGGGGAAGAGCGTAAAACTAGTGGAGATGTTTTAGTATGATACCCTTCATATTATTGTTTTTATTATATTCTCTTGTATGTTATACTTGGTGAGAGCATACAGGTTAAGGCTAATAATTAAGAATAGTTTTTTTTCACTAATTGTTTACAATGATTCACCTTTCTTTCATTACATTTCAACAGGAGGCTTAGGGGAGGATACTAATAAGTATACTTTTATACTCACTCAACATATAAATAAATGGTTTTTCGAGTTAGTTGGAGTAGGATAGAGATCACATTGGTTACTACTAGCTTGTGGGTAGCATGAGCTATTTGTTATTTATGGTCTCTAAAATATTTAATTTCTTTTGGTACATGTAGTTTTCCATTCAATTTTATTAGTTCTTTTATGAAATTAAATTTGTGTACTTGGGTTTTCTTCTATGTTGTAGTCTGAATAAGTGTCAGTTGGTGTCTATCTTATCTCTCTCTTATGCATGTGTTTCTCTTATAAGGTAATGCCTCCCATATGTGTTCCTACTATACCCTTAGTGGTAGTCACAAACCTGGGGCCTACTAGAGGTCGGACATGGGGGTTACTATCTATCCTCTCTATTATCCATCCCATGAGGGGTACACTTCATAGGGAGGGTTCATGAAATGTTTTTTTATTAAACTAAAACCAATAGAACATTCCATTTCACCATTTAAAATCTGAAATTTTTCTTCAAAATCCGGAAAAACATATCCAAATAGAATGTATGATTATAATGAAATGATGAGAATATGAACCTGATATGGAAATATGAACTGGAGTTAATGGAATAGGTTCATATTTCCTAATAAAAATAAATTTATAAAGAAAGAAAAATCCAATTCCAAAAAGTGACAAAAACCACAATTATGTATCATGTATTAAGTAGACTGATGTAATGGGTAAAACCTTGTCATGAGATTTATTCCACATCAGAATATATAATTAAATTTATACATGAAAAATTCATGATCTTACATATAGTCTCATGGGTCTCTTGAAAAATGGTTTCATGTAGACCCCCATTCTTTGTTGTATGTCCATAGCATAAAACATTCTTATTCTTTATGGATCCACTAGATGTGTGTGAATATTATAGTGAAGCATATATCTTGTTCATACCATCTTTCTATCCGAGTTTCCATGACTAGTCAAAAGTGGTGAGTGAGATAATCAAGTTATATGGATCCCATGGGATATTCTATCAAAAATTGGCACTGGCTATAAATCACATCTTACTCTCACCCCCAAACTACAAAATTGTAAGCAATCCGTTTTTCAATAACCAAAAATGGGAAGCACAAAAATAATGAATGTCACATTAATGGACGATTAAAATAGAGGACCAACATAATGTTTTTAAAATGTCATAAAGAATCATCAATTCAATTAAAAATATTTTATACAACTGTTCATTTAAAAAGTCTAATCAAATACTCATGCTTTAAAAAATCAACAAAATAGTGCCAACTATTCCACTAAAAAATTCATTTATTATATGGTAACACTTAATCATTCAATGTAAGTATTAAATTTTCAAAATAATGGAATACATTTCAATACATGGGTTTAAACCTTATTTCTATGTAAATAAATCATTTATTTCAAATAACCCATGATATCCCATTTCAAAATAGAGATCTAATAATCAAAATTGTGTAATTTGTAATTTAATTAATTCAATAATTTTAATATATTTATAAAACATCAAATACTTCAATTCATTCAATAAAAATTAAAGAAAATACTTTATTAATCAAAACCCTTGCCGAAGCACTAAATTCCACAAAATATCATTTAAATTATCTTTAAAAATAAATCAAAACAAACATGACATTAAAAATTCAAAAAAAGGATTGAAATATGAATATTATCTCCATTAAATTCATTCCATGTTCAATTAAAGGGAAATTTCTCAAAAAAAGTCTTACAAATAATTTTGAGGATAAATTACATATAATAAATGATAGAAATTAATAGGCACACATCTATGAATTTTTCAGGAAATAATGAATTAAAAAATAATGTAAAATCATAGAAACACATACATGGAATATTTGGAATCCAACCATAATGAATTTGAGTTGTGCCTTCTTTGATGATGGTCAATGGATAAAAGAAGATAGATCATCAATGAAAAGATAATAGATCCCAGATCCAAAATCAAAGAACAATCTACCATAGTCTAACAAAATTCAAGGACATCACCACTTTTTCAATGATTAAATCGATATTTTAAGGCAAATCATTAATCAAGATGTAGAAAAAATAATTAGATATATTAACCACATTTATTGGTGCTTTGATCTACCAAGAGATGTGGTTTGGGGAGACAAAATGGATCTATATTACTTCTAAAATCCAAATGATCAATTTTGAATCTAGTGGGAGGAATTTAGTGTTAATTAAGAGGGTTTTCATATATTAATTAACAAAATTCAAAATATTTAATTACAAGTTTAACTATTTCCTCATTAGGTCGCATGGTTAGAACTAACCATGATCCCAAAATAGTTCAACTATAATGTTTTCATGGTTTTCTTGAACTCATAGTTTAGCTATGCACAGACCATGCATCCCCCTTCTATCTAGTTTACATACTTTTTCAGACTATGACCTAACCATGTATAAGCCCTACAGAGTCCTAAAAAATATTATAAAATATCAAGAAAACATCAGAAACAACCTAAAAAGTGATCAAATAATAAGGCACTAAAATCAAAGGGCAAAAAATATAGAAACCACTTAATGGGATGTTACAAGATCCACACCATAATTATTTTTATCCCTAGAATGATTTAATTACAAAAGATAGTACATGAAAAAATTAATCCATCACTTGTATTATGAGTTAGAAGGACTATGGTACATAATAGACACTCACCCAAAGGTTAATGAATCACACAAAACTCCAAGATCATCACATTTATTATACTACAGAAATACTATAAATCTATCATTGATCTCCCCATCATTTTCATACTCACCAATATGTTGTAACATTAGAAAATATCATCCATTGGACTCAAATGAGATACATAAACTATTCTATAAGGAGAAACATCTACGATCAAACATCCAAAATAATGGTAATAGACCAAAAAGGATTCCTATTATTGGTAAGTACTCTATGGTAAGAATTAATCTCCAAAACTGAGCCTCATACCATAATGACCAATTCAAATAAAACACCAACACCACTGGGTTCTTAATGTATAAAGAATTTACATCAACCCCGTTAACTAAGTACATTCCCATGGTCTATCAATGTCCAATAAAAAGATATCACACTCAAAGGTTAGTGAACCGGAGGGAATTATACTATCATGATAAAGAACATCAAACATATCAAAATTGATCTCTCACCATCATGTTAAATAAATAGAAACACTAAGGAAAAAATTCAAAGATCACGTGAAATGGATACCATTATTACATTAGTAGTCGAAAAATTACATAAACCATGGTCCAAAAGATATTATTCACAATGATACATGAACGAATGGTTTTGAAAATTATCAAGCCACATGATGGAAAAACAAAAAGTTTCTACTTCCAAATTAGAAATAATAAGATAGATCAACATCATCGATATTTTGAATCAAATATATGGAAACCAAATGCTCCTCCACAGTGTGAAAAGCTGAAATCCAAGGCATGTGGGAGGAACCCAATTATCATAAATTTTATATTACTCTGCAGTTAGTAGCTAATATCCATGATCAAAAAAATCCAATTTCATCTAAAAACATACATAACATCTTATGGTGACCAAAACAACCAAACCACTTATAAACTATTAGACCGTTCGTACACTACCATTTATGATGACCAAATGCCCCACAATAGAAAAAATTGGGAGGCCTCTGTTTTCGTAGAGATGAATATCCTTTCTCAAACATGAATGATGGATTTATCCATTCAGGTGGTCTTACTAGATCCATTTCCTTTGTGAAATCCCTATTGAACATCCCTAATTTAGAGATCAGACCGTCTGAAGGAATGATGGTTAGGGAGGATGTTGTAAGACCTTTTCTAAAACATATAGCCTTATTAAAATCAACACAAACATCCCTTATTTTCAATCAAACAACCACATGTTATAGTATCTTGGAGTGATCTATAATTGATAGCTCATCATGACTAAAACCATAGAACCTAAAAACATCCCATTTTTACTTCCTTTGGATAATGGCACCGAAAGAAGATTGACTTGAATAATTCATAATGAAATATTTCCTATAATAAATATGGAATCAAAATATCCCACCACTCCTAGACATGTCCCTCAAGTTAGGAGTATATATAATTCAAGTATCAAGAGTCTTGAGATAATAAAAAATGTCATCAATATCTTCCAGACACATTACTAACTAAAGATAACATTGTTCAACTTTATAAGAAGGTGGAATAAAATCTAGGAATTCTTGGATTGGATTAAAATAATGGAAAGTATGTGTATACACCACTTGTTTTGGAGTCTTGGTATAATCAACAACATTAGACACCACATATGGAAAACATTAAGAACAACCCCATGGAATGAACCATTGGACAACCATTATACTATACTTGAAGAATTTTCTTGGTGACATTGATGAACATCACAAAACATAGGCATTAAAATTTGGGCATAACATAAACAAAACACAATCAAGAAAACAACTTTCAAACCACTGACAAACCACATTAACAAAGAATCATTGATTTCAAAACACACAATATTTTATAATTTATAAAACATTACTCATTCAATTCAATATGATGAGTCATGATATAAATCCATCCATGTTTCAAGAACCCTTTACCAGCACAGGTGAAATATGACATGGCTCCAAAAGAATTGTCCCCATTTTCTTATCATCAAAACCATTTCCCTTTAAATCCATTATAAACATAATTTTCTACTTGTGAAAAAAAACAACATCCATAAACCACATAACCAACCTAACATATGCGAAGTTACATGTAATAAAATGTACAAGTATTGGTGTTTGAAAACATATTATTGCTATAAAAGTCTTGGTTATATGGACTATTAATCCACACACCAAACTCAATGTTGTTCATGGGTGGATTTTCGGATTAATCACATATATTCATCTTAGATTACTAGAATGTGAAAACATTGTGCAATTGTCCTCATCATTCGAATATAGTTAAAAAAATCCTAAGAGATTACCCAAATCAATGATTGTATCATTGTGAATATAAATATAATTCATCAATGGTATACTAATAACTCAAAATAATTAATGTAGTCCCAATATCCCCAATAACGCAAGTCTCATCACGAGGAGGTGGTGATCAAGAACACAGTCATGAACTACCGCTTGAGTCCTATAACATTATAAATCTTCACCATACATGAATTACCCTTTAAGGAATGACATCATTTAATACCATTTTTTGATGATCCAATCTAGGATACAATATAAACTAACACCCAATCTTATTTTCCTCCAACCAAATGAGAGATCCCAATTATAGTGTGTGGGTGACAAGCACTTGGTTCTCAATAGAACACTATTGAAAATGGTGTCACCCAGAACATATTACAATAACATATTAAACTATGGTAAGATAATTATATATATAAATTAATACATACATATCAATTGACATTAAGACACTATGATGACATAAAGTTGAATATATCATTCATATCCCACATCTTGGTAGTCCATGATGACCCACAATGTCCATAGTCAAGCACCCTTGGTCACCAAAGAACTATCCCACAATGGAAGAAGAATGAATGAACACTTACTATTTGATAATAAATGGTTGAAAAAACCACAAGTAAGAAGAAGGGTGTAAGATAAAGATAGTAATAAGATTATACCAAATATTATATATAGTTACCTCAAATGATAATTCAAATATTCTAAAATAAGAGTACATGTAAGAGAGTATGTGGATTAGTTAAAGAATAAAATTTTCAACAATTAAAATCATTTATTGAAATAAAGTTGAAAAAACATGCCATTTCTCTAGATAAAATATTAAAGTTTTATTTAATATAATGAAAACATTTTTATAAAAAAAAGTAAGATAAAAAATAACTAATGAGAATATCCACATTATATGAAATTTTGAAAAAGAGACATTATAATAGATTCAAGGAGAATAATTACAATAAATGGGTCAAGATTGGAAACTATGGTTCCAAATAGTGACAATGAACATTTTCATGTATCAAGTATCAAGTACAAGGATATCAGGGGCACAACCTAGGTTAGATAGGGTTTTCTCCTCAGAATAGACAATAAAACTACCACAAGTCAAATTGATATACATACATCTAGTCTCACGGGTCTCTATAAAACCAGTTCCACACACAACCTCTTTTCTAGCCACACATATATTGAATGAAGCATTCAAATTCCCTATCGATCAACTAGAAGTCCTAGAGTAAACTAGTGAAGCATATATCTAGGTAATCACATCAAAAAATCTATGTTACCATGACTATTCAATACTGGTGAGTGATATAGTCAAATTATGAGGATCACATATGGATCCTTATAAACTGTGGGAACTCTCTAGAAGTAATATCTCACTCTCACCCAAAACTCCTTCAAAGTAAATAATTACTTTTGAATACCCAAAAATGGGAATTAAAATAATCAATAATGTTACATTAAGGGATTATTACAAGAGTGGATCATCTTAATGTGCCAACCAAGCCATAAAACCTCATGAAATAAAATCAAATATTTTTATACAATTCAAAAATTAAAGTTATAATAATTCCTAATTCCCTTCAAATTTCATAATAATAGTGTCAAATGAGCCTTTAAAATAATAATTATTTTTCAGAAAAACCCTATATCATTCAAAGAATGTATTAAAATTTTGAATGATTTCAATTCATTTCAATACAAGGGTTTACAACTTATTTACATGTAAATAAAAAAAATATTTCAAATAAACCATGATCAATCATTTTAGTACAATGTTATAATAAATTATATGGGATTCAAGGTCTGTCAATAAATTCTTGAATTTTAAACAATATAAAATACAACAAATATTTATATTCGTTTAAATCAAATTAATGATGTTCATTTTATAAATCAAAACTAGGATAAAGCCCTCAATTACACAAAATAATTACATAAGTTCTTTTAAAAAATAAATCAAAACAAACAAGGAAATAAAAAGTAAAAAAGAATGTGAAAAATATTAATATTATTTACTTCATATTTATTTTATGTTTAATTACAAGGGAAGTTGGTCAATTAATACATTAAAATGAATTTCAATGATAAAGTACATATTTTACTTGTCAAAAGTTTAAAATCACACATCTATAAATTCTTCAGAAGATAATAAATTACCAAAAAAATTAAAATCATAGGAACATATAATTATAATATTTTTAGTCTTATAAAAATGAATCTGAGATCTGTTTTTATAGTTGGTGATCACATGATCTATGAGTATAAGTTTTAAATAAAGGATAAGTAATCCTAGAACAAAAACCAAAAAAAATTATACTAAAAAAATAAGGACAACATAACCTATATAAATAATTATTCACGAGAATAATGGAGATACAAGTTCAAGAATAAAAGAACTCATTAGAAACCAATCTCTGCATCAATTAGTTATTTGATCTACCATGAGATGAAGTATAGGGTACCAAAATTTCTCTATAGGGACCCTAAAATACAAAGGATAAATTTATGTTTTATTGGTAAAAATTTGGTGTTAATTATGTGTTTCATGTTTTTAATTTCAATTTTTAGGTATTTTAATTCTTGTTTTCATGATATCCTGGGTAGGTTTCATGGTTAGTAGTAACTGTGTGCCTAACCGTGTGCCCAAAATAGATCTACAGGAAGGGTTACATTTTTTGGTTTCAAGCATAGTGTAACCACCAAAAAACTATGTGACCCCCTTCTGTTAAGGTGTAACACTTATTCAAACTATTCTAAAACTGTGGATACACAATGAAACATCCTAGAAACTTTCCAAAAAGTCCAAAAGCCACCAAGAGAAACCCCTGAAGAGATCCAATCATTTGGGAATAAAATAAATCTGTTAAATGGCATGTAGTTAGGTAATAGAATGTTACAAAAACATTTTTATCGGTTGAAAATAAAAAATGTGAAATATGAGGATGAAATTTATTTGATGATGTCTTCCTAGACAATAGATTATTTAATTCTTACATGATAAAACATACTTTGATGATATTGAAAATTATTGGGAAATCAAAAATATTTATCAATAATTCGCATATCTACAATGAAAAAGGTTTTTATCTTACACAACACCTTATTCTTGGGTTGAACCCTTTATATTTTAAAAATATTGTCATGGAATTGTTCAATGATTTATTCCAAAATTCAAGGTGAGAAATATTTAATGTATTTTTTATCCAACCCCTTCCAATGTTGTTACTAACACTTTCTTTGGGGCATGAATCTGTCTCATCCAGAGGGCACACAACTGTTGCCCTGCATTCCATCTTTCCAAACGTGGGTTGTATCTGTTCATTATCCAGGTACATTTTTTCATTGATCAAAACATGATGATGGGATGTCGGTTATTCCTTCTTTGGATTTCTCCTCGTAACATGTTTCTTATTCCTGGACTCCCTCATAGACTTAAGACGCAGTTCGTGAGACTCTACCCACTGTGATGTCTTCATTGATGCCGGTTAATTAAACTACTTTTGTTAGAGAATTCCTAGGGTTCCGGTCAGGGAAGAATCCTTCGGTCGGGGATTAGTCATGTTGAACACCACATTCATGTCTGGACACTATAACACTGATGTAACTGGGTTTCTTGCCCTTATGATAGGGATTATCGAGGGTGAAAAAGACTGAGGCATCCAACATTGAATGTGGGGAATTTTATTCCATAGGCATGTCTCTGAGGTTTTTCATAGCTTCCCATGTTTAAAATAGGGTATGCCACGAGTTAAACGTCTAGATTAAATTGATCAAGAAGACCAGAACACTAATAAGGGTGGATAAGATGGGTGAAACCACAGTAGGGAACACTGATGATGGGGCTAGAGCGTGGATAGTTACCCGATTACTGCTGGGATCATTGAGAGTGTGGTTTACAAGATCTCAGTGGGATGTGATGGTATATGTAAGAATAAAGATAGATGATGGATGGTTGAGTGCAGTGTATGGGAGGAATGGAATGGAACTGATGTGAAGATGACAATGGTGTTGGGCTTGAACCTCACAGAATATTCCTATGTATCTTCATGGTAGGGAATGAAATTCCACGTAGTACATGAGGTGGGACGATGGGAAATGAGAGGTGGAGACCTATGAGAATGGATGTATGGCTGGGACTCGGAGGAAGTTGAACTTCTAAAATGAGGCATGACCTACTAAAAACACAAAGGCTTAAGGGAGAGACCAGTATGGGACATGAATGATGGGATTGAACCTTAGGGAGTATTCCTACGTATCCCTGTGGAAGGGAATAAATGTCCTCGTAGTTCAGGATGGGGGTATAGAATCATGGTGTATACATAGGACAACAACCCAATGATATATTGGGGCTTACGTGTGGTTAGAATCCTAGGTTGGTCTGACACAAGGGGGAATCCTAGAGATGTGGGCCCCAGCAAAGGGGACCACAATAGCTTACCGCTGATTGAAGACTAAAATGTCTTACCACTGGATGAGGATGACAACAGCTTACTGTCAATTAGTGGGCAACGGCATACTGTTGGTTGGGAATCACAACGACTTTCCATTGGTTAGGGACCACAATATCTTACCCTCAGTTGGGGAACACAGTGACTTTCCGTCAGTTGGGGTTGGCCCTTAGGGAGGCTTCCTATGTACCATTCTCTAGAAAGGATCATAGTTCACATAGTTTGAATGGGTAGTGTTTAATTCCTTGTAGGACAAAAAAGGGCATACATTTTAATGTCATGTGGGGCGTGGGTGAACCGATGTGAATATGGTGGGATAATAAGGTGTTGGGATTGATCCTCGGGGATTCTTCCAACATACATTTCCTTGGAAAGGATGAAAGTACTCATAGTTCAGGATAGTGGATGCAATTTAACATCATGCGGGATGAAATTGAACTAACGTGAAGGGGTCAAGAAAAGTATATGTTGCGCTCAAACCTCAGGGAGGCTTCCTACCTACCATTCCTTGGAAAGGATCAACTTCCATGTAGTTAAGGATGGTGGATTGAGGCTTACACACTAGGGAGGCCTAGGAAGGATGTCATGGTCAATGCATACGCTATTCCCAGATGAGAAATGATCGGTGTGAAAAAGGGGCACCAAATACCTAATGATCTCATCATGAATGGTGCATCTGTTGGAAGTGGAGAGGGGATTAAATTTTGTATGCGGCCCAAAGAGGAAATAGGGTCGTATGCATGGTTAGCAGACCATAGAGATGGGGATTGAGACTTTCTCCAGGATAGAGGACTAATAGTGACAAATCTTAGAGGGAGAGGGATATGATAACGAAGATCCATGTTCTCATATCTCCTCTTGTCATTGGAACCAAATAAGAAAGGAGGATCCGGGGAGATGCCTTCTACAATAATGGCTATGGGCTTAAACACTGATGGTTTCCCTTCTCTATAGACAGGAACCGCTATAGTAAAGATGATCTCATTTCATGTGAGGATGATCTCACTTCCATAGAGATGAGAGGACATAGAGAATGTCCGAGTCAGGACCGCCTTCATATGATGCATGGGGTGAGGCCACAGTTTAACATAATGTGCTTGGGATAAGGGTGTTTGGCAGCTTAATGTCCTGCAGCTCGAACGACGCGGGTTCACTTTTCTCCGCCAAGACATACATAACTGATACCCACCCACCCTTGGGGAAGGAAAGGCATCATAGATTCTATGGTTATGGGGTGTTGTGGTGTTATCAGCATAGGGGCCCACGTTACTAGGGATATGCAAAGAGGAAATATCCATTAGCATTCCTATGTAAAGAATCATGAGGTTATGCAATGCATCTTGAACCAATGGCCTAAGGACCTTGAAATTAGTTCATACAAACCTAGAGGGTCGAATGGAATAAGGTATTGTGAAGTAAGTGGCTTTATATGAAGAGACCTTGTGAAGCTCTAGTTCTCTACATAATGGAGGGGCTTCATGAAGGGTTATGATTCACGAAGTGTGGTGGCCTAGCCTAGGCATAGGGCATCAGTGCATATGGAGGGTGCTTCGTGATGTTAAAATGCTTCGAAGTGTAGGACTTTACAAAATAAGGGTACCATGGAAATCATATCACTACAAAGAGATGTTCTTCGTGAAGCCCAAGGACCTTGCCTTAACATAGGGTTCACATGTGTATGGAGGGTACATCACAAAGCATTAGTGCTTAGAGAAGATCTGATTCCACACGAGGATCACCCTCCTTCACGGTGGCCCATGGGCTCCACGAATGGCATCCCTGCTTGAAGAGAGGTTGTATTTGAGATAAGGTAAGGGCCATCCCAATTTTCAAGTACCTAGAAGAGGTCATTTTTCATAGAGTAGGAGTGTTTTGCAATTTGAGAGGTGAGAAGGAGAAATGTCGGAGAATCGATCTTTTGGGATCGAGGGTATCCTGGTATATTTTGGCATGAGGCGGGGTGAAGCTGGTATACCTTGGAGCGAAGCCACATTGTGCTTTTTTGTAACCACAAATCCTCTCATCAGTTTACTCAGTGGTGGCTTTGAAAACATATTCCAGATATCAGAGCCTCTTATAATTTTACTCCACGACATCTTTGCAAATGTATTTCAGATCGCGAAGCCTCCCATCATTTTAATCCACGGTGGATTCACAAACATCTTTTAGATTGGTGAGCCTCCCTTCATTTTACTCTGAGGAAGCCATAGAGGGGGCCAGGCATTGTGATGACCCGGGGTTGCGGGGCTCTGCAAGAGATGCCTTTCTCAGGGGATCCGCAAAGGGGTTTGCGAGGTATCCTCCTGGGTCTTGGATTCCCCTTTGCATTTTCTTTTCCTCCAGAAAACTTTTGCTTCCAACCAATTCCCCCCCTCATTTTTCAAGCTAAGGAGATAGTGAGGGTCTAATTATGAGGGTCCATTAAGAAAAAATCATCCAATCAAGCAACAAGCTTGTGAAGAAGGGTCGTGATGTGGAGAGGCAACACACTGGTTGGTAATTCCATGAAGATCATCAAGGATGGATGTAATGCAAAGAAAAATGATGTTTTATCCTATATTTAATGGACACTAAACATTATTTTTTCCTTTCTCATATCCAGGTTTATAGATATTATGATCTCCATTTCGGAAGATATGTGTGCCCCGCGATTGGTTTATGTGAATTGGGACTTTCTTCTTTGTAGTGCATAGAAAGTCCTCTGAATCTGTGAGTGTGCACTCTGCAACTTGTGTCGGTGAGGCCAGCGGAAGCGCTCTGTGATCTGTCTCTATGATCAAGATTCACGATTGATCTCTGCAATCAAGCTCTGTGAACAAGGAATAAAAATTTGAAAACAATTACAACAGAATTGCTAACAATGAAGCCACCAGGGGGACCTTGAGGATTCATCCTGGATAAAATAAGTGGATAATAACATGGGTATCAGTGAGCATTCACGGACCCATTGAGACCATGAGTCACTAGTGGAGGTTCGATCAGAGGGTCAAAAGAAATACCCACAATGAAAAAGGAAACCTATATATGTATTTAGCCTGAGGGATGATGTTTTCATTCCAGAAGAGAGAAGGGATCATCCGACCTACTGGTTCAGGAGCACACCATGCCAGCACCAGTGGTTCGAGGTGGATGACTGCCATATTCGGTAGGAATTGACACCTATAAACCCATATTATCTATATAACCAGTTGAAAAAATGTGGATGAGAAGGAATTGCAACCAGATACATATCCCCTACCATACCACGCTATTTTGAAGGTGGAACTATGGAACCTAGAGAAGTGGTGGACTAATGAGTGGGATTTACACTAGGGTTGGAACTTCACAGATGACTGGGCATGGTCCTATTTGGTTGGCACCTCATGCGAGGTGTTCGGGCAGATCTGTGGTGGGTGGTCCTATATGAGGCAACTTTGGCCACCCAATTTCACATATACCAACTAAAGAATCTAATGACAGAGTTTCTAGGTAGATGGCCATCGAGGAATAATACCATCCATCTTTACCCTGGGGATGATGGTATCAGCCTCTAGGACTTGAACCAGATCATGGGGTGACCGATACTAGGGGAAATATACAATGAGATCCTTCCTACCATGAATTTATGGGAGGAACTTGAGCAGATGCGACCACTGAAAAATGTATTTATGGGCCTAGCACCAAGGAGGACTAGTAGTCGGTGAGGTATGTCAACTTCAAGTGATGGTTCAAATATTTCTTGAATTTCCCTAAGGATGGGAAATTTCCCATGAGGCCTTGGACTTACCCAAATGGAGTTTTGCGTGGTATGGAGCAATCATATTGGAGACTCTTAGTGGAAATCCAGTGGTAGATATGGGGATTCCTCATCATTACTAAGTAGAAACCGGTGTTTAGGTTGGTTGTGTTCATTTCGGTGCTAATTTGTGGCAGCATTCTTCTAGGGAGGGATAGTAACATGGGCCTGCGACCAAGCATGTTCATCATGGAATCCACATTGGAGATTGGGGGACAATTCAACCTCGAGATCTCGATGCTCGCCAAACTGTATAAGGTCTTATGGCACATATGTGAGCGGAAGAAGCCATAGAGGATCGGAAGGTCGTTTTACCTTCTGTATAGTTGATAGAGGTGTATATTAGGGGAATCTATGAATATTCAAAACCCATTTCCCCTACAGGTTTAGATTTCCGCCGAGCCATTCTGAACATGGTGGGGAACTTCCTGGCCAAGATATGCTTATAATTGGTTCTGTAACAAATCTGGAAGGTGGACGAGTTTAGCTTCCACCCTTTCCCACTACCAACATGCACATTAAACAATGATATCCAAGGAAAAAAGGAGAATCAGTCATATCTCATAGCCTTTCATGGTGGATTACTGGTGGCGTGGATTGACAATGAGTCCCTATTGGAGCCATAGACCCCACACTGTTTCACAAGGAAATTTTAGTGTATGTAGAGGATGACCCCACATGTCTATTTGGGGGTGAGCTACGAGGATCACCCATGTGTGATAAGGAACATGTGGCCCATTTTCACATAGAAGGATGAGAAGATGCTGAATGAGTTGCCTCTGCCTACAGTTGTCTACGTGCGGGTGAATGAGTACGCCAAGATCTGGGTGGCATCCTACCCGAGGGAGATGCTGAAGCAACATATAGTCTATTCCAGTGACTCGACACCTCCTCAACCAAGATATTAGAGTAGGAAGTTGGTGAGGAAATCTCATGGTGCTAGGTATGTAGTGGTGTCGGGACCCGCATCAGTTGAGGGGCAGGCGCTGATAGTAGACTGGGCAGTCCCATAGGAGCACAGTGATTTGGAAGGGATGCTTCCAAGGTGATTCCATAGGATATCCACTTGGGAATTGGGGAAGCAGCTACGCCATATAGATATGCCTGATAATAATCTCTCCCTAGGGGCTTGGGACATCTAGAATATAAACAGACAATTCATCAACCCATCTGATATGTGGCACCACCTGGACCATCTTGGGATGGATTTTTAGGTGATCGGTCTTGTCAAGTCCGAATTTGTGGTATCCCAGTCGGTGGGGGAGTAGTACCTTGCAGAGATGGATGACTTTGTACATTCTCGTGGTGCTCCGCGTCCAATTATAGATCTAGTAATGGTGATGCTCGATCGAACATCCACACTGCATTTTTTAGGTACCGAATTGATAGAGTAATTTCCTCTACCGAAGGAGTCAACTAAGTCCTCCTGGGGGGAAGAGGTTGGTGGATGGAGCCCTCAGGAGGAGGGTCAGGTTGGAACCACAGACTCAGAGTTGGAAGAGTTTGTATTGGACCATGACGTAAACCCTAAAACACCTCGCCATAGTCTTCATCTGAGTCATTTAGCGCTTTTCATCTAATATATTACCTGTGAAGGAGGGCCTCATATAGAAAACCTGCTCCTACTCGACTGTAGATGCAACTGTGGGAACATCAGGATCCATTCCCACGGCTATGGAGATCATCGTGCATAGAGGGGCCTCTACACACATGGTGTTCCTCCATGAGTTTTTTGAATTCCAAACAATATATGAAGTTACACAACTCGGGGTTCTAATGGTAACAACTTAGAAGAGAGAACAACTATTTGATCTCTATAACTATTCTTCAGAGAATATGTAACTTTCATCCATTGATCGAGTTAACTAATTCCTATGTGCCTCTTGTACGCACAGTTCTTAAAATTTTATTGGAAGCCTTGGTGAGGTTGGTTGGAGCTCCGGGTGCTGCCTTTCCCTGTAGAATGTTGGCGGTCAAGGAAGAGTACGTTCGAACGGACCAAGAAACAACGCTTCTGATCACTGGTGGGACTATCAGTAGAACCGATCTTGATATCATTGAGGTGCGATCTGAGGATGGGGATAAATCGAGCCACACAGGTCCTGATATACCCAATCAGACCCCAGATGCAGACCTTATTGACAAGTTCCTGGAGACTTTTCCAATATATGAACCGGTTGTCCCCAAATATCAGGATGAGATGGCTTCTGGTGAAGTGGAATGCATGATTTTCCATTCTCTGTCATGGAAATTGATCAAGTGCTTCATTGAGAAGAACCCTCAAACACAATGGATTGACCATATGGGGAGGATTTGTTTTTAGCTACAAGAGCTATGAGATGGGTGATTGGGTGCCCAGAATCCTCATAATCTCATTAGAGACATCATGGAGGAGAAGATTTAGTAGAATGATTGTGGCCTCGGTGAGAGATGGAAATAAAGGAAATCTGTAAATATCAAGAGGATATTGGAGGCTGAAAGTGAGATTCAGTGGTGGTAGGCATAGGTGGATGAGTATTCCACCTTCCTCATTACACAATTGGAGCTTCTATCATGCCTAAATGCCCAACTGGAGGAGGGCAAAGAATGAATGGAGTGAGCATCTGAGGAGATGGACATCATCCAAACCAACGAGGAGAGGGCTTGGATCGCGACTGATGAACTACACCCCATCGCTGTTGAGGAGGAGTGGGATATAAACAGGATACAATGAATCTTGTATGCCACAAGCCATTGAGTGGAAGAGCTGGAATACTCTATCCAAGAGGTCAACCCATCAATGGGAGGGGACGATCCCCAGGTTCTATAATGCATGTAAACATTTAAATGTTCTTTCGTGCATTGATTGATCATACTGGATGCACGCATGGGTTATGTTATTTTTTGGTCTACTACTTGTACATCACATTTGTGAAACATCAAAAAATCAATCCCTAAGCTAAGGGGAATGATGTGAGAAACAAGGTATGACTACTTTGTTATTCTATCCGAACATGAGTGTACCGACCAAGCTTTGGTTATCTGGGGTTTGAACAAACAACCTGGATTTCTAGAAAGAATGAAGGAGGCCTAAATGGAGGATAATGTTCTTAGAATAGATGAATTTCCATTTTTTCCAATGTGATCTGGTGCATGAGTGGGGTAACGCCACGTGTATTAGAAAAAATCCAAACATTGGGAGTGGAAAGTGTAAATCAAGATAACCAGAATTTGGAACACTATGGGGGTGGCATGACAATGAAGGATAACTACTGATCATGTTCAAAACACAGTTTCCCCATTCTATTAGCATAAAATGGGTATAACCAATGAGGTCTGACCACTTACCATGTTCGAAACATAGGACCTGACTCTAAATTTCATCCACTACTCCTCTAAAACGTTGGCCCGAGATAGTAGGCGAGCCATAGGCTGAGCATCAGAACTGTTAGGGGGTTCTTTTAGATGTGAAAGAGGACAGACATCTAAATAAGGGGTATTCAAAGCGAGGAGTGTGGAGTGATGGGTTATTATAATTTTGTCCAACGCTCTTGAAAGTAAACCACTATGGTAAAAAAAACATTAGATGGACACATCAGTTTGATCAGGGATCAAACTTTCTACTGAACAAGACCTTTATAGTAATTAATTGAAATTACCCTGGGGTTAGGTCACATGGAGAAAGGACTATAAATCACTTGGTATGCCATACATATGATAATCCAGTTAAAGGTAGTTCTTAAAGCACAACATTCTCCGAAAACAATGTTGGTAGAGGGAACCCACTCAAGTGAGGAAGCTGACTCATCCCGTGATTAACATGGGGCATCCTGAACATGTAAAGGGTAAAACCACAGTTTAGTGTCATGCGTCAAGGATATTTGGACACGTTTAGTTTAATGTCACTTGATTGTAAGGGGAGTGAAAAAGGGAATCCCTAGAAGCTATAATGTGATGCAGTAGCTATGATAACGACGTGAATGAGGATAGTATGAGTCCATATCACACCACGTATCCCTGCAGGATGTTTAGTAGGTCAAGGGACCAAAAGTGAAAGTTGGGAAGGGACCGGGTAAAGGTTCTCGAGCATTCCTACATACCCCATTATAATGGGGATAAATCCATATGTAGTTCTATAAGTAGCATGGTAGGGTACTAATGTCGGTGAGAGAAATCCTCTCTCTTTAAGAGGCATATGCATCCCATAATTAGCATGGGGAATCCGGAACTTGTTTAATGAAGAAAATAATTTTAATGTATTTTGTTTAATACATGGTTACAAAAATATAAAATGCACAATGTAGTACATATCCAGACGTGAATGATGAAATTACGATTCCACACTAAACCTTGTGTTCCTGACAAGATTCTATAGTCCATATACCAGGGATGGCCTGAATTGGTGTTATACCTGAAGGAAAGTGATTGGGTGTTCCTATGCACCCCGTAAGTATGATAATCAATCCATAAAAATTTCTCATATTGTAGTTTAGCATCATGCGGGATGGGATACATGCATGGTTCAACTACACTAGTAAACCTGCTACCAAAACAAATAAACCCACATTCTCTATGTTTGATGTGGGAAACAAGGAGTAGTTGTGAGAAGTTCCTAGAACATAGTGGCACAAATTAGGGGATGTGTAATTTTAGGTTAATAACATCCCAATATTTTTGACCCTCTTATGTAACACAGGTAGATGCACGGAGGAATAAAACTACGTGCTCTAATTACACATGAACATAAGGGAGTGGGATGATGTGAATCATGACACTGGGGATCTGGATCACAATGATGGTGGTGTGAAGATAGAGGATAACTATAGACCATGTCCAAAACATAGTATACACTTCACGTTATCCATGAATTTGGACATACAAATAAGGGTTGACCACTGACCATGTTCAAAACATGGCACCCGTCACAAATGTTTTCTCAAGACATCTGGGGATTTTTCCTAGGATGGTATGTGAGCCAATGTAGCATGAGAACAGGCTGTAAAAGGGGGTCCCCTCAGACATGGGAGAGGATGAGGATCCAAATAAATGGATCATGAATATTGACCATGAAACGAGGGAATTACCATGTAAAAATTAAAAACTTTGGGAACTTTGTCACGATGGATTAGAGTACAAAAAATAAGACACATCAGATAGAGGGAGTCAAATCCCTTTCTGAGGACAAAGGTCTTGAGGTTGCACACTCATAACATAAGTTCATAGGGAGGAACATTAAGAGGGGACCTGATTTAATGAAATTCTCAGATGGTGGAGAAGTAGTCGAACCCAATACATAATTCCTATATGGAGGTCATTGTTCAGGGTTATATAACTCAGACCCAAATGGGTAGAGATGAGGATGAAACATGGTGCAGTTGTCGAAAAACTAGATGCAAATGAGAACCCATGAGGTGTTCACCACACCACATGCTTCCAAATCAGCTTGGGAAAAGGGGATGAAAAAGGGAAAATAATTAATATTCCTAGGGCTAGACCTAGATATGAAATGTCTATGCGTTCCTATGTATCCCATGAAAATATGAATCAAGACACACATAATTCCAAAAAATATCATGCAGTTTGGTGTCCTACAATAATGGTAGATTTATCTTAGTTTATAGGCCTTAGAGTTTAGACAATATATAGAAAGGAGGTGTGGAGACATGGGGTTCGATAATAGAAAAACCTATCATGAATAAGAATAGCAGGAGTCCATATCACACCATGTGCTCCAAGAGGATGATTTAGGACGAGGGACTGAGATTGAAAGTTTGGATGGGCCTGAGAAAAAGTTCATGTGCATTGAAAAAAAGCCCATTATGATGGGGATTAAGGAATACATAGCTCTAGAACTGTCATGGTTGGGTACCAATGTGAAGAAAAATACTATTGTGTGGGCCTGGCCCACACACAAAAAGAAGTGGCATTTGATAGATCATGTTTGTTATTTAGGATGTATGTGTGTTTTTATGTTAAGAGATAAACATGGGAAGGAGAGTACATGTGTCACTATTGGAATCAAGCCACATGCAGGCATTGAAAAATTTCATGGTGGATAACCTCTACCAAAACATGATATCTGCTCGAGTGGGGTCAACATAATGCAGTACCATTTTTCATCGTGTGTAAAGGACGATGATGTCATAGTTTAGGGTCGTATTATAAGATCATCCAATGTATTTTAATTTCATGAAATAAAGACACCTATTTTTAATTTCATGTGAGATCATACAACACAATTTAAAGTCATATGTATTGGACACATACTGAAGAAATGAAGCTTTTAAGGGAATGTGAATGGCCTGATAAATAATACCTGGCATGAATGGGGATGAGGTCAACACTACACAATGCACAATTCTAGGGAATAAACATTGGGCCAATGGGCCATAAATGTTCAAATAATATGGGGCTGGACCTGATGATGAAACGTCTAGGAGTTCCTAAATATCCCTTGAGGACGGGAATCAAGCCAAATGTAGTTCTGAGAGTGTATTTTAATGTCATGCAAGATTACAGGTAGGAGATACTAGCTCCTAGAAGTGGATTACATGGTAAGATTATTGCAACCCCAAAATGAGTGAGAATATAAGACAAGGCACACCACCCCATTAAATCTTGTGAAATTCAGGACCACAAGAAGAAGATGTAACTAGTATAACGAGAGCTATACCCAAGGACGACATGCTCGAGAATTCTTATGTATCCCATGAGGTTGGTAATCAAGCTATACGTAGTTCTAAGGGTATGTGGTCGTTACACCTTATGAAGAATATGTAGAAATCTCTTAGTTTAAAGTCTTAGATCTCTGACCATAGAGAACGAGACTCTTCCAAATGGGTGAAAACATTGACAAAATCCCGAAGCCCACATGAGCTACACTCGGTGTGGGAAACATGAGATGATAAGGTCTTTTCCATATTTAAAATACATTAAAAGGGGAAATTAGTGTGGATTCTCGAATGACGCCTCACTGTGTATTTGTTCTTCTAACGTGCAAGCGCACACTAAGGGATAGAACAAATAGTGTCAAAATTTCACATGGACATGATGGAATGAAAAGGATGTGAATCATGCAACAAATATTATGGTCTTGACGATGTTGGTGTGACGATGGTGGATAACTATTTATCATACAAGAAACACAACATCCATATCGTGTGACTTTAAATGGGAACAACAAATGAGTGTTAGCCGTAGACCATATTTGAAATATCAGACTTGTATCAATTTTTCACTGAAGGTCCTTGAGGACGTTTTCCTGTAATGGTAAGAGATTCATTTGGCCAAACATTCATATCATTGGGGTCCATTTGGATGTGATAGATAATGGAATCTCAAATGAAAGGGTACATGAAGCATGAGGATGGGAAATAACATGTCCATGTAGGATCCAACACTCTAGGTGTTGAACCAGAGTGCTCCTTGGGAAATTGGTAAACTACCAAGGAGGGTCGAGGATCCCAACATTAGAGTAGCCAAGTTGGGATGAAAAGTGTGGAACTAGGGGACACAGATCTCTCTGGGTTAATAGGTATGTGGCATGGTTGTTACATAAACGATGTGGATGAGGACATAAGCCCATACAACACCGCATGCCCCTCTCCTAGGATAACTCAATCCAAGAGTCCAGGAAGATAACGAAGTTCCTAATAAATGGGGAAGGACCCGAAGGATAAATTATTGGGTGGTCCTACATATCCCATAATGATGGGAATCATGCCACACATAGTTCTAGAGGATGTTGTGTTGTTTTATGTCTTGCGATAAGGACACAGATATGGGTAAGGTATCTCAAAGAGGTTTGTGTATGACACATAGAATATCCTTAGGTGGATTTGGACATAAGATCATACCACATCGTACAATCCCAAATGTGAACTTGGGATATGGACCAAAAAGGATTAGGGATATAAGATGAGATGTCCCAACCAGTTCACAATTTAACATCTTGCAGTGAGAACAATTGTGCTCTTACTTTATGGTCATAGGGCTCAGACTGTAGATGCCCAGTTTAATGTCATGTGTGTGGGACAGAAAGTTAGAAAGTATGAATCACCATGCCTATTATGTGGGTGAGCACAGAATGAAAACAATGACTGAGGATAATTTCTAATCATGTATCCAAAACAGTATCCGTAATGTGTGACTAGGGATAGGGGAAAACAATTGAGTGTTGACCATTGACCATATTCGCAACACAAGACTTGTATGAATTTTCCTCTTGAGAATATCGAGGATGTCTGCCTGAAATGGAAGGAGATCCCATAGGCCAATCATTGGTGTCATTTGGGGGTCCCTTTTGATGTGATTGATGGAGGAAAACTAAATGATGGAACATGTGAAGAATAGTGGGACCTATGGAGTTTAACGTCTTGAGGAAAGGACAAAGATGGATGGGTGTCTCAAAGGGATGTATGTGTCCTAGGAACAAATATCTCGACTTGAATGAGGATAAATAGTACACCGCACATCGCACAATACTGGGTGAGAAACATGGACAAGGGCTGAGGAAGGCCGAGGGACCTGTGGTGGGATGTCCTGACTAGTTTTTAGTTTAACATATTAAAATAGGAACGATGATGATCTTAGATTAAGGTCATAGAGTTCAGATCGTGGACACATGACCCATTATGTGGGTACTTCCATAGCAAAACTCCTAAGCCCACATGATCACTACTTAGTGTGGGAAACAAGGAATGAGATCAGGATCTCCCCAATATATAATGATATGGAATCTATAATAACACTCATGCCTGAGGCTGAATGATGTTTTAAGGGATACCGGGACAAAATAAATCACTACACACAATATTTGGGATATATGGGGGTGGTGGCAACGATGAAGGATGACTGTTGACCGTAGTCTAAACACATCATTCACATCATGTGACCTGGAATGAGAGAAACAAATGAGTGCCGATTAGTGACCATGTTCGCAATGTGGAACTTGTATCAATTTTTCACTCGATATCATTTAGGGCATCATCCAAAAATGGTAATAGAACCCTTAATCCAAATATCCATCATGTATGGAATTTCTTTTGGATGTAAGAGATGATTGTGACCCAAGTAAAAGGAGTGTGTGAAGCATGAATGTGCCTGGGTAGTTTAACGTCATGCATGATGAGGAAAGTGGTTCAGATCTTTAGGGAGAGGGATACATGGTGCAGTCATGATAAACTCAACGTGAATGAGGGATAAAGCATGCACCACACCATGTTTTTCGACCAAAGGGGAGTTCCTGATGTTTGGGTCTCAGCAACAGACTAAATGTCTGGGCGTTCCTAAGTATCCCATGAGGATAGGAATGAACCCATACATAATTCTGAATGGGCCACATAGTTTAACATCATGCAAGTAGGATGTATAATGAGTATTTTTAAAACCTTTATTTGGGACGAATCTCGCGTTTTAAATTCACATAGAGAATATGGAACAGTTTAAGGTTAGTCGTGATTTTGTAGAACTTAGTATATGATCAAAGTTCGTGGGAGGATTTGTAGTTTATCATCATGTGGGAAGAAAAACCAATTTAATGTCATGTTGTACACAACCTTTTATGTTCATGCAAGAGCATACTAGTTAGGATAATTATTTCTTTAGGAATTTGGCATTGGTGGGAGGAGTTATATGCTCATTATCCATGGTAACCAAAGAGTATGCACCATTGGGGTAAAAACTGTGAATGATGTAAGGTTCTTCCCATTTATGATCTGACATGGGTGGTATCCTAATAGGTATCATTGCAGTTCTTAGGGCCAAACCCATGTCACCTTTCAAGAACTATTAGAGGAAAACATTCATATTGAAAGCTCTAGTTATATTGTTCTGATGCCTTTATTGATTGTGTAGGGCACAATGTCTTCTCTCGTCGAGCACCTCCTATTCAGAAAAATGGATTTCATCTACCATATCTGGTGCATTCTAATCATAGATAGTTGTTCATAGTTAATGAAATTGATTCTAGATAGGCATGACAACCTCATTTTGATACACTAGGGGTTATAGGGTCACCAATGGTGAATTTCGAGTCATTGTTTGATATTCCCAATGGGTGTTTGGGTGTTTGATTGAAAAAATATTTTTGTTTTGAATTTTTTTTTTCTAAATTAGGTTATAGAGGGTTTTTTTGAATTCCTTGATCATCCCATTTTCTTGTAAGTGATAGCTGGAGGTATGGTTATAATTGGTATTGTACTTGGCATAAAACTTATTCAACTTGGTTGCCTGTAAGTTGGTTCCATTATCAGTGGGGATGGTGTGATGGACTCCAAATCATAAGATGTTTTTAGAGATCACAAATTCAATGATATAATGGTCCTTGACCTCCTTTAGTGGAATCAACACTTCACACTTGGTGAAGAAATATGTAGAAGTTAGAATGAACATGCACTGGAGAGCTATCATTGGTAGGTATGGTCCCAACATCGATTCCCCAGACTGCAAAGGGCCATGAGTACATGGTAGATTAGATAGATTATGGAAAATGATGCATAAAGATGGTATGAATTTATCGTGAAAGACACATCTTGGAAAACTCGATGTAGTCACATATCATGGATTTCCAAAAATACTCCATCCTCCATATCTGGTGAGATAATTTTGGCCGAGTATGATAATCCCTGCAGGTACTAGCATAATCCTCTTAAAAGGAATTAGTAATATCAACTCCTTGAATTAAATGGAGGAGAAACCCAACAAATCCATGTATTAAGATGATATTCTCAAGATCAGGGCCACTGTAGAGGGTAAACTACAACACGTGGTGTCAGATTCGTTCACACACAGATCGATCTTATAGACGATTACCATGATGGAGGTACTTGAGAAAGGGGATCCTCTAATTTAGAGTCACTTCCATAAAAGCGTCAGGGGGACCTAAAGGTTAGGATGTGTAGTTACTGGCAGTTAGGAGACTTACATGTGGGATATCATTGTCGTTTTGAGTGATATGGGAAACGACTCTCTAGTGTGCCACTTTGATTATCAAATTATCTTAAACAGTATCCATAAGTGATGTAGCTAGGCTAGCCAAGGCATTAGCTCGAATATTCTAGGATCAAGGGATAGGGGAAACTATTGTCTGATATGGGAACTCGGCCATTAGATGGAGGGTTTGTTCGAACAGTGTTATGATCTCAGTCTTTCTGACGATGTAGTCATGGTTTATTTGTTGGATGACTAGTTCGGAGTCCCCTTTCACATGCAAGTGTGGTACATCAATCTCGATGTCCAGCTCAAGGCCATTAATGAGGGCCTAACACTCTACCTCATTATTGGTATATCCTTCTAATAATAGGAAATAATATGGTAGAATGGCATATACTGGGGTAATGTAAATGATACCTAGGCCTAATCTGTTGAGTCCGGGGTAATTGAGCCTTCTGCCCGTAGGGCTTCGGGAAGTGCTATCAAAGTGAATTTTCCATCACGAAATGGATTTGTATACCGAGAGGATGGCCTCATCGAGAAAATCCAGGAAACGAGATAGGTCCGTGAGAGCTATATGGGTGAAAAGGTGGTCTTCCAATGATTTCCCCTTAATAGCCTTTTGAGGGACAAACCTGACATCGAACTACTAGATGATTACTACCCACTAGGCTAGACAACCTATCAACATGGGGAAGTTCAAGATTTAATTCAGTATATCCATTTGGGACACCAGCTGTACCACATGGTTATGCATGTAATGTCACAATTTTTTTACTTTGAATACCAGTGAAAGTGAGAGCTTCTCAACAAAGGAGTATCTAGTCTCCGAATTAATGTGCATGCGACTGAGATAGTAGAGACTTTTCTCTATTCCCTCTTTGTTCTTCTAGGAGAGAAGGGTGTTGAGAGATCATTCCAGGGTAGTCAAATAAAGGACCAGCAGCTTTATATAAATGGGTGGCATTAAGACTAGTGGCTGGAGCAGATACAACTTGATTTCCTTGAAAGTAGTATAACATTCTTCCTCCCACTGATAGATAGTTCCCTTTTTCATGATCCAAAAAATGGCCTTACACTTGCCGACCAAATTCATGATGAATCTGTGTATATAGGACATGTGGCCTTGAATGACTCGAAGAACCTAAAGGTTGCTCAGGAAAGAAATATATCTATTTTCCTTGATCTTTTCCTGGTCAATATTGATGCCCTTGTATCTGACAACATAGTTGAGAAATGTTTCAAAGGTAACCTTAAAGGCACACTTCAATGGGTTTGTCCTCAGGTGGTGATAATGGAGGAATCCATACACTTTCTCAAGATCTATTAGATGGTCCTGACGTTGGAGATGTTTGACCACCATATCATCCACGTAGCATTCCACCAATTACTTGAGGATCAACTTAAATATGCAATGCATGGAACGCTGATAGGTGGCACCTGCATTATTTACACCGAAGGGAATTACATGGTAGTTGAAAGTGCCTTGTGGTACCTTGATGGATATAGAATATTCATTTTTAGGAGCTATTCAGAACTTGTCATACCTAGAATACCCATCCATGAAGGACAAGTCGAAGAACCCAGTGGTGGAATCAATCAACAACTCTATCATGGGAATGGGAAAATCATCCTTTGTACTGTTATAGTTGAGATCCCGAAAGTTGATAGAGACTCTGATTTGTTTGTTCTTCTTCCTAATGGTAATAATGTTGGCTAAACATAAAAGGCAGTGGACCTCCTTAAAGAATTTGGATATGAGGAGATTATCAACTTTTTCCACAAACATGGCATTGTGAGAAGGGTGCGTCTTCATGGGAGGCTTTTTAAACCCACAATGATTTTCTGGAAGACCATGGTGGTGTATGATGACATGAAAATATAGTCCTATAATTTTTGGTATAACACCATGAATATACATCATGGTGTTGCATCAGGAAGTCCAAATACTACTACTAATCCTTGACAGTCATAACGGTACTAATAAATGTGGGTTTCAGATCCATCACTCTACTGATGTTTACCTATACCAATTCATCAACCATGGAGGAGACACCCTCTTCGATAGTATGAAGAGAATACTCTAAATCATTTTCTTCACTTATGGGAGAGGGATCTTCAGTATGAGGAGTTTCGTCTAAATCCTCTTCTTCATGTATGATGGATGGATCTATAGTGGGAGGAGTTTCCTCTTAGTCTACAGATCCCAATAGGAGACTGGTTCCAGCATGAGAAGTTGCAAACACTACATCGGGGGAATCATGTATTGTCAAAACCATAACAATGAACATTGTCGACCCGATCCAATATGGCCTTAGACCCAAGGGGCCACACTTGATGATATCAAAGTAATAGTGTTGCGTCGGCTTGAGCTAGTTTATCCCATCTCGATGGAACAATAAAGTATGGTCTATTTCTATTTCCATGGGGTGGACATTCTGATTCCTTATGGGGGTAGGGGCTATGGGATCACCCGATTCTAATTTGTGTAAGAACAAGAGGTGATCGTCCAGTGTCACTTATACATGGGAAAGTTCTCCCTCATCATTAAAGAAACAAAAAAGCATTGTACCATATCTCGTGTCATAGCCTACAATCGGTGGATCAGAATGATGTATGAATCATTTAGGTCCATCCATGGGTCGGTCATAGTCGTAGCATATTCAACCTTGTTATCCTGATTATATTTTTCCATTCTCTTGTAATAGTCGACATCTAGGTAGCATGCTTCACAAGAATCAAAGGGATATGTGTCACCTTGGAGTATGACCACAACACTAATAAGGGAATACATAAGGCACTGGTGATACGATGAAGGAACCACCACCAGCAGATGAAGCCATGGCCAACCCATCGACACATTTTAGGTGGTGTCCTAGGATAATACCATGAACTCGGTGCTGGCATCTCAGCCACCAAATGGGGCCTCCAGTCATATTATGTCATATGTTGTGCATTATGTCCTATCATAACCTTGATTTTTTGGTCAGAGGGATTCCATTCATCCAAGAATTTCCCCATCATTTAGAGTGTTCGGTTCAGGATTTGGTTGATCCTGGAACCTATGTTGACAAGAAATCGATTGATCTCCATGACATAGAAGTGGCTAGTGATATAGAGTGGGATAATGATCCCTTTTATGGGATATCGTTTATCTTATATAGAGAAATAGATAATGTCCCGACCTTTAACACTCTCAACTGCCTCAATAAGGAAGGCTTTTGCGGTTGCTACTATTATCTCGAACTAGAGGGCGATTCATAAAGCTTCAGTAAGGGCTTCACACATATCCACTGAATGGTGAAAGGGGCTCAAGGATAGAGATCCTCTAAAAAATTATTGAAATATGATTAAGGACATCATACATCCATGACAAGAATGAACTTCTATTTATAGGAGTTCTCTCTATGACAGGGGGATTGACTAGACATTCTGGCCGAACCGATGACTAACCTATACTGGGAATTTTATTTTTCTTTCTATTTGAAACTAATGTAGTGAATACCATATGTGGATAATATGTACGAGGTCGGTTTGTAACAGATCGTGGATGAACATGACATGGTCGATGAATCTCCGCCTGATCATGTAAAACAAATGGTCGTGATGACAGACTAGATAAAACCAGATGAGAAAGTTGTGCATGCGGAGCTCTACGTTGGGCTTGCTATCTAGTTTTGATGACATGCACAATATGTCTAGAATTATAGAACGAGTCACTTTGGAAACCCATATATCCATGACCACATCGATTGTGGCGATGGGCAAGAACATTAGGAGGATCCGTCTGGTGATCCTCACTATCAGAATTTATGTAATGGTTTACCAGATCCATGGTGTTAATCGAGGAGTACCCTTGATATTTTCCTGAAGAATCCTCAACTTCTAGATAGATTTTGGAATAAATTACTATAATTGGGGGCATGAAGTCACCGAGAATACAGTATGACGACGACATCATTGGGGGCCTTTGTTTTCCCTTGTGTCATCAATGCTTTCTCTTCTAGGAAGAGGGAGGCTGAGTTGTTGATGCAGAAGTACTAGATATGGGTGATGTGATATCTTTTATAGGCTTAGGAAAATTCAGAAGTGCATGAATAATACCATGGGAATGGGCTACTACCATTAGATCCTTCTAACCATAATAATTCTGGGACCTGCAGTTAGGATCCTGATTCCACTCACCTTCGCTATCACCGCCACTATTGGGCATCATGAATGCAAATACCACATGAGATTGATTTTTTCCTATCCTGACTATGTTTTTATCAATAGAATCTTGAATCCAGTCTTTAAATACATAGTACTACTTGAGGGTGTGCCCCAGGATCTAGTGATAGGGGCAATAGTTGGGGAAATCAATTAGATCTGCATCTACTGGCCTCGTACATTTGGGAAAACACTGAATTCCCTATTCTAAGGTGCTTCGAAAATAACCGGGGACATGGGATCACATAATGAGTAGGTCCAGTTTCACTTATCTGGGAAGGGGGGCTTTGGGAGCCTAGCCTTGTCAAGGGGATGGAGGAGCCTATCGAGGTGGTGGAACCTGGTTATCTCACTAGGGTGCTGGAAAAGCATAATGTGGGGATGCCATCCAATTCTGAGGTGGGTACTGCTGGGCCAGAGGTTGTGACTGAGGTGGAGGGCCCCTAGAGGGATATAAGGGTGGATCCACTAGTAATAACTCCAATTGAATGTGGGGCTCAATTTGGTCCATAGTAATGAGATTAGCCTTCACGTTCCTTCTCACATAAATTATAGGAGGCAATGGACGTGTCTGTTTTTCCTGTAGTAAGGCTTCCTCTAAACTCTGGGAATTATTATAGAAGTCTCATAATCCCCCGAGGTAATAATGGGTAATGAGAGAGGGGACTAGTTTGGTCTTGACACTCCATACATACATTGTCAGTAGATATTCATCATTTAGCCATATATCCAAGAGTAGGTGAGGCCATCACACAGGGAGATAAAGTCTATGACGCGCTCGTCAAGCCTCTTATTACACTTGAAGAGGTCTAAAATGCTTGACTTTTGGGTGGTAGAACTGAACTAGTAAAGAATGTTCTTATGGAGTTCTTCTAGTTGGCAACTGACCCGATGGGTTTCTGGTTATACCAGAAAAAAACAGGTCCTACCAATGTCTGTACGAAACACCGGAGTTTGAATGCCTCATGTTATGAGAGTGTTCGAAACATGGATATACACAATGATATGAAGTGGTCCAGATGCTAAAGTGTGTCACCCGTCCAGTTAATGGAGGAGAAGGTGGGATTTTTGAAACCTAGGGGTACTGGTACACATTCCACTCACGCCGCATTCGGCTTGCCATAAGGCAGGATTTCCACCTGTTGAGTTTCCAACACCTTGAGGTGAGTAATTAGTGCCACCAGTGAATCATATGGGTGAGGGTTTTTGTCATGATGTGGATCCATGACCAACAGTATGCTGGAAGGTTTTTTCAACTTGATATGTTGGCCCAATAACTCACGGTGCATCTAGTGGGATTTGTGGTGCGGTATGGTGAACTAGAGCAGGGTCTTTGTGATTATCACTTTACTCAAGTGGGTTTGGTGACAAATATTGTTCCCTCCTTCTATAAGTCCTTGCCTCATTCTTGTCTACATGGGTAGAATATACAGGGTCACCTGTGGGAAACTCGAGGGGGGGGGGGGAGTTGTACCTGCCCCTACTACCCCGACCAAGGATCACCATAGTCTCACCGCCGCTCCGCGATATGTTCAGCAAGGAGCTCATCGACCATCTTCTTGTGCTCTACAAGCTGCTGATGCGACAAGGATTTTTTTGGATGATCTGTCTAATTCTACACTAAGCCATATAGTTCTAGAGGGTTTGATGACACCGAGATGCTCCTTACCCTTATTGAAATTCCAGATGAAAATTAATTCCTCAGTGGGCACTTAAAGACCCAATATATTTCTTTTCTATATAGTAAACCTTCCCAATGGGTCCAATAATTATGGAACTCCCACCATGGGTTATTTTCTCATCAAGGATCTCTAAATCATTTTCCCCCTTGGAAGATTGGTCAAGTTAACCGTGACTATACCTAGAAGTAAATCATCGATATTGTCTGGAAAGTCGAGATGGAGCTGGATAGAACTGAAATGGAGGGAATAATATCGCCTAAACCACTGCTGTAAACATCGAGGGGAGCCTCTCTGATAATTCCTCATAGCACTTTAATGCTCTCAATGCATCGTTGTTGTAGGACCTGTTGGAAACTGGGCGACTTAGGGAAGTGGGCCACAGGGAGGGAAGCCATGTCGACCATATGGTATTGCAAGGCAATGTCCTTAATGTGTTCCTGAGTCTTGGGGTAAGCCAACCGCTGATAAATGATATGTAAGTGTGTCTCCCATAGGTATTGGTGAAAGAAAGGATCTTCCTCCAAGGTTAATGATCTTGGAGAAATGAAGTTCATGTTCGCAATCAGCGAGAACATTTCTGGGAAATGATCCCCTGCAAGGATGTCATAAAAGTCCCTTGGCCTAGACACTGGATATGGCCCTTGGTATCCCCACTCATCAACTAGGGGATGCTGGGGAACCAGTAGTTGAACTATAGAATACCACTGTGATGATAGAATTTCTGGTGGATAATTCTGTAATGGGATGAAAGTCCACCGTATCTAATGTTGTCCTACAATGAATGTGAAGACTATGACACTACATCTCAGTAAGACAAGATGTCCACTGTTACTTATGAAAAAGGGTATGCGTTCACTAATGGTGGGCCATGCTGTTGTTCATCCTTTACCGGTCCCAATAATAAATCTCCATGATCTCTGGATGAGGTATAAAATGATTATACTAATGATTGGGTGAACTACACAATTATACACTAGGAAGTGGACAAATATAATTACTTAAAGATGTATCTGTGGAGGGATATGGGAATTCGATAGACCTCACACTTCAGAAGGATGTGGCGGATACGTCATGTTCCAGCCCCATCCCTCAACACAGAGGTTTGAGGTCAGGGTTCCAATGCCAAATTACATTCATCCTAGAATCTGAGAAGTAAACAGGAATAAATGCAGTCTTAATCTTCTCACCACTCATTTTTTGGTGTTAGAGCCATTCCTCCATGCCCTAGGATGGCTCTTCGGGACATGTTATATATTTTGGCTCGGAATGCACTTTCAGCCGAATTGATGTAGGTGAGAAGAGGAATTCCACCAAGGTGATCCGGGGAATGAGGATTGCCTTTACATATGTCAAAGGGAACATGGGTAGGACCTTTGTGTCCACTGGCTAATGCACAAATAGAATATCTCTGGATAGTGCGGGAGTGGGTAGGTGCTCCGCTAGAGCTGGTAGGATCATGGGTAGGGCCTCCATACATATTTCCTTTTCCAGTGTTGGTTCGAGGAGGGTCCCCATATTGGTCGAGTAGAACATGTGTAGGACCACAGTTTTGAGTGCCTATGATGTGACGAAAACCTACTCTTCTCTGATAGTAGGGATGAGGAGGACCTTCGTCAGCTTATGTAAGGGCATGGGGAAGACCCCCATGCTGATGGTTGAACAAACGAGTAGAGTCTTCACATAGGATCCCAATGACGGGAGGGGAGGCTCCATAATTTATTTTATATGCATATAAGAGGCTTCTGTATTGGGTATCCAGGCAGTGTGGAGGACCGTCATCCAGATTGAAGGTGGATGGGGAGGAACTCCATGATGAGCTTGGGATGGGAATGATCCTGCTCTCTCATTGATGATTCTACATGGAGGACACTTGTACTAAGTTTCATTTTCATTTGTGAGCCTACGGAGAGCACTACATGTGTCAGTGACTAGGAGAGTCGACCTAGCCAGCCCATGAGGTGGTTGGAGTCCCGATTTGGGTCGGGCGTATGATTTCCCCTTCTTAGCATAAACATGGGACTGATGGTATGTGTTAGTGGTGGAACGAGCCATGGTGGTCAATGGCATTGATTCCCCTTGTCCGACCTCCTCCTTTGATCATGCCTGACGCTGGCGTCTGGTTAGCCGGACTCAGCTGGTGGTTCTGCCTTATAGCTTACCTACTACTCAGATAAGGGGGTTGGGTTTCGGTGCTGACACGGCCAAGTGGGAGCCCTTGGGATAAGATTCCGATCAGGCCATACCAGACATCTCTCACCTCATTGGTGTACAAAAGGGTGTTATAGAATTGTTCCTGGGAGAGGATAGAAAACATAATATATGTCAGAGTGGGGAGAAGTATCTCCTTACACGGCCTTTTGGGGAGGTGGCGGCGATGAGGTGCAGAAGCCTCTATGTCTTGTCAGGACATGTCCTATGTTGGGATAATACCCTTGTCCTCGTATCATCGAATGAGATACATTAACACCCTTCCTTGAACGATTTCATATGGGGAGATAGGGTATGGGTTCCCAACAGATGTGGACATAGAGGCTGCATGGGGGAGATGATGCCACATGAGATTTCCATGTTGACGTTTCCCCTACCCTTGCGTCGGTGGGTGGGCAGCGATCAGTTTCCTATGACGAAAGCGCTGGTCCTTAAAATTTGGGAGATTTAACCATTTGTGTTGAAAGAGGTAAAAAGACTTCTAGTTACCCAATGTCATTCCTTCTTCAATGGATGGTAAGAGAGATCCTTGCTAGCAATGTTGTAGACTGGGATGTCCAATGTTCAACTACCCCAATTTCTGGTGAGATTCACGCCAGACCCAATATTTTCATGGAGGGACCTGGTGACAGATGACATGATCGGGTGACATGTTAATCAATTGATGTCTCGAGTTATACTAATCTACACATTGAGGAGAATAACTACAATTATGGTTCACCATTTTTATTTCTGACACTTTCGTCTGGGTTCACATCCATCTCGTTTAGACGATGTGAAACTGTTTCCCTACATTCCCACTTTCCAAAGGTGGGTGACATCCATTCCATATTTAGGGAAGTTTTCTTCTTAATCAAAATGGGATGATGGTATTTCGGTTCCCCTATCTTTGGATTCCTCCTTGAATCTTGATACGTAGTCTGAGGCTCCCTCATAGACTAAAGACATTGTTCGTGAAATTCTTACCTGGTCAATGTCTTCATGGATGCTGGTTAATTATGATGATTCAGTCAAGACATTCCTATGGGTATAATTAGGGAATCAACCTTCGGTCAGGATAGTAATCACATTGAAAATCACGTATGTGTCTAGACACTGGAACATTAAAGCATGTGGGTTTCATCCCCTTATGATAGGTCTTCTTGAGGGAGCAGAATCTTGAGGCATCCCACTTAGATTGCAAAGAATTATATTCCATACGCATGATTCCGAGGTTTTCCTCTGCTTCCCATGTTTAACACAGGGTATACTGCGAGTTTAACACCTAGTGGAGACAGATTGGACTGATCGGTACACTGATAAGAGTGGATCAGATGGGAGCAACCATTGGAGGGAACACTAATGTTGGGGCTAACGCGTGGTTAGTTACCCAATTTTTGTTGGGATCATCAAGAGAGTGGGTGAATTGATCTCACCGGGATGTGACCTCCCAATTATGAATCAATATGGATGATGGATGGATGAGTGGGGTGGATTGGAGGAGTGGAATGGAGCTGACATGAAGATGATGAGGATGTTGGGCTTGAAACTCAGGGAGGATTCCTACTTATAATAATTGAATGGAATCAATGTCCATGTAGTTTAGGAGGTGGGAGGAAGGGACACTAGAAATGGAGACCTATGAGAATGGAGTTATGGCTAGGACCCGAAGGATATAGAACTTCTAGGATGATCCATGACCTCCCTAATACACATAGGAAAAAGGGAGAGAAAATAATTATACCTGAATGATGGGATTGAACATTATGCTGGCTTCCTATATATCCCTGTGGAAGGTAATCAAAGTCCACTTAGTTCAGGATGGGGTTATAGAATCAGGGTGTACACATAAAATAGTGACCCAATGATATATTGTGGCTTACTCGTGGTTAGAATCCAAAGTTTTTCAGACACCCAGGGGTGGACCGAAGATGTGGGTCCCATCTAAGGGGACTAAAATGGCTTACCATTGATTGTGTACTGCATTGACTTACCACTAGATGGGGTTGACAATGAATAACCATAAATTGAGGGACAATGGCTTACCTTTGGTTGGGAAACACAATGGATTATTGTCAGTTGGGGAACACAATGTCTTACCGTCGATTGGGGAAAACAATGACTTACATTCGGTTTGGGTTGGACATCAGGGAGGCTTCCTATGTACTTTGTCTTGGCAAGGATCAATGTCTACGTAGATTGAATGGGTATAGTTTAACATCTAGTGGGACAAAAAGGGGAGTACAATTTACCATCATGCTGGATAAGGGTGAACCGACGTGAAGATGGTCAGGACAAGTAGGTATTGGGATGGAACCATAGGGAGGATTCCTAGATAATTTTCCTTGGAAAGGATCAAAGTCCACGTAGTTCATGATGGTCAATGCAGTTTAACATCATGAAAGTCGAATATGAAACAATGTGAAGGGGTTGGGACAAGTAGGTGTTGGGAATGAACCTTAGAGAGCATTCCTATGTACATTGCCTTGGAAATGGTCGAATTCCACAACGTTTAGGATGTAATATGAAGTGTAAGGTCATGTAGGACCAATGTTTACCGACGTGAATGGTTCGGGACAAGTAGGTGTTGGGATTGAACCTAAGGGAGGCTTCTTAGGTACATTTCCTTGGCAAGGATCATAGTCCATATTGTTCGAAATTGGGGGTTGGGGCTTACGCTTTAGGGTATCCATGTAAGGATGTCATGGTCAATGCATACTCTACGTCCATGAGAGTCATAATTGGTGTGATAAAATAGAGGCATAAAAGACATGATGATCATGTCCTAAAAGGTGCATTTGTTGGAAGTGGCGTAGGGCTTACGCGTGGTAAGAGGCTCAAAGTGGAAACATGGGCTTATGCATGGTTATAGGCCCGTGAAGATGGAGATTGGGACTTACTCCTGGATAGAGCCCTGATGGTGATTATGTTCAGAGGGAGAGGGACAGGATAACGAGTCTCCATGTTCCCATATATCCTCTGGTCTTTAGCGCCGAAGAAGAAAGAAGGCGTAGGGGTGATGCCTCCTACAGAAAAGGATAGCGGCATTCACCGAGTTGGTTTCCCTTCATTGCAAACAAGGGCCACTCTAGCAAAGAGGATCTAATTAATTTTTAGGAATATCTCACTCTTATGGAGACGAGTGGACATAGTGAATGTTTCAGATGAGCAACCCCACGTATGATGCATGAGGAAAGGACACAGTTTAACATCATGTGTAGGGGATGAGGGTGATTGAAAGTTTAACGTCCTACAACTCAGATGAGGCGGGTTCACTCCGCCCTTCTAATACTTACAAAACTGATCCCTACCCACCCTTGAAGAAGGGAAGGAATCATCAATTTATTGGGGTTGGGTGTTATGTATTGATCCACTAAGGGGACCATGTTAGCATGGCTTGGTGAAAAACCAATAGCCATTAGTGTTACTATGCGAAGAAGCGTGAGGATAAGAAATGAAACGTCAAACACCGCTCAAGGGACCTTGAAATTGCATTGTACGAACCTAGAGGTTCTTACAGAAGATGGATTTTAAAAGCAAGTGGGTTCATTGGAAGAGACCTTGTGATGATCTGGTCCTCTATATAATGGAGTGGCTTTGCAAAGGGGTATGTTTCACAATGTTTGGTGGCATAGAATAGGCATAGGTAATAAGTGCATATGGATGGTGCTTCACGATGTGAAAAGGCTTTCATGGAGTTGGACCTGGCGAAGCAAGGGTACTTTGAAAAGCATAGCACTATGAATCGATGTTCTTCAGGAAGCATATGGACCCTACTGTAGCATGAGGGTGGAACATGTATGCATGGTACTTCACCAAGCATGTGTTCATGGTGAATACTCGAGTCCCCTTGAGGATCTCCTTCATTTTTGGTGTCATGAGGGCTTCGTAAAGCACATCGCTGCATGAAGAGGGGTTGTATTTGAGCTAATGGAATGGCACATAGAAATTTTCATGTACTTGGATGTGCTCATATTTCGTAGAGCTTGAGTGATTTGCGATTTGATAGATGATAAGGTGAAAGGTCGGAGGATCCTTCCATCAGGCACGAGGGGAGCCACGCATATATAGGCAGGAGGCAGCATGAAATAGGGACAGCTCGGAGTGAAGCCATGTGGGGATATGTCGTACCTGCCGAGCCTCCCATAAGTTTTCTTTGTGTTGGCTTTGAAAACGACTTTCAGAAATCGGAGCCTCCAATCATTTTACTCCATGGAGTCTTCAAAAATGTCTTCTGGATCGTAGAGCCTCATATCATTTTACTTCGTGGTGGCTTCGAAAATGTATTTTGGACCGTCGAGCCTCCCTTTATTTTAATCCGCAGTGACCACAGTGGGGGCCCTGGAATTGAGCCAGCCGTGAGGCTGCGGAACACCGCAAGAGCCACCATGCTCAGGGGTTCAACAAAGGGACATCGTGAGGCGGCCACTTTGGTCTTGTCTTCCTCTTTTCATTTTATTTTCCTCCAGACACATTTTGGTACCAAAAAGTGTATTTGATGGAACTCATCAAACCATAAAAAAGAGCATACTAAGTATATTAATTTGTCTTACAATTATTGTGTTGATTTTAGTAAAAATATACCATAACTTCCAAATAAAATAAAATATTAAGAAAATCATTATATGCCAAAAGCACCAATTATCAAATTTGATGTCTTCAATATGTGGGGAATAAATTTCATATCACCCTTATTGATATCTTAACATAAAAAAACATTGTATTATTTTTATATTACTTATAAATATGGAAATCATTTTTACCAATATCCAATAATATATAAAATATTGTGCTCATGATGTTGAGGGAAGAAATATTTTTTGTGTTGAAATTTATGATTTATTCATTAGTGGTAGGGGGATATATTTCAATAAAAAACTTATTTAGGGGAATGGTGATGAAATAATACGTTTTATACAACACTATAACATCTTATCAGCAACAAATTAATGGGTAATTAGAACTATCAAATTAAGAGATCTAGCAGATATTGGAGAAATTACTGAGATCAATCTTGATGTATTGGAGTATGAATTTTTTTGACAATTTTTTATGGGTGTACAAGATATCCATTAAAACATAAATTTTATACCTAAAGTTAGGAACATTTATGGAATACCATGACATTTACCTGTAGGATTGAAGCATCATTTATGACACCCAATGTTTTTAAAATGTATTTTTTTAAAATAAAATGTTTGATATCATGTACCACATGCAACATCATGGTTAAATGAACTATGATCTAAAATATAAATATTAAAATATTAATATGATCATTACAAACCAATAATTGTTTGGAAGTTATAATTAAAAGATACCATATTTAAAATTATATGTTGAAAATTTCATTTATTTTTATTTATTTACAATTTCAAAGCCAATACGTAATAATTATTGAATGATAATACTAAAATTATATAAGGTTAATAATAATTAAAATCATTTTTATGTAATTCTTGTTTTTTAATTTAATATATAATTTTTAAAATTTAAAATTTTAATTTTATAATATCGAATTTATATTTAAATTCAATATTCCTAAATTACCTTATAGTGATTTTATGGATTTATCATAGATGGTGTATTTTTCTATGAATATTAAATATTACCATTTTATCAATAATTTTATCTTATATAATTTAATAATGATATAATAATTACATGATAGTTTTTAATTATTTTCTAAAGATAATATATATTTAATAATTAATGAAGTTAATTTAAAAATATTATTTCTAGATTAAAAATTTATTTTTAAAAAGCAAGATATCTAAGAAATGTTTTTATTTCAATGAAATCAATTTATGGTTGTTTTATTTGGAATATTTATTGACAAGAATAATTTTTTATTTGTGTTTTAATATAAAATAATTATAATTTTAATAAATATAATCTAATTAATTCCATTATAATCCACATTTTACATGATTTTGATTTAAAATGATTTTCTATTATTAACAAGGAATATTTTCAAAAAATGTTGTTCATAGTGTTTTTCGTATATAAATTAATTTTTTTGGAAAATGTAATAAATGTAATATTTTAAAATAGATTCCATATGTGGATTTAGAATAATAAAATTTAGGTAATAATTTCATCTTTATTGTTGGGAATATAAATATGTTTCCATGATAAAAGTATGTCATCTTATTAAATGGTAAAATCGACTACTTGAGATTTGAAATGTGTGATAAGGCCTAAAAATATCTCATGTAGTTTCCTTTAAAAATTTATATGAGCTTATTTATATAAAAATAGTCACATATTATATAATATGGTAATTATTTTCTATTAATATCATTTATATTATTTTAAGTAACGAATGATTTCAAATTATCACTCTCTCTCATTTATCATATTACCATGATGAGGATATACATAAAAATAATATATTAAAGAATAAAAAAGATAATATTTATTGAAAATAAATTATATTTATTATTTTAATTTATTTTTAATGATTGGGGTGATATATTTTTATATAATGATTATGCATCACCCATTCATAGGTATGTTCAACCATCTCTATGAAGAGATGTTTTTATTTTTTCATATTTGTTTACCATTTATGATTAGATAAATTTATTTTATAGAAATATATGATTTTTATGAAATATTTATTATTATATAATGATAAAATATTATATACCTTCTTACCCTCCAATATTTTAATATATGATAAATCGCTCATGTGTACATGTAGACTAGCACATCCATGAATTGATGTGATTATTATTCCATTCCTTAATTATATGGATGGTAATAAGGATATATTTAAATAATATACATGATTTATTTATTATTTTATAAATTTTATTATTATATACCTTTCTTTTTCCATCCATGGAAAATTGAAAACGTTACAGCTGCATAAGTGCAGACTACCGCCCCCACGATGTGATATAATTCATTTTCTATAACCAACATATATGTATGATTATATAATTTGATATAATGAATGACATTAATATTTATGACTTGAATATGATCTTGTAACCATGAACAATGTTAAAGGATGACAACTATTGAGATAAAAATTTCAAAGGGAAATTGAATATTTAACACACTAAATACTAATTTTAATTGAGAAGTTATAAAAATGAATAATTATAAAATATAAGGTAATTATATATAGTAATAAAATTATTAATAAGGTTATTTTATATATGTATAATAAATATAATGTTTTTATATTAGAGGATTAATCATTTTTTAAGAATGTCGAGACTTGAGGTAAGGGTTTCTCTTATATGTTTAATTTTTTTGAGATATCATACATATTCCCAATGGTTTTTATTGTGAAATTTATATAGTACCCTATGGATGATTTTTTCATAAATTAATAAAAATTATTTTATTTTAAAATCCAACTCAAAATAGATGTCTTATGGGATATTTATTTAAGGGATTCCATTTATGCCATAATTTAGGGTTTAATATAACTATTATTCATGATAGAATATGTTTGAGTCTCCACGGTGTGAATTATATGATATTTATCTCTTAAAATACATCCATTTTATTCACCTATGATTATTTCCTAGGATTCAGTTATTTTTAATGTTTATCCCATGTTTTCCACTCAAATGGAATTTTATAAGGAAATACGACATCAATTTTCATTTTTGTCAGTATTATTTTTCTTTGATGTCCTTCCTCTTCATGTTATTTTTATAGAAGTTTTTATATATAATTAAATGTTTCAAAAAAATTATTTTTCTACCTTTTATGTTTTTTTAAAATTATTATATGAATATTGTCAAATTATTTTCACACAACTCAAATTTAATTTTTATAAATGTGTGAAAACATTGTTTCTTAATGTTTACCACTTATTTGAATTTTCTTCAATTATAAAGATTACTTTACAATATTTTCATTACTTTTTAATGGAATCACTATCACAATTAATTTATAAAATTGCAAACATTACCAAAAGTGAATATAATATAATCTCTTTTTCCAAATTCATATTATTATTGTTTTTTAAAGAAACTTTTTATTTATGTCAACACCCATTAATTAATGTTATTCCAAACAAATGATACATCTTTATGGAAAATTTCCAATTCTATTCCATTGATGTTATATGATGATGTTGTTTAATAATTGTTTTGTAAAACTTGTTTCTTTACCATAATATTATTTTAAATTTTTATTGCGACACACACAAGGAATGAAACTGACCTATGGACTCAACCCTGTATTTTCCACCCCAAAACCCAAACCCTAGTCCACCACAGAAACCTACATGGGGACTTTTACAATGTTTCTATTAAACTATAATCAAATGATGAATGTTTTTATGATTGTGTGGAAAAATTATGTTTGATTTTCATTATATGATGTGGAATGATTAAATTGTATATAAAAATAATGTACTAGGTAAATATTCATATACAATGAGATAATGTGCTAATAATGGGGAGTGAAACCAATTCACTTGAAGAATCTATCATCAATGATAGTCTTAAAAAAGACCTCTAACAAAGGAAATAGTTTGATTGAGGAGTTAATCCAATCCAGTATGGGATTCATACCACTATTATTGTCTTGGGAGTGAGCATCTATTAAGGGAATAATTTTATATGATTATTTATTTTACATTATTTTATGAGATAATATTATGATAGGATCTCATTACCCTTGATTGATTAATAATGATTCAATAATCTTATAACTCATGTGATTTTTTAATGAAATATCCTTATTCCATACCTCATGATTTTTAGACTATGGAATACTGGGTATGTTTTTTTAATTATGATCATGTTCTCATACCCTTTATAATAATATTTTGATTAATTTTGACCACTGATTGATATCTATTATGCTTAACCTTTCTGGGCATCTAAACATACCCTTTCTTATGTCTCTATTTCCAAATTAGGAAGAATAGTTTGTGTTGAAAATATTGAATAAGGGTACTAAGTGAGAAGATTAACATGGTTGATATTAAAGATATTTTATAAAATAACATTATTAAATATGATGTTTGAAAAGTTACTAAACCTTTTCTTCCTTCAAAATATGACGCATGGTATGGTTATCCTAGAGGTTCAAGAGACATGATAGTTGATTCCTATAATGATTCAATTATCCTATCATTAAATGATCTCATTTTAGGTTCATTATATTCATTTCATATTTAAGTATTGATCATGGGGGTTCATTAATGGTTGTACAGTCATTCACATCTTTTTTTCCATTTCTATATTTCATATAAAATCCTAATGGATCCCACATCCATAAAAGGGTACATTCCTACTTTGAAAATGCAAGAGATCATTGTTGTTTTGATTCAAATGGTCCTTAGGAACTCATAATGGTTGATACTATGGGAGTTTGGGCTAGTCGAACCCTTTGGGGGGAGTTATTTTCTATTTTGTGACTCTGTTATATATTTATTTATGTTCATGAACCTATTCCAAATCCTGAGATGGGACTAATCACCCTGATAAAATGATCGAGCATTGAATCAATCTTTATTAAATGGGGTCCTATTAATGTGACCATCTATATCTATATATGGTTATTCACCTATTTCATTTTATTTATTAATAATGATAAACATTAAATATTTTGAATATCTATGACTAGAAACGATGTTGTTTACGTTCATCTGGGAAGGCAATTGGTGTTTTGAGGATGGGTTTGAACATTCATGAGACTTCCCTCATATCTTTTTTATAACAGGAATAAAAACCCATGTAGCTCATTTAAATTTTATCCCTATATTTTAAATTCAAATGGAAAAGACATGTATAAGGGATCTTAGGAACCATGTTTAAGCTAGATCCCAAATATTGAATCCTATATAACCTACTTATAAAAGGAATCAAAATCATTGTAGTTCGATCTGCTTTCAACCAGTTGATGGGAGGTGATAAATAATTAATGTGCATGAGTTTTAATTCCCCAATATTCCCCAATATCAGAATTCCTTTTGGATATACACATTGGTGGATACCCATGTATTGGGGAAATAATATCAAGACAATAAATGGGGATTACACACTGAGGTTTTCCTACTGGGGGAAATTTATTATTTGAGTGATACGATCATTGAAAATCCTTAACCCACATGAGTCATGTTCATTATGAGAAACAATCGATAGTGAGTGATCAAAATCATAGCATATAAATACAAAACCTACGAACTGAGGAGACCCAAATGGGGTGTTTGAAATATAGATGAGGCCTTAATAAGGCCTTATATATGTCCTTTTAATAACTAGAACATGATTCCTCATCATTCTAGGATTTCTCAATCCACCAAAGGATATGTAAGAACGATAAAATCATATGATATTTTGGACCCATTGGGTTAGTTTTTTTGAAATATGGCGTCACATACATCATGATTGATTCTTAATTGGAACATTCTCCATAGGAATTCATCATAAGTATCATGATTGGGATTAATTAGATACATTGTTCTTTAATTCACTTCTAACGAGATGATGTATTTGAGATACTTGGGTTCATGTTTGGGGATCAAATGGAAAGGGATGCCTATATAGAATACCACTTCATATATGCTAATGGATCAAAGAGATATGATAGAATTATGTGAGAATTAAGTCCCATGACTTATAAATATTTGATATATGGAGGGACATACACCAAGGAGGATGCATAATGGAGATCGAGACTTAGGAAAGAGTCATACTTATCCTGTTTGAACAAGAATATTAGTCTTTATAGTTTATTTATATTTTATAAATGATTGTTTCTACTTGATAAGTTCATCTTGTCCCAGGGTGTCTTCCTGACATACTTGACAAGTCATAGTTTCTATAGATGATGTCTTATATGGGTCTATCTAAAATGTCCAGATTGTATGATCAATATGTCCTAACAGACTATCTAAAAATACTAACATGTCGTAGGGTGATTCACACGATTGAATTTTCCATGATGGAAGTCATCTACATGATATTATATATATGTTTTTATGACTTTTCCCTGAATGAGATGACAGATTCAAGGGTCTTCAAATTATTAGAACAGACACATTAAAGGGTGTTCTGTGATTAAGGATGACATGTCAGAAGGATATCACATGATTTGGTCATAAAGTCTAGAGGTTTTTGCATGACAGGGAAGATACATCTGGAATACGTCATATAACTTAGATGATATGTTTATAGGACATCAAAACCATTGTTTGAAAGGTCCAATGGACTTCACAAGACTTAGCTGATATGTATTGTGGACTTCAAAAGACATGGAAGACATGTTCGGAGGACTTCTTATTGTTTGTCTAACATGATTGGAGGGATTTGGAGGTCTTGGATAACATTTTCGGGTGATGTATCATGATTTGGATTTGTCATGTGACATGCATGATGCCTTCACATGAAAATAAAAGTATTAATATGAACATTACTCGATAATATTTTTTCCCATTACTGTATATATTTCACACTATTTTTGAAGTATTATATTGTAGAGGATTGATATAATTGTGTCAATATTCTGAAGGTAATTTTAATAATCTATCTACAGAAAAAGAATTAATTCGTGTGATCAATATACAAATAATAAGAAATGTATATAAATTCCATGTAATCTATTAGGTCATTCATCATGTTTACCTTGTGTAAGACCATTTAGATTTCAGGACTTTCACCTATGTGATGCCCTCTCTTGCTCCTACCCACCCATGGGTGTGCCTTCCACGTACAAAACCACTGTTTTTTACCAATGGGGATGAGATTATAGGCTTTTCTACCCAAAATATACCCCACTAACCAAGGAACATATATAATAGATATTAGATCAATTTGGTGTAGTTATCATCACATCATGTTCTTCGTATGGGCCTTTCGCAGGTCATCCATGGAATTGTAAGATAATCAGTGACATAAAGAACGCTATATTATCTACATATTTAATAGAAACAATTCATATAAAATGGATTTCTAATTATCATGGTGACATGTCAAAAAATCATCACAATTTTGTGAGGACATTTTTGAGAGTCTTCATGAGATCTAGTTGGCTTATCAAAGGGCCTTCGTGAGATCCAGTTGGATTGCCTGATTGTCATCATGAGACTAGGGTGCCTGTTGGAAATGAATTCCCTAGATCCAAGATACTTCTCTAGAAACCTTCGTGAGATCATTTAGCCTTTTTCGGATCTTTTCACAAGATAAATATATATTTTTAGAGTCTCTTCCTGAGATCAAGCTAGCTTTTCGAAGGGCCTTTACAAGACCGATAATGACCGCACTAGGTAAATAATACATTCACATGAAAAACATCATGTATTCCATTTGTGAAAGGCTTCATCCTTTTAAAAATTTTATTCTATAGTTTAAAATACTTTTTTAACTTTCCCATTTATTTTCCAGCATGGAGTCACATGATCAATAATGGATCTCATAATGGTGTGCGAATATTTTCATGGATAGTCACTCTTCTTGACTCTCGTCTATCACATGTTTAGTGATATATCATACAATACCAAGTGGACATTGACATAGATAGTATGCCCACATATCTGTGGATCGAGAGGGGAATCACACAATAAAATGGACATGTTTGAGGACCTTCACAAAGTGTATTATAAAAACTCAAATTCATTCAAATGACATATATGAAAAAATCAATAATACAATACATGCCTTTAATAGCACTAGTATTTATCAGCACTATAAAAAACACTGATAAATGGCCTATTTATCAGTGAAAAATAAAGCACTGATAACTTTAACCTTTTATCAGCATGTCTTTTTTAGAACTAATAAATGAATCCATTATCGATGCATTATTTCATGCGCTGATAGAGTAATTTTTTATCATCTTTTTATTTTTTGCGATGATAAAGGTTATCCATTATAAGTGCGCTAATTTTAGCACCATTACATGGTATCCTTTATCAGCACTTTAATTTTAGCACTGATAAAGGGTAGCCTTTATTAGAATATTATTTTCTATGCTGGTTAATATGTATATGAATAAAATGAAATAATGAAATTAATAATAAATAAAAATGTGTTTATTAAAAAATTCAAATTTTATTAGTTAATTAATTATTGATAAAAATGAATAGACTGATTATATAATATTAATTATTAAACATTTTATTAATTAGATAATTTTGATAATTAATATAATAAAATTTTATATATAAATTATATATATATATATATTAATGTATATAAAAATTATTTATATTTTATAAAATACTCATGTTCTTTACATTAAATAGTCAAATGTTTATTGAATAATGGTTTATAATTAAAAATTAATATGAATTAAAAATATAGACTACAATTATGTAGTACTTAGCATATAATTTTTTTTTTATTTTTCAATTAAACATGGATCAAATGTGCATTATATTGATTATACATATACTTAATTAATTCATTTTTATATACACTGCACAGAAACCAAACTTATACATTTTTTGAATATTTTTAAATTTTACATATTATTAATTTATTCAATTTCACCAAATTATAACATAGATGCATGAACGTAAAAGGATATATTCATTAATAATGTTAAAAATTTTATTTGAAAAAAATATTTATAAATAAAATTATTTGTAAATGTACCTTTACTATATTTATACAATTATTTATTAATAATTATAAATAAATAAATAATTTATTTAAAAGTATCTCTATCATTATATATAAATAAATAAATAAAAATAATTATTCATTTTCTATTAAATTTACATAAATAATGAATATATTTAATGTATTTATATTTAGGAATATTTACTAAATATTTATCTGTATAATTATAAAAATATATATAATGATATAAATAATATTTATTAAAAAAATTCTATAAGTATAGATAAATAATTTTAAAATAATAATAAATATATTAAAAAAGAATATATTTAATAAATAAATAAATAAATATATTATTTATATAAAATATTTACATTATTTATTTATAATTATAATTATAAATCATTTATCAGTTATTTTTTTGTGATGATAATGATTATGATTTATCAGTGTAAACTAAAGTACTATTAAAATTAATATTTACCAGCAGAAAATTATTAGAGCTAATAAATATTCTTTTATATGCACATTTTTAGCGCTAATAACTAAATATCTTCATCTCTGATAAGAAATATCCAATAAAGAGTTATTTTATTAGCGCTCAAGTAATAAGGGCTGAGAAAAGGGGTCTTTATCAGTTTTAACTAAAAAATGCTATGAAGAGGGATCATTATCGACACTTATTTGTAATCACTGATAAAAGTTCTCCAATGTATTTTAAAACCTGAAAACATTTTCGAACCCTTTGTGATATACGATGATTTCTGCAGAAGAGACCTACTATCAGCACTCTTCCTCAGTGAATCAATGCTCGAATAACACCACTCCACTATTGTCGATGCCTCAATTGAATGAAAATATCTCCCAACATCCGATTATTGATTGCAGGTGTGATGTAGATGGGTGTTTGCATCACTTTCTAACAGTTTCTCTACCCGAGGTAGGTTGTTTCATGCCCTATCAATTTGAGATAATTTAATTTTATCACATTGTTAATTTTTTCATGCTATATATTTTATTTTGGTGGTGAAAAAATGTTTGGGAAATTCATTGACATGCATTTGTGTTGAAAATAAATTTTCTAAAGAGAAATTTTTATGTTTCTATGTAGGAATTATTATGAAAAAAATTGTGGAACTATTCAATTAATAGCTTAAGTAGTGATAAATGTGGTTTTGTTAGTTCTTATAGTGTGTGTGTGTTGAAAATGGATTTTTGATGGGAAATGGGTCATTTTTGGAATTTTAGACTTGTGCGCTTTTGAGTATTATTTGCGAAGTGCTTAAAAAATAAAAATTTTGTTTTAAAAATTAAATTAGTGATGTGGAAATGGATTATTAAATGGTTTGAGTAATTAAAAATGTTTTTTAAGGGTTTTGAGTGAATTATGTTGGATTTGGGTTTTTTAATAGAGAATGGATATGCTGTTTGTGTGTGTTTTAGTGTGGGGTTCCATGGAAGGGTTTTAGGTGTTATTTAAAAGGTGAAATTCATTTTTTCATAGGTGCATAAATGCAAATAGGTTTGGAAGTATGTTCATAGAGGAAATAGAAAAACTTTTCAATGTTTAACTTTTTATACGATTTTTTAATGTGAATTATATGTTTCTTTAATAGTTAGAAGACATGTTATGAAAATTATTTCTACTTGTGCATAATTTTTTTTAAAAAAGGGAATCATGATGCAATTGGTTTTGAGTAGGTATACACTATGGTTTCAATAATTAAGAATTTTCTATAAATTATTTAATTGATTTATTAAATTATAAAATTGTTATAAATTAAGTTTGGTGCATTTATGTGGTGCGTTTGATTATGAAAGATTCATTTTCCCCATGAACATGTGTTTATTTTTAATTTAAAGCCTTGCGGTGCCTCTATGTGTTATTTTAGAATACTTTTTAAATACATTATTAAAAATAATAATAGGTGTGAGGCATATTTGTGAAATCATTTGGTGTGCATATGTTTTCAAATTGGTTTTGGGTGTGAAATTAGTGGCACTCTATGAGTACTTTTATGACATGACTTGTGTGTGTAAATGTCCTACATTAGTGACATGTGAATGTGAATCTTGATTGAGAATAAATAAAAGGGAATCATGGGTAACTAGGAACAATTATTGTATATTATAAGGGAATCTGGATGTTTTCAAAGTAAAATCATTTTCCATTGAATTTATGTATTGTTTCATATTTATCTTTAATTCAATTAGTTTTAGTATTACTCGCATAATTATTGTTTTCCTATAAAGGTGGATTTTTTTTTTCGAGTTGGGGTGCTCAGTGCAATATTCAGGCTTCGTCTCCCTTAAAATATTTTCACCAATGTAGTAGTGTATTGAACACTTTATTTCATGTTACCAATAATTTCATTCTAGGAATATAAATGATTCTACCTATACTCAATCATAGAGGTAATAATTATGTTTTCACATTAAAATCATTGTTCATATAATTAATGTATTGTTACATATATATGTTTAATTCATTTTTATTTATCATTACACACATACTTTTTATTTAATTATATAGGTTGATTATATTATTCGATTTGGGGTGCTCTGTCAACATTCATCCATCTTCTCTATTATAGTCTTTTCACCCATGAAGTGGTGAATTTATCAATTTCATTCATGTTACCTCTACATTTTTTCTAGGAAGAAAAATGACACTTCCTCTACTCAATCATAGAGGTAATCTTGATATTATCATATTAAAATCATTGTCCATAGAATTAATGTATATTTTCATTTTTATTTTTAATTCATCTCATTATAGAATTAATCACAAAATAATTGTTTTTTTATAATGGTGGATAATTTTGTTCGAGTTGGGGTTCTCTATCCAAAATTTATCTTCTTCTCCCTTAAATTATTTTCACCCATGATGTGGTGTATTTATCAATTTCATTCATGTTACATCCACTACCATGGAATTATGATCCATTATGTTACCTCTTCTCAATAAAAGAGGAAATATTGATGTTTAAATAGTAAAATCATTGTCCCTATAATTAATTTAGTGTTCCATATTTATGTTTAATTTATTTCTTTTCAATATTACTATCATAATAATTATTTTATTACATAGGTGGAATATTTTTTTCTATTTGAGGTGGTATGTCCAACATTCAATCTTCTTCTCTATTAAAACATTTTACACCTATAGTGGTGGTTGTATCACATTCTTTCATGTTACCTCAACTGCCTTTGTAGAAAGAGTGATGGAGCTATCTCTGCTCTATCATAGAGAAAATCTTGTTGTTTGCACAGTGAAATTATTTTCCATATAATTAATGTATTGTTTCATATTTATGTTTAGTTTTTTTTCATCTTAGAATTACTCATATAATAATTGTTTTCTTATACAAGTGGATTCTTTTGTGTGAGTTGATGTGGTTGGTTCGAAGCTGTTCATGCAATGTTGACAGTTCAATAAATATAGTTAATGAAAATCATGGTAACATTGAAAATAATGGTTGTTTTTAATGTATATAATAATTTGATTTTAATTTTATAATTCAATTTTTTTTAAAATTATATAATATTGTGTTTTTCTGTTATTTGTGTTGTAAATTTTATTTCATTTAAATTATATTTTTGGACATGATTTTTTAAAATATCTATTGTGTTTCGAGTGCTTCTAGTGTTTTAGTGTCTTATAATAGTACACTACTGTGGTGTTTTAGTGTGTTGTTACAACATACTACATAATGGACTTTAATCACTACATTTATAAGTGTTGATGAAGGTCATATTTATATGCGCTTTTAAAAGTGATGATAAAAACACATTTATGAGTGTTTCAAAAAGATGAAATAAAGATCTAATTTTTCAGTGCATCTATAGCGGTGTTAAATGTCTAATTTATTAGAATTTATATAATGAAGATAATTTTGTTCTTTATCAGTGATTTTTTAAGAAGTGACAAAGGAAAAATTTATCAATTCATTTATGCATGTTGATAATAGTCCCCTTTATCAGCGGTTATAAAAATCATGGGATTTTATCATCTCTCACGTTTTCAGCGATTTTCTAGAAATGATAAAGGCCGCTTATAGCACTGTTTAATGCATGTTTTGTTTAAGTGGTTGCGATGTAACTCGAATGAATTTTGAGCTATTCACACAACTCATATGATCCATTTATGTAAGGATAAATGTTTATTTGTTTCCATGATGCTTCCAATTTTTTTCTTTTATTTTACTACGGGATTTAGATGATTTCCAATATTATATACATTGACATGTTTCATTTTTATAGGATCACATCACGTATCCTTCACCATATTATCAGCACTTTTCGGGATAACTTCTCATTAAATTGAGGGATTATCATAGCAGCATTGTGTGATCGTGAGAAGATCATGAAAATTTCATGACCCATCCATGTGACATTACCATGGTCGTGAGATTTCTTTTCCACCTTGGGTTCATTCGATTCACATGATCTATGCACATGATGTTCATGTAGCAATGCTACTCCTCTCATACATTTATGGAAAAAATAATAACCATACATTGGGTATTTATTTGATCATAAAATTATCATTACTCATTGTGAAAGATTCAACCCCCCTCCCCCTCTAGAGATAGGTCCATATGGAAAGGTACATAGTTTCTAATGATAGTAAATGTCCACCTAGGTCATTGAGGCTTACACTGTTCCATGTCTTGAGTGGAGTTTGTATTTCTAGGAAACCTTTAGTTATCAAAATGGAATCCTATAAATTGGGGAGTGCGGGAGCATCTCATTCCACTAGTGACTCAAACACTAGGAATCTTACAATTTCATTTCCCACATGACTTCTTCACAAGACCTCCTTACATGATTCAATTCACAAGACCCACATCACAAGGATTCTTCATGAGATTAAATTGAGTGATATACCATGTCTCTTCTTTGGTAGAATCCACATTCATGCCCAATCTGTGATCTAATAAATCATAATTTCCTTAGGTAGATCTTCTTATCATGGAATTTGGGGTCATCTCATTTGGTTTTTGTGGTTCAAAAATTATTTTTACTTGATTTCTTGATCATTTTGATAATATTTTGACATCCATATGGTCAAGATATCAAAAGGAATTAGATAAAATATTACAATCACAATATTTTTCTAGGGTCATGTGCTTCACAAGAACCACGTAGGTCGATGAAATCACAAACCCTTATACAGGTCATATGATTCATGTTACATTTCACACTTTGTGTGCTACCTTTATCATTTCCCCTTTCAAGATTATAATCCATCTCTTGTATTCTTCGTACTTATTTACAGATGGATACTCAATTTTATAAATTGTCTACTGTAGTTTTAGAGAGGTTTATGAAGGATAATAATCATAGTTCCATACTCTAATATCATGTGTTCTTTGTAAAAAAGGTTTTTAAGGGTATTTTCCCTCCTGAAATTCTGAACTATATGCCATCGTATAGACTTACATAATATGGATTTGGTTTTCTTGATGATACCCCCATTCCTTCATCATATTATATATTTCTATATCAATTATTGCCATCTTCTCTCATATCTATTCAAATAAGAATTTATAAATACTGTCAAGTGGTTGTAGTCTTCTATAGTGGTTATCTCTTATGTTAGAAAACTCCCCTTAGGGTGTTAATGGTTATGATCTGTCGCATTATCTAATTGCTCAGATACATTCAAGAACACTTTTCTCCTATTTTATTGATCATAGAAGTGGTTGGAGCACTATGAGGGACCAATGACCTGGGGGTAACTTTTCTGATAAATGAGCATGGTCATTTTGGGTCAGGGAGAGCCACTCAAAATACTCCAACCAGTCACATGCTATTCATATTTATGAGGAGACATGGACTTATATTTTCTTTGTGTATCATCTATTGGGAAGTTTCAATGATTTGGTTAGTCACTTCTAGACCAACACTAATTCCCTTCAATTTTCCCATCATAAGGTAGGGATCAACGTTCTAAATGAATATTTGATTAGAGGAATACTCCCTCTTGAAGAAATGTATGATGGATTTATTTTGTCTGTGAATGTTTGGGATAACCCCTCACAAAAAATGATCTTAAATAGGAACATGCTCACCATATTGAAGGATTATTTAAAGAAGGATATGATCCTATGTTCCTTTTATTAGGGAATCAATAATCATATTCTTCTATCACAGAGGGAATCTCCTGGCCATTCTATTTCATAATCGATTCCCCTGTCGATTGGGTCACAACAACATTGGATCATATTAGGCTATCCTAGAAGACATAATGTATGCCTCATGGGGATACTGGGTGAGACAATAGGTATCCCCAATCCTTCATTAATTAGTTTTTTTATCCACAGATTTCAATGGATTGTTCATTATAGTGATGTATTCATTATAGGGAATTCAATTTGGAAAATTTGTGATGTAATCCTGATTGGAAGATGGGTCCATTCATGATCTTATCATGTAGACTCTTGCACGCCATTATCAAAATATTTCACTCATTGAATGAGAAAACATCCCTATCTATATTGGAGGCACGTTACTATATTTATTTGGATATATATGAATTCATTTCTACTGTTATAAATATTATAACAACATTGGAATCCCAAATTCATAATTCCATTGTAAATTGTAGAATGTTTTTAGGGTCTTGTGATGTGAATAAGTCATAATTATGTTACTTACTAGTTGATTCGGTTTGATCATTTCAATTTCATTCTCTATCCAAAACTATCTAGGACAATTTTTGATAATAGTAGTTGATCTCTTGATGAGATTTCAAAGAAAATATCTCTCCACTATGGGGTTTTGTGTCCCATATAAATGAGCTAATTATTTGGATCCATATACCCCTATAAGTTTGATCACCCATTTGGATATATTAATATGGTTTCTCCTCTACATTTAGATAAAATTTATGGAATGTGACATCATAGATGTATTCACAAATTTTAGATTATGCTAGTGCATGAGGGTATATATGAAAAAAAAAACCTTCATTTTGTCAATTTCAATGCATGCCTTTCTCAAGATTATGTTCATGACTCGGCAAAATATTATTCGAGCAGTGTATTGAAATTAACGGTCAGTCTGGTGGATAAGCAACATGCTTCAAAAAACACATAATTTACAGAAGCAACGGAGTTGATTTTATAATTGGTAGAGCCTCTATGGAAGGGAAGTCATCATATTCATAAACATAACACATGTTTCATAGTGTTTTTTGAGGTGATTTTTCATTCAATACAAGTGAAATATGATACACCAATTGAGAGTAGAGTACATTAATCTTCTTCTATTAATTCTTCATTAGAACATCCAACAATTCCTACTTCTGAAATACCCACCCCAGTAGTTGTAGAGGTCCATGTACCATGAAGGTTAACATGGAGTCATATACATTCCATGATCATTGAGTCTCCCCTAGTATAGATTCATGGCTAAGAGGAACACATTCTCTTGTAATTTTTCTGTTTGGGTGTGGGTGAATTTTATTTTAATACATTACATAATATCATGATGTAGATTTCCATACCCTCCCAAAAACATTTCAATTGTTAGAATGACCTACAAATATTGGATGGATTTTTTTTCTAGCCCAGTAAATATGGGAAGCCTTAGAGATCGTTGAGGAGTGATATAAATTTTTTTTTTCTAAATTCATCAATAGATGTATTGATCCTAGAAATAGTAGAATAAAAAGTGCTGGTAGGAAGAGTGTGATATCATTTTCATGAATAATTGTATTTATTATATACTACTAAAAAGGATTCAAATAGATACTTTCATTAATAAAGACTCTTCATCCTCACAAATCTGCATAAGAATTAGAGCGGGTGACACTTCAGTGCTCACTTGATAAATCTCTCCAAACTCTGGATGATTCGGAAAATGTAGGTATCCAGAATTTTTTTATACAAATATGGGATTATATGTTTTATCCCATTCCACATTAGTTTTGAATTTTTTGGATGCTAAGAAATATGGGAATCATTATTTTTCAGTTGAATAATGAATAAATAATCTAAAAATTACATGTTATCATCACGATTTCGTTCATACATGAATTTAATGTCATTTAATTGAATTTATATAAAATTTATCCTCAATGATAACCATCGATTGTGGAATATCATGTAACCCCATACACCTTGATTTTAGTGCTTAAATCACCATCGATATCTCTTGATAATTTTTCGTGAATGACTATTGACATGAGATTCTACACTGATGTATCTACATCAGTCAACCAGGGATGACTAGTTTTAAAAGTATAATTTTTGTGAAATTAATTTCTTATGGGAGAATGATCTAATTTTTTACTCATCTAGTGGAAATTCAAAAAATGGATTAACTTTTAATATGGAAAAATAATGATATATAAAAACTTTGTATTTTAATCTTTTAAATTATTTCCTTATCTTTTGTGTAATTTTCTTATAGGGGAAAACATAGGGGTCATGGACATTGATTATTTTCATTATTATATTCTATTGATTTCATAACTTATATGTTTTAATACTTTTACATTTTATTAATGGTAAATATTTCTTGTCTCGTGCAATGTTCCTATCCATCTAGAAGATACACAATTTTTTCTAAGGATTCCATTTTTATGTTTTCATCCTAGAAAGTATTATGTCTAATTTAATTGATTTTTTTTACAGTATTTCAATCTAGACCACTAATTTGTGTTAGTTTTTGGTCAACTAGAATGGACGATAAATTCATGTAGTTGAAAGATGTTTACATTCATTCTTCTTTTGTTGATGTTTAGGGGCCTCTATCTTGGTCTTTTTTAGTTTTAGTTTTGGATCATTTAGATCGGACCACACTACTCATGTGTTGTGAACTATCTGCATTGTATTTTCCATCTTCTAGTTTTAATTTCATGCAATAATGAGGTATTCATTTCAATTTAATGACATTTGGTAAGGGTGTAAAAGGAAATGTATTTTAATGTCGTGCTGTCAGGACTTGAAATACGTTGAATATTAGAGTCTCGATGACAAAAATTGGGGATCCATATAGTTTAATGTATTTCTAACTAGATTTGATAGTATGAGAGGTATGTTGATCCAGATTATTAGAATACATGTCATCAAAATCCTAACCCAAAAGTTTTGACCAATGAAGATGGAATGTAGAGTACATGTGAGAGAAGTTCCAAAAAACCATAAGATATTGAGATATCCCACAATGTTGTTAGAGGTCATGAGGATTAGTGTTCCTACCATACAATGAGGTGATACATCATGTTTTTTTGGTCCGATGTCCATATTCCTGGGACTATAGGGATTAAATGCATGGTCATATAGAGGGGATCCCCACTCTTTCGAAGGGAAATAAAATATTTCTGAAGAGAGTATTTTTGGAAGGTAAAATGTAAGGGAAAAGAGTCCCCTAAGATAGTTGTAATATGGTTTGTGTAAATAGTACGTCCAATATATTGAATTGGTGAATATTTAATGGGTTATAAATTCAAAGGATGATCAAAATACTCTAACGTGTGGAGTTCTGATATGGTGTTTATGGGGATCAAAAGGATTAGACCGTATTTCATCCTAGGAGGAGATGGCTCTATTTAGTATGACGTAATCAATTATACATGAAACCATAGGGAATATATGAATGTAAAAGTTTAGGGGGTGCCCACTCCTTTTCATATTCCATTTAATATTTCTAAATATTCAAGTTTCTAGATGAAGAAGTTTTATTTAGAAAAAAGATATATCCAAGAATGGTTCTGGAAGCTTGGGAATATTTGGTTGTTGGGAATCATGGAAATAGGCCATGAGATTTTGAATAATGTGGTGTGGGCCATTAAAAGGTTCATAATAGAATATTGTGTTCACTATTTAAAAACATAACAAAATATGACATCATCACATTAAAATTTTTGAATCCACTTGAATATTTTTTTATGGTGGTGGAAAATCATGGTCTAGGAATATCTTAGTTCACTGGAGGTGCAAACTGATGGGTACATGTCAACCCTTGTTAATGGAAAAATACCATATTCCACACATCAGACAAAAATATATTGTATTTATGTGGGCCCTTTCTAGGATCAAATATACTAAAGGTAGAATCTATTTGTTAGGGTACATTTATCCAACTAATACATGTTGGGTCCTTTTGGATCGTTCGGTCCTTGATTTATATTTTCTATTGTTAAGAACCCAGACCAAGGGAGCCTAATGTCTATGGGATTCCAATAGATGGATATAAACATGAGGAACTCACTGAGTTATCACATTTTTCAGAGACATAAATTTGTTCTATAGAAAAAATAATAATAAAGAAGGGTTCCAGAATCCAAAATAATTTTTCCTCCTAGTGAATACATTATCAAAATGTCGTGATGTGAGAATTCATTACTATAAGGGTGTATAGCCTTGACCAATGTTCACGCAGTTTAAGGTTATAATACATTTTTACATGTTATGAGGGGCAGATTATAAAAAATCTATCTAGGATTCATAGGTTCAAGAGATATCTAAAACTCTTTTGGGAGGGAGATTAAATTGATATTAATCATAGATCGAGGTTATCTGTTTATGAGTAATGATATTGGACAATCAATCCATAAAAGGTTTTAAATAAATATATGGTTATGAGATCCTCTGTGATGACATCTGGATCATAAGGATTAGAACACCCTTACTATATGGACAAGATGCCTTTGGATGGTTTTCCAAATCCATCTTTTTGATACATATAAATCATGGATTAAAAGATAAATATTTTCTATTTAATAGGGGTGAAGAAAGGATTTGGAATACTAATTATTTTCATGATATGATGTTTAATTTATGGGATGAGGTTCATAAAAGTTGAAAGAAACTCCGTATTCTAGTTTACTGGTGTTAGAATATTATGTTCCTTTGATAAGGAATGTTGATGGGAAATATTCTGAACACTTTTATATTTTGTTGGGGGGATATATTTACCATGTAGTTTAACGTCATATGACATGGGAATTTTCCATTTATTTTACCATCATGTTCTATGGTTTTAGAAACAAATGAAATATTTTGAAATATATCCTTGAGGAAAAATTTATCTGGTTAGGGGAATTTAGCTGAGGTAACACATCAACCTTGCACATGATTTTTTATGGGTTGCCTTATGTTGTATACCATATTGCACATATTTATCTCATGGACAAGAAATCCATATGTAGATCACACTGATGCATAGAAAGAGTGAGTCTACATGACTCATCCCTCATTAATCAAGAGAATATGTATCTTTTATGGCTGATCCCCCTTATTATTCCATATACACATTTTATGGTCCAAGATCAATCCATTCATATTTTTGAAAAATTTCCTCACATAGGTCTAGCCCATATGTAGGGGTGTATTTTTATCAATCTATATGTTCTGGATATTGCTAGTATTATAGATATCGGCATCATTTTTCATGATATTATGGAATAAATCAAGACACATGTTGTTATTTTATTAAATTCCCCAATGAAATTCCTACCTCTATGTATAGAGGGGGATATTTTTATATTAAAAATAATCACACGATTCAATTTTTTTATGTAACTATGAATATTTCTATAATATGAAAAAATCCACACATAGTTATCAACTGGAAAACTCTCCAAACATTTTTGGCCCATACATATTTGTAAGAAGTTCCCCATTTATTTTTGTGACTAGAACCATGATTTGAGATCTAGGTGTCATTATATATCATTTGATGGAACAAATAAATACATATATAGTTCTTGAAGGGAAAAATCTCCATTCATGTCTATCTCATACACTGAGGGGGCATTTCTTTATTGATGTGGTAGTTCGACAAAGGATTTGAGATCTAGTTGTCACAACGTATACAATAGTAAAATAAATTAATCCATACTTAGTACATGAATGACATAATATCCACACCAATCTTCCCCATATAGAGATAGGGGAATTTTCCAATTTATTATTATATATAGACCTAGTATTTGCTATCTTATGTCAAATAATATCATGTGTTGGGAGGAATTAATACATATATTTTAATTGAACAAAAATCTATCAACCCAGGTTGGGCCTATACATATAGGTGGAATTTTTTACTTTGATATTTTGGATGGACACATGATTAGAGATTAATGTGTCACTACATATCCTATAGTAATAGGAATCAAGACACACTTAGTCCTTAAATTGAAAACACATCATTTATGTCATACCTAGGCACAAATGGGGTATTTTTTCTATTTATGTGGCTTCTAGACAAAATATTGGATATCTAGGTGTCACTACATATCCAATGGTTTTTGTAATGAATCCATACATAGTTATTAATGGGAAAAACACTCAACTTCTGTTCGGCCTATATTTAGAAAAGGAATATATAAAATTGATTATTGCATCTACACCATGGATAATACATATGGATCTTACTGTGTAATATGTTGTAGTAGAAATCAGTCAATATGTAGTTTTTGATTTGAGGTGTGGTGGGAGACCAAAACCTTGGGTAGTGGTTTTTGATGGTGAATTCTATAGAAATTTGTAGTTTTATACCTTGAAAGAAATATTTTATCTATTTAGTTCAACATCATCTGGTAAATATGTTTGATGTTCCTTTAAATGTCATGAATCTAGGAGCAAGATAATCCTAACATGAAATAAAAAATCGGGATCATTCGGGCGATCCCTGACCAAAATTCCTAAACCCATAAGTTGTATGCTCATTATTAGAAAAAATGAATGAAAAAGGTTAATTTCAGCACATATAGAATATTAAAAGAAATGATTGGGTCATTTCTATCCTGTAGTGGTTGGGAAAAGATATATGATTTAGTAATATGTACATATATCATTGAAATGAGAATCAAGACATACATTGTTCTGTGAGCATTTTAACATCATAAGAAAGGGATGTAAACCATGCAGTTTAACATCTTTCTGTACGAATAAAGGTCACCCGTTGTGAAATAGAAGGCATGAAACCCTAAAAATATTTCCTAAATTTGTTTTAAATCATATCATGATAGAAATATTGTGTATTTTTACATGAGGCTTCCTAATATGGTTTCCCAAGGACATTTATTCATAGTAAAGAGTATAAGTCTATATTTTAACATGATGTGCTAAATATGTTTAAATATTTTTTAATGTTATGTCATCAAGATGTTATGGTTAATACCTTTTAGGTATATACAATAAATTGAAATTTGTTTAGTTTAACATCATACGATAAGGGGGACTTCCATATAGTTTAGCATTATTCATTAAGGATGAATAGAATCCTATAATTTTAGGTTATATTAATAGGTATGTACATATCTTAATATTGAAATAGACAAGCCACACATAGTTTTGGAATGGAAAAAGTCTATATTTGGATATAAAACACACATGGATTGGGTACTTCCTGTTATTTTCAAATTTATTCAATGCATGTGTTGTGATTCATAAGTTAATTAATTCTTTCTATGTAGTTTAATTTCATTCGTTATGGAAAAATGTAGTCTTTTGGTTGTATGTAATACAAACCGGACTATAAATTCTTTAAGGTATCATTTAAATATTCTTCTTGAGAAACATTTCCTTAGTGGGGGGTGTAACATGTTCAACATCTATTTTTCCAAATGAGTAAGCTGTACTAGAATAGCCATATGTATGACATAATGAACCTCTTATTCAGATTCTAGTATTATAAGTTTCTTTCGTGGTATCATTGGGATTTTGAGAGAAAATACTAGTTCTCCTTATAGAAACAATAATATATAATCCTTTTTGTTAGAGTCTTGTGTGATCTAATTGAAATGGACTTTGTGATTTTGTAGTGCACACAACCATTACTCTTTGACCATTACCAACTCAACTAGATTCTTGTTTGATTTATCACTCTCTTAGAGTTATCTACATGTAGCTATTTAGAGTGATGGAAATTGGACTTATACATGAAACACTAGATTAGTATCACAAAACAACAAATACGACATCACTTGGGTGTTAGTGTGCATGGTGGTATGGTAGGCCCATAAATCATGAAAGAGTTTTTCTAGACAGGGCTTATAATCATTTCTCATCATCATATGAATTTTATATTATAGAGTATTATTGAATTAGTTTATATTCCCATATCCTAATAACTTATATCAGGTTTAGTGGTTGGATTCGTTGTTTTTTTCTTGGTAAAACTTCTTCAATTATGTAGAATAGAAGTTGGTGTTGTTGTCCGTTAATATCATGTGAGGGTCACTAAATCTATTGATGACTTTTTCCTTTAAATTTTTTATTATAATCTTTATCCTATGTTCCATGAGAGTTATTACCTCATACCATTAAAAAAATAATTTTTTAGAAATAAATAATTAGTTAAATTGCTTAGTTGTGGTATGGGTATATTTCATTGTATCATCTATTCTCTAAATGAAAAATGAAATGGAATATTTAGCTGTATATAGAAATATTTGAGGATGAGGTGGGATTTTTTCAAGTATAGGGAATTCATTATATTTCATGGGGAATTCCATATAGTACAATATTAATTTTTAGTAATAACCATGCTTCAAAAATTTAAGCTAGAGTTTGGTCCCGGATAGATGACCAGCGTAGGAGCCTGTATAGACTTCATCCATTACAAAAGGAATATATCCTCTTATTATACATCTGAGGAGTATTCCATTATCCAAATATCTATAGAGGGTATTTTTTTCTTTTTCCATATCGAAGTGCATTGTTTGATTCTAGTTGTCAGTCTATTCACTTTGGGCTAGATCAAATTGGAGGATTCCATATTATAGGTAATCGACTATGTGATCCTTCCATCCATGGGTTGATATAGGTTTATTACACACCAGGGGGTGTTACCCTAATTGAATACGTCCATGCCATAGATGATGATTTATGAGACCATTATTTGGGTTTTGATATGGAAATCCACTTCGTCTTGATCATGGTTTTCCATGACTATGGCTACATTATCCATTGGGTCAGCATGATCAACTTTGGATTGAGGAATGTTTCAAATTTATTTTTTTCAAAAGGGAACGCCTCCATTAGTCAACTAACATAACCAATAAGAGGGTAAAATAATTCCATCTTGTTGGAATATTCACCACATTTTTGTGATCACTAGATCTGAATCCCCATTTAAGTTAATGTAGGCTATCTATAGCTGTAGGGATATTTCCAAACTAGGAATTTTGGATTAATATCTTGTATAAGTATTACTACTGCCTTGGGAAAAAGAGAAGGATTATGGAAAAAATTATTCACACGGGGAAATAAATATATGCACTATACTAACCCGATTTATCATTGGGTTTTCCAAAGACTTTACAATAAAAATTTGGGAGGAACCATAAAAATTCATCTACCATTATCAAGAGTGTCATGGGTGTAAATAAACACTTTATGTGGATGTTTGGTATCCACTAGTGTGTTTTACATAGTGGGATGTTCTATAAGGAAATCACAAAATTGATTCCCTTTAACTACCTCACGTGACATGAACTGTATATTTTATTTTATAAAAATAACCTCCGCTTAGTCCAAACTATGGGTCATCATTTGGAGGTCGATGATGTACTTGAGTGGGTCAATACAAGAGACCAGTTAGACATTCTGTTTCTATATGTAATATATCAAAGTTTTGAGTAAAAATATTTGTTTTAGTAAGTTATTTTTGAAAGGTTAATATTGTGTCTCAGTACCTAGAATCATTCAACTAAGGTAATAGAGACTATTATCTTTCACTGTATCATTTTGGGTGTGTGGAGCGAACCCACCGATCAACCCTTGGAAGCCACATATAAGATAAGTTTATTCCCCTTATACAATGAAATGAAAAATAGTGGGTGGGTAATGTAATTAATGGGATTCAAAAAGGATTTATAGAATCCCTCAACCCATTAGTTGTTGACTCCCTTCCTCATTAAAATTGTCGAGAGAGAGATTTTATAGCTGTTATTGCTACTAAAAACTGAATGTAAGTGATTTTAAATTATATCCCCCGAAGTTCATTGATATTTTCAAGAGAAGAATTTTTTATGTTTTTTAAAGTCATTTATAGTTTAACCTTGATTCTAGGATGGTGTTCAAAAATCCAATCATTTTCCACGATGTTACCCGAAAATTTAACGTCAACGGATTCATCACCAAATTGTGACACTAAAACATGAGGAATATTGTTTTTTGATCCTTGATTTGATCACATATTTATCAATAATTAACCACTAGGTAATCATCATGTAATTTTACTATTTATTAAATAAAGGGATTAATAATATAATACATGAATCATTTGTAACATGAACTATTGTTAATTAACCCAAAGGACATGTACTGTTAATATAATATAACTTTGGGTTTTATGATGTTATTTGATTCCTCATTTTGAAGGTCTATTTTATATAATTATATCTTAAATAACCATCAATAAAGGAATGGTCATTGAATCTATCAGTTTCATTGATCAAAAGATTCTTGTCCGGTAATGGGAAATCAACATTTTGGATTTGTCGATTATGGTCCCAAGAATTGATGCAGAATATGATCTGTCTATTTTTTTTTCAAGATGTTGAAAAGGTTGGTGAAACATTTTTGGTACTGGACTTCTTAGAAAAAACATGGATTTTCGCAATTTTTCATCTTCTGATCCAACATTAGTATCATGATATGGGTTCATTCTCTTAATAACATTAAAAAAAATTATCATCATGTAATACTAAGTGATGTGTTTTCACATTGGGATTTAACATGGGTATTTATTGATAATTTTAAGAGATAAATATCAATGATTCATTAGAAATTCAATATACTTCTACTTTTACTTTATATTTGTTCAATAACTAATCAACATAGGCCAAGGTCTTATTCTGTTAGTCGATTTTAATTCACACTATAAATAACCTGACATCATATGCCTCGATCTGGTGCCTTAAAATATTTAATTGGTATAATAAAAAACTAATTTTCATCCCAATGGACAGAATGGTATAGTATTTTTTGAAAACTAGATACAAACATAAAATTTACATTACAAAATTAATAGAAAAACAACATAGAAACTCCAATGGAAACATCCACAAATCCTACATTATCCCTGCATTTCATTAATAACATAAATATTCACATCCTGGGGGAAAATAAAACATATGAAATTGGTGATATAAAATGCACTGTAAGAGTAAGTAATAAAGTGGAAGATAATATAAACAATATAGCTAGGTGAATGAGTAAAAAAACATATCATTTGAATATAACCCTGAGAATAATATGGATAGAGTAAAAGATGAAGACATTATTACGTATAAATAATCAAATGAGAATGAAGCTTAACCATGGATATTATACTATTAAAATAATAACATTGATTATCAATTAATAATATCATAACATGGGTGTGCATAATTTCATACGTCATAAACATACAATTAAGTCCTCAGCCAAGACATCTGAAAAAATGGTTATTTCATCCACGAAATCCATTTCTTTTTTGTCTCATGAGATATACTAATGAATTGAGGGGCTATAGAGGGACCTATATATCACTTAATAATTACAATTCACTATTTATATTAATGTGGTGAAACATAAAAAACATATACATATGAAATTTAAATAACATTCCCCCAAAATGTAAACATAATCAGAAATCATTCCGAGTAATATGATAAAGGGTATTAAGATAGAATATCTTCAGTAAAACTGGTCGTAAACCATTTTATAAAATATGGTATAAGATATCATCAATGTTAAATAACAATTAAGAATAATTTTAAACATAATTTCTTGAAATAGATTATAACACTCTAATAAAATCATCAATGAATTGTTTAGGGAAATAACATCTTTTTTACTTTGAAAATAAGAGTTATGTTTTATATATGATTTTAATTTTTCATAAAATATTTTTTTAAACAATTATATTTCTGAAAATAAATGTTCTGGAAAATGAAATTATTTTTGAGGGATATATGATGCCCAAATGAAATGGAAACATGTAAAAATAGTTTATAAGAGTCTTTATAAATAGGCCAATTTAGTGTGGTTTCAGAGAAAATATAAGAGTTCCTAAAGTGAAAAAATGATAAATTGTTTACATAAAACCTAAAATGAGATAAAATAGATTTTTATGAGAAAATAGTGATTTTTTTAAAATATTGGGGGTATACAAAAAATTATGGAGTGTACATGAAATTGGGAATTTAATCGGCAAGTTCTTTTTAATCGGGCTTACATATCTGGAGGAATTGAAGACGAATCTTTACAAAACTAGTATTTACCCATAAAATAAATATAAATTGAATAATATACATGATTTTTAAAACATTAATAGGATATAGAAGGAGTATTTAAAAATAACGAACAATTACATTGGGGTAACTAAAAATAAAGTGTATCTCGAATGAAAAATGGAGGTTTGGTAATTGTTCTTCACTTATAATTAATTTCTTGGATAATGGTATTAAATAAATTAATTAATTAATTAAGAAACATTAATAAATTTATTTGATTTATTATAATTTCTATGTTCATATATATTCTTTTTTAGTTGCAATATTTAATTAAGTTGTCCCAGTGTGTTATTTTACATGGTTTTCATGATTGGTTTTCTTAAATAAGGGTATAATGGTTAATATAAAATTGGAATAATTATCCATAAATTAAATTATATGTTATTAATTATCATAAAGTAGATAAAATGGTTATATAATTATTTTTCTTATATTAGGAGTGGATGAATCAGTCGAAAATACATTAGTTATAATCATTTAGATTTTTGTTGTTGTTCGGGATCATCGCAAACTAATTTTGTTTCATTAATTAATTTCATGTATATATATACTAGTTAAAAACACTAAATCAATTATAATATGTATAATAAAACATTTTTTAACCATAATGGTGGTTTTATGACCATCCATGAATGAGTTAGTTAAAAATTAAAAAACATCATCAACTGGGGTAGTAAATCAACACAACACATGAGATATTTTTATTTTCAAAATGAAAGGCAGAGGGAATAAACTAGAAAATAAATTATTAAATTAATATAATAAAATATTAGTATATAAATGATAATGAATTTATCATGACTCATTCATTGGTGTAGGTGAGGATTGTATAAGAAAAGAAATGAAATTGAAGAGAATATAAATGAAAATAAAAATGATTTTACATCATGAATTTCCCCTCCTTGAGAACCTCTTTAGGGTAAAAGGTTTTGTATTTTTAAAATACTAAGAGAACATGGATGTGTTTGAGAGGATAAGGAAGAGTATTGGGTAGTAATTGGACAATAAACAAGGCTTATGATGTTATGGGAGAATAGGTGGAGAGCATGGTATTTATTATGTAGGAGAGGGTTATTTTTTGAATATTTTATTCATTTGATTAGTATTTCATCTCAAGACTATGAATTATTGTATAATTATCACAAAATATATTAAAATATTTAAGGATAATTTAATATTATGTTCTTACATCATTTATACACCATTTATGACCCAATAATTTATGTATTCATTGAAAATTGTAAATCACAATATTTCACTACTCACATAAAATCCAGTATTTACGAAAAATCCAAAAAAATAAAAGTAAATGTTTTTTGACCCATAGAATTAAAATGTAAACTCATTTTTAGGAAAATAATTTTCTACGTAAGGGAAATTTATATTTTTAAAAAAATCATCAATTACTTGAAAAATACTGATTTTAATATTATTACCTTTTTGTGACACATTGAAAACTTTATTTACATCTCATAAAATTATATTATAATCATAATAAAAAATATTATTAATTTATAATGTATTTTATGAAATTAAATTTTCATTTAAATCAATACTTTCATTGTAAAATTATAATTAAATATTTATAAATTACAAAAATATAAACACTTAAATTATTATTTTAAAAACATTTCGTTACATATATCAATATATCAATATATCATATATTCCTTTATAAGATACCCAAAAAAATATAATTTCATATATTATGTTACTATTCATTTGGAAATATTATTATTCATAATGGTCACATTACTATTCGAAAGGTCAAGTTAATAATCCATTGGTATATGTTCCTTAAATTCTAGAAATACCTTTTAATCATTCATTATTTATTTATAAAGTTTGTATTCTTTTCTATAAGTGTATTCATTTTATTTATAATATTTAAAATTTCTATAATACTGTAAATTCCGTTGATAGAATTTAGTATTGTTACATTCTCACATCCTACAAATAATTTCATCCATAAAATATCTAGAATGTCACCTCATAAAAAGATTAGGGTAGTTAATCATTACTTCTTACAGTTCCCATGTCACCTCTTAAATTTTATGATTTTTCATAAGTACACTTAATATCCAATTCATCCCATTCCTCCAAACATATTTTCATGTTTATAAAAATTTGATAGACTCTTCACAGTAAGATAAATCAGGTTCCACTTCTATTTCATCAGAGGCGAGAACATTTGTTGGGTCTGACTGTTACTTCCTTTACAATGGTAGGTGGGAAAAAGTATTATTATAGGAAATGATATGTGTAATTTACAAATTATAATCCACACATCAAATTTACCCTAGAATTTGAAGAATTATGATGTACCTACGACTTAGTTTACCTCTCATAAAGAAGCTTATGATGCCCTTCAATGGAGACAGATTCAGAAGAACACGATATCCTACATGAAACTCTAAATATTTCCTCTGGTTATTAGCATAAATATTTTTCATTATTTCAGATTCTTTCATATATTTTTTAATATACTATACCATTTACATTATTTAAAACACAAGATAAGGGTATACAAGCTTCCTTTCACCATCATCATCCCAACAAAATGGTGTGCGACATCTTTTTCTAGACAATGGATCTTATGGTTACTTTTGAAGAGATGAATCGAAACAATTGTTGAAGTAAATTTATCACAAAGGAATATAATGATCCCACACATCTTGAATGCGAGGTGAGCATCATATCAACTTGTATTATAATGTTAGAATGGTCCGTTCAGACTTCCCATCAGTTTTAGGGTGATAATCAGGGATAAAATTAATCTCGGTAACCAAATATTTCTGAATAATTTTTTTGAATTACGATGTAAATTGTGGATCATGTTAAGCACCAATTCATATTTTTCCTTGATTAAGTCTTACAAAATCATTAATATAAATCCATGCAAGGTGAACTTGTGGAAAATATTCCCTTATCACGAGAAAATGTATAAATATTTTAAGTCAATGAATAATTATTGATATTGCATCATTCTTCATAGGTTCCTTGATAATACAGTAACAAAATACATATTATTGTCATCCAATTTCAATGTATAAATAAGTATAGATTTCATCAATCCTCCAGGATATTGTATTTCATCCATCACCTAGTAACAAACTAATTATCTAGACAGATAATCAGCAATTTTCCACTTCATATTATACAAAAACAAATTAATTATCAATTTTATATACATCCTAGTGATACAAGGGTTTATAGGGAAATTATATCTATTAGAATCATCTAATAACTTGATTTTTGCGTGGGTATAGAGGGAATATGAGGACTCTTCCCAGATTTCTGAATTCCATCCCCATACAAAATTTATTCCAACTTCCCATCATTCACAAAATTAATTATCCGTTAAAAATTCTCTAATTCATATTGATAACAATTAATCCATTATAAAATTATTGGTTGAGAATCCAATTAAAAAAGTACTGATGTTTCCCCTTTCTTTTTAATACCCATTTCTATCTTCACTAGATCGATAAACAAAAGATCCATTTTAATATTTATTTTGATTAAAACTCTATTATCCTTCCTTGTAAATGCATATTCTACCTTATTTTCATTCCTTGTTTGATAGTGTATTGAATAATAATAAATCATGAGTAGTTCAAGCCATCATATTTTCCTCATGTTTTGTTCATTATCTTATAATATATATTTCAATCTCTTATGATATGTATATATTTAATATCATTCACCACAAAGATAGTACCTTCATATTTGTAGATAAAAGATAATATATTCTAACTCATTAAAATGAGTTGTATCATTCAATTCATGAATTTTTAATTGCCTTGATTGATAGGAAATAACAATATCATTTTTCTTAAGGACATATCCAAGTCATTTCTTTGATGCATCACAATAAATAAAACTCCCACCATTTCCCTGTGGTAGAGTCAGGATCGGAGCATTCACTATTCTCTTATTCAATTATTTAAAATATTCTTCACATTATTTTTTCCATATGAAATTAACCCCATTGTGAGTATTCTTGGTTAGCAGGTTAGCTACTCATGAAAAATTATGAATGAAATGTCAATTTTAAACTTCAATCCAAGAATTCTATGTAACTCAATTATGTTTGTTTTTGTATGCCATTCCTGGATTTCCTTTATCTTCATAGGATCAACTAAGATTCTATCCACATAATAAATACGACTATAATGTGAAAATATTTGAATCCAAAATCTACACATTCTAAACATCCCATATTGCTATTTTATTTTAATATTATCCAGAACAACCCACAAGTGGTTCTCATGGTCCTCATTACTTTTGGAATATATATAGATATAATAAATAAATTCGATAACAAGATCATCAAGATATTACATGTATAATACATTCATTATATCGATAAAAATTTATAATTCATTGGTTACTTCCAATGGATTTATTTTAAACTCACAAATTGCATACCTTATTTGAAATGTTGTCTTTGGAATATCATCTTTACCCACATACTATTGTTGATATCCATATCGACAGTCAAGCTTTGAGAAATATTAATCTCTATAAGGTTGATAAAATAAATCATCAATGTGATAAAGATGATATGTTTTCTTTAATATAATATCATTTGTTGCTCTATAATCAATTAACAGCCTCATGGATTCGTCTTTCTTCTTGACAATGGGCACATGATCTCCCCATAAAGAAACACTGGAGATAATGAATACATTATCACTCAATTCCTCCAGTTGTCTCATAATATCTACTAACACCAATGTTTCCATTATATTAGGAGTCTTTAATTTAGGTCATGCATTAAAAATTATGTTAATAGATAACTTAACTTTCTACTCTGGAGGATGTCCGGGTAAATAACGTAGAAATAAATCAATGTATTCCTGAAAAGATAGAAACATCATTAGTTTTATGATTCATAGATGTTGTTTTATCTTCCTCCCCATGAATTTAATTTATAAGAGATACTATAGGAGGATCTGGATGTAAACCAAATAATAAAGTTTCTACACCAAATATAAGTGATTCACCATTTACCTTAGAAATTGTATCTATCTTGTTATTGAATTATATTTTCAACTCATATATTGATATTCATTTCTTAGAAGGATCATATAAAATTCATCCATATGAATAATGACAATGTATTCAGCTAAATCACATTTATGGGTCCTAAAATGGGGCAAACCGACATATCTTTATTACATTGATACTTCCCATTGGTGTTCTGAATGACTTCTCCTTTATTAAATCAAAATGTAAATGTATAATTTTCTTTTAAATGATGGAAGATATAAATTAAAGTGATGTTATTGAATTAAATAATTCATTTTTTATGTTTTAGAAAATGATTAAATTGCCTTCCACCACATCATTAAGAACTTCGACATCCATAGTTATGATCATATTATCTTGGCCTTACTCCCATTTACTTTTCTAGGGATTGCTTCAATGAAGGATGGGAAAATAATTTGAGTATTTTCTCATCTTCATAAAATTATAGAATTGAACATTAATAGCTTCTTTATTTCCCTTGAAATAATAGGCTTGGAGGCCTTTTTCTTCACACATGTAGTAGTATCCTTTTTCTTTTATGTAGGCACCTAGGTGTTTCCCTCCATAGATATTGCACATTGGAATACTATATTTTTATTCCTCCCTTTATTCACTATTTAATTTTCCACCATAATAATCTCTTTTTTCCTTAATTTATTATGAAAAAGAGAATAATTTCTCTATCATGATAGAACATGAGACTATATCTTCATTTGACGAAAACAGTTGAAATTCTAGTGCCCTTCAGAGAAATGGAAATAAATAATCAATGAATCGACCAATCATTCTCCTTAAACTACATATATAGTCTATATAAATCCCTTGATAAAAATTTAAATATTGATTCATACTTTTAAACATTTTCATCATATTCTTGTTTTAGACTCAATAATATCATGTCCATACCTTCTTACTTTTCACGAGGGAAATATTTTTATAGAAAAATTTCCTTAAAATATATCAATTCAATACTTACAATTTCTTCATCCTTATTTTTTTTGAATAAAATACCACCATTTATTACCCTATTTTGAGAAAGACCCATGGTAACCTCATTCCTTTAATTACATCCTAATGCATAAAATATGTTAACTATGGAACTTAACCATTGATCTACTACAAATGGGTTTGTAGTCTCATTGAATGATGGATTAGTTTGTCTCATAAATTCTTATCGCATTTATTCTCCACATTATAGATCAATATTCTCTATACTATTATGTTTATAGTATATAAATTGAGTCAGATATCTCATTATAGTTATATATTGATCAACAACACTTATATCTCCAATACCAACATCATCACCATGTATAAGAGGGAAATAACTATATGGGATACGTGCATTGATATGGTTTCCATTCCTTCCACTTGGTTGAATTTCTAAAAAATGGAATAAAATAAATTAGGTTTTGAATCAAAATTAAAAAATTAAAAACATGAAAATCACTGAACATAAATTGGAAATTTATGCATAGTTAAATACATAATCATAAACACGCTTTTATTTCGGATGTCATTACTTTTAAATCATTTATAATGGTTTGTAAAGAAAATGTTAATTATCCTATGAATATAAATTATTACTGTCATAAATGGTTTCTATTAAGGCACATTTTCATCTACTAGGTTACCCCAAGTCAAGCCTGAGACACCTATTCAAATTTTTTAACACTAGGTACATTTATGCTAGAATCACATCCACATGTAGTATCTCGATAGAGATGTATTGAACAGAACACCCACATATCCACTACCTTACAAAAATTATAGTATGTTATTATAAGGTTATCCATAATGTCTCTCTTAGTGTTTTTCCCGTAATAAATGTTTTATAAATCCAGTTTCCACGTGTTCTAATAAACTTCCTATGATACCAACTATAAAGTCACTAACAACAATTTCACTAATATTGTTATTTATTTTATTACATTAGAATAAAAAACAAGAATTTAGAATAATGAAGGAAAAAAATAGTTTATATGTTTTGGAAGACCGTATAAATAAATTTACATTAAAACATCAAACAAAAAGAAACAAAGAAAATCCATTGGAAAAATCCACAACTCCTAGATTATCCATGCATGTCATTCATAATATATATCTTTTCATCATATGAAAAAAATAAAAAATAAGAAAGGGGTGAGATCAGATTCTATATAAGAGTATTTAATATATCATAGACTAATATAAATAATAATTCATGTTTAATTACTATGGACATGTTCCATTAGAACATAATAATGAGCATAATATGAAAAGAATAAAAGGTAAATAAATAATTCTATATAAATAATCAAGTTAGAATTATGCTTGACCATGGGTATTGTACTAGTTGAATAATAAAATGGATTATCAATTATTAATATTTTAATGAGGGAATTCATAATTACGGACATAATAAACACACCATTGAGGCCTCAACCAAGACATATAAAAATAAATGGTTTTGGCTTCAAAAAAAAATCATTTATGTTTTCTTCTTATGAATCCTATCGATGCATGGAGGGGCTATATTGGTCCAAAACCTTTACATAATATATCCAATTAGATCCTCATATTAATTGGGTGAATGATAGACAACATATACGTACTGAATGTATATGACATTCCCTAAAAATTTAACATAATCACTAACCATTCTAGGAATATAGGGAATTGTATTATGATAAAACATCCATAATCAAAAAGATAAAAAATCATTTAATAAATTATGAAAAATTATTTAATAAAATATAAATAATAATTAATAAATATTTTCAATATATGGTTTTGAAATATTTGAAGATACTCTAAAAACAATCATGGAATTAATGAGAGAAAAACTGTTTTTTACATTGCAAAGAAGTGTTATATTAGAAAAATCATTTGAATTGTTCTCAAAATCATATTATTAAAATTAATATCCTAGAAATGAAAATATAAGTTCAATTAAATTATGTTTGAGTTATATATGATGTCCAACTGAGGTGATAACAAGTAAAAAGTGTTTTTTTAGAAGGTTTAGAAATGCGATACTTTAGTGCGGTTTGAGGGGAAATATAAGAGACTCATTAAAGAAGAAAATTCGTAATCGAATAACTAAAACAACAGATGATATAAAATAGTATTTCATGATTTAAAGAGTTATTTGATAAAAATATTGGTTGATTAAAACAAATAATAATGTCTTCTGAAAATGAGAAATAGATCTGGATGTTCCCTTTAATCGGGCATGCTTTTCAGGAGGAATTTAAAAGGAATCCTTTTAAAACATGTATTTCCCCTTAAAATAGAGATGAAATTTTCAGGATTCATAATTTTGGAACATAGTAATGGGATTTAAAAAAATTATTTAAAATTAAATAAGAATTAAACTTGGTTAAAGATAAAGATAGCGTAACCCGAAGGAAAAAATGGAGGTTTGGATAGAAACCCATACATTATGTCTGAAAGTGTTCTGACCATGTATTTAATGTCCTGGATAATGAAATTAAAATCATTAATTAATTAATTCAGACCCACTCATAGATTTATTTTAATTATTATAAATTTATTATGTTCATTTATTGTATTTTTTAATTATAAGACGTAATTTCATCATTTGTGATTGTTCTTTCCTTAGTTTTCTTGATTAGTATGCTTGTATAAGAGTATGGAGGTTCATATAAAATGAAAATAATTTTACATAACTGAAATTATATTTTTTTAATGGACATAACGTATCTAAAATGGTTATATATATATTTTTGTTAAATGGTGTGAGTATAAGTCATTTTTAAAGATAATAGTGTTAATCATGATGATTATTTTGGTGGTTCTTTAAACATCACAAATTATTTTGGTTTTATTAATTAATATTGTGTATATATACCAGTTATAGATCACAAAATTAATTATAAAATGTATAATAAAATATTAATTAACCATAATGATAGTTTTATTACCATCCTGAAAGGAATTAGTGAAAAATTAAAAAGCACTATCAATAGTGGCTGTAAATCAACACACCAGAGACTATATTTTCATTATAAGAATAAAAGGCAGAGGAAAGGGATTATAAGATGAAATTTTCCATTAAAATAAAAAAATTAAAATACATAAAATACAATGAAGTTATCATGAATCTTGGATATGTGTATGTTGAGATTGGATATTTAAATAAATAAAATTGAAATGAAAATAAAGGAAATGAAAGAATGTTTTACCTCTTGAATTCAAACTACTTGAGAACCTTGTAATGGTAAAGGGTTTGGTATATTAGTGAGTGTTGGTATCCTAGACATGGGATATAGGATAGAGAAGATTATTGGGTATAAAATGGACAGTATTTAAATCTTAAGAGGTTTGAGGAGAAGAGTCGATGTGAGGTGATATTTATAGTGGAAAAGAGTGGTAGTTATTGAATATTTTATTCATTTGTTTAATAGTTTTCCTCAAAACAATTAATATATTGTGAATTATAACAAAATATATTTAAATATTTATGTAGTGTTCTATATTATGGTATTACAATACCAATACATCATCTACGACTTAATAATTCATGTATTTATTAAATACTGTAAATTTCCATATTTAACTATTCATTAAAAATAATGAATTTTATAAAAATCCAAAACAATATCCCCTAACAATTTTTTGGTGTGTATAATTAAATAATAAATACTATTTTATGAAAATAACTTTTTAATATGATAAATTTAATTTCTAAATAAAATCACCATTTATTCGATATATATAGGTTTTAATATTATAAACTTGTTTATGACACATTGAAAATGTTATTAAGGTCTCATAAAATTACCTTACAATCACAAGGAAAAAAATTAATTAATTAATGAATTTATTTTATTAAAATTATTTTCCTATTAAATATTTATATTATTTATATAATTTTAATTTAATAATTATGACTTACAAAAATATAAACTCTTAATTTATAATTTTAAAAACATTTACTGACATATATCAAGATAAAAATATATAATATTATCATTTATATGATATCCAAATTCTATTAATATTTTAATAGGTGATGTTATTATTTTATTTTTCATATTAATATTATTAATGTTCATAATATTATTCCCAAGGTGAAGTTACTAATCCATTTGTATTGGTTTTATAAATTATAGAAATACCTCTTATTTAATTAATTCTTAATTCATAATGGTTTTATTATATTATCTATGTGTTTTAATGTGATTTATAGTTTATCAAATAACCACAATAAGAAAAATTTTATTGGTATAATTCTAGTTCGTTAATTCATAGACCAATAATGGTGGGGGTTGAACCTTTTTCAGATACGAGAGGGGAATTTCTGATTTTGTCCACTTCTTCTTACATATCTGAGCCCATAGTGGAACTTTTAGACATGGTGAGTAATATTGGTTTTTCATTGTAACTATTGATGAAATATATGTCATGAGAAGAGAAATTTTTAACCTATACAACAAAATTCATTATAATGATACTCTTCAATTGATTGTTTTTTCTACCAATAGGGGAAGGAGGTGCCTAGAAATATGTGATTATGTTTTCTTCCAAAATCATGTTTAATGTAGTACATAATCACTATTGAGTATACTATTGTGATTTATAGGGGACACCCCTATTCCATTGGGGGATACGACCTTCATATCATCATCCAAAATTAGTAGTTTTCCATCATTTTTATAGAATAACACATATAAATATGTAGATTCTCAAGAATCAAAAGGGGGAACCATCACTATGTGGTATGACGACCATCCCATAAATGGAGTTTTTAAGAATTGATAAAATATTGAAGGCACCACCACATGTCTTTTCATCCAATGTATAACAGTGAGGAAAATATATAATATTTCATGGTAGATAAAAATGAACTCATATATATGTTTTATATCCCTAAATTGGGCCTTGTACTTGATCCTCTAGAGAGGTTTTTCTCACATTATCACTCACATGAATGGCTATATTTATCAAATCTATGTACCCCTATCAATATTCTAAATTTTGAGGGTCTAAGATGGAATAATTTTTATGATAAAAAATTTCAACCAAATCCCTTAGGATATCGAAATTTACTATCTTCTTAGAATTTATTTGTTTTTGGTATGTCCCCAGATAATTTCTGCCTGATCTTATTTTGTGAATGATATGGGGTCTTGACATTTTTATGGAAAATTCTATACTCAACAAAACTATGAAATGATGAATTCTCTCTCAAACTACAATGGGATATTGAGTTCCTCGTTGTGTACCCCTCTTTGATTGAAGGATAGAGAGAATACGGTATTGTGAGTTCGGTCGGAATAATATCCAACTATTTCATAATGATGTAATTTCTTTTCCAGATGTATGCACATAACAAGGTGGTGATTCTTCTTAATATATTTCCTAATATTTATGATTCTTGTTCTATACAGCACTTGTTCATTACAATAGGTAGAGGGATAATTTTCATCTCCTAAAATGGGTTTCATTTTTTTTACTTTATCTTGGGTAATCTGACAATCACACCTCTTCTAGTCATTCGTGTAAGATGAATTGGCTTGGATGGCCACTGGAGGTATCTAAGGGATCTTTTTGTTTCTTTTTGGATTTATAGTGTTCTTGACCATGTTTATTAGTGGAATTTATGTCATCCACATGGATTTAATTGAAATATTGGGTTTTACCATCTTTGGTCCATCTTATATACGCTTGACCACTGCATCCTTGGCCTCCATCTCCCTGATCAGGTATAGGAAACTCATACTCATAGGTGTATTCATCATTGATGAAGGGATTTATTAATAGAAAAATGTTAACATAAAAAAATGAGCTCTTCATATGATGGATCTCCATTTTGTGTGGTTGTAACTGTTATATGAATGATGAAGGAAATAAGTATATAATAGTCAAATCATTTGCAAGATCTAGATATGAATCTTCATATTTGTCCCTTCCTAGGTATGGTGATTACATCAAACACCATGGTAGTGGGTGTTTATAAAATGTATCCTCCCTATGTTATGGTACTGTAATTTGTTTGAGAAGCTATTCTCTCAAGCAATTATTAGCCCAGTAAACCATATTTTGAGTCTACCAGTTTCTAAATTTTTTTCAACACCTAACCAAAACCCCTTGCATGTCACCCTTTTATTCTGGATGGGTGATGGTTACACATTCCACATGTGCTAAGGAAATTTATATCATCCCCTATATAGAATAAAACATTCTTTGGAGAATTTCATTGAAGGTGAAGAAATCTTGGATGGCATGACCCAACGTCCTATTGAATGGTTAGTAGTTGGGAAGAACAGTGAGGTTGGAGTCAAAGGGTTTTTTGGACACTGGTAGATTGAGAAGGTTTTTTCAATGGATATGAAGAAATAACTAGTGACCTACTCATTTCAAATGAATTTGATTTTTTCATCCATTCCTAAAATTATGGGCAAATATAGTGAATTTCTTCTTCTGGATAAGGGTGGTTTTTTACTACTAAAAATCGATGGGATTTCTCAGATGATTTGGGGGACATCCTTAGTGATTGAGTGGGCACTATTAAAAGTTTGAGGGAAATAATGACACTCTATTCCCTACTATGCCATTTCCATTATGTTGGGGGAATGGGATGAGATTTATCTCTGGTCCATTGAATAAATTCTTCTAGGAATTATTCCATTTCTGAAAACTCATGGAATCCCCCAGGGTACTTTATGATGATCAAAAGTGTTTTTAGATCCTACAAAAAAATTCCCACACACAGTTCAAGAAATTTATATGGTGATAAATGATGATTTATTAAATAGGTTAATCATTTCAAAATGGAGATGAATTCATCAAACCTCTAATTATATATATATATATATTTTTCTGTTTTTGAGGATAAAAATTATTATTTTCCTTATCATGGACTATAAATATTTGAAAAATTGATGATTAAGGTCTCTCTATTATGAACATTATCATACTGGAAGACCGTTATACCAAATATTGTCTATTATTATCCGTGTCTATAAACAATACCTCAAAGTGTTGACCTCTTACTGATCTAGAGAGATCATCATCGGGATGCATTATGACTTGAATTGTATAAGATGTTATTCTAGATTTCATGATCTATAAAAAGAATTGAATATTGGATTTTAGAAATTGGGTCATTGAAAAGTGTCATCCACCCATTTAGGGTATGGATTCATCATAGGCTACATGGGTTCTCACCACCGTTATTTGGATTCCATTCAAATAACACTGGTTCTATTTAATTGATGTGTTCTGGAGGTAATATTGTTTTGGATTCCTTATGTATATGAGGATCACGTAAGGCTTAATGATGAAGAGACATTTTCATATCCCTCTAATTTTCAATATTTACATGGAATGAATAATCATCATGATAGGGGATATGTTATCTTCATTATAAATGAAAGTCATGGTCAACCTCAAATTCCTCATTAATCCTGTTTGCATGATGAGATACATCTACACCGAGATGCTCAGATGCCAATATTGTAGGAGGAAAAACTCTCTCTTAATGTATGGTAGGTGGGATATTCATCTATGTCATAAGATGATAACCAATGGGACTATTTATTATTAGTAGTTCCTCATAGAAATATTCAATTTTTTATCTCATTCATACAATATTACAACTATACCTCAATGGAAGGTAATTGGACTCCTCTGGGTGTTGATTGGGATATAGCCACACCTTTTCCTTTATCTATGGCAGTTTCCTACTATAGATGTGGTAATTTATTTTTCATGGGTTCTATGTTTAGGAACATCTCTGATTTTACATACATGCATCCTTAGTTGGTGAATCGAGATCACCGTACATTAATGGTATAGAATTAAAATTAACTCCCTCTATATTTGCATCTTGGTCCACATAAATTTCCATTTTTATGCTTATAAAATTCAATAATGTGTATCGGGAAAAGGTTTTTATACCATTATGATCAACACAATAGGGAAATGATTCACAAATTAATCCTCATTGATGGGATTTATTATGGTCATTACTCTTACCCATGGACATATTGGAACATTTTTTCTTCTAGAACTTATTGGGTTTTAATTTTCTTCATCGTGCATTCCTCCTATTATAGTCTGTAAATTGTAACCGTAAGGGAGTTTCACTTGTTGATTGTTTTATGGGTCCCAAATTGAAATTGGTTCTCCTATTATGGGAGGAATATATTATATGAAAACCATAAATCATTACCTCTCAAACCATATAATAACAATTCCATCTATGATAATTATGATGATTAAAATGCCCCATTACTATGGGATGAGATTATTTAGGGACAATATTTGAATTTTTTATCATTGTTTGAGAATTTTATGATTCTAATCAGGGATTTAATGACACATAATATGGAAATTGAGATATATACTCCCCCAACTATATGGGCTGGGGAGGAAATGGATCTTCTGCACATTTCTCAAGGACCTCTTATGGGTGCGATGAGATAGGTAAAAACGAATGACCTAAAAATTCCCCCATCACTATAGGAACGTTTTTTTAGCTACCATTGCTATTTCCTGGAACTTATTAGAGTTTAATGACTTTATGGGTGGAGTTGGAGGTAAAAATCACCCAATTAATGTAGGATGGGTTATCATTCGGAAAACCTCTATTGCAGCTGCTATTGTGGTTCGATTGATATGGTGCTATATTTCTCTTGTACAAGTTTGATGAAATTAAATCCCATGATAAGATTCATCATCATTGAGACATTTATAGTTTGGACACAAATTCAAATTTCATGTCCCAAAAAAGTTCCCATTTTCTCGAGGGTCCCATCAATACTGTATGTTGTCTTCTGTCTCTCTTTTTTCATGATGTATTTTCATTTTTATAGTAGGGGATTATAATTGTATTTAAAAACTGGATAGTGTGATACCCTTCCCCCTAATTTAACATAGGGATATAACATTATTGTTCTTTCTATTTTGGATAATTTAATATTTAGTGACACAGTGAGGTACAATGATAAATATTTTCAGTATCCTTGGATTTGTATATCTGATGGGGATTTGTAAATTAGTTGAAGGAGAGTTGAGATGATATAGAGACAAAAAAAACATAGGTTTATTTAATTCCCCAACACTCATGTATTCTTGGATACAAATAGTATATCCATGTTTAGATAATAAAATACTATTTTTATGAATTGTATATTTACCTCTTATCCTTGATAAGGTAGATATTTGGCCTTCAACAACAGATGAGTTTCCCACATATTTTAGAATAGATAAAGAAGAAACACCATATTTAGAAAATATAGGGTCTCATAGTTAGCAATTGAGAAGGGAGAAAAAATAATTGTCAGGTTATTTTCCATAAATCGATCCACATGTAAATATTTTCCACTTCTTCATCAGATATGTATGCAACCACCTGGTCAAACCACATAGGTTTCTTCTCTTGGTTTCCTACTGACCGCGGTGAGGTGTTGTTTATTGTTGAAGGGAAACTATAATGGGTTAAACCTATTCTTTTGATAACCTCTCTATATAAAGGTCTCCTAATTTTTATTAACTTTATATATGAATGTTTCAAGTGAAGGGGCGCTTTCCTTATCTGAGAGAGATATCACTGTAGAGTGGTTTACTAGAGAGTATATCAAGACTAAAGTCCCTTTGATTCATCTATGAACTACCATAAGGAGGATAATCAATGATATTTTCACCTTCTAAATTTCTTAAATAGTCATCAGACCCTTGAGGTATTAGATATATGCATTAAAAACACAAGAACATTGTAATTGATCATATTGAGAATATGTACCTCAATCTGTGTCATGGATAGAATATATTGACATATATTTTGGTGTCGAGCAGGGATATGAGCCATATTTTTCATGATTGTTGAAATATAATGATAAAAATCAGTTTTTAGGGGGATATAATTCATTGTATTTTATTATTATTAAGTATACTGGTGAGAATCTATATTATCAGTAAGAATATGAGCCAACCTGTAGGTCATTATTAGAATATGCGGGTCAATCCTTACTAATATGGAAATGTCAGCTCAGTTAAAATATTAATTCCACATCATAATATACAAGAAACATCTAAAACATGATAAGATATATGAAGCTCCTCCCATATATTCTCTAATGTATTTTGGTGTAGTTTTTCATGGGTATAAGTAGGGATATATGAATGGTTTTCATAATCTTCTATAATATATCAAGTATCTTCACTGGATGGGATGTGAGCCTTATTTGAGGTGATTTCTATGTTGCACATACAATCAAAAGTTGTAACCATGAAATGATATATATCCAATTACTTTGGAATAATCAACTGGTATTATTCAATAAGAATATATGAATATCCCATGGAATGTGAAAACCAGAATGGAATGCTTCAGTCAAAACAAGGATATGAGCCTAGTCTATAACCTTTAAAACATGCTTCAAATCCTTTTCAAGAGGGAATGTTTTCTTGTCACATGAAAAGTTACAAATTTATTTGGTGATCTCAATTTGGAACATGTATATGATCTCAGTACTTTGCCTCATCGTTCACTTGAATATGTAGATAATCCACCTAGATGAGAGCAATAATGTGAATGTTTTAAAGAGTAGCCACATGATCACAATCATCATGGTTATGCGACAATATAGATATCATGATAGGAATATGTGATCACAATAATACATTTACAAGTGTTGTAGTGTATTGGCCGACCCCTTCAGCTATTGGTATAATGTAGTGAAGGAATGTCCGCTTGTACATTTTTTTTGTCCCTAAAATGAACCAGTAGATTCCTTGGATTGATGCAGAGATATAAGCCATATTTTTTCCTCTATGTTCCATAAAAATATGAGCATTTTCTTCATGAATGGGGAGGGATATGTTAATCCCCCATTCTAGTTGTAGTAATATGTGTGTAGACATGATTCAAGCAATCATGGATATGATATTACCCCTGGAAATGGCAATAATATTATGATGGGAATCATTAAAAGCAATAAATACATGATCCTACACTTATTCATCCATAGATTTCCATGCCTTTTGACACATCCTTGGAACCATTTCATGAGTTTAAAATGTGGAATTTTTTTTGGTTAGTGCCCTCAGTAAGAGACAGATGGAAAATGGTGGGATGACACTGGTGATGGTGGTTGAAAAGAGACCCCCCCTATAGTTCCTAAACCATGATGGATCTATAGTGGATGACTTTATCTAGCATACTATGATATTGTAGGTTATTATTTATACACTTTAGGGATAATATTATGAAGTGAATGGTGGTTGCTACAAGTGCCACTTGCCTCACTATAACTTACCTTGAAAAAGGAAGAGATGTCATCTTAATCATCCGACGACCTTTTAAGGTATCTTAATTCATTAGTATTGTAACATTTTTGTGGTTATCAAAATACATCATGTTTTCCACCTGAATTTGCAGGTTTCAGGTGATTGAGGTTTTTTTGAAATCGATATAGGTTATTGGTGTAACTTTGGTTCCAGAACATTCACATGATGATGACATGATCTTAGGTAAATGAGTATTTTATAGTAGTATATTTACCCAAAAAGATAATAAGGAACAAGTTCAGTGATATGTTCATCATCACAAGTATAAAAAATTATTAATCAGATATGAATAGGTAACCTAATTGTTCATTTTTTATTTGTTTTTCCATTTTCATGCACGGTAGTTTCATGGTGGGAATGCAATGTTTTTATGCGAACCTTGGTTATGAAGGATTATAGATGAAGAATTCCAATTTCGTTCGTATAGGGGATTGAAAATAAATTTTTTATGAAATATTAATGCATTCATTTTTGTTATTTGAGAGATTCATTTCTAGGTTCACCATTTTTTATTCCCTCAACATATTATGGATGGCAATTTCAACCCATGGGACAGGAGGCATGATGTATGACACCTATAAGCATTTAGTTCTCTCATTACACACTATTACATAAGTGTCATCATATTAATTTCTTATTTGAGGTTTGATTCTGGGGGTTCAATTATATTTACATAATCATTCATAAAAAAGTTTAAAATTTACATATTTCATAGAAACTACTAATTTTTCCCCAATCCATAACTAGGTAATGTATTTTTTAAAAAGGTTGGAGGTGATTTGGAATTTTAGAAACATTTTTTCTTAAGAACTAAAATTAGTCAAATCAATAGGATATTGATCTCATAACTCCATTTTGTGTGGAATTATTTCATATTTGATGAATCTCTTATAGATTGAAAATATTTTCTCAAGTCTCTTCAATATCCAGATAGAGGACTGGTTTCTCTAATAAAATGTTAATGTGTTGAATCCTTCAATGTGTAAAGGGGGTTCCTATTAATGTGAAAATCTTTATGTATCCAATTTTTTTCACATTTTTACTATTATATACTTAAAATGGGTTGTTGTTTATATTTTTAAGTAGAATAATTGGAAAATTTAGAGTTTACATATATCCAAGTAAGAGATTGGTGTTTCAAAGATGTGATTGAACCATGATGAGGTTTCCTACATATCATTCCTATAATATAAATCAACACCCATGAATTTTGTTCAAATTCAAGTCATTCAGTTTAACTTCTTGGGTAAATGACATATACGAGAAAACTCAACCACCTATAATTAAGATCACGTCCTAGGAAGGAGAACTATGTATCCTTTTTATAATAGGATTCTGATTCATCATAGGTCAATTTTTTATCAACCTATAGATGGAAGGTGAATGAAAATTAACTACAATGAGGGTTATTTACCCATTTTTTTACCAATATGGGAATTGCTTTGGGACACACACTAAGGATGATTACCTTGTACCGGGGAAATCATAACATTTCATTGATCAAGGATTACACACCATGGTTTCCCAAGAAGTGGTAAATAAAGGATTTGAGTGATATGAGGGGTTCAATTTTCTATGCCCACATGATTCATGCATAGTGTGACAAACAAGATATAGTAGGTTATTAGACACACCACATAGGGATAGAAGAATTGTTCTTTGAGGTAACCCTAATGGTGTGTTTTATGTAATGCTCGGGCCTTATTAAGGTGTCCTATGTATCATGGTTGGCAATGATCAGAGTCATTATAGTTAAATTCCTCCATAACCTTATAATGTGTTTGAGATAGTTGAGGGAATAGACAGGGTTCACAAATAAAGTGATGCCAATTTTTAATCCATATTCTCTTCCTTTTATGGGTGAGGATAGAAAATATACTTATGGGAGAATTAATTCCCATGAGTTATGAATATTTGAGATATGGTGGGACATACACCACATTGGAAGCCCAATATAGACCAGGCCTTTTAAATGCATCCTAATAATTCTATTTGGATTGGAATTAGATTCTTTATATTTTAGTTATGGTGTATGTTCAAATGTGTCTACTAGAAAATGTTATCATGTCCTAGGGTGTCTTCCTAACAAGGTAGAAATATCAGAGGGTATTACCCTAACATGTATTTTGTGTATGTATGACATTTCCCCAGTTTATTCCTAACATATCATGAATTTCTACATGAAAAGGATGTCATATCCATGGGTGCTTCACATGATTAAATAATACTTTTCAGAGGTCTTCCACAAGATCTGAAAGAAATTTCTGGAGGACTATTTACGTAATAGTATAACAGGTCCGAGGTTCTTCCTATAATTAACAAAGACACATATAATTATGTCACTTGATCAAGGATGACATGTCGAATGTCTAGTGCAATATTGGTGTTGAATGACTGGGGGAATTTTCCTGACATCGCCTATTCATATAGATGACTTCATTTGACTTAGCCAATTTTTCTAGAGGGTTTCATAGGACTTGGATGACAGGTCTAGATGACTTCTCAAGACTTGTTTGGGATTTCTAGAAGACTTCACATGACCTGTAATAATTTTTCAATGGGCCACTTGTGGCCTGGAAGATATGCCTAGAGGATTTCTCATGTCTTGTCTAAAATGTTCTAGTATGTTGATAGATATGGATAGGTCATGTGAAGCCCATGATGCATTCAGATGAAAAATTTTGTATCTATCATTACATTATTATCCCACCACTTTCAACCATTATTGCATATATGCACCAATTTATTTTTATACTATTATCTTTTTGAGGTATCAAAGAACTGAATGAACTTGTGTATATTCCGTCAGAGACATAGGTTATTGAAATGCATTTCTGTCTCATGATCAATACAACAATCATGAGAAGAGAATATAAATTGTTTTTAATCCCATATATTTTCCCCACGGTTACCTACTAAAATACCTTTTCAATTATGTTTAGTTTTTAGTCTGAGATGTACTGTCTCACATACATTCTGTTTTGTTTGTGCCTTGTGTGTGTAGTGACTATTTCTTGTGTTGAGGGGAGAATTTATAGTCCTCACCACCCAAGATCTATTCCACATTTTATGGAATAGATATCATATATAGGAGATCAAATAAATGGATGGTGCATCACATAACATGCTTTAAAAGGTCTTTTCCTTAGCCTTCCAAGGTATCACATGAAAATCGCTGATCGTAAGCACACTCAATAATCCCCGAAATTTATAATACCCATGGTATATAAAATGGAATTGACATGATCATGTAAAAATATAAAAAATACTTCATAAAATAATGTAAACATTTTTTGGAGGCATCACGATATTAATTAGCATGTCAAAGATCCATAGAGAGATCAAATTAGATTATCAAGGAGTCTTCACAAGATTGGGATGCCCATCGAAGTGGATTTCGCATGATCAGGGATACTTTTCTAAAACCCTTCCTGAAATAAAGTTGGTTTTAATATAATTTCATGAGATTTGTATATCTTGTAATTTACTCTTTTTGAGATGATATTTTCTTATCGAGTGTCCTTCAATGGTGACCACATGAGGCCTATAACCACTTCATTTGAAATTCAGCATATCTTCCCATTGAGAGAGGATTCCTCTTATTCCAGATATTATTATTTATTTTAAAATAATTATTGCATTATAAAATAATTTTTATATCATTGTATCACATGATTAAAAATGATTATTGGAAATTCATGTGATAACTTCCATGAGTGTTTGATCTTCTGGTATGTGAGACATTTAATAATCAATGACGAACCTTGTGTTGGAATTCTGAAATTATCATGGAAAATCATCCAAATTTTATGTGAGTCTATATGAGTGTTTCATGATAAAATGGATGTTTATAATGGCCTTCATATGATGAAGCTGAGATCCCCAAAGGGCTTCACACGACATGGTTGACACGCCACTAAGGACCTCCCATGATGGTTGAATTGCTCACACGATTTTTATGGTCCCATCAAATGAGAATCAATGATACTAAATTATCATGATGCATTATCGATTTTTTCAAATATTCTTTTAAAAGGGGATATTGATTATATTCATGAATCTAATTATTACCATGTCACCAGATCATATGAGAATGTTTGGAAGCCTTCAAATGAACTTCAACACTTCTCATAATGACATTTCAAGAATAAGAGGGTCAATCAAAGAGGCATCACATGATCAAGAATTGATCATGAAATGTGAAATAATCATCTTCATGAAATTTATATGGTAATTTAATCACCTTCATTCAATAATGGTCTTATGATTCATGTGATATAACTTCCTGGCATTTATATAGTTATGCATCTCCTACATTCCTTTTACAGGGGAAACAATACCCATACTTCAATTATTTATTCTATCATAAGATTTTTAATTACCTTATGAAGAGAATTAAAAGACTTTGTCGTAATTGATCATATATTATAGGTATGTGTATTAAATATTATTTTAAAATGTTGAGATATTTATTTATGAAAATCCCGAGTGACCATAGTTGTTCTCAGTTAATCAATTTATAGAAAGTTATCTTAGACCTGGATCATGGTGTTCTGATCTAGGGAATTTTAATTGTCGTTAGAAAAAGGAATAGATATATTTAGTGGTTCTAATTTGATATTATTGGTGACATCCATAGGGATAATAATATGTATTGGATAACATTATGATACTTTAGAATGGTTGATATTTTGATTATAGAAATAATATATTTGATCATATATAAACTAATGGTTGAAGTCTCTTGAATATATAAAACTATGGGTTATATCATTGAAAAGGATGGTTGGGTATTAACATGATATTAAACTACTTCATGGTAAATATTCCTAATTACACACCTTGATAACAATCCTAGGGGATATGATTTGGTTATATCCCATTCTCTTTATGAATTTTTTTAAGAGTGAATGAAAAGAACCTATGAAAATCTATGTTAAACAAATGTTATATGGGACGAACTTATATTGTCCTGGTTTGATCAGAATATGCTATAAATTATGGAATATAATAGAGTTTTTGTTACATATAATTTCCCACTCCGATTATTGATGCTTGACACTCACATTGAGATTTGTTTGATTCGATCAGAGGATGTAAGAAAAAGTAATCATGTGAACAATGAATATAAAAACCAATGAAATGATTTTACTTATGAGACAAAAAATGGGATATATTTTATAGTATTAGTTACTATGGTTATATCTAATAATATATATCATGTTAGGATTAATAAACCTGCCCTTAATGATTTTATTAATGCACAAAATAAGAGAAAATGGAGTTCCATGACCATTCAGGTGAGAAATAATATTAAGGTAAAAACATTAAACATTTTTTCTGTCAATAATGTAGAATTTTGCACCCCATAAATATGTAAAACGAAAATGATAATTTTTCATTTGTGGTAAATAAAGTAATAGGGAAATAAATATCTTTGGAAAATTTAGAAGTTTATTTAAATCTATTGTGGTGAATAATGTTCTCCCAAAGGACAAAATGTAATGATTTAAATATATGGATTTTGGGAATTATGGAAATTCATTCCCAAAGATGGATTCTATATAATTGGATCAATATGATCATATGAATAAATTTTTATAAAATTTATATGCCGTTTTATATAAATATGAGGTAACTAAAAATAATATATAACAGGAAAAAAATTATATTTTGGATTACGATTTAGGTAGAAAAACTGATTCGATTGACATTGATGAATATTATGGTATGTTATATATTTTTTATTATAGGAAGCATCTATTAATAAATAATATAAAGAAAAGTAGTTATTTTTTAGGAATGTAGTTTAATGATTGATGTATATCCACATAGGACTTCAAGAGTTATTTTGTAGTGGTATTTTATTTATGATTTATATTTTTTTAATATGATCATATATTAAAAGATATATATGATATTTTTAGGACATATGTGGTTGTATCCTAAGGTAATTTCTGAAATTTTGAGAGGTGTTTATTGGGTGGCCATTGATATATATGAAACACTTATGTTTTATGTTGAGAAATACTATAAATATTTATATATTTTCAGCACATAGGTGGAAAACTATTGGAAAACATTTTGGTTAATACATCCTTTGACATGGAGGTAATTATGGTGAATTAGGATAAATAGTATTCATATTTTTTGGATAATTATAAGATTATGGTTAATGTAATTTTATTACATAACAATAGATTTTAAGTTCAATCGATCGATATTATTTGGGGAATAAATCTTTTGTTAACCATTAGGATCACCATTAATTTATTTGTGGTGTTTTTTATTTTTCTAGAAGAATTATATATTTTATATAATATATTATTAGAGAATATAAATTTTTATAATTTTATCTTTTGTGTGATATATATTTTTAGGTATAATGTTACGTTGATTTTTAATTCATTTATGGAATCAAATTATTCTAATTATTAATTTTAAATTTTGGTGTAGTTAAATTTTAAGAGATTTTAGTTTTCTATTTATGTAATTATTAAAGATAGTATTTGGGTGTTATTATTGAGTTTTATAGAGGTTTACATACGAAGGATAATTCATATTGGATATTATCTTTTCTTTTTGTAACCATTTTGGTTTTGGTAAATGTCCAGAGATAGGAGGAATACATTTTCATCTTTTTTAGATCTTATTATCTCTTGAACGTTAATTTTAATTCTTTTTCAGTGAAAATATAATCATTTATATTTATCATATGGAATATGATATGAAGTAGATGTGTAATACTACTTGAAACATAATAAAAGTAAGGAATCATATTAATAAATCATGTAAGTATATTTTCTCATATTTTATATCATGATGATAAAATAATTCCTCAACTCATGAAAGTGGATGATATATATATCAAATGATATAATTTTGTTTTCATGGTATGTTTTATTTGGAAACTAATTCACAATTAAAAGTCAAATAATGATACATATAGGGGTTTTGAACGATATTTAATTTTTTTCATAAGCTTGCATTATATAGTAATATTGATATCAAATTAAAATTAATATATTCATACTTATTTATCTTTTTAATACCCTTAACTATTTTGAATAGTAAGTGATAATTAATAGTTTGAGTGAAAATTTTATTTTGGGGGGGGGGGGGATAAAATAACAATCTATGTTTTCAGAATGAATTTTATTATAACAAGTACAATGCTTGATATCATGTAAAATACATGAAAATAATCTAAATTTTTTTTGATATACTATAGAAATATTATTATTCAAATATGACTATTTTAATTGAGCCGCTAGTTTTCTGGTATAAATTGGATTAAAAGTATTATGAAACATTTGTTGAAATGTTTTCCTCATTCAAATCTATATATTTACAAATATGTAATATGTAATCATTTTTTAAAAAATATAATGAAATCATATATGATTAGTAACAATTAAAATCAGTTTGGTTTTTTTATTTTATTTTAAAATAATATTTATAAATTTATGATTTTTAATTTACTAAAATTTTAAAAACATTTAAATTCACCATTATAAATATAGATTAATATTATTTTATTATATTTTTATGAAGTCATTCCTTCTTATATGAATAGTGAATAATTCTGAATTTTCAACTACTATTATATTTATAATGTCATCAGGATTTAAAACTGACATGAATATATATAAAAATATTTTTCGAACCATATATACATTTAATAAGTAATATAAGTCATTAAATTTTTTATTTGGAACATATAAATCTATTTTAGATATTTTAGAGATTTAAGCAATATTTTTATTAAAATAAAATCTATTTTTTGTTCCTCTCATTTAATCATTTATTCAAATGATTCCTTCTAGTTTTTTTTGTTTTCTGAAATAAAATTTCATTATTTAAAATTCTTCCAATTAATTTTAGAGGAATCAATTGAAATCCGGATTTTTGTGTAATATATTTTTCAGGAAAAAAAATTATTTAAAATTGTTTCCTGTATATATATTAAAATTAATTTTAACCACCTTTGGAAATATTATCACTAATAATGGATTCTATATTTTTAATCATGATAATAAATATCTCATAATAATATGAAATTTGTTTTTGGGAATATTTTTCATTTAATTTGGTGGATGGATGTCACCTCAGAAAGGGGAAAACATTTTAAATTGGGATAAAAACTTTGTGATAAGGTGCGATAATATCTCAAACACATGAACATGTTTCCATGGATTTTTTACATTCATGTATAATAATCCTATCATCATATATATATATATATTGAAATTTGGTTCTATTTATAATTGAAAAATTCCATTATATTCTAATAAGAAAATAATAATTATAAAATTCCTTTCTCTGACACTTATTATGTTTTCATTAGAATAATAATTAAAAAAATTATCTCTGAATGGATATATAAATATAAAAAGGTTGAAAAAATTATTTATTATATTATTTTTCATATTTATTTTTAAGGTTATATTTACCTAGAATGATTACGCAATACGAATGCAATGTTTGTGAAAGAGGGTGAAAAATAAAACTACGTAATTTTGGAGATTTATAATGTGCTATATTTTGAATAATTTAAAGTGTCGAACTATTTTAATCATAAAAATTAAGCTATTTTTTAAAATTATATTCTAATTCGAGTTCAAAATTTATCATGATATGTTTAATGTATAATAGTGTGATTAGTCATAAAAATGCATTTAAATGGTATTTAATGGTTACAAATTATTTTAAAACAATTATAGAATCATAAAAATACTATATTGGATAAAGATTATAATACATTTATGAGACTATATAGAATTTATTCACTTATTATCCCCTTGTAAATTTTATAAATTACATCAATGTCCTTAAATGATTAAAAGGTGGAGAAAATACGATTAATTTCTGCATATGGGAAGGGACACAATATAACCCTTTCAATAACGAATGTATATTTGGTTTTCTCTAAAATTTCATTCCAAATACCTTTATAAACATAATCTACCATATTACCAATCCATTGGTGTGTCCATAAACATCTCATATTTGGGCCTTATGTTCTACACATGTGAAGATACTCAAAAAAGAGATAATTGACTTCACTGATTTTATTCAGGTTTCATTTTTTATGAAACTTTTAAAAATCATCCATAACCATATTAACATGATTAAATAAGTATATTTACTATAATTATATATTTATATTTCAATTTGACAACCATTTTCTATCTCTTTTCGATCAATTCAAAAATTAAATCATCGGTCATGAGTACATATGAACAACCTTCCCCATGAACAATGCATATTATTTATCATTATCATTTATCATGAATATTTATATAAATAAATTTAATATATGTATATTATTATATTTATTTAAATGTTATTCAATAATGGAACTAAATTACCTACCTTCTCATCCTACAATTTGTTTTAAAATGATAATGTCACTAATGCGTATGTGTGGACTACCACATCCACGAAGTGATGTGATTTATTTTCTATTTATTGTTTATAAATAATTTAATAAGTATTAAATTATTTAATAAATATCATATTAATGGTATAATTATTATTCTTCAATGTTGAATTATTATTTACCTTTCTTAGTTTCTATTCATTCAAAATTGAAATCATAACTCATTTTCACATGCATAATATTGTCCTGACAAAGTGGTGTAATAAATTTTTACATAATCACATCTTTTGTTTGGTTATAAAAGTATAAATAATGAATAAATATTATATAAATTACAAGAATAATATTTTCCAACATTGACCATAGTTAAAGGACATTAATTTTTGAACCAAAACATGTATGTGAAATTTAAAAGTTAACACCCCAAATAATGATTTTAATGGATTGTTATTATGAAATGGTAATTTGAAATTATAAGATAGTTATATATAGTAATATAATTAATAATATTTGTGTATTTTATTTTTAAAATAATTATATTTTCATTATACATTATTTTTCAACACATATAAAGCTATTAAGAACATGAGGTAGGAGTGTCTCATCTCCCTTTTAAATCATTGATAAATATGCCATATTAATCACTTAATTTATCTTTTGTGGGATATATACTTCTATATGGATGTTTTTATCATTTTATCATAAAATTAACATGATTTAAAATCTATCTCATGCCCTATATTTCATAGGTTTCAATCCAATATATACTAATGTTGTAAGGGTTTATGTTTCAATCTCACTTTTATTCAAGATTGTTTCTGCTTGAATATCATTTAAAGGAATTATATGATGTTTATATATTAAAACCAATTGATTTTAATATTTTTTTTATTGAAAATTAATTAAGATATTTTTTCATTTTTTATCTATTTGGTTCTCAAAAGGCCAAATTAATGTTTTTAAGAAACGTCATCCTCTTTCCTCTTTCATGTTGGGAGCCTCTCACTTCAATGTATATGTACATAAAAATATTTTATATAATTTTTTATCTATACATAAATATTTTAAAAATATTATTTTAAATACCAATATATTTATTTAAAGACAAATAAAATGAATATTTTCAAATGTAATTTGTATGAATCCATTTTAACATTTTTTTACAAAAAATATTAAAATAAGGTTCATTATAATGTTTACTGATTGACTGTGTAATACCTTCATTATAGATTTTATTATTTATCAATATACCTTACATGTTTCCATGATTTTTTCAAATGAATACACTGTTTCTATTATTCTAATTTTATTAATTTTTTTAAAATAAATAAATAAATTTCATTTTCATCAAATCACAATTTTAGTGATTTACAAAAGGGATTTTCATATATTTTGATATTATATATGTAATTTATTTCATGGATGAGGATATGTACTTATGAGATAATATAATTCCATTAATTTGATGCACTTATATAATTATGTTGAAGAATATTTTTTTGAAGGAAATTTATTTTCCATGGGTTAATTAAGCTATGATGAAATGATAAATTTCTTTATGATCTTTTCGAACACTTATATATGGTTTCCATTTTGTATGTTTCTGGGAAAAAAATTTATATCCTTAAAATACATTAGGAAAATATTGATATCTGATTATATAACATCATGGTATTGAGGGGAACCTAATCCAAAATCGAACTCTATGCACAATGATTGATTCTTAATGGTCATTGATTAGGGAAATTACGGGAATTGAGACTGAACATAATGTACTATGAAACTCTATCCACTATGATAGTATTGATAGCGATGCATTACTATGGTAATGATTTTATAAATTTAATATATTTAGTGAAATTATATCTTATTATTAGGATATTCTCTAATGGACCATGACTGATTATTAATGATTAAACACTATTATAAATCATTTATTTTTTATGATGAAGCCTTATGCGATAATCTATGATTTATGATATATGGAATTTTGTTAATCATTTCCATATATATTCTGATGATACCATTCCAATTATGATTATCTTATGAAAAATAATGATCATAGATTAATATACCTTATGTTTAAACTAATTTATAATTTGAGAACTCCCTTTCTTATGTTTCTATTTTTCCAATTTATGAATAATTATCTATTTATAAAATGTATTAGAAGGGAACTATGTGAGAACTTAGTGACCCAACCCACAAAATCATGCATGGATAAAGGAGATCCGATCCGAACCAACCCCATGTCTAAATCCATAGTCTAGGGGATGTAGACAAGTACCAAAATGAATAAATAATATAGAGGGCCTTTCTCTGATGTACCAATAAAAACCCAGCCAAATGTCTCCATGAAGAACTGAATATGAATATCAATAAAATGTAAAAAACCTAGGGAATAACCATAGATGTAAAAAATATAAAAAATACACGATTGTGACATTGTAATCTAAAATATAAAGGTTAAAATACACGTCTAATCCGAAAATATGCCCAATCCAGAAAAAAATGGAATATTTAATTCTTAGTGAGCCCGCCTCTAGATATCCCAACTCTAACCGACATACATAGGAAAATAAACAAATGTATCTCAATGACCCTCTAAAACCACCATTAACCTATCCATTTTATACATAAGAAACACAATGTGTGGGAACGACCCACATAGTCATGAGTATATACATAACTAGAAAGATGAAACATAGAATAGAGGGTGATCAATAAGAGACTTGATAGAAGTCGAAATATCAAACCATAATAACATGGAAATGAAATCCAATACACATATATTACATATATATGATCATAAATAAACCAATGAGAGATAAAGGAGATCTCCATGTCATAGCCCATATCAAGATGATAGGCCTACTAAAAGTTCCAAATATCCATCATCGATGTCCAACATGTCATATTTTTATCTGAAGTAGTAACTATGTGCATCTACACCTAACCATAATAACCCATAGTTTAGGGGAGAACAATATCTAGGTAGATGACCCATACCATGGTAAAATAAAAGGGTTCCACTCAATAGGTAGAGAATCCATGGTCATTTACAATAGGATATTTACACTAAACAGGTAGAGGAAGCATTCCCTAAATCCGTAAGAGGGTACCAATCAGTAGAGAGAGGACACATGCCATGACTCCATTAATGGGTGACACTCAATAGATAGAGGAACTGTTCCCTAACTTTATAGGAGAGTTCAAATTAGTAGGTAGAGGAACCATTCCCATAATCCATAGGAGGGTGACACTAAGTAGATTGAGGACCCATTCCCTCACTCCATAGGTGGGTTCAACATAGTATATAGTGGACCCATTCCATGATCCTATAAGTGGATTCAACTTAGTATATTGAGTACCCATGACCTAACATCATAGAAGGAGATGACTTAGTAGATTGAGGACCACTTACCAGACTCTACTAGAGGGTTTAACTCACAGACAATCCTCCCCAATCATTTTCATCGCCGAGAGCCTCCTCAATAAGAATCATACTAAGAAAATCAGGAATAATATCTAAAAATACAAAAATAATTCCTCAATTTCTTTATATGCATAAAAATACTCATGATATGATAGTCATGGGAAAAATCAACGTCCAAATGAAGAAGATACGAGAGGTAGATTTTTCCAAAAAATGGAGGTATATGGTGAGGAAGGATTCGACACAGTGTGCATACCTACTTCTTTTCATGATCATCTCCTCTTTAGTAAACATCTCACTATACATAGAGTAATACAAGGAGTGTAAGGGTAATGAATAAAATTTATTTTCCACATATGTATAATCCATGTTCTCCTCGCCGTGCCCATGTACATTTGTCATGTGCCAGTACATGAAACTTACTCTACCATTCAAATCATGTACGAACACATGGGTTCCCGGTAATTTAATCCATGTATAAAATGAGTCAAAAAAGTAGGGGTCATATGGAAAGCATGAAACCCAAATGAAAAAGATATTTTACTCCATCACAAAAAAATAGTTGTTGCAGCAACTGGAATACATGTAGTGTTTTTTTGAACTACCAATCGTGATGTCCTATTTTTTCGAAAAACCAAATGTGGTTTTACATGTCTTATAGATCTCATTCCTTCAACAATTATCAAATTTTTAATACCCATTATTGAAGGTATTCACCTCTATTCAACGTTTTAGTCACTCTGATTTCCAAAAATTGAATCTAAATCCTTCTGCATTAATATCATAAGTGCCACCTATCACTCATGTTGCCTCCTGATTCCTCACAAGATTCCCAATCAGTATTAGAACTAGATGAATCCTAAAAAAAAATCCCTGATCCATCATCAAATAATCAATCGATCCACATATTGGGAATTTACACAAAATCTGGCCATTAGATAGAAATCAAGCCCACACAACAAAGTCAAAATTTGGCCCCATGGGCCAATGGAAAAGAACAAAAATAATGAGGGGTGAAACAAAATAAAAGTGAAATAATAATTTTTCAAGTGTTATTCACCAAATAATATATATTGGTTATATCCATTGTGAATTATATTGATGAACGCTAAAAATAAACTGAATTATCAATTTAAAAATGAAAAGTAGGCTCATGAAAATTATTATTGAAATGTAGATAAAAGAATGTTTTTTTATCATGCTCAACTGTTTAATAATATAGGAAGCAACTATAACTGAGGAATCATACATTGATATTAAATAACTCATTGGTAAATTATACATTCTCTAATGATGGTGAAGATATGTTTCATTCCCCATGCCTCAATTTATCTTGATTTGGACGTCAGTCTTTGTCTACTCCCAATCTGCTAATAGAGAAGACTGGAATCCTCCCCTCAATTCCCCTAGGGTTATTTAGATAAATCTAGAGATTTACCATAATAGCATGTGTCTATAAGGAATACATTTTTGGTCATTAAAAAATAATTAAATGAATTAATTAATTAATCGACTTAATGTACCTTCCAATTACCACTTTATCAAAACATTTGGCACTATCCACCATTAGGCCCAGGTTAGGGTAAATACCATGCTATGGATTCAATTGTGGAAATATATTTTTTTATTAGAGATTCCATCTATGATATAATCCCTCATTTCTAAAAGAATGTTCTTGTGAAATAAAATATATTGAATAATTTTATAAAATTAATTTCAGGTGCACCAGACATTGAAATCAAATGTCGTCTCAACGCTTGGATCAAAAAATATTTAATAATATATTTTAGATTGATATATCAAAAAATTGGTTATTTACATTATTTCATCCTTGAAAATTTTCATCCTCAACAAGAACATCATGAAAAACAATGGAATGATCCATCCATACAGGATACTCTCATACCAATACTCAATTTCTATTGATAACTCCATGATGGTAGATCCATCATCGATATATAGCTCCACACATTCCATAACATGTGTGGGATCATGCACGTATCTCATCATCTTTGAAAACTGGAAGAGTTTGTGCATCCACTCTAACTGTGGGGGTATGTTATGGTCATTGATAACATTTCAATCCCAATTAATGATCTCAAAAGTTCCCAAAAACCTCATGGATAGATTGACTCCCCAAATGAATCTACACAAACCTCATCATTGGGTGAGCCTCTAAAAAACATGGTCTCCATACATAAAATACAATGTATTATGAAGCCTATCATTTTAAGATTTATTCATGATCAAATGATCCTTATCAACTCATGAATCACTCGGAACATCACCATATGTACTTGTACCATATCTTTCCCAACAAGGTGTTCCTCACCGATCTTAGTCCATCATAAGGCTGACCTGGTGGGTCACTTATAAAGGCCCTAAAAAGCTTCCATGCTGAGAGTATAGTGATATCTATAATTATAGGAATAATATTAAAAGGTAAGTGATCCTACTATATATAGTAATTTTTTTGAATGAAATACCTTAGCATATCATCCAGAACCCAGAAAGTGTGCTCAGTTTTCTAATCTTCATGGGGGGGGGGTGAAAAGGTTGTCATCATCCTCATTTGGTTGTTGAATTTCACCTAATGTCTTATCAATAATTGTGATGTAAACCAAAAATAAAAGTCAAAGGAAATTATAAAGGGTTCACCATGATGGTTTATGATATACCTTTTATAAAAATATCCCAAACTCTCCACCGAACGCTTTTCCATAATAACATTAAAGTTCACCAACATCATTATTCAGTCATCTATCACCCATATGGAATCATGGATTATCATTATTTATGGAATCCATATAAAAAATTCCGAATATATGACATCCCATTTCAACTCTATGATCTCAAGAGGCTACAAAAAACAAACAAAAACCTATTTCTAAAAAATCACTGGTTGAAATATGGGGAAAATAGAGACACTTTTCCATTATACACATCATTATAGCCTACAAAAATTTCTACTGAAGGTCTATTTACATTTTCCAAACACCGAGAAGTACATCAGAATTAACAGTTTGAAAATCCCTTATAATACATCCCACATAATGACTGGGACCCCCATCCATCCCTAGAAAATGATTACATGATATCCTCCCCCATTATATCTATATAGTTAATCTCAAGAGGATAACTGGTCATGTATAAGCTCATAGTTTGTGTATAAGAATTTATCCTCCCTTATATACTAGAGAAATAGATGGTTCAAAACCATTTACATAAGAAAACTAGACCCTCATCCTCTAACATAGTCATCAAAAATAAATCCAAATTCTCTGAAACCTCTTCTACCATGAGGGAAATATACCTCCTCTTAATGTATTTTAACACCATGTTTCCCATCCTTGAATTATTGATGATTTTAGAACTAAAATTCTAAAAAAATCATTGTATTTGATTGAATGTATGATAAGAAAACACCAACCACATAAGGGAATATAATATCCTAATAATTTGTAGTATATTTACTGTTTTATATAGATTCAGTTTACTCTATATATTTAATTGAACATAAAATTGATTTTGTCTTGTACTGCACAAAACTATATATTTCATTGATGGCCTTCATAACACACAGGACTGAGATTTTCCATATTAACAATATATTTTTAAAATATTATTATTTTATATAATTATATATAAACCGACAATTAATTTTTTTTATGGATATGATTAAATTACTTTTAATAATGTATGTATGAATTCGTCGATTACCTTGTAAATAGAAATTAATATAAAAACCAATTGAATCTAAAGAAAATTTCTTTATATGAGAACTATTTTTTATGTATGAACCCAGTTCTTTCGATGAGGTAAAGATAATCCCTTTTCAGTTTTTACATAATAATATGGTGGTAAAAGGGATCAAAGGCTAGTTGTAGGCCTGTTACACGATATGAATTGGAGTTACATGCCATGAATATCAGAAAATATGTCGTCCAATGAGGGTTTCATACTATATAATCCTAGTACACTACCATGTTATGACTTGGAAAAGTTTTTTTAGACACGATGTGTAGTTTGTAGTACATGTCGTGTACTTTTCATTTTTTATGTTAAATTAGAATGTATCATCATTTATTTCAAATAGAAAAAATGACTCATTGTCTATGTACGGTGCACCCATAAAACTCGAATGAGGGTTCGACTCCTGATTCATCCAACGATCTCCAATTCGAACTCCATCAGGTCTGTTTGAATCCTCTTGGTGAGTGCTTGAGTCCTTTTGGGTCTTTCTTCACAATTTATTATATCGACCTATTTATTATTTATTGAAATTTTTTATCTTTTTGGTATATATACTCCGATTTAGGTTTATTTGAAAGATGACACTAGACAAGGAGGGTCATATGATCCTGAGGTTGGTGCTCTCATGCCATTCACTAATTATCAAGACGATTATATGTGAAGAGTGTAGCATGCCCATTTTTGGGTGTTTCTTAAATTTAATATTGACATATTTTGTTACATAATGTGGATTAGGTAATTGATTAAATCATTATATGGAATGTTTGAAAAATTTACCCTTGATTTAGGGCCACCATATGTGTGTGTTTTCCATTCTCTGACCAATGTTTAGCCTTTTGGCCTTGGATTCCAATGGGTAAGCCATTGATTCCATTTTATGGATTGTTTAAAATTGAATTGGTTAATTGAATGATTTTTTCATGTGATATAAATAATTGGTTTTTATTTGTGATTGTTTAATTATGTTGTTCGACTTGTGATATGAGTTTCCATGCAATTTTATAATTGTTAAGACTGGTAATGAATATATACATGAATTATTTCTGACATGTTTGATTCCCACATGAGTTATTAATTTGTTAACCATGTAATAGATCTAGTTACATGTATTTTTCTTAAGATGAAATCCTTATATACCAGGTTTTGATCGTGAAACATGTTGAAATGATTATATACCAAGTTTTAACCCCTACACAAGCTGAAATGCTTATATACCAAGTTTCTACATTGATTAACTACTGAAATGCTTACATATAAGGATTTGATCCAGTCTGGTTTTATGTTATACAATGGTTATATGGTTTTGGTTAAATAAAATATAATTTATATTTAAATTCCAATTTAGGATTTCAAGAACATGATTAATTATAAGTTGAATAATGAAATAAAATGACTAATGACGCGTCTGCCAAGCTGAAGAACATTCTTGGATTTATTATTCACCTATACATTATTATATTGTCTTATGAAACATCTATTTATCATATTTTTGAGTACCCTCTATTTTATAATTTTTCTACTTTACATTGACTATTATATATTTTTGCTGACAGATAGGCACAGACCAGGGGTGGTTTCCTTCTCGGATTTATTCTCACTACATATTTGGGGAATTCCTTTGTACCCAAACAGATTATATGATTATAGGTTTTAATCAGGGAAATAAACATTCTCTTAGTTCTTTATATGTTGTTTAGGACCAGGAGAGCATGGGACTAATCTGAGGCTTTTTATGCTTCTTAACCTCCCTTGTTTCATTGGTGATTTTGAAACATCTATTTTGGATTACATGAGTGTACCTATTTTGGATTTTTTTCTTAGAAAATAACATTTTGCATCATATTTTTTGTGGAATGATGTTTGGTTACATATTATTCCATTCATCCACTATTTACTTTAGTTGTATGTCATTTACAACTTCCACTGGTGTATTATTATTTATTCGATGTGTTACACTCTACTAATGAGGTCATAGTTTCCACACTATAAACTTTTATCCTCTAAATACTATTTGACAGCCTCTGGCATTTGGGGAAATGTGCTTGAGGGCATATGTTCAACTGGGTACGAGGCACCAGTTGACTGGCGTCTATAACCGGGTCATTACAATGTGGTATTAGACGTATTATTTTATGGTTTTCCATACTGTTTGGAGACATTAGACAAAGATGGGATTAAAATGGAGTTTGGTACTAAACATTGACTGGGAGTAGCTAGCCCTGGTATAGGGAAAATCAATGATTTGTGATTTTTGAATTTTGAGTTGTTATAGTTGATTTGATTTCACCGATTGGTGAAACATTTGTTTTGTTCTCTTTTAATAAATATTATTGTGGTTTTATTTTTTTTGATCCCAATGAGATGAGGGTATTCCATCTCATTAATAATATAGGAACTTGTTTGAAATCACATTCCTTGCATTCTTGTCATGCCATTTAGAAAGAATTAGTGATTGTGTGTTGTTGTGATGGATATATTGCTAGATATGCATTCTATTGTTACAAGTATCATGATAGATATGCATATTGTTGTGATAGTTTTATTGGTATATATTATGGTTGAAATTAAATGGATTCCATACTTTGGTTGTTAAGAAGTATGGGCCCTCTAGGTTATGAATTTGGTGGATAATGTTTTGACCATGAGGTGAAATTTGGTTATTATGTGTTATATATGATGAAAAACTTTGATTCACGGGTAGTATGTCCCCCAATGGTTAGAATTTGGAACACCATTGATTTAAATTTCAAAAATTGGGGTTCTGAAGAAGTTTAATAGGTTTAATTACTAGAAACCCAGATGACATGACGTGTGATGCTATGAACATATACCATGTATTCCACTGTTTGGGAAGAAAAACATTTCCTAAGAACACACTGTATATTATGTGTACACACTATGTTTAAAGTCACTATGTGTATGGAAACATGAAAAGGAACACAGAATAATGGTATAGGAAAGGTATATGGTCGTGTATATTTTCTACACACCACGTAGTCTTACATAGACATAACCCATGTGAATTTGGTCACGTAAAAGAACATGACCAGGTTGGGAGACTTGGTTACACACCATGTAGCATTTATATATTACATGGACCTATTTTGTTTACAAACTCAAGATGGTGAGAGTGAACAACCATGTGAGAAGATGAGGGTACACACTGTTTATGGTTTCTACATGTCAGGTACTACTCTTTTCATAAACTTTGGAGGTATTTTCCTCTTTTATCCCCCTTTGTCAATTTTGGACCTGCGGGTAGTATTTTCTATGTATGTTTCTACATATATCATGATGGTGAAACCTGTGGATCATTTTGAAGAATCCTAATGGGTGTTTTGGGGATTTTATATAAATTGAGAGGTTTTTCCTCCATTTACTATTTCCAGATGTCACCTTAGTGTGAGACATGGCATAGATGATTGGTTAGGTGTTAAAACCAACCTATGTAGAGGCATTCGATCTGGGATGAGTTGTGAGCTATATAACTCAACTTATGTTGTTCATGGGAGTCCCTTGAAGTATCCATGTCCAATGTATCATTTTTTAGAAGCCTTATTGTAGGATGTCTATGTTGTTTATAGTTAGAGGACCCCTTGTAGTATTCCTCCCTTACATTTTTAGCTCAGGATACCATGTATGATACCATCAATCATGTTTTCTAGGAGGATCCCAAGTAGGATGCCTCTTAGTGTTTGACTTAACAAAACCTGAACTTTGTAGGGGTATTTGGTAGTATCTCACTTTGTCTGACACCTAAACTTGTCCCATGGGGCATGAAGAGGGGTTAGTTCTTAGAGGATTGTGTTGAACTATCCTATTTTGATATCTACACTTTTGATCTATGATATTTGTTTATTATTGACCATTTCATAAGGGAATGTCCTTGGGGGAATGATCGGTTCAGTAAGTTAGACATGCCTCAAGCATAGACAACTACTTAGGAGGTTGTGTGAACCTATATTTCCTCAACTGATGGGAGACTTAATACATCATCGTCCATGTAAATGGTTTTGTTGATGATGTGATTTTGAGCCAGTTATTACGTAATCCATTTGGTATTATGATGCAAAGGGTGGTCAACATATGAATAGTACCAATAATGTGTCTTTTTCTCTTGTAAACACGGGGTAGTATATGTTGACATACGCAGTACCCATGGATTGTTAAAAATTGAGGGAACTGTTGATTTCAGTTAAATAATTGAGATTTGAGCTATTCTGTATGATCATGGGTTATCTCATTAGTATAGTGACCTGAGAGTTATGAAACCTTGTTTTTTCCGCTACTTGTGATGTTTTTTCTAGGACATAGGTGTTTTGTCACACCTATCTATTTAATTTCGGCTTTTATGTGAAGTTATAATACATGGTGATCGTGGTTTTTGGAATGAAACTCGTGCATTTATGTTGGTTATGAACTAGTGCATTGAGAGAAGTTGGTCCTTTTTTCCAACATCTAAGATACACCTAGGTGGGTAGTGTCACATCAGGTATGTTTAAATGTGTCCTTCCAGATATAATGACTATTATCACGGACTATTAGGAAATGGATGATACTAATTAAATTCCATTAAGACTTGAATGTCTTTTTCATGTTGATTGTTGCATGAAAACTTGATGTTGTTTCATTTTGGCTGTGTGTTTAGTCATTTTGAGGAAATGATGATCATGAATGGACCTAAGTAGTTAAGTGTAAAATATCATAGAAATGAATTAGGATAAAGGCATTGTGGACATTTTAATGAAGATACCTGAGAAAGTGATGTCGGGTTTCTTTAAGAAGGTTGACCAGTAGTGGTAGAAATAACATTTTTTGGGGATCCGTTAAATACTCTCAGTGTGCTCCGTAAGAGACAATATTTTACCCTTTCATGACATCATCCTAGATTCCCTACGAGTGTGTTGGTTATACGATTCACTATAGTTTAAATTCGTTGGGATAGTTCTTAATCTTTTTTGTTTTGTGCACTGGATGTGTGGTTTTAAATGAGGCTTGATTAATTCTGAGTGATACCTTGGATTTCCATGTAGGAACGCCTAGAGGGGACTCTGGATGCCTATCATTTTATTGACATGATTTCTTGGTTGATTCCACTCTAGGTTCAGTTAGTTTTATAATGTGGAATTTTGTCCTTGTACCAATTTCTAACTTGTAATGGGGAGTATGGACCACCTTGGGGAGTTCCATGGACCTCAAGTTGATGAATATGTGATTATTTCAGACATATTATTGTAATTATATGTAATTCAATAAAAATGGGAAATGATTCTAGTGGGATGGATTTGGTTTTCTATATTACTCGTGATATGGAATTACCCTTTCTAATGATATGTCAATGGATTGATAAGGGAGCGGAATCCCTAGATAGGTATAGGATTTGGTGAGTGGGTTCATTGTAGATGCATGGTGGATTGGGATAAGGAGTAGTGTTCTATATCAACACACCAACCTCCATACATATGTTTCAGAGATAAGTTATATAACGACCCATTCTTTACATACATGGTTATTACTTCAAAATTGAAGCATACTTATTACAACATATAACAAAACCATGAAAGTACCGTATAGGTATAGTGTCTTTAGAAACTGGGAAACATAAACAACTGGTTCATAAATCATCTACATTGTCTCCCATTTATTTCATCATATCTAGAGTCCCTTTTTGCCATATCCTACTTAATATCCTTCTTCCTGACCCGGGGAAAAGAAAACATACAAAAGGGTGAGCTCAAATACTCAGTAAGGGTAAACAAAAGAAATATCAAACATATCATATTTATAAGAACATAACATTTTGAAAATATTATTTTGTAAAAGAGATCATAACATGGGATAAGTCATTGAAGTGAAATATAATCCCAATAATCATAACTTAAAACATGAATCTTTGTGTCATACACACATAATCATAGAAAATCATTTGTTAGTAGTCAAGACTCATTGCCAAGACTATCTTAGTGGACAAAGTCCATATCTGAATCGAGTTCACTCCTCATTTCAGTCCTTTTTCATTGAACTGGTTTAACCTGCCGTTCCAGCCCGGTCTATCTCATGAGATATAAAATCTTTACCCAATGCATCGGAGGGAGATATAGGTCCCACCCATCTCATAATGATACCATTCTTATGTTTGTCACAAAATCATAAACCGTACATCATAGCATAACCCATGTAATAAAAATGGGAATCTTAAACATCGTGACATCATAAAAATATTTCCATCACAACATAATCAAATCATCGTAATAATAGGGATAAAAACAGAACCCTATATAATCTTAGATGGAAAATAATTTTGATAAAACTCTTGAACTCCATTCTTGAGGAAAATTTCTTTTCTACTTCAAAAACATTTTTCCTTTATTAACATGTCATAAAATATAAAACTAAAAGAAGTTGATTAAAAATAAACTTGAAAACTTGTAAAGGAATCTTCTTGGAAATAATGTTTTAAAAATCCATTCATGTCGTATAAGTTAAAAAACATTCTTCTCGTACTTTTGTCGGATAAGTCAAAAAGTACCTCGTAAGGAAAACGACAAAATATTCCATTCATATCTTTTACTAAAAACTCACCGAAGGGTAAAATTGGATTTATAAAATTGTAGGAGGATGTGAATAATATTACATATTGAGGAAACATGGATGTGGATGATAAATATTCCCCAGTAAATTCTGAAGTATAAACAATCTCGGATAAAAATTGAGATTGTGAGATTGTCCCTTACCTTAGGTCCGATTTGCATCTTAAGTGTCCGAACCTCCTGTATAACGATTTAAATAATGTTATTGAGTTATTACAGAATCATACCTATTGTAATGATATCATATATGGTCATATTATTAGATTCTTATTAGTAATATTTCCTCACTACTTTTTATTCGGGTGTTTATTAATTTTTGTTCTTATGCGTGTTTTGTCGAATAAATTCTTATTATTCTATTTAGGTTATAGATACCTCATTTCCAGAATGGTATTAGTGTACTATATATCATATATATTTATTCAATTCATTTATATAATCATTATGCAATGAATATCATGTAGAACGAATCACATCACATCATGGAGACGGTATTCCATACGTACGCACGAGCGATGATATCGTTCCCATGATCGTGGAATTGTATTAGAGTGTATTTATACTATTTAAGAATCAATAACACTTTACAATAATCATATATAGTTATTTATGTGCACCATTATACCCATCCAAGTAAGGTGGTGATGGAAAATATATTACACCACGACGTGGAGACGGTATTCCGTACTTACGCACGCGCGGTGATTTCGTTTTCCGTAGGATGGATAGATGGTGAAATAGGATTGTTTCAAAATTATAATAAAATATCAGTATATGATTGATACTGATGTTATTAATTCATAATGAAAAAACTAAAGAACATGAAGTGGAAGAATAAATAATGTTGAAAGAATCGGTAACGGACATTACCTCTTCTTTGAATCGCCTCTTTGAGACCTCCTCTTAGGGCACTACAATTTTTCTTTGAAGAAGACCATGACCTCTAGAATGTTTCTAGGGAAGTGGGGAAGTGAAATGGGCAGTTATTGGAAGAGCTTTAAGGCTCAAATTGGTGTAAGGAGGAGAGGGAGGAGGTGCCCTTTTATAAGGGAGGAGAGGGGCACCTTTGGAAATATAAGAAATATTAGTTTATATTAAATCCCAACCCGACTTAAAAACTTCCAAAATTACTCATATCCGAATATTAGATGAGATAGGGTTGTAATATCATCATCCAATAAAATTTAGACATGTTAGAAATTAATTTTAAACATTATCAACTCTATTTATCCTTATTTATCAATTTAATTTTATTTGTGGTAAAAATATTCTAAATTTTAAATTATTATAAATAATTACATATGTGTTGTGAATTTTGCATAATTTGACACTTTATGACATTTTCGACCATATAAATTTTAATTTATAATTTTTAAATATATTTGTTATTTTTAAACAATTTTATTATATTTTATTTTTATAAACTACAATAGTGTCAATTTTGACACTATTCATTTATTTGAATTTAAATAAAATATATACAGAAGATATGTTAGAAATAAAATCATTAACAGATTATTAAAATAATATATGTATCTAGAATATTAGTTGAGCATATAAAATAGTTCATATAATATTTATGTTAATATTTTTAAAACAATTTATTCGATATTTTAATTAATAAAATAATTTCATCATCACTATTGTGGGAAAATTAATGATAATTATTTAATCCTTGAAAATTAAAAATAAATTCCTATGATGTAGATAATTGTATTATATTTCTGGATACTGTTCATGTTCGATGTTTCATTATGTTTATCACTAAATTAAAATTATTATACTTATAAGATTTAAGAAAGTGACATGTTGTCACATTCTTTGGTTTTAATAATAATTAAATTATTTTCATGGAAAAAGTCCATTAAATGAATATAATCCGACCCTTAGGTGATAGGGGTCGACTTTTAGTCATCCAATAAGATTTTGTCCGGTGTTAGCGTAACTTTATAATCTTATATTTACCCTTAATTACCCGATTTACCTTTAACTATGGTAAATAAAATTTACCGTAGTTACTATTCATAATGCCCAAAAATAAAAGGTAGCCTATTAAAATAATTTGTATCCACTGATTCCAAATATGGAATCCATTTTAAAAAATTCAAAACATATAATTTGTATTAATTAATTTAAAATAAATCCTATTGTTATGAAGCCGGGTTTTAGAAGTTAAAACATTACCAAAGATTGAAATGTTTTTACCTATGAATTCAATGTGAAATTAGTGCTAATGACATACATTATATTAAATGGTAAAAATATATTCTATTTATACTTTAAAACCATTCAACATTATAATTTAAGCATATAAATTATCTCAATGAATAAAGTTGTTTTTAATTAAAAAGTAGCATATTTTTACTATTCATCAAAATATGAAAGTTATCAGAAAAATATCAAAAATTTATCCAAAGTAAATTATTATACCCTGATTCAAAAGAAGAATTTTATTTTGTCAAATTGAACTTATAAACATGTCAAAAACTATATTTAATGTGGATGCGCCATCAAAAGGTGGCAAAACTGCATTTTTTGAAAAAAACTTATTTTACCTGAAAATTTTATTTTATTCTCTTACCATATTCTAGAAAATGTGTATGATGAATAAAAATGTTATAAAATTCAAAATGTAGTTAATACTATTCATAATGGCTAGTCCATAATAATATATCATTGTTTAGTGAAACCCGGTATTGCGTACTACACACGCTATCGAGGAAGGTCGCGATTGTGTGAAATGAAAGCCAAGTCTGTATTGTGTGCTGTGAAAGATTACTTTGGTGTTGCATATAACATAAGACATAAAAAAACTATTTCTCATAAAATCTTAGGGTGTTACATTCTACCCCCCTTAAAATGAATTTCGCCCTCGAAATTCATTACTTCATTACAAACAGATGATGATACCTCTCCCTCATCATATCCTCAAGTTCCCATGTAGCTTCTTCTAATTGGTGGTTCCTCCATAAAACTTTCACCAAGCGAGTGGTCTTGTTCCATAGGACTTTTTCGCTATGATCCAGAATCTCTATTGGTTGTTCTTTATAAGAAAGATCTTGCTCCAGCGGTACAACTTCTGAGCTGAGTACATGTGAAGGATCAGGTATGTACCTTCTCTGGAGAGATACATGGAACACATCGTGAACTTGAGAGAGATTCTGTGGATGTGTCAATCGGTAAGCTACCTACCCAACACGATCCAGAATTTCAAAAGTACTGATATATCTGGGGCTCAACATTCCCTTCTGTCCAAATCTTATGACCCTCTTCCAGGGAGATATTCGTAAGAACACTTTATCACCCACTTCAAACTCTAGGTCTTTTCTTCGGTTGTCGAAATAACCTTTTTGTCGACCCTGAGCTGGTCATATGTGTTGTTGAATAGATCTGACCTTTTCTGCCATTTCATCAACAAGATCAGGTCCTAATATCTTTCTTTCCCCAACTTCATCCCAGCAAGTTGTAGTCCTGCATTTCTTTCCATAGAGAGCTTCATAAGGAGCCATCTGAATTTTGGAGTGAAATCTATTATTATAAGAAAATTCCACCAAAGGTAGGTGTTGATCCCAACCACCTTTGAAATATATAGAGGAAGCTCTCAACATATCTTCTAGAGTTTGAATTGTCCTCTCAGACTGACCGTCTGTCTAAGGATGATAAGCAGTGCTGAAACTCAACTCTGTATGCAGGGTATGCTGAATACTTCGCCAGAACATTGAGGTAAACCACAGATCCCAATCAGATATAATAGAATTTGGTACTCCATGCAATCTTACCACTTCCTTTACATATATCATGGAAAGCTGATCTAGAGATAAATCCTCTCTAATAGCAATGAAGTGTGCACACTTTGTATGATGATCAACTATAACCCAGATAACACTATTGCCTTTGGATGTTTTAGGAAGTCCAGTAAAAATGTCCATAGTGATGTTTTCCCATTTCCATTCTGGTATGGGTAATGGTTGTAACATCCCCTTAGACTTCTGTCTATCAGCTTTAACGTGCTGACAAACCAAGCATCGAGAGACATATTCAGCAACATCTCTTTTCATTCCATCCCACCATAAGTACTCTTTCAGGTCCCTATACATCTTTGTTCTTCCAGGATGAATAGAGAATGAAGAACTATGAGCCTCATCCAGTAGCTCGTTCTTTAATTCTGGGATGGGAGGAACACAAACCCGATTCCTGAACCTTATTATCCCATCACAATCAAGGTTCAATTCATGAACATTTCTCACCTTCTTTTGTAACTCAACATCTTCTTTCTGTGCCTCTTGAATCTTCACATGTATAGATGGTTGGAAATTCATTTGAGAAAGATAAGATTTCTCCCCTTCCATTAAAATTTCAAGATCCATCCTTTGTAAATCGATAAATATTGGATCTCTTGTGATCCTCATTATGGATAAGCTAGAATGGTCTTGTCAACTTAATGCATCTGTCACCTTGTTTGCTTTCCCAGGGTGGTAATGAATTTAGAAGTCGTAATCCTTAATCCGCTCCAACCACCTTCCTTGGCACATATTCAGCTCCTTTTGTGTGAAAATATACTTTAAACTTTTATGATCAATATAAATGTCACAACTTTCTCCATAAAGATAATGCCTCCAAATCATTAATGCAAAGATTACCGAAGCTAACTCCAAATCATGAGTTGGGTAATTTTGCTCATGGATTTTCAACTGTCGTGAGGCATAAGCTATCACCATATCATTTTGCATAAGAACACACCCCGATCCCTTCTTGGATGCATCACTGTAGATCACAAACCATTCTCCACTACAAGGTAGTGTGAGCACAGGTGCACCAGATAACCTTAATTTCAACTCCTTGAAATTCTCTTCACATTCCTCCGTCCAAACAAACTTAACACCTTTCTGAGTCAACATGGTGAGTGGATTAGATAATAATGTAAAATCATTCAAAAAATGTCGATAATATCCAGCCAAACCAAGAAAACTTCAGATCTCGGTTACTGTTGTTGGTCTTGACCATCTTTCGATAACATCTATTTTTGCTGGATCCACAGATATCCCCTCTTTTGAGATTATGTGACTAAAAAATGAAACTTTTTGAAGCCAAAATTCACACTTGGTAAATTTGGAATTAAGCTTCTCCTTTCTTATGGTCTTTAATAAAATTCTCAAGTGATCATCATGTTCTTCCTTGATATTTGAATAGACAAGAATATAATCTATAAAGACTACCACAAACTGATCAAGATAGTCTCTAAATACACTATTAATCAGATCCATGAAGATAACAGGGGAATTAGTAAGACCAAATGGCATCACTATAAATTCATAGTGTCCATACCTTGTACGGAAAGTGGTTTTTGGTATATCCTCCCTTTTGACCCTTAATTGATGATACCCTGAACGAAGATCAATATTGGAAAAGTATTGAGCTCTGCGTAGTTGGTCAAATAGGTCATCAATGCGTGGGAGATGATATTTGTTCTTGATAGTGATCTTGTTATGTTCTCGATAATCAATGCAAAGTCTCATTGATCCATCTTTCTTCTTAACAAACAGAACAGGTGCTCCCATAGGTGATGCACTAGGGCATTTGAATCCTTTATCAAGATTCTCTTGGAGTTGCTTCTTCAATTCCTGCAACATAATTGGGGTCATTCTATACAGTGTCTTTGAAATAAGCAAAGCACTCGGTACGAGTTCTATTGAAAACTCAACTTCACGATTTTGTGGAAGACCTGGAAATTTCTCCAGAAAGACATCATCAAATTCCCGTACAATGGGAATATTCTTAATTGTGAGTTTCTCTCCAACCATTTGAGATAAATAACCCTCATTTAGTGGAATCAAGACCCATAAGATGGAAGAAATTTCCACTAGAAGGTTATGTTCATCCTTGCATCGATAGATGATCATAGATTGATCTGGAATATGAAACGTGACTTCCCTTCTTTGGCAATTGATATGAGCTCCATATAGAGAAAGCCAATCCATGCAAAGAATCAAATCAAATTCCACTATAGGAAGGATCACAAGATTTGCAGGAAGCACTTTCCCACAAACTTCAATCGGAGAAGAATTATAAACTTTTGATGCGACTGTTGTGCCATTAGGAGTTGTCACAACCAACTCAAACACTAATTGTTTAGGTAATACAAAGATACCCTTACAAAATTCATCAGAAATAAATTATTAGGTGGATCAATAATCAAATAAAATATTTTCTACTTTAGAGTGGATGGTAAGTGTACCTCTCACAACTTCGTTGTCGTACTCCACATCGCCGATAGTAATTGCATGTGACTTTCCTTTGTCTTTGGCTTTAAGAGTTTTTTGACGTCGATCATCATCATCAACCCTTGGATTTGGGCATTGATTGGAATAATTCCCCATCTCCATGCACTTGAAACATTAAAGTATATTAGGTTCATTCTGTGTATCCCTTCCTTTGTTTGAATCATTAGACATCTTCTTCCCATTATTTCGACATTCAATTTCCCGATGACCATCTTTTCCACACTTATAACATTTTCCTGTCCCCTTATTATAGTTTCCTCCATGTTTCTTTCCACACTTTGAGCAAAAGGGAAAACTCGTCTTCTTTTCAGTGTGGTCTTTAGAATTTCCCTTGAATTCAATTTTCCTCTTCTTATCAAACCCATGTGACTGATGGGTTACACCAATCTCCATCTCAACCTTGAGAGAACATCGAAAAATTTTCTCATAGCTATTGAAGTACCTTATGGCTAACTCCCTTCAAATACTAGGTTTTAAGCCACTAAAGAATTGACCGATATTACTCTCAGGTTGGATAATAATTCCGGAAGCTTACCTTGCATGTCTTGTAAAATTTGCTTCGTAGGTACCAACAGATTCATCATCCTTTTGCTTCAGTTCAAAAAACTCCATCTCCATCATTGTTTGAAGAATACGAGGGAAATACTTATTGAAAAATACTTTCTTGAACTCATCCCATTACATGGACTCAATTTCATCCCTTTGCCTCATATTCTTAATAAGATTCCACCATTGATCATCATCACCTTCCAAAGGATACACTGCTAAGATGAATTTATCATGTTCAGAACATTGAAGAACTGAAAATATCTTTTCAGTGGTACTGATCCATTGTTCAGCCACTAATGGATCAGAAGACCCACTGAATGAAGGTGGATGTTGCCTCATGAAGTATTCAACAGAATGTTGCTCATTCCTTTTCTCATTTGTAAGTCCTGCATGATTCATAGCTTGAGAATGTTTTGTGAGCATGGCTACAAGATTTTTCATTCCAGCTCCCATAACGTTGTTTGTTCACGGGGACAATCATTGCATTGCCCGTCGCATTCTGCATTAACACGGTTCCTTCAGGTTCTAGCCATTGACTAAATCCAAGAAGAATTGTGTGAGCAAAACTACTTATAATAGGAAAACCACATAATCAAGAATAAAATTTCATACTTAAGGTCTTATCATAGGTTGTTCATGGCCATTTCTAAAACACTAAGATTGTGTTCTATGCTTAGACACATCCTTAGGTTTCTTACTAAGGCTTTCACATCCTATTTTCCAAAGGTTGACTATACCTTTCCTCTGATACCAACTATAACGACCCATACTTTACATACATGGTTATTACTTCAAAATTGATGCATACTTATTACAACGTATAACAAAACCATGAAAGGACCGTATAGGTATAGTGTCTTTAGAAACTGGGAAACATAAAAAACTAGTTCATAAATCATCTACGTTGTATACCATTTATTTCATCATATCTGGAGTCCCATTTTGGTATATCCTACTTAATATCCTTCTTCCTGACCTGGGGAAAAGAAAACATACAAAAGGGTGAGCTCAAGACTCATTGGCAAGACTATCTTAGTGGAAAAAGTCCATTTCTAAACTAAGTTCACTCCTCGTTTCAGTCCGGTTTCACTTAACTGGTTTAACCTACCATTCCAACCATGTATATCTCATGAGATATTAAATCTTTACCCAATGAATTGGAGGGATATATAGGTCCCACCCATCTCATAATGATACCATTCTTATGTGTGTCACAAAATCCTAAACCGTACCCATGTAATAAAAATGGGAATCTTAAACATCGTGACATCATAAAATTATTTCCATCACAACATAATAAAATCAACATAATAATAGGGATAGAAACAGAACCCTATATTATCTTAGATGGATAATAATTTTGATAAAACTCTTGAACTCCATTCTTGAGAAAATATCCTTTCTACTTCAAAAACATTTTTCCTTTCTTAACATTTCATACAATCTTAAACTAAAAGAAGTTGATTAAAAATAAAATTGAAAACTTGTAAAGGTAGATTCTTGGAAATAATGTTTTAAAAATTCATTCATGCTGTATAAGTTAAAAAAACATTCTTCTCGTACTTTTTTCGGATAACTCAAAAAGTACCTCGTACGAAAAAAGACAAAAGTTTCCTTGCATACCTTTTACTAAAAACTCACCGAAGGGTAAGATTGGATTTAAAAAATTTTAGTAGGATGTGAATAATATTACATATTGAGGAAACAAATATGTGGATGATAAATATTCCCCATTATATTCTGAAGTATAAACAATCTCGGATAAAAATTGAGATTGTGAGATTGTCCCTTACCTTATGTCCGATTTACTTCGTAAGTGTCCGAACCTCCTTTATAATGATTTAAATAATGTTATTGACTTATTCCAAAATCCTACCTATTGATATGATATCATATATGGTCATATTCTTAGCTTCTTATTAGTAATATTTCATCACTACTTGTTATTCAGGTGTTTATTACTTTTTGTTCTTATGCATGTTTTGTCGAATAAATTCTTATTCTTCTATTTAGTTTATAGATACCTCATTTACAGAATGGTATTAGTGTAATATATATCATATTTATTCATTCAATTCATTTATATAATCATTATCAAATGAAGATCAGGTATAACGAATCGCATCACATCGTGGAGACGGTATTCCGTACGTATGCACGAGCGATGATATCGTTCCCATGATCGTGGAATTGTATTGGAGTGTATGTATACTATTTCAGAATCAATACCACTTTACAATAATCATATATAGTTATTTATTTTCACCATTATACCAATCCAAGTAAGGTGGTGATGGAAAATAGATTACACCACGGCGTGGAGACGGTATTCCGTACGTACGCACGCGTGGTGATTTTGTTTTCCGTAGGATGGATAGATGGTGAAATAGGGTTGTTTCATACTTATAATAACATATCAGTATATTAGTGATACTGATGTTATTAATTTATAATGAAAAAACTAAAGAAGATGAAGTGGAAGAAGAAATAAAGTTGAAAGAATCGGTAACGGACATTACCTCTTCTTTGAAGCGCCTCTTGGAGACCTCCTCTTAGGGAACTACAATTGGTCTTTGTTGAATACCAGGACCTATAGGATGTTTCTAGGGAAGTGGGGAAGTGAAATGGGTAGGGATTGGCCGAGCTTGAATGCTCAAATTGGTGTGAGGATGAGAGGGAGGAGGTTCCCTTTTATAAGGGAGGAGAGGGGCACCTTTGGAAATATAAGAAATATTTGTTTATATTAAATCCCAACCCCACTTAAAAACTTCCAAAATGACTCATATCAGAATATTAGATGAGATAGGGTTGTAATATCATAAAAAAATAAAATTTAGTCATGTTAGGAATTTATTTTAATCATTAACAACTTGATTTATCCTTATTTATCAATTTAATTTTATTTGTGGTAAAAATATTCTAAATTTTAAATTATTATAAATAATTACATATGTGTTGTGAATTTTCCATAATTTGACACTTTATGAAATTGTAGACCATATAAATATTAATTTATAATTTTAAATATATTTGCGATTTTTAAACAATTTTATAATATGTTATTTTTATAAACTACAATAGTGTCAATTTTGACACTATTCATTTATTTGAATTTAAATAAAATATATACAGAAGATATGTTCGAACTAAAAGCTTTAATAGATTCATAAAATGTCATATGTATCTATAAAATTAGTGGATCACATTAAATAGTTCATATAATATTTATTTTAATATTTTTAAAAACATTTATTTGATATTTTAATTAATAAAATAATTTAAACATCACTATTGTGGCATAATTGATGATAATTATTTAATCCCTAAAAATTCTAAATAAATTCCTATGATGTAGATAAATGTATTATATTTATGTATACTATTCATGTTTGAAGTTTTATTATGTTTATCACTAAATTAAAATTATTATACTTATAAGATTTAAGAAAGTTACATGTTGTCACATTCTTTGGTTTTAATAATAATTAAATTATTTTCTTGGAAAAAAGTCCATTAAATAAATCTAATCCGACCCTTAGGTGATATGGGTCGACTTTTAGTCATCCAATATCATTTTTTCAGGTGTTAGGGTAACTTTATAATCTTATATTTACCCTTAATTACCCGATTTACCTTTAACTATGGTACATAAAATTTACCGTAGTTACTATTCATAATGCCCAAAAATAAAAAGTATCCTATTAACATAATTTGGACCCAATAATTCCAAATATGTAATCCATTTTACAAAATTCAAAACATATAAGTTGATGTAATTAGTTTAAAATAAATCATGTTGTTAAGAAAACAGGTTTTAGAAGTTAAAACATTGCTAAAGATTGAAATGTTTTTACCCATGAATTCAATGTGAAAATTGTGATAATGACATACATTATATTAAATGGTAAAAATATATTATATTTATACTTTAAATCCATTCAATATTATAATTTACCCATATAAATTATATCAATGAAAAAAGTTGTTTTTAATTAAAAATTAGCGTATTTTTACTATTCATCAAAATATGAAATTTATCAGACAAATATCAAAAATTTATCCAAAGTAAATTTTTATACCCTGATTCAAGAGAGGAATTTTATTTTGTCATATTGAACTTATAAAAATTTCAAAAACTAGATTTAATGTGGGTGCACCATCAAAAGGCGGCAAAACTGCATTTTTTGAAAAATACTTATTTTACCTGAAAAATTTATGTTGCTCTCTTAACATATTCAAGAAAATGTGTAAGATGAATAATAATGTTATAAAATTCAAAATGTAGTTAATACTATTCATAATGGCTAGTCCATAATAATATATCATTGTTTAGTGAAACTCGGTATTCCGTACTACACAAGCTATCGAGGAAGGTCGCGATTGTGTGTAATGCAAGCCAAGTCCGTATTGTGTGCTATGGAAGATTCCTTTGGTGTTGCATATAAAATAAGACATAAAAAAACTATTTCTCATAAAATCTCAGGGTGTTACAAGTTATCTAGTGATAGTTTAACTTGTAATTTTTATTGTTCGTGTGCATTGTTCGAGTGAACCAAATTGAAAACGGTAATATTTTAAGGTGGGTGTGATGTGATATTCCTTGATTTATTTCAATGAATGATCATGTGACTATTCATTATGTGGTAAATCAGGGTTTCACCTTTCTTTCTAGTGAGGATGCTGATAAGACCTTAGTTATGTTCAAGTTTTCCCGTTAAAAGGAAAATAATGCCGGTAGCGTCCCTAGGATGCTCAGGGGTGTGAATTACATGGTTTTTTTGATGTTGGAGGTGTCATTGTAATGATTTCATTTGTGTGTTTGTAGACGAGATCATGAATGATTCAGTTTTCCTACCTATCAAGAAAACCATTAGTGTTCTTGAGATTGAGAGGTTATACACCTGTGATATTGTACGACAACATTGGGTGCCCCATTATATAATTTCAGATATAGAATCCTATTTTACTTCTCAATTTTTGTCTAGGGATACCGAGGGACTTGGGTACACAGGTGATACTATGCACAATTTAACCCAGATAGATGGCCTGTCTGAGTGCATGATAAAGGTGTTGGAGGGCATGCTGCGAGCAAGTGTCCAAGTTTTTGGGGTCTCCTAGGAGAATCACATTCCCATGTTGGAGTTATCCTATAAAATAGTTTTAAGGAGTCTATACAGATGAAACATTATGAGGAATTTCATAGTATGTCATGCCGTTATCCCCTATGACGGTTAAATGGAGGCGAGGTAGGATAATTGGGACCACATCTCATGTAAGAGAATTATGATTAGTTCTACTTTATTTAGAAACATATGGATACTGCACAGTCTCCTTAGAGATCATACCCTGATCACCGAAAAAAACATTGGTGTTTGAGGTATAGGATAATGTTTTTCTACATTTTGTACCGAGGATGGGAATAATGATGATCGGGAAACATGGTATGCATTCACCATGATACATCGGCCTTTTGTGGATTCTGGAGAGGGTCAGGCCCGTTATCTATTGATTTTAGTTACCTCTTAGCTACATGGATATTCACTATGTCTTCCACATTTCTTAGTAGTGACGTTATTTTTTGGACCCGTATCACACCGTTAAGCCCAAGGGATTGGAGTTGTAGGAAGATGTGTCATTTGAGAGGAAACCCAATCATATTGTGGATCATACCAGGATGTCTCTCAGTGGATGATATGTTCCTTTTGTATAGGTTCAATGGAAGCACAATAGAGTTTTGTACAATACATTGGAGAGGGAGACTGGCATTTGATTGTAATGGTGGGATTTATTCTCCGATGTTCCTTCACCAACCTTGGATAAGAAATTCAGGGAAAAATTTCTATATGGTGGGAATTTTTTAGGAACATAGTTCTTCCTGTGAGGTACATATCATTCATTTTCAGTTTTAACTTAAATAAAATTGCTTAATAAGAGATAGAAGGATGGTTTTATACCTATTACATGATAGTACTGGGAGTTATACAGCTTTCATTTCCAATAACATGACATGTATTTATGGTTTCATGCCATATAATCCCAGTAAACAACCATGAAATGACCATTCCAGGAATTGTATGGACACGACATGTAGTTTCTAGTACACGGCCTATACGTTTTTTTCTCTTTCGTTAAATTAGGCAGAAGTTTCATTTTTCTCAGATGGACAGAAACAAATTCTTTGCAACATATGGCACACCCAAAAAAAATCAGAATGATGGTTTGGATCCCGATTCATCGTATGATCTCTAATTCTAACATCATCAGATCCTTTGAAATCCTCCTGGTGAATGCTTGATTCCTCTTGAGCCTTTCCTACAAATTTTTTCTCTCAAATTATTTATTTGGGGTTGAGTGTTTTTCTCATTTTTGAAGATCTACATGATTGAGGTTGATTTGAAAGCTGAACCTAGATGAGGAGAGTCATATGAAAATTTGTTTGGTGATCTCATGCCTTTCTCCAATAGTCATGTTTATATATATGTTCTAGAATTCTGCACACCCATTTTTGGGTGTCACCTAAATTTAATATTGACCTATTTTTTTACCTAGAGTTGTTTAGTAAATTTATTAAGTTATTATAAGGCATTATTGAATCCTTGGTTGAAGGCCACCCGAAGGGTGAGTTTTTCCTTGGATGACCAACATTTAGCTGTTTGGACTAGGATGCCAATAGTAATGCCTTTGATACCATTTTATGGGTTTATTAAAATGGAATTGATTAATTGAATGATTTTCCCATGTGAGATAAATAAATTTTTATGGCTTGTAATTGTTTAATTAAAATTTTAGGCTTGTTATATGAGTTTACAAGTGAGTTTATTGTTTATAATCTTGGTAATAGTTACATTACAAGACACATTTTTGACATTTTTGATTCCCATGTGTATTATTATTTTTTAACCACATGATAGTGTATGTTATATGTGTTGTTGTAGGCTGGAATTCTTATATACTGGGCTTTGACATCGAGACATGTGGTAATGTTTATATACTAGTTTTGACCCCAACACATGTTGAAATGCTTATCTACCATGTTTCAACCATGATTGTCTACTAAAATCCTTATATAGAGGGTTTTGATCCATATTTGTGTTATGTCTATTTCTTCTCCCTCATAACATGTGTTCCAATTAGAAATCACTACTTCTAGAAGGTTTCCACTGGATTTATTTATAAACTATAATCATTCAATGGTTCATCATCCAAATTGACCTTCTTTCTGAAGGAAGTGTTCATTACATTTGGACCTCTAATACATAAGAACATAAATTAGTTGAAAGAATGTGAGGTCATACTCACCACACCCTTTTGGGTTGAATTATTTCCTACATTGGGACTCTCTTGTAAATGTAAGATATTTTTGGTGAATCTTTATTAATTTAGCACCTATAATATAGGGTTCCCATTGATTTTGTAATAAATTTTTTTCATGTTTGAAATTTATAATCTTCTATATGTATTTTAGGTTAATTAGTAATGGAAAAATTTGTAGGTATTCGAGTTTCTCCATCAATGGTATCCTCTCATATACTATTCGGAGATCATTTTAAACATTGTCATGATAATACTAGTTTTTAAGCCACTCAGTGGGTCACTCAAAAATTTATTGTCATCCATGGAGACGAAGGATTTTTTTTGGATGTTGGGATCATACTCAAAATTGGGAAACCTACATATCATTATGAAAGAAAAAAAACCCGCATAGTTCAGTTCCACTTAATGGGTAACATCATATAAGGCCCCAACCTTAAACCTTAAATAATATTGAATTAAATAAATAATTCACTTTGAGGATCTTTTCAGGTTTAGAGTTTTAGAGAATTAGGAAATAACTATTACATCTCAAAAGATTAAAAAGTAGACACTTCTACTAAGTTTCCATAAAATAAAAACTCTTAAAAAGAAACATGTCTAGTTACATGTTTTAGATATCATTACTTTTCCTTGATCCCATCCTTGACCCTATTCCACATTAAGTCCTGTGAAACAAAATTTCAAAAACATGGGATGAGCATAAAAAGCTCAGTAAGGGATATAAGAGTACGAAATGAAAACATTAGTCCATGTATGAAATCATAATTTACTCATAATACATAAGCATTTTAACATACCTCATCAAATCATGATTAAATCATAGAAATCATAAGACATAAAGGTAACTTGCGGCATTCATAACATTCTTACGTAGGGAGTAACCCTCATGGTTACGTTTGGAATACTCATCACAGTATATTCCCTAAATCTCTTCAGAGAAACCATAATGTTTATATCCTTCACGTTACCCAATGCATTGGAGAGCTATATCGGGCTCACCCACCCTTAGTTTATCACGGAACCAACCGTCTACATAACAATGCCCAAGAACCATAACATAATCATATCAAGTAAAACATGCATAAAGGAAACATAACATTTCCACATTTCAATCACAAGATATCAATACAACACATTGATATAATAAAAACATTATGAAAATCATTTTCAATACAAAAATAAAAGAAAATTAATACATGGTATTTATTTTTCCTTTAAAAAAAAGGAAGGTTATGGCTTGTAGAGGAAGCCGAAAATCAAATAATGGTCATGACGGAGGAGAAGCCGTTGTCGCCGCATACATACATCAAAAAAACATTCCTTTTTCCGTTTAGTAAAATTATTCGTAAAAAAAGATTCCTTTTGAATAAGCGTAAAATTCAAAGGGGTTTATACACCGTATAAAAGAATGTTGTGTATAATACAAAATATGCCTCAATGAATGGACATTGAGATGAAGTCCCTTACCTCGTGTCCGACGTGACTCGATTGCTCTTTAATCTCCTGAATAATAAACTTGAGTTAATTTATAATTTCTTAAGAACCTTTTTCAAGTTCATTATTCCTTTTATATCACTTATTACCATGTCATAAACACTATGTAATTATTTAAGTTAATAACAGTCGTTTTAACGATCATTGGTACTTGAGTCAAAAATAAACTCTTTATAATTACAAGTTGTTCATGTATCCATTATATCCAGAGTTATATTCATTATGTATATATCATATATATCATATATATCCAGTATATAAATTCATTTATATTATTAAATAACATTTAGAGGTAAGAAATGAAATGCATTGTTCATGGAGATGGTAAGCCGTACGTACGCATGAACGCTACTTTCATTTATATTTCATATTTCATGGAATGGAATAATAATGAAATAAAGGTATATTATAATTCCAGTATAATTTCATATATAATATCATTAACCCAAACCCTTATACTTCCCACATATGGCATTAACGAATCAAATCACTTTGAGGGGGCGGTAGTCCGCACTTCCTAAAATGAAGATATCGCGTATACCCATAATGGAAGTCATAAAGGTATTCAATAAATGAAAAATACAGCATCTTAAGGATAAAATAAACATATTATATATCATATATAAATATAGTGTCATCTTAATGGCCATCTTTTAAGGTGTTAGAAGAATATTTAACAATCATCGTTTCGTGAGGCATAAATTCACCATCCACGGAAAAAGTATACTCTTTAACCATTAGATGAAGTTGTGTGTAAGTGTAGCTCTAATACATACAATATAAACATCCTAGTATATTGGAGATACGTTTTTTGTTTCAAAATAAATGAAAAAAATGAGTTTAGGGGGTTGGAGAAGCAAAATAAAACATAAGAACACAAGAGAAGACACTACCTTTAAAACGGGAAACACTTTTTGATTTGAGATCAAAGGCTTCCTTGGAAAGACTTCTAACCAATGTGAGGATTCTAGGAGTAAGATAGGGATGTGGAGAGACAAAATGGGCAGGGGTTGGACGATCCAAAGGCTTGATAGGTGTGGGTAAGGTGGTATTGGTGGGGGTCATTTATAAGAGGAGAGGAGGGGAACTCTTGGAATGTTATAAAATTTTACTTTATTATAAATTGATTTTCAGATTTTAAAGGTCCCAAAATTATATATTTCTAGGATAAGGTGATAAGAGTTCTAAATCCACCCATCCAATATGTTTTTGACAAGTTTAGGTCTTATATTTTACATTATCTTTTCATTTTATTTAAATCGTTAAAAAATGAGGTAATCACAGCATCATCATGGTGTCATAAATAATTACATTTATTTAATGTATAAATTTTTTTAAAAAAATATAATGATTTAGGAAATATTTTTATATTTCTTATGAATATTTATAGTCAAAATTATGACTTGTATAACCCCATCTAATAATTTTTTTTGTAAAAAAACACATGTTTGTGACGTTTTTATATTAACATTAAATAAAAAGTTATTAATGTCATTTTCCTACAAAAGTGGCTCCATGGGGTCCCCAAGTTGACCCATGGATTTTATGGGTCTTCCATGACACATCCAAATGGGTAGGACATGTTTCAAGGTCATTTCATATTATTAAAAAATTATTTTGACCTTAAATTACACTAATTACCTCTAATCGTGATTAAAAACTTAAAAGTTACTATTCACCAAAAAAATTATTTTAATACCATTGAACCACATTTTACTTCTTAATGACAACCATGAATGTCGGAATTTTGAAATTCAAAACACAGAGGTGGTAAAATTTCATTTAAATGAAAAATCAGTTTTTTTAAGTACCACTTAGTGGTTTCACTATTCATAAAAAAATTGATGTTTTTCAGAAAAATACCAAAACTTCAACCCAATCTATATTTGATGTTAAAAATTCCAAAATGATGTCTAATTTACAAAATTTAAAACATGAAAGTTACATTAATTAATTTAATAATTAATTCCCGCTGTCAGAACAAATAACATGTTTTTATGAAACAATATATATCAAAAGATTGGCACTAGTTTAAGTCCAATTTCAAAGTGAAATTAATTAAAACGACCACTATTGGATTAAATGGTAAAAATATATTCTAATTTCACTTTAAAACCAATTAAAAGATAATTTAATAATATTAATAAAGAAGATTAAAAAGAGGTTTTGAATTAAAATACTACATTTTTCACTATTCATTAAAAAAATAAACTTTATTTGAAAAATACCAAAAATTTAAACAAAGTAAATTTTGATGTCCCAATTCTAAATAAGAATTTTATTTGGTCCAAAATAATGTATAATAGTTACCAAAACTATATTTAAAGAGGGTTCTTCATCAAAAGGCGATAAGTGGACCTTTAGTGAAAATTAGAGTATATATGCCTAAAATTGAATTCTTTTAGTATTTTAAGCCTTTATCCTTTATTGGATAAATGTAAAAACATTTAACAAACATATATAATCATATTTTAGTTATTTCTATTCATTCCGGCCAATACAACAGCTACGTGTTAACTACCATTTAAAATAATATTATTTTATTACTAGTGTGTAACGTAAGATTTCAAAGAAACTCTTTGCTGCATATCAGGTACGCTATCGAACATAGCAACCCCTTTAAAGTAAAATTAATATTTAATTAATAAATATTAATAAGTATGAAAATGTATTATTTTTATTTACCTGGGATGTTAAATCCTTCCCCCTTTTTGGGAATTGCGTCCTCACAATTTTATTCACTTATCAAAATAAGTGGGGGTATTTATCCCTCATAGCATTTTTAGATTCCCACATTGCCTCTTCAACCATATGGTTATTCCACAAAAACATTACCTGATTAATTACCTTATTCCTCAACACTTTCTCACTATGGTCAAGAATCTGGACTGGTTGTTCTTCATAAGAGAGATTCTCTTCCAACTGAACTACCACTGGGCTCAAAACATGAGATGGATCTGGAATATACTTTCTCAACATCGAAATATGAAAAACATTGTTTACCTGAGATAAACTCAGAGGTAAATCCACTCAGTAAGTAACTGATCTAACTTTTTCTAGAATTTCATATTGTCCAATGAACCTTGGACTCGTCTTTCCTTTCTTTCCAAATCACATCACATTTTTCCACGGTAAAAGCATGAGAAAAACATGATCACCTACCTCGAAAGATAGATCCTCCCTCCAGTTATCCGCATAACTCTTCTGCCTACTCTGAGCAATTCTCATGTGTTTCTGAATCAACTGAACTTTTTCTGCCATCTCTTCTACCAATTATGGTCCCATCAGCCTCCTTTCACCCACTTCATCCCAAAAAGCTGGAGTTTTACACTGCTTCCCATATAATGCCTCAAACGGTGCCATATGTATATTGGAATGAAAATTATTATTATATGCAAATTAAACCAAAGAAATATGTTGGTCCCAACTTCCCTGATAATCCATCAAATAAGCATGTAGCATATCCTCCAAAGTCTGAATTGTTCGTTCTGACTGCCCATCAGATTGAGGATGAAAAGCTGTACTAAAATTTAATTCAGTAACCAATGACTTCCGATGGCCTTTCCGAAAGTTAGAAGTAAACCTGGGATCATGATCAGATACAATGGATAGGGGAACTCAATGCAACCTGACTATCTCATTAATATACAATAGAGAAAGTTGATCTAGAGAGAAAGTATCTCAAATAGGAAGGAAATGAGAAGATTTAGTCAAGCGATCATCAATAACACAGATTGCATTATTACCTCGAAATGTCTTTGGCAATCCCACAACAAAGTCCATGGATATATTTTCCCATTTCCACTCTGGCACTGGTAAAGGCTGAAGCATCCCTTTTGGTAACGGCCGCTCGGCTTTAACCTGGTGAAAAGTCAAAAACTTCATAGTAAAATCAACAATATCTCTTTTCATTCCATCCCACCAGTAATACTCCCGTAGATCTCTGTGCATCTTAGTACTTACATGATGAACTGAAAACAGAGAACTATGAGCTTTACATAACAACTCTCTCTTCAACTGTGAATCACAAGGCACACACAAACTCTTCCCAAATCTCAAAACACAATCATTATCAATGTTGAATTCAGGAAACCTAACCATTTGAACCGGCTCTACCTTTTTCTGCAACTCACTGTCTTGCTTCTGTGCTAGCATGATTTTGTGTGATAGAGAAGATTTCATTGATACCTGAAACAAAACATAAGGACATCCTGCACTAACAACTTTTATGCCAAAGTTCAGCAAATCCTTAACCAAAGGATCACGTTCCAAATGCAAAATTGTTAATGAAGCATTACTTTTTCAACTCCAAGCATCGTCCACTTTATTTTCTTTTCCCGGATGGTAATGAATTGTACAATCATAATCCTTGATTAATTATAGCAATCTCCTCTGTCTCATGTTCAATTATTTCTGAGTGAATATATACTTTAAAATTTTGCGATTGGTATATATCTAACACTTCACTCTATAAAAATGATGCCTCCAAAAATTTAAAGTGAAAACAATAGCAGCTAATTCCAAATCATGTGTAGGGTAATTTACCTCATGGGTTTTCAACTGACGTGAAGCATATGCAATTACCTGATCATTCTGCATAAGGACACATCCAAGTCCCTTCAACGAAGCATCACTATATATAACAAACTCACCATTCTTGGAAGGAAGTACCAAAACTGGAGCATTCACCAATCTTCTTTTCAACTCCTGAAAACAATCCTCACATTCTTTTGTCCAGATAAACATAACCCCCTTCCGAGTTAACTTGGTCATTGGACTAGATAACCATGAATAATTTTCAACAAACCTTCGGTAGTAACCTGCCAAACCAAGAAAACTACGGATCTTAGTAACATTTGTGGGTCTTGGCCATTCTTCAAAAACTTTTGTTTTTGCAGGATCCATAATTATTCTATCTTTAGAAACAATATGACCAAGGAAATAAATTTGTTGCAACAAAAACTCACACTTGCTGAATTTCACATACAATTTCATTTCTTTTAAGGTTTTCAAAATAACCTTTAAATGTATTTCATTATCCTCTTTAATTTTTGAAAACACCAAAATATCATCAATGAAAACAACCATAAACTTATCCAAGAACTGTTGGAAAATTCTATTCATAAGTTCCATGAATACAACAGGTGCATTGGTTAGCCCAAAAGGCATTGTTAAAAATTCATAATGGCCATATCTTCTACGAAACATGGTCTTCGGAATATCTACTCTCTTTACCTTAAACTGATGGTACATCGATCTTAGGTCAATCTTTGAAAAAAAACAGATCTCCCTAGAGCTGATCAAACAAATCATCGACATGAGGCAAAGGAAATTTGTTCATAATAGTGATGTTAATTAGGGCACTATAATCAATGAAAAGTCTCATTGAACCATCTTTCTTTTTAACAAAGAAAACAGGATCACCCCATGGTGATGTTCTAGGTTAAATGAAACCTTTCTCTAATAAATCGTTCAATTTTTCCTTCAACACTAAAATTTCTATTTGAGCCATTCAACAAGGGGGTTTTGAAATTGGATTAGCATCAGGAACTAATTCAATAGTAAATTAAACTTCCCGATCTGGTTTTATTCCAGGAAATTCATCAGGACAAACATTAGGATACTCATTTACCACTGGGACATCATTAATCTGAAAGGTTCCCTTGTTTTCAATGATATATATAAGGTAACATTCGTTTCCCTCTTTTACAAGTTTCTAGGCCTCTTAATATGTTATCAATAGTAAGGGTTAATTATTGTACACAAACTAAAAGTATTTATGAAAAAAAACTTCTTTATCTCTACAGTCAATCTTAGCATGGTAAATAGAGAGCCAATCCATACCCATGATAACATCAAACTCTACTAGAGGTAAAACAATAAGGTTTTCAAGTAGGTCTTTTCCACAGATAAGGATAGGAAGATTCTTATAAATTCTTTTTTCCTCAACATTTCCCCCAGTTGTTTTTACCACAAGTTCAGGAGTCATTTCTTGAGATGGTATTCCCATTTTACTAGAAATGTTTTCAGATATGAAAGAATGTGTAGACCCCGAATCAAACAACACACTGGCATAATCTGAAAAAACAAACTAAGTGCCTGATACAACTTCATTTGATGGCCCGACATCTTCTAAAGTAGTTCCAAAGGATTTCACCACCACTTTCTTCCTGTATTCTAACTGCTTCCCATCACTCAATCTCTATGTCGGACACTCGTTTGCATAGTGACCCATCTCATTTCACTTAAAAAATTTCACTAACTGTAAATCAAATTTGGACTTTCCATCACCTTGATCTTTTTTAGTGCAATCATGAGCCTTATGTCCCATCTTACCACATCGGTAGCACTTTCCATAATTCAAAAGACATTCCCCAGCATGCCTTTTACCACATTTATCACAAACTGGAAACTTAGTTTTCTTACCGTCAGACCTTTTTGAAGACTTCTTTCCTTTCTCCTACCACCTCAGTCTATTCTTCTGCTGGTTGTTATAGAACACTTGATCATCTGAAAACTCCATTTCCACCTTCTCAGCACATCAAACAAGCATTTCATAACTTTTGAACTCATGAGAAGCTAATACCCTTCGATATTTTGGCTTTAATCCCGATTAAAAATGATTTATTTTACTATCAAGGTCTTGGATAAAATTTGGATCATACCTTGCCAATCGAGTAAACCTTTCTTCACATGCAGCCACTGAGTCTTCCTCTTGCCTCAATTCTAGGAATTGTTTTTCCATCCTAAGTCGAATAGCCCTAGGAAAATAATTCTCAAGAAACATACCTTTGAATTCATACCAGTCGATAGAATCAACCTCATCAGCATCCCTAATATTTTTAACCATAGACCACCACTGATATGCTTCACCCTCCAAATGGTAAATAGAAAGACTAGCCTTTTGATTGTATGAACACCCCATGACATCAAAAATATTCTCAAGGGCTTTAATCCACCCTTCAGCTAGAACATGGTCAGATGATCCTCTGAATGAAGGGGGATGTTGCCTCATGAAATATTCCACCACTGACATGTTCTTCTACGGTTGATCTGGATGATCTTGTGCATGGATACCTCCACCATTTATCGCTTAAGTCAACTGCACCATTACTGGAAAAAACTATTCAGTTCCAATTCCGACCATCTCAGGATGCTGATTCAGAAGGTTATTTCCTTCTGTATGCCTTCCTAGCACTGCTACCCTCTTTCCTCTCCGGAAAACCGTTCTGAACAAACATGTCTTAGATGAAGCAACATGGTAATCTTAAAATGCTATATCATTTCAATTTGACCATAAATAAATATTTTTGTATAATCTTTTAATATAATTATAACTCCTAAAGTTATCTAAATCGACCTCTAATACCAACTATAAGGCCCTGGCCTTAAACCTTACATAATATTGAATTAAATGAATATTTCACATTGAGGATCTTTTCAGGTTTATCATTTTATAGAAGTAGGACATAACTATTACATCTCAAAAGAATACAAAGTAGACACTTCTACTAAGTTTCCATAAAATAAAAACTGTTAAAAATTAACATGTCTAGTTCCATGTTATAGATAGCATGACTTTTCCTTGATCCCATCCTTGACCCTATTCCACATTAAGTCCTGTGAAAAACATTTAAAAAACATGGGATGAGAATAAAAAGCTCAGCAAGGGATATAAAAGTACGAAATGAAAACATTAGTCCATGTATGAAATCATACTTTACTCATAAAACATAAGTATTTTATCATACCTCATCAAGTCATGAAGAAATCATAGAAATCATAATACATAAAGGTAAATTGAGGCATTCATAACATTCTTATGTAGGGACTAACCCTCATTGTTACGTTTGGAATACCCTTCACAGTATATTCCCTAAATCTATTCAGACAAACCATAATGTTTAACCCCTTTATGTTACCCAATGCATTGGAGAGCTATATCGGGCTCACCCGCCCTTAGTTTATCACGAAACCACCCGTCCTCATAACAATGCCCAAGAACCACAACATAATCATATCACGTAAAACATGCATAAAGGAAACATAACATTTCCACATTTCAATCACATGATATCAATATAAAAAATTGATATAATAAAAACATTATGAAAACCATTTTCAATACCAAAATAAAAGAAACGTAATACATGGTATTTATTTTTCATTTTAAAAAAAAGTTAGGTTATGGCTTGTGGAGGAAGCCGAAACCCAAATAATGGTCACGGCGGTGGAGAAGTTGTTGTCGCCGCATATGTACGACAAAAAAACATTCCTTTTGTCGTTCAGTAAAACACTTCGTAAAAAACATTTCTTTTGAATAAACGTAAAATTCAAAGGGGTTTATACACCAAATAAGGGAAATATGTGTATAAAACAAAATATTCCTCAATGAATGGAGATTGAGACGAAGTCCCTTACCTCGTGTCCGACGTGACTCGATTGCTCTTTAATCTCCTGAATAACAAACTTGTGTTAATTTATAATTACTTGAGAACCTATTTCATTTTAATTATTCCTTTTATATCACTTATTACCATGTCATTAACAATATGTAATTATTTAAGTTAATAACGGTCGTTTTAACGATCATTGGTACTTGAGTCAAAAATAAACTCGTTATAATTACAAGTTGTTCATGTATCCTTTATATCCAGAGTTATATTAATTATGTAGATATCATATATATAATATATATCTAGTATATACATGCATTTATAATATTACATAAAATTTAGAGGTAAGAAATGAAATACACCGTTCATGGAGACGGTAAGCCGTTCGTACGCATGAACGCTACTTTCATTTCTATTTCATATTTTATGGAATGGAATCATAATGTCATAAAGGTATATTATAATTCCAGTATAATTTCATATATAATATCATTAACTACATCCCTTATACGTCCCACAGATGGTATTAACGAATCAAATCACTTTGAGGGGGTCGTAGTCCGCACTTTCTAAAATGAAGATATCGCGTATACCCATAATGGAATCCATAAAGGTATGCCATAAATGAAAAAAACAGAATCTTAAGGAAAACATAATCATATTATATATCATATATAAATATAGTTTCATCTTAATGGCCACCTTTGAAGGTGTTATAAGAATATTGAACAATCATCATTTCGTGAGGCAGAAATTCACTATCCACGGAAACAGTATGCTCTTTAACCATTAAATGAAGGTTTGTGTAAGTGAAGATCTAATACTTCTCATAAAAACATACTAATATATTTTAGATACTGTTTTTGTTACAAAATAAAGGAATTAAAAGAGTTTAGGGGGTTGGAGAAGCAAAATAAAACATAAGAACACAAGAGAAGACACTACCTTTAAAACGGGTAACTCTTTTTGATTGTAGCTCAAAGGCTTCCTTGGAATGACTTCTGCCCAAAGTGAGGCTTCTAGGAGTAATAGAGGGATGTGGAGCGACCAAATGGGTAGGGGTTGGCCGAACCAAAGGCTTGAGAGGTGTGGGTAAGGTGGTAGAGGTGGGGGCCTTTTATAAGAGGAGAGGAGGGGTACTCTTGGAAATTTATAAAAGGTTAGTTTATTATAAAATGATTTTCGGATTTTAAAGGTCCCAAAATTATATATATTGAGAATAATGTGATAATAGTTCAAAATACACCCATTCAATAGGTTTTTACAAGTGTAGGTCTTATATTTTACATTATCTTTCCATTTTATTTATGTCATTAAATAATGAGGTAATCGATGCATCATCATGGTGTCAAAAATAATTTAATTTATTTAATGTCTAAAAATTAAAAAAAAAATATCATGATGTATGAATTATTTTCATCTTTATAATGAACATTTATAGTAAATATTATGACTTTTATAACCCCATTGAAAAATTGTTTTAGTAAAACAACACATGTTTGTGACATTTTTATTTTAACTTTAAATAAAAATTTATTAATGTCATTTTCCTACCAATGTGGCTCCATGGGGTCCCCATGTTGACCCATGGATTGTCTTGGTTGGTCATGACACATCCAATAAGGGCAGGACATGTTTCAAGGGCATTTAATATTATTAATACATTATTTTTACCTTAAATTACACTAATTACCTCTAATCGTGATTAAAAACATAAAAGTTACTATTCACCAAATAATTATTTTAATCGAATTGAACCACATTTTACTTCCTAATGACAACCATTAATGTCGGATTTTTGAAATTCAAAACACATAGGTGGTAAAATTTCATTTAAAGGAAAAATCAGTTTTTTTGAAGTACCACTTAGTGGTTTCACTATTCATCAAAAATTGATGTTTTTTAGAAAAATACTAAAACTTCACCCTAAGCTATATTTGATTTTCCGAATTCAAAAATGATGACTATTTTAAAAAATTGAAAACATATAAGTTAAATTAATTAATTTAATAATTAATTCCCACTGTCAGAACAAATAGTGTGTTTTTATGAAACAATATATATCAAAAGATTGACACTAGTTTAAGTCCAATTTCAAAGTGAAATTAATTCCAATGACCACTATTGTATTAAATGGAAAAAATATATTCTAATTTCACATTAAAGACAATTAAAATGATAATATAATAATTTAAATAAATTATATTAAAAATAGGTTTTTTATTAAAATACAACATTTTCACTATTCATTAAAAAAATAAACATTATCGGAAAAATACCGAAAAATTTACACAAAATTAATTTTGATGTCCCGATTATAAAGAAGAATTCTATTTGGTCCAATATAATTTATAAGAGTGACTAAAACTATATTTAAAGAGGATTCGCCATCAAAAGGTGATAAATGGAACTTTAGTGAAAATTAGAGTATATATGGCCAAAATTGAATTCATTTTGTATTTTAAGCTTTTATAATTTATTGGATAAATGTAAAAACATTTAAAAAACATATATAATCATATTTTAGTTATTTCTATTCATTCCCACCAATACAACGTCTACGTGTTAACTACCATTTAAAATAATATTATTTTATTACTATTGTGCAACGTAAGATTTCAAAGAAACTCTTTGTTGCGTATCGGGTATGGTATCGAACATTGCAACCCATTTAAAGTAAAATTAATATTTAATTCATAAATATTTATATGTATGAAAATGTATTATTCTTTATTTACCTAGTATGTTACACATCATACCTATTATGGTCACGTGATACGGACTAAGACGTACAATTTAATGTCATGTAGTAAGGACATATAAGCGGAAGGTGATTAGTCAAAGCTTGGTGTGGGGATTATGCCAAAGAAACCCAAAGAACATGGAAAAATATGAGTTTCTATGTTGGATTAGACCCTGTTGGGAATATGTCCCAAGAAGAACATGTATGACTTGGAGTGTTCGGTTTGAACCTCAAAGAGGCTTCCTACATATCTCATTTGAATAGGAATCAAAGACCACATATTTTGATGAGTATCATAGGTGATTATAGTCTTTTGGGACAAATGATTATGTGCTTACATCTTGGAAAAAATTACATTTATGGACAAATTGAGATAGTTCTCAGACCTTAAGAAGGATTCCTACGTATCCCTGTTTTGATGGGAATCAGAGTTATCATAGGTCATTCAGCGATGTGTTAGTACAAATGTTATGATCATAAAAGATCTCTAAGACCACATGAGTCATTATCGGTGTGATAAAAAAGAGAATGTGATAGATTCAACAATGGAAGAAACACATTTACCCATTCACTAGTGGAAGACAAAGGGCCTATAACAGTGACAATGGAAGAGGAAAGGGAGATGAACTATCCCTTTATTCACATTATATTAAACAAGTGTCCAATGTAAGGATAGAGTGAATGTGAAGGATGAAGAGAGGAGAAAGATAGAAACATCCTGCATGAATGGATATAGGATTACATAAGGATTATTTCCCTAAAATTGGTCATTGTGGAGGTGGGAGACTTCACTTTTATTCAAAATGGAATGTTGGTGGGAACCATACCATTCTTAATAGGGACCTGAGGATTTAGATTTTAGATATGATAAGGGACGATCATGAACCAAACCCTAATCCTACAAACTGGGAGCTCCCCAATATATTTTATGGGAGAAAGGCCCTTATGACTGTGGATATATGAACCCATTAAAACTCCCTGAATACTAACCCCATTGAAAAAAATGTGAAACACCACTTAATGTGGATATTCAAACCCAAATAAGAGACACACTGATGTACCCTTCCCGAACGATAGATATGTTAAGAGGTTTTGGTGGAGGTTTCCACATAATCCCTTTCATAAAAGGGATCCAATGAAGAATAATCCTTTAAATGAATGAATTTGAAGAAGGCTTGATGAAACACTTGCATTGGCTGAAGTGATAAGCTGAATAAATAAAGGGAACCCAAGTAGGTATATGATTTGATGGTATGGGAGCACAAGTAACCTTAAGTGACATTATGTATACTTAAGTGATGAAAACCCTAGTTGTTAAAACTCGGGTGAGATTTGAATCAACCCTTAAAGAGTATTTACTTGTGTTCCTAGAAGTGGGAGGCTCATGTTCCTTTGAGATGAATGGGTTGTGCACAAGTGTTTCTAATTTGATGGGGTAGGATACTTTAGGTGTTCAAGTGTTATGGATTTTATACACTAATGGGACTTATGTACCATGTTACTCATTCAATTCCTTCACTCTAAGTGTTAAAAACAACTTTGAAGGTGAAAAAATACGTGACTAAGCACTGGGGCGATAATATAAGTAATTGGGTATCGGGGAAATTCGTCCATACAAATGATTTCCCCAAGGTATCATTTATAATAAAAAATAGGACCCTTGGAGAAAATTGTTTTGGAACCAATGTTTGGTTGCACGACAAAATTGTTGTGCTATAGTGCTTGGGTGATGAATTGGTGGGTCTCAAGTAGGATTTTGGGATACCGGTACCATAGGAACCGCTTTGGGGACTTAGACAAAATAACTGCTCTATGCAATGCCAACATGGTTGTGCGAAAGTGTTTGCATGTAGGTAACTTGGGTTCCTCTTTGTAGATATAGCCAAAATATATTCTCTATACCATGGGGGATTTTCCCCCACACCTCTGCTTGGGATTAGTGTCAGGTTGTGGTCCGGAAAATTTGGTCCAGTGCCTTCACTACCGGCACTGACCCCAATTAAAATTGCAGAGTCTTAAAACAAACGTTTTGAGCCTAGTTGAGGAAATTTTACCTGAAGAAGTGCGAGGATCATATTTCATGGTGTCTACAAAATCCCCCCCGCCCTATAATTTGATTCTTTCAGAATGAAAATAATACATTTCTATGGAAATAATAGGGAACATTGATGCATTTCAAAATTATTTGTTTAGATTTTGAGCTACATTAGTTTGGAAGGATGCTCTAATTTTTTCCTAATCCATAGGGCCTAGAGAGAGTATTTTGATTTTTATTTGGGTTATATAGACAATACTACAAACATTGTATCTTTTGGATTTTTATTTATAAATATTTCTTAAAACATCCAAAATGTTGGTTTCATGAGGTGAGGCTCGACCTTTTCCCAAAGTTCCCTTTGTGGGTTTTCAACATGGCAAATACTATGTCTCTTGTTGTTGGAATTTTGAAAACATACATGTCAGACTAAAAAGGCTAGTGTTTATGGTGTAATATAATTGAACACAAATTTTTTAATTAGGTCCCTGTCAATTCTTTGTGCTAGTAATTTCTCCAATATACATTAGATACATCAAAGGGGAATCTTAAGTAATGATTTTTATGGTCACAAAATATAAATTGCCATGTATAGTCAAAAAGGAAGTCTTTTACAAGAATTATGTTAACATTATTTGAAAACCATATTATGAGGGTTATATTATGAAGGGATTACTATAGAATATGTTTCATATCCGAACAGTGGAATCTTCTGATAGACAAGCTAGTTATATAGGCAAATTTTATGAAAGGACACTAGGGTCACCTACTGCATTGTATAACAAAGGTTATCTAAAAAATTAGACATTTTATTATGGATAGGCAAGGGAAAATTAAGATATGGGTTACTCAAGACCATAGTAGGTTGTTTTTCCATGGAAATAGATTTCAATAATAATGGGTCTTCTATGCCAACATAGGTCATGAATGGAGAAACCAATCCTAAAAAATTGGTTTCTGTAGAATAGTAAATAATTTTCTGAAAGGGGGCTTTATGATATCATGCTATGTAGTTCTAAATTCAATTAGTGAGAACATTATATTATGATGTTTTTGTTCACGCTTCCTAGACATCATGCTATGTAGTTTCATGTCATGCTTCCAGGGCATTAAAGGGAATTAATTTAAGGTCATCAGCTCTAACCAAATGTTTATGAGTCTCCAATTCCGTGATAATTTGTCTGAAAACATTTTACCCTCTTCATGTATGGAATGGATTAATTGTAAACTATGATTTTTTAATTTCAAGATCTGATGACTGATATGTGAAAATAGAAAACGTATTAGAGGAATTGTTTTTCCAAGAATGAAGTAACCATTATTTGACAAACCATTTTTGGGGTTTGTATTATGTAGGGCCGACTAGGGAATTTGCTGCATAGAAAAATAGTTTCATCTTCTAAAAGAAAGGCATGTTTTGTAGTAATCTTATGCAAGGCCACCTGGGGGAACGTACTGCATAGTTAGGAAAAAGTGTTCTTGGGTATCAAACATTCTATTTCTAAAATCCGAATAATATTTATAGGGATTGAAATTTTCTAAAACACAAAGTTTGGTTTATGAAATAAAATGATCCCTTCGTGAATAAATATTATTTCTAATTTTTATTTTCAATGAAATAGAATAATTGGTTCTCTATGAAGGTCTGACCCAAACATATGGTTTTTTGTGTCTATAGTTTTGATTCATGTGACAAGGACAAAAATATAATGGAAACTATATATGATATGTCGTCAAATGGTCCAAGGGTATTTCAATATGATTTGAAAACATGTAGAGGGAAAATGGTTAAATCAATGTCTTGGAGACCATTAGATCAAGAGAAAGGAACTAGGGAAAATAATAATGGATGACCAAATTTAGATACAGATTCGGGTATACTATCATCAATGTTTTAAGGGGACAAAAGATGATTTTTCTAAGAACAATGATACCATTATTCGAAAAAACCTGTTATGGAGGCTGTATTATGCAAGTCCAACTAGGGAATATTATTCATAGCCAAATTGTGCTATCTTTTGTCTAAATGTACTATTATTTAAGAGACTTACGCAAGTCTACCTAGAGTCATTTTATTCATAACCAGGAAAAAGAGATCTCAAATATCAAAAACTCTTCCACCTAAAACCATAAAAAATATTATGATGATCTAAGATTATTCAAGATTAAGAGTGTGAAATATAAAAGGGGGAAATATTTATGCATAGGAGAAATATTTGAATCAATATTGTCTATGAGTTTGGAGTTCCATGAATAGATCTGATTCATAGGTAAAATGGGGACATTTCTTTTTTTCCTTGGTTGTCTCTCTAGGAAGATGACCCAAAATAAAGACTCCCACATAGATTGTTGATTATCTATAGAATAGAGATAAAAATGTCTTCCATTTTGAGATAAGGATCTAAGGCCTAGATTTCACTACATATCTCATTGGGATGAGAATCAAGCTAAACATTGTTTTTGGTTACATTATAGTTTAATGTGATGTAACAAGGAAATTATGTTGTGCAGTTTAAATTCATGAAGAGAGGACATGAAGTGATTCCAATGTGAAAAAGGAATATTCTGGCTGGTCATGGGAATTGAACCAGGGTGTCACTACATATCTCATATAGATGAGAATCAATCCACACATAGTTCTTAATGAAATAATTCCCCATAGTAATTGAGTTTGATGTGAGAGACGAGGTCTTTTAACACATTCTGGAAGAATGATTAAACTTAAGACACAAGAAGGTATTATGATAAAACCATGTATCATGGAAGAGTACTCTACATAGATATGGTTTATATATTAGATGAAAAAGGGAATTAAATTTCCTTATAGTTGTAGCTGATCCCATGATTAGAGATTCAGGAATCTCTACATATCCCATAGAAATGAGAATCAAGAAAATTGTAGTTCTTGAAATATTTCCTATGAATCTTTTATTCATACACACAAGGAATAAAATAGAATTTTCATTTTTAGGGTTGGACCCAAGATTATAGATCTATGCCTCACTATGTATATCATTGAAATCAGAATCAATCCATATATTGTTCATGAAATGAGGTCTCTATGCAGATCTGATTCAAACATAGGGAGAAATAGATGTGATGTTCCACTAAACAGTAGAAATGATGTAACACCCCAAGATTTCATAGTACATTATTTCTTCAATGTAATTCAATAAAATGCACTACATGCAACACCGAGTACAAGCGAACCATGACTTACCAAACTAGCCATTCAAAAGAGGTTATGAATAGGAATAAATAAATTTTGGACTTTATATAATCCTTATAATTATATAATATATATTATTAGTTTCATAGACATAATGAAAAAACAAATTCAATTTTTTCCGGATAAAAGAAGTATTTTTTTAAATGAAATTTTACCGCCGTTTAATGGAGAACACTTTTTAAATCCAAAATTTGAAACTTTTATATATTCAATTTGACAAAATAAACTTCTTCTTTAGAATCGTGACATAAGAATTCAGTTTCAATAAATTTTTTGTGTTTTCCTAAAAACGTTCTTATTGGGGTGAATAGTGAAAAATACTATATTTTAACTAAAAACAAATTTTTAATAAAAATAATTTGTGGTGTTATATTAAACATTTTAATCATTTGGAAGTATAAATAGATTATATTTTTACCGTTTAATCCAATGTTATTCATAGGAAATAATTTCACTTTGAAATTGAACATAAACAAGTATCAATCTTTTGTTAGTTATTATTTATTAAAAACAACCTTTTTGGTTTTGACAACAGGAATTAATTTTAAATTAATAAATAAAACTTCTATTTTATTAATTTGGTAAAATAGACTTAATTTTTGAATTCATATTATAAAAATTAGCTTCCGGTGAAATTTTGGTATTTTTCTGAAAACATTCAATTTTTGATGAATAGTGAAAAACACTGAGTTATTGGTTAAAATCGTCATTTTATTTAAATTATTTTTTAAATTATTTAAATTTATTTGAGGTAAAAATAGATACATAATACCTATATAAGTCTAATATAATTCATTGGATTCATTTTATAATAAATTTAGTTATATAAAATTTTTATTGAACTTTTAACCGTCTTTTCCCCACCTCCTAGGAGAATTTGCAAATTTTTATAAAACATAATTTTACCATTTCTGTGAGTTAAATTTCAAAAATCTAAGAGACACGGTTAAACTCAGTAAGTAAAATGTGGTTCAATTACATGGAAATAATTTTTTTGTGAATAGTAACTTTTGACTTCTATTTACTACGGTTAAAGGTAAATAGGATAATTCAATTTAAAAAATATTATAATAATATAAAATTACATTAACACTTGTCCTAACTTGATTGGATGAGTAATGGACTACCATGGTCATCCTGGGGTTGATTTTGGGACCCCATGTAGGAACTTATGAATGATAATGACATTTTATTTTAATTAACATAAAATAAAGGCAAAAATGACACAAACAAATATTTTTTAGTAAATAAATTTTTACATGGGGTTATATAAGTCATATTTTCAACTATAAAAATTAATTATAAAGATTAAAAGATTTTTCTACATAATTGAATTTTATTTATATATTTTAGACATTAAATATTTTAATTTATTTATGACACAATGATGATGCAGTAATTACCTTATTAATGAAATATTAAAATCATTGATATTATAAATATCCAAATAAAATTAATTTGAGAGTTTTTAAAATTTCCACTAATTTTCAAGGTTAATATGACATTTTATGGTTGATTAAATGATTTTTTCATGTAGTAATGCTGTTATGAATTTATCAAAAACAAAATAGCAAATAGTGTCAAAATTGACATTAAAGAGTTTTTAAAACAAATATTATATTATTAATTGATATTTTATTCCTAAAAAACTGATGTTTTTCCAAAGGCCTTAAATAATATTATATATGTCATTAATGAACAACTTTAGGTTCTCTTGGATGTTTATTGTATGTTTATTAACCATATAATACAAAAATAAAAATAGGCATAGTAAATGTTAAACTAATTAACAAAGAGTTGAATCTAATAGATGTGGTAAATATAGTGACCCAAACCAATCTAAAACCTATTGGTTGAGTAGTTTTTTGATCCATCCCCACCTTATTCTCTAAATAAATCATTTTGGAGAAATTAGAAAAAGAAAACGACTTTATTATTAAATAATATTTCAATCTTTTCCAAAGGTGCCCCTCACCCCTCTTATAAAAGGGAACTCTCACTTCTCTCAAATTCACACAATAAAAGCCAATTGGCTCAGGAAAACCCTACCCAAATATCCTATCAACTATCCCCCATTAATTATAGAGGCCTTCCTTTAGTCAGAAATCCATCCTAGAGATCCATTTTGATCAAATAAAATGGAAGAATTGGAAGAAGAGGTAAATATTTTATCACCTCTTTCCAGTTATTTTCTTTTTCAACTTATTCTTTTCTTGTTGTTTCAAAAATAAAATAATAACTCCAGTATCTTCTATATACTATGATGTTACTATAACTATTTTACAATCATATTCATTATTCTATCCATCCTTTGAATGAAATGTCACCATACGTGCGTACGTACGGCATACCGTCTCCATGTCGTGGTTTAATTGTTATTCAAAACATTTTTATTTGGATGGGTATAATAATGATGTATAATTTATGTAAATAATAAATATGACATTATAATGATTCTTTATATATAATATAACATCCAATTATATATGATTTTTATATCAAAAGAATGATATTGTCGCTCGCGCGTACGTACAGATTACCGTCTCCACGAACGCGATGAGATTCATTTCCTATCGCAACCATTCAAGAAAAATTTGCATTTTATGATTAGAAATAATGTTTAAAGAGATGATATCATTCTGTATATGAATAAGAAACATCCCATACATATATAAACATTTCTCGCGTAATAATGAATATAAAGGAAAAAGAATTAGTTAACACCTGAAACGACGATAATACTAAAATATCATTAAAAAAGAATTACTAGATGGTCATATATGATATAATAATAATGTATATGGTTATTTTGTAATTTAATAACAATTATTTAACTAATATATAGTAGGTTAACATTCCCTCATCCAAAGAATAGTACAAGTTAAGGGTAAATTCTAAAATCTCCTCATTATCTGAGGTTTTTTATACATAATTATCTACTGGGACATATTTATCATCCCCATCAATGTTTCTAAAAATCTATTTCAACACATTTATACTATTTACTAGAAAATTGGTTATATTAATTTATACCCTTATTTGACCTTATATGTTTTTGAATGGAATCTCTCCATCATTTTCCAAACAAGGTACTTTATAAACTTTTTGAGAAAATTAGGGTAAGAATGACTTTTTCAACTTATATAGTGGGTGAAGCTATTTTCAAACATTAAAACATCATTGAATCTTCCCTTAAAATATTATATGAATATTTTCAAAATAAAAGTGTTCTATATTATTATGTGACTCTTAAATGATTTCAAAATATTAAGCGATATTTATCTCAAATAGTTTTCATTTCATCTATGTCAACATCCTTTGATAAATTTTAAACTTGTTTGAAGTTTATTTATTATGATACAAATATTCCAAATTGTATTTAAGGATTTGTGATATTTTTTACTATGGATGAGTTATTTTTATTCCATTCATGGTTTGTGGTTAAAGTATTGATATTTCGTATGCTAGTTTTAATATGAATGTTTATGTTACATTTCAACCTCTTCTTAAGATGAATGGGTTGGACTAGTATGTTCCGGGTTGGTGAACGGTAAATGTAAGCCCCCCGGGTTGGGGTCCGGTTACATCAGACCTTCAAGGTTGGAGTTCGGTTAGAGAGGCTCTCTGGGTTGGCGTCCGGTTAGAGAGGCCCTCTGGGTTGGAGTCCTGTTATAGGGGAACTCTAGGTTTGGGTTTGGTTAATTTATCCCCTAGCTCATGGCACGAGGCCTTGACACAGAAATTAATGTCTGGTACTATACATTCCCTCATTATGAAATTGGTTGTAACATGTGATTATTCGACTAGTGGAATAACCATGTTCATGATTATATGGTAATGTTTGATTTATTTTTTCCATATTATTTTCATGTTTATGTTTGAAAGGCTGTTGTTTTTAATACAAATATTTCCTTAAATGTTTATAGATTCTGCAAAATTATTTACCCTTACTGAGCATTTGAGCTCTCCCATTTCTTAGGTTTTATTTTACCAGGATATGAAGAAGTTAGTTATAAGTGTCATGGAGGCATAATCTAGAAGGCTTAGACATTTCTAATGGAATAAATTACAGTTCTTTTTCTTTTCAAGTTGTAATGTTGAACTTCATGTATGTACTCTATTTTCCAAGACTACTAAACTGATCGGTCCTTTAGGACTTGATTCCTTAAAATCAAGCCAATGTATTAATATAATGCACCGAAAATGGGTATCTGGGGTCAGGGGATTATAGTTGGTATCAGAGGATGTTTAACAATAACCATGGAAACTAGATTTAGATAAACTCTGATTAGAGCACAGTACACTAAGATTGACGTTGAGGATTATTATAGAATAACTTCGTAGAATTTTTGTAATGTAGATGCTTTGTGTGTTTTCCATGAAAATACATTATTGTCAAGATATGAATAGGTAGAGGAGGCTTTGGAACAGATATACCTAGGGGTCAAACCAAAAAACACCACTTTGAGAAAGAATCAAAATAGAACTGGTTCACGAAAATGGGCCTTACTGTAATCTTGGTTATGACATTCCCAGGGGATATTTCTTAGGAAAATTATCATTTTCATTACAAATCATTATGAAGGATTTACGAGTATATACATCCTCAACGAAAATATTTTTATGATTATGGATTATATCCATTGTATGTACAATTTATGTTTTTTTATTACAAGATTGGAATTATTCATTTCAATTCATAAACTAACCTAGTGTATTCCATTGTATAGAAATGGTTCCCAGTAGAAGGAATGTAAACTCCTGCAATACATATGATACAAAAATTAACAAGAATCATATATTTCATGGTATTAAGAAAAAATTTAGAAGGGAAATAGTCTCCCATGTATTCTCAACATATTAAGAAATAATATCATGTGTTAATAAAATAAGTAAAGAATTCTCCAAGTCCTATGGATTTGAATGGAAGAAAGATAAGAAAATGATAGAAGAGAGAATGATGGATAAAGGGAAGAGGGAAAAGAAGGATTTTCTCATATGAGATAATTGTGGAACGAATCTCCATGGTAAATTCATGAAGGGAATGGTAGTCTGTTATACGTGTCAAGAAAAAGGACACCATGTATGTGATTTCAAGGGTTAGAAAAAAGTTTTAAATGTACAATGTTTCTTCTTAGAGGTTTTGGGACACTACGTGAATCAATGTACCAGTCATCAGAGTATACCTTAAATGATGCTATTAGATAATAATCAAGTTATGATACTACCTTGGATGTGATGGAATGACTGGTGATCTTATGTTGTTATTATCTAATTATTTCATTTGAATGTTTTTTCAACAATATACTGGTTATATGAATTATGGATATAAATAAAGATTGTATTGTATTACTATTTTATTAAGGAATTGATATTATATGGTTATATGAAAAGTGACTTAATAGTAAGAAACACTTTTTGAGAAAATACATGGTTGATTGAAATGTAATCCTTAATATGGTCCTGATAATGAGGTAGTGATTTTGGAATAAGAGATGGTTGATTTGGATAAATTATATCGGATATTCTTGACTTCATTGGAAGTGATTAATAGTTTTATTATTTCTTCATTGTTGGAATATTCAATATTTTTGGATATAAGGAATATATCCAATATTATATAAAGGATAAGGGAGAATGAATGTAATAAATAAGGTTTTATGTTAATTCATGGATTTACCATGTTTTAAAATAATAAATGATGAAAGTTTTCACATGTTATTATGTGAAAAAAGGATCATATTTATGTTTAAATTCCTTATAAATTTTGGACTGTGAGTTTGGACTGAAATCTATTGGATAAGTCTAAAGGTTTGAATGGATTACATATGAAATTGAATAATATTATTAAGGTTATTTTTGTATTTTTATAAAAAATGCAACACACATACCGTGTGACAACCCATCATAAAGATGCGGGAATCGAACCCAGATCCATAGTGTGACTGGGGTTTATCACCTAACACAAGACTACGTGAAGTCCCTGTATTGTATAATGTATTTTTCTAAAGGGTCTGATAGGTGAATTATAAATTCATTTTTTTGGAACCCTATACAAATAATATAAATAGAAAAAAATAAAGTTCTATTATCTTTTAGAGTGTAAGATGAGTTTGTGGTAGAAATTAGTTAAAGGATTGAACTCTACATGTCAAGTATATATTTTTTTCTTCTATTATTCTATGATGAAATTAATTCTTAAACATTAGGTAATGGATCTAAAAACTAAAAATGGGTTATCCTAATACCTTTTGTTTTGTTGAATCGATTATATTTTAAATCATCATTGTTTAATGGCTTTGAGCCCCTCAATTCTATAATTTTTTTGTGAATGATGACCCCAATCACTCCCTATAAATATTTACATTTTCCCTTAAATTATGTGCCTCTAATTTCCACAAATGTTCTCTTAATCGAGATAATAATTTGTTGGTGACTTTTTCATTCCCCTTTTCCTCTTTTTAAGAATAAATTTTATTAACCCAATTTCTGATATGGGTTTTCCCACAAATGAAATTACTATTTACAACATTTTATTTTCGAAAAACAATTTCAAATTATGAGGATGCAATTTATTGAAGGAGGTAATAATGCAACATGCCATGATATAATTGTATGTTATTTATTCAAAGTAATTCAATAACTTGCACTACACGCAACACCAAGTTCAAGCGTACCACGAATTTCCAAACATTCAATTAAAAAGATGTTATGATTAGTATTAACTAAAATTTGAACATTCTATAATCCTTATAATTTTAGAGTCCATATTATGATTTTCATAGACATAATGAATAAATAAACTCATTTTTTTCTAATAAAATATGTGTTTTAAAATGAAATTTTACTGCCGTTTTTATGAAGAACCATTTTTAAATCCAATATTTTATACTTTTATATATTAAATTTTAAAAAATAAACTTCTTCTACAGAATCGGGAAATAAGAATTTAGTTTCAAAATTTTTTGGTGTTTTTCTGATAACATTCATATTTGTGTGAATAGTAAAAAATACTATATTTTAACTGAAAACAACTTTTTAAATTTAAATAATTTGTAGTGTTAAATTAAATATTTTTTTTGTTTGGATGTATAAATAGATTATATTTTTACCATTTAATCAAATGGTATTCATTGGAAATAATTTCACTTTGAAATTGAACATAAACAAGTATCAATCTTTTGTTAGTTAATATTTCTTAAAAAAAAGTTTTTTTGTTCTAATATTAGGAATTAATATTAAATTAATAAATAAATCTTCTATGTTTTTAATTTGGTAAAATAGACCTAATTTTATAATTCATAATATCAAAATTATCTTAGGGTGAAATTTTGGTATTTTTCTGAAAACCTTCAATTTTTGATGAATAGTGAAAAACACTGAGTTATAGGTTAAAACTGACTTTTTATTTAAATAATTATTTTTATTATTTAAATTTATTGTAGGTAAAAATAGATAAAAAATAACTATATTAGTTCAATATAATTTATTCGAGTCATTTTATAATAACATTAGATATATAAAAATTTTATTGATCTTTTTACCGTCTTTTACACACCTCCTAAGAGAATTTTTATATTTGCATAATATGTAATTTTACAATTACTGAGAGTTGAATTTTAAAAATCTGAGAGTCATGGATAACCTCAGTAAATAAAATGTTTCTCAATAAGTACAAAATAATTTTTGGTGAATAGTAGTTTTTTACTTTTATTTACCGTGGTTAAAGTTAAATAGGGTAATTCAAGGAAAAATGAATAATATTATAATACCAACTTACCTTAAAACTTTTCCTAAAGATATGGTATGATTCATGGCCGACCATGGGCATATTTTGGTCGATTTGGGGCTCCAATGGAGCCACTTATGAATGATAATGAAACATTATTTTAATTAACTTAATGTAAAGGAAATAATGACATAAACAAATATCTTTTGGTAAATAAATTATTAAAATGGGTTATATAAGTCATCATTTTTAAAATAAATATTAATTTTAAATATTAAAATAGTTCCTACATAATTGTATTTTATTTATATCTTTTATACTTTAAATAGTATAATTTATTTATGACATAATGATGATGCAGTAATTACCTTATTAATGCAATATTAAAATAATTGATATTATAAATATCCAAATAAATGTAATTTGAGACTTTTTATGAATTCCTATAGATTTATAGGTTAATATTACAAGTTAGGGTTGATTAATGAATTATTTTTGAAGTAATAATACTGTTATAAAATTAACAAAAACAAAATAAGAAATATAGTCAAAATTGACATAAAAGTGTTTTTAAAACAGACACTAAATTATTAATTGATATTATATTCCTAAAAATATAAGGATTGGACAAAAAACATGAATAATAGTATATATGTCATTAATGAACATGTTGAGGTTCCCTTGGATTTTTATAGTATGTTTATTAACCATATAATATAAAAATACAAAGAGACATGGTAAATGTCAAACAAATTAACTAAGAGTCGAATCTAAAATATATGGTTAATATAGTAACTAAAACCTGTCAAAAAAATATTGGTTGAGTAGTTTTCGACCCATCCCCACCTTATCCTCTAAATAAATCATTTTGGATCCAGTAAAAACCGAAAATGATTTTATTATAAAATAATATTTCAATCTCTTCCTTGGGTGCCCCTCACCCCTCTTATAAAAGGGCACTCCCCCTTTACTAAACTTAACACCTTCAAAGCCATTTGGATCAGAAAACCCTACCCAAATATACTCTAAATTATCATCCCTTAATTCTTGAGGCCTTAAATTAGTAAGAAAGACAACTTAAGGATCCCTTTTGATCAAATCAAAAGAAAAAACCCGTAGAAGAGGTAAATATTTTTTCACATCTTTCAAGTTCTTTTCTTCTTCCACTTATTCTTTCCTTGATGTTTCAATTATAAAATAATAAATCTAGTGTCTTATGAATACTATGATGTTATTATTAATATGTTACAACCATATTCATTATTCTATCCATCCTTTGAATGACATGTCACCATACGTGCATACATACGGCTTACCGTCTCCACGTCATGGTGTAGTTGTTATTCAATACAATATTATTTGGATGGGTATAATAATGATTTATAATTGATGTAAATAATAAATATAACATAATAATGATTCATTATATATTATATAACATCCAATTATGCATGATTTCAATATCAAAATAATAATATCATCGCTCGTGCGTACGTACGGATTACCGTCTCTATGAACACGATGAGGTTCATTCTCCGTCTTAACCATTCAAGACTAATTTTAATTTTATGATTAAAAAAATTTAATTACTTGATATCATTCTAGATATGAATAAGAAACATCCCTTCCATAACAAAAATGTCTCATGTAACAAATAATATTAAGGAAAACGAATCAGTTAACACATGAAACTACGATAATACTAAAATTTCATTGACAAAGCATTATTAGGAGATAAAATATGATATCATAATTATATATATGGTTATTTTACAATTTAATAACAATTATTTAACTATTATACAGGAGATTAATGTACCCTCAACCACGTAAAAGTACAAGGTAAGGGTCAATTCTATAATCTCTTCATTATCTGTGGTTGTTTAGACGTAATTATCTATTGGGAACTCTTTATCATCCACATCCATGTTTCTTAACATGTATTTCAAAAAAAATTTCTATTTACTAGACAATGGGTTAAAGTCATTTATACCCTTATTTGACCTTATATGTTTTTGTATGGAATATTTCCGTCATTTTCCTAACAAGTATCTTTATAACCTTTTCGTCAACATTAAGGTAAGAATGTCTTTTTTAACTTATACAGTAGGTGCGTCTATTTTCTTCCATTATAACATCATTGAATCTTCCCTTACAACCCTATATGAATATTTAAAAAATATATTTTTTCTTTATAATTATGTGACTGTTAAATGATTTCAAAATAGAAAGAGATATTTCTCTCAAACAGTTTTGATTTCAACTATGTCAACATCTTTTTATAAATTTAACACTTGTTTGAAGTTGATTTACTATGATACAAATATTCCATATTTTATATTAGGATTTGTGATATTTTTGAATATGGATGAGTTATTTTTATTCCATTAATGTTTTGTGGTTAAGGTATTGACATTTCATATGCAAGTTTTAATACAAATGTTTATATTATATTTCAACCTCTTCTTAATATGAATGTGTAGGACTAGTATGTTCTGGATTGGGGACTAATAAATGTAAGCCCTCCAGGTTGAGGTCAGGTTATAGTAGACCCTCTGAGTTGGAGTCCATTTATATAGGGTCTCTGGGTTGGAGTCCGGTTTCAGATGCTCTTCGGGTTGGAGTCCGGTTACAGAGGCTCCCCGGGTTTGGGTCCAGTTACAGGTAGCACCTAGGTCCTGCCATGAGGACGTGAAATACAAATTAATGTCTGGTACTATAAATTTATTCATTATTAAATTGTTTGTTACATGTGATTATTAGACTAGTATAATATACATGTGCATGTTTATATTGTAATTTTTGATTTATTTTTTCCATATTATGTTCAATTTTATGTTCGAAAGGCTGTTGTTTTAATTACACATATCACCTTAAAAGTTTATAGCATCTACTAAATTATTTACCCTTACTGAGTATCTGAGCTCACCCTTTTCTTGTGATTTATTTTACGAGGATATGATGAAGTTAGTTATTCGTTACTTTCAGGCATAATCTAGGTTTATTAGACATTTCTAATGGAATAAATTAAAGTTGTTTGTTTCATGTTGTAATGTTGAACATCATGTATGTAATCTATTTTCCAAGACTACTAAACTAATTGTTCCTTCTAGAATTGATTCCTTGTAATCATGCCAATGTATTAAAATAATACACCGAATCTAGGTAATTGGGGTTGGAGCATTACAAATGATGTGAGATATTATTTTTCATGGAACCTACCTATTTTTTAACAATCACAAGAAATACAAATTAGCGATGTCTTATGGAATTTATTAACATCAATGGAAGAAGACGTTAACCGTACAATTTAATGTCATATAGAAAGGAAAAATGATGTCTGGCTGTTTATCATTGTGAGACAAGGAAAAAATGCTATGCATTTTAACATTGGATAGAATGGATGCATATGGTTGTTAAGTAGTTTATTGTCTTTCAACTAGGAATTTGTGCTTTGTAGTTTAGAGTCATGTATCAAGGACAATAACTGTGCAGTTTTAAGTAATGAAACAGGTACAAATGATGCTACACATTTTTACATTGTGTAGCATGGACAGATATGGTTTTTATAAATTTTATTGTCTTAAAACTAGGAATTTATTCTGTTTAGTTTAGAATCATGCAATGAGGACATTAGGTTGTGCAGTTTCAAGTCATGCAGTGAGGAAAAATAATGTTATGTGATTACACTTGTTACTTCTTCGATAACCTTTCATTAGTTGGAGTTGTAATAAGTACTCTATCCATTTATATTAAGGAACAAGCTCCATTATATTAGACCTTATGTACATAGTATGGTCCTTCCCAATTTGGATCATGTTATGGAGGCTTCGTTCCAGGTATCATTAGAGTCCTTGGTTATAATGCCTATTGTCCTTCAAAATGAGTGGAGGAAAACCATTTCATTAAAATATCATGATATTATATTATAATAGACATCCAAATGATACAAATTATTTAATCTCTTTTCGTATAATCATTCTAGCACATCAAATCACTTTTGATACTGTTCATGTGTAGATAAATGACCACAGATTGCAACTTAAAGAGAAGGAAATATAATTTTAGTAGGAAAAACATCTTCAGTTCTATACACAAATGAGTATGGAGTTTCATGAGTTGCAGTATGGGTAGTAGTTCGATAATACCATAAAGCATGAAAAATTATATCAGTACAAGATGTCTTATTTTATCCACCATTTTCTAGAGTATAATTGATAGGGTCTGGTTGAAAGCCTCTATATATCCATTGGCCATTGTATTATAGCGAGATGGCAGTTTGGATTAGATATTGTGTTCCTAATATAACTCATTTACCCTAACTTAATATAAATTGGTGCTGTTATCCATCTATATGGTTTTAGGGAAACAAAATCATGTAATGATATTAGCTTTATCAAAGATAACAATGCTTTTGGCCACATCTTCTGTGATTGGTATTGCCTAAACCCATTTAAAGAATTAATCAGAAGAAATAAGAATATACACGAACTGGTTGTCTATAGTTGGAGAATAAGGTACCACTACATTCCTTCCCCAAGTATCAGATAATAAGGAATATATAGTTATATGTCGAAACTCCTAGTGTTGATGAAATAAGATCGCATGAAATGGTATTAATGACAGTTTTTGGTGAAATATGTGCAATCCTGTATCATTGAATGGTTGGAGTACCTATGGTTTCAGATTTGATCAGAAATATTATGCCAAGACTAGTGAGCCCCACATGATCATGTATGTACTTCTTTGATGACAGCCGTAGTTTCTTCTCCATTGATAAATCGGAATTGGACTCCATCGATAACTCATTTTTATAGGATCTTTTGGTGATATGGACTATCATAAGGAGTGAAATTCGCCACTCTTCATCAGATCTGTTCTTGTTCATCTCTATTAATGTATGTACTCTATTTGAAGGTATTCCATGATAGTTGGTATCCACCCCATAGTATGACCATACAACTCAGAAATAGGGATAATTTCATTAATTTCCTTAGATATTATTTGAAAAAAGGTGAAACCACATGACAATGGGCTATACAAAAGATTGTCTCATCCTGATTTGGATTCTCCAAGGTTGTACAATCATTATCTAGTGCATCCCATTTGGAATTTTTTAATCATGTGACATATGATAATGTTGGATCTGAGGTTAATTAAACCACTAATACTCTAACATAATCACACAATATGATTAACTCTACTTTTCTCATAGTATAATCCACATTGATCTGTTTGATTACCAATTTTGAATCGCCTTTCACATTCAGGTGGTTCACTTGTAACTGGAAGGCCAACTCCAGGCATACAATGATATCATGATATTCTACCTCACTATTGGAACCATCATCTGAAAATAAATAGTAATATGGGAGCACTACCTTTTCTCAGAAGATAAGTTCAATTCCTAACCCAACATTGTTGAGTTTAGGATTTTCCATTATCTTTCATGTTAGAATTATAGAAGCACCATCAACGTACATTTCCCATGTTTGTGGATTTTTTTGAATAGAGAATATTTCTTCATCATGAAGTCGTGTATTCAAAGAGGTATATTCTTGATATGGGTGTTGAGTAAGGATGAATTCTAAGTCTTGTCCTTGTATTAATTTTTGAGACAGAAACTGAATATTCAACAATTGCAACAAAACTACCCATTGTGCCAAACGTCCTATAAGTAAGTGATGACTAAGGATGAATTTGAGTGTGTTATTGTGAGATACCAAGTGAATCTCGTGATGTTTTAGGTTCTTCATTAGCATCTGAAATACAAATATTAATGTCAGGAAGAACTTATCGATACTTTAATATCGACTCTTTGTGTTAAGCATAGTTCGACCAAGATAGTAAAGTCTATTTTAATTCCTAGAATAATTCTTTATTCTACAGAAGGCACCCAAAGATCGCTCTAAAGCTATCACATAGTTAATAAGTGTATTTCCTTCAATGAGTTATACTAAGATCGGTCGTCAATATAGATATTTCTTGAGACTATAAAATTTTCATTGATAGTATTTGGCCCATTGATATGTAACGCTCTTATTCATCAATCTGGTGAAGGGTTAATAAATTATTGAAATTTTTTCAAAAAACATTGAATATAGTGAAAATTTCATTCATGTTCTCTTTATTATTTTAAATTTTGAGGATGTTACATTCCAATTATTTCTTTTTTCATCTCATCATCAACATCAATGAAATGATGGCATACAACGTAGCTAAAAAATTTCCCCAGGGAACACCATAAGAACATTTCAAGGGATTTATCTTCAATTTATGTTGCCAATGCTTAAAAAATATAGTCTCATGACCAGTCAGGTGATCATAATTGTTTTTGGATTTAAGTACTAAAAAATCCACATAACATTGGACAAATTTTCCTAAGAAGGGTTTGAATATATTTTGCATTGAACATTGATATGCCGCATCTACATTCTTTAACCAAAAGGGAATCACCCCATAGAAAAACACACCTTGAGGGGCTCAGATGGATGTAGACTCCTCACCCACTAAGGCAAATTGGATTTTATTTTACCTACAATAGTGATCGATGAGGGAGAGAGTTTAATAGATGGTTTTCTCATCAATAAAAGGTTTTGTGATTAGAAATTGAAGGTAATATTTGGGACAATTTCGGTTAAGATCCCTCAAATCATTTCAAACCATGATTTCCACATTTTAATTTTTCATTTGGAAAATGTTGTCCATCCATTTGGGATATTGCACATCCCTAAAAAATTTACTTTTAATAAACTTGTCAACATCAGATTCAATTTTAGAGGCATGAGTTGGTTGTATTCTTGATGTTTCCTGCATAAATCGTCGATTCTCTTAGGGAAAACCATAATGACTACTTGAAACATCAAGAATAAAGACTAGAATTTCAGTATAGTTCCATGGAAATACATCTCTATGTTTCCTTAGAAATGAAGTATACATCTCATGTTCTTCGAAAGTCAGGGATTATTAATTAGAGTAGGTTGATGATCTAAATTTGTACCCATATTTATTTCTCTAAGCCCATCCAAAGTGGAGGAGACAACATCCTCAAATTCTGGAAGGGAATCTTTAAGATATTCTTCTTCTTATTCTTTTTGTGTTACTTCTCCTATTTATAATTGAAGATTAATTGATGAATAAAAGTATTCATAACTAGGGGAGGAGTCCGTATTTGAACATCCTATTGATGAGGTAATCATTTTTTACTATACTAATGTTGGGGGTTCTTCCTATAGAATTAAATAAATGACAATGGGTTTAGAAACAACATCATTGTCTTCCATTATAATTGCGATAAATTATTCTATCCTAATTGATGAAGCAAAGACTTACTAATGTTCGGTGGATGAAATGAAGTCATCTGCATTTTAGCTTTCACAACTACATGGTATATCAAAAAATTTTCCCATGTCCTCTGGATCGATTGCCACAAATGACATTATGAATGTATCTAGATGAGTACTTGAATTAGGGTATATCCTTTCAATTTGATTGATAGGAAACACATAATATATACATAAGTTTTTGAATGGGTTAGAAGGGATTTTTTCTCTGCCATTCAGATCATTGATTTTTGTTACATCATTTTCCAAAAACCTTGTGCCCATTGTGTTATAGAGTTATGCCTCAATATAAAAAGATTCACTTGTTTTGATCCGATCCTTGAAACCATAAAATGTCTCAAATTTTACCATTGATGTAATACATGAGACATTGGTGATATGTCCATGGAATGGCCTCATTTTGATGTTGGAATGGCCTTCAAAAAAATGTTTAAGTTTTTTTCCTAATGGACAACCATAAAATCTGAAATACATATATGATTCTCAAATGTAGTTCTGAGTGTAATATCTCCTAGATGTTCTTGTTCATTATTGTCACAACCTTACAACGTAAACTTTGAATGAGATAAATTAGATTTATTGTGATGCAATCTACAAACTATTTGGATGGGAATTCGGTTGACTCTTGAGCCATAATCAATGATGGATCATGGTATATCTGTATAATTAACCCTACCAGATATATACAAAGGTATGATGTGTCTGTTTAAAACATCATCAAAACCATCATCCGTAAAATATATAACTACATGATGTTATGCATGATCATTCTCTATATGGTACACCGAAGTAGTAGAAACCTCAGTTTAAAACTCTTAAGGACTTGAAAAAGTGTCAACCGGTGAATCTATAATATATTTTGATATATTAAAGGTATCCAATATTGAAAATTTGGATGGTACATGGGATAGATATTTCAAAACATCATACTTTTGGCCCAGTGGTCTACATTTTCCAGAATGGAGGTGTTGTTTTTGAAAGCGCATTAGTAGTTGATGATATTGATGTATATGTACCATGTGTCGGTGTAACGCCCTGACCCAAGAAGCTCGGATATGGTGCATTAGTTTAAAACATTGGCATGATTACAAGGAATCATGTCCCAAAGGACCAATCAATTTTTCAGTCTTGGAAGATAGATTACATACATGAACGTGAAATTACACATTCAAACATAATAAAACATAAATAATCCTTTGATAACTCCATTATTCTCGAAGCTTAACCCTGAATATCAAACATAATAGACATCTTGGAATCCTGGGTAAGAAAAAACTAAAAAAGGTGTGACCTAAGATTCTTAGTAAGGATATAAAAATTTAGCTGAAGCTATAATCATTTAAGGCCTGATGTGTGACAAAAACAACAGCCTTTTAAACATAAACTGGATCATAATATGGAGAAAAAAATAAACAATTACCATATAAACATGCACATGGATATTATACTATTCATATAATCACATGTAATAATTAATTTCATAATGAGGGAATGCCTAACACCAGACATCATTACCACATAGTCAAGGCCTCATGAAAAGACTACAAATAAATTTTATATAAAGGCCTTGTGCCAAGACCCTAATTTGTCTCATGAGATCTACCAAGGCATCTCGAATCTATAGCGGGCTCCACCCATCACTTACTAATTCCATGGAATTCCTCTTAAGAAAATGCTGAATCCTAACATAAACATTCATACTAAAACTAGCATATGAAATGTCAATACATGAAACATAAACCATAATGGTATAAAAATAACACATCACTATAAAATATAAAATATGGAAGATTATTTTATAATAAATCAACCTCAATGAATAATAATATCCAGTAAAGTATGCCATCATAGTTGAAAATGGTCAGTAAAAATCATTGAGAGAAATTTCACATTTTCATGAAATAATTTAAAAGTCACATAATTTAGAAAGGAAGGAATTTAAAAGACTTTTTTGAATAAAAGAGTCACATACCACTTTGAAACTTTTCAATGGAATTAACTTTTTGAAAAAATCATGTTTATATAAATAAATACTTAAAAATTATTTTTAAAACATGGACATTAATAAAAAAGATTTATAACAAAATCATTAAAAAATTTAAAATGATGATATTGGTAATGAGTACCTTCCATAAAACATTAAAATATTAATTTTGAAAACGTTTTTATGAAACATGGACATGGATGATAAAAATTACACATTAAATACTTACTTATAATCAATCTCAAATAATAATGAGACTGAGGAATGAACCCTTACCTTGCACTTATTTTTGGTCGAGGGTACGTTTAAGCTAATGTATAATGACCATATAATGTTATTAAATTATACCATAAACATATTCATAATTATTATATCATACATTATTCATTAATGACTCTATACAACCCATTTAACAATGTTTTCCATGTTAAATTAACATTTCGGGTAATAATTCCTTTCTTTATTGTACGTGTTTTAATGTGTTATTATTGATCATATAATTTAAATCATGATTTAAATACATGCTGAATATGAACCATGATATATATATATATAATATATTTATAATATAAATATGTATAATATATAGTTATATGAAATAGAAAATTCCGTTTATGGAGACGGTAGGCCATAATAATTGCATAGACACTGTTTTCGTTTTCATATCTTATTGAACAGAAGTAAGTGAATAAGATATGTGTATGTAAATACATACATTTATATATCTATAGTAGATTTTTTATTTAATATGTTACATATATATTAATAATATATATTTTATAATCATTTTTGAATGGTGAACCTGGATATGAATCTCATCGTTTCATGGAGACGGTAAGCCGTATGTACACATGAGCGATGATATCATTTCCATAAAGATTAAAAAGTGAGGAATTGGATGTTATATTAATTGTACAAAGAAAGTATCATGTTATTTTCAATATTTATAAACATATTACTCATCATTATATCCATCCAAATAACATAGTGTTGAATAACAAATTACTCAATGACGTGGAGACTGTAAGTCGTACGTACGCAAGAAGAGTGACATTATCATTCAAAGGAAAGATGTAATAAAGTGTATGGTTTTACAATATTTATAATAACATCAAAATATGTATAAGTAACTGGAGTTATTATTTTGGTATATAAATAACAAAGAAAGATAAAATGAAAGAAGGAAAGATCTTTCAAAGAGGTCATAAAATAATTACCTCTTCTTTGGGTGTTTCCTTTTGATTTTAACAAAAGGGATCCTTAGGATGGATTTATGCTCAAGATAAATCATCTAGGATGAAGTGAGGGAAGTTGGGAGGATATTTGGGCATGGTATGGATAGGTAAAATGGCTTTGGAGGTGTGATTTTGATAGAAGGGGAAATAGACTTTTATAAGAGAGGTGAGGGTCACTTTATGAAAAGTATGAAATATTATTTTATTATAAAATCATTTTAGGATTATTATGGCTCCAAAAAAATTTATTTTTAGACTCAGGTGGTTATGGACATAAATCCTCTAAACCAATAGGTTTTATACAAGTTTAGGTTACAATTTTAACCTTATCTTTTATATTTGACTTTTAGTAAAATAGTTTATCTTTTATAATGTCTTCTTGTATTTTTATATTAAATGGTTAATTATCTTACTATAAAATTACAAGAGAAACCAAAGTGGTTCATTTATGACATATATATCATTATTAGAGTCCTTTTGAGGAACCTTAGATTTTTATTACTATTAAATAAATTAATAATATTGTATTTGATCTAAAAACCCATTTATGTCAATTTTGACACTATTTGGTATTTTTTTTGGGAAAGTCATAATAGCATGATAAATTAGATAACAATTCTTTGATTCAACCCAAAAATGTCATATTAACCTCAAAAAATAGTGGAATACTTCAAAATTATCAATTTACATTTATTTTGATATTTATAATTTCAATTATTTTAATCATTCAATAATAAGGTAATTAATTCTTTATCATTGTGTCATAAATAAATTTACTTTTTTAATGTATTAAAATTATAAATAAAATATCATTATGTTGGAAATAGTTTTATATTTCTAATTAATATTTATAGTCTAATTTATATTATGTATAACCCTATATTAGAACTATTTTAGTTACTAAACATTAAATTTAACACTTTTAACTGCTCATTAAATAAAATATTAATAAATGTCCTTATTTAACCCAAGTGGATAAAAAAGATCATATTTTATTCCTATGTTTTATTGTGGTCGAAATACTATTATCTAATAGAATTGAGACATGTGTTAGGGTAATTATAATATCATTTTTATCATTAACTACCCTATTTACTTTTAACCGTGGTAAATTAATGTCAAAAGTTACTATTCACAAAAAAAATAATTTCCTTTTTATTGAACCAAATTTTACTTACTAATAAAAACCATGTATCATGGATTTTTGAAATTTGATTCATAATAGTTGTTCCGTTTTATGCACATTTTCAAATGTGCCAAGAAGGTGGGTAAAAGACGTCAAAAAGTTCAATAAAATATCATACACATAATTGTTTTATAAAACGACTCCAGTGAATTAAATTGAACTTATATAGGTATTATATATCTACATTTACATAATCTAAATTTTAAAAAATATAATTATTTACGTAAATATTTGGTTTTAAACAATAACACATTGTTTTTCATTATTCATCAAAAAATTAAAAGTTTTTAGAAAAATACCAAAAGATTACCCTATGCTAATATTGACATTATGAATTAAAAAATGAATTCTATTTTACCAAATTAATAACTTAGAAGTTTCATTAATTAATTTTTTATTAATTCTTATTGTCAAAACCAAAGGGCGGGTTTTTTATAAAGTAAAAACTATCAAAAGTTTGACATGTGTTTATGTCAAATTTAAATTTGAAATTACTTTTTTCACCTACATTATATTAAATTATAATTGTATAATATAATTATACTTCCAAACCATTAAAATTCATAATTTAACAGAATAAATTATTTTGATTAAGAAAGTTGTTTTCAATTATAATTTTAGTAATTTTTACTATTCATCAAAATATTAATGTTATCAGAAAAGTACCCAAAATTTATCCAAAATGAATATTTATGCCATGATTCTAAAGAAGAATTTAATTTCATTAAATTGAATGTATAAAAGTGAAAAATATTGTTTTCAAAAAAGGTTCACCATTAAAAGGCAGTAAAATCAATTTTTTTAAAAATACTACTTTTCTCTATAAAATGTATTTGTTCTTATATTATGTCTAACCAACACATAATATGGATTCTAAAATTATATGGAGTATATAAAATTCAAATTTTAGTTAATAATATTCATAACATCTTTTTGAACGTCTTGTTTAGTAAGTTGTGATGCACTAAAACTCGTTATTACGTGTATCTCAAGTTATTGAATTACATTGAAGAGATAACGTACTATGAAATCATTGGGTGTTAGAGTCGGGGCAGAATCTGGGAATATATCTGATCTTGGTGTATTAGACTGACTAGGTCTATTTAACTATTGAGAGAGTTATGGTGTAACCTCTAATCAATCTTTCATGATAATCATGGTAGGACCAATCCGATCATGTCTGGGGGAATTTCCATTTTCTTGTTGAGCCCACTGGTGGGTTCACCCACGAGTTTATTCCATATAAACAGTTTGAGAAGGGGTATTTTTAAAATAGTGATTTATGGAATATCCACATCTTCCCATGTATCCTTGAAAATGAATTTTTCCTCTAGTTCCCCAATTTGGTACATGTAATTTAATCTCATCATAACCATAATCATCATTTACATATAGGTATGTATATTGGATAAAGTTGATAGAACCGAATATCAGTTCATCATATGATGATGATTCTTCCTGAAAAGTTAGTTATGGTTGTTCCATGTGGTGTGGCAGTGCTCATTCTTTTGAGACAGATGACATGAAATCTACCAAAGTCAAGGACAACTATGGCCTTGACACGTGCTCGTATTCTTCAAGCTGCTATTTATCATTCTACTTAAGTCACTTCTTTTAGGATTGACCTATCGAGTATTTATCTTTTGATGAAGATGGATTATTTTTATCAGAAGTGGTAGAAGACACATTTAGTTGTTTCAAATATGTTCTTAGAGTTCCATGAATTAGGTTGATCATTTTCCTGACCATCCATCAAAATTACTTTTGCACATTTCTTCTTTGGACTTCCTCCCATTCGTATTACTTCTCTGTATCAGTAGAAGTAGAAAATGCTACTTGGGCCATTGAAATTTTAGGATTCACTTTTACTATGTCTATTTTTTTTTCTGGAGGACTTTAATAAACACTCCTGAATGGAATTCCCCAAGATTTTTTTAAAGGGACAATAATTTGACAGATATTCATCTCTTTTATTATTCGGTTTCTTCTTCCATGGAAACTAGAATAAATTGATTTCAAAATCTTAAATTATGCAACCAAGAACTTTCTTTTTTATGAAAAAAATATTATTTATTATTTTTCTCCTCAAATTGTCTCTTATTTTGAACTATTTGATCATATTGATGAGGTGCTCATTATTGTTAATTCTTGGGAGGTGGACCCTTTCAGTATTATGGAGGTTTTAAAGTATAATCATGTACTAGTTCATGGTTTAGTGCGAATTTAACAGCCTCTTCACTTCTTGTTTTCCCTCCTAGAGATACTGGGATTACACGAGATTGAGCATTTGTTTCCAAAATGTAATCGTCCACTTTATGGGAGGTTTATGTATGCTCTCCAATCCCTCATATGTATTTCATAGGTATTAGTGGTGTAACTAACTCATCATAGAGGTTTCCACCCAAATTGGCAGCAACTCTTCGTGATGGAGTGGTAGATTTAATTAATATGTCAAACCTTTCCATAGATCAATGAAATTTGAAAATATTTCATTCTCACATTGTTCTAAATTTTTATGATAAAAAATGTCGTATTTGGCATCATTGATCTGAATTGGAGAATGAAATTCTATTAGAGTTCTTACCAACTGGTAATAGATCAAGACTGCAAACTTTTTTACCAAACGAAGGATGGACCTTTTAATGATTGCACAAAAAAATGGGCATTTCTGATTCTTGTTGTTGAGGGGTCCCCATCATGGGATCGTAATGAAATCAAAATTTGTTTGGTGCTACTCTAGATCTACCGAACCATTAAAGATTGAAAATGTGTTATACATAAATTTTGGTGGTGGAGGGATCAAACTACCCATTCAGGGTAAGATTTCTTATTTTTGTTATAGTAGTTCATTCCATTCTTCTATAGGTTCATATCAAGTTGATAATGCCTCAATTTTACTCATAAGAATATTTGGAGTATCTATATGAGCTAGGACCTGTACAGTCAAATATTCTTGAGCTTGAACTGCAGATACGACCAAAAAAACCACTAATGGTGGTGAGACTAGTATTTTTCATGGATAACCCATGGGGACCAGCCTATATGGATTTTTTTGATCTTGTCCTAGATGTGTACACAATGGAGGGAATTATTTATCTGAATCTATAGTTTCCACAATCACTCATTAATAATGACTTCCTATATGGTGTACAAGTTTGGGATTTTCTTATCGAGCATGTCTAGCCAAAATCTTTCTACAAAGTAACTCTATATTGAGTATTTTTAACTCCATTATCTCCTCTTATTAGGGGGAAAATATTTCTCCAAGTGAAATAGATTGACCTAATAAAGTGAAAAAGTGAGACAAGATATGACTTTTACCATTCCACCTGTTAGACTTCTTTCATACAAGCGAGAGTTGTTTACTTGATGGAATAACAAGATTCTCTATAATCCTTGGATTTTGGGTATGAAAACCTCCTTCTTTTTCATTACTGTGTAAAGTGTTATGAATAAGAACTTCATCTTTTGACTTCCCTGAATTCGAGTCATTTTATCGAGTATCTTCTATAATGGTATTAATGACATTTACTAACTCATAATACATTGACCTCATTCCATCAGTATCTTTATAATATTGTCTCCTCTTATTTCCTCCATGGTACCTCTTTCTTCTATATGTTGAATTCCCATGAACGGTTTGATGGGAAGTAACCTGAAGTTAATTCTTAGATAGTTCAATTGTACATTTACTTTTTGGATTTTTTCCAAATAAAGATAAAACTCACTTCTGTTGAAGTGGGTATTGTAGATGTTAAAATCATCCATCTATATGGGTTGAGGATGTTTATGTTATTCAACATCAAACGTTTTATTTTTTTATTGAATTATAAGGTTGAGTTAAACATGTAGAGACCCAACCTTTATGTACATGGACATTACATTACTTTTGAGGAATACTTAATACATAACAAAAATAGACACCCATGGACCATAATAGTTTAGTGTCTTTGGAATCTCGGAACATAATCTTCTAATCGTTGTGAAAGATCTTCAACATCTCCCATAAAGATCTTCCCCTATTGTTTTCTTACCTAAAACCTTTCTTTAAATCCTGGGAAAAAGAAAACATAAAAAGGGTTAGCTCAAATGCTCAGTAATGGTAAGTATGGAGAAAATAAAACAAACCATGAACATTTGAACTTAAAAACATGAACGTAATGTTTAAACATCAAAATATTGAGTTGTAAAATAAATCATGACAGTATGGAAGGCATAGATCACAATGGAACATTTACCATGATAAATTAGCATGCAGATAAAACATGTAATTGTATGAAACCATTATGCACATGTTATGATTTCCATAGTATCCAAGGTATTTCTCCCAAGACCATCATATTGGTCCCACCCATCATATAATGATATCATTATTTTGTGTGCCACAAAATAAACATAAATCATTCATCATAACCCAACAAATAAAATAGGTATCATATACATTATCCCATCATGACATAATCCATTTAGAATTAATGGATATCATTTCATAATATGTATAATGAAAAAATGTAAATAATAGAGACATTATACTTGAAACATAAACATATTAAATATTGTCATCTGAGATGGAAAATGGTTTTGATAAAACACTTGAAATGAATTCTTGAGGAAAATACCCTTTATTGTTCAAAATAATTTGCTTTTCTAAAAATTCCATGAAATTTTAAATGAAAAGGATTTTGTGGAAAATAATCATGAAATCGGGCAGAGTAAGATTCATTGAAATAAGTCATTATGAAACTATAAAAATCTGTTCATTTCATATTAGTTAAAAAGATATTCTACTTGTACATTTGTAGAAAAAGTCAAAAAGTACCTCGTATGGTAAAAAAGAAAGATTCCTTCCATAAAACGTGGTGAAAAATGGTAAAATTTACATTAAACATACATGGAAGAATAGTAAACATTTTATGAAAACATTTTGAGAAAACATTGACATGGATGATAGTCATAACCCCAGTAAAAACATACAAATAATCAATATCGGATAACAACGAGATTGGAATAATTATCCCTTAACTTATGTCAAATTTATTCCATATGTGTCCGAGACTTCTGTATAGTTGGATTAAACATATTATTAACTTTTAACAGAACCATAATACTTTTTATGATATCATATATGATTCACTTACGACTTTATATTACCCGTTAATTTGTCAATTCCATGTTAAAGTAGCGTTTTGTGTAAAATCATTTCATTTACTGTCCGTGTTTTGAATTTTAATTATTAATATGATTACATATATCATGATTACAAAATTATATAATGTAAAACATGATTTATATCTAATATATATTCAGCATATAAATATATATAGTAGATCAATAAATAAAATGAAATGCATCGTTCATGGAGACGGTAGGCCGTACGTACGCATGAACGCTGTTTTTGTTTTTCTTATTAAATTGAATGGAAGTAAGTAAATAACATATAAATAATTATTGTATCATTTTTATGACATATATTTCATTATTATTTATTATAAATACATTATAGTCATTCTGGGATTGTTAACATGGAGAATGATTCTCATCGTGTCGTGGAGACGGTAATCCGTACCTACGCACAAGCGATGATATCATTCCCATAATTATTGAATGGAATATGAGTGGATGATATAATATCACATAATTAGTATCATTTTATAATAATCATATAAATTTATTATTTCCACCATTATACCAACCCAAGTAAGGTGGTGGTGGAAAAACAGATTACACCACGGTGTGGAGACGGTAAGTCGTACATACACACACGCGATGATTTCGTTTTTTGTAGGATGGATATAGGGTTGTTTCATATTTATAAAAACATATGTGTATATTATTGATACTTATGTTATTAATTTATAATGACACAACTAAATAAGATGATGTTGAAGAAGAAAGAAACATGAAAGAATCTATAGAAGAGATTACCTCTTCCTCAACATGCCTCTTTTAAACATCCTCTTAGGGCACTAGAGTTTGTCTTTTGAGAAGACCAGCACCATTGTAATGTAAATTGAAAGGTTTATAAGTTGAATTTTCAGGGTTTGGCCGAGATTTAAGGCTCAATATTGAGTTAAGAGGAGCGGGATGAGGTTCCTTTTTTAAGAGAAGAGAGGGTACTTTTTGAAACCTCCAAAATATTAATTTATAATAAACTCAAACCCCGCATAAATGCATCCAAAGTTACTCAAATTCGGATATGAGTTAATACAGTGTTTTAATATCTTCAACCAATCAAATTTAGAGATGTATTTAATTTATTTTAAACCTTATCATTTTGATTTATCTTTATTTAATCTATTTAATTTTATTTGTTGTAATAATATTCTAAATTTTAAATGGTTATAAATACTTATATATGTGATGTGAATTGTCCATAATTGGATAATTTAAGAAATTTTTGACCATATAAATTTCAATTTGTAATTTTTAAATATTTTTTTAATTTTTAAAAAATTTAATAATATGTTATTCTTATAAAATATCAATAGTTTCAATTTTGACACTATTCATTTATTTGAATTTAAATAAAACCCACACAGAAGATATGTTCAAAAATAAATATTCAATAGATTCCTAATATGTAATATTTATGTATAAAATTTGTGTATCACATTAATTAGTTCATATAGTATTTATTTTAATATGTTTAAAACCTTTTATTTGATATTTCTTTTAAAAAAATAATTACCACAACATTTTTGTATAATTATTTAATATACATATTTGTTACCTAAAAATTAAAAATAAAATACTATGACAATTATAAATTTAGTATCATTCATAATAATTTGTTTAGTCTAATTTATATTTTAAAAAACCATCCTTTAAAATTGTTATCTTTATAAAAGTATGAAAGTGATAACGTTGACGTCATTTAAAATGAAATAATATTAATGTCATAATCTATTTTATTAGGCTAAAAATGGTCAAAAAGTAGACCCTTGGATTATTAGGGTATATATATACTCGACCAAAAAGGTTTGGTCATGTTTCTGGTACTTTTGGTTGGTATTATTAATTTAATAAAAACTATATTATTGATTTTTCACTACATAAATAATTTTTGCATTGTTAATATATAAGCTATTTAGGTAATTATATATTTCTTAAAAATCACAAATAAATTACCATGATGAATAAAATAAGTTTTTCTTTCAAATGAGTATTTATAATCAAATGTATACTCTATATATCCTTATATTAAAAATACTTGAATTATTAAAGTTTGAGTGGGACATATTTCACATTCTTTAAATAAAATAGATTAGAGGTATTAATCACATCCAATGGGGTTTCAAAAGATACCATTTCGACCCAAGAATATTTTATCATGAAATATAATCATCCAATTATATTAATACAAGTGTTAGAGTAATTTTATAATATTATGCTTACCCTTAATTACTGATTTACCTTTAACGGTAGTAAATAAAATTTATCGTAGATACTATTAATAATGCCTAAAAACAAAAAGGATCCTATTAACATAATTTGGACATACTGATTCGAAATATGGAATCCATTTCTCTAAATCCAATACAAATAAGTTGTAGTATTTTAATTTAAATTTAATTCCGCTGTTGAGAAAACGGGTTTTAAAAGTCAAAACATTGCAAAAGATTGAAATGTTTTCACCTATGAATTCAATTTAAAATTAATTATAAGGTCATAAATTATATTAAATGGTAAAAATATATTATATTTAAACATTAAAACAATTAAATATTATAATTTATGCATATAAATTTTCTTGATTAAAAAAGTTGTTTTTAATTAAAATTTGGTGTATTTTTACCATTCATCAAAATATGAAGGTTATCAGATTATTCTCAGAAATTTATCCAACATAAATTTTTATATCCTGATTCCAAGGAAGAAGTTTTATTTGTCAAATTGAACTTATAAACATGTCGATAACAAGATTTAAAATGGGTGTGCCATCAAAAGGTGACAAAAATGCGTTTTTTTAAAAATACTTTTTTTACCCGAAAATTTTATTTTGTTCTTATAAAACATTATAGAATATGTTTAGGATAAATGATAATGTTATAAAATTCAATATGTGTTACTAATATTCAATATTTCTAGTTCACAATAATATTATTACAATATATCATTGTGTAGTGAAACTCAATATTGTGTACAACACACGCTATTGAGGAAGGTCAATTTTGCGTGTAACACAAGCCATGTAAATTTTGGCATATACTACATGCTAATATGGTGTTGCAAATTGCGCAAGATAATCTTGGTGTAGCATACAACACAAGACATCAATTAAATTAAAAAGAATATTTCTCATAAATTCTCAGGGTGTTACATTCTACCCCCCTTAAAATGAATTTCGCCCTCGAAATTCATCGGGATTATAAATGGTTCACTACTTGAAAGTTTCATTCATAGAAACCCACATCGTAAAAAGGAATACTAAAACATAATTTTAAAAACTAAAGTATGAAACCTAATGGTTACCCAAATTAACACATCACTGAGTTTCCACATAGGATAAATTAGGTGAAAACATGGATGTGGAAGAGAAATCTAACCATTATGTTATGAAGGAGAGTGGTAGAGAACATGGATATGAAAAAGGAAACAATCACAAATCCATAAATTTGTGATGATCTAAGGTACCATTTTATTAATAGTATATGAGGGTAGTAGGACAATATTTTTGGTTTTCAAGATCATTTCCCTAAAGATGGTGATTTCTTTTGCATAAGGATAAATACTCACCTGATTTCAGTGTAAAATCATCGTTGGTCATTACATGAAAATTACCACTTTATATTTAAATAAAATAAATAAATCTTATTTTTTCATTCTTGAAGTATTATAAGATTTTACGATAGAATGATAGGTCATTCTATCTGTCTCAAACAAAAGGTTTACAGAAGTTTTGTAACGCCTAGACCCCAGTTACCCAGAGTCAGTGCATTATTGCGTAACATTTTCATGATCACAAAAGATCAAGTCTCGAAAGACTGAGTAGTTTTGTAGACTTGGAAACACTAGATACATTCATAAGTCTTACATTATACCATAAAGTAAAAAAACTTCAACACCATATTTTCTTAATATCCCCTCATACTATCCCTGCAGGTCATTCATAATATACTTCTTCACATCTTGGGAAAAGTAAAAAATTGGAAGGGGTGAGCTCAGATGCTCAGTAAGGATAACAATATAGAGGAAGCTTTCATAAATAAACATTAATATTTAAGGCAATGTATAAATTTAAAAAAGCCTTCTAAACATGGACATCAGCATAATATGGAAAAAATAAAATGAAATAATACCATTTACATATTCATATGGATATTCTTCTAGTCGAATAATCACATGCAATATCAAAAACCAATTTCATAATGATAGAATGCATAATGCCAGACTATCATAACCACATAGCCAAGGCCTCATGCCAAGACTACAAATAAGATTTTGTCAAGGCCTCATGCCAAGACAATAGTTTGTCTCATGAGACCTACCAATACATCGGGGAGCTATAGCGGGATCCAACCGTCACTTATTATGTCCAATGCATTCCTCATATGAACAGGTTTAAACATATCATAAACCATAACATAATTGTATCACATAAAACATGCATAAAGGAAACATAAAATTTCCACATTTAAATAAAAGGGTATCAATACATCACATTGATATAATAAAAACACTTTCAAAACCATTTTCAATACCAAAATAAAAGAAAATTAAAACTTGGTATTTATTTATCAAAAAAAGTTAGGCTTGTAGAGGAAGCCGAAACTCAAATAATGGTCACGGTGGTGGATAAGTCATTGTCGCTGCGTACGTACGACAAAAAATCATTCCCTTTTGTCATTTAGTAAAACACTTCGTATAAAAAAGATTCCTTTTGAATAAACGTAAAAGTCAATGGGGTTTATACACCGTATAAAAGAAAGTTGTGTATAAAATAAAATATGCCTCAATGAAAGGATATTGAGACGAAGTCCTTACAAAGATCATTTTTTAAATAAAATAGATCTATTATGCGTATTCACTATAAGTACACATAAAAAATTAAAAAATACAATATATGACATAATAATATCATTACATCATTTTAAAGTAGGAGATTAACCTGAAGAATGGAAATTGGGATAAGAAGTTCCCTTACCTCGTGCCCGACTTGACTCGAACGTTCTTTAACCTCCTAAATATTAAACTAGAGTTAATTTATAATTTCTTAAGAACCTTTTTCCTGTTTATTATTACTTTTATATCACTTATTACCGTATTTTGAACATTATGTAATTTATTTATGTTTATAACGATCATTTTGTCGATCTTTGGTACTTGAGTCAAAAATAATCTTCTTATAATAACAAGTTGTTCATGTGGTAAAATATCAATTATATCCAAAATTATATTCATGATGTAGATATCATATATATCATATATATCTAGTATATAATTCATTTATAATATTACGTAACATTTAGAGGTAAGAAATAAAATGAACCGTTCATGGAGACGGTTAGCCGAACGTACGCATGAACACTACTTTCATTTATATTTCATATTTAATGGAATGAAATCATAATGATATAAAGGTGTATTATAATTCAAGTATAATATCATATATAATATCATTTACTCCATCCTTTATACGTCCCACATTTGGCATTAACGATTCAAATCACATTGTGGGGGCAGTAGTCCGCACTTCCTAAAATGAAATTATCACATTTACCCATAATGGAAATCATAAAGTTATGCCATAAATGAGAAATAAAGAAGCATAAGTAAAACATAACAATAATATATATATCATATATGAAAATAGTTTCATCATAATGGCCACCATGAGAGGTTTTAAAAGAAGATTGAACAATCATCGTTTCGTGAGGCAGTAATTCGCCACCCACAGAAACAGTATGTTTTTTACCATTAGACGAAGGTATGTGTAAGTGTAAATAAAATAATTATCATGAAAAAATCCTAGTATATTTTAGATACTTGTGTTGTTAAAAAATAATGGAATAAAACTATTTTATGGGGTTGGAGAAGAAAAATAAAACAAAAGAACATAAGAGAAGACATTACCTTAAAATCGGGTAACTCTTTTTGATTTGAGCCAAAGGCTTCCTTGGGAAGACTTCTGCCCAATGTGATGCTTCTAAGAGTAATAGAGGGAAGTTGGGAGAGTATTTTGTCAGAGTTTGGCCAAGCCAAATGGCTTTTATTGTGTGAATAAGTTGGTAGAGGTGGGGGCCTTTTATAAGAGGAGAGGAGGGTCACTCTTGGAAAGTCATGAAATGTTACATTATTATGAGATGATTTTCGGATTTTAAAGGTCCCACAATGATATATTTAGAGGATAAGGTGATAAGGGTTCTAAATCTACTCATCCAATAAGTTTTTGACAATTTTATGTTTTAGATTTTACATTATCTTTTCATTTTATTAAAATCGTTAATTAATGTGGTAATCGCTGCATCATCATGGTGTCTAAATTTTTTTAATTTATTTATTTTCTAAAAATTATTTAAAAATATAATGATGTAGGAAATATTTTTATCTTCCCATTTAATATTTATAGTCGAATGTTTAACTTATATAACCCCATGTAATAATTGTTTTAGTAAAACAACACATGTCTGTGACAATTTTATTTTTTACTTTAAATAAAAAGTTATTAATGTCATTTTCTTACCCAAGTGGCTCAATGGGGTCCCCAAGTTTACCTATAGATTTTATTGGTCGTAAATGACTCATCCAATAAGTTTAGGATAACTTCCAAGATATTTTCATATTTTTATAATATCATTTTGTTCCTTAAATTTCACTAATTTCCTTTAATCGCGATTAATAAAACTTAAAAGTTACTATTCACCAAAAATTTATTTTAATCCCATTGAACCACATGTTACATCCTAATGATAACCATGTATATCGGATTTTTTAAAATCAATTCATAGAAGTGGAAATTTTTCATTTACATGAAAAAATTAATTTTTAAACTACCACTTAGTGGTTTCACTATTCATAAAAAATTGATGTTTTTCCGAAAAATACCAAAAATTCACCCTAAGATATAATTGATATTCTGATTTCAAACACGGTTTCTATTTTACTAAATTCCAAACATATATTTTGAAATAATTAATTTTATAATTAATTCCCATTGTCAAAACAAATGGCGTGTTTTTATGAAATAATATCAATCAAAAGACTAACAATTATTTATGTCCAATTTCAAAGTGAAATTAATTATAATGACCACCATTAGATATAATGGTAAAATAATATTCTAATTATTCTTTTAAACCACTAAATAGTATAATTTATCACTATAAATTATTTTGATTAAAAAAGTTGTTTTTAATTAAAATTTAGTAATTTTCACTATTCATCAAAATATAAAAGTTATCCGAAAAGTTCTAAAAGTTCACCCTAGGATAAATTTGATATTCCGAATCAAAAAATGATGTCCATTTTAAATGATAAAATTTAAAATTTTTTGAAAAGTAGGTATTACTATTCATAACTACTACTTTGATTGGTTGTAGTGTGTGTTAGAACTCGAAGTTGCATATAACACATGCTGCTCTATTATTCAAAGAGAAGCGTACCATGGAAGCTTGGGGTGTTACATTATCCCCTAATTCAATAAATTGCGTCCCCGCAATTTGAAATTTTTCTTTGAAAATAAAAGGTTGAAAATAGAAAATACCTTTGTGGAAAACCCACATCGGAAATAAGGTTAATAAAAATATAACTTTAAAAGAAAGAAAGAGAAGTACAAAGGTCACCCAAGATAGCCAATATTAGGATTCTATGAAAACATGGATATGGAGGAAAAAAACCATCAAGGTCTGATGGAGAGTTGTATAAAATAGAATTAGGAGAAAGTTAACTACAAGAAAATCATAAACTTGTGATTGGTTAAACGATCAATGATTCCCCAGTAGGAAAAGTTCACCGACAACGTTTTTGTTTTATGTTTCCTTTCATAAAGTTGAGTAATTAATTTAGGAGATTTAATAAGAATGTAAGGAAATATACATACTTGTCATGTAGAATTTCATTCTTTAATAATTTTTTACCACAAATCCATATTTCACTCGAAAAGATAATATAACTCAAAAATAATATATTTATCCTAACCGTACAAGGTTCCAAATATTAACACATACCACATAGATTAAGAAAACTATTTTTTTATAACCATGGAATTCCTGTAGGATAGTGGTAGGTAATAAAGGCCTATCGCACTATGGTTGTGGGTTCGATTCATGCAGCTTTTTCGGATGCGACGAGTTATCCCCCAACCTGCAGGATTTCCTTTTCCTAAAACTATAGTTTTATAATATTCCAAAAATAATATTCAGAAATGTTTTAAAATTAAACAATACTAATAAATGTTCAACTTAATCCATGGAATCCTTTATAGTTATCCAAAATACCTATGTCCAGACATTCTTTAAAAGGTCTCTAAATTTCAGAATCAATTGTAACATCAGATTCCCTAAACAAATTATTTATTCTCTTATTGTCACATAATACAAATACGAATACCTTCCTCATATTAAAACCATAATGAAAAAAACAAGTACTGCAGTACAATCCATATATATATATATCACATTATTCTTATAACCAGAATATAATCCTTGAGTCCAAAAAGCACCAATACATTAATTATTACTCTTCAACTGTAGTAACAGAATAAGATTGGCCTAGATCCCTTAGCCTTTTCTGAGGTAAGTATCCTTGGCACTTAGGACATTCATTTTCATAATGCACCATTTCTCTATAATTTTAGCATTCAACATTGATAGCCTCTTTTTTCTCTTGCAATCACGAGCCTGGTGACCTTTTTCTCCACATCTATAACAAACTCCCATTCCTTTTAGGCAAGTACCAGGGTGATTCTTCCCACAATTATAGCATAATGGAAAATTTTTATTTCCCTTTATCTGTCTCTTGTTCCACCATTCTCTTCTTCTCTTGCTTTACTTTGTTGTCATAAGACATAGATAATTCCTTTTTTGCCTTGATAGCACACGAGACTATATCTTCGTATGATGAGAAGGATTGTGATACTGAAGCTCGACTGAGAAATGGTTTTATCCCATCAAATAAATTATCAATCTTACTTCTTGGGTTATGTATTTAATATGAATCATACCTCGCTAACCATGTAAAGTTTGCCTCATACTATGCGACATTCTCATCCTCCTTTTGTCACAGACTCAGAAATTGCCTTTCCATAACTACTCGATAGTCACGAGGAAATTATTTTTCTATGAAAATCTCTTTGAAATCTCCCTATTACATATTTTATATTTCATCATCTTCCTTTTTGTTTTGAATCAATGACCACCATTGATCAGCATCTCTAGTGAGGCAGTAAACTAATATGATAACTTTCTCCCTTTCACTACTCCCCAAGGCGTGGAATATATTCTCTACGGAGTTTATACATGCTCAGCATCTAATGGATTGGTACCCCCATTAAATGTTGGCGGTTTTTGCCTTATGAAACGATCTAACATTGATCCTCCACATTGCGGATTAGGGTGCTCCATAAAAGTAAGGAAATTATTCATAACTTAAGTGAGTTGTCCCAGTATGGTGATAAGTTGATCAGCACCAGTTGTATCACCAGATCCACTATAATTATCTTCAGCAGGAGGGCAATCCCTACATGGAGTGCGTGCATTGATACGGTTTCCATTCCTTCCACTAGGCACCATTTCTAAACAATGTCATAAACTAGATCAATTTATGAATCAAAATACATAATTCCATACTTGTATAACACTTAACATAAATTGAACTATAATCATAAAAATGTTTTCTTTGAGGAAGTATATAATCATAAACCCTTCATAATGGATTTTAACGAAAATGGGAATTATCCTAAGCATATCCCCCGGGAGTATCGTAACCAAGAGTGCATCAAGGCCCGTTTTGGTGCACCAGTTCCCGTTTGAGTCTAGCTCAAAGCGGTGTTTTTGGGTTTTACCCCTAGGTACATTTGTGCCAGAGCCGCCTCTACCTGCTCGTATCCATACAGGGATTTATTTCTCAGACAACTATAAAAATCCCTATAATACCAAAATTCTAGGAAGTTCTTCTATACTAATCCTCAATGTCTATCTTTGGGCTAAGTGCTCTAATCAGAGTTTATCTAAATCTAGCTTCCATGGTTAGTACTAAACTGCCTCTGATACCAACTGTAACGCCCTGCCCCCAGTTACCCAGATTCGGTGCATTATTGCGTAACATTTCCATGATCACAAAAGATCAAGTCTCAAAAAACCGAGTAGTTTAGTAGCCTTGGAAACACTAGATACATTCATAAGTCTCACATTACATTATAAAGTAAAACAAAACTTCAACAAAATTTTGTCTTCATATCCCCTCATACTATCCCTGCAGGTCATTCATAATATACTTCATTCACATCCTGGAAAAATTAAATCATTGGAAGGGGTGAGCTCAGATGCTCAGTAAGGATAACAATATAGCGGAAGATTTCATAAATAAACATTAATATTTAAGGAAATGTATAAATAAAACAAAAGCCTTTTAAACATGAACTTCAACATAATACGAAAAAAATAAAATGAAATAATTCCATTAACTTATTCACATTGATATTCTACTTGTCAAATTATCACATGCAATATCAATAACCACTTTCATAATTATGGAATGCATAATGCAAGACTATGATAACCATGTAGCCAATGCCTCGTGAGAAGACTACAAATAAGATTTTGTCATGCCCTTGTTCCAAGACACTAGTTTGTCTCATGAGACCTACCGATGCATTGAGAAGCTATAGCGGGCTCCACCCGTCACTTATTAAGTCCAATGCATTCCTCATATTAACAGGTTTAAACATATCATAAACCATAACATAATTGCATCACATAAAACATGCATAAAGGAAACAAAACATTTGTACATTTCAATCACAAGGTATCAATACATCACATTGATATAATAAAAACTCTTTCAAAACCATTTTTAATACCAAAATAAAATAAAATTAAAACATGGTATTTATTTATCAAAAAAGGTTATGGCTTGTAGAGGAAGCCGAAACTCAAATAATGGTCATGGCGGTGGAGAATTCATTGTCACTGCATACATACGAAAAATAAAACATTCCCTTTTGTCATTTAGTAGAACGATTCTTATAAAAAAGATTCCATTTGAATAAACGTAAAAGTCAATGGGGTTTATACACAGTATAAAAGAATGTTGTGTATAAAATAATATATACCTCAATGAAAGGAGATTGAGATGAAGTACTTACAAAGATCATTTTTTAAATAAAATAGATCTATTATGTGTATTCACTATAAGTTCACATAAAGAAAGTACAAATACAAGATATGACATAATAATATCATGACATAATTTGAAAGTAGGAGATTAACCCAATGAACAGAAATTGGGTTAAGAAGTTCCCTTACCTCGTGTCCGACTTGACTCAAACATTATTTAACCTACTGGATAATAAACTAGAGATAATTTATAATTGCTTAAAAACCTTTTTCATGTTTATTATTCTTTTTATATCACTTATTACCATGTTATGAACATTATGTAATTATTTATGTTAATAACGGCCGTTTTGTCGATCTTTGGTACTTGAGTTAAAAATAGACTTCTTATAATTACAAGTTGTTCTTATGGTAAAATATCCATTATATCCCAAATTATATTCATGATTTAGATATCATATATATCCAGTATATACATTTATTCATAATATTACGTAACATTTAGAGGTAAGAAATGAAATGCCCCGTTCATGGAGATGGTAAGCCGTACGTACACATGAACGCTACTTTCATTTCTATTTCGTATTTAATGGAATTAAATCATAATGATATAAAGGTGTATTATAATTCCAGTATAATATTATATGTAGTATAATTTACTCCATCCTTTATACATCCCACATATGGCATTAACGATTCAAATCACTTTGAGGGGGCGGTAGTCCGCACTTCCTAAAATGAAATTATCGCCTTTACCCATAATGGAAATCATAATGGTATGCCATAAATGAGAAATAAAGAAGAATAAGGAAAATATAAACATAATATATATATATCATATATGAAAATATTTTTATCATAATGGCCACCATGAGAGGTGTTAAAATAAAATTGAACAATCTTCGTTTCGTGAGGCAGTAATTCACCACCCACAAAAACAGTATGTTCTTTAACCATTAGATGAAGGTATGTGTAAGTGTAAATAAAATCCTTCTCATGAAAAGATACTAGTATATTTTAGATACTGGTTTTTTTACAAAATAAACGAATAAAAAGAGTTTAAGGGGTTGGAGAAGCAATATAAAACAAAAGAACATAAGAGAAGACATTACCTTAAAATCGGGTAACTCTTTTTGATTTGAGCCAAAGGCTTCCTTGGGATGACTTCTGCCCAAAGTGAAGCTTCTAGGAATAATATATGGAATTTTAGAGAGTATTTGGGCAGACATTGGCTGAGCCAAATGGCTTTTATGGTGTGAATAAGGTGGTAGAGGTGGGGGCCTTTTATAAGAGGAGAGGAGGGGCACTCTTGGAAAGTCATGAAATGTTACATTATTATGAAATGGTTTTCTGATTTTAAAGGTCCCACAATGCTATATTTTGAGTATAAGGTGATAAGGGCTCGAAATATACTAATCCAATAGGTTTTTCACAAATGTATGTCTTAGATTTTACATTATCTTTTCATTTTATTAAATCGTTAATTAATGAGGTAATCGCTGCATCATCATGGTGTCATAAAAATTTTAATTTAATTAATGTCTAAAAATTATATAAAAAATATCATGATGAAGTAAATATTTTTAGGTTTCCAATTAATATTTATAGTCGAAATGTTAACTTATATAACCCCATGTAATAATTTTTTTAGTAAAAAAACACAAGTTTGTGAAAATTTTATTTTTACTTTAAATAAAAACTTATTAATGTCATTTTCTTACCCAAGTGGCTCCATGGGGTCCCCAAGTTGACCCATGGATTTTATTGGTCGGCCATGAATCATCCAATAATGGTAGGACAAGTTTCATGATATTTTCATATTTTTAAAATATCATTTTTACCTTAAATTTCTCTAATTACCTTTAATCGCGATTAATAAAACATAAAAGTTACTATTCACCAAAAATTTATTTTAATCTCATTTAAAAATATTTTACTTCCTAATGACAACCATGTATGTCAGATTTTTGAAAATCAAATCACAAAAGTTGTAATGTTTCATTTACATGAAAAAGTAGTTTTTAAATTACCACTTAGTGGTTTCACTATTCATCCAAAATTGAAGTTTTTTCAGAAAAATACAAAAAATTAACCATAATCTATAATTGATATTCTGAATTAAAAAATGATGTCTATTTTAAAAAATTCCAAAAATATATGAATAATTAATTAATTTTATAATTAATTACCGTTGTCAAAACAAATTGCGTGTTTTTAAGAAACAATATCAATCCAAAGATTGACAATTGTTTATGTCCAATTTCAAAGTGAAATTAATTCTAATGACCACCATTAGATAAAACGGTAAAATTATATTGTAATTATACTTTAAAACCTCTCAATAGTATAATTTATCACTATTAATTATTTTGATTAGAAAAGTAGTTTTTAATTAAAATTTAACAATTTTCACTATTCCTCAAAATATAAAAGTTATCCGAAAAGTTCCAAAATTTCACCCTAGGATAAATTCGATATTATGAATCCAAAAATGAATTCCATTTTGAAAGATAAAATTTATAAAATTTCATAAAGTAGGTATTACTATTCATAATGGCTACTTTGATTAGTTGTAGTGTGTGTAAGAACTCGAAGTTGCGTACAACACATGCTGCTCTATTATTCAAAGAGAAGCATACCATGGAAATGTGGGGTTTTACAAGTTTTAAATATACATAAGTCAATCTATGGTGAGATTAATCGTATATGATTCCAAAAATGGACTTATACTTCATCTATCATACTGCTTAATAAAATAATTCTAATTTCTACTGACCAGGGACTTCCTGTAGGCCAGTGGTAGGTGATGAAGGCCTAAAATACTTCATTTGTGGGTTTGATTCTCGCACCTTTGTCCGACGCAACGGGTTGTCGCCCATCCTACGGGTTGTCCTTTTTCTAAAACTATACTATTATAACATTTCAAGAACTAATATAAAAAAGTTCCAGCCTTAAGTAATACTATCTGATGTCTAACTTAATCCATTACAATATTTATTCTTATCCAAAATACATCTGTCCAATCTCATAGTATAATGAAAAATATTACTGGAGAGGTCATCTACCGATCATGTCAATACCATAATTTATCCCCCATATATAATACGATATATCTTGTTGGTTACATTCCAAACATGTGAATTCCTTAATCATGTATTCTCTTGAATCATGAATTACCATATAACATTAGTGAAAACAAGAATGTTGTCAAATGTTAACTCTTTCCACATACCAAAATCCCAAAATTTCTATATAATCAAACCATGATGCCACTTTTTCCTTATATCAGTCATGAGCTCATTAATACCATCAAATATATTATTTTCTCCTTATCCCTTCATTAGGCACATATCATTTTCTTTCCAAAAATATTTCAATCACTTTTCATGGTCATCAGTACCATATTTTTTGGAAATCCACAATGGACTAATACAAAGATATTTCAATATTTCATAAAAGTACCTCAACAACATTATTCTTTAATTCTAATACATAATCCCTTTCAATCCATCATCTTTAATGATTTTTATGGTATTGTTCCTTCCTTGATTTAAGAGTATCCTCTTAGGTCCGGGCATTGAGTTGGGTAATTCCCATGATCTCCACTTATAAGACATTGAACTCCATAACAGTCTGTCAATCTATTCCCCTATTCCCCAGAAAGATAACATCTTACCCTTCATTTTAGGTATTATTGAAGGTTCTTCTTCCCTTCTTCTCGATATGTATAAATCATAGTCTTTATTCTTCTATGTTCCTCACCATTCGAACTTTCATAAAAGTCCCTCTTACTATTATTTGATGACTTGGGAATTCAATAAAAATTCACCTTGTTAATGATATATTGTGATGAATGATTTGGCATAATCATAATATCTTTCTCTCCAGGAAGTAGAAATTTTTTTTGATCATATTCACCAATTTGTCCATTGGAATCAATGTTAAATAAATTCCTTTTCATTCCCTCCATTGACTAAAACCAACAACCATAATGTATGAAATAGTTAAAGAACGAGGAACCACATAATCATAAAAAGTCACTTATGGGATGTCTAAATTATTACACATTCTTTAATCCATGACACCATAGGGTCACCCTATGTTATTCATGATCGTCAATATAATTCTAGGAATGTAATCTAAAGTTATACTAAACCTTAGGGACATCCCTTTACGTACCATAGAATTATCTCTAGGGATCTAACTAAAGTTTTTGCATCCTAGTTTCCAAAGGATAACTAAACCTTTCCTATGATACCAACTTTAGAGACCCAAGCTTGATGTACACGGACATTACATTACTTTTGTGAAATACATAAAAAATAACAAAAATAGACACCCAAGGACCGAAATAGTTTATCATCTTTGGATACTCGGAACATAATATTCTAATCATTGTGAAATATCTTCAATGTCTCCCATAACGAACTTACCCTTATGTTTTCTTACATAAAATATCTCTTGAAATCCTGGGGAAAAGAAAACATAAAAAGGGTCAGCTCAAATGCTCTATAAGGGTAATCATGGAGAAAATAAAACAAACCATATACATTTGAACTGAAAATCGTGAACGTAATGTTTAAACATCAAAATCATCAGTCGTGAGATAAATATTGCCAGTACGAGGGCATAGATCACAAAGGAACATTTATCATGATAAAATAGCACGAGGATAAAACATTTAATTATGGAAAACGATTAAGTTCATGTTATTATTTTGATAGTATCCAAGGCATTTCTTCCATGACCATAATAGTGGACATTACTAAACTAGGTTTACCTGTCATTCCGTCCTTGTATTACTGAACCAGATTCACTCTTCATTCCAGCCATGTCTATCTCATGAGATATAAATCTTTAATCAATGCATTGGAGGGAGATATAGGTCCCATTAATCTCATAATGAAATCATTACTTCGTGTGCCACAAAATAAACAAAAAACATTCATCATAACCCAATGAATAAAATGGGTTTCATAAATATCATCCCATCATAACATAATCCATATAGAATAAATGGATATCATTTCATCATAAGAAAAATGAAACCATGTAAATAATAGAGATATTATACTTGAAACATAAGAATATAAAATAATGCCATCTTAGATATAAAATGTTTTTGATAAAACACTTGAAATGATTTCTTTGAGGAAAAATATTCCTTATTCATCAAAATCATTTTCTTTTCTCAAAAGGCCATGATATTTTAAAAGAAAAGGATTTTTTTGAATATAATCATTAAATAGGGTAGAGGAAGCTTCATGGAAATAAGACATTATGAAAATGTAAAAATTTGTTCATGCCGTATAAGTTAGAGAAACATTCTACTTGTACTTTTTCCGGAAAATTAAAAAAGTACCTCTTCTGCTGAACAAAAGAAATATTCCTTCCATACCATGTGGAAAAAAAGGTTAAAATTGATGTTAAACATACATGGAATAATAGTAAACATTTTATGAAAACATTTTGAGAAACAATTTTCATGGATCATAAACATAACCCCAGTAAAAACTTACAAATAAAAAATCATTGATATGAATGATATTGGAATAAGTATCCCATACCTTATGTCCAATTTCTTCCATATATGTCAGAGACACCTTTATAGTGGGTCTAAAAATATTATTATCTTGTAAATAAACCATAATAATATTTATGATATCATATATGATTCACATATGACTTTATATTACACGTTCATTAGTTAATTCCATGTTAAAGCAGCATTTTGGAAAAAATCGTTTCATTTATCATACGTGTTTTGAATTTTAATTATTCATATAATTACATATATCATGATTAATTAAATCCAAAATGTAAAACATGATTTATATATAATATATATTTAGCATATAAATAAATATAGTAGATCAATAAATGAAATGAAATACACTGTTCATTAAGACGATATGTCGTACGTATACATGAATGTTGGTTTCATTTCCTTATTAAATTGAATGGAAGTATGTAAATAACATATAAATAAATATAGTATCATTATTATGTCATATATTTCAATATTATTTATTATATATACTTTATAATCGTTTATGAATGGCTAACAGGTAGAATAAATCTCATCGCCTTGTGGAGACGGTAATCTGTACGTACGCACGAGCGATGATATCGTTCCCAAAATTATTGAATGGAATTATAGTGGATGATATACTATATCATAATTAATAAAATGTTATAATAATCATATATAGTTATTATTTCCACCATTATACCCATTCAAGTATGGTGGTGGTGGAAAAACATATTACACCACGGTGTGGAGACGATAAGCCGTACGTACACACACGCGGTGATTTCGATTTTCGTAGGATAGATATAGGGTTGTTTTAAATTTATAATAAAATAATAGTATATTAGAGATATTGATATTTTTTATTTATAATGAAAAAACTAATGAAGATGAAGTTTAAGAAGAGTAATACTTGAAAGAATTGGGGGAAGAGATAACCACTTCCGTGATGTGCCTCTTTTAAACATCCTCTTGGGGCACTAGAGTTCATCTTTTGAAAATACTAGAACCTCTATAATGTAACTAGAGAGGTTGAGAAGTGAAATTGTCATGGTTTTTTTGAGCATGAAGGCTCAAGATTGAGTGAAGAGGTGAGGGATTGGGTGCCCTTTTATAAGAGAAGAGAGGGGATCTTTGGGAAACCTCCAAAATATTAATTTATAATAAACTCAAACCCCTCATAAAAACATCCAATGTGACTCAAATTAAAATATTTGGTACGATATGGTTTTAATATTATCAACCAATCAAATTTAGACATGTTTTTATTTTATTTTAAACCTTATCATTTTGATTTATCTTTATTTAATCTATTTAATTTTATTTGTGGTAATAATATTCTAAAATGTCAATGGTTATAAATTCATAATTATGTGTTGTGAATTGTCAATAATTGGAATCTTTATAACATTTTCGACAATATAAATTTCAATTTATAATTTTTAATTATTTTTGTGATTTTTAATCAATTTTATGATACATTATTTTTAAAAAATATCAATAGTGTCAATTTTGATACTATTTATTTATATGAATTTTAATAAAATCCACACAAGAAGATATGTTAAAACCAAAATATTTAATAGATTCCTAACATGACATATTTATCTTTAAAATTCATGGAGAAAATTAATTAGTTCATATAATATTTATTTTAATACTTTTAAAACCATTTATTTGATATTTTTGTTAATAAAATAATTACTACATCATTTTTGTATAATTATTTAATATACTTATTTTTTACATATAAATTAAAAATAAACCAATATGATTAATATAAATCCAATATATTTCATAATAATGTTTGTAGTCGAATATAACGTCTAAAACAACCACCCTTAAAAATGATATCTTTATTAATGTATGAAGGTGAGAACTTTGAAATCATTTAAAATAAAATTATATAAATGTCATAATATGTTTTATAAGGCTCCAAATGGTCCATAAGACTGCCATTGGATTATTATGGTATATATATACTCTACCAATATGGCTTGGTCATGTTTATGAAACGTTTGATTGGTATTATTATTTTAATAATAACTATATAATTTATTTCTCACTAAAAAAATATTTTTTGCATCATTAATATATAATCTATTAAGGTAATTATGTATTTTTTAAAAATCTAAAATAAATTAAAATGATGTATAAAAACATTATATCGTTCAAATGGGTATTTATAATCGAATTTATATTCCTTATAACCTTATATTAAAAATACGTTAATTATTAAAGTTTGAGTGAGACACATTTCACATTATTTAAATAAAATAAATTAAAGGTCTTAATCACATCCAAGTGGGTTCCAAAAGATACCATTTCAACCCAAGTATATATTAAGACTAAATATAATTATTCAATTATATTAATACAAGTGTTACAGTGATTTTACAAAATTATTGTTACCCTTAATTACCTGATTTACCTTTAACTGTAGTAAATAAAATTTACCGTAATTACTATTCCTATTGCCTAAAAATAAAAAGTATCATATTTACAAAAGTTGGAAATACTATTTCCAAATACAAAATATATTTTTCTAAATTCATTACATAGAAGTTGAAGTTTTTTAATTCAATATTAATCCCGCTGTTGAGAAAATGAGTTTTCAAAGTTAAAACATTGTAAAAGATTGAAATGTTTTTACCTATGAATTCAATGTTAAATTAATTATAATGATACAAATTATATTAAATGGTAAACAATTATTATATTTATATTATAAACCCATTAAATATTATAATATAACCATATTAATTATCTCGATGCAAAAGTTGTTTTTTATTAAAATTTTGCGTAATTTTACTATTCTTCAAAATATGAAGGTTATAAGAATAATGTCAAAAAATTATCCAACATAATTTTTTATATCCTAATACCAAGGAAGATGTTTTATTTTTAAAATTTAACTTATAAAAATGGAAAAAACTTGATTTAGAATGGGTGCACCATCAAAAGGCGACAAAAATGCATTTTTTTGAAAAACACTTATTTTACATGAAAATGTTATTTTGTTTTCATACCACGTTCTAGAATATGTGTAAGATGAATGATAATTTTATTAAATTCAAAATGTGGTTAATACTATTCATAATGGCTTGTTCATAATATTATATTACAATATATTGTTGTTTAGTGAAACTCGGTAATGTGTGCAACACACGCTATTGTGGACGGTCGCTCTAACGTGTAACACAAGACAAGTATATTGTTTGCTTATAAAACAAGATAATATTTTTTTGTGTATAGAACAATCTAATTTTGGTGTATCTTAAAACACAGGATATCAAATAAATTAAAAATAATATTTCTCATTAAATCTCGGGGTGTTACAAAACTAGACCCCTTCCCTACCTACAGTGGTGGCTCCTACACTATTATGGATATGGTTAGTGAAAATTTTCTTTTGATCTTATGAATTCTAGTCCCAACATTGGCTAGATGTAATATCTGAAAACCACATAAATCGCCCATTTCGGAGGATCATTGTGCTATTTTAGACACTTCACAATCTGATGGATGAAATACTCTTTATTGGAGGCATTCTTAATGTTATCATATTATTGATGAAACAATATCTCAACATGTTTCTATCATTGGGGTTGATATTGATGAGAGCTAGTGGGGGAATGTTCAGGAGTATATCCTTGATTACACTCAAAATCAGATGATTTTTTCCGGCCATGGGCAATAACATTTCATGAGACTACATTTAGAGGGCTTTGATGATTTTGGGGTGAAATAAAATTAAATTCTCTATGTGCAACCCATTCTCTGATAAGAACACTAGATGCGGTATTAGTAACTAACTGGTGTAAACCCTTTAGTGCATCAAGGCATGCAGGCTGAAGGGTTATCTAATGATTTCAAACCATCGGATGTCCAAAACAAAGAGGGATTCCCAATCAATTATGAGTTGCAAACCTTATATTACCTTTACATGAATTAAACATTCATCAAATAAAAATACTTTTGGAATTAAAATGACTATGATATTTTAATATGTCGAGGCAGATATCATGAAATCAATCTTTTGCAATCAATTCTAGAATGATGTATTGACAGTTTTCCAAAGTCCATAAGAAGACTGGTATTTCACCTTTAGCATGATGTGTTCTACAATTCATTATATCTTCATCATTTTTTCTAGAGGGTTCTCAACGTGGTCTGACTAGATTGGATGATACTTCATTGTTTTATCATAAACAATAGGGTTAATTGTTTTTCCATCTGCCACATTAGAAGAAAAATGACCTGAGGGAGGATCAGAGAATGACTTTCACCTTGGGAAGTATTCTGGTTGAGAAAGTATTTCACCTATTAGTATGAAGGAATCATACATGAATGAACTTATATTGGAATGTTTTTTGAGATAAGAGGCAATTCTCATTACTGTATTGTTAATTAGATAAATATATTTATAATTTGAAGCACTACTATGAAAATAACATTCGTAGAGACTCCCATCATGGGGAGGACCATCGTGGTGGATTACAGAAAGGGAAAAATCATCTTACTCCTTAGTCTTCTGGCCACATAGTGGGTTACCATAGATCTCATCTAGAGATAGATTCACTATATTGACCGAATTATTAGAATATAGCCTTCATGTTGAAGTGTCTGATGGGGAACATCATAATTACTACTAATACTCCCATAATTTGTAATGGGAGGGTAATATCTTGAGTTGGAATACATAAATGTATGAGAGATTCATAAACTCTAGCATTAGGAGGAGCAAGATTATAGATTGGCTATTGATCTTCCAACTGTGTTTGGGAAGAAATATCCTAATATTCTCTTTTCAACATTGTTGGGGACACTTTCTAAGAGATGTGGTTATCATGGGATGGTGTATGTACTTTCCTTGGAGTGTTCATCAATATGGAATGATTATATGTCATTGAAAATGTTGTATGTTCTCGATCTGGTTGTATATAAAATATAGAGGAATAGTCCCCACAACCCCACCCTCCCCGGACTAGAATAGAAGTGTGTATCTACTTTGTGATGGAAAACCAACGAGTCATCCCAGGTGTTGGCATAAAATTATGTTTATACTCCCTTGGTACGATTGAAGTTTTCATCAGGATATTTTGGAAAGCTTCTAGAATGTGGGCAGGAATTTATGTCTGCCATTTAACCATTGTTAAAATGTGTTTGGTGGCTTCAATGAAACATAAAAAGAATATACGTCTATTTCATATCTATATTTGGTGTATGTTCCTTCTCTAGTCCTACCATTCCTATCAATGGATACTGACAGTAATCATGTATGGGAGCAGAGATTTCAGTCTGCCATAGGTTTGCCATCAGAGATTTTTGACTAATATCTCTAGTTGTTTCCTAACGAGATAGATGGAATGTTTGATGAATGATGGATGGTGCATGTGATTGTTTCCTATTTTCGGCCATGCATGGATGATGGAATTCTTTCAATGCTGAATGGTGAGACTACTGGCATGATTGGTGAGTGTAGTCAACTTTCTATTTCTCCTTACCAGTTTCCACCAAATTTGATTTGTGGCCTTCCATAAATGAAATCAAACGAGTCTACAGATTCGCTGGTGGTTTGTAAGTAGGTGAATATGGATTCTCCTCGTAATCCACCAAATTTGAATGGATGGATTGGTTGTGCACTGCCAGAAGAGTTTGATGGCATTCAGAATTAAGACATACTTGTGTATGAGATCGTTCATTATTTACCTACATGTTAGGTTGATGGACTTATCCAGAGGATGAAAAATTAAGAACCTACTCCCTCTTGGGAGGATGTATTAATGGGCAGTACATATTTTTTGCCTAGGTCTGAGGGGACAGAGCTGAAAAACCAAACGTGACACCACCGTCATGTTAGGGATCCACTACCGCAAGATTCTTTTGGCAGCGATTGTTGGAGGGAGCCATCTGGAAGGACCCCTATGTCATTGAGTTGAGGCCATGAGTGGCCTCTTGATGCACCTCCATATAGTATGGTAGATAAAAATTATTTCATTATGGGTATAAGGACCGAAAACAGTAGAAAACTGTGGCTTGATCCATCTTCTTCTTGACCAATGGTTATCGCTGTCCGGACAATTGGGAGTTGTTGTTAAATTTGACAGATCTTTGGGAAAACTCCAGGGTTGGGACAGTATAGTGCTAACAGTATGCCCAAACCAATACATTTGAGACCTGGTGTTTAAGAAACTAATTTGGTGATGTTCATACTCTAGCGGATGAGGATCCCACTTTTGTAACATCCAGGGCATTCATGGGTGAAAACATGAAAGAAGCCATTTGGAGTGAATGGAATTCTGAGAAAACAAGAAAAAAAATGAACTCCATTGAAGCAAAAAAAATTATATGGACACATGAATTATTAATTAATTTTTCTGTACATCCTTTATTAATTGATAGGGGCCTAACAGATTGGTAACACAATTGACTTGGTTGACGATTCACATCAGGTTCAATATTTTTTATTTTTTCTCCCTTCGAATGTGTGCTTCTTTTAGGAATCACTACATCTTATCTGTTTCAATTGGATTTATTTATGGAAATGGAAACATCCAACTTTTCTTTATGTGATGGGACCTACATTCCAAAGTCATGAGTTCATTATGTTCCGACTTATGATTCTTAATAACATATATTTGTAGAGAAGATGGGAGGTTAGACACATCACACCATTTTGAGGGGAATTATTTCTACTCCAATACTCTCTTATAGATTGAAGATATTTCTTTTGATTCTATATTAATTAACTAAGTATAACATATGTTTACCTTGTAATTTTCAATAAATTATTAGCATGATATAAATTTAGAATCATCTATATTTATTTAATGTTCTTTATTAATGGAGGCATATTTTTGTATTCATGTTTCTCCATCAATCGTATCCTAAATATGCTAGTTAGAGAACATTTTAACTATTTTTTTTGATAATAGTGGCTTTCAAGACACTCGGCGGGGAACTCTAGAATTTATTTTCATCAAGGGAGAAAATATCTTGGTTTTTTGTTGGGATCATACCCTTAAATATCCTACATATGTATCCTTGTTAAAGGAATCATAACACTCGTAGTTCAGTGCCACTTAATGGGGAACATCATATAGTTAAAGACTTGTGATAATGACCTATCAATATTGTTTAATATCATGTAGTAAGGAAATCTTAGAGGAAGTTCCTTTGTCCAAGATTTGTGTGGGAATTATGACTAAGCATCCGAAGGTAACTGGAACAGATAACATTTTCCAAGTTAGATTAGACCATATTGGGAATATGGCCCTAGAAGAACATGTTTTATTTGGAGTGCTGGGTTTGAACCTGATGAACGCTTCTTAGAAATACCATTTGGATGGGAATCAAATACCACAGAGTTCAATGAGTTTCATTGGAGACTTTAGTCCTTTGAGATAAATGTGTTTGGGGTTACTTTATGAAAATGATTCCTTTTGTGGATGAAATGAGATTGAACTCGGGTCTTAGGAAGAATTCCTACGTATACAAGTTTTGATGGGAATCAACATTCTCATTTTTCATTAAAAGGTGTGTTTGTGCAATTTTTTTGATCATCATAAATCATCAAGCCCACATGAGTCTTCTTCGGTGTGACAAAATAGATGATGTGAAATATTAAATAAAGGCACACACAAGTTTCCTCTTTTGCTGGTGGAAGAGGTGGGGCCTAGATATCGATAGTGGAAGAGGTTAGAGTGAAAAACCTTTCCTCTATTCCCATTAAGAATTAATGTAAATGGAATTGGTTAATTGAATGATTTTCCCATTAGAGATAAATAATTGGTTATTTTTTTGATAGTTCAATTAATATGTTAGTCTTGTGATATGAGTTTCCATGTGTGTTTTTTATTGTTTATCCTAATAATGGTTACACACATGAGTTTTTTGTGACACGATTCATTCCCACCTGAGTTATTAATTTTTTAACCATGTAATAATGTTATTTACGCGTGTTTTTTTCTAAAATACCTATATTCTATGTTTTTACTTGGAAACTTGTTAAAATGATTATATACTAGGTTTTTACCTTGACACATGCTGAAATTCTTATATATCATGATTCAACAATGATGTACTACTAAAATTCCTACATAGAATGATTTGATCTAGTTTTTTTTATGTTATACAATGGTTATATGGTTTCTCTTAAATAAACTACCATTGATATTTGAATTCCAATTTAGGATTTCAAGGCAAGTATCAGTAATATGTTGAATAATGAAATGAAATGAATAATGATGTGTCTGTCAAGACAAAGCAGAAGCCTGGATTCGATCTTCACCTATACTTGATTACACTGTATTATGAGACATATATTATTCATACTTTTGAGTACCTAATGTTTAATCATTTCGATATTTTACAATTCATGTTATATATTTTCAATGACAGATTGTCACAGACCATGGGTGGTTTCCTAATAGGATTTTTTCTCGCACCCTGTTTGGGGAATTCTTTTGGGCACAAACAGATTATATGATTATAGGTGTTGATCAGGGAAACCACCCTTATTCTGGTTCACAATATGCTGTTTAATAGAGGGAGATCATGGGAATGAGCTGAGGATTGTGATGAGTCTTTGCCTTTCTTTTTTCTTAGGGTATTTTGGAACATCTATTATGGATTACATCAGTGTACCTATTTTTTATTTTTGTCTAGAACATAATATGTTGCATCATATTTTGTGTGGAATGATTTTTGGTTACTTATAATATCAGTAATATGCTATTTACATCAGTTTTATGTCATTTACTACATCCACTATCATATTATTATTTATTCCATTGAATTACACTCTTCCAATGAGGTTCTAGATTCCTCAATATCACACCCTAACCCCTCGATGCTAGTTAACTGCTTCTGGAGTTTTTGGAAATGTGATGGAGACAATGAGTCCAAATTGGTACGGGAACCAGTTGATTGGAATCCAGAACCGAAACATTACAAAGTGGTACTAGAGGTATTCTTTTAGGGTTTTATATACTGTTTGGTGACATTAGACAAGGATGAGGTAGAAATGGAGTTTGGTACTAAACTATGAACGATAGTAGCTACCCCGTTTATAAGGAAAATCCTAATTTCATTGAATTGAATCATGTTTTTTGGATTTTGAGTTATTATATTTGATTCAATTTCACTGATGGGTGACAAAGTTATTTTTTTCTATTTTTATCAATATTATTGTCTTTATATTTTCTTTCAACCCATTGAGATGAGGGTTTTGCATCTCATGCATCATATAGGCACATGTTGTAAATCACATTCCATGCATTCTTTTCATGCCATTTAGAATGAATTAGTGATTTAATGTTGTTGTGAATGATGACCTGATAGATATGCATTATGTTTTTATAGGTACCGTGATATATATTCCTACTATTTTGATGGTTGTATTGGTATTTATTGTGTTTCAAATTGGATGGATGCCAATATTTGGTCCCTAAAGAGTATGGGCCCTCTTGGATCCGAATTTGGTGGATCGTGTTTTGACCATGAGATGAAATTGTGTTATTATGTGTTATATATCATGAAAAACCTTGATTCATGAGTATTACACCCCCAAGGGTTATAATTTGTCACATCATTGTTTTAATTTTAAAAAAATAGGGTTTTTGAAAATGTTTAATCGGTTTTATTCCTAGAAACCCTAAAACATCATGTTTGATGCTATGAACATACACAATGTATTCTTATATTCGAGTAGAAAAATTATTCCTAAGTACACACAGTGTACTATGTGTGCATGCCGTGTTGAAATTGACCATGTGTATGGAAATATGAAAAAGAACACATAATAATGGTATGGGAAAGGTACATGGATGTGATCTTCTGGAACACACCATGCAATCTTACATATAAAGACCCAATGTGAATCTGGTCAACTAAAAGAAAATGACCAGGTTGGGAGGCTTGGGTACACACCATGTACCTGGTTTGTTTACACACCCAATATGGTGAGAGTAAACAACCATGTCAGAAGTTGAGGGTTTACACTATCTATGGGTTCTTCATGCAATCTACAACTCTTTTCGTATCATTTGGGGGTATTTTTATATTTTCTTCCCCTTTGTCAATTTTGGACCTAGGAGTAGACATTTTTGGGTAGTTTTTTACATATATCATGATGGTGAAACCTGTGGATCATTTTGAGTACTCTAAATGGGGTTTTACGGGATTTTATTTAAATAGATAGTTTCTTCCTCTATTTACTGTTTCTAGTTGTCACTTAAGAGTGAGACTTGGGATGGATGTTCAGTTCGTTGTTTGAAACAACATATGTTGAGGCATTATGTCTAGGATTAGTTGTGAGCTATCATTCATAACCTATGTTTTTATTGGGATTCCCTTGAAGGATCCATGTCCTAATTACCATTTGTGTGGATCTCTATTGTAGGATGTCTAAATAGTTTGTAGTTTGAGGATACCGTGTAGGATTCTTCCATACCTTTTAAGATCAAGATACCATTTAGGATACCTTCACTCATGTTTTTGTGGTGGATCACAAGTAGGATGCCTCTAAGAATTTGACTTAGCCAAACCCGATCTTCGTAGTGGGGTTTTGGTAGTATCTCTCTTTTTCTGCCACCTAAACCTGACCCATGGGGCAAGAAGAGGGGTGAGTGCATAAAGGATGGTGTTGACCTGTCCTATTTTGATATCAACACTTTTATGTTTTGATCTTTGTTGAATCAAGACCCATGATATGGGAACAAGCATTGAGGAATGATCATTTCTGTAGTATAGACATGCCTCAGGCATAGATACCGGCTTAATAGGACATGTGAACTTTTCTTTCTCATGTGATGGGAAACTTAGTACATCGTTGAATATGAAAATGGTTGTTTATATATTCTTCATTTGAACCAGCTCCTATGTAATCCATCTTTCATTACGATGCATAGGGTGGAAATCATATGAATAGTACATAGAATTTGTCTTTTTCTCTTGTAAACATGGGTTAGTGTATGTTGGCATATGAGGTACCCATCGACTTTTAAGCATTGAGAGAGTTGTTGAGTTTGGTTAAATCAAAGAGATTTGAGCTGTTGTGAATTTTCTTGTGATATCTCATGATTATAGTGGCCTGAGAGTAATGGAACCTTGTTTTTCCCACCACTTGGGATGCTGTTCTTGGACATAGGGGTTTTGAAACACCTTTCTATTTAATTTAGGCTATTATGACATTTTATAAGACATTGTGATCATGGTTCGTGGAATGACACACGTGCATTTATGTTGGTTATGAACTAGCACTTTGAGAGTAGCTAGTTTTTTTCTCAACATCTAAGATACTCCTAGGTTTTTAGTGTCATGTTAGTTAAGTTTATATGTTTCCTTTTAAATATAAGGACCATAATCAAGGACTATTTGGAAATGGATGATACAAATTGAATTCTTTTAATACTTGAATGTTTTGGTTCATGTTGATGGTTGCTTGAAAACATGATGTTGTTGCATTTTTTACTATGTATGTAGTCCTTTTGAGGCACTGATGATCATGAATGGACCTCAGATGTTAACTATCAACTATCACTGAAATGGCTTGGGATAAAGCTGTAAAAGTCATTTTAATGAAGATACCTAGGAATGTGAAGTCGGGTTCCTTTAGGGAGAGGGTCAATAAGTGGTGTGGCTAGCATTTTTTGGTGATCATTTAATTCCTCTAAGTGTTCTACTTAAGAGATGATATTTTATCCTATCTTGACATTGTCCTAGACTCACCATGAGGTCATCGGTTATACGATTTACTACATTTGAAAGTCATTAGGCTTGTTTGTAATTTTTTAAGGTTTCTGCACTGGATATGTGGGTTTAAATGAGGCTCGGTTAATACTGAGTGATACCTTTGTTTTTCAGGAAATAATGTCTAGAGGGGACTCTAGATGCCTATCATTTTATTGACATTATTGCCAGGCGGTTTCCACATTAGCTTCAGTGAGTTTTATATTGTTGAATTTTGGACTTGTACTAAAGTTGCACTTGTAATGGAGTGTATGGACCACCTTGGTGAGTTACATGGAACTTGATATGATGAATATGAGTTTATATAGTACATATATTTGGAATTTGATGAAATTCTTTGAAAAAGGGTACTGATTATAGTGGGATGGATCTGGTTTTCTCCGTTACTCGTAATATTGCATTACCCGTTTTAATGATAATATGATGGTTTGACAAGGGAGCGTCATCGAGAGATAGGTATGGGCTTTGGATAATGGGTTAATTGTGGATGCATGGTTCCTTGGGAGAATGATTTATGTTTTATTTCAACACACCGACCTCATATGTCAGACGTTTCAAAGATAAGTTATCTGATGACAGCTTATCTTTTAATCATTCATCGTCCCTGTATATTGTTTAAGTGAACAAATTTGAACACTACACCATTTTATGGTGGGTATTTTATCAAATTACTCATTGTATTTCAATGAAATTTAGTGTGACCGTTCTTGATGAGGTCAATCAGGGTTTGACCATTCATTCATGTAATGATGCTAATAAGGCCTCAGTCTTGTTCGAGTTCACCTAGTAAAAGGAAAATAATGCCGGTAGCATCACTAGGATGATCAGGGGTGTGATTTTTTGGGGTTTTCTTATGTTAGAGGTGTCATGGTAATTATTTCATTAGATTTGTTATTAACATGATCATGATGGATTCACATTTCCTACCTAACAAAGAAACCATTAATGTTGATGAGCTTGAGTGGTTGTACATCCATGAGATTGTACGACTACATGGGGTTCCCCATTCTATCCTTTCAGATAGAGAAACCCAGTTTACTTCTCAATTTTTTGAAATGGATATAGAGGTCCTCGGTACATAGGTTTATTATAAGCACATTTTACCCCCTCCAGACAGATGGCCAGTCCGAGCACACAATAATGGTGCTGGAGGACGTCATGCGAGCATGTATCATAGATTTTGGGGGCTCTTGGGAGAATCACATTCCCCTGGTAGATTTTTCCTATAAAATTTTTTATTAGGTAACTATACATATGGAAAATTATGAGGAATTGTACAGTATTCCACACCCACTCCCCTATGTCGGTTAAAAGAAGGTGAGGTAGGATTATTCGGGTCACTTATCATAAAGGAGAATTATGAGCAGGTCCAGTTGATTGAGAAGAATATGGATACTACACATTCTTGTCAAAAATCATATACATTTCACCAAAAAGACCTTTAGAGTTTGAGGACTTGGATCATGTTTTTCTATGTTTCTCATCGAGATTGGGACACAACAAGACTGGGAGACAAGGTAAGCTTTCGCCGAGATATGTTGATCTATTTTAGATTTTGGAGATGGTTTGGCCAGCTTCCTATTGATTATAATTAACTTATAGGAACATGGATATGCATGAATTCTTACACATTTCATAGTTGTGAAATTACATTTTTGGGACTCATCCCACACCTTTCAACCCGAGGAAGTGGAGTTACAAGAAGGTGTGTCCTTTGGGAAAAATCCCAACTATATTGTGGATCATAGCACACAGGTTCTCAGTTGGTGATCTATTACTTTAGTACGGGTGTTATGGAAGCACGACTGAGTGTATTACAAGACCTGGGAGAGTGATCCTAAAATTAAATTATAATGGTTGGATATATTCTCTGATGTTAGTTTACCACCCATGGAATGGCAATTCATTGATAAAATTCTGTAAGGGGGGATTTTTGTAAGAACCTCATTCTTCTTTTGAGGTAAAGATCCTTCCTTTTCTGTTTTCAGTTAAAAAAATGGTGTAATATGAGATAAAAGGCTAGTCTTAGGCCTGTTAGATGTCTTTACTGGGAGTTATATGTCATTTATATCTAATAACACATCATGTAATAAAGGTTTCATTGCATATAATACAAGTACAAGACTATGAAACGACATTTACAAGATTTGTGTGGACAAAGAGTATAGTTTAAAGTACAGGCCATGTACTTTTATTTTTTTGCAAAATCGGGAAGTAGTGTCACTTTTGTCAGATGGACCAAAAAACTCCTTTTCAACATATGACATGCCCAAAAAAATCAGAATGATGATTTGGTGCTGATACATCGTACGATCTCTGAATCGAACATCATCATATCTGTTGGAATCTTATTAGTGAGTCCAAGATTCCTCTTGTGCCTTTATTTCTAATTTTTTTCGCTCTGTGTAGTTATCATAGGATGATTATTTTGATCCTTTTTATAGATCTACTCAAATTTAGGTTGATTTGAATGTTGAAACTAGTTGAAAAGAATAATTTGATAATCAGGTTAGTGATCTCAAGCCTTTCTCTATGAGTCAAGTTTAATATATGTTCCACAGTGTCGTGCTCCCATTTTTTGGTGTAACCTAAATTAAATATTGACCTATGTAGTTACCTAATGTTGTTTGGTTATTTTATTAATGATTATAATGCATTATTGAAGCCTTTATTTAAGGTCACCCCATTGGTACATTTTCCCTTGGATGAAAGTCATTTAGCTGTTTAGACTAGGATGCTTATGGGAATGACTTTGATTCACTTTTATGGTTTTTTAAAAATGGAATTTGTAAATTGAATGATTTTACCTTGTGAGACAAATAAATTTTTATGTATTGTGACAGCATAATTCAAATATTTTGTTTGTGATATGAGTTTCCATGTGAGTTTATAGTTGTTAAGACTTGTAATGGTTACATTACATTACAATTTTTTGACATTTTTAATGCCCATGTGAGTTATTATTTTGTAAACCATGTGATAGTGTAAATTACATGTGTTGTTTTTATGCTGATATTATTATTTACTAGGTTTTGACCCAAAAACATGTTGTAATGCTTATATACTAGTTTTTTACCCCAACACATGAATAAATTCTTATATACTGTGTTTTGACTGGGATTGACTGCTAAAATTATTATATAGTGGGTTTTTATTCATTATGATGTTATGTTTGTTTCTTCTCCCTCGAAACGTGTGTTCTAGTTAGGAATAACTACTTCTAAATGGTTTCCATTGGATTTATTTATGGAACCAGAAACATCATATAGTTCATAATCTAATGGGACCTGCTTTACAAGGGTAAGTGTCCATTTAGTTTGGACCTATGATACATAAGAACATGCATTGGTCAAGAGAATGGGAGGTCAGACTCATCACACCCATTTAGGGGAATTATTTCCTACTCTGGGACTCTCTTATATATTTATGATATTTTTTGTGAATCATTATTAATTTACCAACTATTACAAAGAATTCCCTTGGAATTTTAAATTAATATTTAGCATCTATGAAATTTAAAATCATGTGTATGTATTTGAGGTTCTTCATTAATGGATACATCTATATGTATTAGAGGTTCTCCATCAATGGTATTCTCTCATATACTATTTATAGATCCTTTTAACCATCGTTATGATAATATTAGTTTTTCAGCCTCTTAGTGGGGAACTATGGGATTTAATTTCATCCAGGGAGGATATTTTTTTTGATGTTGGGATCATACCCATAAATGGTCTACCATCGTATCATTGTGAAAGGAATCAGAAACCTCATTGTTTGGTGCCATTTAATGGGGAACATCATACCTTTTAAGGTCACATTATAAGGACCTAGCCGTACTGTTTAATGTCATGTGGTAAGGACATCTAAGCGGATGGTGCTTAGGCAAAGTGTGGTGTGGGACTTATTGAAAAGATTCCCAAGGAATGAGGAAAAGATATGAGTCTCGAAGATGGATTAGACCCTGTTGGGAATATGGACCAAGAAGAACATGGATGATTTGGAGTTTTTGGATTGAAGATTAGGTAGGCTTCCTACATATCCCATTTGGATGGGAATCAAAGCCCACATAGTTTAATGAGTCTCATTGGAGAGTACAGTCCTTTAGGAGAAATGAGTTTGGGATTACATCATAAAAAAGACGCATTTTATGGATGGAGCTCGGGCCTCAGAAATGCTTCCTATATATTCATGTTTTAATGGGAATCAGAGTTCTCATAGGTCTTTCAGTGATGTGTTTGTACAAATTTTGTGATCATCAAAAATCATTAAGACCACATAAGCCTTAATCAGTGTTATAAACAAGGGGATGTGATAGATTCAAAAATGGAACACACACTTTTCCTCCTTCATGGGTGGAAGATGAAGGTCCTACGACAGTGATAGTGGAAGAGTCTAGGGAGATTAACCTTCCCTTTATTCATTTCACAATAGACAAGGGTCCAATATAAGGAAAAGAGTAAAGGTGATTGAAGTAAAGAGTAGAGAGATTGACACCTCCTACATGAATGAAAATGGGCTTACAGCAGGATGGTTTCCTTAAAATTTGTCATGTTCTGGGGGGGAGACTTCCCTTTTATTCAAAATGAAAAGTAGGTGTGAACCATACCATTCCTACTCAGGACCTGAGGATGTAGGTTTTATATATGATATGGGATGAGCATGGCCCCAACCCTAATCCTCCAAACTAGGATCTCCCTAATATTTTCCATAGGTGAAAGGTCCATATGATTGCAGATATACACACCCCTGAAAACACCATGAATCCAAATCCGATTGCAGAAAAATGGGAAAAACCTCTGAATATGGATATATAAACCCAACTAGGAGAAAAAATATTGTACCCTTCGCAATGGTTTGATATGTCATGATGTTTTGGTGGTGGTTTCAACATAATCCCTTGTAGAAAATACAGCCAATGAAGATGAAGACTTTCCATTAATTACATTAAAGAAGGCTTAATGAAAGTGATGTATAGTATGAAGGGATAAGGTGAATAAAAGAAGGGTGACCATGTAGGTATCTCACATGCATGTAGGCTTGGGAGACATGATGTTTACTTAAGTGATGTACAACCTAGATTTTAAAACATGGGTGAGACGTGATTCAACCCTTAAAGAGTATTCAAATGTATTCCATGAAGTGGGGTGCTCAATCTTCTTTGAGATGAATGGGTAGAGTGTAAGTGTTTCTTCTTTAGGGAGGTTGGGTGATTTATTAGCACAAGTGTTATAGATTTCAAAAACCAAAGGGAATTTTGTCCCATGATCCTCCATCAATTCCTCTGCCCAAATTGTTAAATAACTTCCTTTAATGTTTCAAAAGACTAGGGTGAAGCACTATGGTGACCAGAGCAGTAATCTGGATTTATGGAAATTGGTCCATACAAATGAAGGCCATAAGGGTCTATTTATATGAAAAAATAGGACCATGGGAGAATGAAGTTTTGTCACACAAGTGGGTTTTTATGCCTGAATTGTGGTGTTCCAGTGCTTGGGTACCAAATTGTTGGTTCTCAAGTAGGGTTACACGCCGAAGGTACCTTATGTGTCATTTTGGGGGCATAAAAAAATAAATTCTCTATAAAACAATAGCATAGTGGTTCACATGTGTTTGTCGAAAGGTAACATTGGATCCTTGTGGGGTCATAGCCAAAATAATTGATCTATACCATGGGGGTTACGCCCCTACAACCCTGCTTGGGATCACTACTAGGATGCGGTCCTCGCCCTTCGGAAAAGTGCCTTCTCTACCATTACTGACCCCCGTGAAAATGCAGTTTTGCACCATAAATATTTCGAGCCCAGTTGAAGACATTTTGATGAAATAATTGCATGGAACACATTTCATGGTGTTAATAAAGTGATACAATTGTTATATGGTTTTGGTTAAATAAACTAGGAGTAATACATGAATTCTACATTAATATGTCAAGACTGGACTTAGTTATAAACTGAATAATGAAATGAAATGATTAATGAAACATCTTCCAAACCAATGGATACGTTTGGATTCAGTCTTCACCTATACTTGATTACATTGTCTTCTGATACATCTATTGTGATTACTTTTGAGTGCCTAATATTTACTTATTTCACTATTATTCACTGCAAATTATATATTTTCATTGAAATATTGGCACTAAACATGGGTGGTTTCCAACTAGGATTTGGTATCACATAATGTTTAATCCATAATTTTAGGCCCAGAAAGATTATATAATTACAAGTGTTGATCATAGAATGTTCCCTTCTACTAGTTCTTATTAAGTAATTTAGGAGTAGGGGAGAATGGGACCAAGTAGAGGATTGCGATGATTCTTGACATCCCTGGTTTTATTTTTTAATTTGGAACATATATTGTGGTTTACTGTAGTTTACCTTTTTTTACATTTTTGTAGAATATAACATGTTGCACCATCTTTTGTATTGAATGATGTTTCAGTCTCCCATTGTTTTCTTCAGTTGTATATTGTTTAATACTCCATCTATTATATTATTATTTATTCTATTATGTGACACTCTACCAATGAGGCCATATTTTATCCACTATCACAACTTAGGAACTCACATCAAGTCGGTATCCTTTGGTATTTGGGGAAATGTTCTTGAGGCCATGTGGCCAACTGGGTATAGAGCACAAGTTGTGTGGCATCTATAATCAGGATATTACATTTTATACTCTCAATGACACTTTCTATTAACAAATTAAATTAATTACTATTAAAAAATTATATTAATTAAATATATATTATATACACACTGATTTTTTACATTGAAACAATATACAATGTACGATTAAGATAATAACAAACCCAATTTTATACATAATACCCTATATTTTTATAAAGTCAATTGTACCAATTTTTAATAGAACAACATTTTTAAATATTAATTTTGAAGATTTAAAAAAAAATATTTAAAGAGAAACATATTTTATAAATAAGAACCTAGAAATTATTTTATAGAGAATTTTCGGTTTTTTCAGATATATTTTATATTTTTATGAATAGTGAAAAATAAAGAATTTTAATTAAAATTTTCACTATCAAATAATTTACATATCAGGAATAAATAAGTTTTATTTTTTACAAAATTTTTATTATATAAAAAATATATTAGCAAAATTTTCCCAATTTGGATCTTTATCACACTGAAATAGGAAAAGAAAATATTTTAATGTTTGAGAATTTTAATTTTAAAAACCCACTTTTTTCATCCTATCAGTACGATTAATTATTAAATTTATTTCATTAAATAATGTTTTTTTAATTCATAATATTGTAACCCATAATTGGAATCAGAATCTTTTTCAATTCCTAGTAATTTCAATTCACTATTTTCCCAAAAAAAAATTTGTAGAATAAATTAAAATTAATTACTGTGATTAATAAAAAAATTCTCCAAAAAAGGGAATAAATATTAAAGTATTATTCCAAAATGACCTAGAAAATTCTATAAAATCCATTTTCTCAGAATATTTATAAATTATACATCCTTTTATTGAATTTTTTTCCTTATTGAAAGAACATTATATATGGTATCTTTCTCTATAATGTTTATCTTTTAATATTTACAAAAATGTCACTCCGCTGCCACTATAAAATGTCAGTCACCCATTCCAATTATTCACATATATAAAGAACATTAGATCATCAAATATCTATAAATATATCTCCCCAACATACCTAAAATCATTCTATAGACCTCACTTTGGGAATAAATCTATCCAAGGAAGTATTTTGAAATAAACTAAAAAGAGTTACTCGGATAATAGTTAACATTCTTAAATGATCACTTTTGATTAATTATTCTATTCAACCATTTAATTATACCAATATAATAAATATATAACATAGTATGTATAATAAATATTATGTAATGTTTTTTTATTTTAAGGGTATAACCTAGGCTCACACACAGATCCATCAAATGGGATACATCTTTGGTGTGTACTGTAGACTAAAGCCTCATGAACTTATGTTGTACGTTCTTCCAGTACCACCATTAAATTTTGGGAATAATGATGTATTTAATGTTTATATATGTTATATATTATATTTATAATGTTTTTATTCTTCATTAATTCATTAATAACACATACCTTTATTCTTTCAATTTTATGGTAATATGATAACATCTTTTGTGGACATGTGGAGAACCCATTTCTCAAAGCGAAGTGATTCATTCACACTATAAATTAAATGAATTAAGGGATATTTTAGTGATCATATGTTATATATATGACATAAATATGATTCATTAATTTTAATATATATATATATAATTGCATTTTCATTCTTTTAATGTGATAAGAAAATGAAAACAATGTCCATGCGTACGTACGACACACTATCTCCAGGAATGGTGCATTTCATTCACTATTTAAATATATTATGGATTATCCAAAATACATATATATTTAATTTAGATAATATTATAATCATGTTTAACATTATCTAGATGATTAAATCATGATCTATTCAATATGAAAAAATAATAAGTGAAAACATACTTCAAAAATGAGGGGATTAACCTCCAAAATAAATATAATTATGGACAGTTATTAGAAAATGAATAATAACATATAATTAGATGATAATATATGATATTAAAAATATCAATATATTTCTGTTATAATTTATTAATATGTTTTGTACCAATATAAATGAGGTCAATGGATTTTCACCCAAAATGAAATGCAATGTATGGGATTTCATCTAAATTTACATTCCATTGAGACATATTTGTAGTCATTCACAAATTATATTTAATGTGGTGTATATAAGTTCTCATTTAATTTAATATCATTATTATCTCATAAATCATGGTATTTTATGTTTCACTTTAAACTATCTCATCCATGTGGGTTTTACATGATAATTACCAACTGGTAAAAGTTGTCATTTAAATGTCACTGTCTTTTTTTATTGTTCTCTTTATTTTAGAACAATAAATTTCTTGTGGTCAATTTTATTGTAAATTAAAATTTTCATTAATATCCATATTCTCATTCAATAGATATTGTTTATATACTAATCTATATTTCTTTTTTCAATACGGTGTTCACATTGACAATTATTTGAACTATTTATAAACATCTATGTATTATTGAATAATGAAATTTTATAAGGAACATTGTTTATTATTTTAATAGATTATTGAATTTATGAGAAATTCATTATACATGTACTGCATGGGTTAGGGAAAAGTTAGTGAATTCCCTCGATGCATAGGTAGTCTCATGAGATGAATCAAATTTCCAAATTAGAGTAGTTTATACAATTTTGAGGATAAATTTTGATGTTAAAGGACTCATGTGCCAGGGAAACATGGCGTCCAATAATTAACAATTTCCATTATATAAAATTAATTTTTTATTATTATTATTATTACGTATATTATTTCCTTGAAATTATGATGGATTTATTTCATTATCAAATTATCGATTAAATGGAAAGGGTATCAGTTATCTACCACAACAAATTGGTTATGACTTATATAGTTATTTATATGGAATGTCTGCTTAGTTTTTTACCATATGATGATGATTATTATCATTGATTAATTATTTATTAAGTAGTGCATAACCATACCTATAATTTGTGGCCACCCTTTTTTTGTATTTTTTCGCAAGGATATGAAGAAGAAATCTATGTATGATCTTTTAATTGTGAAGTTCATTTCATTTTATAATGTTCTATGCTACATGAAAATAGTCCCTACTGGAAACTTGTTTTGAAACTTCAAAGGGATATACTTATGGTAATTCACATTTCCATTATAGAACATTATGTAAGATTTAAATGTAAATATATCCCAAAGTAATATTTTATTATTGTTATGAGATTAGATATCGATTTGTTTATTAAAATTTATGATCAGTAATTCACTATTTTTGGGATTATAAATTATGATACATAATGTTATTAACTAATCCAGTATATTAAATTATTCATAAATGGAACGTGTATGGATGAATGGTATCAGTAGTCATGGACTATGTAGAGGTCTCCCTACTGAGAAAGCTATTATAGATGGTATTGGAACTGAGAAATTTATGGATATGTTAGGTAATAATAATCATGATAGGACACAAAACCTTTCTAAGGTGTAGAAAAATGTTCCAAAATGATATTATCTAAAATTGGACAACATTATGTGATAAAGGCCCCATCATTTAGTGGGACTACTAACAAAATAGTTGCTGAGAAATGGATTAATTATTTGGATAAGATATTAATAGAATTGGAATGTGGTGAAATGGAAAAGGTTGAACTTATAGTGTAATATATCAATGGTTATGTGGATAAACTATGTTCATTAATCCATAATACCATGAAGTAAGAGAAAATAGAACTTATGTATTGCAAATCGTTTAAGTAAATATTTAAAAAAATACTTCCCTCACGAGAAACAAACTAAGATGATGCGAGTGTTCCTTATTTCAATGAAAAACGAGGAAGAATGTTTTTAAAGTATAAAGATACCGTTATAAGGTTCTAAATATATTATATAAATTTCACACACACCCCATAGTGCATGATTGATCACTTCTTCGATGTTATTATGTCAGGTATAAAAAGCGCAATGGTGTATGAAAAATTTTCTTCAAAATATGAAATACTTTTATGTGTTATTTATAAATAGAATGAAATCCTTAATTATCATGGAATTAATGGGAAATAGAAGAAGAAGAGTATAAAAGAGAAAATAATACATAATGGGAAGATGTATTTTGAAACATGTGAAATCTTGGTAAATAATCACCCGTAGAAATGCTTGAATGGATTAAGACTTTTCTATATGTTTGTAGAAAATGGTCACTAAGGAAAATAATAAAAAATGATGAAGGAATACTCTTTTATTCAGTGTTAAAACTGCAAAGAGATATGTCACTATAAAAATGAATTCCCTAATTTTCAAGGTAATATAACTTCAAAGAAGCTAAGGGATCAAGGTCAAGAATATGTTATTGATATAATTAACGTGGAATGATTATTGTGCTATTATATATGAATTTATAACATATGTTATGAAAGTATATTATTGACTATTTTATCATCATTAAATTCATTAAATACATAATTACTATACTATAAAAAATTTTCATTATATATTTGAGATTATATGTCTAATGGTGCAATGAAAAGTGACTCAGTACAAGGTTAAAAATTTTGGGAAACACATTTTTGAGGGAAATATAAGCCCTAATATGTGTCTAATGCAGAGATAATGATGTTAGAAATAGATAAATTTGATATGAATAAATAAATAATATAATACTAACTAAAATGGTAATTATTCTAAAGTGTTGGATCATAATATTTTGGAATGGATATCCATTTATGAAATAGTTTAAGTTGAAATTTGGAAGTGGTTTTAGAGATTAATATACTACTTCAACCAATGATGAAAACTAAACTAAGAGATGAAGTATAATTATATCAAGCCAAAAATGGATAATAAAATTCTTATGAAATAGAAATATATCAATTCATTATATGTAACCACATTATTGTAGAGTGAATAAAGTTTTCAACTCAAGGAAAAGGGTTCAGAAATAAAATTGTTGTCCAATTATCATAGTTTATAATGATATCAATGACCTTTGTCCAAAATATAGTTTATAGATTTGTGGTCATACAATTTCCGTTGAAAATGTTCTTTATCACTCTTCATTAAAACATTATAGTTATTTTTCTCTTCTATATTCAACATTCCAATATTTTTTAATATTTAAAATCCTAGGTTGGGGGGACCTTCACATTTATATTTCCCCCTTCTTGATATGAATTGTTATTAACCATGTCTATGATGTGGTTTTTCAAGAAATATTACATTTAAAATTAAATCAATCGATTAATAAAATCATTTTTAAATTTCTTGGAATAAATTTAATTATGTTGCGTAGAATGTAACACCCATAAATTATAATACAAGGACAATGTATTCGATTGTGTGTGTGTCACACAAACACCAAAGAAATAAGGAAATATAATATCCTCAGAATTAATACTATGTATTTTATTTTAAATATAATCAATATTTTATATAAATTAAAATTCAGATAACAATGATTTTATCTTGTGTTTCACACTACAGTTTCTCTCTTCAATGCCTTATGTATCATGCAATACTCTGTTTTACTGTAAAATTATATAATATAAAAATATAATATTTAGTAAATTAAGATATTATATATCAATTAATATTTAGTTTATTAATAGGATTAACATACCTATAATATTTTATGGTTGAATTAATAGGTTATCAATTAATTATATATGAATATAGAAACAAACTGATTAAAAAGGAAATGATTTAAAATACTATTTTTATGTTCTAAAGGGATCATTGACCTAAAAAATTAAATTAACTAATAGTAGTGAATGATATTTTTGAAACATATATATATATATATATATATATATATATTAAATTCACTCTAATATTTTTATTGTTATAAAAAATTTGATAGGAATAACATTTGAACAATCCGAATTTTATACATAAAAACATATATTTTTATAGAGGCAGTTTTACATTATTTTAATGGTGCAACAATTTATAATCTGAATTTTGAAACATTTATAAAATCTATATGTAAAAAAATTATAAATATGAATTTTAAAATTAGTTTAGTGGAAATTTATTTCTTTAATGAAATTTTCATTTTTTTGTGAGTTGTGAAGAATTCTGAATTTCAACTGAAATTTGTTTTTTCATATAGATTATTTATAATGGTAAATTATATTTTAAATATGTTTTTCATTTTATTTATATGAATTATAGAAAAATTATGCTAGTTTATTTTCTTTAGATCAATTTCACATTTAAAATTCATATGAAAACATATAAAACTTTTGATCATTTTCAAATTAAAAAGGCCATGCCATCCCATCTATGACATTATTATTAAATAAATATCTAACAAAAATGTAAATGGAATTTGAAAAAGGATTAAATATTTTTAATGAGGAGAATTTATATTTACTAGAAAGTTCAAATTAGTTTTTAAATAAAAATATTTTTGAAAGTGATTGAATAAAAATACAAATATTAAGAGAAACATTTGCTAAACAAGGGACTAAATTATAAACAAAATGTCCAAAATGACCAATAAACATATCAAAAATTCATTTTTATGACATATTTATACCATATAATCCATATAGTTTAAATTTATATATTATTTTAAGCAAATTATGTATGTGATACCTCTCAATAGTGTTTATATTTATATATTTTCAAGAATTCATCTCCTCATCCACTATAAAAAGGCACTCACCCCTCAAACATATTTACACATATTAACCCATGTTTATCATCCAAAAACTTACCAAACACCTTTTAAAAATCTATCCCCTCACTATAGAATACTTTTTCTTAGAATAAAACCAACTGAGGAAGTGTTTTGGTGTAAACCAAAAGGAGTTATGTGAATGAGAGGTAACATTCTTGAAGATCAATTTTGTTTCATTTCTTCATCCACCGATTCAGTACAAATTATATAATTAATATATTATAACATATGTATAGGAAATATAATGGAATTTTTTTATGTCAATGATATTACCGACACTCACAGACACTTCCATAAAATGGGATAAACAATCATCGTTTCTGTGTATGACGGACTACCGCCATGCGAACCGATGTTGTTCATTATTCCATTACATCATTTAAAGGATGAGAATAATTATATTTTTATAGAATATATACATTATATATTCTATTTATAAATTATTTATTTTTCTATAATTCTTTTATAACACAATCATTTATGATTCCCATTTTATGGTAACATGATATCATCTTTTGTGGACTTGTAGACTGCAACCTCCTCAAAGAGATGTTATTCATTCACACTATACATGGAATGTATAAAGGATGGTTTTTAGAATAATATGTAAAATATATGATGTAAATATGAAACTAGAACTATAATATACATATATATCATTTTATTTTCATCTTTTAATACGACTAGAAAATGAAAATTATGATCATGTGAACGTACGACCTACCAAATATTTGAATGGTATAGTTAGTTTCCTATATCAATAAACTATGGAATACAATAAACAAAAATATACTGAATATATATAATACATTAAAAACGTTTTAAATTATAAATAGTATGTTTTCCCTATATAAGTAATAGGTAAACAATAAAAAGCCAAATCATAATCAAAAAACAATGAGAGTAGCACCCAAAATATTGAAAATGATGAAAGATTATTTAAACGTGGGTAATAAGATATTATATGAAGATAATATATGATTTTAGAAATATAGAAATGGTTATGGTACAATTTAGTTTCGTGTTTTAAACCAATATATTGTTGGATAGATGATGTCTACCCAATGGAAATGCAAGTTAATTGATTTCTTCTCAATTTACATTCTGTTGATAAGTATTTGTTATTATGAACCAATTAACATTAATGTGGTGTATATACAGATAAATGTTCATTTAATATCATTATTAAATAATAATTAATTATATTTTATGTTTAAAATTGGACTATAAAATCTAAGATACTTTTACTTGAGTGTTAATAAGTGATAAGAGTAAACTTTTCACTATCAGTTTTTTGTGATCGTTAACATTCTCTAGGAACAATTAAGTCCTTATGATAATTTTTTTCTATCTTAAATATATATTTTATATTTATATATATATATTATTATTTCATAAACAATTTTCCATTTTACATATAGTGTTCACATTGACAATTTTTTGGAATATTAATTAATCCACATATATAAATCTATATGGATATTTGATAAGGCACATTATTTATGTTTAAAACAGAATGTTCTATATATGAGGAATTGTTTTCAAATTCATATGATGGGTTGGGGACTGGTTAATTCATAACCATGAATGCATCAGTAGTCTCATGAGATGGAGCAGTTGTACAAATCAAAGTAGTTTAAATTATCCTGATAATTAATCATGAGAGTAAAGGCATCATGTTCTTTAAAAACATGAAAATAATAACTAATAATTATATTTATGGATATTTATGCTATTATTATTTAATTTTATATTTATTCATTGAAATTATCAATGTATATATTACAAATATAAATTATTTATTAAATGGTAGGTGTTACACTTATTTAACATGCCATATTGATTATGCCTTATGAAAATATTTATATGTCATGTATTATCATTAATATAACATGTGATGGTGATTATTCTCACTGATTCATTATTTATTCCATTTGAAAAACCCTTAATGATATTTTTAGAACACAATTGTTTTTTCTTTTTCTAATGATATTAAGAAGAAATATTTGAATCCTCTTTTAATGATTTTGTTAATTTTTTATTATTTATTATGTTTTATTTTCTATTTCTTATTGTATTAATGGTATAATGTATGTAATATGGTATTCCAAAACATCTAAAAATATTGGTCCTTAAATATTTTATTCCTTTTAATCATTCCAATGTGATAAATTAATGACTAGAATCTAGGAATTTGGGTTCAGGGCATTGAAAACTATCTTAGTGTCATATTCATGTGTGAACTCTAACCAGTGCCTCTATCATAGGTTGAGATATATCGATGTAAATACTTACCTAAGACTCTACTGGTCTAAGAAGAAATTTTTTTTCTCTTCCAAAATATATTGCCTCCACATCCTCTAGTAATATACTATTTCATTAAAATCAAGGTTCTGAGACACGTAGTCCTACTCAAGATGTCTCAAATACCACAACCCATATGTTTTCATTTCTAACAACTATTTTAATATTTTTCTAAGCCCAACCCAAGAGGCATTTAATTTACTTATGAACTCTACATCCTCCACTAGTAGTCTCAAAATAGTATCACTCCTCAGCCTCTTCTTCAACTCAAAAACAATATCATACACTACTTAAATATATGAAAACATCTACTCTTTCTATATCCAGGTGGTCAAAGGGGTCATAATAATATAGTGTATTCCTAAAATAAAAAATATAGTATTCCACCATTCTATGATAACACCTCACCTATGATTCACTCTTGGGTGTATTCAACAAAAGTATTACCTAGTCCTTATCTGTTCCACAACTAATCCATGATCAGAAATGAAATTCCTTAAAAAGTGTATCTCATGGATCAAAAAACCTGATTTAGTGGTCTACCATAATGTTTTTTATCTTGGAGAAATTATAGGGACATCCTTAGTTCTCTTAAAGATCATTCTATGACACATAGTATATGAGTATGTTTTAAATGGAAACAAAAACAAATTGGCCTATGTAGGGATAGATTATAGAGTTCATTAACTCCATAAAAACAGAATGGGAATTCATCACAAAAAATTTAATTGCAAGGAACTAAAATTATCTATGGAAATATAAGAATTCTTTATTTGGAATATATGTCTCCCGAAATTTCAACTGGTGGAAGTGAGAACAAATATTGTTCTTTGATAACCATCTCATACCTCCCCACTGATCAATGTGGCTATAAATCCACGTCAAGTTGTAATTTTTATTTATCATTATCTAATCCAAGAGATTATAATCTTCATAAATCCTCAATACCACATTATCCTTTTTCAAGAACACTATCATAATTTTCGAGGGGGGACACAATGTTATATAAAACCATTCTATTAACGGTTCACAAAATCAAACTATGTCTCCTAAAACATGGTAGGGGCCATTATATTTACCTCATAGGATACAAAAATATGACCAAGGTGAATTTCAATGAATCAATCCATATATATCCTCAGAGGCAGTCCTATAACATCCTCAGGGAAGATGACCATATAATAATCCATGACTAAATGAATCTAGATTCACGGGGAACCTACAATACCAAGGGATTAACATACTAATTGATGGGTTGTGGGTTATAGCTTCTAGATCACAATTACCAAATACTCCACCATGGGATATCTCTCACCCATAAATAATAACCTTTTCCCATCCATCTGATGGAATCTAGCTCATCTTTACTGTTTTTTAGTATTTGGACCAAACAATGGAAGAGCAATCCATACCAAATATTATTTTGGTATTGCTTAATCAGGAGGAAAAAGTGGTCCCACATGATTATCAATCGACCAATAGATAACATTAATTTCCAGTAGATAAATGATATCAAAGAATCACTCCCTATAGGTACCTCTAGATAAAGTTATTGGGCCACTGTCTCAAATAGGTTCCCTAATTCATGCACCCATATTAAGGGTATGATGGGATGATAAATACTTATTTCTTCTAGTAGTAAATAATGATAGAAATTAATAGTTTTTTTAAATCTAAACATATTTTGAGCTATTGGGTTATAAGGATCTAGAGAATAAAACAACCCATGACCCTAACCACTAGCTCCCTAATCCTATTGTGGGCCTCCTTGCGGTATTGGTGGTGAGATTAGTTCATGATTTAATTCGATACCCATAGATTCACATCCTATATCGCCACATATTCCTCTTCTATATTCCCCTCCATAGCGGTTTACATTTATATGGCTAGGGGAATCACGATCATAGAACCACCTTTGATATTTTAGGTCATTTGCTATCTATTTACCCCCCTCAACACTTAGGATGAAGAAATCATGTTCTATGAGACCTCTCTCATCAAGTTCATAGAATCACCCCTCCCCAAGGACACCTGGTAAAATTTGTGATCTCTTTTTTATGGGACTATGTGCCCAAGTTAGGTTCTGATATGGTCTCTTAAGCTAAGATCCTTCTGACTGGCACTGGTTATCTTTTACAGAAAACTCATCCATATAATGCCTATTTTTTTTTGCCAATATGCATGCAACACCTCTAACAAGAATCTATATTTCAAAAAAAATATCTCTAACAATCCATCATATATGCAAATTCATATGGTCACCACACTAGCATGACTGTCTCTATAGACACCCCATTCGAATATCCACACCCCAAAATATAGATCCCAAATCATGTCAGTGGAGTACCATATGTGGAAAGTGATCCTCAAAGAATAAAAAATATATAATTCCTCCTTATTGTAGCTCGTGAATATTAAAAAATATGAATTGAGAATATGCATGATGGTTAATACTCCTCGTAGAATAGTTTCTAGATGTATTTCAATGCAATTTTTGATTCATCATGTATCAGTGTGACTAGAATCTACCATTACAATGATACTCCTTGAAAAAAAAACTGGAATTCAGAAACCACATGATCTATTTGGTTTTGGAAAACTCTAAAAACATCGATCAACAAATCAGGAAAATCCTCTGCCTCCTGGTGATCCAAATCACTGTGGAACACCTGTGGCCTCTAGTGTGGAACTCATAGAGTGAACTAAGCGTTTATAAATCCTCATCCTGCAATGTTGTTATAATAAGCTTCTTAGTAGGTGGGGGAACTACTAACTACCATCCTATAGGTGATATATCATATGATAACCTTAAAATTGAGGCCCCATCACTCATTAAATCATCATTATGATGTCAAATCAGTATCATTTGTTGATATAATTATAGAGGAATACTAAAAAATTATTCAAGATGTTCCATGGTAAGATGAGAATATATATGGGGAGATTACTCAAAAAGAATAGTAAAAATACTCAATCATATATAATTAATGTACCAATGTCACCAAAAAATAGTGACTCATTATACAGAGTCGAAAAGAATGTAGTTAGAGTCCAGGTTAATGGATACATTATCTCCCACACCAACAATAGTTTCGTTGGCCCGAAATCCACAATTGAGACATATGGAAACTACATCCCAAATTTCTCAAGAAACCATATAATGGTACATAAATTCCAACAACATTTCTAGGTTTAACCAAATTTGATACCAATTTATAATGACTAACATACCTGAGCCTACCTGGAAAATTGAGATCCAAACCGCAACTACCCCAAGCCTATCTATATATGCATGGGGATCATGACAACTGCTAAAATTAATGACTAATATGAGAGGCATTTACATATTAAAAAAAATATGAACACACCCAACCATATCCATTATTATTTTTAATGTATTAAATATAGAATACCATTACATAAGAATTAATAACCATTAATGTAACAACCATTACACAATACAAGAGTAATATTTCATAATCCAAAATATAATGGGCTAAAAATATATTCACAACTGGAAGAACAATCCCAACCAAAAAATATATTTAAATGAAAATACTTAGAGTCTGGCTCCATATATCCAATACCCAATCACCATAAGTCATCAAATGTAATAGGGTATCACTATGGTACTATGAAATATCCGTCAACCTATATGTGTTCTAAAGACAACATGGAACATTCAGGAAGGAGACATAAAGTGGGGGTATATAAATTCATTCTAGGATTCCCTGAATACCAGAGGGGGAGAAATAAGAAACACAACATTAGAAGATAGCTCAATCTATTGTAAAAATGAAATTAAATCCAATAATTAGATAGTATATATATATATATATGCTCATAAAAATAATCTCAGACTAGAGATAAATAGGATATCCATCTCACATACCTTCCAACGATAACGAGTCTACCAATTTTTCAAAATGTCCAACATCAATTCCCAACATCTCACATGTTTATCTGATGAAGTAAACATGTGGATCCACCCCCAAAAACATTGCATCAGAATAAATGGTAAAAAATCTCTAGGTAGAGGATCCATACATATGTACAATATGAGGGTTTCAATTAATATGTAGAGGAAGCATTCCTTGGTAAAATTGGAGGGTACCACTCAAAAAGTAGACAATGAATGCACTAACTCAGCAGAAGGGATAAAGTCAGTAGGCATAGGAACAGTTTCCCAAATCTATAGGATGGTGCCACTCAGTAGATAGAGGGCCCATGTCATGATTTCATAAGAGGGTTCAACTCAATATGTATAGGACCCATGTCCTATCTCAATAAGAGTGTTACACACTTTAGATATAGGAACCATAACCTAACTTTAATGATGGGGTCCACTCCGTATATAGATGACCCATACCATTAACCATAGTATGGTTCAACTCAGAATGTGGAGGAAACATGCCTTAACTTTATTGTAGTGTTTCACGAAGTAGATAGTTGACCCATATAATGGTTCCAATCACTGATGATCATAACTAATCATTTCCATCATTGAGTTCCACTTAATGAAATTCCATGCATGGAAAATATGACATTATATCTCTGTGTCCACTAAAACGTATACCATCAGATTGCATAAAAAATAAAAATCAAGATAGACTACTCATATGATAAAATCTATGTCATTTATATATATATACAAGAGGTAGAAGTTTCTTAAGAAAGGAGGTACACAAAATGTAAGGGGACCACGGAACATGTGTCCCTTCTTCTATACATGATCATGTCCTCGTATAAATATAGATTACTAGACATGTAGTACATAAAGACATTTAAAGATAGTACACAACATGTCTTCACCACAAGACGTGGAGATGTGTTCATTAGGACAAGACCATGTGCATTGGTCATGTAACAGTACATGAAATGTGTTCCACCATATATGGCATTTAGTACCAGATGGGATCATGACCGTTTGATCCTATTACATGATGTCGAAGATAACAATGTGCCACATGGGGTGTGGGACCTCCACATGACACATGATATTTAAATACATCATGAAACCTGAGCTGTCACAGAAACCAAACTACATATAATATATTTTTAGAATGACATGGAGTGTAGTCACATTTTTCTACGAAAACAATGATGGTTTCGCATATATTCTAGATTTGTTTCCACTACCCTAAATCATGCTTATATTATACACTTTAATGAATGTAATCACCTCATTCAAATGAATGAATCCCTTTGGTGGGAAATAATTGAATCATGATCCTTTCCTATGAAGCCCCTATGCCCCACCCATTGCTCATGGAACCTCCCATTACTTTTCTGGATTACTGATCCAAGGTGGAATGATCCCCATCCCAAAAAAAATCACAATTTTGGTCTAAAATTGTCAAACTGCCTATCACATATGAATACTCCATGAATATGGGTGTTCGATCATGCTCAATCCCACCTATGAATTTTAAAAAGAGACCCAATATGCCAATAGTGTAGTACATGAAGAAACTTTCGGAAAAAAAGGAAGGTCAAACAACCATTATTTAATAATTCATGGAATAATGATATTTATTTGTGATATCCAAGGAAAGTGATATGGAAAATTAGAATATTAAACTGATGAAATAATTTAAATCTGATATGTGGTCTCATGAAATTGATTAATGAAAGATAGGTCAATGAATAGTTTTGATCAATATATATTTTATAATGATAAGGGATAAACCCCCAAATAACGACACATACATCCACATTCAATCACTATTAATGGAAGAACATATTCTCCAATGATGCAAGATATTTGCTGAGTTTTCATCTCTTCAATTCACCTTGATCTGGAAGTCAGTTGTATTTGGATCTCAATACACCAATGAAGAATGGTATAATCCTATTCTAATTAATCCCAGGGTTATGCAGATAATCCAATATATTCACCACAATAGTGTATATATAGATGGAACAGTTTTTAGGTCATTTAATGAATAATTAAATGAGTCAATTAATTAATTCTCACAACATACAAATTAATGATGGCTTTATATGAGAATTCAGTGTTGACCAAAATTAGTATTTTAAAGGGTAAATCCCACATTTTAGATTTAACCATCAACAAATATTTTTTATTTGAGGCACTATTTTGGATTTATTCTACAATTTTAGAAAATACCCCCCACATGATATTGAATATTTTTAATATTTTTTAAAAAAATAATTCATGCCACATTGAGCCATAGAATCATGATCTATCTCAGTTTCCTCCTCCGAAAATATTCATTTATATATTTCAATGTCATAAATTGAAAAGGAATTATAAATTGATACCATTTTTGGAAGATACATGTTCTAGGAACAACAACATCATTGGTAGGGAATTCCCAACTCTGGTTTTTATCATATTTTATTTCTATGATGATATGTATTATGTGAATGAATCCATGAACAAGATAATTAAATAAATGGATAATTTACAATATTACAGCAGAACCAAATATATTGTCATCACATCACGATAAATAACTAACAGAATATATTATGGAATATCATTACAATAAACATGTTCTTTATTGATGAATCTAAAAATGTTGGTACATTGTACCATCATTGTGTTTTACTAATCCAGTGTGAATTCCCTCTAAACGTCAATCCACATGTTCACCGTGAACCTTTATGCGATTTCAGACAAATATTTGAGTCCTTTCAGGGAAGATCATATTTATTTCAATGTTAATCTACGATATCTTAAATAACTACTTTATCAAAAAACACTCCTTGATTTATCTATAATCACAAGGGGTTTTGTGGAAAGATATATATTTATTCCATTTATCATTCATGCACCGTATCTATGTAGGGATTGATTTGATTATCTTGATTTTATTGTGAATAACCTAAAAAATTATTTCCTTATGTTTGAAAATTTTATTATTGGGTTTAAATTGTTATAGGATCGAAAAATAACAATTAAACATACACCCATATTATTTCATTAATCATCTAGGATCCCCATGTCATAATAATAATAATATTTTCATTTTTTAAAATAAGTAATTTAATTAAATATTGTTTTTTATAATTTTGTTAAAATTATTAAAATAATAATTAATTTATATTATTTCTCATTAGACCATTAAACTCTTTTAATAATTATTCAAAAAAAATTATCTGCTCATTAAAAATAATATTTATTAAATAATTAGATAACATAAAATTGTTTTTCGATAAATATATAAATATTATATTCACTAAATTAAAATTTAATTTTAAATAAATATTTTCCCCAAAAATATCCCCTCAAATAACTAGCTACTGAATATATGATAACAATCATACATTAAATGTATTGAAAAATTAATGAAAATAAAATTTTATCTTTTTGATAGATAAAAAATAATATTTAATATTTAACTGATGATATGGATACACAAAGTGTGTCACTCTTTAGTCCTATTTCTTATTGTCATTTGACGAATCCACTAAATTTCTAAGGATGGAATATCATAACACTCTATTGAAACCATAGTGAATGTTTTTTTCATAATAGAATACATCCTGATAAAAAGTTTAATATAATCCATTTATCAAAATATCACTAATTAAGAAGCATGAAAGCTAGTGCCAATAACCTATGTGATCAACATATTTTTCATTGAATCTTTGGGAAATATAATTGGGATAGCCATAAACCAGCACACCATGTCCCTATACTGAAGAAATAAATATTAAATTTCATTATAGATACTATTAAAATTGACCCACTTTTTACTATCTATAACTTAAAAGATAATTGTAGGGAATCTTACATCAGTATCCAAGAGACGATATCTAATTTGTTACATTTTCATAATATACAAGGAATGTCATCTCCATTGACCAAATAAATACAAGATTATTGTTATATGAGAAAACAAGGGAGAGATCAATTTCTTAGTAAGGGTTAGGTATAATGGATTCTATTAAGAATAAATATAAATAATCAACATGTAATGTTAAATAATTTGAAACACATGCCATTTAAAAAACATTATTATAAAGATAAGATAATTCATAATCAATATTTCAAGTTAAATAACTTAAAATACATTCCATTTAATCAATGAACTATGGATAAAATAAACTGGGTGATAATTTCATTGAGAAAATCTCATGGATAATAATATAAGTAATAATCAATATAACAAGGTAAATAACTAGAAAAACATTACATTTATTCAATATAATGATAATGAAATACATCAAGAGATAATATCATTTTGACAATAACATGGATAACAAAAAATAAAATCTTTATAAAGGAAATGATTAATTAGTGGACATTACGTTCTTAGAAACATGAGCCTTATAATGTGAATACCATTAATAAGACATTCTAAAACTATAGGTAGAAAATCGTTTAATTCCAGCATACTAATTCACCTCATAAATATACTTATGCATCAACGACCTATATAATATTGGCCCCCACCCTTCACTATATGTCTAAAGTATTTCTCATATATCAAATAATCAATTTTACCCATGAAAATTATTCCTTACTATCAAGTATCTGTATCATGTAAAAAATATGGATTTATCAATATTTCCTCAGATAAATGAATAACATTCAATATATAACACCATATTTAAGAATCATATTTTTTGAAGAAATAAAAATATCCATGATAAATAATGTGGATATTAAAGGAGAATGTAATTTCCACTGATCACTAGAAAGTGAATATTTCATGGGAAAGATATGGACTAAAAAATGAATCAAGAAAGTTAACGTAAATACATTCTAATTTCAAAATGATCGTAAAACATCCAAATAGGGAGTATATAAAATATTAATAAACCATATCCCTAATAGGGTATAATTATAATAAGGGTTTTCTTCATTGACGAATGGATATTCCATAAAAATGTACATTAATATATTCTTGAGTAATATAAAATTTCCAATTTGAAAATCATATTTTAAACATAAAACATCATAAAATAATTTTAATTTAAAATGAAAAGTGAAACATACAAAATATTATTTAAAAAATATTATTAGTTATGATGGATAAATATTCAGTACATGTTGTACAAATTAAAAAATTATTCCTTTCGCTTTTTCAATAAATATTAAATTAGAATTATGTTCATAATTACATGATGGTTCCTTTAAAAACGTTTTTTAAAATGTAATAATTGGTAAAAATGTGATTAATAAGTCATTTGTAAAAGGTAAACAAAAAACTATTTGGAAAAAATTAGAAAATAAAGTTTTAAATGAAAATGTATAATGAAAAAAGAGATAAATGATGTTGGATTTTATTAAAACCATTTTCTAAATCAGTTTACAAACCAATTTGCAAATAATGGTATATTTACATAAAAATTTATGAATGACCATAGGAGAAAAAGATTACAGATTTTTATTTGACAACAAACAAATAATTTCATTAAATGGAAATTCAAGCATAAGAAATCATGACTAAAATAGTATTGTGAAATAAACCTTAACAAATATCACAATGTTCAAGTGATAATTATAATATGTATGACATCATGTGACTCACTTTTAGGTATTTCCCTTATCTTTATTAATTTTCATCTTTATTTGGGGGTATCTTGGTACTCCATAAAATGAAGTATATTTCCAAGAGAATTGTAAAATTTTTTTTGGTGTATGTTGTTTACATTAGTTTAGTATGGGTATATTTGAGTCAATGGATTTTTAAAATTTTCCCAATGTTCAAAGAACATCAGTTTTGGTATTGAATTTCCTACTAAAAAATTGACTTTTCAGGGATTGGTAAAGAAATAAACAATATGTCAATGTATTAAACACTATATATTATCTTCAAAGAATAATTCATAAGAATGGTACAAATCATGAATTTATTATTCACTAGGTATTTTTTTATACCATGTACTCGTAAAAATTGGGGTTTTAATAAAAATGAAATTGTGTTTTCGTTGTGTATGAATTTCATGGATTAATAGACACGATATTAAATTAAATGCATTGTAAATATAATGGATAGTTTTTTTTATGTTTTTTATGGGTGATTTATTATTTCATTCATTTTCATCCCTCTTCTATCTTGACATAGTGATTCTTAGAGGTGATGTTGGAGACCTCCAACCCTTTTAAATCTTTTCATTTGGTGATTTATTATTATTTTCATCAATTATTCTATTAATATCTTTCTATATATTTCATTTGATCTTATTTTGAGGGCCAGTCTTTTATTGGTTATGGTGTAGTGAGTGTACGTTCATCATGGTTTGTGCGATATATCCTCATTGTAAGCCCTTTTTCTAATGTAAATAAATTCAAATATTTATATATTTAATCTAAGGAATCCATTATCATAGTTTTGTTATTATTTGTTGGTGGATCTCATTGTGGGGATGTGCGACTGATGTTTATTGAGGGTGGTTCTACCTTCAGACTATGTATGATGAACTATATTACTACGAATTTTATTAAAAAAAATTATAAATTAAATGGATGGATTCATTGATGTATTTTATTCATTTTGATATGGGGTTATTATTAAATATGGGTTTTCATAGAATTTGAAAAAAGGAAAATTTATTATCAATGAATTGTGAAATAGATTTTTGAAATGGTTTTGAAAGAATGGTTTTGATAAAATGGTTTGGAATACGAAGAAGACGGTAATATTTGGGGTACCTTGGTGGAAGGTGTATTAACATTCCCCTTCTAGTTATACAATCACAGGGTTCACACATTAGGTGTTCCTCTTCTCTCTAGGCCTATTGTTTTAGGGACCTGATAGAATTTTTTTGGAGGTTCAAATTTAGGGGTGTTCTTATTCCCTCAAGATTCTATGCATATATCTTGAAACATGATTTTAAATATTGTATATATTCGCGGTATGAGTGTTATTGTTATCCTATCTTAGAGTGATCCTTAGCATGATATTTCATGTTCATTCATTTTGTGCGTAATATTTTTGATTCCACTATCATCGATTTGATATGATATGTGATACATTCTTTGGTTTGATTCGACATACCAACATAGTTATTTGTATATGAAATTATTTGAATATATTCCAACTAGATTGTATTATAAATGTGTAATGATTTTGATAGGAAAATTATAAACTATATAACATGTATTGTTTTATTTAAATTTAATGTTTTTCATATTATTGACCAGATACATGTTATAGAACACCTAGGTGGGATCCTACTAATCAAATTATCTCATGACCTACACACCCCTTTGGTATTTTGCAGACCATGTAAGGTATTTAGATGTATGGAAATTCAAGACACCTTAGTGAGGAGATGATATTTTATGTCATCTGTTTCTATATAGCTAGAAAGGATATGTTCAGAGCTTTCCCATACTACCAAATAGAATTTTTTTTTATTTGGTTTTCATATGATTAATGGACCTATGATTTGGTATTTTTTGAATGATTTGGGTTATATAATTTAAATTTTCATCTTGATCTATGTAAAATATTTATTCATTATTCTATTTATTTATTTTTGTTAAAAAGTAAATGTTTTTTATTTAGGTTGGGGAAAATATATTAATATGGGTTTCATTACATACTTTGGTGCTAGTCTCTAACCCATATGGATTGACAAAACCCTTTATGAAAGGGAAAATTCATGTATCATACATGTTTTAGAGGGTATTTTTGTTGGTTTCTTCACCTTTTTAGTATCAAAGGGTGGTTTTGCCTCATGATTATTATTCATGGGTTGTTTAGAAGCATTGAGAAAGGATTGTTGGGACATGATAGATATGTTATCGTGATTTCTGGGCTAGCTTCCTCCAGGATGTGATTGAAGTTACCATGGGACATTGTGATGTGTGTCTCCTGTTTTGAGTACTTAATCATAATGTTAGTTTGTACTTGTTCGTTTTTTTGGATCATACTGATATTATTTTTTGTGATCATTTATTCTCTTTTGGTGTGAAATAGTATGCCTTCACGATTTTTTGTGTGTGTTCCTCTAGAGGGTGAACCATATTCTCCTCCAGGAATTCTCTAATAGATTAAAATATTAAAAAATATATCATGATGAAACTTCATGCTACCAACTAAGATGTAAAACAAGTCTAGAACGCAGTGGTTGAGGTTCCACCACGAGGTGTAGGAATAAATGATTAATCGTCAGAGTCATTATGATTGATGTCACCATCCATTATATTTAATAATGAACATCAAGAGGCAGAGGAATGTTTGGAAAATGTTGGTCTTATTTTTGACTTCCATGGTATATTTCATACTATCAAGGTGAAGTGTGTGGGTTCATACTCGAGGTTCGTAGAAAGCGATAATGGGAACTAATGGAACTGGGGGATATGAATATGGTCTTGGAATTTATGTTTTTTCAGACTCTATTATTCCACCAATTTGGTCTATACTAACTAATTATGGATAATATTATCAATTTTATCATTATAGAGTACGCCGAGCATTCAATGTTGTCCAACAACAATAAATTTGAAGATATGGTTTTTTCTTCAGAGCTAGTAAATAATGACCGGTTGAAAGCCCAGAAGTACCTGAATGGCATGCATTCAGACATCATATCACAAGTATATATGATCAATATTTATACCTATACGGGGATGGTAAAAAGATCTATGATTTCTTTGATTAATATTCTAGGAAATGTTTGTTATTATTTCCCTTATAATCAACCTAGTTGATGCTTTAGTGGATCACAATAGAAAAATAAGGATGTGGAAGGATCATCAACGGAGTTGTTGAGGTGGTCCTTTGTGATAGGCTAGCTCTTCACCTTCAGTTATAAAAAGCATTGTACATATAAATTGATTTTTTATATAATGGTTTGGAAACCACCATTATTCTCCTTTGACATCAATAAATATTTTTAATAGTTTTGTATGTTAGGGTCATCTATACCATTTATATCATAAAATGCTCACACCTAGATTTGGTTAATGATCTTCAGTTCCAAAGCCTACTACAATGTAGTTCTATGATTCAAATACTAAATGGATATAGCTACAAGACTCAATAGTGATGACACTTCATGCAACAGATTGGTTTTCTATGGAGGTTAATGAGGGTCTAAGGATGGTTAAGGGTACCATCATTATAGAATCTTCTATAGAGACAACAATTTATGATAATTTTATTTCCCATGAATTTATATATAGTAACATTTTTATATCTCTAGTCATACAACAAAGTTTATTTACTTTGATATGGAGTTGGTGAAACCTCTTTCATAGAGAAAATATTTAGGTTCTAGTTTTGTTATTATGAGTTATCAATATCTAATGAAGAGTTATTCAGGAATTTCCTTATTATAGGTCTTTATATAATTGATATCCTTATTATGATCAATGGTATTGTTTCTCATCCTGAGGAGATTGAATGTTATAGTTTTTGTTTCTCTATTCTTACAGTTTATTGGAGCTCATGGGTGGTTATGGGAGAGTGGGATCCAAAGAATGGATGTGTAGGAAATTTCTCCCAAGAGCACATGAGATTGACGTCTACTATTGTAGATGAGATCAGCGATGTTTCTTCTATATTTGACCTTCCATATGTTGTTCTCGGCTTTCCTAATGTTTTCACATATGATTTCTATAGGTTTTATCCAGATAGGAATTTATAATTTAATATTGACATAGTTCCATGTAAAAAAATATTTCAATACATTCTTATCATATGGAGGCAGTAAATATGAAAGAGATCACAATTCAATTGGATGATCTGATGGAGAAGTGTATTGTTCTCCCATGTGATTCACCTTGGACATCCCTAGTTCTATATTCCACAATGTTTGATGGATCAATTTTATTGTCTGTTTACTATCAAAAGTTGAACCATGTAATATTTAAGAAGAACCACATTTTGATTTTGTGGGTGAATTTTTTTTGATTAGTTAGAGGGGGAATGCGATTTTTAATGATTGATCATCAGACATGTTATCATCATCTCAGTGTTTTGGAGCGTGATATCTCATAGACATGTTTTCAGAGAAATTGTTCTTGTTATGAATATCTAATTATGTCTTCTAGTCAGATTTATTCTCAGGATGTTTTTTGACCTTTGATGAATTAGATATTATATTAGTATCCCAAAAAATTTAGATTAGTTTTCATTAATGATATATTGGTTTATTAAAGATATTATAATGATCATTAGAAAAATTTAAATTTTTTTCCAAAAAATTGATGTGTCACCATTTGTGTTTAAGGCTTTGAAAATAAAATTCCTATATTATAGAAGTTGTTTTATTGAGGAATGTGACTTATTAACATGTCTTATCAGTTGATCCTGATAAGTTATTAGTGTTTTTCATTGGAAAACAAATATAACATCATTTTGATTTATATATTCTTTTGTCATTCTAGATACTACCATTCATTCATCGGATTTGTAAACGTTAGCATCACTTTTGATACTATTACAAAGGTCATTACTTCATATGGTATGAAAAGTGTTTGTATACATTTGAAAAAATAAAAATACCATTTCCACTGTGTCTTATTCTAATTTTTCATGAGACTAGTAAGGGGAATGTAGTTTTTTATGCTTCTGGTGGTATTTCATTGTTGTGTTGTTATGTAGAATGGTCATGTGGTGGCATAAAATTCTTTTCTTCTTTTACCACCGGATAAGAATTACCTCATCCATGATTCATGATTTATATAATTATGAATGATCGTAGATTTTATTCAACACTATCTTTTGGGGAGAGGCTCGAAATATTTGTTTCCATAAGAGTTTGAGATATATCTTTTCAATGAATTAAATGAATATAATATTGATGAAGGGGGTGGAATACCTTCATATGTTGGAATTTGATCTCTCATACACCACAATAATGGGGAATTTCATTGTAGACAATCATAATGGGAAACATCTAGCATATGCTGTTTTTTAATTAATGGAATAGTGGAAGTTTATGGGACTATTTAAATAGTTGATCCTAGATTCTTATAGGGATATTATAGGTATTTCAAGGAAAATTTATTGGTAATCATCATATATCCATGAGTATATTAAGTAGTGTTAGTATTAGGATGATAAGTCCATGGGAATTCTAGAAACCCAATATGGTAGGGAGACCATTTCGGGCTGGTATGTCTCTATAGATGATATTCTTATTTTTTGGAATTCGTTTTTAATCCATAATCTATAATGAGATCAATTTTGATTCAATATCATGGATATTAGTGAGACATTCATCCATGAACTAATAATATATATTAGGATATGCGATGGTGATTCTAGTGGCTAGGTATGAAGCATGAAATTTCTGATTATGTGTCCCATTGTTACACATACCAACACCTAGTAGCAGTGCATATGAAACCTTTTGGATTACTCCATCATCTTCTAGTTCATGATTTGATATGGGATGAGGTATCCACAAATTATTTTGGATTACCATGGTACCCCGAGGAAGTAATGTTTTTCTAAGTAGTAATAGAGTAGTTGACATTGTCATTCCACTTCATTTCAATTAGGGACACTACTAATGTTGATGATATGGGTATGTTGTATTTGCAAGAGATCACAATGTTTTATGGGGTTCCTTATTACATTGTTTTAGAGAGAGAACCAATATTTTCATTGAGGATTTGGATTAGTATCCCGAAGGTAATGGGTACACAAGTTAGGTTGAGTATAACATAACATTGACCGACATATGTTTTGACAGAGCATAATATTCAGATCCTGGAGGACATGCACTCTGCATGTTCCTTGGATTTTGATGGATCATTGGTTATCCATCCAAGACTGGTTGAATTTTCATATAACAATAGTTATCACTCATCATAGATAATGGATCCCTTAAATGATTTTTGTGGTCTCTAATGCAGGTCAACTTTTTTTGGGGAAGAGGTGGGAAAAACTTCTTTGGTGGGACTGAGTCTCATTCACAAGATGTCAATGTGGATTTAAAATATAGGCCTATTTTTTGTTACATCATAGAGTATTCATACGTATTATATATATCAATTATATCTTCTGTGTTATTTTTTAGGTGATGAGGTTTTATTTAATACTCCATCTCATTTGATTCGTATCTAACTTGGAATAAATGGAATGTTAGATTTGATATATGTTTAACTATTTATGGTATCTAGGTGGCTTGTTTGAGTTGGTTATTGGATGGAATTTCTATTTCAATTGACAGGAATTCATGAAATCTTCCACATATTAAAAATAAAGAAATAACATCTTGATCTCTCTCACATCATGAGTTGGGAATAGATTAAGTTAGATTTATACATTTGTTTTGTGGATCGGATAGAGGAGATAATTGGAACTCAATTAAAAGTCTTGCATGTGAATTGAATTATGTAGGTCAAAGTGCTGTGGTGGTATGGATTAGAATTTCACAAGACTTGGGAGCATTATTTGTTGATGGTGGTGAAGTGGACTCCCATCTTTACTTGACACCATTCATATAAATGACTTCCAATGGATAAAAACTATTATGGCGTGGAGTCTCTAACTTCCTATTACGTGCACTCAGGTATTTTCGTGCTCATTATTTATTTCCATTTTATCTTTGGGTGTGTATTGGTAATCTAGAGTATAGAGACAATATATTAGAAAAAATGACCAAATTTTTGGTAATGTAATTCTTCTTTGAATTGATAGATTCCAGGTATAAATGTAATAATGGATTTTGGAGGTTCTCCTTGAGTTCATAGAACATATGTGGTGTTTTGGAGTTTTTTTTCTTAAAAACTGTAATTTTCATAGTCTACAAGAGAAATACATGCCATGTAATTGGATTAAATTCCATGTGATATCTAACAGGAAAAAGAAATGAGTTAGGTATATCCCATTAATGGATTATATGTTGTTTATTCAATTAACTCTGTGTATCATAAAAAATAATTTTGTAATAAAAATGTGTTTAGTTTTTAGTGTATTTGTTTCATGTATTACATGATGTTTAATGAGATTAAACACTATGTAAATCTCATAAACAATTATTTTAAGCTTTCATATGATTTTTTTCTTATTTAATTCATTTTCAGACCTTTTCCTTCTTGACCTAGAGGCTCTAAGAGGTGATTTTAGTGACCTTCGGGCCTTTGAATTTTTTTTTCTGTGAGGGATCATTGTAACAGGCATGGTTCATTTATAAGGGTGATTATTACATTGATTCATTAATTACAATGATCAAAATAGAGACTTTAATTTTTTTTTAATTTGATCTGTTGATCTCTGTTCGCAATTCTATTGATTCCTTTCTAGATATAGCATGTGATATTGTTATAGGGGTTTATCATTTGATGTCTGTGGAGAAACGAGTCTATTTTCTTCAAGGCATGTGTAATCTATCATCTTCATAGATTTTTATAAATTTAATTAATTATAATATGTTTAGATTTATTTTAGGGACTCCATTGATGATGTTTAATTCTTCCATGTTGGTGGATATCATTGAGTCTATATATGACCGGAGCTTGAGGAAGGTAGTTATGTTTCTATCTTATGATGGATTTGTTTCGTTGAACTATATTTGGTATGTTATTTTACAAATGAAATGGAATTATTTATTTATGGATTTGTGTGTGTCAGGAAATGGTTTTTTGTTAAAATATTTCTACCCATTATTTGATAAAAGAAAGAAGTATTTTTAAATCATTTCGAGATGTATTTATGAAATAGTTTTCAAAACATCATTTTGATGAGTTGGTTTGGAAAATTTAGTATATGGTATTCCTTAGGTACTACGGTGGATAGTGTAGTAATAAGACTCCTCAATTTACACTGTTGGTAAGTTCACATATGGGGTGTTCTTATGCTCATTATGCATGTTGTTTAGAGAACATGTTATAGTGTTCTGAGGTTCACTTTTTAGGGTGCTTAATAACTCTCTATATTGAATGAATATATCAATAATCTGGATGTGTTTTATTTTTTATGTTGGGTTATGAGTGTCATAGCTTTCCTGACCTAGAGTGATCCATGAAATGATGTTACATGTTATTTAATTTGGATTGTACAACTTTATAGTCCACTACCTTGTAATTGATATGTTAATTGATGCATGAATTTGATTTATTTGATTTATCTTCTTTGATTAATGTATATGAATATATTTGAAACTATTTTACCTGTCTTATATTGTAAGTGTTGAAAAAGGGAAAAATAATATTTCTCCCATCCTTTTGATATAAATACTAAAACTATTTTTCATTCCTGGTTTTCTTAAATGTTGATCATATTCAGATTATTCTACACAAACTTGTTATAGAATACTCAGGTCAAATCCTACTATGTTTATTAGATATCACCATGAAAAACCCTTCGACGTGGAATAAAACTTTTTAAATCTTTCATTGTATCAAATCACAAGGCAGTAATGTAAGACAATATTATTTTTTGTCTCATGTGTATGGGTGGATAGTTGTGAAATTGTGAGAGCATACCCACACTATCTAAAGGTGTAGAAATTGTTTTAGTTTTCCTTTTATGATTGGACCTAAAAATTGGAATTTTTGAAAAAATTTAGTTGAATTGTTTCTATTGTATTCTTCATTTTTGGGATATATTTATTCATTATATTATTTCATTATGTTATGTATATATACCATTCTTTTTCTTCAGGTTGTGAAAAATAATTCCCTCTGTTTTTTATTTCATGCTCATTTGCTAATCGCCAGCTTATGGAGAACAAGTTCTTGCATCAGGTATTTGTAAATTATGGTCTGGTATTATTTTAAGATTGAATTTTGGTAAGTTTAATTAGAAATAAATTGATTATGTGTGTAAAATGTAAATAAAAATAAAAAATTTGGATATACAAAATAAAATTTTCAGAATTCAATAAAAACATAATCATTTAATTTCAAATTAAAGGAAGAAGTAACATAATCCCATTGGAAGAAGTTGAGGTAAAAAATTATTTTCCACTTGGTAATTTTCAAGTCAAATTACCTTAGATGAAAAAATTGAAATTGAAACAATTTACAATTACTTAGTAATGAATCATGATATTATACTAAAAATTAAAATCATATGGGACTTGTAATATAAATTAGGTGCATTACATTACAATTTCCCGTATTAAAGTGAAATTGAGGTGATTTACTTTAACATGAGTCATGATCATCACAAAGTTTCTTTATATTCTTGAATAATAAATTATTTAAATTAAAAAACTATCATAATATCATTTTTCATTTTTATTATTCCATTTATTTCACTCTTTAACATGTTATATACCAATACATAATCTATTATTTTTATGTTGGGTGTTTAAATGATATCTGACATATGCTTCATAAATGACATCAGTAAGTTGACTATTGGTATAAGAACTCATTACATCAACACCTCCGAAAAGAAAAATGAAATAATTATAAAATTTATACAAAAACATATAATTTTAAGAACAATAATTAATTTTAATATTTATAAATGGTGTACATTACAATCATTGGGATGGTATGCCGTACGTTGACATGAATAACATTTCAATTTATCAAGGATAATTATGGAAAGGAGGGATGTGACATTTTATCTTTCCATAATAATAATAATAACTTAAATACAAATTTATTTATTTAAATATATTTTATAAATTAGTAATGTGGTGTGGTGATGAAAAGAGGGTCATGTCATGTAACTGCCTAGTCTAGCCCACGATCATGATATTGTCCACTTTGGGCCTAGCCTGCACAGTTTTGTTTTTCCCTAGGTTTTGACCCTCAGGAACCCCCATGAAAAGGCCTTATGATGGGAGAGGTATCCACACCACATTATAAAGGGGTGCTTTTTGCTCCTCCTCCTTCTATGTGGGATTTCTATAACCCAGCCACCTAGAAGGGCCCAGATTCCTTGCTGGCACATCAAATGGACACCAGCTATGATACCATTTGTAACAGCCCAGTCCAACCCATGATCATGATATTATCCGCTTTGGTCCAAGAACATACAATTTTGTTTTCCTTGCGTTCTAGCCCTCAGGCACCCCCCAAGAAAAGGCATCATGATGGGAGAGGTATGTACACCACCTTATAAAGGGGTGCTTCATGTTTCTCCTCCTTCAATGTGGGATTTCCATAACCCACCCCCCTAGAAGGGCCCAACATCCTCGGTAGCACATCAAATGGACACCTGATCTGATAGCATTTGTAACGACCCAGTCCAGCCCCCAATCATTATATTGTCCTCTTTGGGCCTAGACCGCACATTTTTGTATTTCCCCATGTTCTGGCCCTCAGGTAGCCCTAGGAAAGGAATTATGATGGGAGTGGTATACACACCACCTTATAAAGGGGTGCTTCTTGCTACCCCTCCTTTGATGTGGGATTTAAATAACCCACCCCCACCCTAGAAGTCCCCAACATCCTCGCTGGGACATCAAATGGACACCAACTCTGATACCACTTTGTAACATCCCGATTCCGGAAGCCACCCAAAGGAGCCCCGTAACCAGTCGGTCACATGGCCTCATGTGCATTTCCCTGAACTGTAGAGGCATCCGACTAGAAGAGAGGGCCATGGTTGTGATAGTGGGGAAAATATTCCCTCATTTGAAAAGTATATAGGGTATGTAAACAAATACATACTAGAGCCGAAGCATCAATAATGGAATATAGTAGTAACATTAGAAGACTGAAAGTATAAACTTAAGAACACATATATAAAATGATTCATGACACATATATCTAAGAAAACAGCCAAACAAGTCACAATGCTGGAATACAACAGTGGTAAACCAAAGTGCAAAATAAAGCAGATAAACTCTTCAGCATCACAAGCCATATCTTGGTCCCATACTCTCCAGCTCCACAGCATGTCATGTACCTGGTGTAGAAGGGTGCTTTCCCATATCTATACATGCAACAATATAATCTATTTGGGCCCAAAAACATTAACCAAACAGGGTTTGAGACTAAATCCCAGTAGGAAAATACCTAAAGATCTGTGCCTAACTATCAGTGAGTATATGACAGGTTAAAGTACAGAAAATAGAAAATATGAAAGCATTATGCAGTAAACAATACACAATTTAAAGCATTAAAACACCACACAATATGCAATAGCTATGAAAGAACATATCACAACAAGTAAACCTCTAGAAGGAACTCATAGCCAAACCCCTCTGGTCCAACCTAACAAATACAAGATACCCTCTGGGAAGTAAAGTCAGTCTAACCCCTTTGGTTCAGCTTAAGCGTAGACTCTCTGAGGAAGCAGTCATCATCAATTCCCCGTATAGTCTCTTATCGATATTAAATGAGATCAATGGAAAAAATTACATCACATTACGTCTCTGGCCCTCATTGAGGAACTACAGACTCTTCGAGGAAGCACACAATGTCAATTCCCCTTGTGGTCTCATATAGTAAATTATAAATGCACTCTTGAGAATCCCTCAACATCCATTCTCCCTATGGCCTATACACCAGGTACTCTCATCAATGTGTAAGTCAAGAAAGTGTAGTAGTGCGTAATGTCCATGGTCAAACTCAAAAATTACTTGGATAGCATTCTACATCACAATAGGATAACAGAGCAATAGACACACCATCCTACAATACTTAGCATGGGAAGTAAACAGTATCCTAATAGGGAAACAGGACCCAAAGGTCAAAACAGTCACAACATGAACTGGAAATACATGCACATCACAAACATTCACCATAGTCACAATCAATAATCATCTACTCCAGCATACCAACATAGTATAGAAAGAATAGGTCCAAAACGGTAAACCCACAATACCCCGTTCAATGGTATTGGTGGAATATGCAAATAAAACTAAATGACATTGAAAGGAAAGGCACAAACCACCTACGTCGGATTTAGGAGGTAAATATACAAGAACCACGAAGCTTGAATCTCCTTGAAATGTCGTAGATCTACGAAAACATATAAAACGTTCAACCCATGATAACTTGGAGAAGAACTGGAATTGGAAAACGAGGCTCAATCTTAAGAGAGAACTCACCGATGCAATTCCAATGCAATCAATTGTGTTCGAATAGGAGGATAGATGGAGGCTTAGGGGATCGTTAAAGATCCGTGGCTGCTTGGTGCTCTTGGATGAATGGAACCAAAAATAAGTGAGTTCTATCAGTCAGCTGTGACCCCAGTACATTTAATGAAAAAAGAAATTACACAGCATTTACATTTTATATACATGGCGTGAACTCACGTTTTCCTTACTTTTCATTAAGCGGCCTCCCAGTCACTCCCACACGGCCACGTGTGTGGCTACTATACGGCCATCAAATGGTATACTATAGAAAATAAGTTCACGATGTGTACTTGAATGTACACGACAAGTACTTAGAAAATTTCCCGGATTTCCTCTTTTCTCGAAAAACATCCAGGAAGGAAAAACATACCTGATAATAAGGCCTAAGTTCTTATATTTCTCTTCTAAGAGGGGATATTACACACATACATGAACAATATTTTCATAATTTTTTTAGTAAAAAAATAATGAAGAAAATGATTTATAATATTTTCAATATAATATATATGTATATTGGGTCCCTAAAAAATTTCAATGTAAATCGAAATAATCCATTAATAATTGGGGATGTAAGGGAAAAAATTGATGTATTTTTTATAAAAAATGTTGATGGATGAATGGATTATGTGAAGCATAATTCTTTCATAGATCACCGATATGAATGGAGATCCAATTCACGAGGTTCATGTGAGCTAAATACATAACAGGATGGAGATGACGGTGCCATCATCCACAAACAAAAATAAACTCATCTTCTGGAAGAAGGAAGAGACTTCTTCGCAAAAAAATATTCTCTCCCACAATCTAAAGTCGTTCATGGGAAATGGGGTACCGTTAGATCCCCATGAATATAACAAAGTCATTTGTGGGATGGAGTTTGTGATTTCATCCTTGAAAACAATGACCCCATTACCCAATTGACTATTTCGTCCATGGGTCGAGTACCATCCATATGATTCCAAAAAAGAGGGCTCATGGCCTCACCATAGAGAACCAGATAATACAGTATCCAGTGCCATTGCTTCTCCATAAATATAACCCCATGGTAACTAATGTGGGTATCAAGTAATGAATGGATTGAAAAATGGAGAGATTTAACTAGAGATGAATGACTATATAAAATAAATACTCTTATGATGATTTCCCACAGGTAAAATCCTCCCTATAGCATTAAAGATGATACAAATATAATCAATTGAAAGTCTGAAAATTCAACATTCTTTACGAGAATACAACTCATGAGGTGTAGAACTAATATCACCTTTTTCACAAGGTTGTTCGCATAGAGAAAATAAATGTATTTAGAACTATACAATATATAGAAAATAACTACGTGAGATTACGTTGGTATTGCATAACACCATGATACACAGGTGGAACCCCATTATGTGTATTTAGTCATTGTGCTAGAGGGACTTGATGACACATGGCACCACACTACATGAATGGAATATATCCCCATGTAGAAAATTGATATATGGATTTAACTCTAGAATGCATACCAAAATGGTATGTGGATGACCCCCTCAAATTGAAGGAACCATTCTATAAGGATGAAATCCCATCTCATGTAAGAATATGCTACACGGAATGGGGTATCGAAGGGGATTCCAATCTCGAGATCCAATAACACACATCCATCATATAATCGGATATTATGATGGAACCTCCACATACCATTCCAATGAAATCAGGACAAGGATTCTTCTAAAGACACCAGACATTTATAGTAAAATCATCTCACACATCTGTGATCCCTTTTGAGTCTATATACCTATGACAATACGAGTCACATAGGTAACATTCAATGATAATAGGAACCTCATAATTCCCCCAACATTGCATTACTGGGACAAAAAGGGTTCTAACATTGAGATACCCACATGATCTTCTATATTATATGTATTGAGAAGAACCACTAGACTTTCCCTTCGATGGGGGATAATGTTGAATAATCCCTCCTCTCGCAAAACAAATTTTGATCACTCATCTAGAGGTATCCCCTATCCTTTCTTATGAGATGTGGAAATTCATCCTCCTCTTCATCCAAATATGGGAAAAAACTAGATTGATCACCAAGCATGAAAATACCAGCTAATAAAATATTAAATTAGACAAGAACAATAATATATATATATATATCTCCCCTTTTGACTTTAGAACCATCCATCAGTGGATAGGGTAAGATTATACGATCATCAGATCCACTGCTTCCTCTTGTTTCTCACACTGATCATGACTCATGTGGTCTTAGTGGTTAGTGGTGATCATGACATATGAATAATCTCTGGCTTTATAATGGCCTTACACTTGGTACAATTCCTAACATGACACTTTAACCTTCAAAGGACCATATTCCCAATGAATTATAACAATTGAGATGTTTCTACACATAAACCCAAATCATTCACCCTTTTAGGCCTCATAAGTTATAAGCCCTATTATTACAAACTACATGGTCTATGATTTCCAACAAACATTGATACTTAAGAAGCCTCGTTAAGGTCCAAACCTGACACCAAAGTTACCCTAATGTTCTACTGGATATACTCCTCGTAGGGTCATATCCACCTAGAAGACCCCATCTCTTCGGAGTACATCGAGCCACCTAGACATAAGTCCTAAAATATCATTGATCGGGAACATTTTTTCTTGATAATCTTTAATGTATGTTGTTACAATATGTGGATGGAGCCTTTTCACATGACCATAAAATGTGAGGTGTCTTGTTGAGTAGCACCAAGCTACATTTGTTCTTATTCCTCTCATGAGGATACATAGGAATCCCATTTCATGGATTTGATCCCAACATCAAAACAAATTTTCCTCTGGATGATGGTAAACTCTAGAGCACCCCATTATATATCTTAAAATGAACCTCATCCCAAAAAACAACAAAATTATATATTATTTTCCCACTATAGCATAATATTGATAGAGGACATCCAAATCATGTAAATATCTCTATCGATGGGGATTCTTGGATACATGTAGATTATTCTTAATCAATGTATATTCCTAATCATTTGTGACCAATAAGTAATTAATGGACACATGATTTCGAATGAACCAAGGATTCATAAACATATTATTTTGACTTCAATCGATAGGGGGGTAGAGACCCAAGCTTGATGTACATATACATTACATTACTTTTGTGGAATACTTAATACATAACAGAAATAGACACCCAAGGACTGTAATAGTTTAGTGTCTATGGAAACTCGAAACATAATCTTCTAATCATTGTGAAAGATCTTCAACATCTTCTATAAAGATCTTCCCATTTTGTTTTCTTATCTAAAACCTTTCTTGAAATCCTCGGGAAAATAAAACATAAAAAGGGTGAGATAAAATGATCAGTAAGGGTAAGCATGGAGAAAATAAAACAAACCATATGCATTTGAACTTAAAGACATGAACGTAATGTTTAAAAATCAAAATCATGAGTTGTGAAATAAATCATGGCAGTACGTAAGGCATAGATCACAAAGGAACATTAATCATGATTAAATATCAAGGGAATAAGACATGTAATTGTAGAAACCATTAAACACATGATATGATTTCCATAGTAGCCAAGTCAATGTTTCCAAGACTATCATAGTGGAAAAAGTTCTTTACTGAACCAGGTTTACTTTTCATTCCAGCCCTGTATTACTGAACCAGATTCACATTCCATTCCAGCCATGTCTATTTCAAGAGATATAAATTGTTACCCAATTAATTGGATGGATATATAGTTCCCACCCATCTCATAATTAAATAATTATTTCTTGTGCCACAAAATTATCATAAATCATTCATTAAAAATAAAAGAATAATATGGGTTTCATAAAAATCACCCCATAATAACATAATCCATATTAAACAAATGGATATCATTTAATCAAAAGAAAAATAATACCATGTAAACAATAGATACATTATACATGAAACATAAAAAAAATTTCATCATAGATGGAAAATAGTTTTGATAAAACACTTCAAATGAATTCTTGAGGAAAATATCATTTCTTCTTCAAAATCACTAACTTCTCACAAGATGTAATTAAATTTTTAAAAGAAATAGGACTTTTTAGAAAATAATTATGAAATCATGTATAATAATCTTAATGGAAATAAGGCGCTGTGAAATAGTAAAAATCCTTTCATGTCGTATAAGTTAAAAAAACCTTCTCCTCGTACTTTTTCTAGAAAATTCAAAAAGAACCTCGTATGGTAAACAAAAGAAGGATTCCTTACATACCATGTACTGAAAGTAAAAAATTGGTAAAAAGGACATTAAACATATATGAAAATAGTTTTAGGAAACATGTACATGGATGATAAATATAATCCCAGTATATACTTACAAATAAACAATCTCAGTTAAAAACGAGATTGCAATAATTATCCCTTACCTTAGGTCCAATTTCTTCTATACGCGTTTGAACCTCTAGTATAATGATTTAAATAATTTCATTGACTTATTGAAGAATAATATTCAATTTTATTATATCATATATGATTCACTTACAACTTTATATTACCCATTTATTTTTTAATTTCATGTTGAAGCAACATTTTGGGTAAAATTGTTTCCTTTATCGTATGTGTTTTGACTTCTAATTACTCAAATGATTACTTAAATCATTATTACATACTACGAAAATGTAATACATGATTTATATATAATATATATTCAGAATATTATATATATATATATAATAGATTGATAAATGGAATGAAATACACCGTTCATGGAGACGGTAGGCCATACGTACACATGAACACTATTTTAGTTTCTTTATTAAATTTAATGGAAGTAAGTAAATAACATATACATAAATACAGTATCACTATTATGTCATATATTTAATTTTTATTTATTATATATAATTTACAATCAATTTTTAAAGGTTAACATGGAGAATTAATCTCATCGCGTCGTGGAGACGGTAATCCGTATGTACGCACCAGCGATGATATTGTTCCCATAAATGGTAAATGGATTTGGAGTGGATGATATAATATACTATAATTAGTATCATGTTATAATAATCATATAAATGTAATATTTCCACAATTATACCCATCCAAGTAAGGTGGTGGTGGAAAAACAGATTACACCACGGCGTGGAGATAGTAAGCCGTACGTTCGCACGCTCAGTGATTTTTTCCATATGATAGATAGAAGGTGAAATAGGGTTGTTTAAAATGTATAATAAAATATAAATATATATTATTAATAATTATTTTATTTCTTTATAATTAAACAAGTAAATAAGAGGATGTAGAATAACAAATAAATTTGAAAGAATAGGTAGAAGATATTACCTCTTCCTCGAAGTGACTCCTTTAAACGTCCTCTTAGGGCACTAGAGTTTGTATTTTTAAAATAAAAACAACTATATAATGTTAATAGAGATGTTGATAAGATAATTTTTTAGGGTTTGGATGAGATTTAAGGCTCCAAATTGTGTGAAGAGTCGTGGGATGAGGTTGACTTTTATAAGAGAAGAGAGGGGCACTATTGGAAACCTTCAAAATATTAATTTATAATAAACTCAAACTCCACATAAAACTTAAAATGTGACTCAAAATAAGATATGAGGTAATATAAAGTTGTAATCTCATCAAACAATCAAATTTATACATGTTTTTATTTTATTTTAAACCTTATAATTTTGATTTATGTATATTTAATCTATTTTCTTTTATTTTTGGCAATGATATTATAAATTTTAAAATGGTTATAAATACTTACTTATGTGATGATAATTGTTCATAATTGGATTATTTATGACATTGTAGACCATATAAATTACAATTTATAATTTTTAAATATTATTGTGATTTTTAAACAATTTAATAATATGTTATTTTTATAAAATATCAATAGGGTCAATTTTGACACTATTCATTTATTTGAATTTAAATAAAATCCACACCAAAGAGATGTTCGAACCATTATATTTAATAGACTGATAAAAATTAATATTTATCTATAATATTCTTGGAGCTTTTTAATTAGTTTACATAATGTTTATTTTAATATTTTGAAAAAAAATTATCTGATATTTCTCTTAATACACTAATTACTACATCATTTTTGTATTATTATTTAATATAATTATGTGTTATATAAATAATAAAAAATAAAATAACTATGATGAAGATAAATATAATATATTTTATAAGAATATTTTTAATTGAATTTATCTTCTAAAAAAATATTTTAAAATGTTATCTTTAATAAAGTATAAAGGTGAAAAATTTGACATCATTTAAAATAATATAATATAAATGTCATTATATTTTTTATAAGTCTCCAAATGGTCCAAAAGTAAACCATTGCATTTTTATAGTATCAGTATACTCTAGAAATAAGGTTTGGTAATGTTTCGGGCCTTTTTTATTGGTATTAGTATTTTAATAAAAACTAAAATATTTATTTCTCACTAAATAAATAATTTTGGTATCATTAATGTATAAGCTATTAAGGTAAATATATATTTCTTAAAAATCACAAATAAATTACCATGATGAAGAAACAAATTATATATTTTAAATGAGTATTTATAATAGAATTTATATTCATTATAACCTTATATTAAAAATACTTTAATTATTAATTTTTGAGTAAGACATATTTCACATTCTTTAAATAAAATAAATAAAAGGTCTTAATCACATTCAAGTGGGTTCCAAAAGATACCATTTAGATGATAGTATATTTTAGGATGAAATACAATCATCCAATAATATTAATACATTTGTTAGGGTAATTTTATAATATTATTTTTACCCTTAATTTCCTGATTTACCTTTAACTATTGAAAATTTAATTTGTCGTAGTTACTATTCATAATGCCTAAAAAAATTATCCTACTAACATAATTTGCACATACTAATTCCAAATATATAATAAATTTCTCCAAATTCAATAAACAAAAGTGGTAGTTTTTTAATTTAAAATTAATCCCGCTGTTGAAAAACTGGTTTTAAAAGTTAAAACATTTGAAAAGATTAAAATGTTTTTTCCTATGAATTCAATATAAAATTAATTCTAATGACATAAATTATATATAATACTAGAAATATATTCTATTTATACATTAAAACCATTCAATATTATAATTTATCAATATAAATTATCTCTATGAATTTGTTTTTTAATTAAAATTTGGCATATTTTTACTATTAATCAAAATATGATGGATATCAGAATAATGTCAAAAAAAATTCCAGCATAAATTTTTGTATCCTAATTCCAAGTAAGAATTTTGATTTTCAAATTGAACTTATAAACATTTCAAAAACAATATTTAAATATGGTCCACCATCAAAAGGTGACAAAAATACATTTTTTGAAAAATAATTATTTTACCCAAAAATCTTATTTTGTTCTAATACAACATTCTAGAATGTGTAAGATAAATGATAATTTTATCAAATTCAAAATGTCATTTACAATATTCATAACGGCTATTTCATAATAATATTATAACAATATATCATTGTTTAGTGAAACTCGGTATTGTGAACAACACATGATACTGATGAAGGTCGCTTTTGTGTGCAACAGAAGCCAAGAATAGTGTTTGTGTATACTTGAATCTAATACAGTGTTTCATATTGTGCAAGATGATCTTGGTGTAGCATACAAAAGAACACATCAATGAAACTAAAAGGAATATTTCTCATAAAATCTCGGAGTGTTACATTCTACACCCCTTAAAATGAATTTCGCCCTCGAAATTCGTTGGGGTTGTAAATGGTTTACTAAGTGAAATGTTTCATTCATAGAAACCCACATCATAAAAATGAATATATACTATAATATAATTTTAAAAAAATATGAATGAAACCTAATAGTTACCCAAATTAACAAATCACTAGGTTTCCACATAGGAGAACATATGTGAAAAAGTGGATATAGAAGTGAAATCTAAACATCATGTTCTGATGGAGAGTGGTAGAGAACATGGCTATGAAAAAGACAACAATCCCAAATACCTAAATTTGTGATGATTAAGGTACCATTCAATTCATCGGATATGAGGGTGGTAGAACAACATTTTTGGTTTTCAAGCTCATTTACCAAAAGTTGATGAATTGTTTTTTTCATAAGGAGAAATACTTACTTAATTTTAGTGTAAAATCATCGTTGGTCATTCCATGAACAATTTTCACTTCATCTCTTATTTAAAAAAAATAAAGTTTAATTTTTCATTATTAAAGCATTAGAATATCATGCGATATAATGATAGGTCATTCCATCTGTCTCAAACAAAAGGTTAACAAAACATATTAAATATACATAAGTCCATCTACTGTGAGATTAAAAGAATATGATTCAAAAAATGGACATATATTTCACATATCATAATGATTAACAAAATAATACTAATTTCTAATCACTAAGGACTTCATGTAGGCCAGTCGTAGGTGATAATGGCCTGTCATACTTCAGTTATGGGTTCGATTCCCGCATCCTTTTCTGACGCGATGGGTTGTTTCCCATCCTATGGGTTGTCCTTTTTCTAAAACTATACTATTATAACATTTCATAAAAAACATCAAAAATTTCTATCCTTAAAAAATTCTATATAATTTCTAACTTAATCCATTCCAATCTTTAGGATTATCCAAAATAATTCTGTCCAATCTCATAGTATAACAAAAAAGACTACCATAGAGGTCATCTACCCAGCATGTAAATGCCATCATTTATCCCCCATATATCATACGATATATCTTGTTGGATACATTACAAACATGTGAGTTCCTTAACCAAGTATTCTCTTGATGCATGAATTACCAAAGAACCTTAGTGAAAACATGAATGCGGTTAAAAGTTAACTCTTTCCGCATAACAAAATCCCAAAATTTCAATATACTCAAACCATGATGTCACTTTCTCCTTATATCAGTCATGAGCTCATTAATACTATCAAACATATTATTTTATCATTATACCTTCATTTTTTCCATATCATCTTCCTTCCAAAAATATTTCAATAACTTTTCATGGTCACCGGTACCATATTCATATGGGAAACCACAATGGACCAGTACATAGATATTTCAATATACCATAAAAGTACCTCAACAACATTATTATTGAATTATAATATATAATTCCTTCAATCCATCCTATTTAGTTATTGGAATGGAATTGGTCCTTCCTCGATTTAGAAGTAATATCTTAGGTTAGGGCATTGAGTTGGGTAATGCCCATGGTCTCCACAGATAAGACATTGAACTCCATAATAGTCTGTCACTATATGCCCCTTTTCCCCCACAAATATAACATCTTCCCCTCTATTTGAGGTATTCATCAAGGTTCTTCTTCCCATCTTCATGATTTGTAGAAAGCTTAATCTTCCTTCCTCCATGTTCCTTACCATTCAAACATGCATAAAAGTCCATCTTCCTCTTATTTGATGAATTAGGAATACAAGTAAAGTTCACCTTGTTAATCATATATCACGATGAATGATTCGGCATATTCATAATATCTTTATCTTTATGAAATACACAATTTTTTTATCATACTCACCAATTTGTCCATTTTAATCAATTTTAACTGAATTCTTTCTTGTTCCATCCATTGAATAAATATAGAAACCATAGTGTAAGAAACAGTTAAAATAATGAGGAACCACATAATCATAAAAAGTCACTTATGGGATGTCTAAATTATCACAAATTCTTTAATACGTGGCACCTTAGGGTCACCATAGGTTATTAATTATCATCAGCATAATTATAGGACTGTAACCTATAGTTATACTAAACCTCAATGACATCCCTAGACATGCCTTAGAGATTTCTCTAGGGACCTCACATAAGTTTCTGAATCCTAGTTTCCAAATGATAACTAATCCTTTCCTCTGATACCAACTGTAGAGACCCATGATTGACGTACATAGACATTAAATTACTTTTGTGGAATAAAAAATACATAACAATAATAGCCACATGAGGACTGTAATAGTATAGTGACTTTGGAAACTCAGAACAGAATCTTCTAATCATTGTGAAAGATATTCAACATCTTCCATAAAGATCTTCCCTATTTGTTTTCTTACCTAATACCTTTTTTCAAATACTGGGGAAAATAAAACAGAAAAAGAGTGAGCTAAAATTCTCATTAAGGGTAAGCATGGATAAAATAAAACAAACCATATAAATTTGAACTTAAAAACATGAACGTAATGGTTAAACATCAAAATCTTGAGTTGTGAAATACATTTTCGCAGTATATAAGGCACAAAACATAGAGGAAGATTAATCATGATAATATAGAATGTGACTAAAAAATTTATTTATGGAAACCATTAAGCACATGATATGATTTGCATATTAGCCAAGGAAATTTTTCCAAGACCATCATAGTGGAAAAAGTCCATTACTGAACTGTGTTTACTTGCCATTCCAGCCCTATATTACTGAACCAGATTCACTTGCCGTTCCAGCCATGTTGATATCATGATATATAAATATTTACCCAATTAATTTGAGGGAGATATAGGTCCCAACCATCTTATAATGAAATCATTCTTTCGTATTCCACAAAATAAACATAAATCATTCATCAAAACCCAATGAATAATATGGGTTTCATAAACATCATCCCATCATAACCTAATCCATATGAAACAAATGGATATCATTTCATCATAAGAAAAATCAAACTATGTAAATAGTTGAGACATTATACTTGAAACATAAAGATACTAAAAAATTTCATCTTATATGGAAAATAGTTTTAATAATACACTTGAAAATAATTCTTGAGGACTGACTGGAAATTACTTTTTTTTATTCAGTCACTTTGAGGAAAAAGTGAGAAACCGTACCTGACTTCAATGACTTAGTACATTCAAGGCACCACGATATAGATTTTAAGAGAAAATAACTCATTCACTTCCACATAATATATCTTACCCGGCATCAAAAACAAGTTCAGTTCCCCCCTACTCATCGCTTACGGTAAGCAGTCCCATGCATGACTTCACGGGCATGGAACCGATGGAAAACCCATAGCCTCTCAGACATCCAAATCATAAAGAATAAACCAGATGAAAACCGCTTCTCTGAACCCCATCTGGAGAAATTCCTTGTAAGATAAAAGATTTAATGACTCTCAAACCTCATACCAAAGGCCACCAAAATTCCACCCAAAAACCGGAGATCGCCAACCACACACTAACACCATGAAAACCAGTCCCACACCATAAGAGAATCACTTCACCAAGAATAAATTCAAATGAAAGAAGACCATCACCAACAATTCCTGCACCAATCCATAACCTACACTAAGCCAGAAACGCAACACCCGTCACCACCCACTAGATCGCACACAGAGACCAGAGAGGACAACCCACACAACATTTCATCAGCACATAACAAGGGGGAGCAACCCAAATCCGCACCAAACCTGTAAAAAACACTGATCGAGAGTCGACGCATAGGGAAGGAAACATCAAATCAAGCCAAAGATCTTCCACAGCCGACGGATTCCAAGTTGTCGCCACCGCAGACCGCTGTAGCAAAGTCAACCCAGAATAGTGCCAGTGCAAGATGCCAGAGATGCTTCGCCATAGGAGGAAGCCAATGTCCGCAGCCAACGACCAGAATCCAAAGTCAATGCTGAGAGAGCCGAGGCCAACGTTAGGAGCACCTATTTTTGAAGACACGAAGAGAAGAAACACCACAAATGAAGAACATAGCCTCCATGAAAAAACATTGATGCCCAATGAAGACCGAGATGGAAACGAAGATGTGGGAGTAGGCCACCACACATCTAGTCCAGCCGAGAAGCACTGCATTGCAGAGTGATCTTAGTAAACCCTTCGCCGAAACTGAAGAGGTGGGGATGGGAAACCCTACCATAAGCAATGCCCCTTACATGGTTTTTTCTAATTCACGAGGAAAATATCCTTTCTTATTCAAAATCAATTTTTTTTTCACAAGATGCCAAGAATTTTTTAAAAGAAAAGGTTTTTTTGATAATAATCATGAAATCTTTTAAAGGATGATTCATAGAAATAAGGCATCATGAAACTGTAAAAATTCATTCATTCTGTATAAGATAAAAAAACTTTCTCCTTGTAGTTTTGCCGAAAAAGTCAAAAAGTACCTCGTATGGTAAACAAAAGAATGATTCCCTACATACCATGTAGGGAAAGTCAAAAATTGGTAAAAACAACATTAAACATACATGATTTTTTTAGAAAACATGGAAATGGATGATAAATATAATCTTAGTAAATACCTAAAAATAAACAATCTCGGTTAAGAACAAGATTGAAATAATTATCACTTACTTGAGGTACAATTTCTTATGTACTATTCCGAAACTCATGTATAATGATTTGAATAATGTCATCAACTTATTAAAGAATCATATTCATTTTTATGATATCATATATGATTCACTTATGACATTATATTACCCGTTCATTAGTAAATTCCATGTTGAAGCAACATTTTGGGTAAAATCATTTAATTTGTCATATGAGTTTTGACTTCTAATTACTCATATGATTACGTAGATCATGATTACATACTTCCAAAATGAAAAACAAGAATTATATATAATATATATTCAGAATAATATATATTTATATAATTCATCGATAAATGGAGTGAAATACACCGTTCATGGAGAATGTAGGTTGTACGTACACATGAACTCTATTTTCGTTTCCTTATTATATTGAATGAAAGTACGTAAATAACATATATATAAATCCAGTATCATTATTATTTCATATATTTCACGATTATTTATTATATATAATTTATAATCATTACTGAATGGTTAACATATAGAATAAATCTCATCGCATCGTGGAGACGGTAATCCGTATGTAATAATGAGCGATGATATAATTACCATAATTATTGAATAGAATTGGAGTGGATGATATAATATCACGTAATAGGTATCATGTTATAATAATCATATATAGTTATTATTTCCACCATTATACCCATCCAATTAAGGTGGTGGTGGATAAACAGATTACACCATGGCGTGGAGACGGTAAGCCATACGAACGCACGCGCGGTGATTTCGTTTTTCGTAGGATAGATAGAAGGTCAAATAGGGTTGTTTCATATTTATAATAAATTATCAGTATGGGATTGATAATTATGTTATTAATTTATAATGAAACAAATAAATAAGGGTATGTAGAAGAAGAAATATATTTGAAAAAATAGGTTGATGATATTACCTCTTCCTCGAAGTGCCTTCTATAAACATCCTCTTAGGGCACTCGAGATGGTCTTTTGAGAATACAAAACCATATATAATTTAACTAGAAAGGTCGAGAAGAGTAATTTTCAGGGGTTGGCCGAGCATGAAGGATCAATATTGTGGGAAGAGGAGAGGGTTGAGGTGCCCTTTTATGAGAGAAGAGAGGGGAACTTTTGGAAAAATCCAAAATATTAATTTATAATAAACTCAAACCCCATTTAAACATAAAAAGTGACTCAAATTCGGATATGGGATAATTTAGGGTTGAAATATCATCAACCAATCAAATTTAGACATGTTTTTGTTTTAATTTAAACCTTATCTGTTTGATTTATCATTTTTTAATCTATCTAATTTTATTTGTGGTAATAATATTCTAAATTTTAATGGTTATAAGTACATACTTATGTGATTTTAATTTCCCATAATTGGATTATTTATGAAATTTTAGACCATATAAATTTCAATTTATAATATTTAAATATTATTGTGAGTTTTAATCAATTTAATAATATGTTATTTTTATAAAATAACAATAGTATCAATCTTGACGCTATTCATTTATTTGAGTTTAAATAAAACCCACACAAAAAATATGTTTGATAAAAAATACTTAATAGATTCTTAACATGTCATATTTATCTATAAAATTCATTCATCACATTAATTCGATCATATAATATTTCTTTTAATATTTTTAAAACTATTTATTGAATATTTATTTTACTAAAATAATTACAACAACATTTTAAGATAATTATTTAATATACATATATGTTACATAAAATTTGAAAATAAAATAATATGATTAAGATAAATCTAATAGATTGAATAAAAATATTTATAGTCGAATTTATCTTATAAAACAACCAACCTTTAAAATGTTATCTTTATTAAAGTATGAAAGTGACAACTCGAACATCATTTATATTAACATAATATAAATGTCATAATCTATTTTATAAGGCTCCAAAAGGTCCACACATCGACCTTGGGATTATTAGGGTATAGATATACTCGACCAATAAGGTTTAGATAGGTTTCTTGTCCTTTTGTTTTGTATTATTATTTTAATAAAAACTATATTATTGATTTTTCACCAAATAAATAATTTCTGAATCAGTAATGTATAAGATATTAAGGTAATTTTATATTTCGTAAAAATTAAAAATAGATTACCATGATGAAGAAAAACATTTTATATTTAAAATTATTATTTATAATTGAATTTATAGTCTTTATCACATTATATTAAAAATACATTAATTAATAAAGTTTGAGTGACACATATTTCACTTTCTTTTAATAAAATAAATTAAAGGTATTAATCACATCCATGTGGGTTCCAAAAGAAACCATTTCTACCCAAGTATATTTTAGGATGAAATATAATCATCCAATTATATTAATACAAGTGTTAGGGTAGTTTTATGATATTATTTTTACCCTTAATTAGCTGATTTACCTTTAGTTGTAGAAAATAAAATTTACCATAGATACTATTCAAAATGCCTAAAATTAAAAAGAATCCTATTAAAAAAACATGGACCTACTGATTTCAAATATGTAATCCATTTATCCAAATTCAATACCCAGAATATGCAGTTTTTAATTTAAAATTAATCCCGCTGTTGAGAAAACAAGTTTTAAAAGTTAAAACATTGCAAACGATGGAAATATTTTTACATAGGAATTATTTGTAATATTAATTCTAATGGCTTAAAAATATTAAAAGGAAGAAATATATTTTATTAATACTTTTAAAACATTCAATATTATAATTTAATGATATAAATTATCTCGATGAAAATTTTTTTTAATTAAAATTTTGCGTATTTTTACTATTTTTCAAAATTTTATGTTTATCATAATAATGTCAAAAATTTATCCAACAGAAATTTTTATATCCTAATTCCAAGGAATACGTTTTATTTCACAAATTAAACTTATAAACATGTCAAAAAATAGATTTAAAATGAGTGTGCCATCAAAAGGTAACAAAAATGCATTTTTTTAAAAATATTTATTTCACCCGAAAATTTTATTTTTTTGTCATACCACATTCTAGAATATGTGTAAGATGAATTATAATGTTATAAAATTCAAAATGTGGTTAATACTATTTATAACTACTAGTTCATAATAATATTATAACAATATATCCTTGTTTATTTAAACTCGGTATTGCGTACAACACACGCTATTGAGGAAGGTCACTCTTGTGTCAAACATAAGCCAAGAATAGTGTTTTCACATACAAAAATATAATACGGTGTTGTGTATAGAACAATCTGATATTGGTGTAGCATAAAATAGAATCCATCAATGAAATTAAAAATAATATATATCATAAAATCTTGGCGTGTTACATTCAACCACTCTCAAAATGTATTTCACCCCTGAAATTATTCGGGGTTATAAATGGATTACTACATGAAAGATTATTTTATTCGAACCCACATCATAAAAAGTATTATTAATCATAATTTTAAAAACTAAAGTTTGAAACCTAATGGTTACCCTAATTAACTCATCGTTGGGTTTCTACATAGTAGAACATAGGTTAAAACAAGGATATGGAAGAGAAATCAAACCATCATGTTCTGATAGAGAGTGGTAGAGAAGACAACTATGAAAAATCCAACATTAACAAAGCCATACATTTGTAATGATCTAAGGTACAATTCGATTCGTCGGATATGAAGGTACTAGGACATCATTTTTGGTTTTCATGATCATTTCCCAAAAGATTATGATTTTTATGTATAAGGATAAATACTTTCCAGATTTCAGTGTAAAATCATCATTGGTCATTCCATGAACAATTTCTACTTCATCTCTTATTTAATGAAATGAAGATGAATTTATCATTCTTGAAGTATTAACATATCATGCGATAAAATGATAGGTCATTTCATCTATCTCAAACAAAAGGATAACAAAATTTATTAAATATACATAAGTCCATATATGGCGAGATTAACTGTATATGATTTAAAAAATGGAATTCTAATTCATATATCATACCGCATTATAAAATAATACTAATTTCTAGTAACCAGGGACTTCATGTAGGCCAGTGGTAGGAGATAAAGGCATGTCTTAATTCAGTTGTTGGTTCAATTCCATCATCCTTGTTCGACGCGACGGGTTGTCACCCATCCTACGGGTTGTGATTTTTCTAAAACTATATTATTATAACATTTTAGAAATAATATCAAAAAGTTATAACCTTAAACAATCCTATCTAATGTCGAACTTAATCTATTCAAATCATGAGTCTTATCCAGAATACTATTGTCCAATCTCATAGTATAATGAAAAGGATCTCAAGAGAGGTCTTCTTCCAAGAATCTAAATACCATCATTTATCCCCCATATATCATATGGTATATCTTATTGGTTACATTCCAAACATGTGAATTCTTTAAACATGTATTTTCTTGAAACATGAATTACAATAGAACATTAGTGAAAACATGAATTCTGTCAAAAGTTAAATCTTTCCACATACCAAAATTCCATAATTTCTATATACTCAAACCATGATGTCACTTTGTCCTTATATCAATCATGAGAACATTAATACTATCAAAAATATTATTTTGTCATTATCCCTTTATTATGCGCATATAAGATGCATTCCAAAAATATTTCAATCACTTTTCATGGTTACCGATACCATATTCTTATAAAAACCCATAGTGGACCAATATATATATATTTCAATATACCATAAAAGTACCTCAACAACATTATTCTTGAATTCCAATACAAATTCACTTCAATACATCCCTTTTAATTATTGGTATGGAATTGTCCCTTCCTAAATTTAGAATTTACCTCTTAGGTCAGGGCATTTAGTTGGGTAATTCCCATGTTCTCCACAGATAAGACATTGAACTCCATAATAGTCTGTCACTCTATGCCCCTTTTCCCCACAAAGATAACATATTACCTTCCATTTGAGGTATTCTTCAAGGTTCTCCTTCCCTTATTATTGACATGTAGAAAGTATAATCTTTATTCCTCTATGTTCCTCACCATTCACACATGCATAAAAGTTTATCATCCACTTATTTTATGACTTAGGAATAAAACTAAAGTTCACCTTGTTAATCATATATCGCGATGACTGATTCGACATAATCATAATATCTTTCTCTCCAAGAATTACACAATTTTTTTGATCATAGTATCCAATTTTTCCATTGTAATCAATGTAATCTGAATTTATTCTTGTTCCCTCCATTGACTAAAACTAGAAAACATAGTGTACGAAATAGTTAAAATAACGAGGAACCAAATAATCATAAAAACCCACTTATGGGATATCTATCTTATCGCACATTCATTAATCCAAGACAACATAGGGTAACCCTTGGTTATTCATGATTGTCAGAGTAATTCTAGGACTATAACCTATATTTATACTAAATCTTAGTGACTTACCTAGACATACCTTAGAAAAAACTCTCGGCACCTCACTAAAGTTTTCGCATCCTATTTTCTAAAGGTTAACTAAACCTTTCCTCTGATACCTACTGTAGTGACCCAATCTTGACGTACATGGACATTAAAGTACATTTGTGGAATACTTAATACATAAAAAAATAGAAACCCATGGACCATAATACTTTAGTGTGTTTGGAAACCTGGAACAAAATCTTTTAATCATTGTGAAAGATCATCAACATCTCCCATAAAGATCATCCCCTTTTGTTTTCTTACCTATAACCTTTCTTTAAATACTAGGGAAATGAAAAAATAAAAAGGGTGACCTCTAATGCTCAGTAAGGGTAAGCATGGAGAAAATAAAACAAACCATATACATTTGAACTTAAAAACCTGAACATAATGTTTAGACATAAAAATCTTGAGTGGTGAAATAAATCTTGGCAGTACGTAAGGAATAGATCAAAGAGGAACATTAATCATGATAAAATAGCTTGGGAGTAAAAAATGTAATTGTGGAAACCAATAAGCACATGATATTATTTCCATAGTAGGCAAGGAATTTTTTCTAAGAACATCATAGTGGACAAAGTACATTAGTGAATCAGGTTTACTTGTCATTCCAGCCCTGTATTATAGAACCTGATTCACTTGTCATTCCAGCCATGTCTATCCCATGAGATATAAATCATTACCCAATTAATTTGAGGGTGGTATAGGTCCCACCCATCTCATAGTGAAATCATTCTTTTGTGTGCCACAAAATAAACATAAATCATTCATCAAAACCCAATGAATAATATTGGTTTCATAATCATCCTCCCATCATAACATAATCCATATAAAACAAATGGATATAATATCATCATAAGAAAACTCAAACCATGTATATAATAGATACATTATACTTGAAACATAAAAATACTAAATAATGTCATCTTATATGGAAAATTGTATTGATAAAACACTTGAAATGAATTTTTTAGGAAAATATAATTTCCTCTTCAAAATCACTTTATTTTCACAAGATGCCATGTAATTTTAAAAAGAAAAATAGTTTTGTTGAAAATAATCATGAAATATTGTAGAGGAATATTCATGGAAATATGGTGTTATAAAACTGTTAAAATCCATTCATGTCATTTATTTTAAAAAAAACATTCTCCTTGTACTTTTGCCGGAAAAGTAAAAAAGTACCTCCTATGGTAAACAAAAGAAAGATTCATTAAATATCTTGTATTGAAAGTCCAAAATCGTTATAAATTAATTTAAACATAAATTAAAACATTTTTAGAAAACATGGACATGGGTGATAAATATAATCCCAGTAAATAATTATGAATAAACAATATCGGTTATGAATGAGATTGGAATAATTATCCCTTACCTTTCCTAAAATTTCTTCATATACGTGTCTGAAACTCTTGTATAATGAATTAAATAATCCATAGACTTATTCAATAATCATATTTATTTTTATGATATCATATATGATTCACTTATGAAATTATATTTCCTGTTCATTTGTAAATTCCCTGTTGAAGCAACGTTTTGGGTAATATAATTTCATTTGTCGTATGTGTTTTGACTCTTAATTACTCATATGATTACATAGATCATGATTAAATAATTAAAAAATGTAAAAAAATATTTATATATAATATATATTCATAATATATATATATATATAATAGATTGATAAATGGAATGAAATACACCGTTCATGGAGATGGTAGGCCGTAAGTACGCATAAACGTTGTTTTCGTTTCCTTATTAAAATGAATGAAAGTATGTATATAACATATAAATAAATCCAGTATCATTATTATTTCAAATATTTAATTATTATTTATTATATATACTTTATAATAATATTTTAATTGTTAACAAGGAGAATGAATCTAATCGCGCCGTGGAGACCGTAATCCGTACGTACGCACGAGCGATGATATCGTTCCCATAATTATTGAATGGAATTGTAGGAGATGATATAATATATCATAATTAGTATCATGTCATAATAATAATATATTGTTTTTATTTCCACCATTATACCCATCCAAGTAAGGTGGTGGTGGAAAAACAGATTACACTACAACATGGAGATGGTAAGCCATACGTACGAACACGCGATGATTTCCTTTTTCACAGGATGAATAGAAGGGGAAATATGGTTGTTTTATATTTATAATAACATATAATTATATGATTGATACTGATTTTATTACTTTATAATGAAACTACAAATGAAGAGGATGTAGAAGAAGAAATTAATTTGGAAGAATAGGTATAAGATATTACCTCTTCCCTGATGTGCCTCCTTTAAACTTCCTCTTAGGGAACTTGAGTTTATATTTTGAAAATACAAACACCTATATAATGTAACTAGAGTGGTTTATAATAAGTTTTGTCTAGGGTTGGATGACATTGAAGGCTAAAAATTTTGTGAAGTGTAGAGGGATGAGGGGCCCTTTTATAAGAAAAGAGAGGGGCACTTTTGGAAACCTCCAAAATAATAATTTATAATAAACTCAAACCCCACTTAAAACATCTAATGTGACTCAAATTCAGATATTAGGTAAGATAATGTTTTTATATCATCATCCAATAAATTTTAGACATGTTTTTAATTTATTTTGAACCTTATCATTTTGATTTATCTTTATTTAATCTATTTAATTTTATTTGTGGTAATAATATTCTAAATTTTAAATGGTTATAAATAGATACTTATATATTATTAATTTTCCATAATTGGATACTTTATGAAATTTTATACCATATAAATTTCAATTTATAATTTTTTAATATTTTTATGATTTTTAAACAATTTAATAATATGTTATTTATTTAAAATATCAATAGTGTCAATTTTGACACTATTCATTCATTTGAATTTAAATAAAATCCACACAGAATATTTTTTCAAAAAAACTATTTAATAGATTACTATAATGTCATATTTATCTATTAATTTCCTGGATCAAATTAATTAGTTTATATAATATTTCTTTTAATATTTTTAAAACCATTTATTTGACATTTCTCTTAATAAAATAATTACTATTACATTTTTTATAAATATTTAATATACTTATTTGTTACATAAAAATTAAAAATAAAATACTCTTATGAAGATAAATCTTAGATATTTCCTAATAATATTTTTAGTCAATTTTAGCTTCTAAAACAACCAACCATAAAAATGTTATCTTTATTAAAGTATGAAGGTGTCAACCCTGACATCATTTAAAATAAAATAAAATAGATGTCATAATGTGTTTTATAAGGCTCCAAATGGTCCAAAATTTGTCCCTTGGATTATTAGGGTATAGATATACTCGACCAATAAGATTTGGTCAAGTATCTGGTCCTTTTTATTAGTATTAGAATTTTAATAAAAACTATATTATTGATTTTTCACTAAATAAATAAAATTTTCCTATTAATGTATAATCCATTAAGGTAATTATATATTTCTTAAAAATCACAAATAAATTAACATGATTAAGAAAAACCTTTTATATTTAAAATTATTATTTATAATCTAATTTATATTCTTTATAGTATTGTATTAATAATACATTAATTATTAAAGGATGAGTGAGACATATTTCAACTTATTTAAATAAAATAAATTAATGGTTTTAATAACATCCAACTGGGTTCCAAAAGATACCATTTAGTCCCAAGTATATTTTAGAATGAAATATAATCATTAAATTATATTAATACAAGTGTTAGGGTAATTTTATAATATTATTTTTACCCTTAATTACCTGATTTTCGATTAACTATAGTAAATAAAATTCATAGTCATTACTATTCATAATGCCTAAAAATAAAAAGTATCCAATTAAAATAATTTGGACATACAACTTCCAAATATGGAATCAATTTCTCCATATTCAATACAAAGGAGTTTCAGTTTTTTAATTAAAAATTAATACCGCTGTTGAGAAAATGGGTCTTAAAAGTTAAAACATTGCAAAATATTGACATATTTTTACCTATGAATTCAATTTAAAAATAATTATAATGACTTAAATTATATTAAATGGTAAAAATATATTATTTTTATTCTTTTAAACCATTACATATTATTATTTAACTATATAAATTATCTCTATGGAAAAAGATGTTTTCAATTAAAATTTTGCGTATTTGTACTATTCATTAAAATATGAAGGTTATCAGAATAATGTAAAAAATTTATCCAATGTAAATTTTTAAATCATTATTTCAAGGAAGAATATTTATTAGTAAAATTGAACTTATAAAAATGTAAAAAACTATATTTAAAATGTTTGTGCCATCAAAATGCATCAAAAATGCATTTTTTGAAAAATACTTATTTTACCGAAAAATTTTACTTTTTTCTCATACCACTTTCTAGAATATGTGTAAGATGAATGATAATTTTGTAAAATTGAAAATGTGGTTAATACTATTTATAACGGCTAGTTCATAATAATATTATAACAATATATCGTTTTTTAGTAAAACTCGGTATAGCGTACAACACATGCTGTTGAGGAAGGTCGCTCTTGTGTGGAAAACAAGCCAAGAATAGTGTTTGCATATACTAAAATCTAATACAGTGTTTCATATAGTGCAATATAAACTTGGTGTATCATAAAACAGAAGACATCAAAGAAATTAAATTGAATATTTCTCATAAAATCTCATTGTGTTACAAGGGGAGATCTAAAAGAGGAAATAGTTTCCTCCAAAATAGTGTTGTGAGCCAAACGTCCCATCCCGCCGAAAAACATGATTTCTTGAGTGTCACTATCCATGTTACCCAACTAGCTAATGAATTTGAAAATAATTCAATGAATCATGATTATTTGATCAAATCGTTATTTTGGATAAAAAAAATATTTGGAGACCTTATGATGAATTTGAATTTGATGTTAGTGTTTTCACAGAATTCAACCCCCAGTAATTTGTCTTAAATACCAAAAATAAATACTACAGTAAAAAATGGTAACCTGATATATCAAACATGGTTACAACACCCCTACCCCAATATAAAAATGATATACTGACTAGTCCCCATTGATCCATTTCTCTCATGAACCCGGAACAATACTTTTGGGTGAAACGAACATGGGGAGCCTGAGGTGAATCATTAAATAAGGTGCTGGTGTTACCCAGCTTCATTCCCCTTAAAGATCCAAAAAGGAAGAGGGTCATGCAAGAACATAAATTTCTCATGTGGTTAGGATATGAAAGATTTAAGGGGTTTTATTGTCTATAATTTCACATATTTGGTAAGTAATTTTTTGAGGTTCCTTTAATACAATGGTATTTCCAATGTTACCACATTTAAACATGCCAACCAACATAGTAGCCGAGTCCTACATATAGCAGAGGAATCCATCTCCCACCTAGCATCTCCACCACCGGGTCTCAAATGCACTAATTTTGGAGTACCATCAGAAAGGTTCTCTCCCAACACATGAAGCAGGAAGAAAGACCATCTAGTAGATGAAATCCCACCATCTTCCAACATACAAGCTACTAAAAGCCTATAAATGAGTGGCTATAATATCTATCTCTAATTATTTCAATTTCTTATCTTTCGATCATGATGATGTGTAAATCCTTTTTTCTTAGGATGTAGGATGAATTCATTGCTAGTGAATTCATCCTAACAGCAATGGGGTCCCACTCAAGGGCCCCTACTAGAGGGAATATCCATCACCAAAAAACAACCTAGTAACATCACCCTAAAGAGGATATTGTTCCAAGGGTTCTTGTTCAAGGAAAATAAGCACAGATTTTCTAGGTTGGCCTTTATGTTCAATGAACATATATTCTGGAATATCTCATCACACTGGATCCTAAATAAGAGATCTATCATGCCAATATGGTGGAAATGTATGGGAAGATGTATATTCCTACTCCCTCTTCTAAAACCCACTATAAAAATATGAATTCATGTTATGAGAAAACGGAAATCCCCACTGGTGCTTGCAAAAACCTATGCACATATTGGGTTGAAAATTAGTAGCAAATGAAGTCCACTACCAATGAAAATGATGCCTTTCAACCAAATAAGATAGAAACCAGCTGCGAACTAGTTAAAATTCCTATGAAAGCATATGAAGTTCATAATCCAAAAGGCCATAAAATGAAGATACAAAAATACCTACTCGTGAATATGAATCCCATCAGTCAAACATGATGGTACCCAAATACAATAATATTCATATTCATTTCCCATGAAAATGAAGTCTACCAGTCAAATATATGACAAATACCTAAAACATCAAGCATATCCTAGCTATAAACTATGGGTGGAATCCTTCCTCTAACCCTACATAAGATGACTCTCAGTACTCACTAGTAAAAAATGGAGTACCAGAGAAAAAACATATTCATGCTATGAAATCTGAATAGGCTAATATTCCCATTCAAACTAAAGATGCATCTCAACACATCTTGAACTAATTTAGGATCATATATCAATTCCTTACCATATCCAATAGAATTTTCAATAATTAATAATGTATGTTCTAATAGAATGGATTCGGGCCCACAATCTAACCTCCACTTGCGAGGTGACTCATTCAGACAATAGGGTGGTCACTCCAAAAAAGAAATGCATCCCTTTTCCCGTCCATGATTGTATTTAGAAAAATTCAAGGTTAAATGGAAAACCATATCCTATAAGAAAACTAGTTCCAAATAGGGACATTAGTTTTTCATGGTGTCGGCTCAAACGTGGGCATATATCCCTTCTAGAACTCAGTGTTCTCTTCAGTTTTTCCTAGTAGCACTGATGGAGTAATATAAATATGCACCCATATATGAATGTCTCCACCCATAGAAGTTGACCATAGTATCCCACTATAAAGTTTCCAAAAATAAATCACACCAAATGAAATTGGAAAAGTAAGAGCATATCCATGACCAATCTCTACTAAATGATATAGTTCATGATGGAATCAAAAAATTATATCTGGTGACTGAGTATCCTTCCGATCCATTACAAAATTATAGAGGTTTTAGTATATATTTCTAAGTACCTACCCATAATATTTTTACCAGCATCTCTAAAGGTCTTCTATAGAGTACATATGATGATATCTAACATCTTTGGAACAAATCTTCTCTTTGGAAATCTTATCTCTAGATGAGCACCATGGTATCCCTCCTCGAGACCAGCAAATCAAAGATCTAGAAGGTCCTCCATTTCTTCTATCCACCCTGATGGTCTTATCTAGGGTATACGCTACAAAAATTCTCCCTGTAGTAGGACATCAATCTTTGATGGTAGTTCTCCACATGATAGCATCAACAAAGAATTTCCTCCCCAAGTGATATCTCAGAACAGCAAGGAAGTCCTTCATATTCCATCAGCCTCCCATAAGTTTCTCCGTAGGGTATATACTAAAAGGATTCTCCAATAGTTAGTCAAAAATCATTGATGTTAGTACTATTTATGATAGAATAAACTAAGAATTTCACCCCCATAGTGATATCTTAGTCTAGAAAGAAGCCCTCCCATTCCATCGTATTCCCTAAATGTCTTACCTAAGGTATACTCTATTGATGTTCTCCTACGAGTAAAAAAACAAACTTTGATGGTTGTACTCTCCATGATAGCAGTATCTAAAAATGGCACCCACATAGTGAAATCTCAGTTAAATAAGAATGTCCTCCACTCAACATAATCCACCATGAAGGTCCTACATATGGTATATGTTTCTAAAATTATCCTAATAGTTGGAAAAAAAACTATGATGGTAGAATTATCCATGATAGAATCAATTGTGATCGTCATCCCTATAGTTACATCTTAGTTCAAAAAGAAGATCTATCCCTTACCATTGTACATCATGAAGGTCCTACCTGGGGTATATGCTTCAATCATTCCCCTTGTAGTCAGAATCAATATTGTGAAGATATTTTCCTCTAGTCTAGAATCCACTACAAAATTCCTCCCTATAGTGACATCTCAATTTAGCAAGAAGGTCCTCCCCTTTCTATTGTCATCCCTGAAGGTCCTCCATAGGGTATACACTGCCAAATGTTTCCCATCAATAAGAAAAAAAACAATGGTTGAATCCCATTCCATGATAACATAAAATGTGTTGGTCCTTCCTATAGTTAAATCATAGTCTTGGAAGAAGGGACTCCCCTTCCCATCATCTACAAGGATGGTCCTCCCCATGATATGCACTGAGAAATTCTCCCAGTAGTCAGTCAAAGAACAATGATGGTATTCATTAGCATGATTGCATCAATTGTGATGGTCTTCTCCATAGCAACATCTCAATTCAGCAATATGGTCCTTCCATTGACAGTATCCCCCCTAAAGGCCTTCCCCTGGTATACAATATAGAAAACCTCATAGTTTTCGGACACCAAAATATGTTGGTATCCATCTCCATTGTAGCACCAATGCTGAAGATCCTCCCTAAATATAGATTCTATATAGGTTTGATGGTCCTCCCCGTGTCGAATCAAATGTAATAAATCCCTCATATGACATGTTTTTTTAGGGTGGGGTCAAGCATGTAAGATACCATATCAATAATAAGTGATATCCTTTCCCAGACAATAGATTTCTTAAGGCTACACTAATCTTCTTAGACACCTCTAGGATATTCACATATCAATGAGACCAGTATGAGCTTGGATACATGTGACTAGATCATCTTGAAGTGTTAAAATTGACTAGATCAAGTAAATGTGTCATTAGGGGACGAACAAAATGATATGATGCTGATGAGAATACAATTTGATAGGGATGAAATACCAGTTTTGTTTTTACACACCACCACTTATCTATTTTATATACCTAGACAATTCTTGGAGGAATTCATACATATCATTCATCTCAATATATGGACAACTCTCTCACCACATGAATGAAATGGTCTATCCCTACAATGGGTATACATACCATGTCACAATATTGGGATATCTTCATCATCAAATCGGCTTGTAATCCCTTTTGTTTGTTTGATGTCCACAATAAAATAGGTGGAAGGATGGTCTTGAAATGACTGTCATCAAAACACTACATTAGTTTCTTCTTCTAATCAGTTATTCCTTGTATGAAATTTATATCTAAGGATAAGGAGAAAATGGATATTTTCACTTCACTACAAGCCCTGTCTATAAGAACCCATTTAAATCAAAATCCTATAATTTCATTATCCCGAGATGGTTATCAAATTATATCCTAGTTCCATAAATGTTGTGTACATGATATGAAGAATCCTTGAATAAGTCTCAAAATCATCAGGCCCGACAAGAGAGAGCCATTGAAAAACTCTTGAATTAGGAAACTAAGAACAATTAGTCGACTTATCACATAAGGGAATACAATAATTATGTATTCCTAAGGTCCAACTTATAAAATAATTCATTTAAATATCTGAAATTATATTATACTCACACCCAAATGGGAATACATGAGATTAAGAAATCAGTGATTTCAATAGTGACCACTACAGTACGAGATCAGTCCCATCCCACAAGGCTATGGTGATTTAAAAAAAAATACACCCATAAGTCCATAAAATATGGACCAAGGCACAACAATGTGAAAATGGGGGAAATCCCAACCTGCAAGTATGGGGGTGTTTTTACCATAACCCCCCTCATAGTAGAAATTAGTATTTTCTTATTTATTAAGGATGAAAAATAGAGAGGTCTCCCTTTCCTTCCCACCTTGTCCGAAATTTCCTCTAGAGGGTTGGCATGATGTTAGGTCTTATAGAGGATCCCTTCATGTTACCCATGTCCATGAGGAAAAAATAAGATCATGGAATGGTTCGAAATTGTACAATATGGTATGCCATCAACCCTACCATTAAGCAACTGATATTCCACCCACAATGTTTAATGCATCCGTAAATGTTGTGGACGTCAATCCTATGAGCCACACTAAAAATGATGCCAATAAAGAAGAGTATGGAGAGGTTGTTTCCATCTTGAATCAGATCCATGTTGATGATAAATGTGTGGATACTCAAAACCAGCGTGCTACCAGGAATTTCAGTGTTCCCCCTGTTAAACTTCTACCACCTCATTTACAAATCCCTAATATAAGGTAGAATAAATGTAAGGTCGTACATGACCAATCAAATCATCCTACTTAAAACATACCCACTTACTCTTGGGGAATTAATTTCTCGATAAAAATATGAAATTAAAGTGTTTAGGTGCACCAATACTTAGCTGCTCGTAGGAAGCCCTCTTACCAAATACCCCCTTAAGAAGAGCCTCAACGTAAATTCCTAGTGGGTGTTCCTTGACTAGATTTGTTATCCCATCAAATAATGAAATTCCAAGACATCCACCAATCACAACACCTAGCAAATCAACCTTCCTAGACCTGATCATATAAATTTATCATGATTTCTACACATTAAGGAAACAACCAGCACGAGTGCTTTCCTATCCTCTAAAGAATCCCATGGTCGAAAAAATGCCTCAAGTACTAGCTGAACCAACACGTCAAATCATTCCCATTTTTTGACAGTTAAATCTAAAGGTCAACAGGACACTGATAAATGGGATTATTATCATCATCCTGTCATTTGAAAATCAGTTGGAATCCGTAGAGGAGTAGAATGTGCCGGTATAACCAAAATGGAAACCTTATCTGGATTTGGTGAGAAACCCTCCACCTCCAAATTTTTTTGAGTCTTTTGTTCCCAATATTAAATGGCTCAGGTATCCCCGAGAATCATCTAGTTTACAATGAAACATATTTTGGTCCCACGATAGGAACCCTAGAGAAATAATATGTAGTGAAACAAAGACGCTTCATGCAAAACCTACAAGGATCAACCTTCGAATAATATAGAAGACAGTCGACTAGATCAATATCAGTATGGGAAGATCTTTGTCAGTAGTTCCTATTCCAGTTCAGATCAAAACTAAAAAAGATGGTAGGTAGTGACCTATCAAATAAAAAATAGTGGGAGAATAAGATATTCTAGGAAAACATTTCCTGGTGGAATGGACTGACCTACTCATAGAACTAGCCACTCCACCCCCTAAGAAAAGTTTATTTCTATGTACATTGATAACCAATAAAATGATATTTAATCTTTTTTCATCAAAAAAAAATTTATGAGTTTGTTTTGGGATTCCTCCTCCCTTACCAAGAGTATATATGAATTCTTAAAATGCAGTAAACATAATTCATGAGTATCCCCACATACCTCGAGAAAAAGACTGAGAATATATGAAGAATACTCCATTATGCTAAATCCATCCACTTTACCTTCCCCAACTTCTAGGCTTGCATTGTGTTGTACATGCCCCCCTGGGTACCATGATAATCCACTTCCTCGACATGATGAGTGGAGGGGACCTAGGAGAATTTAGTTTGAGGAATGGGGGAATAAAAAATTCACATTCTAATACGATCACATTTGTGCCTATTTTATAGCATTTATGAACTAGAATTTACACCATTTACCAGATCATAAAAGATCCTAAGAAGTAACTATTGAAGACTGACCAAATTATGGTCCATTTCAAAAGATACTAGGATATTCTAGTCAACTATGTTTTGTCTTAATGGACCTCTAGAAAAAATGATAGATTCAATTGAAGTCAGACCAAGACCACCACCATCATAAGTGACATATGTTTCCACCACTTTCCCTATATAAGGAGAGAATTTAAATGAAGTTGTTGTCTAAAGTGATCAGAAGTTCAATAGTTTGATGACTCTGAAAGCATTCAATTCAGATCATGGAATACTCCACGAATAGTTGATGTACTGATTTATCCCCCCAATAGATCATGCTATAGCAAAACTAACATTCTCATCCCCACAAAACTTCAGAGGTTGAGTTTCCTGAAATTATTCTAAAAAGGAAGGCAATGATAAATATTAGTAAGATGAACATGTCTTAAGGACAAAATAATCTTGGAATATATTATATTTTATTCTAATATATTTGAAACAATTTTCAATTCCCTGTTAAATGAAACCACCACAAATAATTAGTCTAGAGGATTCATCATTAGAATAACAGTTGATTTTAAAATCCATTAATTTTATTCAATTAATAGACCCTTCACTGATGATGAATGGGGATATGAACTTGAGTTCCCCAAACCTAATTAGGGAGTTGGAGGAAGAGGCTGATGAAAACAAGGATATTAGGGTATATGTAACCATGGTAGAAATTAGAATTATGGAGGCACCCCTACAAAAACCTTCAATGATGATGAATCTCAAATTATATCTCTTTAGTAGATCCAATAAGAATTGGAAAATCCCACTGTACCTTCCATAAACCACTTCGTTTTTATTATTTGGGGATGTTTATCAAAAGAGGGGAAGTTTCCTATATTCCCTTAGCTTGGAGGTAGACATTCTCGGCATGATCATCATTGAATAGAAGAACATCCAACTCATATCTGAGGAGATGGTCTATCGACATCAAAATAACAAGCCTATGAAGTTCATGTGAAATTGATTCCTCACACTGGGAAACACCAGCCTTTAGATAAAAAATATGGGATCAAAATATAGTTTTCCTCGGTCTAAACCAAGCTATCAATCATGGATGACTTGTATAAATTAAATGACATCATTGAAGTTCTTATAGAGTTGTTCCTAAGACCCGATGGGATTGAATTCTAATTGTTATTAGTCATATTCTATGAGACATTGAATGGCTCCATAGAATTTCACATAGTTATCTCATTGATGGATCAAGATGAAGATTCCATTATATAAGAATAGATCAACTCTATATACTTGTTTAGAAGGATAAATGGTATTGATGTTCAAAAATTATTCATTGAAAATGGATCGGGAGTTATTCCTATCCCAGTATGAATAGTTAATCAACCAGGTTGCAATAAGGACAAACATACACCCTCTACCACTACCCTGTTGGCCTATAAAAAAAGTGAGTAAAAACCGGTAGGGCAAATGAATCTTAGACCCCTATTTGCAGACCAAGTAACTAATTAAAAATATATCATGGTTCGGTAAAATAAGAAATTCAATTATGTACTAGGAATTGTTGGTTTCATCATCATGAGGTGATTCTTTCATCTGACCACTATTGTGACAAATATTTCACTAATGAAAAAATACACATTTCATGCCAATAAGGCACTGTTTGAATCATCAAATTCACAATATTTTGATGCAAGATTCAGTGAGAATAATGGGAAGTGTCCGTTAGTCGATTATATTGATTGAGTCACCACCCCAAATGGTTTATAAATGGACCATGTAACACATTAAAACATATAAATGTAGAATACATTCTACCCATCAACTTGGTTGGGTGTGTGAGTCCAAGATCATATGCATATTCAATAGTACTCATGATTTTATTCTAGGACACCGAGTCTAAGAGTGTTTTCAAATACACTGACCCTAAAAATAATAGTGAATGGAAAAATAAAAATACACTTAATATATCCTTAGAGTTCTATGAAACCCATCCCTCAGTCATTATGGTAGAATATGAAGAATAAATTCCTCCTCCCCTCACCGCCGATATATAAGATAAAACAAGAAAATTCATATTATAAATACAAATATCTCATATATTCTTCTAACTAGGAAGATCTCATCTAAAAATTGATTCTACATTGGATGAAGATGTGGAATAGGAAGGTGAAAATGATTAAGAAGGTTAAAAGAAAGTGGAATGAAACCTTAAGGATTCCCCTCCAGTATTCTAGGAGGTCATCTCTACCCCCATTGATTAACTAATAGGGATAAAAATTGGGGAAAAAGAAGTTCTAAAACCCACTCTGATTAGTTCACCCATGACTTATAAAGAAAAAAAATGTACATACCTCCTTCCCTAAGGATCATCAAAATGTTTTCTCTTAGAACTATATTAAAAATGTAGGCCTCAATCTTGAGGTGGCTACTCACTAATTAGGCATTATAGAAGATCAAAAAGGCTCTTTACTAGCATCCAGAATGAGGATCCATACAATTTCTACAAAAATAGTTGCTAATGTTGATATGATCCGTAGACAAAACTGCATTTGGGAGGTCCAATATCCTCTATGGTTAACAAATATCATCTTCATCAAAAATAATAATAGAAAAATTAAATTTTTCATCGATTTCATATATCTCAACCGGCACTGTGCAAAGGATGATTTCATGGTCCTAATCATATAACTATTAATCGATGAAAATGTAGGATATCAGGGTCTCTACCTCATAGAATAATATTCAGGATAAAACCAAATTATAAAGTATAAAATAAGATAAAGAAATAACTGCCTTCAGGGCCTTCTACAGAGTATTTTTTCCATCAGGTAATGCCCTTTTGTTTGAATAAAACTGATGCCACTTATCAACAACCAATAAATCTCATCTCTAATCCCTTCTTGGGAATATATGTTGAATTCAATGTTGATGACCTAGTGGGTAAATTGTAACAATTCTCGGATCACCTGGTAGATTTTGAAATCATTATTAACAAATTGATAAAACATTATCTGATGATGACTCCTCTAATATTTTCCTTTAGCATTACCTCACGGATAGCCTTAGGCATCATCATACGCGAACATGTTATCAAAGTGAACCACAAAAATAAAAGTGTGTAAACATTGCATGCCACATCCACATAACTACACTATGTTGAGATGCATTCATGGAAAATTCACCTATACTCGACGGTTCATATCAAAACTTGATGATAAATGTTTTCCTTTCACTAGTATTATGAAAAATGGGGTTGAATATCAATACAATGAGGATATTCATGATGAATTAGAAAATATCAAGAAATGTTTCTTAATTCTACCATTGTTAATGTTTCCTATCGAAGGAAGACTGGTCATTTTGTTTGTTATAGCCATGGGATGATCATTGGGTGCCTTCCCCGCCCAAAATAATGACACTGATAGTGAAAAGAACCTTTTTTATTTCTTCTAAACCATGATTGATGATAGGACCCATTAATCATGTATCAAAAATAGTTGTCTAGGGATGATCATTTCAGTCCAAAAATTAAAGCCATAATTCCAACATCATGAATTACACTAGGTCTCTCGGATAAACATCCTCTACTAAATTATCAGTCTTCTAATGGTTTCTGGGGATCATTCATTATGGGAGTTCATCATAAAATTGTTTCATATTTAGATTTTTCCTCAGAAATATATCAATGGATAGAAATTATTAGATTTTCTGGAAGAGATCCCTCAGTAGAAACGACTTCATTAGATTCCAATGTACCTGATGAATATGTTTTCTATATTAAAAAATACCCCCATATCTGGGATATTAATTTTGATGATGTATCTAAAAGCTTGGTAAATAAAATTATGGAAGAACCCATTCTCATCCAAGTGGGGTTGGGATTCATACTAATATCTCCAGCAAAGGAAGTCAAGCCTTACTCCTTCCTACTATCAAATAGGGGCACGAATAATTATATAGAATTCTAGGATATCATTTTAGGGATAGAAATTCCACTTCAAGTATAAGTATAACACCAGAAAATAAATTGATATTCATAAATGGACACCAAGTAGGTCAAAAACAATTATTCTATCAAAAAGGATGAACTGATTCACTTCCTAGACCACATATGAGGACTAATTGATGAATTTTCTTCAAAATTTACATTGAATCATGTCCTCCTATCACAAAATGTGCATGCTGATGAATTGGAAAATTATTCTATGACTCTGGAAGATATGGATTGGTATGAAACATTCATAAACATTGTGCATTAATAGTTGGTCTCAACATTTTTTCAATCCAACATATGGGATATCAATGAAATTAGCCTCATCCCGACACCATATGGTCCTACCACTAGATGGATGAAACCCATTGTGGAATACCTTCAAAAAAGTATATATCCCATAGGATAAAACCTAAAGAGAATAAATCTAAATAAGAGTAGTTAAATTTTTTCTCTATAATGGAAGTAAACATAAAAAAGTATTATACAAATTAGTCCTTGATGGAGGCCTTCTCAGATTCATTGATAGAGAAGAGACCATCAACATTATAAAGGAAGTTCATTCTTTAGATTTTAGGGTTCACAAACCAATATCCGAGAATTCCAATCAAAATTAAGGTAGTGGGTACTACTGGCCCACTCTAATGAATTATGTCACTAAATTTACAAGGAAGTGTCATTCATGCCATGTTTAGGAAAATTTCATCCTAAAACCATTTGAGTTACTCCAACAATCACATTTTCTGGGCCATTCACCATACGGGGAATGGACGTTATGGGACTATATCCTCCTACACCAGAAAAAAAGTTCAATTATATTATCATAGAATCTAATTTATTTTAAAAATGGGAAGAATATATACCCCACAATGATTTTTGGCAGAATAAATAATTTCAACCTTTTTAAAACCAATCTACTCACCAGATTTGGTGTCCCTCACACCATACTGATTGAAAAAGACATAAATTTTTTTTCTTTGGATTTGAGAATTTATACAATGTGTATGGTATCAAGACGATCCATTCATCCTACTATCATTGTAGCGACTAATAGGTAGACAGATGCATTCAACAATATCCAATCCAATATACTCCAAAAGATGGTAGATACGGATAACAAATCAAGGACAAAAAAAATACTACATTCTATGTGGGAATACTAGACCATAACATGAACTACCACATAATAAACCCAATACTCATATGTATATGGGAAATAAGAGGTTTTGTCCATCGAATATTAATTTCCATCGCTACACATTTCCTTCTGTGATCAACTACACATGGCTGAGAAATCCTAGAAATGGATGGATGAACTAGAGAAACTCAATGAAAATTGATTTCATACCTTGATTCATTTTGTGTTTTATCAAAAATAAATTTATGTGACTCTAACAGAATGTATTTCCTCGAGTATTTCCTCAAAGGATAAATGGTGTAGGTTTTTAAGACAATGATGATACTTAGAATGAAGCCTCTAAATAAGGATCAAAAATGAGAGGAACCTTATTCCATTTATTATATCTAATCCAATGGATATTATTACTTGGTTTTAATGGATAAGAAGATCACTATGTCTCCCACTAATGTAATGTTTCTAAAAAATATTTTTTATAAGTACAAATAAATTGTCTTAACCACACGATGATAAACTCGATGGGTAAATTCCTCACCATATGAAGTTAATCTACAAGGAATAAATATTTCTAACCACAAGGTGTTAAACTGCATGGATTTCAGCACCGCAAAATGACTTAAAAATATTTTTCAAATTTCTTGATTTCATGAAAATAATCTATTGGACAAATAATCCTAATTTCATGTTGTTAAACAAAACGTTGATCATTGCTAAAATAAAACAATTTCCCACACGTTTTCCAGATATATGAGGGAGAGGAATGAAATTCCCTAGCTCCCTTGTGAGGGTCAGATCTAAGTAGGAATCCTCTTTAACATGAACTAATTATCGCTTAACTCTTTTCAATGAAGGATACATAAATCCCCCCTTATTCTAGATCCTGGTATAGAAACTCCAAAATAATGGTTAAAAATTTATCCTTCCTTTGGTACATGTGTCAGAATGGTGAATGGAACTTCAATAACAATAAAAAACTTGATTCCTATCAACATGAGAGACATAGAGAACCCTGTAGTATATATATTTGTCGAGCCACTACAAAAGGGAAAAATGACTCCACTACTTGTATGGGCTAGACCTATGCAGGGAGCATTCCTATAAAGAACTACATTTGGATTGATACTCATTCTATAGGATATGTAGTGACATGCGGATCCTATGTTCTTGGCCTAGCCATGAAACAAATAAAATACCCCCATCCCCTACATAAAAGTCATTTCAATGTTAGATTCTCCTAAACATGTCCAATTTATAGGACCACCTTAAGAATAAATGTCATCCTCCCCGCATATGGGATTGACCTATTTGGGGTGACTTTCTATTCAGAACTATATGTTCCTTGATTCCTTCCCTCCAAGGATATTAAGTGACACCCAAATTCAACATCCCATCCCAAGTGCAATAAAGGATCACAAGATTCCTCACGATGATTGAATAAGATTTTCATTCAAAATTTTATAAGAGTTATGTATGGCTTGATTCACATATCAGTGAGGTATGTAGTAATGCCCATATCCTATATCCATGGCCTAGCCACCAAAAATAACCATTTCAATTTTTATGTCACCTTTATATGGGGTATTAACCCTTTACTGCTGATTTTTTTATAACATTGAGAAGTGATCAAAATGGATTAGGAGATTCTGTGGGGGATTTCCCACATGATCATGGCCTATCAATCTATTGTGGTGTTGACATGGTACTAGTAGCAAGACCTAAAAAGGATTACAAAAGTCATTACTACATGACATTAAACTACATGTTACGCCATGAACTGTGTGCGGATTGATTATCATTTTGATGTGATATGCAACGACGCCTAGGCCATGAATTTACTACCCAATCGTAGATAAAGACAATGTAAAACTCCCCTATATTCTAAAAATAAATACAGTTCTGTTCAAAATGTTTCAAATATGGATTCCACATCAAAGATCTATTAATAAATCAATAATCCCCTACTTATGAGTCAAATAAATGTATGTTGATTCCTACTTTATGACCAATTATGGTATATATGCGTCTTGAATACCTAGACCCATCTGTTAAATATTTCAAACTCACTATCATTGGTAAATTAGAATCGTCACAAACCTACTTTGACCATAAAAAATGGTTGGATAGTGTCCTAAGGATTCCTTTTATTGACTAAGAAAAATATTCCCTCGTGGCACTGGATAATTTTCCAATAAAATCGGCCTATCAGCCAATGTCGAATTTATCTTCGGGAGAGGCTTTTCCAACCTCTGTATACCCCAATGGATTCAATGCACCATATAATTTCTCTGGATTTGAGATTTCCTATGGTCATGGTGTCATTATCTGCCCCTTAATATAAGGATCATGTTAGAACAACTGATCATGAATAGCCACAATTTCATTCATTATTTCCATAATACTCAATCCTAACCAGAAAGAGATAAAATTCATGAAATTTTTTCCAATAGCATGAAAATAATATATGATATTACATCCTTACCACATAATGTTAAAATATACAGTTCAACAAAAACTATGTATGGCTTGATTACTATCAATAGATGATATATAGTAATGAACAGATTCTATGGCCTATTCTTGGTTGTACCCATTTAAAGATACCCTCTACAATCATATAGAGAAAACCTATGCGAGGTGTTTTATGCAGTAATGTGTATGGATGGATTCCAACCCATTTGAGATAAAAAGTGATATCTAGTCATTCGATCATTGGGCCCACCCAAAAATATATTCAATCATCTAACCCCTTGGATGAGTTTTCATTAAGACTGTGTGGTATGACATAATGCTTCTTAGGTCCTCATTCAAGATAGGTCATAGCCCTCATTCCATGAAACTGACATTGGAAAACTTTTACTTCATCCTCGCAACATGAGGTTAAAATGAGCTACCACTATCCAAGTTGTATGATGATAAAATACATGTATCCATCACAATACCCTCATCTAATAGTAAATTACCTCATGAATCAGTCATACACCATGTCATGTACAGAAATTATGATTCCCGATGTATGGGTCAAACCTACACGGGGTATTTCTAGACATATGATAGAATGCTTCACTCCAAGTTTCTATGTACGAAATAAATCTGCACATGAATGTAAAATGTGAGATTATCCCAATTGGTAGTCTCATACAATTACTTTATTGTGGGATGTTAAACTACAGAGATAATGAAACTTTACATTGTATGTGCTGGACCTAAATAGGAAACCAATTTACAATTGTATATAATAAACTTCTATATCACATTCCTAGAAAATTTTGAGATCAAATGATCCTTTCATGATCAGGCACCCTCATTTCAAAGACTAAACTCGATTTCTGGAAAGGTCCAAATCTCTAAAACATTCCATAGTCATCAGATATTGGGGCTACAATCTAGGGGAAATCTCTGTTTAATTATTCATAATAATCCGGGGTGGATCTGCATATTTTTCCCACAAAAATGGACAATCAAATAGAGAAATATTTATCCATAGGAGAGGCTCTTCCAACCATTGTACACCCTATGATGTATATTTACCATATCATCCCTTGAAATTTGATACCCCCATATTAATGTTTATACCATTTCTTACCCTTTAGTCATGAATATGATACAACAATCTGAGTCAGATTAACATGAAAAAGAATTTTTCCCCTTTTTGTCAAAGTAGAGTGGTAAATTCTGAATGTCCCATTAGTTAGACATTAAACTGAACTAAAAATGTCTCAATTTCATGATGATAAATCATTTCATGCGTTATACCACCATTAATGAATCCAAATATGGGTGTCATTGGTCCCCCATCTGAAGACGATACATATAAACTCATTGTTTTCAGACTTCATTTCCTCAATAGGCCACACACTATAGTATTACACAAAAAAAAATTAGATCCAATTCCAAATTCCCACCAAATGACATAGCCATAAAATATATTGGGCTAGTGTCCAGAGGAGAACATTTTTTATGTATGCACAATATGCCCTGGTGGCCCTGTATTTGTAATTCCATTACTCGAGTTACCCAGATTCAGATCATTATTACATAACATTGGAATGATCACAAGGGATGAAATACTGAATGACTGATCGGTTTAGTAGCCCTGGTAGTAATAGATTCAAACATAACTTATATATTATATTATAAAGGAAAAAAAAATGTGTATCTTTTGAACACATTAATTTCCCTTAATCTATCACTGTAGGTCTGTGATAATATAATTTTTCGCATCCTAGAAAAAATAAAACATAGAAAGGGGTGAGATCAGGTGCTCAGTATGGATAAAAAATATATAGGAAATATTCATAAATAAGCCCAAAAATTTAAGACAACGTATAAGCCTAAAAAAATACTTTTATACATAACATTCAACATAATATGGAAAATATAAATCAAATAATGTCATTTATTATTTATTCACATGAATACTCTAATTATTGAATAATCACATGTAATATAAATAGAAAATTTCACAATGATGGAATGAATAATGTCGGACATCATAACCAAATAGTCAAGGCCTCGTGCCAAGATAAAAATTAAGAGTTTTTCAATGCCTTGGTCCAAGACACTAGTTTGTATCCAGAGACCTACTGATGCATCGAGGAGTTATAATGGGCTACACACATTACTTAATATGTCCAATGCATTCCTTATATGAAAAGGTTGAAATATAACATAAAAAATTGTATTAAAACTAGAATAATAAATATTAATACTTTTACCATAAACCATGAATGGTATAAAAATAACACATCCACTTTCAATGATATCACAAATCCTTCAATACAATATGGAAGGTTTTATCATAATAAATCAACTTCAAACTAGTGTAAAAATCCATCAATGGATGTTGACATAGATGAAATCAAAACTGTTTGAGAGAAATATCTCATTTTATTTTGAAATCATTTAAAAATTACATAATTATAAAAGGAAAAAATTATTTTGAAAGTATTCCTATATTCATTTAAGGGAATCTTTGAAGATATTATAATTGTGGGAAATAGCTGCGCCAACCGTATACATTAATAAACATTCATTCCTTAATTTTTTGAAAAGGTCATAAAGTACCTTGTATGGAAAACAACAGAAAGATTCCTTCAAAACATTTTATAAAAAGTCAAAAAGGGTATAAATGTCCTTAAAAAATATTCTAGGAAATAGTAAAAATGGTTTGAAATACATTTTTAGGAAACACAGAAGTGGGTGATAAAGTTGTCCAAGTAGATACATACGTATAAACAACCTCGGATGACAAAAATATTTTAAAATTAGACCATACCTTTTAATTTTTCTTGGTAAAGGGTAAGTCAACCTCATTTATAACAGTTAAATCATTATTATTAAATTATTAATGATCTATATACATAAATATGATATCATATATGATCTTTTAATAATGCTTTTTAATAATATTTCATTAGTATCATTATTTCGGGTGTAAATTAATGCATTTTCCTTTATATGTTTTGTTACATAAATAATGTTTTTATGGATATACTGTATTTTATTCATACGAAGAATGATATTAAGTTATTAAAAACTATTTTTAATCATAAAATTAATATTATTATTGAATTGTTATGATGGGGAATGTATTTCATCATGTTGTTGGAGATAGTAGTCTGTACGTAAGCACGGGGGACAATACCATTTTATGGATACTAAAATCGTATTTAATTGGATGGTATATCATATATATAGAATCATTAAAATTGTATATTTATTATTTAAATCAATTATACTCATTAATATACCCATCCAAATAATTAAGTGTTGAATAAAAATCTTCCACACGACGCTGAGATGGTAAGACGTATGTGCACCTGTCGGGTGAATTTGTCATTCATAGGATGGATATAATAAGTAATGTAGTTGTAAAATATTTATAAAAACAATAAATTATGTATAAAGTAGTAGATTTATTATTTTGGTTTTGAAATAAAAAAGAATGAGGAAGTGGAAGTAGAAAATAACTTTGAAATAGGTGATGAAATAATTACCTCTTTTTCGGGTTCTTCAATTCGATTTGATCAAAAGGGATAATTAGGTTGGCTTTCTCATCAAAACAATTCCTCTAGGATAAATTGAGGGAAGTTGTGAGGATATTTTACTAGGGGTTTTTAGAGACAAAAATCTTTGGAGGTGTTATTTTGAGAGTAGAGGAAGTGCACTTTTATAAGAGAGGTGAGGGTCACTTTAGGAAAATCGTGTAATATTATTTTATTATACAATCATATTTAGATTATACTAGATCCAAAGGATTTATTTCGAGACTAATGTAGGGAAGGGTAGAAAACCTTTCAACCAATAGGTTTTAGATAGGTTTAGGACACCATATTAACCTTATCTTTTAGATTTAACTCTTAGTTGAATAGTGTAACTTTTAGAATTTATTCTTGTATTTTTTTATTATATGGTTAATAAACATACTATAAATGCCTAGAGAAACTTAAGTGGTTCCTTAATTACATATATATCATTATTTAAGTCATGTAGACCATATTTATGTTTTTAGGAATATTATATCATATAATAATATAGTTTTTGTTTTAAAAAATCATTTCTGTCAATTTCGACACTATTTAGTATTTTTTTGTGAAAGTCATAATCACTTTATCACTTCAAGAAAAATTTATTTAATCAACCCAAACATGTAAAATTAATCTATAATATTATTAGGATGCATACAAAGTTTCAATATACATTTATTTGGATATTTATAAATATCAATTATTTTAATCTTTCATTAATAAAGTAATTACTGCATCATCATTGTGTCCTAAATAAATTTAATTATTTAATGTCTAAAAATTATAAATAAAATACCATTATATAGAAAATAGTTTATATATATATAATAAATATTTATAATCCAATTTATCATATGTATAAGTATATGTTAATAATGTTTTAGTTATGGAAATTTAAATTTAATACGTTTAACACTTCTTTAAATAAAATAATATTAAATGTTCTAATCTAATCCAAGTGTATCAAATAGGATCATATTTTTTTCTTAATGTTGATTTTGTTCGACATATAGTTATTCAATTTTATTAGGACATGTTTTTGGGTAATTATAATATCATTTTTACCTTTAATTACCCTATGTACTCTTAAGTGTGGTAAATAAAATCCAAAAGATACTATTAATCAAATATTATTTTCATCCTATAGAAGCAAATTTTACTTAACGATGTCAAACGTGTCTCTCGGATTATTAGAATTCAATTCACAAAAGCATTAATGTTATGTTTATGGAAACTTGATAACTTGCATAGATGGACAGTAAAAGATGTTAAAATTTTCATTAAAATTTTATACATCTAATCGTATTATAAAATTACTCCAATGAATTACATTGAACTAATAGTGGTATTTTTTATCTATTTTGACATAAAATAAATTTAAACAATATAAATAATTATTTAAATAAAAAGTTGGTCAAAAATAGTGACACAATGTTTTTCACTATTCCTCAAAAAATGAATGTTTTAGGAAAAATACCAAAAATTCCCCCAAATATAGTTTTGATATTTCGAATTCAAAAATGAGGTCAATTTTTAAAAATAAAATTCTATAAATTTTAAAAAATGAGTATTACTCTTTGTAATGGCTAGTTTGATTGGTCGTGGTGTGCTAGGACTCGATGTTGCGTACGTAGAATGTTATTGTTTTATTCAATGAGAAATGTATCATGGAATATAGTGGTGTTACTTTATTCCCGCTTCAAATAATCAAATAATATAAATTTCTAGAATACTGCCGCATAATAAGATTTCGGTGGTTCTTCGTCATATGTTCCTCGGGATTCCATGTTGCCTCTTCCATCATATGGTTTCTCCATAGAAAATTTACCAGACGAGTCATCTGGTTTCTTGGCACTTATTTTCTGGTATTAATAATCTTGACATGCTTATCACAATAAGACAGATCGGGTTCCAGTTCAATTTATTCATAGGTGAGAACATGCATTGGGCCAGGCATGTATTTTCTCAATAGTGATATGTGAAACACATCATGAACTTTTTAGAGACTTAGACACATTTCCAAATGGTAAGATTCAAATCCAATTATTTTTATAATTTCGAAATTTATGATGTACAGAGGACATAATTTACCCTTCATATCGAATCCTATAACACCCTTCTAGGGAGATACCTTCAAAAAAATTATTGCCTACATGAAATTTAAAATACATCATTTAGTTATCGACATAGCTCTTTTCCCTACATTGAGATGCTTCGATGTGGGTTTGGATAATATTCACCTTTTCGATTATTTCCTCAAAATGTTCTGGGCCTACGAGTTTTCTATCTCCAAGATCATCTCATCAAGTTGGTGTGTGGCATCTCCTTCTATATAACACTTCATATGGTGGAATCTGAATACTTTAATAGAATCTATTGTATAGTAAAATTCTACCATAGGTAAATATTGATCCCACATACCTTGAAAGTTATGCGAGAATGATCCTAACATGTATTCTATGGTTTTAATAGTCCGTTCTGATTTTCCATTAGTTTGAGGGTGGTAGGCAGTGCTCAATTGAAGGTTAGTATCCAGGGCATTCTAAACATTTTTCTAGAATCATGATTTAAAATGGGGATCACAATAAGAAACAATAATTAGGCGTACTCCATGAAGTCTTACAACATCATTGATATATAGTATTACAAAATGTTCAAGTCGTAAATTTTCTCTTATTGCAAGAAAATGTGAAGACTTGGTAAGATGATCAACATTGACCCATATTTTAGCATTCCTTATAGGATTCTTTAGTATCCCCATAACAAATTCCATCATAATATCATCTCATGTCCACAAAGGTATGAGAATAGGTTGCATGACTCATCTAAGATGTTGTCTTACAGTCTTCACCTATTGACAAACAATACATCTTGACAAATAATCTACAATCCCTATCTTCATGTTGTCCGACCAAAAATGTTCCTTCAAATCTCTAAACATCTTCATGATACCAGGGTGTATAGATAAATTGGATCTAGGATCATCATCCAACAATTCCATTTTTAGAACTGTCACATCAAGAACACAAAGTATCTCCCTAAATTTCAAAATTCTATATTCATATAAAAATTCGATCAATATCACATCATTTAAAACATTTATTATCTTTTTATGGAACTCGTCATTAGTCTCAGAACGCATTCTACTTTCTAGTAAATATGGAAGGGAAACTATTTGAAAAGGTATCAATGTTTCACCTTCCATGATGATTCTCATATCCATCTTTACTAGATCCATAAACATTGGATCCCTTTCAACTCTCATCTTGTTTAGAACTACATGATATTTTCTACTCGAACAACCTTCCACCTTGTTTTCCTTCCCCCTGTGGTATTTTATAGTGCGATCATAATCCATGAGTACTTTAAGAAACCTCCTTTGGCTCATGTTCAGTTCCTTTTGTGAAAAAATTTACTTCAAACTCTTGTGATCAGTATAAATCTCACATTTATCACCATAGAGATAATGTCTTTATATTTTCTGAGAAAATATTATAGCATCTAACATAAGATCAGGAGTGGGATAGTTTAATTATAGAAGTCTTCTCTATCATGATGCATAGGAAATAACTCTGCCATTATGCATAAGAACCAAACCAAGTCCATTCTTTAACGAATCACTATAAATAACAAACTCATCATTCCCTGATGGAAATGTCGTGATAGGAGCACTGACTAATCATCTACTCAATTCTTCAAAACAATCTTCACACTATTTTTTTAAAAAAATTTACCAAATTATATGTTATCTCGGTTAATGGGTAGGCAATGGGGAAATATTCTGGAGAAAACACCAATAATAACATGCTAAACCAATAAAAATGTGTACCTCAGTTATACTGATTGTTGTTGAAATTTTTTTTATTGATTTTGTCTTACAAGTATCAATAGAGATTCCATCCGTAGAGACAATATGGATTTGAAAATAGATCTCCTAGTGCAGGAATAATCACTTGCTAAATTAACCATATAATTAATTTCTTCTTAGTGTCTTTTGAATAGTACACAAGTTATTTTCATGATCTTCATAGCTTTTGGAGTAAACCAAGATGTCATCAATAAATACCACTACAAATTAATCAGGATATTTCTTAAAAACTCTATTAATTAGATCTGTGAAGATAGATGGTGAATTAGTCAGCCCAAAAAACATTACTAAAAACTCGCAATGTCCATACCTACCACGAAATGCTCTCATCATAATGTCTTCCTTCTTCACACAAAACTGATGATATCTAGAGAAAAGGTAAATCTGTAAAAAATATCGAGCTACAAGGAGTTGATCGAATTATTCATCAATTCCAGGTAGGGGTTAATTGTTATTCATTGTTTAGCATAGATCTCCATGTAGTCAATGCACAACCTCTTATCTCCATATTTCTTCTTAACAAAAAAAAATAAGGGCTCCCCATGGTGAACCACTATAAAGAATAAATCCTTTATTACTAAATTCCTCTAGTTGTTTCTTTAGTTATACTAATTCCACATTTCCCATTCTATAAGGGGTCTTCGATATGGGCCTTGAACCATAAATTAAATCAATGAAAAACAAAAATTTTCATTCATAAGGATGTCCATGTAAATATTCTAGAAACACATCAACATATTCATTTACAATAGGCCAGTCCTCTATTTGAATATTCATTTCCCCACCCATAGTGATTTCAATATCTTTCTACCCAATAATTGAATTTAGTATAACTACTAGGTGTGGATCTAAATGAGAATCAGATGGTGATGTTTCTACTCTAAAGATTAGGTACTCTTGATCATCATTGTAAATTGTAATATCCTTCTTCTTACTTTAAATTTCTTTATCACAGTCCAAAATCCAATCCATAACGAGAATTATATTAAATGTAATAATGGGTATGGCGATGAGATCAGCATATAATGTACATTTATATGTCCTAAAGAGAACTTATTCACATAACATTTGTTGCAATGATACATATCTTAGGATATTCGTCTTACAACTCCCTTGTTAAATCAAATTGGAAATATCTAATTTTCTTGAAAACTAAGATGATATGAAGCAATGTGTGATCAATAATAAAATAATGTGTTGTCTAAAATTACATAAAATAATAAATTACCAGCGACCACATCATTCAGAGCATCATCCTAAGCAGTACTGATCACTTAAACTTGGCCTTTCTCCCTAGGCCTTTTCTGAGATACGATTCCTTGGTGGTCAGGAAATTCATTTACTTAATGCCATATTTCTCTATAATTGTAGGATTTAAAATTTAAAACCACTTTCTTTCCCTTTCAATAATGAGATTGGTGTCCTTTTCACGATACTTATAATAGACTCAAATTCTCTTTAGGCATGTACCAGGGTGTTTCTTCCCACATTTACTCTAGAATGAAAATTTAATTTTTCCCTAATTCCCCTTATTTCAATTTAATAATATTTCTACAAATATATTTTTCTCTTCATTTTCATAAAATTGGTATGACATAGTGAATTCCTTTTCTATCTTGATAGCACATGAGACAATATCTTCGTACAATTAGAAGTAATTTGAAACTAATTCTCGATGGAGAAATAGTTTTAACCCATCAAAGAATTGATCAATATTACTCCTTGGGTCATGTAAATAATATACATTATGCCTTTATATCCTTGTAATGTTTGCCTTATACTTTGTGACATTCTCATCCTCCTTTTTCCTCATACTCAGAAATTTTCATTCCATTTATGCTCGATGTTCATGAGAAAAGTATTTTTCTATGAAAATATCCTGAGACTCCTTCTATTCAATATTTTATAGTTCTTCATCCTACTTTGTGTTTTGAATTAATGACCACCATTGATCTTCATCTTCCATGAGGCGATAAACTTCCATGATAAATTTTTCTCTTTCCCTACTTCTCAAAGCATGAAATATTTTCTCAATGGAACTTATCCATTGCTCATCTACAAATAGATTTTCTGTACCATTGAATGTTGGAATTTTTTTCTCATAAATCTGTTATCATTGATCCTCCGCATTTTAGTTCAAGGTGATCTATAGGGGTAAGTTTATTATTCATAACCCAAGTGAGTTGTCCCAGTATGTTTATATGTTTTTCACCACTGGTTGAATCACCAGCTCCACTAAAATTATCTCGAGTAAGAGCGAAATACCTACATGGATTAAATGAGTTGATACGGTTTCCATTCCATTTACTATACACCATTCCAAAAAACAATTTCATACTCTAGATTAGTTTATGAATCACAATACATAATTTCAAACTAGTAAAATACCTAATATAAATTGAACGGTTTTTGTATATAATCCATAATCATAAAAAATATATTCATTGTGGTATTATTTACTCACAAATCCTTCATAATGGTTTCTAATGAAAATTTGAATTATACTAATCATATCACCCAGTGAGTGTTGTAAATAAATGTGCAGCAATGCCTATTTTTGTGTACCAGGATAACCCAACTCAAGCACAAAACTCCTTTTCAGTATTTTCACACCTAGGTACATCTATTCCAGAGGCACCACTATATACTCGTGTCCATATAGGGATGTATTGCTTGGAGAATACAAAAAATTTATACATTACAAACATTTATAGATGTTCTTCTATAATAATTCTCAAAGTCTATATTAAGATAATAATATATAATATGAATTTTTCTAAATCTAGATTACAAGGATTTAATTAAACTTCCTCGGATACCATATATAATTCCTTGAACGAAGTTACCCATATATTTTGCATTACTACATAACATTTTAATTATCACAAGGGATCAAATCCTAAAAGACCAACCAGTTTAGTATCATTGTATGTACTAGATACAATCATGAGTTTTAAATTATCTTATGAAATGAAAAAAAAAACAAAATTTTATCTCCTTTAAAAAATTCATTTCCCTTAGACTATCTCTGCATGTTAGTAATAATATACTATTTTCGCATCCTGGGAAAAATAAAACATTGATATGGGTGAGCTCATGTGCTCAGTAAAGATAATAATATAATCGAAACATTCATAAATAAGCACAAGCATTTAAGGTAATGTATAAGACTCAAACACATTCCTTTTAAACAAAAAGATAAGCACAATATTTAAAAGATAAATTAAATAATGCCATTAATTATTTATATATATATTCTACTAGTCTAATAATCACATGTAATATCAATATCCAATTTCATATTGATGGAATGCATAATGCCGAACATCATAACCACATATTCAAGTCCACGTGCCAAGAATAAAAATAATATTTTTTCAAGGGCTTGTTCCAAGACACAATTTTGTTCCATGGGACCTACCAATGCCTCGAGAAACTATAGTGGGCACCACCTATCACATACTAAGTCCAATGCGTTCCTCATATGAAAAGGTTGTAACATAACATAAACATTATTATTAAAACTAGAATACGAAATGTCAATACATTAACCATAAACCATGAATGGTATAAAAATAACACATCCACATTATAACATATCATAAAACATTCAATACAATATAGAAGATTGTATCATTAAAAATAATCTTCAAATATGTGTAAAATCCATCAGGTTATATTGACATAGATTTCATCAAAACTATTTGATAGAAATATCTCTTTCTATTTTGAAATCATTTAAATTTCACATATTTTAAAAAGTAAACATTTATTTTGAATGTATTCTTATTCTATTTTAAGGGAATTATCAACAATGTTATAATTGAGGAAAATCACCCCATCTACTGTATAAGTTAAAAAAATTCTTAACATAATTGGTCGAGAAGGTCATAAAGTACCTTGTATGGAAGATTACAGAAATATTCTTTTAAAAACATTTTATAAATAGTCTTAAAATAGTATAAATTCCTTTTAACAATATTATATGAAATAGTAAAAATTTTTTGAAATAAATTTTTATGAAACACTTATGTGGATGACAAAGATGTCATAGTAATTACTTACCTATAAACAAGCTAGGATAATAAAGAGATTTAAAAAATAACGTATAACTTGTACTTTTCCTTGGTAAAGGATACATTATCCTCTTGTATAATAGTTAAATAATTGTTATTAAATTATACATGAACCATATACATATATATGATATAGTATATTATCTTCTAATAATTCATTTATTATAATATTTCAGTAGTATCATTATTTTTAGGTTTGAACAAATTCGTTTTCCATTATATGTTTTGTTACATACATCATGATTGTTATGGATATGATGTATCTGATTCATATCAAGAATGATATGACGTTCTTAAATTTTTTTATCATTAAATGAAATTTATTTTTCAATCATTATGATGGAAAGTGAATCACATCGCGTTCACGGAGTCGGTAATCCGTACGTACGCACGAGCGACAAGACCATTCTACTGATGGTGAAATTGTACGTAATTGGATGGTATATCATTTATAAAAAATCCTTAACATCTTTTATTTATTATTTAAATCAATTATACTAATTATTATACCAACCCAAATAACAATGTGTTGAATAACAAACTACACCATGACGTTGAGACGATAAGCCATACATACGCACATATATTAATTTGGTCACTCATAGGATGGATAGAATAATGAATATAGTTGTAAAATATTTATAATAAAATCATAGAATGTATATGGTAATAGATTTATTATTTTGGTATGGACACTACAAAAAATGAGAAAGTGGAAGAACAAAAAAACATAGAAAGAGGTGATGAAATAATTACCTCTTTTTTTATGATTCCGTTCGATTTGATCCAAAGGGCCCTTTGGGATGGCTTTATGAACAAACTAAGGCCTCTAGGATTAATTGGAGGTATTTGGGAGGATATTTGAACGGGTAATGGCTGATCCAAATGGCTTTGGAGGTGTGACTTTGATATAAGGGGTGTGCCCTTTTATAAGAGAGCTGAGGGTCCCTTTTGGAAAATCTTGAAATATTGTTTTATTATACAATAAATTCAGTTTATAATGGAACCACAAGGATTTATTTCTAGGATAATGTGGGTATGAGTCAAAAATCATTCATCTTATTGGTTTTATATAGGTTTAGGTCACCATAAAAATATTATCTTTTAGATTTAACTCTTAGTTAAGTAGTTTATCTTTTATATTGACTTCTTGTATTTTTATATTACATGGTTAATAAAATAACTATAATATTCCAAGAGAAACCCTAGTGGTTTGATAATGACATATATATCATTATGTATGCCCTTATATTCCTAGTAATATTATATCATTTAATAATATAGTATTCGTTTTAAAAACACATTTATTTAAATTTTGACACTATTTAGTATTTTGTTTTTTTAAAAGTCCTAAAAACATTATCAATTCTACACAAAATTTATTTAATAAACACAAATATGTAATAGTAGCCTATAAAATAAGTTGAATGATTTAGAAGTCTCAATTTTAATTTCTTTGGATATTTTAAATATGAATTCTTTTAATCATTCATTAATAAGGTAATTACGACATCATCATTGTGTCATTAATAAAATTTAGTATTTAATGTCTAAAAATTATAAATAATACTCCATTATGTAGGAAATATTTATATATTTCTACTGAATATTTATATCTGAATTTTACATAGGTATAACCCTATAATAAAAATGTTTTAGTTATAAAAATTTTATTTTAAAACTTTTAACTCTTCTTTAAATAAAATAAAAATAAATGACATAATCTAATCCATATGGATAAAAGAAGATCATATTTTAATCCTGAGGTATATTCAGGTCGAAATAAACCTATCCCATAGAATTATAACATGTGTTAGGGTAATTTTAATACCATTTTTACCTTTAAGTTTCCTATTTACTTTTAACCATGGTAAATAAAATCAAGAATTTACTATTCACAAGAAATTATTTTCATCCTATTGAAGAAAATTTTACATACTGATTTCAACCATGTCCCTAACTTTTTTTAAATTAAATTCATAGGATCATTAAAATAACATTTTATTCAAATTTTTTAACCGGCCTAGAAGGTGGGTAAAAGAAGTTAAAATGTGAAATAAAGTTTTATAAATCTAATCTTGTAATAAAATAACTCCAATGATTTACATTGAACTTATATTGGTATTATGTATCTATTATTAATTAAAATAAATTTAATTAAAATAAATAATTATTTTAAAAAGGTAGGTTTTAAACCATAACGCATTGTTTTTCACAATTCATAAAAATTTGGATGTCTTTAGAAATATGCCCAAAATTCACCCTAAGATAATTTTGATATTCCAAATCAAAAAATGAATTCCATTTTGAGAAATAAAATTTATAAAATTTTATAAAGTGTGTATTTCTATTCATAATGGCTAGTTTGACTTGTTTTGGTCTTCTAGAACTCGATGCCTTATACATCCCGCATTAACATATTATTCAAAGAGAAACATATTGTGGAATATTGGATTGTTACCGCATGATGTTCCCAAAACATTGAATGTAAACCCAAGGAAAAAATCATCCTTAGGATGAACCTTTTACTACCTACATATGTCTCAATGGAATCCATGCCCCATGTTATGTTGTAAACCCTTACGTTTTTATCCAGTGTCAATAAAAATATATAATTCATTCTTAGAAAATATTGATAAGTTCTTTTCTAATAAACAGTATTGTTCCCTAACCCCATAATTTATGGTCAATACTGTTTGGCCTAAAAAAATAGTGTTGGTTCTCTGGGTTTTCAAGAAATTTAATATTCCATGAAAAGAGACACAAAACACACCTGGATAAAAACCCTCAAAGGTAATATTAGGTAAAAGTTGACTATCAGCTCGATATAACTTCACTTTTTATAGTTTTGGAAAAATATTGGGAAATTAGGAAACAAAGAGTCACAAAGAATTTTAGTTTTAAAACCCAAAAAGGTAGTACAATGAAAAAGTCATGTTAAACCCACTAAGCCTCCACCATAAAGAAATTAGAAATATTTTTTGGGTAATAATAGAAAGAACCCAATGTTTTTTGGGATTTCCATATAACCCTAGAAAAAGTCAATAATGTATTTTATAATTACAATAATTCTTTAAAAATTTAAGCATTTAGTTATATTTCTTTCTAATCAGGGCCAATTTTTCATGGGAATTTCCTCCTCATTATCCCAATCGGAACACATTTTAATGGTAGTTCTTTTTTTGGTTCCTGAATACTTTATAAAGGAAATCCAAATAATCCCCTAAAAATGTGAAAATGAAGTAATGAAATAGAGGAATATTGACGGAAAAATGTTTAAAATAGAAAAAGAAGAAAGGATTCTACAAAACATAAATACTTTTTCGATCGCTGCATAGTATAGAGATCCAATTCATGAGGTCCCAGTGAACTAAATAGTTCAGGGGATGGAGATGGCGAACCCACCTTTTATAAATGAACCTAAAATCTTCTACAAGATTACGGTGGTGATTATTCCCCTTAAACGGTGCTCTCCCATGAACTAAAGTAGTTCTCAAGAATTTTGATACCATAATCTCCCTTCAAATGAAACAATTTCAATTGTGGGAAGTATGCAATGATTTCCACCCAAAAAAATATGACTTTATCCCCCCACTGACTATGCCATCCACATGATGAGTATATCTTGTGGGATTCCATGAAATTATCATCCTTTGGTGGAATATGTCATGTGAGGCATTGAACCAACGATCCCATTGAAAATAGATGATATATAGAGAATAACATTTATGCAGGAGGAACCCTATCACACATAGAAAATCACTACATTGGATAAACATTGACCCACGGATAACCATGAAACATGTATAGAACCCTATCATGCATATAAAATCAGTTTGCGTGGGGGGGGGGGATCTATCCTTTATGGAACCAATCTATGAAGACGGAACCTGTCCCTTCATAGATTAATGCTTCATGGACCAAAATCAGTTCTGTAGACCAGAATGGTATGTGGATGTCCCCATACCCACAAAGAACTATGCTACAAGAATCGAATCCCATTCCGCGTAATAACATGCTAAGAATAATGTGGCATCGTAGGGAGTTCCTCTATTAGGATCCAATAACCCCCTTCCATTGTATATTTAACTCCTCTGAATTAACCTCCATAAATAAGTCCAATGGAATTAGAAATGTGCTTCTTCTTGTGACACATGTCATTTATAAGAAAATCATTGGTCACATCAGCGAACCCATTTCAGACTACATAAATGCATTGAGTAGAGTCATGTGGGTAATGTTCACGAACAAGAGGACCCTAGGAATTCCCCCATGTTTTCATTCTTTTGGAAATTAGTGTTCTAGCATTGGGATACCCAGATGAACCTCACATTTTTAGTGATTGATATGAGCCTTTGGACATTCAATTCATAGAGGGATAGTGTTGAATACACTTTCCACTCCTAGATATAAATTCTAAGAACTCATCTGTTGGTAATTCCTTATCCATTCATATGGGAGGTGGCATATCCAACTCATATTTGTATCATCCTAGGATGTATCAAGATGGATCATCAAACGTGACTATCTAGACTAAAAAAATAGAATAGGAGCCGAGCACTCTCAAATCCCTCTCTCCCATTCCCTCAGGGATCCATTGCAATCCATCAATAGATATGGAACGATATTTTGGTCATCAAATACATGGATTCATCTTGTTTCCCAGAGGGAGAATGACTCACTTGGTCATAGAGGATAATGGTAATCATGAAATTGGCATGACAATAGACTTATAAATTGATTCATTCTTGGTATAATCCGTAAACTATACATCAACCTTCAATGGGAACTATTCCAAAGGATGTAGAACCAAGTGGGAAGTTTCTACACAGAATCCCTAATCATCCCCCCTTTTGGACATCCATTAAGGTGTACACTCCAATTTTACGAACTATGTTTTCTTTGATTTCCAACTAATTGGGATACATAGGAATCCTGCTTGAGGTCTAAACCTAAATCTGATGTCACACAAAAGTTATTTAGACCATATTCTCGATAAGGTCCTATCCACCCAAGAAAACTCATCTATTTTGTGATCCTCATGCCCCTCTACATTATCCCCACACAATCCTTGACCAGGAACCCTTCACCAAATATTCCTCACTGTAAAAATTTTAACTACATAGATGGATCCTTCTCACATGACCTTAAAGGTGATGTTTCAATTTGAGTAGAACTAAAATAGGTGGGTTCTTATTCATCTTATTAGAGTTTGTTGGAATCCAAACTCATGGGATTTATCCCAACATAAAAACAACTTCTATCCCCCCTGAATGATAGAAAACATCATAGTTCCCTATCATATGGCTTATATCTAGCATCATCCCAACAAATTACTAATGAATATCTTATTGTTTTCACTAAAGGGAAACATTGATAGTGATCCTCAGATACATATAGATTTTCTATAATTGTGGAACCTCATATACATAAAGATGATTCGGAATCCATTCGTATCCATGATCTGTCATGACCTCGGGGTAATCCTCAGATATATACTTGGGAGTGAACCAAGGATTCCTAATCATACAAAATATAAAATGAAATCATGATATAAGAAACTTGACTATAATGCCCCCTTTTCAATATCAATTGACATACAACCCTATAACCATTATAGTATTTCACTCCTGGCCCCAAAAAAATACTTTCTGGTGAAACTATGTCATTAATTTAATAATTATTTCATATATATCACATATATTCCTTAAATTTACAGTTATTCCAATATGTGTAAAGCATGAGTGGAAAACAAACCACAACACTACATGGGGCGGTAGTCTATCACACAAACGAGTGGCGCTATCATATTCCCCATAAAATGGGAAGTAAAACATAAATAGATGATATAACAAATAAAGATGTATAATTATGTTATAAATAACATAAATATACTTTATATTTATCATCTTAACAAACTGTGGGAGGTACTGTTGGAAATCATTTCACAACAGATTTTGATCCTATAGTCGTCCAAAAACATGAAAGATGTTATCAGTTCACATTTAATGGAAGAGGTTATGGATATAGGTAATAAAATTAATTCAATATCTTCTCATTATATAAGAGATGCTTTCTTATGTTTATACATTAAATTTAGAATATTTGAATAAATGGATGTAGTAATAAAATAGAAATGCATAGTTAGGTGTTTTACTGCATTTTTGACGACCTCTTTATGGATATACCTAATGTATTCGGATAATGGATTTATAATAGAAAATAAGATTCCATGATGATGTCCTGTAATTTTGAAAGTTATTTTTTTTGTAATTTTCCAAAACAATTGTTTTTGAAGGTTTGAATAAGATAGGAGAGTGGGTGGCCTTATATAGGTGATGTGAGTGGAACACTTGTATGTTTTGAAATAAAAAATGGTGTAAACACGTTTTTCACCTGAAAACAGGATAAAATATGAGGTTTTATTTTCAATTATACATTATAATATCAAAATATTTCCATCTAATAGAGATTAGACAAGTGAATAGTTCATTTTAATCATTATCTTTAGTTTTTACCATGACTGTGGAATTTAATTATGACTATTATCAACATAAGTTAGGGTAAAATATTATTTTGAACTTATTAGATAATTAAAATTAATATTATTAAAAAAATTAAATTCATATAAGTTGAAAAATTGGATTTAAAACAAAACAAGAAAACGTGATGACAAAACATGATTTCAAGAATATTCTTCTTTTATATATGGAAGGTTTTAATATGAAAATTTAATAATAAATTGATTCCAAAAAAATATTATTTCATTTATTATAATATAAATAATCTTATTTAACAATAAATCATATTTAAAATATAATTAATTTTTAAAATAATTTAAATGAAAATTATATTTTCATATAAAAATCATTATTTGTGACTATTCCTTCAAAAATAAAACGTTTCATAAAAATATTTACAATTAAACCTTAGAATATTATGATATTTTTATTTAAAAAAATGATAATTATAAGAAATTAATTTTATAAAATTGGAAAAAAAAAATTTTAAATTATGTACAGAAAGAACTACTAAACAATTATTTAAAAAAATTATTATTTTAAAAAACATTTCTTTTATTATTTGATTATTATTTTCTTTAAAACTAATGAAAAATAAAATAATTCATTTTTACATATTTAAATAATAGAATTTTAGTTATTTAGATAATGATATTATACACTCTAATTTAATAGCTAGTGAAAAAATATATATAATATTATGTTTCCTTTAGACTCATTGTTATGTGTTCTATATCCTATCAAATATAATGTTATTATTTTAGGGTTTCACGGTGTAAATTACTCCCCACATTAAATAAATTTTATCTACTCGATTTTATGTTGTGTACATAAATTAGGGTTTTTTTTATTTTAAATTTCCATTTTCTAAATCCCACATGTTAAAAATAATTAATAAAACATCCTCTTAATAAGAGATAAAGGAAGTACACAAGTAACATGCAATAAAAATAATGTGTTTCTGTTTTAAATAACATAGATGGAAAATTAATATATTTACATATAACAAAAACCTAAATAATTATATAAAATGGTAGTGTTCATCGATCAAAATAAATTGAATAATCAATGGAAATTTATGGACCTCAAAAAAATTAATATGTGATTATTTAAAATACCATTTGATTCATCACATATTCTTGTAATATAATTTTTTTTTTGTTTTATGATCCATTTCCAAATTTTGATTGATTATTTTATTATCTAATAATTTATGAGAATATAATGACTTTATAAATTTTTTATTTCATACACCCAATTTCAACCATTGGTTGTGCTTCAATCAATTTGAAATTCATCACTTCCTCTAGAAAATGAATATAAAAAATGAATATTTTAATCACGAAGCACTAAAATTAAATATTAAATTATAAAAGAGTAAACATTATTTCCATCTACTTCTATCTATATTCCATGTCCAATATGTTTCTCGCATGTTTCCCAATATAATTAATTAATATTTAAAACTCAACAGTAATATCATTTGTTCATTGTTAATATTTAATTATCTACTCATTTGACTAAAATATATATATATGAACCTGGAAATAATATATTATTTTGGTTGGTGATAAACCCTAATCATCATTAGGGCTGGGTTCAATCCCCATGGCCTACACTAGATTATATGAGTTTTTCTTTTTCCAAAAATATATTAATATAATATCTTTAGAATTCATAAAATGAGTGATCCATAATTATAAAAACATAAATGATATTATAAACAATATTTTTTTCTAGAACCATTAAAAAAGTTACAAATTTAATAGAATTATTCCTCAAATAACCTATTAATATACTAAAAAAATAGATTCTATTACCAATAACTTTTTCCAAATACATTCTAAATCATGTGAAAATATGGTCACATCAAAGCTAAAAGGGGGTGGTTAGGACATTTAACATATGATCAATCATAAAATCATAAAAACATGATGGTATTTTTAACTCTTATATTAATAAATTCATTTATTATTTAAATATTTAACACATCACTTATAAGGTTCAAGTTTCAAATAACCAATATTTAATTTTGATAAATACATCTAAATTTTTTTATTGATTTCAAATATATAAATATTTTTACCATTACATTTCAAAATAGATACTTCTATGGTCTGGGGGGTAATATTTATAAGCGGAAATTGACTTGAATAATAATCTTTTTCACTACATTTAAGAGAATGAAATATGTGTGGATTACAAGGATGACATTTATCTCATTCAATCTCACTCTTTATTTTTCATTAGTAAATCATTTCATTATTTCCTTATTTTCCAAAATTAAAACATTTCCCTCGTCCATCGAGACAAATTCAATGATTTATCAATCCACATTTCTAATTTGAAAAAATTATCCTTATTACCTCCAAGGCCTTGACCACTTGAGCTCTTGGATGACTACATTCTCCACTTTTTATTGAATCTGGGAGTTAGTTATAGAAATTGTTGTTTATAATATTTTGAGATAGCTTATTTGGACTAATAATGATATATTTTATTCATATCATCATCCCATTTGGTTTCATATAATCACCAAATTTTCCTTCATATTTACTTAAACATGATTCCTTCATGTACCAACCATTGACTAAAACCAAAAAAGAACAGTGTAAGAAACCAAAATCATAGTGGGAAAATAATATAATCATTTATAGGTTGTCTAAATCATGATAATATATTTTAAACATATGACACCTTAGGTTTATTATATGTCATTATTTTTTATTATATATTAAAATACATCATAATTATTTGTAAGAGAAATGTGAAATATTAAATGTATATCCTTAAAGTGTGTCAAACCAGGCGTGTATTAAGAGACATTTCAATGTACCAAGTGACAATCAGGTCAATCCCAAAGCACCAATTGTGTAGTTATTACCACTAGGAACATCTGGAAAAGAACCATATCCACATTTAGTTTCTACACAATGATGTATTATTAGGAAGAAACAAATAATATTTATCTAATAAAAATATCATGACCTTATTATAGACTTATCTATAAAGTCTATCATCAGTTGAAGATAACTAATATATGTTTTCCTAAATAGTATTCTCATATTTTCTTCTAAAATTCATATGATACCTAATTTATTGACCTTAACCCCAATATTCAAAAGACAATGTCTACTATATTACATGGGAATACGATAAAAATACTCTCTTCCCAAATTATTGAATAGTTTTGTAGTCCTAATAAAATAGATACATAAATGATTCCATAATAATATTGAACATAAAAAACACAAATATAATGTTTTCCAAGAATAATGTTATTCCTTCTCTAATATCCTAAAATTACATTCTTAGTTTAATCACTATATTCATGGGAATGAGAAAAATAAGGGTGAGCAGCATGGCTCAGTAAGGGTAAAGTAAAGTGGAAGCTATAATGAATTAATAATCATAATAAACCTGGAAAGGTAAAAAACTAAACACATATTACATTTAAATAACCATAATACCATGATAAGAAATTTTATAATAAATATAAAAATTTAAAAAATTGAAAAAAACCTACCATTTAATCTATTAATTGATAACAAAATGAATCCAACAGTCATATCATTGTGAAAATATAATGGATAATAATATAATTACTAATAAATATGGAAAAATAAATAATTTAAAACTCATCCCATTTAATCAGTAAACTATGAAAATAATTTGTCAACATATAATATCATTTTAAAAATATCATGGATAATAAAAACTAAATTCATAATGAAGGAAAAGATTACTTTTTGTATGTCATGTTCTCAGTAACACGATACCTTTAGTGTAATGACCTTTCCATGGATTTTTAAAACTACTTGTAGAATCCTATTTAATGCTATCTTACTTATTCTACTCATGAGACTACTAATGCATCGAGGGGATATATAATTTGAAACCATACCCATAACATCATGTATAAATCATTCTTCATATATCAAAAAATATATTTAATTATGGAATAATATGCCTTATCATAAAATAACATTATGAATAAATAATATAGATTTATAAATATTTACATAAATAGAAAAATAAATTTAAATATATAATAGTTTAAGTTAAAATGATATATGTATTATGAAATAAACATATCCTTGATTAAAAAGTTGGTTTTTTATTGGGAATTTAGTGTCCAGTGATCATAGGAATGTAAATTTTTTATTGGAATTTTATTAACAACAAAAAATAATTAAAAATTAAATATAAATACTTTACTTGGTCAAAATTATTATAAACCATCCATACAATTACTATATATGGTAAAAATACAAGATATTCCTAGTTGATAATTTCAATATTATTGGGTTTTCACCTTGATGAATAAATATTCCATGGAACAATATTTAAAAAATAATTTAGAAAAATATTCTTTTAGCTTTTAAGAATCACCATTTAAAACTAAAATTTCACAAAACGTTATTAAATTAAATTTCATGAAAAATAAACATTAAAATTAGAAAACAATATTTAATACATTTTATAGGTTATGACTGCTATATACATACTAAAACAAATATTTTTTCAAATTTTCTACCAAAGACAAATGATCAGGTTTTTAAAACAACATGAATCTTCCATTGATTTTTTTAAATATTTCAAATGGTTAATAATGTATTTAATATATCATTTTAAAATTTTGGGAAAAATCACTGTTGAATTTTTTAAGAATAGATTGATTTTTCTAAAATTGGGGGTTCAATAAAAGGGACAAATGAAGTGGAATTTTATTGAAAATAATTCTAAATAATTTTAACTGAAAAAATATTCGTTTAATGAAACTGTTAAAAGAAACAATAATTAATAAAAATATTATAATAAAATTAATTTGGTTTATCAAACATTGATAATGTAATTTTTTAATGAAAATTCAAACATAAATGATCCTAGTTAAAATTATATTGTTAAATAAACCCTTACAATGATCATAAATTTAATGTGACAATTAACCAAGGAATATATTATAATTGTGAAATATAAATACACCTAAAGCTAGTGAATTTAATAAAATAATATATTCATAATTAAATATACACATAATTATAAAATATCAACTACAATAAAGAAATAATATTACGTAATGAGAATAAACTGGCCTATGAAATTCTTTACCACTTGGTAATTTTCATGTCAATTATCTTTGGATGATATAATTAAAATTAAGACATAAAAATCATTAATTAACAATTATTCATGATTTTAATTATCAAAGTGTAAGCATATACACTATATAAAAGAGATTATGTGCATCACTTTACAATTTTCCTCAATAAAGATAAATTGAGACGATATCCCTTACCTTGAGTACAACTCAACACATACATTATTTATCTTATGAAATAATAAATGTGTGTTAATTATTTAAAATAAAAATAATCTTTATGTGTTTATAAATATTTTTATATCACTTATTACCCTGCTATTTAAAATTCCATAATCAATTATGTTTACATAAGGAATTTTGATGATTTAGACTTATTTTTAAAAAAGGACTTTAGTATGATGAATATTTGTATAAAAGTTCATCATTTAAACAACTTAAAAATTATAATCCTGAAATTATTATCAGAATTATATGTAAATTATATTTTTATGACCAATCATTAATGTTGGTTTTGATAAATGAAATATGTTTCAATAATGAGGATGGTAGTCTATATGTACACATGTGTAACATTTCCATTTTTCAACATTCATTATAAAAATTAGCTAGGTAATATTTTACAATTAAATAATTATAATAATTTAATAAATATGAAATTATTTATTCAAATACACAAATATATATCCTCCATTTGGTGTGGTGATGAAATGAGAGTCACATCGCTTCATGAAGGTAGTAGTCTACATCTACATGAATGTCTTTATCATCTTTCAGTGAATGAAAAGTGATTAAAGAAAATGATATTTTATGATTAAAAATTAAATATATTTCAGAAATATATTAATTAATTCATTTATAAATCATTTATTCATTAACATTATCTTTATTAACTTCCTTGTAAATATTTAGTGAAAAACGAATCACTTTACTTCGTGAGGCAATTGTCCTCGACACACATGAGTGACGTTATCATATCCCCTAAATAATGAAATAAAAAATTTATATATAATATAATTACTAAATTTTTATAGTTACATTATAAATTTCATATATACTTTAGATATATCATTATACCGAACCGTGATAGGTGTTGATGGAAAACATGTCATATTGATTCACGAAGAGGTAGTTTGATGTACACATGGGTGACATTATCGTTTACAATTCTAGGGAAGTGAAGTTTGATATAGGTAATTATACTAATATAATAACGTATCCATATATTATAGATACTATTGATACTATTTATTCATAAATTAATGATATATAAAGAAACAAAAATACATAGTTCAGAATTGTACCTATTATTAGACAACCTCATTAGGATTGTAACTAAAGCATTCTTAGAATGTAATCATGAATAAAAAATCATTTAATATTATGTTATTTATTTATGGAATTTATTTTTATTGAAATTTTCTAAACCATAATGCTTTATGGTTTAAAGAAGAGAGTAGAGGGGGTGGCTTTTTATAAGCGAGGTGAATGAAACAATGGTAATTTTCAAAAATAAAAAGGTGTAATATGATTTTTCAGAAGAGAAATGGATAAAAACTACATTATTCTTGATAATTATGTATTATAATGTCTAAATAAATATATTAAATATATTTTAGACATGTTATGAGTTTATTTTTACCCTTATCATTTTAGATTAACTCCTATGTAAATCCATTTATATCATTACCATGATAATTAATTTTTAATATTTTCATATTTAATTATGGTAAAGAAATTATGTTATACCATACTATAAAATATGATATATTTAACTTACAAATTTTAATTCATATAAATGGAAAATTGAAACTTACATCAAAACTCGTAGACATGATCCAAAAGTTAATTTTCATGAGGTAAATTCCCATAAGTATGGAAGGTTTTAATATCAAATTTCTATCTAAAATTGATTATAATAACAGAAATTATATTTATGATAATTTATTTAAACAAATTATAGTTTAAAAATAGTTAGTAATATAATTTATCTATTTGGATAATTTGAATGAAAAGACCGCTTTCATAAATATCTATATTTTTCACTATTTATCAAAAAATGAAACTTTCTAGAAAAATATCAGAAACTACTAAACATCAATAATTTGGATAATCTAAGTAAAAATGAAGTTAATTTTAACATATAATTTTCATAAAATTGTTATAAATAATTTTTTTTTCTAAATGCATTACTGGACACACATTTAAAAAATATATTATTTTTTGGAAAACATTTATTTTTCTCTTTAGATTGATTGTTGTTTTATTTATAATTAATGTATATCCAATTATTATTTTTACTTTTGTAAAAAAATTCTTTAAATAATTTAGTTATTAATATTCATACACCCATTTTAACGATTAGGTTATAACGATATACTAAATTATGGATCATTTAGACTTATGTTTCTGTGTTCTATACATTATTGAATACAATGTTAATATTTTACAATTTCAGGTTGATACAATGAAAACAAAAATAATAGTTCACTTATATACCCCAATACATAGTATTTTTAGAGTTTAATATAATTTGGATAAACTCTTCCATGTGGAAATTTCTGCATGGTTTCCATTCCATAGAAAATGTGTTGTTTATAAAGACAGAATTTCATTGTTCATTGTAAATTCAAAATTTGGATCGTGGGATTTAATAAAATTTTCTACACATCCATAATCCCTATAAAAAATGTTAATAACATTTTATGAATAAAAATAATTTAATAAGGTATATAATATAAAGAAATTAATTACTTTATTGAAAAAATTTAAAACACATAAAATGGTTACCTTTATCAAAAAGTTATTTGATCAAATAAAATAACATATATCAGTAAGAAAAAACATAATTTTCTATAAAATAAAAAGTTATAACCTATTAATTTAACACATTAATAATTTTTAGGAACATAGAGAGTCAAATTTATAATGGATGTTATACTCGTGTCAGAAATAACTTGATCCTAGTATAATATATATGAGAAACCACTCTGGTACACTCCCCCCTTCATTACTTTTATGAAAAATAACATTACACAATGAATTTGAGATCTATAATATTTATAATTTATTATATAACGCAAATAAAGAGAAAAATTAATATATAATTTATAATTACCATTTCTTCTATAAAAAATGTTTTTATTTCACACTTTAATCATAATTCGATTGAAAAATTATTTTGAAAATATGTGCGAAACATTTCTAAATATTGAGAAACCCATTCGTTTTAAAAAAACATTTTCCCAAATAATATATCTGAAGTCATATATCATAAAGAAAACATGTATTGTTATAATAGAATAAATAAAAACAAATAACAGATGTGGTGGAAAGAAACTTTTTTCTATATATGTTAAAATATATCATTAATTTTTTTTTGATTATGCGAGTCAAAAAATTTCATATAAAATATATTGAAATATTTGTTTTAAAAAAACATTTAAGTAACATTAAAAGAGAAATTTAATCTCAATTTTAATTAATTAATGTTTATATAAATACATATTAAAAGTATTTTATGAATATGAACAAGGAAGAAAAAGAATTAGAAAAAAATCTTAAAAACAATAAAAACAAGGTTTTATGTTAATGTGTCCCATACATTGAGTATAACTCATTTAGTATGACATCCATATTACTAAATAATAAGGTTATGAAAATTATTTAATTGACTAATAACCCTTTTAATGTCTATTATTCAATTCATTTAATGTATTACCACGTTATAATTAATTACCAATTCACTTAAGTTCATGACTGATGAATTTATGATATTAAGTTGATATGTCCATAATGACTTTCGTAGGTTGACTATGGTGAATGAAATCATTATTAAAGTATACATATAATAATAATTGTGAAATAATTATCATTTCTATTTGGAAATAATAATTAAAAAACCCACCATGACTGATTGTTATAAAATATGAGCTACATTACAATTGAGGAGATGGTAGGCCACACATACACCAAAGTGGAATTTCTATTATTAAATTAACATGATGAAAATAAGGTAGTATAATATTTTTTTTCGAGAATTATAATTATATTATAAAAATAATATTATTTCTTAAAATTTTATTTTATACCAAGCGTGTGATATTGTGATGAAAAATGAACCACATCACTTCACCGAGAATAACCTAGGTAAATAATGTTTAAAAATAAGGAAAAGTGGACTATAAATGGAAAGTGGTTAATATTTGATTCATTATTTCATTCACATGGATGAATAAATTATTTTAAAGAGTTTTTTATTATTTCATAAAACATTATTTATAATAAAATATTATTAATTATAATTTTAGTATAATTCATTTAATATGTCTTTCAAAAATACATGACAAAAAATATAATAGAACATTATCCATTTAAGAAACATAAAAATGATATACATAATTCTTGGAACATAATAATTCATTCAATTTATATTAATTTGAGTCTGTTTTATATCATTTATTTTTTTATATCGTTTCAAAAGATATTGTTTTGACCTCTCATAATGATTAAAGTTAATTATTTCATAACTAAAAATTAAAAATTGATTAAAATCAAAAAATTAATCATTTTTCATAAAAATTCTCCTTTATAGATAATTTTTTTTATCTCTATCATAAAATACTATATATATTTAATTCAACAGATTTGGTGACTTCGAAATTTAACAATGTCATATGGTTAAAGTGGAAGATTTTAGAAAAACATTGGTTATCGAATCCCCAACGACCAAATAGGAAACCAGAAGAAACATAAATTCTGTGTGGATGGTTTAGATATGAGGTTTCTACTATCATATTTAATTTAGTGGATAATTTAAATCATTTAAATTTATATTTTCATTGAATTTAATAGAAGGAGTTGATCCTATGTTATCACTATGGGTGGGTTGGATGAATTTATTTTCATAGAAAATTTGATGTCATTAATTCAATATGTATCCAAAAAATATGATAAATCTCCAAAATTATTCAAAAATTTAATTCCTACAAAATTTCCTTTGATAATCAACAATTTTATTATAGTATCATATTAATGAGAACTTAAAGGAAATTGATTGTACAAAGACTAAAAAACTATCATCGTTAATTTGGTGAAGATGAAGAAGAATATAACTCGTTGATTGGAAATATTAATATAATAAATATATTTAAGTATTAAATTATATGAAATAAAATTCAATCCATAACCTTTCCAGACCCTTGTATCATCCCATAATAGGGTTATCCCTCCATTGATGTTATTATATCAACCGAAGTGTGATGTAGACTTAATATGGTGGAATTGATGAAGAAATAAAGTAATAAATCAACCCACTATTATTTGAAGAACTTCTCAAAAAATTATGTGAATGAATTCCCTTACTAATGAATAGTTATAAAATTTATATTAAGAGAAAAAGAATAAATTTTATTAAGAAAATATATGTTATTTGAAAGTACCTACTTTTAAAAAATAAACATGTAAATACCAAATGCTGGTGTAATAATAAAATTCAATGAAAACCCAGGATACCGAAATGCCTTAACCTTGAGCACATTAAATAGAAAATTTTGGGTCCTAGGTTTGATCCCCTATTACTATATTCCTTCCAAATTAATTAAGAGAATCAAAAGTAGGGTGATAAATTAATGGTAATTTGACTTTTAAATGTTTCCTATAAAAATATGGAATGATTTATCCCCCTTCTAGACATGGGATTTTTTAAATGTATATGGAAGAATATTAAGGTGAATAGAAGAGAAATATAGTTTCTTATTTTTACTATAATATCATTCATACTAACATTCCAACTGGATCATCCATTCGTATGTTATGATGAAATGGTTTGGATTCCTTTATGGTCTTTCAGATCTGGCCATCAATTTAACCATCATCTTTGATCACTACGATCAACACAAAAATATAAAAATTATCTCTGAAAAAATATTCAACAAATAATCCCCAAAATGTTTCCTATATAATGGTAAAATTTCAAATTCATGGGAATGAAATATGGGATCCATGTTTATTTGATGGGCCTATGGCCCAATATACTTTGTGTTGAAATTTCTGCATCCATTGAAGAAAAATGTTCATCTTCCTTTTTGATTAATGAATTGATGATAAAATAAAAAATATTGAATATAACTGATTAATAAAATAACAAAATATCAACCTCAATAAATGAAATAATTAATTCCAAAATTTGATGATTTATTGGGCCCAAATTGACACCTTAGACAGGAATTGCAATTTTGTTAAAATTATGTTCCAAAATAAAATGCACTTAAACCAGTGATTATAGACTTTTTTATTATTATTTAAACAATTAATATTAGCATATATCAATGGATAATCACAACCCCAAATTTATTTTTTCATCTACTGATAAAAAATATTTCTAAAATATATGAATTGATTTCCCTTTTTTAAAAAATTTTTCACATCAAATAATCACCAAAAGACATAATTTCAAATAATAATTAAACATTTACACATAGTTTAATAGAGGATTATTTCACAAGAATATTCCCAATACCATTCCCATTCAAGTTTTTAAATTCATTAGTAAATTTCATTGAATTTGAATTTAGAATGACGATATTTTGTGTACCACACAATCCATCAATCCTAGTTTCTTGTTCAAGGGGAAACAAATTGATGTTTATGGTGGGAATCTCATTAATCCATAATATCAGTATCTAATTTTTATAACTAAAATATAGAAGAATGGACCAATTCTAGGAAAGATAACTATAGAGTAACGATCATTAAGTGTCGACTACCACACATATTGTCAATTCCATACTATATAATGGAGATGTAATTTCTGTCTCTGGGAAAGATACTATGGACCCATGATTTTAAAGGCTCAGACGTTTGAATAATATTTGTTTCCTAATTTGGTGTGTTATTTTATTTTATACTCCACAAACTATATCCTATAATTAATGAAGTGATACCGTTGCGTTTTGACAGTTGTATGAAGGTTGGTCAATGTGAAAATTGTAAACTAAACTCAAAATGATTAAATTATTCTTTATAAATATCAGTAATCTTGGTTAATTAATATAGAAAGAAGATTCGATGGCCTCATCTAGTAGACTCAGTCCATACAAAGCCCATATATTAGATCTTGGGAAGGAGGTAGCATCTTTGGGAATTTATCTAGACCAAGACCATACTGAGATTCAACATGTGAATCATGAATGGAATCACCTAAGAGAGAAGTTCAAGCTGATATAAATCACAACTTAGGCAATATTGTCTGTGATGCCCCAAGAGTCTATCACTATATCAGACCTTACACTTTGGTCCTATGCATGCATTATAATGGGGTATGTTACGAGGCCTTAGATAATTTTTGTAATCCCTAGGTATAAATAAAATTCCAATTTCTTATAATGTAAAATTTGGGATTTTCAAATGTTCGGATAAATATAGGATGAATATTATTGACAAATTTTGGAAAAAGGGTATTTTAAAATATTCATGAAATATTTAAATAATTAATAATTTGAAATGATTATCAAAATATGGTCTTCTATAGTCATGATCAGTAATAAATTTAGAGTCTAATAAGATCAACTTGTTTTCATAGAATAGTAATGTATGAATAGTAAAATAACCTTATGTATAGTAATGAATAGTAAATAGGCCAAAAAATAGAAACTTCACAAATGAATGTATAAATACAATTTAGACATCTTAAAGGTGGAAAATTATCATAATATAAGTTTTGTTATTTTTATAGGTCATAAATATTTTATTTACAATTATATAATTAATTTAATAATTTAAAATGAAAATTTATTTTCATAATATTTAATCATAAATTGTTACAATATGGTCTTTTGGTTATATGATAATTTTATGGGACCTTTATTACTTTTTTAAGGTGTTAAAAAATAAATTATAGTTTTAGCGATATTTTTTTTGAATAAATATTTTTTTTATTTAAAAATTAAATTTAAAATATATTAATTTTTTTTATAAAATGGAGTTAATATTTGAATTCCAAGCATCGATATTAGGTTATTATAAATTTTTGGGATTTTTCTGAAACAATTGAATTCCCATTCATTTGAAAAAATATAGTTTTGAGTTTCTGGTATTTAATGACATTATTAATGATGTTATCATGATGTAATAATTCTTGGAGACTTGTGTATAGTAACATATGTTATGAGGTGTCCCAAGTGGACAATACCATTAGAAAATACCATGGGAATCCCATGGTTTTTCAAATACCACTGATGAGGTGTCCCTTGGAAATTAATTAAATATTTTCTCTCTTTCCCTGTAAATGCCAAGACATTCCCTCATTAATATCATTCCAAAATCCTCCTAAACTAATAACTCGAATTTTTACCTCCCATGTAGTCCTCCCAAGGTGACCTCATGCCCCCTCCCACCCAAGGCCCCATCTTTTAAGCTTTCGATGTTACTCTTCAAGGTAAGGGAACCTTTCACCCACCTCTTTTGTGTCCTGACTTCCTTTATGTTATGTCTTATAGTTTTCATTTAATTATGTGGGGGGTATGTTCATCTATATATTTATTAATATCTATTTCATTTCTAATTAATGCAATTCCCTTTCCACTCTCATCAACATATTTTTCCTAATTATAAGATGCACCGTTAGGATGTCGAATATTCGTTAAAGATATCACATTTTCTCTTTTAATTCATGTTTCCTTTTCTTCTAGTGTGTCATTACACACCTAGATATTATTTATTTTTATTCATTTTCTGTACTAGAAATTATTCATTGATTTATGGGAGACCCTTTTTTCCCTCCCTTTTTATTGTTTTATAAAACCATGTTGAATATCCAATATGATGCAAAATTTTAATCTCAAAATTTCACCCTCTTTTTCTCAAGAAATTCTCATGTTTTATTTATCTGAATAACCAAATATATTCTCATTTCCATAGGTATTCATCAATGAATAAAATTTATCTATTTTATTTTGGAATCTAAATTCATTAAACATACTTTTCTTTTCCATGGGTTATAAAATACATAATGATCATGTTTCTAAGATCTTTTAAAACATCACAGTTTTGATGTGAAACCCATTACATTTACTCTCTACGGGTTATTTATGATGTGTTTGATTATGATCTGTGTGGCTCAGATGAATATAAAGACATATTATGGGTTTACATTGATAGCTCTTCAATGCATTGGGTAAAGAATTTTAATCTCAAGAGATAACAAGTTTCACGATAGCTTAGTGAAAAACAATGGTAATTTTAATGACACCTTGGGGATGAACCATGGTGATATGTTCTTGAAGGTCTAAATTAAATGTTTTAGCTGCATATTCATGTAATGGTTCAATTTATTTTCTTTAGGACATTAATATACATTCTCTTCACATGTCTTTATTTATTTTTATCATGTTCTTATTTATTTCATAAGTAAACTGATCCCCTTAAATTATTTACTGGGCCTTCTGCTCACCATTTCCTATGATATATGTCTCTAGTTTATGAAAATAAATACTCGTAACTAAGATGAAATTTTGATGAATCCCAACAAGTTTATTAGAATAATGTTTTATCTTTTCATGTTTTACGTTCCTGATTTCCAAGACACTAGACTTTAAAGATCATGTGTTTATAAAATGTAATGAATTGGTATATATTAAAATGAAGGATTCCATAGATGGTATCAAAGAAAAGATTAGTTATTTATGGAAAATATTCAATAAAAACATTAAGAATAACCCTATAAAAAAGTTTAAATATATGAATAATTCCTGTTATTTTTCTTAGTATTGTGTATGTTGTTTATCAAGAAAATACATCCCTATCTGGATAAAAGTATGTAGAGGTGGCTCTGGTATAGATGTGGCTAGAAGTGAAAACTCTCATAAGGAGTTTGGGCATGACCTGGGGTATGTTGGTACATGATAACGGGCTTAGCTACACTCTTAGTTACGATACTCGTAGGGGATATGTTTTGTTAATCATATGCTTTTTATGGATCATTATAATGGATATATAAGGAAATTTAGTTATTTAATGATTGAAGTTCTAAGAAATAAAATATTTTATACATAATAGATTAATAAATGAAATAATAATTTCATTAAGGTTTTTTTATTTTTGAAAATGGCTGGCAATTGACAGAACTGTGCAAATAGTAACTGCAATGGACCTTGCGCTGACAACCCTCCGATGGAAGCTGAAATGGAAAATTTCATGTGAATGATGAACTAGATGAATCATGTTATGGGAAATAACTCCATTCATGTTGGGAGACTGACCTCACTATGAAGTTAACTAATTTTTGATGAATCATTTATGCATCAACGACCACCAAGCTTTATAGGATTTACCGACCCTTTGATTACTGAACAATGGATCAACTCTATAGAGAAATTTTTTTCTGTGCTCCACTGTTCTGAATAAGAGAAGGTTACCTGAGCTGTTTATCACATAGAGGGAGAAGCTAATCAGAGGTAGGAATAGGGATATTCTTGAACAAATATTTCTCTCGATCGATGAGAACCAGAATGGAGAAAAAGTTTACCGAGATGAAGAAGAATGAGAAAGAATCTGTGAGAATCTTGGAGATGAACTTTATGAGGATTTCATGTTACATCTCTATCTTTGTCATGGATCCAAATGGTAAGGTTTATAGGTTTATTTGGTGGTATGAGACCGCATATGCGGAGGAATCTAGCCAACCAATATTATGAGTGCTATTAGGAAATTGTGTGAAGTGTGATGAAAGTTGAACATGAGTTTGGTGAGATGAATTGGTCTTATAATTACAATGACTAGAAAGGTTCTATGGAGCCAAGCATAGGGAGGAGCTTCGATCAGGGAAGATGAGGCAACCATTTTCAACTTCCCACGTATAACAAATGTGGGAAGAAGTATTTGGGGAAATGCCCACTCGGGAGCGGAATGTGAATCATGTGTGGTAGAGAAGGCCACAATGCACGGAATTTTCATATTGAGGTGAAGCCAAAAAATCCAAAAACTATTGGAAAAGGGAAGACGATCTAGGCCCTACCTGAAGTCCAATTCTATATGTGTGGAAAACTTGGACACTTTGGAAATCACTGTCCAAAACCGAGGGCAGTGGATGGGAATCACTGTCTGTGTTAGCAATGGCGAAGGGGAAAAAGGTCAGATATTTTCAATCACTACGAAAAATTCTTGAAGTGCTAAATTATGTGGTTACAGTTACTCTTGTTGTTATCTTAATTCTAGAAAGTACTTTGTTTGATTCTGGTTCTACGAGTTCCTTTATTTCTTCCATGTTTGTAAAAATTTAGGATCAATACCTAATTTTCTAAAATTAGATTTATCAGTCAATACTCTTGTTGGGATTATGAAATAATCATTAGTGTTTAGAAACTCTAGTATTTAATTTATTGAAAAAATATTATCCCAAATATAGTAGTCATTCCCATAAAAGAATTTGACAATATACTAAGGATGGGATAGCTCACAAAGTATAATGCTAAGATCAAATGGGGAAGAATAGAAATCTTATAAGTCTTGAATGGAAAACCTACAGTTATCTTCCTAGGAGAGATATATCAACCTGATCATTGTCTTGAAGAACCACCTACATTGTTCTTTATGGAGTTTATTGGTGAAGAAGAAGAAGGAAATGACAGTGTGAGGATATAAAATGTCCCCATTGTCTAGGAATACGTTGATGTATTTCCAAAGGAGTTACCTGGACCTACCCCAAAAAGAGAGCTAGAGTTATCCATTGAACCCATACCTGGATGTCAACCGATATCAAAGAACTCCGAAAGAATGGATAATGTAGATCTAGAGGAGTTAAAGATACAACTCATAGATCTTTTGGAGAAGAGGTTTATCTGATCGAGTGTATCTCCTTGGGGAGAACCAATTTTTATTGTGAGGAAGAAGGATGGATAGATGTGGATATGCATTGATTATAAAAAAATTAATGGGATCACAATGAAGAAAAAATACCATCATCCAAGAATTGATGACTTTTTTGACGAACTTTTTGGGGATCAATTCTTCTCTAAGATTGATCATCGATCTGGTTATCATCAACTGTGGGTGAAGAATGAAGATATTTCAAAAAATGACATCCGGTCAAGTTATGGTCATTATGACTTTGTTGTTATACCCTTTAGACTGACTATTGATCCAACTATGGATTTGAGGAATAGTGTCTTTAAGGAATACATTGATAACATTGTGGTTGTTTTTATTAATGACATTCAGATATATTCTAAAAGTTGTGAGGAGAATGAGGATCATATAAGGTTTATTTTGAAAACTCTATGGAAGGAGAGGCTTTTTTGGGATGTTCAGCAAATGTAAATTCTTGTTACAACATGTTTTTTTCTTGGTGCACATTTTTACCAAAAGAAGGAATCACAATTGACCCTAGAAAGACGAAAGTTGTAGAGGAGTGGCCTTAGCCTACAACAATAACTAAAATTAGTAGTTTCCCTGGATTAGTAGGATATTATAGGAGGTTTGTGAAAATATTTTCATGAATTTATAATCCATTAATCATGTTAACTCGAAAATTGGTATAGTTTATCTAGACAAAGAATGTGAGAAAATCTTCCAAGATCTGAAGAAGATATTGGTTACTACACCTATGTTAACTCTTCCCTCAAGTGGACAAGGATTCATTATTTTTGTGATTTATATGTGAAAGGAATTGGGTTTTTCCTCATGAAAAATGACCAAGTCATTGCTTATGCATTTTGACAATTGAAGAATAATGAGAAGAACTATCGAATGCATGATCTTGAGCTGGCTGTGATTTTTTTCTCTGAAGATATGGAGGTTGTATCATAATGGGGAGAAATGTGATACATAAATAGACCACCAAAGTCTAAAGTTTATTTTTACACAAAATGAATTGAACATGAGACAAAGGTGATGGTTGGAACTTCTCAAATAATATAATTGATCAATTAATTATCATTCCAAAAGTGCAAAAAATTCACTGATTCATTGAGCAGGAAATACCTTATTGTTCATTAAATGATGAGGATTCAAAGATATCCTTTAATCAATGACCTAGTAAAGCTAGACATGGGAATTATAAGGGAAGGGACATCATAAACCCTAACCCAAATGATTTATCAACCATCATTACTAGATAAAATCAATAAATCTCAGAAAGAACATCCTTTGTTACATACAATGTTTGAGCCTATTAAGAAAGAGAATTTTCCTAAGTTTAATATTTATCAAGAAGGTTTACTGAAATTTTGTAGAAGACTCTGTGTTCCATATATTCTAGAAATAAAGAAAGATCTGATGGATGATGATCATAGATCCACTTTCTCCATACGTCCTGGAAGCACAAAAGTGTATAGGGTGCTTCGTGATCATTATTGGTGGGATAGTATGAAAAATGAGATTTCTAACTACAACTCAAGGTGCCTGGAATGTCAGCAAGTGAAGGTAGAGCGACAACATCATAAAGGAATATTGCAACCACTACATGTACCTGCATAGAATTTGGACAATATCACTATAGACATTGTCACTGGTCTCTCAAGAACATCCATTGGAATCAATTCAACATGGGTTATTATGGACAGTCTCACCGAGACTGCCCATTTCATCTCCATTTTGGAAGATTTCACCCTTGATCAACTTGCCATGATTTATGTGAATGAAGTGGTAAGTATGCATGGAGTTCCACTTTATATCATATCTGATCGTGATCCAGGGATCACATCAAAATTCTGGAGATGTCTTCAACATTCTCTGAGTACTGAATTGAATTTCAATATGGCATATCACTTCCAAAATTATGGCCAATCTGAAATGACTATTCAAACAGTCAATGATTTTCTAAGAACATGCTCAATGGAATTTAATGGTGGATAGGATCAGCATCTCCCTTTAGTTGGGTTCTATTACAACAAATGCATTTCCTAAAGCATTCTAAGGGAACCCTATGATGTTCTTTATGTTAATAAAGGTATAACACCAACTTTTTTTCCTGAATATGGTGAGAGAAATCATCTTGGACCTGAACTTGTGCAAGAGTTGATAGAAAAGGTCCATGCCATCTAGAAACACATTAAGGCTTCTTAGAGTCAGCAAAAGTTCCATGCTGACAACCATTGAAGGAACCTGGAGATTGATGTTGGTGTAAAGGTATTTCATTGAATTTATCCTTGGAAGAGATTAATGAGGTTTGAGAAAAAAGTTATTCTCATCCCTAGGTACATTTTCCCCTATGAAATCCTTGATTGCGTAAGAGCAGTGGCATATCGACTTGCACTTCTTCCAAATCTAGCACAAGTTAATGTTGTCTTCCACATATCCCTCTTGAAGAAGTACAAAACTGAACCTTCTCTTGTACTAAATCCCGAGGTGGTACAGCTGGAACATGTCCTCTCTTATGAGGAGTAGCTGGTAGAGATATTGGATCTTAGAGACAAGGTTCTACACAATAAGACTACCCACATTATTAAGGTGTTATGGAGGAACCACAAATGTGAAGAAGCCACATGGAAACTATAGGAGTCTATGAGGCAAAATTACAGACACATTTTCTCTTCATAGGGTATGAGTAAAAATTTTGCGGTCAAAATTTCTTAAGGGGGGAAGAATGTAACGACTTAAAATTTTGAATTATATTCGTTTCCTAATTTTCTGTGTTACTTCATTGAATACTCCAACAACTACGTCCTTTAAATAATTATGCGATGCCATTGGGTTTCGAATTTTATATGCCTATCGGTCAATATGACCATTGGAAACTATACTCAGAATGTTACATTTAATGTTTATAAATACCAGTGACCATGGTTAATTAATAGGGAAAGAAGAGTCGATGGCCTCATCTAGTATACTCTGGCCGTATGAAGCCCATCTATCAGAGCTTGGGAAGGAGGTAGCATCTATGGGATTTGCTCTGGACAAAGCCCAAGTTTAGCTTCAACATGTGAAGTTTGAACAGAATATCCTAAGGGAGAAGTGCAAGCTGATAGAAATCACCACTGGGGCAATGTTTTTTGAGCCTCCCCAAGATTCTATCACCATAGCACACCATACACATAGGTCAAATGCAGGTGTTATAAGGTGATATGTAATGATGCCTTAGATACTTTTTGTATTACCATGGTATTAACAAAATGTTTATTTCTTATTATGGTAAAATTTATGATTTTAAAATGTCTAGATAAATATAAAACGAATATTATTGATGAATTTTGAAAAAGGGTATTTTTAAATATTCAAGTAAACATTTAATAATTAATAATGTGAAATGAATTTAAAAAAAAATTGTATTCTATAGTTGTGATCAGTAAGAAATTTAGCGTCTAATAAGATCAACTGGGTTTTAGGGAATAGTAATGTATGTATAGTAACATAACCTTATGAATTGTAATGAATAGTAATAATTAGTAAACTGGCCAAAAAAATAGAAACTTCACCCATGAATGTATAAATACAATCTAGACATCTTAAAAGTGAAAAAATGATCATAGAATAAGTTTTTATATTTCTATAGGTCATAAGTATTTTATTTACAATTTTATAATTAATTTAATAATTTTAAATGAAAATTTATTTTCATAATATTTAATCATAGATTGTTACATTATTTTCATATGGTTATATGATAATTTTATGGGACCTTGATTACATTTTAATGGTGTTACAAAATAAGTTATAGTTTTAGAGTTGTGTTTTTGAATAAATAATGTTTTTATTTAAAATTAAAATTAAAAATATTTAAAAAATTATTTTCATAAAATAGATTTCATTTTTGAATTAATAGCATCAATATTATGTTAGGGTAATGTTATGGGATATTTTTGAGACAACTGATTTTTCAGTGAATAGTAAATATACAGTTTTGAGTTTCGGGTGTTTAATGACATCATTAATGATGTAATCATGATATAATAAGTCTAGTCAACTTTTGAATATGAATATATTTTATGAGTTGTCCCATGTTTTCAATATCATGGTCAAATACCATGGACATACCCATGGTTATTCAAATACCACCAATGGCGTGTCCCGTGGAAATTAATAAAATATTTCATCTCTTTCCCAATAAATACCAAGACATTCCCTCATTAATTTCATTAAAAAATACTCCTCAATGATGTTCTAGTATTTTTACCTCCTAAAGAGTCCTCCCAGGTTCCCTCAATCCCCCCAAGGTCCCAACCATCAAGCCTCCCATGTTACTCTTCAAGGTAAGAGAACCTTTCACAATCCTATTTTAAGTCATGACTTCCTTTATTTTTTTTTTCAAAAAACTGAGCACCCGCCTGAAAATTGGTCCCTAAGATTATATTAAAAACCAAGACCAAAAATCATACATGTATTAAAGAATTAAAATTACATTTGTCCCCAACAATAATAGGAAAATCATCCAATAGAAGATGATTAGACTAAATAAGATTGTTCCCATCAGCACCTTTGTTGACAAGATAGTTCACCAAAGCATTTCCCTTCCTGAAAACATAGTTAACAATATAATCAATAGATGAGATATAATGTAAACAAGAAATACATCAGTTAAAAAGTCTCCAAATAATATGATTAGAGATAGATCTAATATCATGAATAATAATATTAGAATCAAACTCCAACCATAACCTATTCAGACCTCTATATTTAGAATGATTCAAAGCAATGATAACACCTAGAATCTCTACTTCCAATGAGAAAACAATACCACAATAACCAAATAAATATACCACAACATCCCCAAAACTATTTCAAATAATAGCACCATATCTTGAAGGGTCCGTATTACCTGTAGAATAACCATCAATGTTAATCTTATTCCAACCAATAAAATGAGATTTCCAGAAAACCTCTATAGTACCCATATGAGGCTGAAAATTGCCCTTAATATTTAAATTCCTAAAAACAGAGAAGTCATGAATATAATTACAATAATAAATTCTTCGATAAATTTTAATAGTTCAAAGAGAAGAAATAATTCCAGCCAAAGTAGCATGAGGTTTGAAAACCACCCCATCTTGAAAACACTTGTTTCTCGCCTGCCAAATGATGCTGACTAATTCCTCCACTACAACCTAAAAAAGAAACTACATAAAAGGGGAAAGGAGAATTCCAAATATACCTACAAATAAATCCTTAACCGAGATAATTCTTGGATGGATGACATAAAATGCATCAAAAATGGCCTTCCATATGGTTGAAACGGTAAAAAATCTTAGAAATAAATGATCCATATCCTCACGATGCTGAGAAAAAAGGACACAAATTGAGCATAATGAAATACCATAATCCTAGAGAGAGTTATCAGTGGGAAGTTTTACATGTATCATCCTCCAAATCAGAGTTAAAGGAGAATGAGAAATAATTTTTCTTTTAAAATAACAAATCCATTGTAGACCCATCATAGGAGGAATATAATGAGAATAAAAAGTGTTTGAAGAAATAATTACAGAATAATTCAACTCCCAAATCGGAAAATCACCAAAATAAGAAAAATAGTAATCCTTTACAAACAATTTAATATGATCTAGAACAAATTCAATATTAAAAAACTGGTCCTTTATTGTAATATAAAGATCAATGATGGAAAACTCCTGATTGGGAGAGTCTATAGGAGGAGCTCCAATGTAGTTGGACTTACACAACTGAAGAGAGAAATCTATTGAGACAAACCAACGAGAGTTAATGTCAATGAGTGAAAAAAATTTCTTAAGAGAGGGACAAACAGAAGAGTCCAAATGATTAAAAAACTAGACATTAGCATTATAAGAAACCTGGATCTTAAAAAAGCAGTTTCTTCCGAATTATCCTTAACCAACCTCCAAACAAAAGAAGCCTATATATCTTGACTAAAAATACTATGTTTTTTAAACCAAGACCCCCATCTCAAATGGCTTGAAACAATTACTCCAAGAAACATTAACCAATCATCTTTCTTAAACACTACCATTCCAAATAAAGTTCTTAATGGAAATTATAATTATTTCAATAAGAAAAGCCGACTGTTTATAAACTCTGAAAGAGTAAGCCGTCTTAGAAGTAATAACAATGTTGAAAAACAAACATGACCTGCCAAGGAAAGGGATTTACCCTTCCAAGAATATAATTTCTTTTTGATCTGACAATGAATTCCAGAAAAATAACAAGCCTTTGGAAGACCCCAAAACATAGGCACCCCAAGATATGTAAAAGTAAAGGTTCCTTCTATAATCCCCAAATAATTAATTATATCATCTTTCCTAACTAAGGCGTTATTCTTACCAAAACAAACAAAAGATTTGTACCAACTGACCTATTTTCTAGAGACCTATTCACAATGCAAGAGATCCTTCTTGATATTTTAAAAACTTTTCTTGGTCTCTCGAGTGAATAAAATAGTACCACCTACATAAAGAAGATGAGTTGGAGTAGAAAGACCTCTACCAGCACCAATGGCCTTCTAATTTCCATCACTAGCCATATTAGAAAATAATATGCTAAGATAATCCTTAGAAATGAATTAGATAATAGACGAGAGGTGATCACTCTCTCTACCCCCATTGGAAAGAGATAAATACACCTTTGAAGAACCATTCACATGCATAGAAACATGTGTAGATTCAAAAATAATCTTCACCCTACCAATAAATGTATTATCAAAGCCAAAAATATCGAGGATTTTAAAAATAAAGTTCCAATCAATCATGTGAAAAAGACTTTTTAATATCAAGCATCAACACAATATTTCCTCCTTGGATTGGATTTATGAGAAGAATGAAACATTCCGATGTAGAAAAAATAAAATCTTGAATTGATCCTCCTTTTACAAAACCAGACTAATTATAGGACACAATTTTACTAGAAATAGGATCCAATCTATTAGCTTGAATTTTAGAAATAACTTTGTACAAATAATTAATCAAATCCATAGGCCTAAAATTTTGAAGTTAATTGGAATTATCCTCCTTAAGAATTAAAGCAAGGAATTGAACATTTAAACCATGAGGGAGATGTAAACCTCTAAAAATATGAACAAAATCCTCAAAAGCATCATCATGAATAGTCTTCCAGTAGTTCTGAAAAAAGAATTTATTAAATCCATCAATTCTAGGGCAACCTTCAAACATGAGGCTAAACACTGGTTCCATAATCTATGGTTCCAAGGGAATGGAAGTAAGATTTGAATTCTCATATTCATTAATAATCATTGGATCAAAAACATCCATAGAGATGAAAATAGTGTCAGAATCATTAATGAGTCCTTTATAAAAAGAAACTGTGTGCTCAGAAAGATATTTTTCTATTGTTCAAAATTTGATCACCACTCATAAGTAAAGCAATAACCTAAGTGGTTTTCCTAAATATTTGAATAGAGTTAAAAACAGAGAGTTATTATGCCCATCCTTAATCAAATTTTCCTTGAAAATTTCTCTTTATATAGTATCATTCATATTGATAATATTATTGAGTTTAAAAGTCAAATATGATTCCAAAACAACACTACCAGAATATCATCATGATAATACTATACTTGGAAAAAATGAAGGGAGGTTTCAAGATTGAAAATATCCTTATCAAGTTGAATAAACCTATCATTACTCTAAAATTTGAGATTCCCCTTGAGAATCATTAATTTAATAATGCAATAGAAAACATTCTTCTTACAACCCACTAAACACAAAGTATTAATAAAAAGCTTATCACACTGAGGATGTAAGACCCAATTAATTTTAAATCTGTATGGAAAGGGGGGATTATAATATTTTCTTATGAGATCAACCATGATGGGATGATGATCATAATTGAGTCGAGATAAAGTCATACAAGAGATAGATTCCCAAAAAACATAAAGAATACTCATTCAGAAAGGATATATCATGTTTACTACCAACCATACCTCTAAGATGACTTATATACCAAGTTTATATCGCTCCAACAATATTGACTTCTAGTAGTTATTTTTTCTCAATGAATTCATTAAACTCTCTATATGAAATAGAGTTATTCATTGGTCTCATTTTATCATCAGGGATATGAATATAATTAAAATCACCAAGAATGATCCATGGACCATCAACGATGATTTTATGTTAAGTACTATCAGACCAGAGACTGCTACAATTTAGATAACTGTTATTGGAATAAATGACGGAATAAACCTACTTACATCCCATCACATAAAAGGAACATGTAATATGTTGAGGACCAGAGTCAACCAAAAGAGAATCAGAAAGGGAGGAATGGTCTAAAAACCATAAATTCATGACCACAGATAAATGATTATTCACACTTAACAAAGAGAATACCATAAGTTCAAGGCTAGCAAGTCTATTGGTGAAAAAATTTCTAGGATCCACTACCCATAACAGTGCATGTTTATAAAGCTATATATAAATTTTAAGAGACCAAAGAGTGGCGACATTGGATAGACCTTGGGAATTCCAAAATAAAATCCTCATTCATATCCCCTTTTGGAATTAAACCCCCTCTCATTCCCCTATCCCTAATTTTTTAATGTGTTTCAGAGGCCTCCAAACCTTCTTATTAGGAACCATTGGATATTAATCCAATATAGTGATATCCACTGGCTTAATCTTCTTATTTTCCTCCTTCTAAACACCCTCAAAATCAACACTAACAGATGAATGAGAAGAATGATCCTTCATATCCTGTCTAAAATCCATGGAACCAGTAAATTCCAACACCTGATTAATATTTAAATTCCTATCCAAGATATTACAATCACTAATATAATCAACCTTCTTTTTTTCATTGTCCTGGGCAGTATAGGAATCATTCCTTCCCAGATTCTGAAGAGAAAAATCCTTTAAATCATGTTTAGACCCCTTAGAACCTCCAATATTCTGTACAGTAAAAGAATTATTCTCATCTTTGTTCAAGGGATGAGAATCACTGATATAAATATCATTATTTAAAAAACATGATTCCAATTTTATTTTTAAATTTTGTTTAGTCATAGATCCTTAAAATATCAAAGGAACAATAGTTTAATGAGGCACCTGGTTAAGAATAATGGACTCATAAGCCGGAAATTAGGAATTTTCTGAGAAGCAGAATTCTTTCTATATACTAATAGCAATATCAAAGATATATTTAGAAAAATATTAGAAATAATAAATCTCCTACTAACTCAATTTCATGTTGTAAACCAAATTAGTAATATATTAAGTGATTTGAAAGGCCAAAAACTCATCATCTATAACACCTTTTATAAGCTCCCAGATCACTGGATGATTTTAAAGATAGAGACCTGAAGGAATATCATCTTCTTCCTCATAAATCATAGTGTAGGATTTAGTAAAAGAGAACCTTAGAGATGGAGGGAAGGATTGTGAATCTCTCTCTAGATGCTGAATATCAGGCTTCTTCCCTTGGATCTCACCTTTATGTCATTGAGAATTTTTAACTTTCTCCCATTCATTAACTTTAGGTGGCATCATAACATTCTGTTGAATCACTCTGCAGGTCTCCATAGAGTTCCCCACAATCATGAAGAATTCACAAACAGGTGGAACTCACTCTAACTCATATTTGTCTTCTATTTTCGGATCATTTTCAACCAGAGGGACACACTTTGAACTTTCAGCAACCAAATTGACATTAACAAGAACACAAGAATACATTCCATGTTGACCCTCCAAATTTATTTGATCCAGTTTTACAGGAATACCAATACAGGAAGATATATCATTAAGAATTTAAGGATTACAATACACCAAATTTAATCCATGAAGTCAACCCAAATTTTGGCACTGGGTTGTTTCTAATTAAAGGGATCAAAATTACAATCCCACTCAAAAATCCAAAACAAACTTAGTTTAAAATGAAGATTTATTATGGAACAAGCCATTTGAAGATCATCCTGATTCTGAAAAACAATATTAAAATAATCAATTTTAATTTGGAATATGTTTCCACACAATTATACTATAGTATATTGTGATCCTATGCTTAGTATCATCAAACGACCTAGGATTAACCCCCCTTGTCAAAATTATTTGTCCATGATCAAGAACCTGTAGAGGTTGAATATTTGTTTTAAGGCATCAATATACACTACCACCAAGAATATTCCATCCTCTAATTTATGAATATAAGAGAAAATGGGATCCTTTAATTTTACCTGATATTGAACACCAGAAAGCGCCTCTGCAAAAGAGACACCAATCCTTCTGTGAGAAATACCATTATATATTTCAGTGATAGAGGAACTCGAAACACCCTTAAATGAAAACTCCCATTCTGGATTGAATGAATTCATGATCATGTAGAGAGATTAGACCAAAGAGAATCACCAATTTCAAGAAGAAAATCACCAGTAGTCTTGTCCAAAAAGGAAATAGTCATCCTCACCACTCATGAATTCTTTTATGTTATGTCTTCTAGTTCCAATTTTCTTAAATGGGGGATGTTATTTTATATCGTAATTACTGTCCATTTTATTTCAAGATGATGACAGACCCTTTCTTCTCTCATCAACTATTTTTTTTGAATTTTAAGCGACACCATTATGATGAAGAGTTTTAGTAAAAGAAATCACATTTTCTCTTTTCTTTCATTTATCCTTTTCGTGTGGCGTGTCCTTCCACACAATGATATTATTTAATTTTATTGTGTACCATTAATATAAAATAATGATTTATTGATGGGTTCCCCTTGTCCCCTATCTTTTTGTAGTTTTCTAAAACCATGATATATAGTCGTTATGCTGCTGAAATTTTGTCTCAAAATATCTCTCTTTTTTTTCATGAAATTATCTTTTTTTATTTATCTAAATACACAAATATATTTTAATTTCTAGATGTATTCATCAAGACATAAAATAGATCTATCTAATTCTGGTATTGACATACATGAAACCCTTTTTCTTTTTCCAAGGGTTATAAAAGAAATAACAATCATGTTATTAAGCACTTTTAGAATTTCATGATTTGGAAGTCAAACAAATTACATTTACTCTATATGAGATATTTATGAAATGATGATTATGATATTTGTGGAACACGTGAATATAAAGACATATTAAGGGATCACCCTGATAGGGCTCCAATGCAGTGGGTAAAGAATTTAATCTCTAGAGATGACAAGTCTCAGGATACCGTGGTAAATAACCTAATTAATTTTTATGGCACCTTTTGGATGAACCATGGTGATATGTTCATGAATTTATAAATTTAATGTTTTATCAATATATTCTTTTTATGGTTCCTGTTATTTTCATTATGATATGCATGTAAGTCCTTTGCACATATCTTTATGTTTTTTATCCTGTTCTTATTGATTTCACAAGTAAACTGATTCACTTGCTTTCCTTATTGGGCCTTCTGCTCACCCTTTCCTTTGATGTATGTCTCTAGGATATGAGATGAAATTAAAATACATAGAAAGAACATATTGTGAAGACCTAAAAGTGAAATATATTAATGTTTTACGTTTTCATGTTTTATTTTTTAGATTTACAAGAAAATAGTCTTTAAAGATCCTCTGTTTGTAATATGTAATGAAAAATAATGTAATAAATGGCTGGATGCCAAAACGATTCACATGTGTATAAATCCTCTCATCTAGGAAAAAAATTTCTCTAATAGTACTAATTAATTTAAATTTATTTAGAAACTCAAATTAAACTAAAAGTGACCCAAAATCCCATGCTACGATATAGTTGATGCATAAACTCAAACGTACACCCCAAATCCAATGAATGTGTATTATGGAATAATGACAAAAATGATTATAATAAAACGTTGATAATCACAATAGACAATCTCACTTTCCAAATACAAATATCATGAACATAAATATTCATTAATAACATAATAAAGGAATGAATTTTTTTATATTCAATATTATGGATTCAAAATGTATATTAATGCCTCCAAATAAAATTAATTATAATTTTCAATTAAATCCATTTTTGTCTTATATTTTATATAACCTGAATATAGAATTAAACCATACTCAGTTTTGAAAGAGAAGAGAATAAAGATATCAAAATTTGGAATAATGTGGGAGATAATGTCATGTTAAATTAATTCATGGAACAAAACCACTTGGATTGATGTTGATGATAGAGTAATAAGAAATTTAACACTCTGGCTTCATGCCACTTCTATAATCATTAGGGGTTATTCGAGTATGTCTTGGATATTTATAAATAATGGGTTTTAATTTTAAATACTAAAATAATTTAGATACTAAATCTCACAGACTAAAGATATGAGATCATATTAGAAACCCCAATGGGGTCCCTTGAAAAGAAAAAAATACACAAAAAATTTAATAAAATTAAGAAAAATTAAAATTTTAGTATTCTGATCATAAATATAACACCCCAAGCTTCAACACTATGTTTCCATTTGAATACTGTAATAGCTTTCATTGTACACAACATCTAGTTTCCAACACACTACGACCAATAAAATTAGCTGTTATGAATAGTAATTCACACATTTTGAAATTTTATAAATTTTATCATTCAAAATGGACTTCATTTTTGGATTTGGAATATATATATTAGCATTGGGTAAATTTTAGGTATTTCCCTGAAAACATTCAATTTTTGATTAATACTGCAAAACACTAAGTAATAGTTTAAACCCAAATATTTATTTAAATAATTATTTAAATTATTTAAATTTATTTTAGATCAAAATAGATATATAATACCTATATATGTTCCATGTAATTAATTAGAGTCAGTTTATAATAATTATGTATATATAAAAATTGTATTAATGTTTTTAACCGTCTTTTACCCACATCCTATGAGAATTTTCAAATTTGAATTAAACATAATTTAACCACTTCTATGAATTTTATTTCAAAAATATGAAAGACATGGTTGGTATCAGTAAGTAAAATGTGGTTCAATAAGATAAGTATATTTTTTTGGTGAATAGTAACTTATGACTTTTATTTACCACGCTTAAAATTAAATAGGGCTATTCAGGGTAAAAGTGATATTATTATTACCCTAACACATGTCCTAATTCTATTGGATATGTTTAATTAGACCAAAAACAATTTTATGAATAAAATATGATCCTTTTGGTCCACTAGGATTAGATTAGGACATTTATTATTATTTAATTCAAAAAAGAGTTAAAAGTGTTAAATTCAAAGCTTAATAACTAAACCATTTTTAATATAGAATTATACATAAGATAAATTTGATTATAAATATTCATTATAAAGATAAAATGATTTCCTACATAATTTCATTTTATTTATATTCTTTAGACATTAAATAATTTAATTATTTTATCACACAATGAGGATGCAGTAATTACATAATTAATGAAATATTAAAATATTTGATATAATAAATTTCAAAATAAATGTCATTTGATACTTTTAATGAATTACACTAATTTAATCTGTTAATATGACATGTTATGGATGTTTAGATGATTTTTTTTCGAAATAATAATGTTTTTATAAATTTATAAAAAACAATATACCAAATAGTTCCAAAATTGACATAAAATAGTTTTTTAAAAAAATATTATATTATTAATTCATATTATATTCCTAAAAATCTAAGGTTCGGTAAAAAGACTTATATAATGATAGGTGTATCATTAATGAACCACTTGGGGTTATTTTGGTTGTATATATTATGTTTATTAAAAAATATAATATAGAAATAGAAAAAGACATGATAAATGTCAAACTACTTAACGAAGAGTTAAATCTAAAATATAAGGTTAATATAGTGACCCAATCCTATCTAAAAACTATTATTTGAGTGGTTTTAGCCCCATACCCACCATATCCATTAAATAATTCATTTTTGAGTCATTAGAAACTGGAAATTATTTTATTATAAAATAATATTTCTAGTTTTTCCTAAGGTGCCCCTCACCTCTCTTGTAAAAGGGCACTCCCCCATCCCTCAAATTCACACATTCAATGCCTTTTGTATCATCCATACTCTACCCAAATACCATTTATCATGTACTCCATTCATCCTAGTGTCCATCCTTTTGTCAAAAAGCCAACCTAAAGAGACCTTTTGTTCAAATTAAAAGGAAGAACCCGAAGAAGAGGTAAATATTTCATCACCTCTTACAAGTTACATTCTTATTCCCCTTCCTCTTTATTTTTTGTTTCCATTATAAAATAATAACACTAGTATCTTATATATAATGTGATGTTATTATAAATATGTTACCACCATATTCATTATTTGTTCCATTCTTTTAGTGACATAACACCATACGTGCGTACGTACGACTTACCGTATCCACGTCGTGGAGTAATTGTTATTCAATAGATTATTATTTGTATTGGTATAATAATGATGTGTAATTGATTTAAATAAAAAATATAAGATGATAATTATTTTTTATATATGATATACCATCCAATTATATATTATATTAATATGAAAAGAATGATATTGTCGCTCGTGTGTATGTACGGATTACCATCTCTACGAATGCGATGAGATTAATTCCCCATCATAATCAATTGCAGACTAATTTTCATTATATGATTAAATATAGTTTTTAAGGACATAATATCATTCATAATATGAATAAGATACATCCTATTCATAACAATCACTACTTACAAAACAAAGCATATAAAGGAAAATGATTCAGTTAACACCTGACACAATGATATTACTAAAATATTATTAACAAAGAAATATTAAACGATAATATATGATATCATATTAATTTATATTATTCTTTTATAATTTAATTAAAATTATTTTACCATTATACAGGAGGTTAACATACCCTCAACCAAGGAAAAGTACAAAGTAAAGGATTTCTTTTCTCAGTTTTAATTCTGTGAGATTTCATTTGTTCGCCCCTTATTTATTAAATGTGATGTATTGTGTATTATAATTGGATATATATATATTATAATTATTATATTTATATTCATGTTATTATGTGACTCATTTGTTTTTTATTATCTTTTGGCCATACGACTCAATTTATTACAGTGAAATAAGGGTTTTCATCTCACTTTCTATTTCCATGAGATTCATGCCATATTGCCACTATTTCCTTTTGTGTGGTGTATATACATCCCAATGATTGTATTATTTCTGTAATATACTTTAAATTATGACTAATTACATCTTAATTTTATGAACTATCTTTCATGTGATGTATGTTTCGTATGTTACTAAATTGGTAAGTTAATTTCAAATTTCAATTTCCACTCATCCGGCTTTACGAATACTTCATTGATTATTTTACTCCATGATTATGTATGGAATAACTATTTATTATTTTTGTTGTAATTTCCACTCCCATTTATATGGATATACTTTTGATACTCATAATCACTCCATTGATTAATTCTCATGTCATTGATATGAACTTGATAAGAGTAATTTTAACTCAATCTCCATTTATTGAGTTAAACATCCAATTCATTGGTGCTGTTTTTATATGAAAATGTGTGAACTTCTTATGATTGATTTAAAATGAATATCAAATAATATTGAGGTTATTTATATTTTCCACACATTATTATGTCATTTATTTATCCTTAACCTAAGGATACAGTCCTTATAAGAGATTTCATCACAATTTACATTCCATTGAGACTTCTTTGTTGGTATACACCAATTCACTTTTATATGGAGTATATATACCTACTTTGACATATTATATCCTGAATATCATTATTCCTAAGATATTATAACGTTTTAATTACCTCATGTATTTGTATTCAAGTGTCTCTCTTTTGGTTAGGAAATCTAACTAAAATATCATTTTAAAATTATTTAATGATTTATTATTCTAAATCATTCTCATTAATGTACATGTTTTAAAAATGGTTTTAAGGATTTATTTATATGGACATTAAAGTTTTAAAATTAAAATTCCTTATAAAATATTCTATGTGGTATGGGACACTTTGATTCAAAAATATATTTTAAATGGATTCTTGCTAAATAGTGAGACTTTTAAATGTTTTCAAGAAAAAGTGGGATATTTCTATCAAATAGTATTGATGATTATTTTGATCTATGTCAATATAATTTATTATTATCTATTGAGGTTGATCTATTATAATAAAATCTTTAATATGGTATTGAATAACTTATGCTTGACTGTGGATGTTCTATTTTTATTCCATTCATGGTTTATGGTTAAAATATTTACATTTTGTATGCTAGTTTTAATACGAATGTTTAGATTACATTTAAACATTTTTATATGAGGAATGCATTGGACTTAGTAAGTGACGGGTGGAGTGCAAAATTGCTCCTCGATGCATCAGTAGGTCTCATGAGAGAAACTAGTTTCTGGGCACAAGGCCTTGACAAAATCTTATTTGTAGTATTGGCACAAGGCCTTGAATATGTGGTTATGAAAGTTTGGAATTATATATTCCATCATTATGAAAGTAGCTATAGACATTGAATGTGATTATTCGAATAGTATAATATCTATGTGAATAAGTAAATGGAATTATTTGATTTCATCTTTTCTATATTTTGATGATGTTCATGTTTGAAAGGCTCTTGTTTTAGGGTTATGCATTTCCATAAATGTTTATGGTTATTTATGAAAGTTTCCGCTATAAAGTTCTCCTTACTGAGTTTCTAAGCTCACCCCTTTCTTTGTTTTATTTTTCCTAGGATGCGAAGAAGTATATTTTGACAGACCTACAGGGATAGTCTATGGTATCTCAGTGTTGTCTAAGTAAACAATGTTGATGTAGTTTTCCATTTTATGATATAATGTAAACCGTATTAAATTATCAAGTACTTAGAAAGCTACTAAACTTATCGGTCCTTTGATACATGATTTTTTGTGATCATGCCAATGATACATAATAATGCACAGACTCTGGGCTTCTGGGGTCAGGGCATTATAGTTGGTATCGAAGGAAGTTTAGTACAAACCATGGAAACTAGATTTAGATAAAATCTGATTAGAGCACATATCTGTAAGATAGACATAGAGGATTAGTATATAATAACATCATAAAATTTTGGTATTGTATATATTTTGTGAGTTTTCTAAGAAATACATCCCTATCTAGATACGAACAGGTAGAGGTTGATCTGGCATTGATGCACCTTGGGGTAAACCCAAAAAACACCTCTTTGAGCTAGACACAAACGAGAACTGGTGCATGACAACAGGCCTTGCAAAACTCTTGGTTATAACACTCATGGGGGATAATATTAGGATAATATACATTTTCTTTAGAAAACTATTTGAAGTATTTAAATATAAGATGAGAATAAATGACCTTGGTTATTCCTAAGGTGTTTCAAATTGAAAATATTGTGTGATGATATTATCCAAACTATTTTATGACTACTGTTAGTCAGCTAATGCTTTCTGGTTTTAGTCAATGACTGGATTCCCAGAAATTCATATTAACTTTGAGCATGATGTACAAGGTGGGAATGGTTGTGGAAATGAGAAAAAATGGAATGTTGATAGGCATAAAAGATATCATGTTAATGCTAAATAAATTTTCCAAAATATGATCAACAAAATATATATTATCCATCTCCTGGACTCAAAAAAGAAGAGAAAGGAGATGAATGATAAGAGCTCAAGTAGTGGAGACCATGGAGAAACGAATCATCAATTTCCATCATGTAGGAAATATGGACGGAGAAACTGTGGAAAGTGTCTCAATAGATCAAAGAAATGATTTACATGTTGGAAAGAAGGACATAAAGTAAATAATTTTCGAGGAAAAATGAAGAGTACAATGCATGAAAATAAAAATGGTCCCAATAATCCATTTAGAGTCATTTTTTGTAAATGTAAGGGACCTGTCCATTAACCGAGTGAATGCCCTATTCTATAGGATATTTTCTTGTTCAATGAAGAAGCTTTGTGGAAAGAAATTTTGGAAATTTTTTTAAAACTATTAGTGCTCCTTGTTGATGAGATTACTTTGGAATGAATTTATCTTATATTTATAACTCCACTGTTTGTCATGTGAAAATGATATTTGAGGATGAATTATCTTTTCACTTGTGGATATTGTTATAAATAACTTTTTGTTTGAATTTTATCATTGATTTTGAGGTAATTAAATGTTATTATTTTTTGGGATGAAAATTCACGGTATGAGATAACATTTATGGTTTAATTATGTTATATTAAGGAATTTATCTCATTTTGGAAATATTATAAAATATAGTTCTTTAAAAAGTGCAACATGAAGACCATGTAACAACCCATCACGTCAGACAATGCTTTTGGAATCGAACCCACAACCAGAGTGTGATTGGGATTTATTGCCTACCACTAGACTACGTGATGTCCCGGGTTATTATGACTATTTTTTTTGTTAAATGGTTTTATTGATATATAATAAGATTATTTGGGATATTATGTCTTATCAAATGAATAAATTTAGTATAGGAAAATGATTTCATGATTAAATGATAAATGTTATTTTGGAAGACGTTCGATCTGTTGGAAAAACTCTATGCCTATGGAAAATAAAATACTATGGGATTTTATTTGAGGACTAATGGAAGATTTTTATCTTTGTTTTTATTTGTGGATTTATAGTGATTTGGATTATTTATGGAAATGATTAACCTATAATAGAGAATATGTGAGTAGGTTAATTACTTATGCTACTTTAAGAATAGTCTATCTCATTTGGAGATACAATTTAACGTGGAACACTATATAACCAAATTCTTCAAAGTTTTGGGTTTCAATCTTAGTTTTGATTATATTGAAGGATTTTAAGAACAATTTTTTTTTGAATGGTATTTATATTACTTTATTTTATTATTGTTTTAATTTTGGAAATGAGGATTAGTGTTTCTTTCTGTAATGGAATATCCTTTTGGGGCATCATCTGTTCTTGTACTAACCGTTTTGGTTTTGATTATTCTCTTAAGTCCAGGTAAATATATAGTTTATCATTTGTGGATCATGTTATTATCTAGAAGTTGATTCTAGCTCTTTCGGTGTGACAAATTCATATTGAATACTCATCGTTTGAAAAAAATGAGTTATTGGTAGAAATTTATAAAATAATTTAACTCTACTTAATACATAAGCATATCACTTTATGTTCTTAGTCAATCCCATAAATAAATTCCTCATCTTTATGAAATGTAACTTAAAAAAACATTGTCTGTATAATTTTCCTACTGGGAAACTAATGACCGTTTTGCTCATCCCATGTTTTTGGTTTTCTTTTTGTTAACTTTCTTCTGATCATGTTTTCTATCCCTCTCCATCAGAACATGAAACTTATTTTATGTTACATATCCATGTTTTTCTACATGGAATCCTAGTATGGGTTATCTCGGGTGACCTTTGTACTTCTTTGTATTTCTTCTAAAGTGATAGTTTTATTGACTCTTTTCCCAGTGTGGGACTTTCAATTATGTTGCAATTCCCAATTATAAAAATTTCTAGGATGCAATTTCAAAAGTGGGGAAGAATATAACACCCCAAGCTTCCACGGTACGTTTCCCTTTGAATAATGTAATAGCAAGCATTTTATGCAATTTCGAGTTTCTAACACACCATGACCAATCAAACTAGTCGTTATGAATTGTGATACCCAATTTCTGAAAATTTATGTATTTAATATTTAAAAATGGACTTCATTTTTGGATTCCGAATATCGAAATTACTTTAGGGTGAATTTTTGGTATTTTTCTGAATACTTTCAATTTTTTTGAATAGTGAAAAACACTAAGTTACAGTTAAAAACCGAATATTTATTTAAATAATTATTTATTTTATTTAAATATAATTTAGATCAAAATAGATACATCATACCTATATAATTTCAATGTAATTTATTAGAGTCAGTTTATAATAATTTTAGATATATAAAAATTGAATTGAAGTTTTTAACTGTCTTTTACCGACCTCCGTGGAGCATTTTCAAAATTGAATAAAACTTAATTTTACCACATCTATGAATTAAATATCAAAAATCTGAGAGACACTGTTGATATCAGTAATGAAAATTTAGTTCAATAAGATAAAAATAATTTTTTGTGAATACTAACTTTTGACTTTTATTTACCATATTTAAAAATAAACAGGGTAATTAAGGGTAAAATGATATTATTATTTCCCTAAAACATGTCCTAACTCTATTGGATAAATGTGATTCGAACAAAAAAAACCTTATAGGAATAATTATTATCATTTAGGTCCACTTGGTTTTGATTAGGTCATTTATTATTATTTAATTCAAATAATAGTTAAAAGTGTTAAATTATAAGCTTTCTAACTAAACTCTTTTTAATATAAGGTTATACATAAGATAAATTCAATTATAAATATTAATTAGAAATAAAAAAAATATCTTAAATAATAGTATTTTATTTATATTTTTCAGATATTAAATAATTTAATTTATTTATGAGACATTGATGATGCAGTAATTACCTAATCAATGAAATATTAAAATATTTTATGTTATAAATATCAAAATAAATGTAATTTGAGACATTTTATAAATTACAAAGATTTTACAAGTTAATAAGACATGTTATGGTTGTTTAGATGTATTTTTTTCGAGGTAATAATTCTTTTATAAATTTTGCAAAAACAAAACACCAAATAGTGTGAAAATTGACATAAAAGACTTTTTAAAAAAAATATTATATTATTAATTGATATTCTATTCATAAAAAATCTAATGTTTTCCCAAAAGTATTATATATGTATAGTTATATAATTAATAATCCTCTTGGGGTTCGCTTAGAAGTATATAGTATGTTAATTAACCATATAATATAAAAATACAAAGAGAGATAGAAAATGTCGAACTATTAAACTAAGAGTGAAATAAAAAATATAAGGTTAATATATTGACCCAAACCGGTATAAAACCTATTGGTTTAGTTTTTTTCGACCCCTCACCACCTTAGCCTATAAATAAATCATTTTTAGACATATGTAACAGAAAATGATTTTATTATTACATAATATTTCTAGCTTTTCCTAATGTTCCCATCACCCATCTTATAAAAGGGCACTCCCCCTTCCCGCAAATTAACATGATCAACGACTTTTTTCACATCCAAATGCTACCAAAATACCCTCTAAACTGTCCTAACGTCATCCTAGAGAACTTTATTTAGTCAGAAAGCCAACCTATGGAGCCCTTTTGATCAAATCAAAAGGAAGAACCAGAAGAAGAGGTAAATATTTTATCACCTCTTTCAAGTTCGTTTCTTCTTCCACATACACTTTCTTTTGTGTTTCCATTATAAAATAATAACTCCATTATCTTATATATATTTTGATGTTATTATAAATATGGTATAACTATATTCATTACTCTATTCATCTTTTGAATGAAATGTCACCATACGTGCGTACGTACAGCTTACCGTATCCACGATGTGGTGTAATTGTTATTAAATACATTATTGTTTGGATGGATATAATAATGATGTGTAATTGATTTAAATAATAAGTATAACATGATAATTATTCTTGTATATATGATATACCATCCAATTATATATTATTTTAATATCAAAAGAAAGATATTGTCGCTCGTGCGTACGTACGGAATACTGTCTCCACGAAAGCGATGAGATTCATTCCCCATCGTAATCCATTCAAGAATAATTTTCATTAGATGATTAAAAATAATTTTTAAAGACTTAATATAATTCAGAATATTAATATGATATATCATATTCATAACAAACAATACTCACAAAATAAATCATATATAGAAAAATAAATCTGTTAATACCCAAAATGACGATAATATTAAAATAGTATTAACACAGAAATATTAAAAGATCATATATGATATCATATTAATGTATATGACTATTTTATAATTTAATAAAAATTATTTCACCATTATACAGGAGGTTAACATACCCTTGACCAAGGAAAAGTACAAAGTAAGGGGTTTCTTACCTCACTTTTAATTCCGTGAGATTTCCATTGTTCACAAATTATTTTTTAAATGTGGTGTATTGTGTACTATCATTTGATATATATATTTTCATGATTATATTTATATTCATGGTATTCTGTGATTCATTTTTTTGTTATTAAATTTTGGCCATATGACTCGATTGATTACAACGAAGTAAAGATTTTTATCCCACTTCCTATTTCTGTGAGACTCTTGCCATACTGCCACTATTTCCTTTTGTGCGGTGTATGTACTGCATAATGATTGAATTAATTGTGTAATATATTTTAATTTATGAGTAATTAAATCATCATTTTATGATCCATATTTCATGGGATGTATGTTTCAGAAGTTAACAAATTTGTAAGGGAATTATATATTTCAATTTCCACTCATTCAGCATACACATACTTCAATGAATATTTTACTCCATGATTATGTGTGGAATAACTATTTATTATTAGTGTAGAAATTTCTACTCCAATTTCTATGGATATACTTTTGATACACATATTCAATCCATCAATAAATTCTCATGTCATCGATATGAACTTGATAAGATTAATTTTAACACAATCGTCATTTATTGAGTTAAACATCCAATTCATTGGTGTTGTTTTTACAAGAATATAGGTTAATGTCCTATGATTTATTTACACTGAATATCCAATAATATTGAGTGTATTTATATTTGTCACACATAATTATTTTGTTGATTTATCCTTAGCCTAAGGATACGGTCTTTAAAAAATATTTCATCTCAATTTACATTCCATTGAGACTTATTTGTTGTTATACACCAATTCACTTTTATATGGTGTATAAAATATACTTTGACATAGTATATCATGAATCCATTTAGCCACATGATATTATAAATTTTTTATTACGTAAATTATTTGTATTCAATTGTCTCTCTTTTGGTTAGGAACTCCAACTAAAATATCATTTTTAAATTTTTTAACGATTTATTATTCGAAATATTTCTCATTAATGTCCATGATTTTAAAATGGTTTTTTAGGATTTATTAATATTTTAATTAAAGATTAAAATTAAAATTATTTTTATAATTTTTGAAGTGGTATGGGATAGATTGATTCAAAAATCTATTTTAAACGACTTCTTGATAAATAGTGAGACATTTTAATGTTTATAAGAAAAAGGGGGATATTTCTCTCAAATAGTTTTGATGATTATTTTCATATATATCAATATCATTAATTATTCGCTATTGAGGTTTATCTATTATAATATAATCTTAAATATTTTATTGAATGAGTTAAGATTGACTTTGGATGTGAAATTTTTATACGATTCATGGTCTATGGTTAAAATATTGACATTCCATATGCTAGTTTTAATATGAATGTTCAGATTAAGTTTCATCCTTTTTATATGAGGAATTCATTGGAATCTGTAAGTGATGGGTGGATCCCACTATATATCGTCAATGCATCAGTAGGTCTCATGAGACTAACTAGTGTCTTGGAACAATGCCTTGAGAAATCTTATTTTTAGTCTTGGCACAATGCCTTGACTATGTGGTTATGAAAGTCTGGAATTATGCATTCCATCATTTTGAAAGTGTCTATTGATATAGAATGTGATTGTCCGACTAGTAGAATATGCATATGAATAAGTAAATGGATTTATTTTATTTTATATTATCCATATTATTCTGATGTTCATGTTTAAAATGATTTTGTTTTAGTCTTATACATTTTCTTAAAGTTTTATGCATATTTATGAAAGTTTCCGATATAATGTTATCCTTAATGAGAATCCGATATCACCCATATTTATGTTTTATTTTTCCCAGGATGCGAAAAAGTATATTTTGACAAACTTGTAGGGATAGTCTATGGGATCTCAGTGTTGTCTATGGAAACAATGTTGTTGTTGTTTCCCATTTTATGATGTAATGTAAACCTTATGAATCTATCTAGTACTTCCAAGGCTACTAAACTAATCAGTTTTTAGAGACATGATCTTTTGTGACAATGCCAGTGATACCTAATATTACACCAACTATAGGCTTATAGGGTTAGGGAGTTACAATTATTATCAGAGGAAGTTTAGTACAAAACATAGAAACTATATTTAGAAAAACACTGATTAAAGAACATAACCATAAGATAGAAATTGAGGATTAGTATAGAATAACTTCCTAAAATTTTTGATTTGTAGAGACTTTGTGAGTTTTCTAAGAAATACATCCCTATATAAATACAAGCAGGTAGAGGTGGATCTGCCACAATTGTACCTAGTGGTATAACCTGAAATCATTGTATTGATCTAGACTCGAATGAGAAGTGGTGCACGTCAACAGGCCTTGCATCACTCTTGGTTATGACACTCCCGGGAGATATAATTAGGATAATTTACATTTTCTTTACAAATCGATTTGAATGAATTTAATATAAATGGGAATAAATGACCTTGGTTAATAATAAGGTGTTTCAAATTGAAAATATGGTGTCATGATATTATCTACATGATTTTATGACTAATGTTATTCACAAAATGCTTTAGGGTTTTATTCAATGGATGGATTCCAAGGAAGTCATAGTAAAATTGAGCATGATGTACAAGGAGGGAATGGTGGTGGAAATGAGAAACAAAATGGAATGTTGATAAGCGTAAAAGATACCATGTTCATGCCAAATAATATTTCTAAAAATATGATCAACAACAGATATATTAACCAAATCCCGAACACAACAAAGAAGAGAAAGGGGGTGAATGATAAGAACTCCAATAGTTGAGAACATGGAGAAAATAATCGTCAATTTCCATTATGTAGGAAATGTGGAAAGAGACACCGAGGAATGTGTCTCAATATAACAAAGAAATGCTTTAAATTTGGGAAATAAGGTCATCAAGAAAATAATTGTCGAGAAAAAAATGAAGAGTACTATAGAAGAAAATAAAAATGGTCCCATGAATCCATTTAAATTCATTTCCCATAAATTTAGGGGACCTGGCCATTACCCTAGTGAATTTCCTATTCTGTAGGATATTTTCTTGGTCAAAGAAGATTCTATGTGGAAAAAGATGGTAGGAAAAATGTTTAAAATTATTAGTTCTTCTTATTGATGGGATTACTTTGGAATAATTTTTTCATGTATTTGTAACCCTGTTGTTTGTAATGTGAAAATGATATTTGAGTAAGAATTATATTTTCTCTTGTGAATATAGTTATAAATAACAATTTTTTTATTTGATCATTGAGTTTGAGGCAATAACATGTTATCATATTTTGGGAATAAAATGAAAGTTATGAGATAAAATTTGTGGTTAAATTGTGTTATGGTTATTTTGAGGAATTTATGAAATTTGGGTAATGTTATAAAATATTGTTTTTGTAAAAGGACAACACGCAGACCGTGTGACAACCTGTCATGTCGAACAATGTTGTGGGAATCAAACCCACAACCAGAGTGTGATTGGGATTTATCGCCTACCACTGGACTACGTGAAGTCCCTATATTGTGTCTATAATTATTTTTAGTTAAATGATTTTATTGATCAATAAAAAGTTTATTTGTGATCTTATGTCTTATCAAATGAATAACCTTAGTATAGGAAATTTATTCGGTGATTAAGTGAAAAATGTTATTTTGGAAGACGTTAGCTTTGTTGGGAAGATTATATGCCTAAGGAAAATAGAATAGTATGGGATTTAACTTTAGGGGTAATGGTGGATTTTTATCTATGTTTTTATAGTGTATTTATAGTGATTTGGGTTATTTATACAAATGATAACCTATAATAGGTAATATGTGATTATGTTAATTACTTATGTGACTTTTAGAGTAGTCTATGTCAATTGGAGATACAATTTAATGTGGAAGACTACATAACCAAATTCTTCTATGTTTTGGGTTTCAATATTAGTTTGGATTATATTGTAGAATTTTAAGGAAAATTGTTTATTGAATGGTATTCATTTAAATTGTGGTATTGTTGGATTAATTTTAGAAATTAAGATTAGTGTCTCATTCTCTAATGAAATATACTTTTGGGGGATCATCTGATCTTTAACTAACTGTTTTGGTTTTTATTAATCTATAATGACAAGGTAAATAAATAGTTCATCCTTTTTGAATAATGTGATTCTATAGAAGTTTATTCTAGCTCTTTCAGTGTAACCGAGTCATCTTGAATACTCATCGTTTTGAAAAAAATGAGTTAGTGGTAGAAATTTATTAATGAATGAAACTATATATAAAAAGTAAGTATATGTCTTTATTTTCTTAGTCAATATCATAATTAAATTCCTTATCTTTATGAAATATAATTTAAGACAAAAAAACATTCTCCGTTTACTTTTCCTACTGGGAAACAAATAACAGTTTAGACCATCCCAAGTTCGTGGTTTTCTTGATGTTAACATTCTCTTGATCATTTTTATATCCCTCTCCATCAGAACATGACACATAGTTTATCTTCCAAATCCATGTTTTCTTACATTGAATCCTAGTGTGGGTTATCTCGGGTGAACTTTGTACTTCTCTTTCTTTCTTTTAACGTGATAATTTTATTGACTCTATTCCAAATGTGGGGCTTTAAATAAATTTCCCAAGTCCAATTTTAAAAATTGTGAGGACTCAATTTCCAAAAGGGGGGAAGAATGTAACACCCCAAGATTCCACAGTATGTTTCCCTTTAAATAATGTAATAGCTTGCATTGTACGCAATTTCGAGTTTCCAACACCGCGACCTATCAAACTAGCTGTTATGAATAGTAATACCCACATTTTAATTTTTTTTTAATTTTATCTTTCATAATGTAATTTATTTTTTGATTCAGAATATTGAAATAAGATTAGGGTGAATTTTTTTTTTCTGAAAACAATCAATTTTTGATGAATAGTGAAAAACACTGAGTTATAGTTTAAAACTGATTATTTATTTAAATAATTATTTATTATATTTAAATTTAATTTAGGTCACAATATATACATAATTCATATATATGTTCAATGTAATTTATTGAATTCAGTTTATAATAATTTTATATATATATAAATTTTATTGATCTTTGTAACCGTCTTTTACCCACCTCCTAGGAGCATTTTCAAATTTGAATAAAACATAATTTTACCATGTATGTGAATTAATTTCAAAAATCCGAGGGACATGGTTTATATCATTATGTAAAATTTGGTTGAATAAGATAAAAATAATTTTTGTTTAATAATAACTTTTGACTTTTATTTACCACAGTTAAAAGTAAATAGGGTTATTACGGGTATAAATGATATTGTTATTACCCTAACACATGTACTAATTCTATTGGATAAGTTTAATTCGACCATAAAAACCCATAGGAATAAAATATGATCCTTTAGGTCCAAATGGTTTAGATTAGGACATTTATTATTATTTAAATCAAAGAAGAGTTAAATGTGTTAAATTCAATGATTAATATTTAAACCATTTTTAATATATTGTTTAAAATAAGATAAATTCTATTATAAATATTCATTATAAATAAAAAGATATTTCTATAATAATTTCATTTTGTTTATATTTTTGAGGCTTTAAAAAATTTAATTTGATTATGACACAATGATGATGCAGTAATTTCCTAATTAATGAAATATTAAAATATTTGTTATTATAAATATCCAAATACATGTAATTTGAAACTTTTTATGAATTAAAATAATTTTCTAGTTTAATATGATATGTTAGGGTTGTTTAGATGAATTTATTTGGAAGTAATAATGTTGTTATAAATTTAGCCAAAACAAAACACCGAATAGTGTCAAAATTGATATAACAGAGGTTTTAAAACAAATATTATATTATTAATTGATATTATATTCCTAAAAATCTATGTTTTAGATAAAAGACTTATTTAATGATTTGTGTATCATTAATGAACCACTTTGGGTCCTCTTGGATGTATATAGTATGTTTATTAACCATATAATATAAAAATACAAAGAGACAAGGTAAATGTCAAACTTTTTAACAAAGAGTTAAATAAAACAGATAAGGTTAATATAGTTCCCCAAACCAATCTACAACCAATTTTTTGAGTGGTGTTCGACTCATACCCCCCTTATACTTTAAATAAGTCATTTTGGAGACATTAGAAAATGAAAATAATTTTATTATAAAATAATATTTTTAGCTTTTCCTAACGTGCCCCTCACCCCTCTTATAAAAGGGCAACCCCCCTTCCCATAAATTCACAACTTCAAAGCCCTTTTCTCGGCCAAAATCTACTGAAATACTATTTAAACTATTATTCCTTAATCTTAGAGGTCATTATTTAGTCAGAAATCCAACCTAAGTAGCCCATTTGATCAAATCTAAAGGAAGAACCCGAAGAAGAGGTACATATTTCATCACCGCTTTCAAGTTCATTTCTTCTTCCACTTCCTATTTATTTGTTGTTTACATTCTAAAATAATTACTCCAGTATCTTCTATATACTGTAACATTAATATAAATATGTTACAACCATATTCATTATTCTATCCATCCTTTGAATGACATGTCACCATATGTGCGTACATATGACTTACAGTCTCCAAGCCATGGGTTAATTGTTATTCATACATTATTATTTGTATGGGTACAATAATTATGTGTAATTGATGTAAATAATAAATATAACATGATAATCATTCTTTATATATGATATAACATCCAATTATATTTTATTTTAATATCAAAAAATGATATTCTCTCTCGAGCGTACGTACGTATTACCGTCTCCACGAATGCGATGACATTCATTCCACATCGTAATCCATTCAAGAATAATTTTCATTAGATGATTAAAAATAATGTTCAAATACTTTATTTAATTTTGAATATGAATATGATATATCATTTTCATAACAAACACTACTTATGAAATAAATCAATAAAAGAAAATGAATCAGTTAACACCTGAAACGACGATAATACTAAAACATTATTGAAAAAGAAATATTAAAAGATAATATATAATATAATATTAATGTTTATGATTCTTTTATAGTTTAATAACAATTATTTCACCATTATATAGGATTTTAACCTACCTTCGGCCAAGGAAAAGTAAAAAGTAAGGGGTTTCTTATCTCACTTTTAATTCTGTGAGATTTCCATTGTTCACCCCTTTTTATTAAATGTGGTGTATTGTGTACTGTCATTTGATATATATTTATATATTATCATTATTATCTTTATATTCAGGGTATTCTATGATAAATTCGGTTATTATTAAATTTTGGGCATATGACTAGATTTATTACAATGAATTAAGGGTTTTCATCTCACTTCCTATTTCCGTGAGATTCATGCCATACTGCCAATATTAGCTTTTATGTGGTGTATGTACTACCCAATGATTGTGTTATTTTTTTGATATACATTAATTTATGAGTAATTAAATCTTCATTTTATGATCCATATTTCATGGGATTTATGTTTCATAAGTTACCAAATTGATACGGGAATTTCAAATTTAAATTTCCACTCATTCGGCATTATGCATACTTCATTGATTATTTTACCCCTTGACTATGTGAGGAATAAATATTTATTATTTTTGTAGTAAATTACACTCCCACTTATGTGGATATACTTTTGATACACATAATCACTCCACTGATAAATTCTCATGTCGTAGATACGAACATGATAAGAGTAATTTTAACTCAATCTCCATTTATTGAGTTAAACATCCAATTCATTAGGTGTTGTTTTACAAGAATATGTGTGAATGTCCATTTATTTATTTACACTTAATATCAAATAATATTTAGTGTATTAATATTTTTCGCACATAATTATTTCATTGATTTTTACTTAACCTAAGGATACAATAATTTTAAGAGATTTCATCTCAATTTACATTCTATTTAGTCTTTTTCGTTGTTATACAACAATTCACTTTTATATGGTGTATATAATGTAATTTTACATAGTATATCATTAATCCATTTATTCCCATTATATTATAATTTTTTTATTACCTAAATTATTTTTATTCAAGTGTCACTATTTTGGTTAGGAACTCTAACTAAAATATCATTTTAAAATGTTTTAATGATTTATTATTATATATAATTCTCATTAATATCCATGTTTTCAAAATGGTTTTAAGTATTTATTTATATAGTCATTAATGTTATAAAATTAATATTCCTTTTAAAAATTTCAAAGTGGTATGGGACACATTGATTCAGAAATCTATTTTAAATGGCGTCTTGATAAATAGTGAGACATTTAAATGTTTTCAAGAATAAGGGGGATATTTCTCTCAAATAGTTTTGATGATTATTTTTTTCATTTTCAATATCAGTCATTATTCTTTGTTGAGGTTGATCTATTATAATAAAATCATCCATATTGTTTTTAATGAGTCATGTTTGACTGTGGATGTGCTATTTTTATACCATTCATTGTTTTTTGTTAAAATAATGACATTTTGTATGCTAGTTTTAATACAAATGTTCAGATTATGTTTCAACATTTTTATATGAGGAATGCATTAGACATAGTAAGTGACGAGTAGAGCCCGCTATAGATCCTCGATGCAATGGTAGGTCCCATGATACATACTAATGTCTTTGCATAAGGTATTGACCAAATCTTATTTTTTGTCCTTGCACAAGGTCCTGACTATGTGGTTATGAAAGTCTAGCATTATGGATTTCATCCTTATGAAAGTGGCTATTTATATTGAATGTGATTATTAGAATATAATAATATCTATGTGAAAAAGTAATTGGCATTATATTATTTTAACTTTGCAATATTATGATGAAGTTCATGTTTAAAAGGCTTTTGTTTTTGTCTTATACATTGCCTTAAATGATTATGCTTATTTATGAATGTTTCCACTATAATGTTATCATTAATTAGCATCTGATCTCAATCCTTTCCATGTTTTATTTTTCCATGGATTCCTAGAAGTATATTTTGATAGACCTGCAGGGATAGTCTATGGGATCTCAGTGTTTTCTATGGAAACAATGTTTTTTTAGTTTTCGATTTAATGATGAAATGTAAACCTTATGAATCTTTCTAGTACCTCCAATGCTATTAAACTAATCAGTCCTTCAATAATGATCTTTTTTTATCATGCCAATGATGTAATAATGCACCGATAATGGGCTTCGGGGGTCGGGGCGTTACAATAAAGTTAATATTTCAAAATTTTTAGCTAATCATGGATCCCAAAACTTACACAAAACCAATTTTCAAAATATGATGGACCCCATTTATCTCCACATTAACTAGATTGATATTGATTATTTTTTTGAATTTGTTTTCTGTACAATAGATTTTATACAGTTTTTAGGAAAATTTATTTTGTACCATAGAATTTTAATTGTGTTGGTTTTGTTGTCTTGACTAAGACAACAAATATCATTCTAATGTTATTTAATTAAATAATAGAATGAATCACTTAAAATGGTATTGATTATCAGCTATAAAGTTATAATATGGTGGGGAAGGAAGGATAATAATTTAGAGTCATTCTTGATTGAAATTTTATAATGAATATTTTTAATTTTAATCAGAATCATATTCTTCTCAAAACAATTGAAATAAATGGTTCTTTCTGAAAATATGGTTCAACCATCAAATTTACCATTTTAGTGTCAGGGGTTGGTACAGAATCAGATTTCATGATAAAATTAAATTGTTTAATGTTTTCTGGTTCATGAATATCTATAATTAACAATACAGTCAACACTCAATTCATGAAATTAAATTAATCTCTTAGAAATGCCTAAAAATAATTTTATCTTTATTTAAAATAACTAAAAAAATTATTTTTATTTAATTATGTATACAAATTAAAAAGGTGGGTTCTTCGGTAAATTAATTTTATAATTTTGGATGACAATATTCATCAACATGTGATGAGGAAGGGATATCGTAGTAGGGAATGGGTTCCATATCGATTTCAAATCATTGCAAATCTTATATCAATAATTAAACCTCCAATTTTTTTTATCTATTTATTAACGCATTTTTCATGTTTTTTTGATTAGGATGGATATGAGTTTTTACATTATGGAATTCCATATGTTTGTCTTTTAGAACCACCCTTTATGGGACCAATTATTTATCCTCATAACAATCATCATCCAAATGATTGTACAACTCATCAGGTGTGGGGTAATCATTCGAGGTTTGATCAAATAAACACCTTATGTGAGGTTCATCCCAATATTTATATCACCTAGGATTATATAATGGGTTTATAATGGAGTAATGATCATGATTCTCCATTAGTGGATACTGAAATTTGTATTTGAGAATCTCAAAAAAAACACACAAAAAGAAGGGTAAAATATAAGACAAATGGTATGAGAAACTAGAAATGGGGGATAATACAATAAGTTATTTAGGTGTGTAACCTGAGTCCCAATAAATATAACCAAAATGTGGTGATTCCAAAATTTACCCAAGTTATATGGTTAAAGAAGTCCAGTGTAGGAGAACATGATTTTTCGAATCCTGAGGGACTAAAGGTGAAACCTAAAGAAACATACATTCTATGGAGGTTCTTTTTCAGTGACGTGGATAACATGTGTTTAAATTGAGTGTATAATTAAAGTGTATTGAATAATTAATTTAATTTAATTTAAATGTTTGAATATATTCTTTGTTATCAATTTGGTTCTATTGGATGAATTTATTTTCATAGAAAAATTTAGGTCATTAATTCAATATGTATCCCAAAAAATATGATAAATCTCTATAATAATTAATTTTTTTTAATCCCTATAAATTCCCTAGGTTAATAACTAATTCAATTATAGGATCACATTAAATATATATAAATGGAAACAGTTAATTGTATCACCCAAAATATGTCATCGTTTAAGTTGGTGAAGATTAAGAAGAAGATAACTAATCGAATAGAAATATTAATAAGAAGAATGTAATTTAAAATTATTGTATATAAAATTTCATTCAATACAATCCATTTATACTTATTTGGATCAACCCATAATATTGTTATCCCTCCATTGATTCTATTTTATCAGTGGAAGTGGGAAGTAGACTCGTGATGGACAAATTGATGAAGAACAATAGTACAAAAATGATCAATCCACTGTTGTGTGTAGAATTTCACCAAATATGATGTAAATGAACTAACTCCCTATGGAAATAATATAAAAATGAAATGAGGAAGAAAATAAAAGGATAATAAAATGATATATTATTAATAAATGAAATGTTATTCGAATAACTTACAAATGAAAAACAAACACACCAATACAAAATATCATCATAATAGTATAATTGAATGAAAAACATGGATCAAAACATTCCATTTCCACCAGATCCGTAAATATGAAATTTTGGGTCCTTGGATAGGGCCGCAATAAATCAATTCGTTGAAAATTAATTAGGATATTCAAAGGGATGGTGATATATCCACGGAAATTTGACATCTCAACATCTTCCATTAAAACAGGACAAGATTCATCATAAATTTAGACATATTGATTTTAAATCACGGATGGAAGAATATGAAGGATTAGTATAATAAAATTAAGATCATTCATATTTCATATAATTACTTAAGAAATTTAATTCAAATTGGATCATCGATTTGTATTTCATCCTAACATTTGTGGAATGACTTTATGGGACTTTAGATCTAGACATTAATTTAACCTTCATATTTGGTCACCTAGATCACCGTAATAACATTAAAATTTTCCTAATAAATAGTTTAATAAAATTATCCCCATGATTTTATAAATCTACAGTTTCTATTTTATCTTCATTGAGCTTGAATTGTGAGCTCCATGTTTATTTTATCAGACTAAGGCCCGTTATATTTTGCATAAAAATTTATGCATTCATTGCCAAAAATGTAAATCATTCCTAGAGATTCATCTATTGATCCTAGAAGATAAAATATTCCAAAAATGGGATATTAAAATAAAAAACTATCAAAATCAGTTAACTAATAAATTACTTCCACAATCTAGTGATTTATTGTGCCCAAATGTAATCTTTAGAAATGAATTGCACAATATAATGAAATGATGTTTATTTAATAAAATGCATAGAAACCAGTGATCATGAATATATAAATAATAAATATTGAGATATAAAATATGAAATTTATGATATTTTTTTGGCTAACCAAGAGTGATTTTATTAATTCATATTTTACTTGAGATAACATATATATGATTTCCAAATTAAAATGAAAATAAATTTCCATATATTCAAATATAGGATGTGGACGTCCAAGAAAACTCTTCTAATATATTAAATTCATATTTAAGGGTTACGTTATTCATTATAATATATTTTTTAACTTATATTTTCCAATTTACCCATATCATGGATAAAAATATTTGATATTGTTATTATTTTTAATGGAAATCATATAAGGGACCTCTATAACAAATTAGAAACTCATTATTCAAAATAATGATTTATTTTTTCATGAATAAATTAATATAATTTGAATAATTATTTATAATATAAATACCTAAAAACTATAAAAATAATTTTTTAGAAAATTGAGTTTCGACGGAAAAGAAACTCCATACAATATTTGGTAAGCTAAATATTACAAATAAATTAAATAGATCATATATAATTAAATATTATTTATATTAACATTATTCAACTTTAAAATAATAATATAACTTTTTATAGAAAATAATCGAAAATTTTAACAAAATTGATAATTTTCACCATTCACTGATATATTAAAACATTTTTAAAAGAGACAAATTGTTTTCCCTAATATAATATTGAAATTATTACTTTAAAAAATATATTTTAAAAAAAATTTAAATTTTTAAAAGTGTAATTAATCAATTAAATGATCTGAAAAAAAAATTATTTTTTAGAAAATGAATTTTCATATATGTAAAAGGACATTATTGAAAGTTGAGAAATTAATTATTTTTTATTAATCAATACATTTGGAATATAAAAAATCAATAGATATATTTTTTATAATATAGATATTATTATTAATATAGAAAAACTTGATGAAGATGTTAGAAAATTCATATATAAATAATAGTATTTCATGGATCGTTTAAACTAATCGTTCTGTGTTTTACGCACCACCGAACAAAGTGTGATTTTAAAAATATTGTTTGTCTCATTATCCCGTACCTGATTTAAAATTTTTAATCCTCACAAAATTTATTTTAACTCTATATTCATGGGTCTGATATTTAAAAATATATTTTTAGAAAACCAACATAGTAAATAGAGTAAAAAATAATCCTCTATAAAAGAGGGAAAGAGAAATATAAAGGTAATTTGGAATAACAGACAACTATATTTAAAAACATTAAACATTAGTGGGAAGTGAAAATATTGACATAGAATATTATTTAATGAAAAATTATGAATGTGAGTAAAAAATAACATTGATCATAATAAATTAAGCAACCATGATAATGAAAATGACACCAATGTCATAAATCAACGAGGTGTGAAAAGGGCAATTGATTCATAAAAAATGTTAGTAATATAGAAATATGTTTTTTCAAGATCCCTTTATAGAGAGTTAAGGAATTTATATACCATATAGAATATGACCATTAAGAAAAATACATACATGATAAGTATAATTTCATAAATTAATCAATATACAAAACATTAACCTTTTTCCCCAAATAATGAGTGTCCAAGATGAATTTTTTTCATACCTGATACACTTATAAAAACTTCTATCTGATCGCATAATCCATATAAGGATAAAACAATATTTCAAATATGATTAAATATAAAGTAAAACTAAAATTCATAGCATAAGTTAATATAATATATGAAATTCATAAAACATTATATGTGTAAATAATTCATCAAATTCAAAATTTACACACTAACAGTAATGGTATGACTTTAATCATTTCGTAAAATATATTTCATGATATAAAATTACCTTAATAGCCTCAAAATTAATGGATGTTTCAACATAATATGTTATCTAATATTAATTAGAATATATCACCAAAAATGTATCCACATCCTTCTAGAATAATAATTCACGCAAAATGTAAAGGGTTCATTTATCTCATCCTGATAAAATGACTACCAAATTAACATTAATTCCTCTTAAAATTTTATACAAAAAATTAAATTAAATAAAAATATAATCCCTAAGATATGATAATAACTTATATATATTACCTTAATCTCTTTCAAAACACGTTCTATTCATATATGATTTCTAAATACATTTCATCCTTTATTTCACAATCAAAATCCCATAATATTATATTTATCTCACTCATATAAAGTTCCCCAATGTAATGATCTTACAAAAAATAATATTATTCACATAGTCACAAAATCAATTTTCAGTCCAACGATTTTCTATATTATATGCCCCAAAATTTTAAAAATACATAATTATCTCCAAGTAAATGATAAGATAAACCATAAAGTGTACTAATAAATTTGAACTTTGTCTTAAAAATATAAATTAATTCATCATTATATAATTTTTCACTAATTATCATACTAATCTCAGGGGTTATATTAATATAAATGTCTCCCTAAAAACTCTAAATCATTATAGAATTCCATTACATAATACCTAAAAAGGGGTTGTATATGACATTAAACTTTTGATTACCCTTAATCTTATAAATCCATGATCATATCCATAACTCTTAAGATGAACACGTAAGAAAACATACTAGCCTCCAATGTTTTCAATCCCTACTCTGGTACAAACTATAAAAACCATGAACCTGTACTCCTAGATGTAGTTCTAAACATATAATATATTCATTTCTATATTGATTCTGTCAAATGTGAAAACATTTTCCCCAATAACAAACAAAATGAAACTAAAAAAACTATATCACTTATACACCCTAGGAAATTTTTATTTTAAGGTTTTTGATAATTAGGAATAAATCATTAAAGTTATAATTTCCATGCATTACCCAATATTTCATACAAAATGTGTACTTTATAAAGACATGATTTCTTCCTTTATGGTAACTTCCATAGTTGAATCTTGGAACTTATTATTTTGTCTAACCATAATTCATGATCGTATAAATACATTTAAAAATATTGAATAAGAAAAAACAATTCTCATGAAGGTAAATAAAAAATTTATTATCCAAGTATAAAAATAAAAATAAATAAAATATTTACATTTATCAAAAAATTTATAGAGAATCTAAAATAAATCATATCCACTTGAAAAACAAACACCATTTTATAAAAGAAAATCATTAAAATATATATCAAGAAAATATAATTAATTTTTTCTAACATAGATTATATATTCATACCCCATGTTATACTCAATCGAGAAATAACTAAAATATAATTAAATCCGTAGGAGAATCTACCCTAGTTAACTCCCTCCTTCTTATCATAGAGGAAAATTAATATTTAATAATGTATTGAAGACATATAATGGGTATCACCCACAATATAGAACATACACGCCTTACCTATAATTGACATATAGTTATTCAGTACCACATCATGAAAGAATTTTTTTCTTGATCCTTTTCATCCTAAAACACTTTAATCTCAATTTTGAACCATTATCAATTTTTTTCGTATATCTAAATACACATTACATTGAAAATTTAAAAACTAAAACACCCAGATGGATTATCCATAGATAAAAACATGTAATATTGTAATGGAATAAAAACATCAAAAAATAGTTCTTGTTGAGGCAAAATTCATTTTCACATTATATGTTAAAATTGTACACTCATTTTTCCTTTTGTAAAGAAAATAAAAACGATATATATAAAATAATTTAAAATATTCATGTTTTAAATAACAGTAAAAGAAATTAAAAAGATATGTAAATACTATATTAAATTACTTTATGTCTATAAAAATAAATGTAAAACGTTTTTTACAAATATAGACATGGATGAAAAAAATTATAAAATAAGCAATCAATCCATTTAAAACTAGGTGTTAGTAAAAGTGTCACATACATTGAGTTTGAATCATTGGGTACATTATTTATCTTCCCAAATAATATAATGTTTTTTTAGTTTATGAATAATATTTTTCATTTTTATTGTTCCATTTATTTTATTTATTATCATGTTATAGTGAATTACATAATTATTCAATTTCATGTCAGATGTTTTGATGATATTCAATTTATATATCCAAAATGACTATAGTATATTGAGTAATGTTATATGATAACACTACTATATTATCTAAGAAATAATAATAATAAAATATGAATAATTTTTATACATCAATTATTCTTTTAAAAATAACCATGAAATATGATTATGAAAATTGAACTATGTTGCGATCATAGAAAGGGTATGTCGTACATATGTATGAGTAATGCTTATAATTTTTAATGATCACGATGCAAAGAAAAAAATTATAATTTTATCATTCATGAATCATAATTTTATTACAAATTCAATTCCATTTTTTTAAATATACATATATATATTGTCCATTTGAAGTATTGATGGAAAACAAATCAAATCGCATCATGGAGGTGGTAATATATATGTACTCATGGGTGACGTTATCATTTTTTAAAAAAAGTAAATGTAATAAAATAAATTTTATATTAATTTTAATTAATGAAAAATATTTCATGAATATCATATATACAATTTTTATCCATCTTATTAACTAGATGTGATGGGAGGGGTGGAAATTTAAATAGATGACTTCCTTGAGGTGATACTCCACACGTACACGCAAAATGTTTTTTCGTTCCCCATTGGATTGAATATAAAATATATATTGATTATGAAATTAATAGAGTTATATATCAGTATATTTAAAATGATTATTTAATTATTTTATAGTTTCTTAAAGATACCTGAAGCATGGGAAAAAAATAAATGGAAAAGGCTTGGTTAAGAACTATACATCTTCATAAGAAAACCTATTTCGGTTTACACCAAATCATTCATAGGATGGTATTATAATAAAAATGTGGCATAAAATAAATGGGTAGTGAATTTGGGGAGTGTCATGATTTGGGACTGTCTGAACTAGTGTGATCAATAGATGATAGGAAAAGAGTAAAGAATGTTTTCTTTTTTAAGTGAGGGTAGAGTTATTCGTAAAAATCTTAAAGAAAGAAATTTTAAAAAATTTTGACATATGAAACAATAAGGACAAAATTATATACTTGTAATATAATATGGGTTTTGATAAAATTATTATCATTAAAAATTATACATTTTTAGATGCTTTTTCTACCCTTATGTCTTCGTTTTAGCACTATATTAACCATTTTGACAATTATGGTGACATCAACTTTTTTTACACTAACAGAGTAACAAAAGTTACTATAATTGGAATGGTGTCCCCTAATTGGACCATGGATGATATGTTCAATCATATCCACTTCATATTTCTATAGATAATATTTTTTTGAATTCTAAATCACATAATAGAACATAATATATTATAAAATATCATTAATTTTATTTTTTATACTATTTGACAAATTTGACTTTGAAAACAACATGAAAAACAATTAATCTGAATGTAATTCATTAACACATGTGTGAAATGTTATATTTATCTAAAATTTTATTGAAAAAAATATTCATTTATATTATAGTACATTTTCTATTTTTAGTGACATTTATTCTTGTATCGTTTCAATCAATATTGTGTTAGCTTTGAATATGAATAATGGCATTTATTTATTGACTCAAAATTAGAAATAAATTACAAGGATGAAAGAAATTATGTTTTAAATTACTATTTAAAATTGAAAATAAGTTTTTTATTCATTTTCAGAAAATATTATAGATATTTAAAGAAAGATATTAACAGTTTTCACTTTATATTTACTTAAAATAATTTATATGTCATTTTCCAAGTGAACTGATAGGAAACATTCTTGATATTATAATATTTTATGATTACAGTTAAAACCATATTATCCAATATAGTAAAGGAATGTTTTTAGGAAATTTTTTTTCATTATCAAATGGGTTTTATCCTTAATTACATCATTTACCCATATCGATGTGATAAATATTTACAATGGTTACTATTAAAAATTAGCAATAAAAAAATATTTACCACATTATGACATATTAATTCCAAATATTGAATCCATTTTAAAATATTTAATTTCTGAATGATTTATATATCAATTTTAATATACATGATAAAAACACAATAGAAATAGATTTTTTTACAAAAATGTGTTTTAAGCCAAAAAATGTACTTATAAAAAAATAAAGTATAATTATTATTATAATTTAATTAATGATATTATATATAATTAAATATTATTTATGATACATTGATATCAAATTTATATCATAATAGATATTTTTAAATAAATGAATTGGGATTTTTTCAAAAGTGGTACATCCAAAATTCACTGAAAAATAAATGTTTTCATAAAAATCCCAAATTTTCACCATAATATAATTTTGACGTGATGATTCCAAAAATTATATAATTTTTAGGAATTTAATTTTACAATAGTTTTTTGAAATAATTATATTATCATCACATAATTAATAGTGTTTATGTAAATGTGTTTTAAAGTACAAAAGGACCTTACTAAAAATTGAGGACGTATTTATTATAAATTAATAAATATATTTGAATTATATAAAACCTTTTGAAATATTTTTAATATATGTTTATTTCTATACAGACATGAAAATTTAATGACTCTGTTATAATGATCAGATCTAAAAAAATATTTATTCATGGTTAATTAAAGCTCAGGGTTGCATGTTATGTACGTTATCAAAAGAGTATTCTTTTCAAAATATATTTATCTTCTAGATAATAACCATAGATGACCATGGAAATGGATTTATTTAGACTATATTATTTCTATTAAATGGATTAGGATATAATATTTAGTATAACAACAAAAAAGATACATCATCGATCACGTTATTCTTTCATGCAATATCGCATGTGAGAAAACAAACGTATCCTAATTCCCCACAAACATAAGTCAGAAAAATTTTATTCAATAAATAAAATTAAAAATAATAATAAATTCATAAATTATAATATTAATGTATATGGATCAATAAAAACATCAGGAGATAGTAAAAACCAATGAATATTTTAATTGTGGCTTTCCAACTGGCTCATTATGTTTTCAAAATCCCCCACACTAGAAGTTACCAAGGGCATACAAAAAGATAAAGTGCCTCCAAGTCCTATGAGTCTCTGACATTAATATCATGTATCACATGTGCCCCATAAAATTATATCTCTCAGTTATACAATGTATATATTTAGAGAATATTTTCATGGAACTTATAGGTTCTCATCACAGTGGGGAATGATTAGGAACATTATTTTTTCCCATTAATATTTATAGATTCTCACATATTAGGTCACATATATTTTTAATCATAATTTGATAATATTTTTAATTATTTTAAAAATTATTAATATAGTTAATCATAATTTAAATAGATATTTTTTCTTGGTAACTAACTCTAATAGACTCTCACTTTCACTTGAGATAACTAATAACAACCAATATTCTTCTAGATCCTTATAGATTATGATGATTATTCTATGATTGATCTTTAGTTAAGGGGTCAACAACATTTTAAACAAGGAAAAATATTTTCATTATAACATCACCCCATTGAATAAAATATCTGAAGAGGTGATACTTCTAGACTATGTACATTTTCCCATTGGTGTGACATTAAATCATTTAGGATAGAATCTGCAATAATAATATCACAATATCATTTGACATGGTATTTAATGTTATTTACCTCATAAATCTATTCTAATATGTTTCATATCATGAAAAAAAGATTTGGTTACATAATATTATGGCATATACTAAAACTCTAACATTGAATCAATAGTTAAATGTTTCCTTAAACTGTCTAATATTAAAAAAAATCCAATGAGAGTGAATAAATATCATCACTATGAATTCAAATCATTATAATATATTTATAATGTTTCATTATTATAACACCTAATACCATTCTCCTCATCTCCTCTAATCACTATAAATAAATCCTTATTTCATCTAAGATACTTAAAAATATCCTTAACAGTAGACCCAACATGTTCCCCTGGATCTTCATGATATTTTATATTCATGATAAAGTTATAGGCAACATCAAGACCAATACATAGCATAAATAAATTATTTAACCTATTAGAGAGGAGTATGTGATCATATTCATTCTTTCATTATCCACTGAGCTTTAAAGGCACATATTATTGGAATAAATTATACCAAGTGACACTAGAACCAATATTCTATTGATATTTCTTTTGTAAATATCTTTAGTATCTAGTAAATTTATATTCCATAACATAGTATAAGAATACTCCTATATATATCACAAATGATCTTGATACTAAGAATGAAAACTTATTAACCATATTCCTTCATGGATAATATCTTTTTAACAAATCAGTAACTGAATTTAGGACTTGTATATCATTTCCAATAATAAATATGTCACTAAATAAAATAATAGGATAATCAAGGAAATCCCACTGAACCACTTGTAAATACATGGATATGATTCATTATTAATAAAAATAATTCTTGTACATATTCACCAAATTAAAAATTTAAATCCTAGGATTATTTCGTAAATATATAAATAGATCTATGCATCATGAATACCTTTTTAGTATTAGTACAGTGAAAACACCATCAAGTTGTGTTATATTTCAATCTTTATGAAGAATCCCATTATTGAAATCTATTTTGATATCCATCACCCTAATTTCATGGCCATGGTAAGATACTATAAATAGTATAATTATGGTGGACTTAAACAATAATTATAGAGAATAAGTATTCATACAAATCAATGACTTGATTATATTTAAACACTCCAGCCACTAGTTCTTCTTTGAATGAATTTACATTGTCTTCCAAATCCCTATTTCTCTTGAATACCCAATTACACCCAGTAATATTTACAATAACTATAATATCGACCATGAGAAAAACTGGGTTAAGATATATTGGATTTATCATAGAATTAATCAATTGTTTCAATCTTTTATCTTCTATGATCTCTACTTCATCATTATTGGAGAGTGGTTTAATTTTTTCAATAAATAATGAGTCACCATTAACAATGAAAAAAAATCCTTCTGGTTCCCTTTACACAAGGTAACTCATATGTAGTATGTGACTTTTTTGAATAACTTCATCAATGGAGAATTATTGAATATGTTCTCATTCCATCTATTGTATATGTTAAACATCAACCTCAGAAAAATTAGTCTTTATCCCACCAAAAGTATTAATGATGTGATATCTCCTAATAAATAATGATAACATAAACATTTAGAGTGTTTATATAGATAATATTCATTGGTTTCATTGGGATATCCTATAAATATAATCTTTGTTCCTTATTTTTGGATTTTTTCTTAAGGGGGCATTAAAAAATCCCACAAATCCACATATATGATTATGTGAGAAAACATGTTTCTTTACACTCTATAAGAAGAAGGGGATTACATTATAATTTTTATTTGGTATTTAGTATAATTTGTATACCATATTTTGAAATTCATATCCCCAAAAGGATAGTCGAATATCAACATGGATCACAGTCAACCTTACCATACATAAACATGTATCGTTGCTCATTTCACTAAAACTATTCCAATATGGTGGATATAACATATTGAGTTGATATAGAATCATAGACACCAATAAATTAGATTAATTCTTGGATAAGATACTACCGTCCTTGATTATATAAATGTCTATTTATCATTTAACAATGTTGATTCTCAACATCTTTCGTTAACTCATTGAATTAGTAACAGATCCAAAACATATAACTCTTTAATTAAATACAGCCATATATACTCAAGTAAATAGTTAATGTTATCATGAAAGAATATTAAATTATTATTTATAATAGAAAAAGTCTATACACATCAGTTTATATACATAATAGAAGCTCTGTATCCCTTTACCCTAGTCCATTGAATGGTGGCATGCCCTTTTTTTCTGAAAAAGCAAGAAATCATTCAAGTAGTTTTATCTAAAAAAAGTTTAAATATCCATTTCTATTTATATTTTTCATGTAGTTTTCAATTATGTGACCAATATGGTGATTCCACACACTACCACAAAAACAGTTTTTCGCAGCGCCCCATTTATCAGCACTTTTTTTAGCGCTGATAAAGGGACCCCCCTTTATTAGCGCTTTTGTTAGCGCTGATAAAGGGCCCCCTTTATCAGCGCTTGTTTAGTAGCGCTGATAAAGGGGGGCCTTTATCAGATCTTTTTTTAGCGCTGATAAAGGGTCGGCTTAAAAAAATTAAAAATATATTAATATATTAATATATAAATATAGTTATATTGTTATCTAAACATAATATATAATTTTTAAATATATTTTAGATAAGTATAAATGTACATTTACACTTATTATTCTTAATATATAAGATATTTAGTGAAAATGACTTCTTAAAAAATTAAAAAAATATTTTTAGTTAATATTTTGATAATCATTATGGAGTAATAGTCATTTAATAACAATTTGAGGACTAAAAAAATTAAAAAAATTTAAAAAAAGATCCAAAAATTGTGGAAAACGCAACTCAAACTTCAAACGGCCATAACTTTTGATCCGGGTGTCCGTTTGAGCTCTACCACTTATCAAATCGAAGCCTGCGATGAGCTCTACGTCGCTATGATTCGGGGGGACCCCGCTCAAGCGTTTTTCGAGGAAAAAAGAGGCCCAGAAGGCCTCCAAAACTGAGTTTTTTGTCGGGATACCCAGATTTTTTAACATTTTGTGGATTTTCAAACTCGTTTAAGGGGGTATTATTGGCTTTTCTTGGTGGGGACTGAATTTATTCCAAGCTATTACATTAATATTGATATTATGTCTCTGAAATTTCATCCTTTTTTATAATGAACTGCTATTTATAATCAAATATATAACTATATGTACATATTTTTTATATATTCGCACCTAAAAATTAAATTTTTAAATAAATAATTAAACATATTTACATATAAAATATATTAGATTTATCTAAATAATAACTAATATCCATTTTATTTAAAATACCGATATATAAATATTTATATACCTATATATTAATCTAACAATATATATATATTAATCTAACTATATATATATATATATTAATCTAACTATATATATATTAATCTAATAACTATATATATATTAATATAACTATATATATATATTAGTATTAATATAAATATATATATTAATATCACCATAAATATATATATTAATATCACTATATATTTATTAATATAACTATATAAATATATATTCATATAACTATATATATGTTAATATAACAATATATATGTTAATATAACTATATATATGTTAATAAAACTATATATATATATTAATATAAATATATATTACTATATGAATAAATATAACTATATTTATATATATATATAGATATAGATATATATTAATACCACTATATATATATATTAATATTACTATATATATTATAATATAACTATATATATATATATTATAATACAACTATATATATATATATTAATATAAATATATATTACTATACGAATAAATATAACTAAATATATAAATATATATATATATATATAGATATCATGAATTGGAAAGAAAATCAAAATAGAGTAGTGGTAAGGGCTTAGGCGCGCAGGGGGGAGGTCTCGAGTTCAAATCCTGGTAGAGGGAGGGGTGCGCGCGCATGTGGAATATTGGAGCAACCGCTGTTAAAGGGTGGAGGGGGGTGTGTGGGGTGTGTTGGGTGCTGTATAGGGGCCGAAAAGCACTGTAAAAGGTGGGGTTCAAGCACTATAAAACCCCCCCGATTGGCAGTATTTTTTTATTTTTTTTTAAATTTTTTTAAATTTTTTTAAATTTTTTTAACTTTTATCAGCGCTTTTTTAAAAGCACTGATAAAAGGTTCCTTTATCAGCGCTAAAACGAAAGCGCTCATAATGGAAGGGCTGATATAGGACACCTTTATCAGCGCTAAAAAAAGCGCTGATAAAGGGGTACTTTTATCAGCTATTTTTTTAGCGCTGATAAAAGACCCCTTTTATCAGCCCTTTTTTTAGCGCTGATAAAGGGGTCCTATATCAGTGCTTTTCGGAGCACTGATAAAGCCCCCCCCCCCCTTTATCTACACTGGCTTTATCACCGCTTTTCTAGCGCTGATAAAGGCCATTTTTAGCGCTGATAAAGGCCGTGTTTGTAGTAGTGACAGTTGGGTGTTACATAAGTCATGAAGTCATGTTTTCTATATTTCCAATAGTCCATATTGTTATTTTAATATATAAACACTATGATTTATCTTTTAATACCATATAAAATATGTATTCGTAAATGTGGTATTATTTAGTTCCAAATTTTAAAATGAAAACATCAATGCTATGATATGTAGAGGTGATGATGCTCTTAGTATAACATGGCACAAAATAAATATTCTTTATAACCAAAATTAATCTAGTTAGAAATCGATTGTGGTAAAATCCTATAGCCAATTCAATGAGTCATGCACTATTGGATTCTCAAATATCCACACCTACTATATAAATATATTGAAATATACTAGGTCCATATATTTGGATATATCTGTAAGAACCAAATGTGATGTATAATACTCACTGTGTAGATATATTATGATTATACATAGTAAAAAACTCACCGTTATGTGCTCTTACTTCTGGGTTCCTTTCTTATTAAAGTGGTCAAGCTTTGAACATGAAATCCAAAATACATTTTTTCCTTCATGTACCTTATGATCATCCTCTTCATGGAAGGATGGTGTTCATGAGGTTTAGAATTATCATGTGTTATGTTCCCATTTCCCTTGTTCTTCCTTCTATTTTTCAACATAACGACTATGTGTTTTTTATACCCCATTTCATTATCATCTTGGTGGATGAGAGAATGAAGTTACAAAAGATTCATATCACTATTTATCAGGTTTTAATTTACAATGTAGATTTAGAATTATTTAGGGAGTGATGACGGTGGAAATCTATGTGCATATCATCGATGAGTTGAATTTATAAAATGTCTATTTATCTATGTAACCAATAATATTGGCTACAAGAGACCCAACAAGAACCTAGTCTCCTAGATTTAATGTGAATTATTAATTGGTTATCACTTATCACTCATCATTCCTTCTATAGATAGATATCATGATTGTGAAATAACATTGTATACACATCTATGTCATTATGTTTCATTATAATATAACTTGACATAGATGATAATAGAAAACATAAGAAATCTATATGAACATCCAAATGTATCTAGTAAAAAATAATTATTCCTCAATATCCTCTTATTTAGATACATCATGAATGTGATTTTATAGTGTTTTTAATTTCCTATCATGATAAAAATAACAGAAACACACAATTTCCATTTTTGGATGTTTATTCTAGTATGAAGGTTATTCTTCTCTAATATAGATAACATTGATATGTTTGAAGTCATATGGATTACCATTTATACAATAAAAAATAGAATAAATTTATTTTTTCATATAATTTATAAAATTAGAAAAAAATATTACATTTATCAATATACCTATATTTTATAGAAAACTAATATCCCTCATTATTACATGTTTCAATCTTTGGAAATTTTCAAAAGTCAAATTATTATTGAGTGAGATCCATAAAAAGGTCCCAGATATAGTAGTTACTAGCCATTGAACTAGAGATATAAAAAAACTTAATCATTTTAAATACCCTAAAAAAAAGTCATGTTCACTATCAAAATCAATATCTAAATCATAAGGCATGAAACCAGATTGATGGCTAATGGAGCGAGTACACACTCTTCCCTGCAAGTCTACTAAATCCTTTTTTCTAGTGACTATTGGTGGAACACCCATATTTGAAACCTCTCTTTCATTTCCTCTCAATTCTGGTTTCCTTTTGGGATCACCAATAGTTTTGGAATATCTTGTTACATTTGTATTCATGTTATAGGAACCCATATTCCCCTTCTTAAAAAATAGAAAATGTCTAGTGAATTATTTTACAGGTTTAAGGTAGGCATAATTTTTACAACTACATTAAATTGCAGTTCCATGATCTGTTGAGTGGACTCCCCAATCATTAAATTCATGATCTATATTTACACATTCCTCAGCTCTCAGTTAAATGAATACCTACTTTAGTAATCAACCCGTTATGTGAAAAATGTTAATAATACCTAAAAAACAAGTTAGAATTCTCATACACTTAAAATAACATTGACTTTGGGTGGTCACGATATTTAATCTATCGTATGATTTTAACTTATGCAGTGGAAGGATATACCAAATTAATATATGTGATCGATGTAATTTTATCATTAAGTGTAAATATCCCATCTCATATATATTATCTTCCTATTAATGTCATGGGGATTTACTCAAGTGATTAACTAGGGTTCATCCCCCTGGCCTTGGAGCGCCCCACCTCTCCATCTCATTTCTCACCTTCGTAATTATCTTTTTCTCTCTCTAAGGCTATTTTGACCTTCTCATTTTTTATGTCTTCTTTAACTACCTTGATTTCCCCTTCTTCATTTTCTTTTCCTTAATATGATGGTTCAAGTTGCGGTTTCCAGCTGTCTCATCCCATTGAAGATGGTTTTGCTATTGTCCTTTGATCATGATTTTAGATAGAGTCACACTCACATATTCGGCAAATATGGTTCATCGGTGATGTTTTATATATGGTTGTTGGTGTTGGTTTCTTCATGGATTTCTATGGAGGTCTGTTCTTCTCTAACACTCTATGGCTTCAAAAACCCTTACTCTTTTCCAAGTCGGTTGAGTGTATGGTTACATAGGAGGATCTCTGATGTTTCTGTGAAAGTGGTCGATACTTCAGGAGGTATATTTTGCGGAGGCCTTCTTTTCTTTAGGTTCCCTTAGTGGTTATTCTTCTTTTTCGATGATTTTTTATCTTATGGTTGCAATGGAAGAGGTTACTGGTCATAGTGACATTTTATGGCTTGATGCTGATGCATGTCCTCTACTCTGGCACTAGGATCCCCAAACATTATTCCCATTAGGACTTGGGTTATGGTTTGATGGTGTTTTGGGATGTTTAGTTCGAGCATTTGATGAATATTCATGAGGTGTTGTTTATGATGGAATCTTCTCTGCCTTCGGGTTATTGTTGGGCATGTTCTCAACGGATCTGATTTGTTTCCACTTTTGTGAAATGTTTGTTTCCAATTGTTTTGTTTCTGAAATATGGATATGGTATTGAGTTTAGTTTGTTCGAAATGTTATTCAACAATGGCAAGGTTGTTGGTGTCTTAGATGTTTGTGGTCTGTATCTTCATTGGGAAGATTGCTGGTGATCTATGCTAGTAGTTGTGAATTTTAGATGAAGATGATGATTTTTTGTTGAGGGTGTGGATCGAGGCGGACCGCTGCTAGAGATTTGGTGACTCTAGGCAGTTCGGTGGTGATTGGTCCGAGGCACATCATTCTGAATTTCAAATGTGGATATTGTATCTATTTTGAATTTCAAATTTGGGATGTGATGGTGTGATGGATGAATATATTAAATGTGAGGTTCCAACTTATCCAAAAAGTGGACTCATAGAAAATACCAAACAAATGGATTTGGATTAACTAATCCTTAGATAATGTTTTTGTATAATCCAATTGACATTAGTTATATCTTGAGTGCATGTTAATTTATTAATTCATATGATAGGAAAAAATAAATATTGAAATTAACCATGAAATATGATTGAAATAATTTAATTATTACGATATGATATTCATATTTTCTTAATAGTTAGTTTATATAAAGGATGGAAAAATAAACATTGACCTAGTAGGAAAACATATTTAATCATGATTTGGGTCTTAATGATGCTTTACAATATTATGCCAATGTTTTTCAATGATTTTTTTCACCTCATCTCAAAACCCAAACGTCTTATACATTCTTGGGAGCTCCATCCAATACATAAGATTTTACTCCCATGTAGTTTAGGGGAACAAGTTAATTTAATTAAGGTGTTTATATAAAATGATCCTAAATGAAAATAATCCATTATATGATGGGATGAGAGATGACATGAGGACCATAAATTAAATTTTATAATAAAATCAATGGAATAAAATCACATATAATTGGTCTTTCTATGGTCATGATCATCAATATCAATGAAATGAATGACACATTTAATAAAGAAGAATTTATTTCAAATCCTTTAATTTTATGATAAATAAAAGTTGTGTAAATTAATTATTTTCATCAATTAATCATATATTTTATTTTAATTCTCATCCAAACATCCATGAGATTATCATCCTTAATTATTTTAAAAATATTTACTAATTTGTTTAAAATTTTTTATGAACAAAACATATACCTAAGAGGAAACACGACATGTACCCATCTAAAATACCCAGCAGGTTTGAAATTCATAAAATGTTTTACCACAAGGAATATAAGAAACAAGTATTATTATGTAATTTCATGGATTGTACTGTCAAATAAATTACACGTAGATACATTTTATTTATTTTGTGTGTTATGGTTAAATGTGTGCATAATATTTATTTAATTACAACTTATACAAAAAAATAGGTATAAAATATTTCAGAGAAATTAAATATATATTTAATATGTATGAAACCCATCACATAAAATGTGTTAGTCAAATAAATGACATCCAAAACACATGTTGTTAATTTTTAATTAATATAAAATAATAAATTGATGAATTAACAAATTACATTTTGATGAATTAATTATTTCAGGATGAATCTAACAACATCACTACCTCATATTGTCATTGCATCATATGAATCATGTGTAAATTCACTTTAATAGTGATCAACAAGTTCAACAAGAACCTCTTCGAAAAATTCTAGCATTAAAATGGAAACAATATTTTTGGATTTAATTTTTTTCAATGTCAAAAAAAATAATTACAAATACAACATTATTATTTATTTAATATCTATAAAACCCATTATTTATTATATTAATATCATTATTTCTGGATATTCAAATAACAAGGGAATTAATTAGATATGATTTCATGATTAATATGTGTTAAATTCATTAAAATAATACTTAATCTATTATATTTCTTAGAAAGCCACTAAAGTCGATAAATCAATCATCCACAATATTTATCAAGCCATGATTATCTACTATTTATTTGTTAAATACATATTAGTACAATATTATATAATTAATTAATAAATATTATATTCATTAAATTGATTAAAAAATCATGAAATATGAAGCTTAAAAATACTCTCTCATATAACAATTGACTATATATATGTGATCAATAAAACATGATTAATTATTAAAGCACATACAAGACTAATATGAATTCAATATGTCAGATAATAAATAATATTTATTATTGATCCAATGTTCTATATAAACATAGTGTGTGACCCACTAGGAATTTTTTCCCTTATAATTTGGTGGAGTTTCAAGAAATCTACAGTTTCTGTTTTCCTACATGATAAGACACCCATAGAGAAATATTCAATGTGGAAGTGACACCCATCCCCATATGAATGTATACTATGTAATATAATACATTTATCATGATTATATAATCATTTAGGTTATATTCTAGTGCCATCAACCTATGTGCTTTATTTCTCATTCATTTACATTACAAATAAAGAACATACCCACATAACATAGTGGACATGAATTTGTTTAAGATGTTATATTCCCATTGAATGGCTTGGTATATCAATTTCCCTTAAATAAAATAATTGAAACGAAATTTCTCCCATTACTCATTAATGAAATATCACTCGTTATCAACCCAATGACTGCTATTTCATTGAAAATATATTCAATCATGGTTTTTATAGATACATCAATCTATGTAAATAATAATATACATCAATAATAAAAATATTAGAGGGTATGTGCCAATAGAAATTTTCATATTGATGAAAAAATGATAACATATATAAATATATATTTCTTATCGGTGGGTCATGTTCTAATAATATATTACCAATGAAATAATGAGGGGCATTCAATATGAGAATTTTCCCAAAAGTCCTTTGATTCTGTAAACCTAATAACTTATCTCATTTCTTCACATGAAATGATTTTATTTTTCTATTGAAATTATATATTTTATGAATCCTATTATTTACCATATCGGTTTTCATTATATAAAGAAACTATTATTCCCTTTAGGCGTGGCATTGTAATTTCATGGACGAGATCCCTTTGTGTACAATGAGAAGTCAAGAATGCTACATGACTTCAGGAATGATTCTTTATATGATAGAGGATTCCAACAAGTAATATGGATCTAATGTGGTATGATGGGGAGACTATATCCCATATATCATAGTTAATATTAATAGATAAAATAACATTGACATGTACATCACAACTAATATATAAGAGGAAGAAAAATATATATTTATAACTATATTATAAAAGAAATGCAATAAAGGATTGAATACCCATTCCATATACACATCATACCGTGCACTGGCCTGGTTACAAATACAAACCACAATAAAAAATAAAAATCACTGGCTCTATAAAATTCTCTTGTCATACCTCTTCCCATCACCATCTACATATATGAGCCATCTCAATTGATCATTCATGGGCCTTTGCCAAACCTATTCCACTAGCCTTGTGAACAACTACTCAGGTACCCGACTGTAATTGTTTCCCGAGTAGTGTGTGAGAATAATAATTAGTATAGAAAACAAATTGGCCCCATACAAACCATAATGTATATGGATATATGCATGTGACATTAAAATATTATATATATATATAAATGTATACAAAAAATAATTGAATTGCTGGTGATCCTTTGGTCCATGTCCCTAATCAACCATACCTTCTTTTGGTGGTTTCATGGTGTCTTTGAGCATGCCATGATGGTATTCCATCCCATGGTTAATGGGGGGTCTAAATATAGGGCAACCTCATCAAATATATTGGAAAATGGGTACCCATTCCATAACATTCCAATCATCTAAGATCCTTATCCAGGACAACCTCGATCATGTACTCTCTATTCCATGGATAAGGCCCATGGATGCCCTTTTTACCAAGCCCAAAATCTATAGAAACACCAATTAGTATCATCATGTCTACATTGATGATTTCCAAGACAACCCTATCATCCAAGATATAAATACATGCAATTCCCGATCAGTATTTGAGACTCAAATACATGGAGTCCCCTATCAGTACTGATCTTATAATAAAAGGTATTCCAATCCATATCATTGTCAAAATCAAGGAAACTCATCTCAGTACCTGGAAGCAATCCATGGAAACAAATTCAAATACCTATATCCATATACATATAATCCCTAAATTGAAAATAACTCACCATGGTTACATCCCAAAAATAATTTAAACATAAGGGTTTTTTGAAAACCCACACCCATCATCACTATCCGCAACCCATATGGTTCAAACATATAATATAGGTTCCATAGGGATATCTGCTACTATATCACACATTCCCACTCATGGAAAATCTATTAAAGTAAACCCCACTAGGACCCGTTTGTAACATTATATAGGAGGAACCCTCATATGGGTCATCGGTATTTTTCATAGTCTTAAGTCACAAAATGAATCACTGGGACATTGTGTCCCACAACATTGTCTATAGGGTAGCATATACTCTCTAACTACATAGGGTCTCACCTCATTTGATATAGACACTAAGATTTCAAAAAACAATCTCAGTACAGAGGGTCATTATGTGTTTTTATTCTCACCCAACATATTTTAAGTTGGCATAAAGGGTTTTTCACATATTACGAGTTACATTAGAAGGAAGAGGGTTGCATATACCATCCTTGTCTCGATGAGCCTAAATGGATCAATGTATATAGTTGCGTCCTATAATCCCTACACATCCTAGGATCACTAGCTAACAATCACACTTTGTTTAGTGGAATACCATGCCCCAACATAAGGACTCCCAAGTCTTATTATGTTCCACATCACCTCCCATGAGGTTTGGAGTCCCCCCGATATCACATTGGTCCTCACATCATCCATTGATGACCGATGCAAGAATCTAGTAGAAAATAATAAAAATTTATCTTTTTTGGCAATTATTTTTTATTATAAAATGTTATTTAATACAAATAATTAAATTAAATTAAATTAAATAGTGAAACACTATAATAATACGATCATCATTTAAGGTATGGATCTTGATTTCAGGGTTGTTTTTGAAGAAAAGGGAAAAATGGGAAATTTTCAAAGTACACGCCGTGTACCATGCTACCACATACAACCTTGTACTAGTCATGTAATGGTTGATTACATGTTGTTTAGGTGACCCAAATGACTCTTTATGGTGAGGACCACTTGAGTCAACTACACAACATGTACATTTTAGGACTATGGTGTGTTGTTTTCTTATTAATTGATATATCATAATAGTGTCATGTCTCATGTCTTGAACCAAAATTTACATCCTATGTTTCATACAGGAGTGCTCAAGAACAATGAACAAAGATAGATCCCCTCTTTCTCTATCCAAACACTGATTGAGATGTCATCCAATGCATTGGAATCCTACCACTGGGTTCTAAATTTTTCTACAGCCCTTCTTTCTGATTCTTCCTCTCTCGTGTGTTATTCAATTTTGAGAGTTTTGCTTATTTTTGTAGATCTATACCATCCTAGGATTATTAAAGGGATGATGTTAAGGAATATTGATCATGTGACATCGAGGTATGTGGTTTGGGCCATTCCATGTTTGTATTTCGATTATATTTGCTTAATGCCACAAATACCCATGTTTGGGGTATTGATCGATTTGTAATTTAACCAAGTTTAATACATGTTGTGGTTTGGTTAATTGATAAAGGGTAATTGATTATGTGTAATGTTAGATTCTGTGTTATGGGACACCCAAGGGGTGAGTTCCCTTGATTGATTTTTTATGTCAATTTGGTCTATATTTCCAATAGGTGTGCCTCATTTACATGCATTTTTTTTGTTATGATTGAGTTGTTGATTATATGAAATGCATGTGTTATGAATTGTGATTATTGTCCAAAGGGGATTGGACTGTGAGGTATTCCTATATGGGTTATACCATGAGAGCTACCCAGGTGGTCATTTATAATTAATTGGGTTAGACAGTGGGAGCTACACATGTGATAATTATTATTTGATTGAATAAATGGCGTATCCTATGGAGTTTACTATGAGAGATTTAAAGTTGTCATTATATTTTGTGGATTATATGTAGACCAAGGTATTTTTACCATGAGGGATATCTAGGTATCCATTTGAATACATCTATACTATGTGGGACCAAAGGGGTTATACTATGATAACTTCCTAGATGGTCATTTTTTATTGAATGGATGTTATGTTACACCTTAGGGGTTAGACATTGAGAACTTTTCCAATTTGTTTTTAAGAATGATTGAATGATTATGTAGAATTAGACAAGCCAAAGGACAAGCTTGGACTCAGTCTGAACTGATTGTTTAGATAGTCTTCTGAGGCATCTGTTTGTTACTATTACACATGGGATACGTGGATTTGACTAGATCCATGGGATAAATTATTCAACGAATGTATATTGAATATTAAATGAATGTATTTTAAAACTACATGATTGTTTTATTTTTATTACTTCCTAGTTTATTTAATCAATTTAGAAAATTACCTGTTAAATCTATTCACTAACAGTTAGGCACATATCTTTTGGTGGTTGCCTACAGAGATTTGTCTCACATTATATTTGGGTGATGTTTTGGACCCAAATTGAATATATGGTTGTAAGTATAGATAAGAGTAGGAACCCATCTTCATGAGGCACCTAATGGTTGCTAGAGCTATATATCATTGGACCAAGCCTGGTCTTGTGATCCTATTGGAGTTTAATTTCTTATTTTATACATTGGTTTCTACACTTCATTCTGTGTTGTGACTTTTTTGGACGTTTTCTTAGATATATATTCCATGAATAATATATATATATATATATGACCTAGTAAATTTATTACTATCAGTCTTCTACTGTTCACTTCTGTTGTATGGTGTTACTTCATCCACTACTATTAAATATTTGTTTTTTCTTTGTGTATACTCTGCCAATGAGGGCAGAGTATCCACAATATCACACTACAACCCTCACTACTAGTCAGTGTACTCTAGAGTTTATGCAAAATAGCTTTAGGCCATGTGACCAACCGGGTTCGGGGTACATTTGTGTGGCACCCAGATCTGGGATGTTACAACCACCCTCCGTGGTGTTCCCATGAATCCTCACACACAAAAAAATAATACTATAGAGAAATTAAAACACCCCCATAATTTTATGAACATTATTTATAATAAATTGAATTTATTTTATTTATAAATTTGAAATATAGGCCTTGTTAATCTTTACATATATTCCACAACAATTTAATCTTGTAATACAAGCAAAATCAGATTACCTTGTATAACCGACAACACTGGGTTTCTATAAAACAATATTTTATTATTACGATTCGTTTAACGAGAGAGTTATAACCTTAATATTAAATTTATTAAATTGAATTGTTTTAAATACTTTCTAAATGTTATTCATTTTGGTTTTAAATAAATAAAACATACTAATAATTAAATTCATTATTTTTAGAAAATTAGTTATATTTTTTACAATGATTTTTTCTAATTTTTTTTAATTTATATCATTTGTGACTAATAGTAATATTAATTTTAACTTTTAATAGATTTTTTTTATATAATAAATTGTATTTATAAATGATGACATAAAAAATTGGTGTGAATTTTATGATTATTTTGAGCATTTCATTTTTTGATAAATAATGAAAAATACTAAATTTTAATTAAAAATTGGGGTTTCATTTAATTTATCTATATAGTTAAATTATATTTTTACTTAGTTTAAATGTAAAATTATATAAATAAATATTAAATTATTCATATATATATATATATATCTTTTTAACCGATTTCACAATGACATTGTATATAAAAACATTTCAATCTTTTGAACTTTATTGGTTTGAAAAATGTCGTCGCATCCCATATGTAAAGTTAATTTTAAATTAATATATTTAAATTATAAGAATTTAATTAGAAAAGTGGATTATAGAGTTAAAATAAGAATTAGTCATTATTATAAATAATTAAAATGTAATTTTTACCTAAAATACCAGTGAAAGTAATTAAAATTATTTACAACAATTAAGGTAAAAACAAAATTAATTTGTGGTTAAACATTAACACATGGGAAAAAATAGACGAGAATAAAGTACAAAATCCATTATCTTACAATTTTATACCATATCCTCCCTTGGATCTAAAATTTACCATTATTGGAAGAAAATGTTGTATGGGAGACATCTAAACAATTTTTACCTTTTTATATTTACAGGAATGCTACATGTCCTTCGTTTTAAAAAGGGAACTCACCCCTAACATATTAACACCTCTAAATCTTTTTTTATTATTAAAAACCAGTCTAAATAAGCTCAAAAAATTTCATCAATGATCCTAGAATTATCAGTTTAGGTAGAATGAAACCCAATGATGTTTTTTGGTGAAAACCAAAATGAGTGACTCAAAGAAGTGGTAACATTATTCGATGAAAACTTTGGTTTTATTTGTTTCTGAAATACATCAATTATTATTAATAATTGTTATGTAATATAATTAATATAACCAATATACTAATAGGGTTTTATTTAATGGTTTCTACCAACATATACACACATTTTCACCATATGGGATACAAAATCCTTGTTCATGTCCATGATGGACTACCGCATTGAAAACCAATATCATTTATACATAAATAATCATCCCCCAAGGTTGGTAATAACGATGGAAACAAATTTTTTATATGATATAAATGATATTAATTATGTATTTATTCTTCATTAATCATCATATAACACATTCCTTCTTTATTTAGATTTTGTATATAATATAATAACATTGTTTGTGGTTATGTGGACTAACACATCATCAAAGCAATGTGATTCATTCATAGTTTACATTGAATGAATTAAATATGGATTTAATATAAATATATGATATATTTAAAAATATTATAATACTACAAATATAATATATATATATATATATATATCACTAATATTTCTTTCATTAAAATGTGATAAGAAAATGGTAACAATGTTCACGCATATGTACTGCCTATCATCTCTAGGAAAAGAATTTTTAATTCTATATTTTAATATTTTAAGGATTATTATATATACTTATATAATGAATAAATATAATATTTATATCATGGATTATATTATTAAATAATTAAATCATGATCTTAGTATGAAGGCCAATAATAACCAGTCCAAACATATATCAAAAAAGAGGTTATTACAAGCAGTGTAATTTTAACATTAAATTTTTCATAAATTGGAAATATAAATTAATACTGAAATCATATATTATATTATATATAATAATATTTTTATGGTTTATTTATTAAAAAATTATATTTATTATTGTGTTGGGTTTAATTTTTATGAAGTATGTTAATCATTAAGATAAGGGTTTTCTCATATCTTATTTATTTCTATGAGATATATGATATATTCAATATTTTTTATGGTGTATCTAATTCATTATAAAATTTTATAGTATTAATTAATTTATTTAATTATGTTTAATTTTTTCTAATTTATGTTATTCTTTGATGGATCTCATTGTTCAAATTTTGTTCAAGTATTAATGGAATTTCTTGTCTCAATTTTATTTCAGTGAGAATGATGCCTTATTCACAAATAATTTTTTATTATATAGTGTATATACACCCAAATAATGTATTCTATAATCCTTATCCTATTAGTTTTTTCTATTTAAATATCCATTTTACTATCTCTCTTTCAAGGGATTTATGGTTTAAAATTTTCTAAATATGTATTGTAGTTTTATCTCAATTTTCCTTCTTTGAGGCCCGTATTGTGTTATGCAGCTATATCAATTTACAATGTGTATATACTACCATTTGAAATATAATATCATTAATGTTTTTGTTTACATTATATAGTAAGATTCAGGTGATGCAATTTTTTATGGGGATTAAGATTCCATGTTACCAAGGTGGTTCAATAATCTCATTATATATCGGTATTGTTTATGATTAATCATATATTGATTGAATCTTATGATCCATATCCAATAATTTATCATTAATTTTATACTATTCTGGTTAATCATGATATATCCAATAAAAATTTTCCATTTTCTACTCATTTGTATTTAAAATAATTAGAAATTTGTTTTTATGAAAATCCGAGCTAATTTATCTCTTTGGTCGTAAATCTATTTTTCTCAAAAACTATGTTTTTTAAAAAGGATTTCAAAAATTTTATAAATAAAATCGTAAACCCATTATTAAGGAAAATTATTTTAATTATCAAATGTTATGAAATTTCAATAAAATGGAATTAAAATATTCTTTTATTTATTTTCAAGGTTATTATGAATGTAAATTATTTTCAAATTTATTTAACATTAAACAAGTTTTTCTCAAATAGGAAGGAATATTTACCTTGAGAAATGTTTTAAATAGTTTTGAAATATTTAAAATCAATTAAAAATGTGTTTCTAAAAAATAAATGTATTTTGAAAAGGTATTATGTCTAATAAATAATTATTTTTTATAGAAAGGTTATTATCCTTCAGAACAGCTCCAAGTTATCTTTAAAAACACTTCTCCCACTAAGATGTGTTTATTTGATATATTATATGATTTACAAGGGATATTATCATAGGAAACTATTTATATTATTTATCTTAATAGTTTATGTTTTGATGGATTGATTTTTAGGATACCTAATTCGTTTCATATGTTATTCTATGATGGAATGGTTGTGAGACAAGTCTATTTTCAACAGGTTATAATATGATAATGTGTTTTTAATTACTATTTCATTTCATGGGATATGATATAATGAATTTTTATGATCATTTATAACACATATGAATGACTTCATAGTATGATCGGTGGGGCCTATATCTTTTTATAACGCATTGTGTAACGATGGAAAACTCATCAGTATATATGTTGGACATGATCCAGATTACATGTTCACAATGTTAAAATGAACCAAGTTACATTTTGATTTTATTTTGAGTGAACCTTGTTACATGTTCACAATTTTTATCAATATTTTGATTACATATTCACAATGTTATTCCTAAACCTAATTACATGTTCACAATGTTTTTATTGAAACATATTACATGTTGGCAGTGTAATGTGTGAACCTGATTCAATGCTCTAAATGTTTTGGGTGATCCTTATTAAGTTTTCACAATGTTACGTGTGAACTTCATAACTTGTTAAAAATTTTATGCATGAACCTGATTACTTGTTGAAAATGTTACACTAAAACCTGATTATGAGTCATCTATGTATTTTCCATTCATGTACATAATTATATGTGTTGACCTTGTTGCATGTGCATAAGATTATGTGAGGAATTTATTTCATGTCATTAACATATCGAGTGAACCTTTTTCTGATTTATACTTATCCACATTGTTTTAAGATGATGGTCATTCTAAAATTTGATGTTCTATTCATATGGTATACTCTCATGGCTCATGATCTTTATTTACATAAGATTTATATCTAATGATCTAACACTATTTATTATACAACTCATGAGTTTGTTCATTGATTTTTATGGTATGACATTCAATTGATTTAATAATATTCTCATTCCCTTATGTCCATGTTATGCATATATGTTTCCCTTATTTTGAACCTTAATAATAATATGAGCTCACCCTTTCTTTTATTTTAAGTCCGTATGTTATAATGATATTTTTTTAATAGGATTAATAAAAGGGAAGATATTTACGAGGGGTGTTTAATTCTTTCCCATAGTTAGAATATTTTTTTCAATTTTTCCAAAGAAACTAAACTATTATTCCCATTTGGAATGTTATTTTGAAAGGATGTGAATGATTATCTATAATGTTGTAGTATCTTCGTATGTTAATAAGGGTTCACTATTTTTGGTATTAATCGAATGGTTTGGAAAACCTTTGGAAATTTAATGAGAAAATCATATTAAAATCCCTCATGAAATTTCTCTATGGATAAGTCTATGGATGAGTCAATGTATAAGAAACTGTCATGTAATTTTTGTAAAGGATAGTGTTTGTGTTTTCTTGAAATACATCCATATATAGATAATATAAGTGGGTGTGCCAATGCAATATATGTACATATGTGTAGTGACCTTGAAAACACCATATTGAGTTTGAATTTATTGGGAACTAGTGAAAGACAATATAAAATGCTACACACCTAGTGTGAAAAGCCATGTAGTATGTGATTTAGACATTTACAAACTCTTCACAAACCATCAAAAAGGATTTAAATTTAATTTGTCTATGAATATCCTTGGATAATCATAAGGGGTCATAGTCTAAATAATTCATAATAATTTAGACATCTTATAGGTGATTTCAAGATTATGAGGTTTCCCCTAGGATGAATATTTATTAACAATGAATTTTTTATTTTTAGTAAATAGATGGAAACCAATGGACCAGGATTATTGTTGAATATGACATAAAATGAAATGATTTTTCTCCTGATCATCAAAATTTTATGGGATCTATAATGAAAAATATTAATGTTATACTCACCCAACTTTCTTAGGTTAATAATAATGCAAGATCTCCAAATGATAATAGGAGGGAACATAAATCTATTGAGTCCTTCATGAGGCAACATGCACTACATTTTAGTGAGTACTCTGATCAATGTTTTGTTGAAAAATTGATTAGTACAACAGAAATGATATTTTCCTTTATTCAATGTTCCAAACATGGGAATGAAATTCTGTAGGTGTATCAATTTTAATGTAAAGAGAACAAATGGTGGGATATACTGAATAATATGAGGATAGAATAATAAGTTGAATCTATGGATTGAAATGTGTTATATAATTTACTTTTCAATGACTAATATCCTCATATTCTTCACTCGAATATGGAGAAAGAGTTTCTTCAGTTAAAGAATTGGTATGAATAATCTATTGGTTTTACAATGATAATTTTACAAGACTTGTGATTTACACTTAAGGTATTATAATATATCTTGAAATTTAGGTTGACAGACACTATAGTGGCATAAATACATGTTGTTTTTGGGAATTATCTATAGGATACATTAGTAGCTATGAAGATATCATTCATTCTGAAATCAAGGATGGAATGGAGGTTGATGATAAATTTAATTTTTTTTCTTTTGATAATAAAAAGAAGATGGAGATCAAGGGAAGATCTAGTAACCATGGAGAAAAGAATAAGCATTTTATTTTCGACACTAGGTGTGGAATGAAACATGGACAAAATTTCCTCAAGGTGTCTAAGAAATGTTTTTTGTGAAAGGTAAGTGCATCTGTCATTTGATTTAATATTTGATGGGGAGAAGTTAATGAAAAATGTGAATGGAAAAAAGAATAATAGAATTAACCTCTCCCACATTAGTGATTAAAGTATAAGGAAAATGGGAATCATGATAACCAGTGACCAAAACAAAATTTTAATGACAATTACTAATTTGAGCAACCTGTTAAGCTGAGGGAAAAGAGGAAATCTCATGAAATCATTATTTTTTATGAGTTCTACGATAATGCTTTAGTGAAAGGTACACATATCATCCACTATAGAACAACTAATGTATTATTTGACTCTTCATATACCCACTCCTTGATATGTAATGAATTTTTATATGGGTATAATTATACGTCCATAATGATTCGATGTAGAATTAGATGTGAAAAACCCCAATGGTACAACGATTTCATCTCATGTCTGGGATTCCTATCTGGTTGAAATTTTTCGCTATGTTGTTCTTTTAAATATTATTATTCTAATTTATGGTTTAATTTTTTGTAATAATTTGAATGGACTGAATTTATCTTTATAAATACCACATCAATGTTTTTGGAATATAAGTTATGTTTGATATTTGAGAAAAACCTATGATCATATTTCAATGTGATGATATGTATAAACTTAAAAATGAGATTACAAACAGTGTATGGTTTATAATTCATATTTAGATAGAATTATATCTGAAATGGTTGGGGAGAAACTTGATATTTATTATTTTTCCTATTGTGTTGGAATTTATGGATGTAATTATGGATGATTTTTTAATTCGTCAACAAAATGAGAAAGTTGAGTTCTTAACAGAATCCATACCTGGTTCCACAGTAATTTAAAAGACTCTTGATGTAATGGCCATAGTTTAGTTGAAATAATTTATGAAGCAACTCCAAGAAAACATTAACAAATGATTCATTCAGCTAGTTGTGTCACCTTTGGTTGAACCTGTACTCTTTTGGGAAAAAGAAATATATATCAATGTGAACCTTGAATGTGTATTGGGTATTAAACAAGATAATGATGAAGAACAAGTATCGTCTTCCAAATACTGATTCCTTGTTTGACCAATTGCACTATGATAAATACTTTCCCAAGATTGAACTTCATTCTAGATATCATCAACTGAAGTACAAGAAGTATGATAAACCCAAGATAGAATTATGTACAATGTATAAAAATTTAAATATATAGATATTGGATTGGTCCTAATAATTCAATTTCTATCTTCATGGTCTTGATGAATATTGTCTATAGAGACTATAGATAATGGTTTTTTATAGTATATAAAGTTGATATTCTAATACACTCAATGATAAATGAGGATAAAGAAGACCAAATAAAAATATTTCTAAAGACCCTAATGAAGGAATAACTGTATGAAAAAAAATAAAAAGTCTAAATTTTGGCAAAAAAATTAGTCATTTTTGGGTCATATAATCACAAGAGGGGTTATAATGATAGATAAATTAAATAAGAAGTCTATATAATGTTGTAATAGTCTAACCGTGGCGAAAAAGATTAATATTTTTCTTCGTTTAGATGGGTATTAATGATTTTTTGTGATGAATTTCTCAAAATTATCCAATCATATAACCTAGTTAATAAGGAAGGGTTCCAGGTTCCTTTGGATAAATGAATGTGAGGGAGATTTTAGCCAACTGAATAAAATGTTACTCAGTACACCTATTTTTATAATACCATGTAGTTCAGAATGGTTCATAATTAATAGTGATTCATCTATGAAGTGATTATGATGTGTTCTTTTGCATAATAATATAGTTATCACCAATTACTCAAGGAAAAGTGATGACTCGTGAGTAATATCACCCAATTCTTGATTTGGAGTTATTTGTGGAAATTTTTCACTAAATAGATGGAGGAATTATTTTCATATGGAAAATTGTCATATATATACCAATCATAAAATCATATTGTATATATTCGCAATGAAAGAGTTGAACTTCGAACCCTAAATATGGCTAGATATCATAAATGATTATGACTTCTCAATACATTTCCTCAATGGGGAAGAAAAATAGGTGGATAATGGTTTGGGTTGAATGTATCAAGCTAGATTATCCCTGACGAGGATCACAAAAGAACCAATATTTTCTGATTTATAATAGATGGACATATGAATCTTGAAAGAAGGGGAAAAATAACTTCTTTCACAAATGAATGTTAAAACCTCTATAAAAGTGAATATTAACGAGGCACATAATGAAGATATAGAACTATAAAATAAGGTTATAAATGTTCCTGAGTTTAACCTTGATCCGGATGGAATGATATGGTTATGAAAATGTGTATGTGTTTTGTCTATACTAGATTCGAAGAAGTATCTAATAGAGGAAGCTCATACATCTTCACTCTATATTCATCATGTAATTAAAAATATGTATAGAGATTTCAATTAATACTTCTAGTGGGATGACATATTGATATATATTACAGAGATTGTATCTTAGTCATTGGTATGTTATTTTGTAAAGGAAGGAAGAAAAATGTATAAGGGGATTTTTTACCCATTAACCATACTTGGATGAAAATGTATGAAAATTACTATGGATTTTTCCATTATTACCCAAATGGTAGTGGATTAGCTTACTAATTCATCACAAATTATTACTATCATAGAATAATTATCTCTCGATTATCTTTTTAGGATATAAATTTACGAAGTGTTATGGTTCTATGAAGTTCCACATTAATTTTTAACTGATTTGGATCTATGAAATTCCATAGTGTTCTGGAAAATTATTCAATAAGACCATGATATTGAATTGAGTTTTAGAAATTATTATCATCCTCATATGGATGGTCAGTTTGAAAGAAAAATTTAAACTCTAGAGGATATGTTGATATCTTTCACGTTGGAATTAAAAGGTGGTTGGGATCAACACATTCTTATGGATTATTTTTCTTACAAAAAATATATTAAATTCAAGAATTTTGATGGATCCTTATGAAGTCTTATATGGGATGAAATGTAGGTCTCTGATTTGCTGCAATGTGGTTTGAGAAACAATGCTTTTGTGACCAGAGATAGCTGAATAAATGGCTGAGAAAGTTAGAACCATCTAGTATCATATCAAGGTAGATCAAAGACGACACGAAATTTATGATGATAAACATATATATAATCTATAACTTTATGTTTGTGAGATGTTTTATCTATTAATATCTCTATGAATGAAGGTAATTATTTTCTGAAGAATGTGATACTAAGCCATAGGTAAGCCAGTACATTTTAAATTATTAATCATATCATGATGGTATCCTATCACATGGAACTTCCAAAATATACCCCTCATGTTCATTATGAGATCCATGAATCTCTCACATGGAAGTATATACTCTACCATTCACATGTACTGAAATCAGTGGTCATACCGATGTAGAAGGATCATTTGTAAAAGGACTAACCATTTGAATGTTTGGATCATATAGAGAATGTTTAATAATATAAGAGAAATCTCCTTGTCAATGTTTTGTGGAGAAACTACTAGTTAGAAGAACCATCAAGGTAATATAAGGATATTTAGAGGAATATGTGTCCACATTTTTTTTATCAAAAAGAAGACTTTTGAGGGTGAAATTCATTTTAAGAGGGGTAGAATGTAAATGCATTTGTTTTTTATAATCTATTATTTTCAAATAAATTAAATTTATTTGATGTATTTATTTTTATTCTACACCAATATCAATATTCATTGTACCCTAAAACTATTTAATATTGTTCAACACCAAACATCATCTTTTATTGTGTTACATAAAACACTGAGTTTATAAGAAATGAAATTTTATTACTATAATTATTTTGAATTAGACAGTTGTAAAATATCTATTGAAAAAAATACTATAAATAGTTATAAATAATTTTTAAATATTATTTATAATTGTTTTACAGAAATGAAACACATTAATAATAAAATATACAACTTTTGGAAATGTGTTTATATGTTTGAAAATATTATTTCTTAAAAAATTATTTTTAAGTATTTTTGTGAACAATATTAAAATTAATTTTTGAAACTTTTAAAAATTTAATTTTAAAAAATAAAATTCTATTTTTAGAGTTGAATACTAAAATTAAATTTCGGTGAATTGTTGTCATTTTTTTAATATGTCTCAATTTTTGATGAATAATGAAAGATAGTATATTTTAATTGAAAATTGTGATTTTGTTTAATTTATATAAATATAAAAATAATCTTTAAATTTGGATACAATGAAAAAATAGATCAATAATAAAAATATTAGTATAGTTTATATCATTGGTAAAAATTTCACATTGAAATTGATATAAAAACATTTCAATATTTTGATCTTTATCACATTAAAAATGCCTTTTCTTATCCCATATTTTAGATTAATATTAAATTATTTTCTACTAATTATGTGATTAATATATGGGAAAATTAATTAAATATTTTGAATTACAATAATTTAAAATCTATTATAATTTAAACTTTAATTTTTTCCCAAAACTATTTTTGAATGTAATTGAAAATAATTTTAGCGATAGGTAAAAAATAGTTTACATAGTGGTTAATTTTGTACTTAAGGGTCCAAATAAACTAGAAACATGAAAATAAAATAATTTATGGAAATATTTATACCACATCCTATCGTGTATTTAAAAATATCCATTATTGGAGTCATATGATTTAAGGGAGACCCCTCAATAGCGTTTACCTTTTTATATTAACAAGAATTCCACTCCACCACTATTATAAAAATAGAACCCACATCTCTCACTTATTCACACCAATAAATCCTTTCAGATAATCTAAAAACTCTGAAATTATTCTCAAAAAATCCCTCCTATAATGCAATATGCATCCATTTTTCCTAAAATCAAATAAATTATTTCCTTTGGTGCAAACCAAAAAGGAGTTACCCAAAGAAGTGGTTACATTATTCAACTGACACTAGTGTTTAATTTAATTCTACACCCATAAAATTATTTGTGTTCCATGATTATATAATAACCTTTGTAGAAAAAATATATTTATATTTTTTCTCTATTAATTATTTTGACCTACATATACAATCACATCCATTAAATGGGATACAAAATCATCATTCGTGTGTACGGACAACTCCCGCCTTGCAGAGTAATGTCATTAGTTCTTCCGTTAACTACAATTAAAGGCTGTTAATAAAGAATATTGACTATTTTTACCTAATATATATGATATTCATGATATAATTATTCTTTTTAAATGATCATATAACATATACCTTCATGATTTCCATTTCTTGGAAATACGATAACTTCTTTTCTCAATGTGTGGACTACTGCCTCATCAAAGCGATGCGGTTTGTTCATGCTTTTCGTAAAATGTATTAAGGATGAGTTTAAATAAAATATAGGATATATAATAAAGAATAATTTTAATTTAATAATAATGTATATATATATTTTTTACATTTTAATTATTTGAAAATGTGACAAGAAAATGGAAACATCATTCAAGTGTACGCACGACCTACTATCTCTATGAACAATGTATTTCATTTCATATTTCTATATATTAATTATTTTTATATATAATTGAATACATAATATATATTATATTTATATAATGTTTTAAATTATTGAAATAATTAAATCATGATCTATGTTAGAGGATCAAGAATAAAAAAACAAAACATATACAAAAAACACAGTGGTTATTCTATGTAACGTAACATTAACTAGAAATTATTAAAAATAGGTCAAATAAAGTCGCAATTAAATAATATTTAGTATTATTTGTTTGAATATTTTTATTTTTTATATTTATAATAAACTTATATTTAATATAAAATAGGGTTTCACATGTATGTATAATTTCAAGACTTATGGTAAGGGTTTTCTCGTCTCATTTTTAGTTATGTGAGATTTATGATATATTCACCACTTATTATAGTTATGCAGTGAATATTAAAAATAATGTAATATTATATAATAAATTTAGTTCATCCCATGATATTTAATGATTAAATTTATTTTATAAAATCATTAATCGCATAATTAACAAGATATTCATGTTATAAGAGGATTATTTCTCTCAAAACTATTTCATTAATACTTATGCTTTATTCACCACCCATTTCTCTTATGGTGTGTATATTATACCCATGAATGTATTATATGATGATTATATTTAAATTTAAGCTTTATTTAATATTAATTTTATAATTTTTCTTTCATTTCATCAATAGTTCATATGTTTCCAAATTGATAAGGCATTTTTTATTAATTTTTTGAGAAAATGTTATTTTATTCACCTATATTCCATTAAGACGTGTAAATAATTCCATTTAAAAATTTATATCATGCATATAATTTTTTTAATTATATGGTATGATATTTGTAATGTTAATCATTTGTGGGGATCAAAATTATATGTTACCATACTGGTAGATTTTTATTGTTACAATCTCATCGTTTCTCAAGATTATTTATTATTATGTTACCATTTATGAAATATTATGAATCAAATCCCCATAATTCTCATGATTTTTCATCGAATCTATTTATTAATTATATATCAAATTAATGGTAACATTTACCACACCATTCTATTTAAGGTAATTATGAATGTATTTCTATGGAAATCTGACATTATTTCCATCATCAGTAGGAAATATGGTTTCTTCCAAAACCATGTTTTCTAATATGGTTTTAGAAAATGTTTCAGTTAATGTTTTCAAAAAATGAATGAATATAATTTCAATTTTTTTATAATTTTAAATGTTATTAATATAGTTTTCAAGAAAATACTTTATAATTTTTTTATTATATTTTCAATGTATAATGTTTTTAAAGGGTTTTATGTTTCAAAAAGTGTTTTTCAAAGGGGAAAGGATAAATTCAACATGAATGTTTTTATATTATTTCTAAATATTAATTCATAAGATTCTAATGTGTTCTTTTGAGAAAAGTATTTAAAAAATTGTTTATTTCTTAAAATAGTGATTTTCAATGAACATGTACTTTCGTAAATAACTTACCCAATTGGTATTTCAAAGTCCTTATCCATCTAATAATAAATAATTAGAAAAATATTTTGCTTCAATATGAATATTATACAGGGATACCATTAATATTATTTTTATAAATTTTTTATTTGTTAATAGCATGATATTTATGAAACCCAATTCATTTCGCATGATATTATTTGTTGAAATTGTTTTGTAATATGTCTATTTTCCACAAGTTATGATAGTTTAAAATGATATTAACAAAAATTTATTTTAATGAATTATGATATTATGCATGGTTATGAACTATTGTTACACAAATGTATGATTTCATTATGTGATTGTTGTGAGATATGTCTCACTCAAATGAATTGGGTGTCAATGTATAACTGAGGAGTATATATGTTATGTGTAAACGCGACGACATGTTCACAATCTTTTTCATGAACCTAGTTACATGTTCATAATGTTATAATAGAACCTTATTATGTGTTCAAAAATTTTATATGTGAACCTAATTACATGTTCGAAATGTTATGTGTGAACCAGATTACATATTCACAATGATATGTGTAAAAAATATTTTGTGTTCCCAATTTTTATGTGTTAAACAAATTACATCTTCAAAATGTTATGATTGAACCATATTACACGTTTATAGTGTTATGTGTGAACTTGACTACATATTCAAACTATTATTCATAAACATTATTACTTTTTCATAATGTTGTGCATGATCCTGATCAAATGTTCACAATGATAAGTGTGAAATTGATTACATGTTCACACTGATATTGGTGAACCTCATTACATGTTTTGTTTGGACCTATCTATTATGTATATGTTGATATTCTTGGACTGGGTTGCGGAAGATTAAGCGGGGACCTAATTTCATTTATATAACTTATTGAGTGATACACATTCTATTTATACATGTTCACAATGTTATAAGATAATTTTTATTCCACAATTCCATGTTTTCTTCCTATGGTATGCTATCATGGTTCATGAGATTGATTATTGTATGATTCAGGTCTTATGAAAATCAAATAATAATTTGATAACTTATGACTATGATATTTGATATGCATGTTATGATCTTAAAATTATATTCACATGTTCTCATTCCCTTATATTAATGTAATACCAATGTTTCTATATTATTTTTACACATACTGAGCATCTGAGAACATCATTTCTTATGTTCCCATTACACATGTTATAAATAATGGATTTAAGTAGGATTATTAATCAGGATTATCATTTCGAAAGATTTTTTATATATTTTACCATATCAGATTATTTTATTCCATGTTTCCAAAGAAAATAGTATGTTATGGTCCTCGGGAATGTAATTTTTTAATGTGCTAAATATTCATCTATAATTATGTTATAAGGATATATTTATTGTAAAGACCCGAAGATTGACGTACATGGACATTACATTACTTTTTCATAATACTTAATACATAACAAAAACAGACACACAAGGACCGTAATAGTTTAGTGTCTTTGGAAACTCGGAATAAAATCTTCTAATCGTGGTGAAAGATCTTCAACATCTACGAATAATTATCTTCCCCTTTTTTCTTACCTAAAACCTTTCTTTATATCCTGGGGAAAAGAAAACATAAAAGGGATGAGCTCAAATGCCCATTAAGGGTAAACATAGAGAACATAAAACAATACATAAGCATTTGAAGGCAAAAACATGAACATAAAATCTAAACATCAAAATCTTGAGCAAAGACATGAATCTTGGAAGTAAGTAAGGCATATATCATAAGGGAGCATCAATCATGATGAAATAGCATGGGAATAAAACATGTAATTGTGGCAACCATTAAGCACATGATATGATTTCCATAACAGCCAAGGCATTGCTGCCAAGACCATCTTAGTGGACAAATTCCCTTTCTGAATCTAGTTCACTCCTCGTTCCAGTCCTGTATTACTGAACCAGTTTAACTTGCCGTTCCAGCCATGTCTATCTCATGAGATATAAATCTTTACCCAATGCATTGGAGGGAGATATAGGTCCCACCCATCTCATAATGAAATCATTCTTACCTGTGCCACAAAATAAACATACATAATTCATAATAACCTAAAAAATAAAATGGGTTTCATAAACATCATTCCATCATCACATAATCCATATAAAAGAAATGGATATCATTTCATAATAAGAAAAGTGAAACCATGTAAATCATAGAGACATGTTACTTGAAACATACACATATGAAATAATGTCATCTTAGATGAAAAATGGTTTGGATAAAACACTTGAAATGAAATCTTGAGGAAAATATCCTTTTTTCTTCAAAATCATTTTCTTTTCACAAAATGTCATTTAATTTTAAAAGAAAAGGATTTTGTTGAAAATATTCCAGAAATCTTCTGAAGGAAGCTTCATGAAAATAAGGATTTATAAAACCGTAAAAATCCATTCATTCTGTATAAGTAAAAAAAATAACAATTTTCTCATACTTTTGTCGGAAAAGTCAAAAAGTACCTCGTATGGTAAACAAAATAAATATTCCTTCCATACGATGTGGTAAAAGTAAGAAAAGGGTAAAAATGTCTTAAACATACATGGAAGTAAAGTAAACATTTTATGAAAACATTTTGAGAGCATATGGACATGGATAATAAACATAACCCCCTATAAATACTTACGAGTAAACAATCTCGGATAAGAATGAGATTGGAATAATTATCCCTTACCTTAGGCCTGATATGCTTCGTATGGATCTGAACCACCTCTTCTTTGAAGTGCCTCTTTGGGACCTCCTTTTAGGGCACTACAATTGGTCGTTGAAGAAGACCAGGACCTCTAGGATGTTTCTAGGGAAGTGGAGAAGAGAATTTGGCTAGGGTTGGCCGATCATGAAGGCTCAAATTGGTGTGAGGAAGAGAGGGATGAGGTTCCCTTTTATAAGGGAGGAGAGGGGCACCTTTGGAATAACTAAAAATATTATTTTATTATAAAGCCATATTTGGTTTTAAATAGCTCCAAATTGATTTATTTCGAAGCTAAGGCGGATATGGGTCGAAATCCTCTCATCCAATAGAATTTGGACAAGTTTAGTTTACTATTTTAACCTTATCATTTAGATTTAACTTTAAGTTAGATAATTTTACTTTTACCATGTCTTTTTCTGTTCTTACACTATAAGGTTTATAAACATATTATAACAAGCCAAACGAACACCATGTTGTTTATTATTAAAATTTATAACCTTATCTAAGTCTTTTTTCCGAGCCTTAGATTTTTAGGAATAAAATAAAAATTGATAATATAATATTTTTTTAAAAGCTATTTTTTGTCAATTTTGACACTATTTAGTAATTGATTTTTGTGAAAATCATAACAGAATGATTAGTTCGAACAAAGTTAATTAAATCAATACTAACATGTCATATTAACCTATAAAATTACTGTAATTTATAAAAAGTCTTAAATTACATTTTTTTGGTATTTATAACATCAATTATGTAAATATTTTATTAATAAGATAACTACTGCATCATCATTGTGTCATAAATAAATTAAATTAATTAACTTCTAAAAATTAAAATTAGAATTCCATTATGTAGGAAATATTTTTAGATTTATAATGAATATTTATAGTCAAATTTATCTTATGTATAACCCTATATTAAAAATGATTTACTTATTTGACTTAGATTTTACCTATTTTATCCCTTCTTTAAGTAAATTAATATTAAATGTCCTAATCTAATCCAAGTGGGCCTAAATGGTCATATTTTATTCCTAAGGTTGTTTTTGGTCGAATTACACTTATCCAATAGAATTAGGACATGTGTTAGGGTAATAATAATATCATTTTTACCCTTAATTACCCTATTTTCTTTTAACCGTGGTAAAAAAAGTTAAAAGGTACTATTCACCAAAAATTATTTTCATCTCATTGAACCACATTTTACTTACTGAAATCATCCGTGTCTATCAGATTTTTGAAATTCCATTCACAAAAGCGGTAAAATTAAGTTTTATGTAAATTTGCAAATTCTCCTAGGAGGTGGGTAAAAGACGGTCAAAAGTTTTATAAAATTTTTATATATCTAGAATTATTATAAAATGACTTCAATGAATTAAATTGAAATTATATGGGTATTATGTATCAATGTTGACCTAAAATATATTTAAATAAAATAAATAATTATTTAAATGAAAAGTCGGTTTTTAAATAATAACCCATTGTTTTCACTATTCATCAAAAATTGAAAGTTTTCAGAAAAATACCAAAACTTCACCCTAGGATAGTTTCGATTTTCCGAATCCAAAAATAAAGTCCATTTTCAATGATAAAATTTATAAAATTTCAAAAAGTGGGTATTACTATTCATAACGGCTAGTTCTAATAATATTTTAATAATATATTGTTGTTTAGTAAAACCCGGTATTGCGTACAACACACACTATCGAGGAAGGTCGCGATTGCGGGTAATGCAAGCCAAGTCAGGGTTGCGTGTTGTGAAAGGCTCCTTTTTCGTTTCGTTATAACAGATCCAACCATTTTTCATTTATACATTGAATATATATATATACTCAATGTTGCGTAGAATGACTATTATCAAACGAACTTGAAATTTTGTGTAACACAATCTAAGAATAGTGTTGCGTATACTGAATGCTAATAAGGTGTTGCATAAAGCACACGAAAATATTGTTGTAGCATAAAACACAGGACATCAAATAAATTAAAAAGAATACTTATCATAAAATATCGGGTTGTTACATGTATGGCTTCGGTCACTACACAATGTACTTGAGACCTCCTACCTTTATTCAATACTTTCCACTTTGATTCCAAGGGTTGATAGAAATTGTGATGGACCTACCATGCCCATTTATACTCATGGTTGATAAACTAGGAATGTCATTATGACATGATTCTCGAATCATTTTTGTAAAATGGAACCACCTTGAACAACAAATAAGGGGTTCATAGGGGACTCCAAACTTTATTTTCAATAAAATACCAAAAAATTATAACTATTCAAATAATTAAACAATTTTAATTTAAAAGATATAATTTTTAGAAATTCATCGAGATACATCCTTTTATGAATTAATTAGTGATGATAGGATAACATGATCTCAAGATGTGCTCCTGTAATCTTGAATTAAATCCCTATAAAAAGATTTGTTTTTTAGAAAACTAGAGTGAAATTGTAGTTTTGAAAAAAAAACCTCAAAATAATGGGAAAATTGGAACATGGATGGGTGTGGGAAGGGAAAATTTCCATACATCTATTATTCCATTGAAACACATTAAAAAATGGGAAAGAATGTGTGATGTGTACAGGAATATTTCTGACCGAATTGGCCACCCCATGGAGTTCAACAACCATGTATAAAGATGATAAAACTAATAAAAACCCTGATATAGGGTTCCATGATGCGAATAAAATAATCACTTCATTAATCTTATTTGTAATGGTTTTCCCCCACTCAAACTATTCGAACTATTAATCCAGGATTCAAGGTGTGAATCCTCTATAGTAGTCTATTCAATGCTCTTCGGGCTCCTATTCCTCCTTTATTGGCCTCGTGAACCCCATGACTTCACATGGTCATTAATCCCCCATGGAATATAGCATTTTGGATTTTACAGATTGTCAAAATTTCTTTGATACTATTAATTCGATAAAAAAATATTTACCCAAAGAAAATATCAATTTCCTAATGAAATGATTCAAACCCATACAGACATCAGGTTTTATAATAATCCCACCATATAAATTATCATCTAGGAGAACCCTCATCATGAATTTCCACCAATACATCTAACCTATATAGGCCATAATACCCCACTTAATTCACCACGTTTTACCTTATAAAGACAAATAATATTCCTCTTCACAAACACAAACACAATAAAATCAATGCCATGTTGGGGGCCAACTGCACCTATACATCAGGAGACATCATAATTTCATCTCACAAATTATCTACTATTTTATAGTGTTTCCCATAATAGGATTATACTTATAATGTAATATTTGGATCCACTATTCTCCCCACCATAAATATTCTCTACAAAAACATGCACTCTAGTGGTATAACAACTTGCTAACTACATCCCACATAACACTCCAATCACTAGTACCCTCTTATGATGTCCAACCTCGAGAAATTTGATTGATCAAATTTTCTTTATATGAACTCATTTGAAACCTATCATATATACTAATTCATGAATCGCCAAAATAATTTTGTCCAATAAAACAGAATTTATGACTAAAAAACATACTCCTTGGCCACCTCTCAAATCTCGATCCATAACAGCAGCTCCATTTACTTACTAAAAACAAATCCCCCAAAATGGTCCCTTCACTAAAATTCATCACATTCCTCTAACCATACAAAATTTAATGAAATGTTTCTCCTCATGAACCATGTAAAAAATTAGGGACTCACAGCAGGAATTATATGAAAAACTATTTTATCCCCTTTAACATGATATAAAACACCAATTCACCCCCAAAAACATATCACACATCTTTTTCACCATAGAAATCACCATATGGTCAAACTTATATCATCAAAGTCCCAATTCCAATGTATATAATACACTTTTGATGATATAAAAATTTTATGGGGATTTCACTAAGGAATATAGTAGTTCCAAAGGACATTATTCACCAAAATAAAAATGGTAAAATGACCATCCAATGAATGGTCTAAACATGATAACAACCCTTCCCAAATTGGAGTATTCTTTTAACATTTTATTGTAGTATTCCTACTATAGGATTTACATTATACTACACCTCAAAAATCACCTTGATAGTCTCATTATCTTCCAATTATCACTTCTCCTAATCTATTATCACTTCATTAATTCGAGACTTACATTATGCCTCTCTGAAAATGTGTTCCAAGATCCACCCTAAAGATGACCATCATAGGACACCATAGGTATACTAATAGCCTCCCAATTATGGAGTGATGCCTCTAATTTTTATGAAAACTATACTATAAATATTCTTATAAAAATATCTTTAGTTTCCATCAACCCCCCCCCCCCCCCCCATATTTAGATACACACTGGTTTCAACACCTAACCCATGATTTTGTGAGTCACGCTCTTCGAAGACAACATGTCCATTCTCAAAGAAACACATGTATCGACACATTAGGAGTGTAATGACACCAAAACTAGGTGCATGGATACATGATTTATTTTTAAATTGGTATATGATACAATAAATCACATTTCAAAGGAGAAAATAGTTCATTATTCTTGGAAAAAAGGTTATATAAATGATTCCCATTTTACATTTGAAAAAAACAATTTACAACATAATTATTTCAAGCATATCATTATCATGTCAAGAATATCCTTACATATAAATCATTATATACTTCATGGATTCAAAAGGAAGGAAAAAAATAATGGTGTTATGAAATTATCAATAATGGTAATGTTCAACATAATCTATCTTGAATCAATAATTATAATCATAAAAAAGTAAGTAACTTATGTGACATTTCATTTAAATAATATTACAATAATAATAAATATGGAATCATAAAAAATTGAAAACACATTCCATTTAATCGATATCAATGATTTTTTAACTGGGTAAGGAATAACCAATATGGCCAGGTAAAAAATTAAAAACTCTTTCTATTTAATAACTAAAAGTAAATGAAATGCATCAGTAAATAATATATTTTCGAAAATATCATGGATTATAACAACTTAATTTTTTATTATGAAATTTCTAAATTATTGGACAAAATGTTCTCAGGAAGATGATACCTCACTTTTCAAGATGTTTCAAAATATAGTTTAAAACTATAAGTAAAACTCCATTTATTGATTGATTACTTATTCATCTCATATGACTAATGATGCATTAGGGGGATATTTAATCAAGGGCCCCAAAAATAACTATATTTCCAAATAATTCCACTTATATAAAAATATATATTTAATTCATGAATAAATATTCTTTATTAAAAAATATTTTTATAAGGTGAAGAATATATATTTAAAAATATTTTCGATAAAATAAAATAACATTCATAGAAAACATCATCTCTAATGTTTTTATATGATTTAGGAAATAATAATATCTATGATTAAAATAATATGGATATTTAATAAAAACACTATATGTAAAAATGACATACATTTTATGAAATAATCATATACTTGGTTTAAATAATATTTATATTTAAGAGAAGTGAACTGTACAATGATCAAAAGAGAGTTACTATTTCAATGTAAATTTAATGATTATAAAAAAAATCATGAATGTAAATTTCAGGATATTTATTGATAAAAATGATCATAAACCATACAAAATAATAATAATTATAACATTAATACAACATATCCATATTTTATCATTATTACAAGAAAGAATGGATGCCCTTGATGAATAGAAAGAGATAAAAATGTCATTAAAAATTTAATGATGAAAATAAAATATTTATTTCAGAAAAAATTTAAAACAAAAAATAGTTCATAAAACATTTTGAAAGTAACTTGATTTGAAAATAAATTTTTAATATTATAAAATATTATTTAAAACACTGATTCGACATGGTGACAGAAAATTATATGCATTCTTATTATATTAAAGCAATGAATTCTTTCACATTATCAGTAAAATTCACACAGTTATTGTTTTGAAAATGAAAATAGGTTTCCATTTAAAAAACTATTTTAAAAATTAAAAATGGGTAAAAATACCCATAATAAATCATTTTTAATATGTTAAAAATATTTTTCAAAATTTTTTCTCAAAACAGTGTTTTAGAGGAAAACTGATATCTGCCCAAAGAGAGAAATGGAGCCATATTTTTTTAAAATATTTTACCAATTTTTTAATTAAACATAGTTGTAAAATGGTATTATTACATGAAAAAATAATGAATATCCTTATAAAAAAATTAAATTGGTTTATTAAATATGCTCAAATAATTTACATCAACAAAAATTCAATAAAAACAATCTTGATTGGAATGGTATATTGAAATAAAATCTTAAAACGATGATAGAATTTAATTGATAAATAAAAAATTAATTTATTCTGTGTATAAATTATAAATCCACATAAAAAAGTTGAAATAAAATAACAGATAACAAATAGTCATGACACACATAATCATATAATATCAAAGACTACACATAAGTAATATAACCCAAAGACAAAAAAAATGACTTATGAATCTCTTTACTACATTGTAACATTTCACTCAAATCCTGTTGGATAAAACAATTAAAATTTTAAAATAAATTACCATGAATTATTGTGGAAAGATTGTGTGTATTTTTCAAATATTAACTATGTACATCATATAAAATAAATTAGTAGTACAATAATAAAATATGCCTCAATAATTGGAAATTGAGACGAAGTCCCCTACCCCATGTATATTTTTGGTTAAAAATGTATTAAATTCATATATAATGTTATTAATAATGATATTAATAAATTAAAAAACCATATCCACGATTATAATATCCTATATAATCCTATTATAACATTTTACCACCATTTTGATATTAACATTAAATAATTTTTATTATTTCTGGTGTTAATTTCTATCTTTTCACTAGATTTTATTTTCATGAAATTTTCATTTATTACACAAGTTTTATAGTTAAATAATATCCATAATGATATTAATTTTATAAAAATATAAAAATATAATTAAATAATTATTTAGAATCATTATTGAAACTTGATCGTGGATGATGGATCACATCACTCTGTGGATACTACAAGGCATACATACGAACAAGCGACATTATCATTTTCATAATTGGTGAAAGGGTAAGGAAATGTGAGATATATTAATTTTACCAAATTAATATATTCTCATTTATATAATATATATTCAATAATATAATCCTTATTAAATTCTATGTAATTTTTAATTTAAAAATGAATCACAATGCTTCACGATGTGGTATTCCTCCATACACATGAGTTACATTATCATATTTTATATGCAATGGAACATAAGAAGTTATATGTTATATTTAAATGACATAGATATAACAATATCTTCAATATATTATAAATTTATTAAATCCATTATTTTATAAATCATTGAATGGTGGTTATGAAAATTGATTAAATTGGATTGTGAGGTTGTAGTTCCCCCCACAAAAGATCGAAAGTTTCATTTCCCATTTGCTGGAAGAGGATATGGATAAAAATTATTAAATTAATATAATAGAATCCTATTAAATGGGAGATACTGCTATTATTATATTTGAAGTGTTCCGAAATAATTTGAAATAGGGAATGAATAAATGATATTAATGATATTTGTTATGATAATTACCATCTATAAGTGAAACCTCTTTTTGATATCCTCATAAGCATCCAAATGACGTAATTATCAAGGGATCAGAAGATCCAAAATTTGAATAAATATTTCTAATATATAATGATTGATGTTTTGGTCCAAAAAATGCATGGTATGTCTATATATGTAATGGTATGACTGTCCTTACATATGTTGAGAAGGAGTACCCTCTTGGAAATTACTTGGATATTTTCCAAAAAAATAAAAAATGATAAACGCATTCACTTGAAAAAAAAATTACAAATTTCCTCAGCATAATGTTTTTATATTATTAGGTAAAAATATATCTATATAATTTAATTTCAATTTTTTTTGTAATTTTAACCGTTATAATCTTTGTTTAACCGCCATTATACTCATTTTTTCCTTAACCATAGTAATTAATTTTTTACTATTTTTACTATTAATTATGTTAAAAATTTATATTTTCCTTATTATATAATAATAATTATTTTGATTCCAAATATAGAAATCATTTTTAAAAATTCAATACAAAAAATTGGAAGAAATCATTTTAAAATTATACCCACTGATGCAATGAAAATTGATTTTTAAAATAGAAAATTATCATATGTTTAAATGGATTTAATATAAGAATTCAATATAAAATATATTCCAATGAACTAAATTTGTAATATTGTAATATAAATTTCCTTATTTTAATTTAAATCTATTTTATAAAGTAATTAAACCATATTTATTATTTAACTTAAATGGTGGTATACAATAATAATTAAAATTTATCAATATTCTTCAAAAAATGAAACATTTAAAAAATCCCAAATATTCACCTCAATATAATTTTGATATTAATATTTTAAAAATTAAATTAATTTTATCAAATAAATATTATAAAATTGGTGAAAATTTATTTTAAATTATGTGTGTAAAACATTACTAAACAGACTATTATAATAATATAGTTTTTTAGAAAACATTATGTTTCATTTTAAATTATTCTAATTTGATTAATAATAAATAAACTACTAATGAATTATAATTTATTTTTATAAAGAATAAAATATTCATAATTCATTGAGTGATATTCATACACTGTAATTTAATAGCTAGGTTATAATGTTATATGTAATTTTAGTTCATTTTGACTCTATGTTATGTGTCCTACAAACAGTAAAATAGATTAACTTTAATGAAATATATTTCAGGAGTTTTTTAAGATCAGTATTTCCTATTTCATATTCTGTTGAATTGTATTTTAATGGTTTATAGTTTCAGGGAGTCACATTCTCCCCAAATTAAATAATTCATGTCCTTGAAAGTTGAACTTCCGCTCAAAAAATCATGTGTCTGATAATTAAATACTATTTTTTTGAAATCCCACATCATAATAACGGTTAGTAAAACATATTCTTAATAAGATATATACTTAATAAAAAAAGAAAATATTTAATAAAACATAACTCAGAATCTATGTAAGATAATATCGGTGGATGGGGAAGAAATTATTTAAAAAATAATAATAAATAGTTATTTATTGATATATAGTGTTAGTTGATCACAAAAAAGTGAATGGTCAATGGAAACACAAAGACCTCAAAAAAATTATATATGTTGATTTAAAAGGACATTTTTTTCTTTATATATGAGTGTAATATAAAAAAATATTTTATGATAATTTTATTATCATTGATTATTTTCTAAAAATATAATAACATATGAAAATATATTTACTTGATACAATTATATTTCTATGAAAAATATAATCCTTTGGTTCTAAGATAAATTTACCATTCATTCCATATTCTATGAAGTTTATATTAAAAAATAAATATTTTATGTCTGAAGAAATAAAATTCACTTTCAACAGATCATAAAATCCATAAATTTGTTACAAGTATTTCCATCTATTTTTCCAATCCAATATGGTTAGCATAAGATACCAAATATAATACATTGACCCATTAAATACAATACTAACACACCTGCTTCATCATTAATATTTATTCGTCAAATTGTTTTTCTAAGAATAATTAGAGACTAAAAAAGATCATATAGGCCATTAAATGTTTTAAACCATAATTTTATTTCCACAATGGGTTTAAGCCTCTTGACCTTTCCAGATTCAATAGTCTATCACCCATGATACAGGTTTACTATTTTCTAAAAATAAATTTATTTAATTCTAATAACAATTCGAAATTGTGATAAACTTTTCTTACAGAAATATATATGATAAGAAAAACCATAAAGGATACCAAAACATTTAAACATAAGATCAAAAAAAATGTGAAGACATTATTCCCCAAATAACATCTTCATATTATAAACTAATGGGTTGTATTTCCATAATTGTTTTAAATAAAAATCCTTTTTCATTTTATATTATTACCACACATATTCTCAAAAGGTGTATTAAGGAATTTAATCCTATGATCAACCTTAAACTCATAATCCCATGATGGTGTCTATAAATATTTAGTCAATGAAGACATATATTATTATAAAATTTAACACAATTCCTAGATACATCATGATTATTATAAAAAAAATACCATTGGTAAATATAATTCAATAATATAAATCTTGAATCCAAATAAATAGTATAATTTAATTATTTATACATAAGTCCTTCCTTTTTTTATATGTTATCATTTATGAAAGGGAATTGGCTCAGATAATTCCCATGTTTTCCACATTTATGATAATAAACTATAAATAGATCCTTAGGTTGATATTTATTACCTTCCATCATACTCTTCATTTTCCCTAAAACATTATTTGTTTTATACCTGTATTTTCAATACATAAGGGATTTTCTAATTCATCTGAGACTCTTTCCGACGTATAACATCTCATATTTCTCACATGACGGAAATTGGGAATCTTTTCATCTATGGTCTCCACCACTCAAGAACATAGAAAAATCTTTCCGACAGTTTTTTGGAGAGACAAAGAGTTTGTTAATGTATAAGTTATTATTCATATTTTTTTGTAACTATTTTTTCTGAATCATGATATCTTTCAATCATTTCACCATACCATTTTTTCATTTTCACTACATTGTACTTCTTGTTTAATATAATCATGATAGCTTCAAAATTCAACCATTTGACTAAAAAAATCCTCATGTGAGAAACAAACATATTAGTGGGTAATCCATATAATAATTTATATGATGTATAAATTATGATAAATTATTTTTAATATTGATGCATTAGTGTTAACCCAGGTTATTCAATATCATTATTTATTCAAACCCTGAATAATGACCAATAAAGAAAAGGCAAACTTTCCAAATAATATCACCCAATAGTATCATCCATTTTTTATAATATGTCTAATTTGTGTGTACCTAGTAAGGATAAGGTCAAGCATAATGTTCCATTTTTAAGAATTATTACTTATAGGTACATCTATGCTTTAACCAAAAACACTTGTAGTATCAAAATATTTATATATTTTTATGAAAAACACTTAATCTCTTAGATACCAAAATATTAGGATCTTGGTATATACTTATCCACAAATAATATCATTGGGTTATGTTCCCTAATATATGTTTTCTTAACTCTATTTCCCAATGTTTCTACTAAACCTCACTCTGATACCAACTGTAATGACCCATACCCCAATTTCATAGATTTGGTGTCATACATTATTAAATTAGTAAAATATACAATTAATTTCGTCATAAATGACCAAATAGTTAATAATTCTTATTAATGTAGACACATATAATATTACCATATTTCATTTGAAAACACGAATTACAATTTTTTTGAAGAATAAAATTATTCCATATATAACATCCTTACATACCAATCATAGAAATATTATGGATTCCCATAATAGAAAAAAAAATATGGTTAATATAAAATTTACAATAAGGGTTAAATAGAACATAAGATCTCATGAATTAATCATAATAATCATGGAAATGAAAATAATTGAACCCACATTCCATTTAAATAATATGTCATACATAATTAATAATGAAAAATAAATTCAAGAAATCTCATTGCCTTAAATTAGTAACATTCCTATAATAACTTTAAAAGAAATAATTTTTAAGTGAAGGTAAATAAAAAACACGTTCCATTAATAAATAAATTGGAAATGAAATTAATCCTTAGATAATATCAACGAACAATATTTCATGGAAAATAATAACTAAAATTTAAATAAAGGAAATGTTTAATTATTAATTTTCATTTTATCAGGTATATGATATCAGTACTGTCAATACATTTCATAAGAAATTTTAATACTGTATGAAAATACCCATTTAACGATAGCTTATTGATTTTCCTCATGAGACTACCAATGAGTTCTGGGTATATATAGTTCTAGACCTACTAGTCAAAACATGTCCAAAGAATTATTAATATATCAAACTATTGATTTAATTCATGAACCAATATGACTTATCAAAAAAATATACATACTGAATAAATAATTCTGATTGATCAATATTTCTCATTTAATAAAATAACATTCAAAATTAAAAAGCATATGTAAAAGTGGTATACATTTTAAGAAATTATTATATCCAATACATAATAAATATGGTTATTTAAGAGAAAGAATATATGTAAAAATTTTATAGTGTCCAAAAAATAATAATATCTACGCTAAAATTAATATGGATATTTACGAGAAATGAAATGCATAATGATCAAAACATTTTGAATGTTTAAATGGATTATTAGTGAGTACAAGAAAATGATATAATAATGTGAATGTAAATATTTAATAATGTAAGTATGATCATAAATTATTCTAATATAGTGTATGGATGATATTAATAAAACATATCCCTAGTTGATCATAAGTAAAATAGAGGGATGAGGTCATTGATGAATTGAATACCATAAAAATTTCCGTAAATTATTCTTAAATTAAATTACCATTTGTTACATTCAAAATAACACTTAAAACTAAAGACACATAAACAATTTTGGAAGTAAATTTATTATAAAATAATCCCTAAAACATATAATGTAATTTTTTTTAACATTTTTATTTCATGATTTTAGGTAATTTCATACATAAAAATTATGTTAAAAGTAACACTTCATATCTATTTAAGGAAAAATTTTAAACAATCATTATTTTGGAAAAAAAGATAACGATTCATTTCAAAAAAAATTATTTTTAAAGTAAATGTGGGTTAAAATTTATTGAATAAATCATTTTTAAAATTTAAAACACATTTTTGAAGGTATTCTTGAAAACAAATTTTGAAAACATTGTTGTGGAAGAAAATTAATTTTAGATTGATGAGAGAAACAAAATATTATTTTATTAAAAACATATTATCAAGTATTTTAATTACCATAGAGTAGGAAAATTTTATTTTTACTTAAAAATATATATTACAACTATATAAAAATAAAATTAAAAGGTTTTATAAGACAATGATCAAACAATTTCTTTCAACTGATATCCAATAATAACCATTATCCATTAGAATGAGATTGTGAAAAAAGAATTACAATGATCATAACGTTGAAGTGATAATTAATAAATAAATTAATTTTGGGTATTTATTGTAAATCAACATTAAAAAAATTGGAAACAATTTTAAATATAATAAAAAATCAATAGTTTTTTAATCATATAATATCAAAGATGACGAAGAAGTAATCTAACATTATTAAAATAAATTGAGTTATGTAATTTATTTCCCTTTGGTAACATTTATTTCATTTCTACATATATGAAATAATTGAAATTTAAACATAAAATTACATGATTTATTAGTGAATCATTATATAACATGTCAGTGTGGTAGTGTGTACACCATTTAAAAGTAACTAAGTAGACAAAAATAAAATATGACTCAACGAATGGTAATTGAGATGCAGTCCCTTACACAATGACTCCTTTTGGTTGAACACGATTTAACATCATATATAATTATTTTTATAATGTAATTAATTTATTTTAGAACCATATAAATATTTATAATGTCATATACGATCCACTAATAACAGTTCACCACCCATTAGATAATACATATTTGCGATTTTAATTGTTCAGGGTGTTAATTTCCTTGTTTTATACTACCTAATTTTCTGTGAATGATATAGTTATTCGACATATTATAATGATATATCATATAAGATATTTTATTAATGTTATAAATATCATTATTTATTATTACATTAAATTTTAGAATCCTTATTTGAATTTTATAATGGATAATGGATCACATCACTATGTGTATACAACAAGTAATACCTACACACATGCAACATTATCATTTCCTTAATTGGTGAAAGGGTATTGAATTGGTGGTTTACAAATTTTATAAAAATAATATAATTCCATATATATCACATATTTTCATTAATGGTTTCTATATTACATTTCATGTAATGCGTAAGTGAAAATCGAATCACATCGCTTTTTGAGGTGATAGTCGGTCGTACACTCGACAGAAGTTATCTTATTTTAGATATAATTTCATGTAAAAAGGTATTTACGATACAAGAATTATAGAATATTAAAAATATAATTAATATCATATAACTTTGTAAATTCCATGACTATATCAAGGCCTTAATGTGGGTGATGGAAAATGAATTAAATAATATTTTGTGGTGGTATTCCACCTAACACATGATCAATAGTTTTGTTTCCCATTTTATGGAGCGGATATGGGAAAATATTATTCCATTAACATAATAATATATATTTATATAAAATTTACTATTTGTATTATATTTTCAGTTTTAAGGAATAATTTAACCTGAAAAAATAAGAAGGAAAGCAATTGACATTTGTTAAGACAATTACCTTCTCTGATAGAAACCTCCTTTGGATATCCATTTAAGACCATATGGATGGTATTTTCGGAGGAAAATAAGCCCAAGAATATTAATAATCATTTTGGGAGATTATTTGGAAAATTTATTCATTCCAAAAAGATTTAGTGGTTTTGATAAGTGATGGGAGTGTGTTCCCTTTTATAATTGGGCAATGATAATCCTCTTAGAAATTACATAGAAATATCCCTAATAGAACCCAAATGATAATGTAATTAACATGCATAAAATCTTAAAAATTAACATATTTTTTCATGTTGGTACATGATAAGAGTAAAATGGACATATAATAAGATTATGGAAATTTGGCATGTAATTTTTTACCTTATCTTCATAGTTTATCCCCCTAATTAACCAAATTTTACCAAAACACCTATAATTAATTATTTAAATTCTAACTCATCATTATGGAGAAAATATTATTTTAACTGACTAAATAATAAAAAGTATGTTAATTCTAAATATGGAATCCATTTTTTCATATTGAAATCAAATAATTAGAATAATTTAACCAAAAATTATACTGGTACATATTACCTAAAATAATGTTTCCAAATGGAAAATCATCACATGTATAGATGATTTTTATATAAATATTCAATATTAAATTGATTTAAATAACCTAAATTAGTTACATAATAATATAAATAATGTTATGTTTCAATAAAATAAATTTATTATGTAATTTAAACATATGAAATATTTAAATTGAAGGGAGGTTTTCTACAATAATCACTATTTTCAATATTCATCAAAATTGAAATATTTCAGAAAAATAAAAAAAAATTAACAATAATATAATTTTCAAAAAAGAATTTAAAATGGAGGTTAATTTTTTCAAAAAAAACTAACATATGTGAAACTATGTATTCAATTTTGTGTGCATGGTGGGACTAAATCATTTTTTAGAAAATATATTTTTTAAAAGATATTTTGTTAACATTTAGAAAATTATTATTTAATTTATTATAAAAATAACCAATTATTTTTGTATTTATATGTAAAGAAATTCTGAATTTTATTTTCAATATGAATACCAACCAACATATTGGCTAGGTCATAATGATATACAATATAACAAATCATTTTTTCATGAGGTTTCATGTTTTGCAAGCTATATAAGAGATTAAATGTAAATAAATATATTTCATGGGGTTTCATGCTTAGTGTTTCATGTTACATATGCTATTGAATACAGTGTTTTTATTTTAGAATTATGAGATTTTATAAGGAGGTTCCTTGAAACTCCTCGCCAAAATCAGGCACCTCACACATTACATAATTCATCATTGATCAATGGCCTCACACCTTCTTTCTAGTACCATACGTTATCATTCTCTATTTTTGGTGTGTCATCCCCATCCACACACATAGACCCCAACAAATTATATTCTATTAAAGATCATCCACCCACACTTTTACTATGTTAATAATTATCGATCCTAACACATAGGGATTTACATTACCCGGATCCTATCCTCAAAACTACACCCATAAGTTAGTAGGGCCTGATACAAAATAATACTACATGTCAAAACCAGTCTTGATACCCATTCCCATTAAGAGCTTCCTCATAAAAAAATGGAATCATATTATGTATATAGGATACCCTTAGCACCACCCATGATTCAGTCTCATATGTCATAGGACAAACATATGCATTAGCTAAATTGGGAACACGAACTGAGGAAAGCCACTCTGATTAATCAACCTCAATAAAAAAAATCACTTCCCCAAAAGGGTCTATGTCCAAAATAAGGGTATTGTGGTCTACCACTTAACCCTACCAGTTATGTCTCACATTATGGTAATAATTCCCATCCACCTATCCCATAGTTAAAGCCTCTCATTGGTAAAAAAATCATGGGGAATCATTCATATTGTTGTATCAACCCAAGGGAACACATTTGGCCAAAAAATGACTCTCATTGTCTCACAAATGATTAAATTACATTCCTTCCACTTCCCACAACTAGGGAACCCACCATCTATTTGAATTTTCACATCATAGTGATCCTTGGATGATCATTTCTATATATTGGACACAATAACTACAAATGAAATCATTATAGATGACCCATAATGAGTCAAATACACAAAAATTAATGTTAACTACAATTTGATTCCATGGTATGTTGTAAAATCCACAATTTTTGTTACTATAATTTTAAATATCTAAACAGATGCACCAAAAATCCAAAAATGTTACAAAAGTTTCATACTAGGTGTCGTATTGACCAATTAGGACAACATCACCTCTTATGGATTAGGATCAATTCATCATCACCATAATAAAACATCTTATTATAGATACACACAACATGTGACTACATGAAAAAATCCTAGATATTTTGGTTCAGTTGAGAAGAATTCCCCCAAGTAAATATAGTGTAAAATTCAATATGAATAGTTTTTGGAACATTAAATAGTTCATCCTTAGTATTCAGTAAAATCACACACTAGTTGTCATATATGTATTGTTAATCATATGTTCATGAAATTATGAATGTGATTTATTAGTCCTCTATGTTCCAGAAGTCAAAATGTAAACACTGGCCTCTTTCCAAACATGCAAAGAATTAGAAATCCATAATAAATCAGTAACCTCAAACATCCATGTGCTTAAATCATGTTGAATTTAAATTAAAACAATAAAATTTAAAACCACAATTCTAATTATAACGACCCATGATTTACATACATTTTTATTACATCAAAATTTAAGTACACTTATTACAACATATAAAAAACCATGAAAGGACCGTATAGGTATAGTGTCTTTAGAAACTGGGAAACATAAACAACTAGTTCATAAAGCGTCTACACTGTCTCCCATTTATTACATCATATCTATAGTCCCTTTTGGCATATCTTACATAATAACCTTCTTCCTAAACTTGGGAAAGAAAACATACAAAAGGGTGAGCTCAGATGATCAGTAAGGGTAAACAAAAGAAATATCAATCACATCATATTCATAATAACATAACATTTTGGAAATCATACCATGCAAAAGTGATCATAATTTCATAACATGGGATAAATCATGGTAGTGAAATGTAATCACAATAATCATAACTTCAAACATGATGCTTTGTGGAATACACACATAATCATAGATAATCATTTCTTAGTAGTCAGGACTCATATCCAAGACTATCTAAGCGGTCAAAGTCCATTTCTGAACTGAGTTCACTCCTTGTTTAAGTCCTGTTTCACTAAACCAGATTAACTTGCCGTTCTAGCCATGTCTATCTCATGAGATATAAAATCTTTACCCAATGCATTGGAGGGAGATATAGGTCCCACCCATATCATAATGATACCATTCTTATTTGTGCCACAAAATCATAAACCATACATCATAGCATATCCCATGTAATAAAAATGGGATTCTTAACATCGTGACATCATAAAACAATTCATATAAGATAAAGCAATTCATAAAAATAATTCCATTAAAACATAATCAAATCAATGTAATAATAGGGATAGAAACAATACCCTTTATTATCATAGATGGAAAATAATATTGATAAAACACTTGAACTCCATTCTTGAGGAAAATATCCTTTCTACTTGAAAAAAACACATTTCCTTTCTTAACATGTCATACAATTCTAAAAAAAATAAGTTTATTAAAAATAAACATGAAAAATTATAAAGGAATCATCTTGGAAATAATTTTTTAAAAATCTGTTCATGCCGTATAATTTAAGAAAAACATTCTTCTCGTACTTTTTTTCGGAAAAGTCAAAAAGTACCTCGTATGAAAAACGACAAAAGATTCCTTTCATATATTTTACTAAAAACTAACCGAAGGGTAAAATTGGATTTAAAAAATTGTATGTGGATGGAAATAATATTACATATTGAGTAATCATGGATGTGGATGATAATATTCCCTAGTAAATTCTGAAGTATAAACAATCTCAGATAAAAGTGAGATTGTTAGATTTTCCCTTACCTTAGGTCGGATTTTTGTCGTAAGTGTCTGAACCTCCTGTATAATGATTTAAATAATATCATTGAATTATTATAGAATCATAATAATTGTTATGATATCATATATGGTCATATTCATAGCTTATTATCAGTAATATTTCATTGCTACTTGTTATTCGGGTGTTTATTACTTTTTGTTCTTATGCATGTTTTGTCGAATAAAATCTTATTCTTCTCTTTAGGTTATAGATACCTTGTCTACAGAATGGTATTAGTGTAATATATATCATATTAATTAATTCAATTCATTTATCTAATCATTATGCAATAAAGATCATGTAGAACGAGTCGCATCACATCATGGAGTCGGTATTCCGTACGTACACACGAGCGATGATATCGTTCCCATGACCGTGGAATTGTATTGGAGTGTATGTATAATATTTCAGAATCAATATCACATTACAATAATAATATATATTCATTATTTACACCATTATACCCATCCATGTAAGGTGGTGGTGGAGAATAGATTTCACCATGACGTGGAGATGGTATTCTGTACGTACGCACGCGCGGTGATTTCGTTTTCCGTAGGATGGATAGATGGTGAAATAGGGTTGTTTAACACTTATAATAACATATCAGTATATGAGTGATACTGATGTCATTAATTCTTAAGGAAACAACTAAATAAGACGAAGTGGATGAATAAATAAAGTTGAAAGAATCGGTAACGGACATTACCGCTTATTTTAAGCGCTTATTTGAGACCTCCTTTTAGGGAACTAAAATTGGTCTTTGAAGAAGACCAGGACCTATAGGATGTTTATAAGGAAGTGGAGAGGAGAAATTGACAGGGTTTGGCTGAGCATCAAGGCTCAATGTGGTCTGAGGAAGAGAGGGAGGAGGTGCCGTTTTTGTAAGGGAGGAGAGGGGCACCTTTGGGAAAACAAAAAATATTATTTTATTATAAAGCCATATTCGGTTTTAAATAGCTCCAAATGGATTTATTTAGAATCTAAGGTGGGGATGGGTCAAAATACTCTCATCCAATAGAATTTTGACAAGTTTAGTTTACTATTTTTACCATATCATTTATATTTACCTTTAAGTTAGATAATTTTACTTTTACAATGACTTTTTGTGTTCCTACACTATAAGGTTAATAAACATACTATAACTAGCCAAACGAACCCCAAGTTGTTTATTATTAATATATATAACCTTATCTAAGTCATTTTTCTGAAACCTTAGATTTTTAGGAATAAAATAACAATTAATAATATAATATTTGTTTAAAAAACTATTTAATGTCAATTTTGACACTATTTAGTAATTGATTTTTGTAAAACTCATAACAGGATTATTAGTTACGAAAAAGTTAATTAAATCAATAATAACATGTCATATTAACCTTTAAAATTAGTGTAATTCATAAAAAGTCTCAAATTACATTTATTTGGGAATTTATAACATCAATTATCTTAATATTTCTTTAATAAGATAATTACTCCATCATCATTGTGTCATAAATAAATTAAATTATATAAACTCCAAAAATTACATATAAACTACCATTATGTAGGAAATACTTTTAGGTTTCTATTGAATATTTATAGTCTAATTTATCTTATGTATAACCCTATATTAAATATGATTTACTTATTAAACTTTTATTTTAACTATTTTAACCCTTCTTTAAATAAATTAATAATAAATATCCTAATCTAATCCTAGTGGGAATAAATGGTCATATTTTATTACTAAGGTTGTTTTTGGTCGAATTAAACTTATCCAATAGAATTAGGACATGTGTTAGGGTAATAATAAGAACACTTTTACCCTTAATTACCCTATTTACTTTTAACCGTGGTTAAAAAATGTAAAAAGGTACTATTCACCAAAAAGTATTTTCATCTTATTGAACAAAATTTTAGTCCTTGATATTAATCATGTCTCTCAGATATTTGAAATTCCACTCATTGAAGTGGTAAAATTATGTTTTATGTAAATTTGTAAATTCTCCTAAGAGGTGGGTAAAAGACGGTGAAAAGTTCAATAAAATTTTTATATATCTAAAATTATTATAAAATTACTCCAATGAATTACATTGAACTTATATAGGTATTATGTATCAATTTTGATTTAAAATAAATTTAAATAAAATAAATAATTATTTTAATAAAAACTCGGTTTTTAAATAGAAACCCGATGTTTTCACTATTCATAAAAAAAATGAATGTTTTCCGAAAAATACCAAAATTTCACCCGAGGATAATTTCTATATTCCGAATCCAAAAATGAAGTCAGTTTTTAAAAATAAAATTTAAAAAATTTCAAAAAGTGGTTATTACTATTCATATCGGCTAGTTTTAATAATAGCATATCGTTGTTTAGTGAAACACGGTATTGCGTACGGCGCAAGCTATCAAGGAAGGTCACGATTGCGTGTAAATCAAGAGAAGCTAGTATTGTGTGTAGTGAAGGATTACTTTGATGATTTATATAAAATAAAAACAAAATATTTCTTATAAAAGTCTCAGGTGTTACATTCTACCCCCCTTAAAATGAATTTCGCCCTCAAAATTCGTCACTTGTAACAAACCTATGAGGATACCTCTCCCTCATCATATACTCAAGCTCCCTTGTAGCTTCTTATAATTGGTGGTTCCTCCATAAAACTTTCACCATGGGAGTGGTCTTGTTTCATAAGGCTTTTTCACTACGATCGAGAATCTCTATCGGCTGTTCTTCATAAGAAAGATCCTGTTCCAGCGGTACAACTTCTGAGATGAGTACATGTGAAGGATCAGGTATGTAATTTCTCAGGAGGGATACATGGAACACATCGTTAACTTGAGGGATATTTGGTGGAAGCACCAATCAGTAATCTACCTTCCCAACACGATCCAATATTTTGAAAGGACCGATATACCTAGGGCATAGCTTTCCCTTCTTTCCAAATCTCATTACTCTTTTCCAAGGAGATACTCGTAAGAACACTTTATCACCCACTTCAAACTCTAAGTCTTTTCTTCAGTTTTCAGCATAACTTTTTTGTTGACTCTGAGCTGCTCTTATATGTTTTTGAATAGATCGAACCTTTTCTGCCATCTCATAAACAAGATCAGGTCCTAATAGCTTTCATTCCCCAACTTCATCCGAGCAAGTTGGAGTCCTGCTTTTCTTTCCATAAAGAGCTTCATAAGGAGCCATCTGAATACTAGAGTGAAAGCTATTATTATAACAAAATTCAACGAAAGGTAAGTGTTGATTCCAACCACCTTTGAAATCCATAGAGCATGCTATCAACATATCTTCTAGAGTTTGAATTGTCCTCTTAGACTGACCTTCTGTCTGAGGATGATAAGCAGTGATGAAACTCAACTCTGTATCTAGAGTATGCTGAAGACTTCTCCAGAACATTGAGGTAAACCTCAGATCCCAATCAGATATAATAGAAAATGGTACTCCATGCAATCTTACCACTTATTTTACATATATCCATTCAAGATGATCCAGATAGAAATCCTCTCTAACAACAATGAAGTGTGCAGACTTTATAAGATGATCAACTATGAATTAGATAACATTATTGCCTTTGGATGTTTTAGGAAGTCCGGTGACAAAGTCCATAGTGATTTTTTCCCATTTCCATTCGGGTATGGGTAATGGTTGTAACATCCCCTTAGACTTCTGTCTCTTAGCTTTAACTTGCTGACAAACCAAGCATCGAGAGACATATTCAGCAACATCTCTTTCCATGTCATCCCACCGGAAGTACTCTTTCAGGTCCCTATACATCTTCGTGCTTCTTGGATGAATAGAGAATGAAGAACTATGAGCCTCATCCAGCTGCTCCTTCATTAATTTTGGGATGGGAGGTACAGAAACTCGATTCCTGAAATTTATTATCCCATTACAATCAAGGTTGAATTCAAGAATATTTCTCACCTTCTTTTGTAACTCTATATCTTATTTATGCGCCTCTTTAATCTTGACATGTATAGATGGTTGATCATTCATTTGAGAAAGATACGATTTTACCCTTCCATTATAATTCCAAGATCTATCCTTTGTAAATCCATAAATATTTGATCTTTTGTGATCCTCATTATGGATAAGCTAGCATGGTCTTGTCGACTTAATGCATCTTCCACCTTGTTTGCTTTCCCAGGGTGGTAATGAATTGAGCAGACATAATCCTTAATCAGCTCCAACCATCTTCTTTGGCACATATTCTGCTCCTTTTGTGTGAAAATATACTTTAAACTTTTATGATCAGTATAAATATCACACCTTTCCCCATAAAGATATTGCCTCCAAATATTAAATGCAAAGATTACTGCAGCTAACTCCAAATCATGAGTCGGGTAATTTTTCTCATTGATTTTCAACTGTCATGAGGCATAAGCTATCACCTTATAATTTTTCATAAGAACACACCCCAATCCCTTCTTGGATGCATCACTGTAGATCACTAACCTTTTTCCACTACAAGGCATTGTGAGCACAGGTGCACTGGATAACCTTCTTTTCATCTCCTTGAAATTCTCTTCTCATTCCTCCGTCCAAAAAAACTTATCTCCTTTCCAAGTCATCTTGGTGAGTGGATTAGATAATCGTGAAAAATCATTCACAAAACGTTAATAATATCCAGGAAAACCAAGAAAACTTCGGATCTCAGTTACTGTTGTTGGTCTCGACCATCATTCGATAACCTCTGTTTTTGCTGGATCCACAGATATCCCCCCTTTTGAGATTATGTGACCCAAAAATGAAACTTTTCAAGCCAAAATTCACACTTGGTAAATTTGGATTAAACCTTCTCCTTTATCAGGGTCTTCAATATAATTCTCAAGTGATCTTCATGTTATTCCTTGGTCTTTGAATATACAAGAATATCGTCTATAAAGACTACCACAAACTAATCAAGATAGTCTCTAAAGACTCTATTCATCAGATCCATGAAGATAGTAGGGGCATTAGTAAGACCAAATGAAATCACTATAAATTCATAGTTTCCATACCTTGTACGTAAAGTCGTCTTTGGTATATCCTCCCTTTTGACCGTTAATTGATGATACCCTGAACGAAGATCAATCTTGGAAAAGTATTGAGCTCCTCTTAGTTGGTCAAATAAGTTATCAATGTGCGGGAGAGGATATTTGTTCTTGATAGTGATCTTGTTAAGTTCTCGATAATCAATGCAGAGTCTCATTGATCCATCTTTCTTCATAACAAACAGAACAGGTGCTCCCCAAGGTGACACACTTGGGCGTATGAATCCCTTATCAAGATTCTATTGGAGTTGCTTCTTTAATTCCTGCAACTCAATTGGGGCCATTCTATAAGGTGTCTTTGAAATAGGTAAAGCACCCGGTACGAGTTCTATTGAAAACCCAACATCACGATTTGGTGGAAGAATCGACAATTCCGCCAGAAAGACATCATCAAACTCCTGTATAATGGGCATATTCTTAATCGTGAGTTTCTCACCAACCATTTGAGATAAATAACCTTCATTTAGTTAAATTAAGACCCATAAGATGGATGAAATTCACACTGGAAGGTTATGTTCATCCTTGCATCGATAGATGATCAAAGATTGATCTGTAATATGAAATGTGACTTTCCTTCTTTGGAAATTGATATGAGCTCCATATAGAGAAATCCAATCCATGCCTAGAATCACATCAAATTCCACTATAGGGATGATCACAAGATTTGAAGGAAGCACTTTCCCAAAAACATCAATCAGAGAAGAATTATAAAATTTTGATGTGACTCTTGTTTCATTAGGGGTTGTCAAAGCTAACTCAACATCTAATTGTTGAGGTAATACGGCGATACTCTTAGAAAATTCTATAGAAATAAAGGAGTGGGTGGATCCAGAATCAAATAAAACATTTTCTACTTTAGAGTGGATGGTAAGTGTACCTTTTACCACATCGGTATCATACTCCACATCGTTGATAGAAATTTCATGTGACTTTCCTTTTTCTTTAGCCTTAAGAGTTTGTTGACATCGACCATCATCATTAACCCTTGGATTTGGGCATTTATTGGCATAATGCCCCATATCCTTGACCTTGAAACATTGAAGTGTAGTAGGTTCATTCCGTGTATCCCTTCCTTTGTTTTCATCATTAGACATCTTCTTCCCCTCATTGCGGCATTCAAATGCCCGAGGAACTTCCTTTCCACATTTGAAACATTTACTTGTCCCTTTAAGACAACTCCCTCCATGTTTCTTTCCACACATTGAGCATAAGGGAAAAATCATCTTCTTTTCAGCGTGCTCTTTAGATTTTCCTTTGTATCCCATTTTCCTCTTCTTATCAAACCCATATGACTGATGGGTTACTCCAATCTCCATCTCAACATTGAGAGCACATCGAACGATTTCCTCGTAGCTATTGAAGTCCCTTATGGCTAACACCATTCGAAGACTTGGTTTTAAGCCACTAAAGAATCGATCGATCTTACTCTCAGGTTGGAAGATAATACCAGAAGCGTACCTTGCAAGTCTTGTAAAATTTTCTTCATAGGTACCAACAGATTCATCATCCTTTTGCTTCAGTTCAAGAAACTCTTTCTCCATCTTTGTTCGGAGAATACGAGGTAAGTACTTATTGAAAAATATGTTCTTGAACTCATCCCATTCAATGGACTCAATTTAATCTATTGGCCTCATATTCTTGATAAGATTTCACCATTGATCAATATCACCTTCCAAACGATACACTACTAAGATGACTTTATCATGTTCAAAACGTTGAAAAAATTAAAATATCTTTTCAGTAGTACTAATCCATTGTTCAGCAACTAATGGATCAGTAGACCCGCTGAATAAAGGTGGACGTTGTCTCATGAAGGATTCAACAGAATGTTGCTCCTTCCTTTGCTCGTTTGGAAGTCCTGCATGATTCATAGCATGAGAACGTTGTGTGAGAATGGCTACATGATTTTGCATTCCATCTCTCATAACATTTGGTTTCTCATGGGGACAATCAATGCATTAACCGTCGCATTCCGCATTAACACGGTTCCTTCGGGTTCCATCCATTGACTAAAACCAAGAAGAACGGTGTGAGCAATAGTAATTATAATAGGAAAACCAAATAATCAAGAATAAATTGTCACACTTAAGGTCTTATCCTAGGTTATTCATGGCCATTTCTAAAACACTAATATTGTGTTCTATGCTTATAGTTATCCTTAGGATTCTTACTAAGGCTTTCACATCCTAGTTTCCAAAGGTTGACTATTCCTTTCCTCTGATACCATCTATAATGACCCATAATTAACATACATTGATAGTAATTCAAAATTGAAGTACACTTATTAAAACATATAACAAAACCATGAAAGGACCGTATAGGTATAGTGTCTTCAGAAACTGGGAAACATAAACAACTGGTTCATAAAGAGTTTACACTATCTCCCATTTATTTCATCATATCTATAGTCCCTTTTGGCATATCTTACTTAATAAACTTTTTCCTGACCTGGGGAATGAAAACACACAAATGGGTGAGCTCAAATTCTCAGTAAGGGTAAACAAAATAAATATCAATCACATCATATTCATAAGAACACAACATTTTGGAAATCTTACCCTGCAAAAGAGATCATAATTTCATAACATGGGATAAATCATGGTAGTGAAATGTAATCACAATAATCATAACTTAAAAAATGATGCTTTTTGGAATACACACATAATAATAGATAATCATTTCTTCGTAGTCATGACTCATAGCCAAGACTATCTTAGCGGACAAAGTCCATTTCTGAACCGAGTTCACTCCTCGTTTCAGTCCTGTTTCACTGAACCAGATTAACCTGCCGTTCCAGCCATGTATATCTCATGAGATATAAAATCATTACCCTATTCATTGGAGGGAGATATAGGTCCCACCCATCTCATAATGATACCATTCTTATGTGTGCCACAAAATCATAAACCATACATCATAGAATAACCCATGTAATAAAAATGGGATTCTTAACATCGTGACATCCTAAAAAAATTCATATAAGATAAAGGAACTCATAAAAATAATTCAATGAAAATATAATCAAATCAATGTAATAATAGGGATAGAAACAGAACCCTTTATTATGTTAGATGAAAAATAATTTTGATAATACACTAGAAATCCATTCTTGGGGAAAATATCCTTTCTACTTAAAAAAACACTTTTCCTTTCTTAACATGTCATACAATTCTAAACTAAAAGAATTTGATTAAAAATAAACTTCAAAACATGTAAAGGAAGCTTCTTGGAAATAATGTTTTAAAAATCCATTAATTCCGTATAAGTTAAAAAAACATTCTTCTCGTACTTTTGTTGGAACAGTCAAAAACTACCTCGTACGAAAACGACAAAAGATTCATTTCATATCATTTACTAAAAACTCACCAAAGGGAAAAATTGGATTTAAACAATTGTATGTGGATGGAAATAATATTACATATTGAGGAAACATGGATGTGGATGATAATATTCCCCAGTAAATTCTGAAGTATAAACTGTAACACCCCGAGATTTTATGAAAAATATTCTTTTTAATTTTGTTAATGTCTTGTGTTGTACGGTACACCAAAAGGAGCTTGCACAACACGCATCCTTGACTTTCCTTGTATTACACGCAATCACGGCCTTCCTCGATAGCATGTGTAGTACGCAATACCGAGTTTCACTAAACAACGATATATTATTAAAACTAGTCGTTATGAATAGTAATAACCACCTTTTAAAATTTTAGAAATTTTATCTCTCAAAATGGACTTCATTTTTGGATTCGGAGTATCGAATTTAGCCTAAGGTGAAATTTTGGTAATTTTCAGATAACTTTCATATTTTGATGAATAGTGTAAATTACTAAATTTTAATTAAAAAAAACTTTTTCAATCGAAATAATTAATATTGCTAAATTATTAATTTTAGTGGTTTTAAATTATATTTAGAATATATTTTTACAATTTAATACAGTCTTGGTCATTGGATGTAATTTCACATTTAAACCAGTTATAAACAAGTGTTAATCATTGGATTGTTATTATCTCTTAAAAACACGCCTTTTGTTTTGATGACAGGAATTAATTTTTAAATTAATTAATGCAACTGATATGTTATGAATTTGGTTAAATAGAAATCATTTTTGAGTTCATATTATCAAATATATCTTAGGCCTAATTTTTGGTATTTTTCTGAAAACTTTCAATTTTTGATTAATAGTGAAACCACTAAGTGGTAGTTAAAAAAACTGAATTATTCATAAAACATAATTTTACCACTTCTGTGAGTGGAATTTCAAAAATCCGAGAGACACGGTTGATGTCAGTAAGTAAAATGTGGTTCAATGAGATGAAAATAATTTTTTTGGTGAATAGTAACTTTTTACTTTTTTTACCACGGTTAAAAGTAAATAGGGTAATTAAGGGTAGAAATGATATTATTATTACCCTAACACATGTCCTAATTCTATTGGACACGTGTAATTTGACCAGAAACAAACTTAGGAATAAAATATGACCATTTAGGCCCACTTGGATTAGATTAGGACATTTATTATTAAAAGAAGGGTTAAAAGAGTTAAAATCAAAGTTTGTTTACTAAAACATTTTTAATATGGGGTTATACATAAGATAAATTCGACTATAAATATTCAGTAGAAAGCTAAAAAGATTTCCAACATAATGGAATTTTATTTGTAATTTTTAGACATTAAATAATTTAATTTATTTATGACACAACGATGATGCATTAATTATCTTATTAATGAAATATTGACATAGTTGATGTTATAAATATCTAAATAAATATAATTTGATACTTTTTATTATTTCCACTAATTTTAAAGGTTAATATGATATGTTATTATTGATTAAATTAACTTTTTTCGAACTTATCATTCTGTTATGATTTTCACAAAAATCAATTACTAAATAATGTCAAAATTGACATAAAATACTTTTTAAAACAAATATTATATTATTAATTGTTATTTTATTCCTAAAAATATAAGGTTCAGAAAAATGACTTAGATAAGGTTATATATTAATAATAAACAAATTGGGGTTCTTTTGGCTTCTTATAGTATGTTTATTAATCTTATAGTATAAGAACACAAGAAGACACGGTAAAGTAAACTTATTTAACTTAATGTTAAATCTAACTGATAAGGTTAAAATAGGAACCTAAACTTGTCTAAATTCTATTGGATGAGAGGATTTAGACCCATCCCCACCTTATCTTCTAAATATATCAATTTGGAGCTATTCAAAACCGAACTTGACTTTATAATAAAATAATATTTTTTGTTTTTCCAAAGGAGCCCCTCTCCTCCCTTATAAAAGGGCACCCCACCTCTCTTCCTCACACAACTTTGAGCCTTCATGCTCGGCCAACCCCTGCTAATTTCTCCTCTCCACTTCCATAGAAACATCATAGTGGTTCTGGTCTTCCTCAAAGACCAATTTTAGTGCCCTAAGAGGAGGTCTCAAAGAGGCGCTTCAAAGAAGATGTAATTTTCGTTACCAATTCTTTCATCTTTATTTCTTCTTCCACTTCCTCTTATTAGGTTGTTTCATTATTAAGTAATAACATCAGTATCACTCATATAATGATATGTTATTATAAGTATGAAACAATCCTATTTCACCATCTATCCATCCTACGGAAAACGAAATCACCGCGCGTGCGTACGTACGGAATACCGTCTCCACGCCGTGGTGTAATCTATTTTCCACCACCACCTTAATTGGATGGGTATAATGGTTTAATGAGTAACTATATATGATTATTATAATGTGATATTGATACTGGAATAGTATACATACACTTCAACACAAGTTCACGATCATGAGAACGATATCATTGCTCGTGCGTACGTACGGAATACCATCTCCACGACGCGATGAGATTCATTCTCCACATTAACCATTCATGAATGATTATAAAGTATATATAATGAATAATAATGAAATATATGACATTTTAAATCTACCGGATTTATTTATATATATATATATGTATGTCATCTACTTACTTCCATTCAAGACAATAAGGAAAGGAAAACAACGTTCATGCATACGTACGGACTACCGTCTCCATGAACGGTGTGTTTCATTTAATTTATCTATATATTATATATATATATACTGAATATATATGATATATAAATCATGTTTTAAATTCTGGAAGTAAGTAAATCATGATATAAGTAATAATAATGTCAAGAACAACAAGTCCAAACACCTACGACAAATGAATCGATTTTACCCAAAACACACTTTAACATGGAATTTACAAAAGAACGGGTAAAATAAAGTCATTAGTGAACCATATATGATATAATAACAATGAATATGATTCTTTAATATGTTAATGAAATTATTTAAATCATTATACAAGAGGTTCAGATACGTACAAAGCATATTGGACATTAGGTAAGGGAATATCACAATCTCATTTTTATCCGAGATTGTTTATATATTAGTATTTACTGGGGTGTATTTTATCATCCACGTCCATGTTTACTCAATATTTCATATTATTTCCATCCAACTACAATTGTTTAAATCCAATTTTACCCTTCGGTGTGTTTTTAGTAAAGGATATTAAAGGAATCTTTTCTCGTTTTTCGTACGAGGTACTTTTTGACTTTTCCGACAAAAGTACGAAGAATGTTTTTTTTAACTTAAACGACATTAATGGATTTTTAAAACATTATTTCCAAGAAGCTTCTTTTACAAGTTTTCAAGTTTATATTTAATCAACTTCTTTTAGTTTAAAATTTTATAACATGTTAAAGAAAGGAAAGTGTTTTTGAAGCAGAAAGGATATTTTCCTCAAGAATGGAGTTCAAGTGTTTTATCAAAATTATTTTCCATCTAAGATAATAAAGGGTTATGTTTTTAACCCTATTATTTCATTGATTTGATTATGTTGTGATGGAATTATATTTTTATGAATTCCTTTATCTTATATGAATTGTTTTATGATGTTTAAGATTCCTATTTTTATTACATGGGTTATGAAATGATGTATGATTTATGATTTTGTGGCACACATAAGAATGGTATCATTATGAGATGGGTGGGACCTATATCTCCCTCAAATGCATTGGGTAAATATTTTATATCTCAAGAGATAGACATGGCTGGAATGGTAGGTTATACTGGTTCAATGAAACGGGATTGGAACGATGGTGACTCGGTTGAGAAAGGGACTTTGTCCACTAAGATAGTCTTGGCAATAAGTCTTGACTAATAAGATATGATTTTCTATGATTATGTGTGTATGCCACAAAGTTTCATGTTTTATGTTATGATTATTGGGATTACATTTCACTACTATGATTTATACCATGTTATGAAATTATGCTCTCTTTTGCAGGTCAAGATTTCCAAAATGTTATGTTCTTATGAATATGATGTGATTGATATTCCTTTTGTTTACCCTTACTGAGCATTTGAGCTCACCCTTTTATGTTTTCTTTTACCCAGGATATAAAGAATGGTTTTAGGTAAAAAAAAGGGAAGATCTTTATGGGAGATGTTGAAGATCTTTCACCACGTTTAGAAGATTATATTCCGAGTTTCCAAAGACACTAAACTATTACGGTCCTTGTGTGTGTGTTTTTGTTATGTACTAAGTATTCCGCAAAACTAATGTAATGTTCATGTACGTTAAGATTCAGGTATCTACAGTTGGTATTAGAGGAAAGGTTTAGTCAACCTTTGGAAACTAGGATGCGAGAACTTTAGTGAGATCCCTAGAGATATTTCTAAGGTATGTCTAGGGATGTCTCTAAGGTTAAGTATACGTATAGGTTATAGTCCTAGAATTGCGCTAACAATCTTAGAATTTAACCTAAGATTTTAGATATTGAGGGTACTCCCCCTTTATTATGTTTTTTTCCCTAGCATGATTTTTGCCTCTCACACTATTCTTTTTGGGTTTTAGAAAATGGATGGAAACAAGATGATTCACGATAATGGAGGATATGATGGACAATGGAATGATATTCTTCATGAGCAACCAAATGAAATGGGATTTGGAAGTCCAAACATCATTATTATGCTGAATCAGCAATCTCGTAATATGATCAATAAAGTAAAATTTGGTAAGTTTCCTGACTCGGCTAATAAGAGAAATATGGAGTTTCTTGATGATCATAGAGGAAAGAAAGTTCAATTTCCCCTATGTAAATCATGTGGGAAGAGGCATCAAGGAGAATGTTTCAAAGGAACCGGAAGATGCATTGGGTGTGGAAAATAAGGACACAAAGCCAGTGAGTGTAAAGGAAAAGGTTCAGTTTACACCAGGGATGAGGATAATAATATTGCTACTACATCAACAATGGTTAAATGTTTTAAATGTGGAATGTACGGGCATTATGCAAACCAATGCCCTAAGGGAAAGTCTCATGAAGAGAATCAGTATGGTCGTATGGGTAGTATTTATGTTAATGATGATGATGAGACTACAAATGATATGTGAGATGAAAGAATTGTTGAAGTTCGGTCAATGGTTTAAGAATGTAGTGGAATGATTACATGTTTATCATGTGTAATGTTGTATAAGAAATATCATGGTACTATGGAATAAAGAGACATCTAAGGATTGTTACACTGTTGTCTTTCCTTGAGTTTTGATAGTGTATGATTAATGGTACCACTATCCATGAAAGGTTATTCAGATATTTTTGGAATGTAGATGATATGCGCATAATGAAGGGATAAGATGATAATGAGATGTTTGATTGTATTCATGATCTCATGTTTGATATAAGGACTAAGTGATATCATGGTTTGAGTATATAGAATTTTGAGGATTTTGGTATGTGGACAGAGTTAACTTTTAACAGCAGTCATGTTTTCAATAAGGTTCAATGTGTATTCATTCTTCAAGATAATACATAATTAATGTATTCACATGTTTGTAATTTTACCAACAAGATATATCTTATGATATATGGGAGATAAATGATGGTATTCACGAGATTATTTTATTTATACTATGAGCTTGGACCGTAGTATTTTAGATAAGCCTAAAGATTGGAATGGATTATGTTGGACATAAGTTGGTATTGTTTAAGGATAGAATTTTTTTCGATATTATTGACGGGATGTTATAGTAATATAGTTTTAGAAAAAGGAAAACCTGCTGGACGAGCGAAAGCCCATCGCGTCGGACAAGGTTGTGGGAATCGAACCCATAACCGAAGTGCGACTGGCCTTTATCGCCTACCACTGGCCTACAGGAAGTCCCTGATTAGTAAAAACTAGTTTTATTATATTAAGCAGTATTATATATGAAGTATAAGTCCATTTTAGGAACCATATATGATTAATCTCACTATATAATGACTTATGTATATTTAATAACTTTTGGTAACCTTTTGTTTGAGACAGATGGAATGACCCGTCATTCTATCACATGATCTTCTAACACTTCACGAATAACAAATTCAACTTCATTTATTTAAGAGATGATGTGGAAATTGTTCATGGCACGAACAACAGTGAGATTGTACCAAAATAAGGTAAGTATTTATTCTAATTCAAATTCTTCAACTTTAAGGAAATGATCATGAAAACCAAAAATGTTGTCCTAGTGATCTTATATCTGATTAATCAGATGGTACCTTAGATCATCACAAATTTATGGATTTGTGATTGTCGGATTTTCCATAGCTCTGTTCTCTACTACTCTCTATCAGAACATGATGGTTAGATTTTTCTTCCATATCCATATTTTCACCTATGTAGAAACCCAGTGATTAGTTTATTTGGGTAACCATTACATTTCATACTTTTGTTTTTAATGATTGGTTTTGGTATTCCTTTTTACGATGTGGGTTTCTCTTAAAGAAACATTCGAATAGTAAACCATTTATAACCCCAGCGAATTTCGAGGGTGAAATTCATTTTAAGGGGGGTAGAATGTAACACCCCGAGATTTTATGAAAAATATTCTTTTTAATTTCATTAATGTCTTGTGTTGTATGGTACACCAAAAGGAGCTTTCACAACACTCATCCTTGACTTTCCTTGTATTACACGCAGTCGCGACCTTTCTCGATTGCGTGTGTAGTACACAATATCGAGTTTCCCTAAACAACGATATATTATTAAAACTAGTCGTTATGAATAGCAATAACCACCTTTTAAAATTTTAGAAATTTTATCTCTCAAAATGGACTTCATTTTTGGATTCGGAGTATCGAATTTATCCTAAGGTGGAATTTTGGTAATTTTCGGATAACTTTCATATTTTGATGAATAGTGTAAATTACTAAATTTTAATAAAAAACAACTTTTTCAATCGAAATAATTAATAGGGATAAATTATTAATTTTATTGGTTTTAAAGTATATTTAGAATATATTTTTACAATTTAATACAATGTTGGTCATTGGGTGTAATTTCACATTTAAACCAGTTATAAACAAGTGTCAATCTTTTGATAGTTATTATCTCTTAAAAACACGCCTTTTGTTTTGATGACGGGAATTAATTTTTAAATTAATTAATGCAAATAATATGTTTTGAATTTGGTAAAATAGAAATCATTTTTGAGTTCATAATATCAAATATATCTTAGGGCTAATTTTTGGTATTTTTCTGAAAACTTTCAATTTTTGATGAATAGTGAAACCACTAAGTGGTAGTTAAAAAAACTGAATTGTTCATAAAACATAATTTTACCGCTTCTGTGAGTGGAATTTCAAATATCTGAGAGACACGGTTGATGTCAGTAAGTAAAATGTGGTTCAATGAGATGAAAATAATTTTTTGGTGAATAGGAACTTTTTACTTTTTTTACCACGGTTAAAAGTAAATAGGGTAATTAAGGGTAGAAATGATATTATTATTACCCTAACACATGTCCTAATTCTATTGGACAAGTGTAATTCGACCAAAAACAAACTTAGGAATAAAATATGACCATTTAGGCCCACATGGATTAGATTAGGACATTTATTATTAAAAGAAGGTTTAAAATAGTTAAAATAAAAGTTTGTTTACTAAAACATTTTTAATATGGGGTTATACATAAGATAAATTCGACTATAAATATTCATTAGAAATCTTAAAATATTTCATACATAATGGTATTTTATTTGTAATTTTTAGACATTAAATAATTTAATTTATTTATGACACAACGATGATGCAGTAATTATCTTAATAATGAAATATTGACATAATTGATGTTATAAATACCCAATAAATATAATTTGAGACTTTTTATGAATTCCACTAATTTTCAAGGTTAATATGACATGATATTATTGATTTAATTAACAATTTTCGAACTTATCATTATGTTATGATTTTCACAAAAATCAATTACAAAATAGTGTCAAAATTGACATAAAATACTTTTTAAAAAAAATATTATATTATTAATTGTTATTTTATTCCTAAAAATATAAGGTTCATCCAAATGACTAAGATAAGGTTATATATATTAATAATAAACAAATTGGGGTTCGTTTGACTGCTTATTTTAAGTTTATTAACCTTATAGTATAAGAACACAAGAAGACACAGTAAAAGTAAACTTATTTAACTTAATGTTAAATCTAACTGATAAGGTTAAAATAGGAACCTAAACTTGTCTAAATTCTATTGGATGAGAGGATTTCGACCCATCCCCACCTTACCTTAGAACTATATCAATTTGGAGCTATTCAAAACCGAACTTGACTTTATAATAAAATAATATTTTTAGTTTTTCCAAAGGAGCCCCTCTCCTCCCTTATAAAAGGGCACCTCCTACCTCCCTTCCTAACACAACTTGGAGCCTTAAAGCTCAGCCAACCCCTTCCAATTTCTCCTATCCACTTCCCTAGAAACATCCTAGAGGTTATGGTCTTCCTCAAAGACCAATTTTAGTGCCCTAAGAGGAGGTCTCAAAGAGGCGCTTCAAAGAAGAGGTAATTTCCGTTACCAATTCTTTCATATTTATTTCTTCTTCCACTTCCTCTTATTAGGTTGTTTCATTATGAAGTAATAACATCAGTATCACTCATATAATAATATGATATTATAAGTATGAAACAATCCTATTTCACCATCTATCCATCCTACGGAAAACGAAATCACCGCGCGTGCGTACGTACTGAATACCGTCTCCACGTCGTGGTGTAATCTATTTTCCGCCACCACCTTATTTGGATGGGTATAATGGTGTAATGAGTAACTATATATGATTATTATAAAGTTTTATTGATACTGGAATAGTATACATACACTTCAACACAATTTCACGATCATGAGAACGATATCATCGCTCGTGCGTACGTACGAAATACCATCTCCACGACGCGATGAGATTCATTCTCCACATTAACCATTCATGAATGATTATAAAGTATATATAATGAATAATAATGAAATATATGAAATGTTAAATCTACTGTATTTATTTATATATATATATATATGTATGTCATCTACTTACTTCCATTCAAGACAATAAGGAAAGGAAAACAGCATTCATGCGTACGTACGGACTACCATCTCCATGAACGGTGTGTTTCATTTCATTTATCTATCTATTATATATATATACTGAATATATATGATATATAAATCATGTTTTATATTCTGGAAGTAAGTAAATCATGATATAAGTAATAATAATGTCAAGAACAACAAGTCCAAACACCTACGACAAATGAATCGATTTTACCAAAAACACTCTTTAACATGGAATTTACAAAAGAACGGGTAAAATAAAGTCATAAGTGAACCATATATGATATAATAACAATTAATATGATTCTTTAATAAGTTAATGACGTTATTTAAATCATTATACAGGAGGTTCGGATAAGTACAAAGCATATCAGACATAAGGTAAGGGAAATATCACAATCTCATTTTTATCCGAGATTGTTTATACTTTAGTATTTACTGGGGTGTTTTTTATCATCCACGTCCATGTTTCCTCAATATGTCATCTTATTTCCATCCACCTACAATTTTTTAAATCCAATTTTACCCTTCGGTGAGTTTTTAGTAAAGGATATGAATGGAATCTTTTGTCGTTTTTCGTACGAGGTACTTTTTGACTTTTCCGACAAAAGTACGAAGAATGTTTTTTTTAACTTAAACGGCATGAATGTATTTTTAAAAAATTATTTCCAAGAAGATTCCTTTACAAGTTTTCAAGTTTATTTATAATCATCTTCTTTTAGTTTAAAATTTTATAACCTGTTAAATAAAGGAAAGTGTTTTTGAAGCATAAATGATATTTTCCTCAAGAATGGAGTTCAAGTGTTTTATCAAAATTATTTCCCATATAAGATAATAAAGGGTTCTGTTTTTATCCCTATTATTACATTGATTTGATTATGTTGTGATGGAATTATATTTTTATTAATTCCTTTATCTTATATGAATTGTTTTATGATGTTTAAGATTTCTATTTTTATTACATGGGTTATGCAATGATGTATGATTTATGATTTTGTGGCACACATAAGAATGGTATCACTATGAGATGGGTGGGACCTATATCTCCTTCCAATGCATTGGGTAAAGATTTTATATCTCATGAGATAGACATGGCTGGAATGGTAGGTTATACCGGTTTAGTGAAAAAGGACTGAAACGAGGGTGACTCGGTTCAGAAAGGGACTTTGTCCACTAAGATAGTTTTGGCAATATGTCTTGACTAATAAGATATGATTCTCTATGATTATGTGTGTATGACACAAAGTTTCATGTTTTATGTTATGATTATTGGGATTACATTTCACCACTATGATTTATACCATGTTATGAAATTATGCTCTCTTTTGCAGGTCAAGATTTCCAAAATGTTATGTTCTTATGAATATGATGTGATTGATATTCCTTTTGTTTACCCCTACTGAGCATTTGAGCTCACCCTTTTATGTTTTCTTTTCCCCAGGATATAAAGAAAGGTTTTAGGTAAAAAAAGGGAAGATCTTTATGGGAGATGTTGAAGATCTTTCACCACGTTTAGAAGATTATATTCCGAGTTTCCAAAGACACAAAACTATTACAGTCCTTGTGTGTGTGTTTTTGTTATGTACTAAGTATTCCGTAAAAGTAATTTAATGTTCATGTACATTAAGCTTCGGGTCTCTACATAAACAATCACGGATAAAAGTGAGATTTTGAGATTTTCCCTTACCTTAGGTCTGATTTGCTTTGTAAGTGTCCGAAACTCCTGTATAATGATTTAAATAATGTCATTGACTTATTCTATAATAATACTCATTGTTATGATATCATATATGGTCATATTATTAGCTTATTATTAGTAATATTTCATTGCTACTTTTTATTTAGGTGTTTATTACTTTTTGTTCTTATGCGTGTTTTGTCGAATAAATTCTTATTCTTATCTTTAGGTTATAGATACCTCATTTACAGAATGGTATTAGTGTAATATATATCATATTCACCCATTCAATTCATTTATATAATCATTATGCAATGAAGATCATGTAGAATGGGTCACATCACATCGTGGAGATGGTATTCCGTACGTACGCACGAGCGATGATATCGTTCCCATGATCGTGAAATTGAATTGGAGTGTATGTATACAATTTCAGAATCAAAATCAATTTACAATAATAATATATATTCTTTCTTTACACCATTATACCCATCTAAGTAAGGTGGTGGTGGAAAATAGATTACACCACAGCGTGAAGACGGTATTCCGTACGTACGCACACGCGGTGATTTCATTTTTTATAGGATGGATAGATAGTGAAATAGGGTTTTTTCGTCCTTATAATTACATATCAGTATATGAGTGATACTGATGATATTAATTCATAATGAAACAACTAATGAATAAGAAGTGGAAGAAGAAATAAAGTTGAAAGAATCGGTAACGGACATTACCTCTTCTTTGAAGCGCTTCTTTGAGACCTCCTTTTAGGGCACTAAAATTGGTCTTTGAAGAAGACCAGGACCTCTATGATGTTTATAGCGAAGTGGAGAGGAGAAATTGTTAGGGGCTGGCCGAGATTGAAGGCTCAATGTGGTGTGAGGAAGAGAGGGAGGAGGTTCCCTTTTATAAGGGAGGAGAGGGGAACCTTTGGAGAAACTAAAAATATTATTTTATTATAAAGCCATATTCCATTATAAATAGCTCCTAATTGATTTATTTCGAAGATAATGTGGGTATGGGTCGAAATTCTCTCATAAAATAGAATTTTGACAAGTTTAGTTTACAATTTTAACCTTATCATTTAGATTTAACTATAAGTTTGATAATTTTACTTTTACCAAGTCTTTTTGTGTTCTTACACTATAAGGTTAATAAACATACTATAACAAGCCAAACGAACCCCAAGTTGTTTATTATTAATATATATAACATTATATAAGTCATTTTTCCAACCATTAGATTTTTGGGAATAAAATAACAATTAATAATATAATATTTTTTTAAAAAACTATTTTATGTCAATTTTGACACTATTTAGTAATTGATTTTTGTAAAACTCATAATAGAATGATTAGTTCAAAAAAATATAATTAAATAAATACTAATATGTCATATTAACCGAAATTATTATTGGAATTCATAAAAAGTCTCATATTACATGTATTTGGGTATTTATAGCATCAATTATGTCAATATTTCTTTAATAAGATAATCACTGCATCATCATTGTGTTATAAATAAATTAAATTATTTAAAGTCTAAAAATTAAAAATAAAATACCATTATATAGGATGTATTTTTAGCTTTCTATTTAATATTTATAGTCGAATTTATCTTATTTATAACTCTATATTAAAAATTATTTACTTATTAAACTTTGATTTTAACTATTTTAACCCTTCTTTAAATAAATTAATAATAAATGTCCTAATCTAATCCATGTGGGCCTAAATGGTCATATTTTACTCCTATGGTTGTTTTTGGTCGAATTAAACTTATCCAATAGAATTAGGACATGTTTTAGGGTAATAATAATAACACTTTTACCTATAATTACCCTATTTACTTTTAATCGTGGTAAAAAAAAGTAAAAAGATACTATTCAACAAAAATTATTTTAATTTCATTGAACCACATTTTAGTCATTTATATTAACCATGTGTCTAGTATTTTTGAAATTATACTCACAGAAGTGGTAAAATTATGTTTTATGTAAATTTGCAAATTCTCCTAGGAGGTGGGTAAAAGACGGTGAAAAGATCAATAAAATTTTTATATATCTAAAATTATTATAAAATTACTCCAATGAATTACATTGAACTTATGTAGGTATTATGTATCAATTTTTACCTAAAATAAATTTACATAAAATAAAAAATTATTTAAATAAAAGTCGGTTTTTAAATAGTAATCTGGTGTTTTCACTATTCATCAAAATTTGAATGTTTTCAGAAAAATACCAAAATTTCATCCTAGGCTAATTTTGATATTCCTAATCCAAAAAGGAAGTCCATTTTGAAAAATAAAATTTAAAAAATTTCAAAAAGAGGTTAATACTATTCATAGCGGCTAGTTTTAATAATAGCATATCGTTGTTTAGTGAAACTCGGGTGTCGCAGTAATCCTATATCCATGGTAAACTAGAAATCAAATAAGATCACATATTTTCGACACACTAGGCCGATATCCAGGACAATAATTGAAATATTCCTTAATTAAAAGACTAAAAATACCTAATACTATAATAAATGAATAAATAATCTATTATAAAATTCGAAACATCTCATCCTAGATCACTCGATGAATAGTAATCAAACCATCATATTATGGGACCTCAATAATGCTTCCTCTTACACCAGATGATCCTAACTAGCAGTTGGGGTATAAGGTGGCGTAGTGGGGATAATATACTCTTATATCAAAGTGAACAATATTAGATAAAATTTCAATTCCATGTACATAATAGATAATCTAGAATTTGATGCAATGAGAATAAAAAAGTGGTATAAAAAATAATATATTGTAAGCGCCCAAACAGCGATGCCATACATATGAAATACCACCCACTAGTCCATTTCCCCATACAATCCAAAATAAATTGAAATATGAGATTATAGCTCCCAGAAATTAGTGAGATGTACCAAATCCTCACTCCATATACATGGGTGATCCATCCCAATTAATTAATACTAGGACTTATCAAATCCTTTTCTTATAACCTAGTGATCTTCTCCTCGAGTACCTAAGTGAAATGGAAGCATAAAGTGGGCGTGAGTAAAAAGTAAGGTTAGTGACCACAATCACCATTCCAAATTAACTATCATATAGAGTGAGAAGTTCTTGTTACATGTTTATGTGAGATAAATGAATGAATTTTGAATGTAAATAAATTACTATTGATCGTTAGGTCATTGAACATTATCGTCCATTATTTATTTGGCTAGTGTTGGGGTGTCTCTATGGATGTTGTAATGACAGTGATTTCAAAATAACATGTGGTCACCTAATCCATTGATTTATCAGTCAATAGTTATGACTCTAGGGACCCATACCATAATGGTCCTATCATCTAGGATCATAATTCTAGGAGTCCCCCATATTTTCTACATGACTTTGAGGATGATTCAATTGAAGGAAATATTATCAAGATCAAAATCTATGGAATCCCCTGTTAGTATCCTCTCATTTCAATAGAAGATACCTATGTAAGCCCTATAACATGGGCTCCAATGGAATGGTAGCACATATTAGTAACTGAGCACCAAATAAATGATGGATCCTATTAGTACCAAGATCCTAATCAAAGGTATCCCCATAAATACATGACTCCTATTAATATTATCCCATAACTATACTATACACCAATATAAAATAGCCAAAAAATTTAATAGACCCAATATATAGTACATCCAAGCCATGATACCACATATGAAAGGGTTATTTCAATCAATAAATCCAAAAAATTCCTTGGTTGAAGGTCCATGCCTATCAGCACTATCCACAAACCATTATGATCATAATTCTAGTATGATTTATACAACAACACCCACTACTATTTCACCCATGGACACTCAGTTTCGATTAATAACAAAATAACCCAGTGTTCCCCCATGCTCTCAGTACTATTGACTCACCATTCCTAGGGTCCTTGGTATTGGTCATAGTCTCAATTAAACATCTAATCCACCAATAATACATGTATCTCTACATCTTTTATAGAGTAGCATGGATTTTCTAGCTTCACTAGGTATTGAATCAAAATAAGTATATGAAATATGGGCCATATCCCATATTGGCCCATAGGATAATGCATTCTTGTCCCTCACAACCAAATAATCCCGAGTCTACCTAATCCTTTTTCACCTACTCTTTCTTACATGATATATAAAGAGTCACCTGATCTATCCTCTTCTCAAATATCACAGTTGACTAAAAGTCATTTCAAGGGTCTTCTAAGGCCTACATGGACTAAGATCACTATTACATAGTCACCTCCAATTTAGAAGTTTCAAAATCCCTAACACATGGGATAATAAGTCTCCTCAGGTCCCAACTCACATCTAATGATGTTATGAGGCAACTCGATATGGTAAAGGTCATTGCCTCAACTATAGATGATCGATGTCACAAGCTGACACACAAGGGGGGTTTACCCTTATAACTTTCCATTATTATTATAAAATAATATTTAATTGAATACACTCTTTTTAATTTAATTAATTTTGTGACCAACCTTTATGTCATTCCTGTTAATCCATATAAACATAAACCCAATGTAAATACCATAGGACAACTATATGATAAAACTTCAATTATTCATGGAATTCGACTTTTAAAGCATGGGAAGGAAGTAATTATCAAGGAATATATGATCATAAATAGCCACAACCTTGATCAACTAGTCCCATATCTCTATACTGAGCCACATATCATCTGACAATTCTTGAACCTTCTCTAGCAAACCATGACCAGTACACATGGGTTTCCCAACAAGAATTATTTTGTAAATCCCCAAAAAAAGAAAAAAAACCATTATTAAAAAAATTAATGTTAATCAAAACCAATATTGTTTTCATGAAATGATCATCCATTGATGAATAAATTATCAACAATAAGTGTATGTCATCATAGTTAACCCTCTTATTAAGTTGCACATATGCCCCCCAAAATGGGTGATTTCACAAACCTCCAGGGATATCAATATTTTTTCCAAAAAAAACAAGAAACAAATTATAATAAAATGTACTCAACAAATGTGGAGAAAAAGATATAATCAATTCCTATTATCAACTTCATAAATTACTAATAATTGTCTTATAGTATAAGAGTTTAAGATGTTCATGTTCGTATGATTCATCCCCCCCCACATACGTTAGTAACCCAATAAAAAAGAGGTATTTAAAACCACTAAAATAGTGTGTTACAATGTAAATCCCAGATTAATTCCTTGATTATTTATGGTAGGGATTTTTCTATTTTGTAACAATTTTATGACATGAATCCATGACTCATGTTAGGAATCATATATAATATCCCCTTCTCTACTCTCCCAACTCTAGTTCCTCCTCCAATGGCCTCATGAATCCTCATGTTGTTACTCAATCCTAAAACTCCATGTAAAAAACCATAATTTAGATTTCAAAAATATTATAATCACATTTGGGGCCTCATTCATTAGAACAGACCATCCACAAAATCAACAATCAATTTTTCCAACGAAATTTTCCAACCCATACAAAAAGGATATTTTTAATACATTGATTCTTTTGAGATTATCTTGTACTATGTATTATAGAAGAACAATCATGAAGTGAGAATAATATTGTTAATATTGTAAATAGTGAATAAATGTATTCATAATATAAATAAAACTTTTATCTAGGCATCCAACTCCAATATGATATATTAATGATCTTTCGTGAAGAATGATTATTATGAATCTAGTCACTAAAAACAGTAAATAATTATAGTTCTTATTCTTGTATTGTTAAGAGTTATATTACATATTCATCTAAAATTATATGTTATTTATTTACATAATTATTCGATATCCTCACTTTAAATAAAATTTGACACGTAAAAAGTAGGCTTTTTTTTAGAATATTTTGGTGCATATATTTACGGTGTTTTTTCAATTGTGTTCGATTATGGGGAATGTTAACATGAATTTATAATAAGATAAAAAAAGATGTTATGGATAGATGAGTTATAGTTGATCTTAGGAGATAATTATGATAATTCATTGATCTTTACGGACGAGTAAAAAATGTTTCATGATCTTTACAACAACCAAAGAACATTAACCCAGTGAGATATGATCCTTCTATTTAACTCTTTCTTAAGACTTTTTCTATTTATTATATAGTCTTATTTATAGAGACCCTTCATGTAAATAAAATACATAAAATAGGATATAATTAAGATTAAATAAATTTATGAAAATCAATCAAGGAAAATATATGTGATTAAATATCTTCATGGAAAAAATCCATGCCAATTAACTTACTCTCCTATATTTTAAAGAGTAATAAAAATTTTGTTATGACCGCGACATTAAATGAAGTGAAACCTGGGTGGAAACATATTTTTTTATTTTTTATTTTTCAATTCACATAGATTATTTTAGGATTTTTTATAAGTTAAAGACGGTATGGTACTCTCCCATACTTCATTATTGGATCCTAAATGAAAAAATATTAGGAATAAAAATATATTAATGGAAATAACTCAAAAAATAGACATAGTCTTAAAACCACATGGAATCAGAAGACAACATGATTAAAATACAATTGCAATAACTACACCGTAATGTATCAATGAGTTGAATATTATGACAATGCTAACTTTTATTGAGGTAGGGAATGGTTTTTCATGTAAATCCATTGTGATTTTACATAGGAATAGAAAAATATTATCATTTTGTGAAAAAAGTGAATTACACCACACTATATCAAGAATGTAAAATACCTAATTTTTTTTCCTTGGTTTACAAAAATCTTATATATGTTTTTTTAAAACATCACCTGATTAGATAATCTATTAAATATGATGACACAAAATGGGATCAAATTCCCATGGACCAAGGATTGTCAATATATATTTTATGAATTAAAAATGATATTGTAAAATACAACTATATTTAACCTATCATCTGGAAATGAAATGATATTTATGTATAATGATAATGAAATGCATGGGATTTATTCTGTGTCAAAATGATAGAGTTATAGATTATGGATCTCTACATTTTAATTCTTGTGATATTAATTATCCAACTCATTATTTATAGTTTTTGGAGGTTATTTTTCAGCAAAGAATATAGATAAATTACCTCAATAGACTAAAATATGGCATATATAAGAAACATGGAAGTTAGAAAAATAATATTTAGTCAATAATATATTTATATAAGGTAAATTAAATGGCTAAATCTAATTAATAATTATTATAGTGGTATATATAATCATTTTTTTAAATCAATCATGCTGATATAGGAATTGGATAGAAAAGACCATGGTATCTTATACCTGATGAAGGTGGTAAATGATCTAAACATGAATGATTTAGTAAAAATAGACTTATGTATTATAATTGAAGAGTAAGACCATAATTCCATCTTGATATTAAAATCACTTTGTATTCTTGGATTAAAAAACAACAACATGATGTTGAATTATGACTAAAAAATATAATACGAGAGAAATGATATATTTTCAGAATTTAATGATGTTAATGAAATATTTTTATGGTTTGATAAAGGGATATGTGTTCAATATATTGTAATGGTTAAGAATGTTTTTCCAGATTTGGTTCATGGATTCAAATTTTTTATATAAAATTTTACTACGTAGATATATATATTTCTATGAGTATTTATTGTAGGAAAATATAATGTGACAAATTTAATATTATGACAAAATATGAATAGTATTCCCTAAAGTAAATACTGATTTATAACTTCCTAATTGTGTAATGAATCCTTTGCATATACCATAGTGGAAGTGAGATATATTACTATGGATTTAATCACTAGATATCTTATGATAATTAAGAGGAACAATATGATATTGGTTATTGTAGATTATATAACAATGGCATCCCATTTCCTAGTAATTGATGATGATTTATCTATTGAATGCATTTTTATGTTGTATATAAATAATGCTGGGAGACTCCATGGTTTTCCCTAATCAATAGTTTCTGATCATGATCCAAGGCTGAAATCAAAATATTGTATAGATCTTTTAAAAACATTAGATTTTATGGATAATTTTCATATCACCTATCATCCTAAAATTTATTTATAGTATAAAAATACTTTACAATGAATGGAGTACATAATATAGTAATTATTAATTGGTTTCCTAGGAAGTTTCAATCGGTACATACCCTTGGTAGAGTTTGTATACAATAACAATTACCACTACAATAATCAAATGGAACCATATGAATTCTTCTATAGAAAAATATGATATGCACTAACATATAATGATCAAGTTAGGGAGAAAATATTAAATGGTTCAAAACATATTTAAGAGACATAATAAAGGGCATGATCTATCTCAAATCAATTTGAGGAGACATAAAATATATATTAATGATATATTGATAATAATAGGTATTATTTGTATTTCCAAGTAGTTGACCATGTCTTACTAAATATGTGTCTGTTGAAAGGGTTATGAAATTTTGAAAGAACGGTATGGTAATCCAAATATATATTAGTATGTCTCAAATATTTTATAGATAGGATCAATGGAATATCAATTTACCATGCTTCCAAATCATTTTAAATTTCATGATTTATTGCATATATCACTTCTAAAAAAGTATATCCCAGATGATTCACTTGTTCTAAATATTTAACTAATTTATATAGAGTTTTACCTATCATATATTTAATATATAATTAAAATTATTTATATAAGGGAGAAATTATTATGGGGGAAATTTATTACCAATAATATTCTTGTAATAATGAAAACCATTTATTATAAAATGATACAATATAAATCGATTTTACATATTTAAAAATACCTTTATTTATAACAATGTAACATCATCAATAAAAGCTAATTATACCACAATTTATATTTATCATGGACTATATTCTCTAATAAACCTCATTATAATAACATGTAATGTTGAAAAAATATAACCCACAAAACTAGAATTTTGAAAGAACTAATAAATAAGAATAATTATTTTATAAAATTGTATGAATGAATTTGTAGTGATTTTTAGTAATTATGTATATAATATAGTTACTAGTAATTATATACATTTTACACATATAAATTATATAGTGGATGTTAAAATTTTATTATATTAATAAGGTTGAATAAAATAGAAAATTGATGTAATGGAAAAAATAATGATTCTGACTAGTTAAGAAAATACAATTTGGAGAAACTTTATAATATATTAGGATGTGTATACAATTAATATGGTTTGAATAAAACCAATCCCAACATGAACATCACTAATTTTGGTTCAATAAAAAATATATATTAGATTTGTTTTTTTAATAAAAATTACCAAAAAATCAATATTGGTTGAACCATCCCATATATGTATGCCCATTTTACACATTTCCCTTGAGTATTTTTCCATTTTAATAATGTTATATCTTTCTAGGAGTTAGGTGTATATAATGTGAAAATTTATTTTGTAATAAAATGGAGTTAACAATTATACCACATTTTATGAAATGTTGATGTTACCCAAGGCACAATATTTTCATCAAGTAGAGGGGGAGGTCATTGAATTGTTTTCATTTTCTTTAAATTTATGATTTCATATGAAAAAACCATTTTCACATTTTAGAGTGATTTAAATCACTACTTAAATAACGCACACTGAGGAATGAAACAAATAGTGATGTTGTATAATCTAGGTTTACTATTCAAAATGAGTAGTTAATAATTGACATGATTCAGAATCACTTGAGACCATTATAAACACTAGAGTCACCGTTATGTAGATAGAAATTAGAGAATATCATTGATTCATAATAATAAAATAATCTTTAATGTGGTCTCATGAAAAGTATCTAGATAACATGAACACTTGTGTTGTATTATTGAGGTTTGGATAATCATTGTTTCTATGATGAATTTCCCCTAATGACATGATAGTTAACCCGAACTTCATTACCTTTTAGAAAATATAATAATCCCATTCTATTTACAAAAAATAATAGTCAAGATGATTTCACATAGTGAAATCTTGTGTACTCTTTCTCTTCTTATTCTTATTCATTCTCCACTCCATCATCTTATGCTAACTACAAGTACCAATCCTCCTCTCTTTTTTTATCCATCTTATTCAATGTCATTGAATAACCTTATCTTATAAATTTTATTTATTTTTTGATATTATGTATACCGAAATACCCAATACAATATTAATATGAGATCATATTCCTTCTAATATCACATTTATCCTTAGTATCATATTCTCATTCAAAATTCCTTTTAAATTTCAATATAAAAATTTATTCTTATTCAACTACTCTAATCTTAAACCATTTCCTTCTGATCCTTTTTATCTTCAATTCCCTCTTATCCAACCTTTATATCATAAGATAAATAAAACATGATGTAAGATATGTCCCTAATTTATAAAAATATTAACATTAGATTCACAAAATAATGGAAATCTTCTCTATCCATAACTAGAACCACATCATTTTCAATGTTTTTCATATAATTTCACCAAATAACAACCACTTATATTGAATTATTCTCTTAATTTTAGTCCATCTATTTTAATATGATATGAAACAAATGTCAAACCCCCTACAACATGAAATTTTGTCCACAGAGATTTTTAGAGTCGAAATCTTTTCACACACAACAATATGTACCACAATATAGACATCCCCATATTGAACTTTTGACAACCACATGGTTGTTTTACTCCATGGAATTAATCACCTTATAATTTCTCATACATCTCAAAACAACCGCCTTGAATGGAATATGATGTGTTCTTAGCCATTTTTATTCCCATACAACTACTCTTACATAACATACTATAAATGCCTCTATAGTATGTTCTAACTCTTAATTCCCCATAGGGAAATATATTTCTCACAAATCATTATGAAACTCTCATTTCATATATGATCTCCTTATTTTACTTCAAAAAAATGGAAACATGGCATGTTCATTGAAAAACAAAATATAATAAAAACTTATAGCTTAAACAATAACCAAGAAAAATTATTGTGTTTTGGTTTGATTCACCATTAACACTTATCAATCATTTTTATTCCTATATTTTATTAATCATAAAATCTTGATTTTAACATTACATAAAAAGATATTAATCAACATAACACCTTCGATTATAGATTAATCATTCCAATACATGGAATTAAATTCATATCAAATGAATCATCATGAATCACATGAATTTGAACATGGTTTATGTGTTGACAAAAAATGAAAACATAATAATCACATCCATATCAACTATTATTAACTTATAATTATATTTATATTGGGTCTCAAAAATATCCCAATAACTCAACATTTACCAAAATATCACATATTATAAAAAATATCCCAAAAATTATATTGGGAACATAAATCCACCATTATATTTTTTTATTAGAAATATATAATATAAATCACTATTAAAATCATCTGAGATAAATATAAATCATTCATATATAATTACAAGACCATGTGAGAAACCACATTGTAGGGAACCCGAACATTAAATAATAAAATCATATTATCCATGATATTGACTTATATTAACTTCTTTGTAGCCCTAGAAATTGTGTTATACTAATAGAGAAAATACTATATACAAATTGTGTAGCAACTCTAAATCTATATTCATTTAAAAATACAATCCACTGAAACATTGTATAATGTGGTCCTATACACATTATACCAAAACATTTAGGAAAAAATAACTTGTTCACTTCATAGCATTACACTTTTAAAAACTCACTCTAAATACATTCCCCCTTAAATAAGAGATCTCTTGGACATTAGGTAAAACTCATATATCTATATTTAAACCACCTTATATAGTCCCCCCTTGTTAATACATTAATGTATTAACACCAAAAATATTTATGTTTTCTTTCTCCCACTAAAAACAACAATCTAATGAATATGAGAGAGAGGGGTCAATGTTCATCATACCATTACCTTTAATGAGTATATTCTATGAATTATTCATCATCCTATATAGAATAGTATTCAAATCCCCCAATTATTGAAAATAAAATTGATAAGAAAAGAAAAACATTAAAATATACTACTTTGATATATTTAGATTAAATTTATATAACTATTATTCAATTTAGTATCTGAAAAAAATACATTTTATTTCATTAATGGATATTAATCAATAATTATAGTAATTTATTTTAAATTCTTAAAATTATATTATCCATGTTAAATAAATTTCACTTGAGGATTATATATAAAATGTCCTTTCTATCAAATGAAATTAATATTTTAATGGAAAAATAAATTTCTTTTAATATTATCATGGGTAAACCTCATTTTTCAAAATTGATTAAATTTAATAATAATTATTTTTTATTATAATTATCAATGCATTTGACTTTAAGGATATAAAATATATTATTAGGAAATAAATAAATTTTTTCGTGCCTCCAAATGTAATAAAAACATTTTTTTCCAAAAAATATTTAATTCAATGAAAAGTCCAAAAACATTTTCATTTATCGAAAAATATTCCATCGGTTAATAAAATGTAAAAATATGGATTTATAATTTAATAAATGTACTTATAATTTTTTTTAATAATTAAACCTATCTATGACCATTTAAAAGGTTTTATAGACTTATACTTCTTCATATATAAATAATGTTCTCAAAAAAATTATATTTTCACCATTTAGTTAAAAATAATCTATTTTTGAAAAATAAAAAAACAATCATCTTAATAAAATATATTTATTAATAGTTCAAATAAGAATCTAAGTTTTTCAAAATTAAAATATAATATTATTAAACTAATAATTTAAATTTACATATAAATAAATTTTATTTAGTGTGTGCATTGTGTGAAAATTCCTGATATGGGGTTTTCCTAATATAGTATAGTATTAGTTACTACATTCACCTTAAATTAATTAATTTCATCATATAAAATAAAATTATATATATCTTTTAAAAATGATTTGGATATTCCTTTCTCAATCCTACATGAGAATCCAAGGTTACCTCATCTAGTTTATGATTTCTCTAAAAGGCCATTAGTAATAGAGTTTCCCATTTCAAGAAAACATTTTCCCAAGTGTTAAGAATATATATTTTATATTCAATATATGAAATGTTATGCTCAAATTAACTCCCCTAATATTAGTTTACATGTGATGGAATGATATCTATTTCATCGAAAATTAAATAATGAAAACATCATGTACATAAAAATGATAAAAGAAATAACCAATTTTTAAGCTACAACTCCATTTCATTATAGTATTTTAATAGCCCCCAAATTACTATATCGTAACATACCCATTTTAGAATATAATATATATAACTTCCATGGGAAATAATTTAATAATTCCTAATCCCCTACTTTAAATTCCATTTCCCTCCTTTAATTATGAACAATACATTTTTTTCTCAGATTAGTTAATTTTTTCATAAACAGTAAATAATTTTTCAGTTGACTTATCCAAAATTTCTAGTCCTATTAAATCCATTATCTATATTATACCCAAAAAGTTAGATTATGTAATATGACATATACAGTGACTTATATGGTTTTATTAGGATTCTCGAATGGAAACTATTAGTGTAAAAAAATTACACTAAAGGTATATAATTATTTAATATACCCTATAAGTCAACAACATATGATATCAACACATCTTCCAATGCATAGACTTTTATTTTCATGATTACCATCAGTTTGAGGATGATGCGATGTGAGTAAATTTATCTCATTATTTATATACATTACAAACTCTTCTATAATTTTTATTTGAACTAAGGGTCAAAATGAGATACAATTCATAGATATTCCCCATGAAGCATTAGGTTTTAATTAATATATATTCACATGGTTTTGATTTCCTCATATCACAATGAAATATGTATACATTGAAAGTTTATCGACAGTGAAACATATCACATGAATCTTCCTTGGATTGTTTCAAATTTTAATGAAAAAAACAATTATATTATATTCACACATCAATATTGGAATAGGAATAGGTTTCATGAATACCTTAGGATGTTCTCTTTCAGCCATTAGTATAGTGAATAAGAATCCAATAGACACATAGTCTCCAATTTCCCACATAATATCATCCCACCATAAATATTCTATTAAATTTATATACGTGACATCCCAGACCTAGATTCCACTATAGAGCTACCTTGAGCGTGGTGTGCCACATGGCATCAAACACATCTCCCCAAAATATACAAGCTTCTTACTAGCATCTAAAAACATGGTTGTTTATATGGGGATACATTTCCCTTATTACCAGAGTGTATCAAATGGATGATTATAAAAATATGTATATAAAGGAAACAATAAGTAAACATAATGTACAATAGAAAATGGAAAAATCAATAATAATTTTAATAAATGAAATAACCTACAATAGATGATGCTGATATATGTCATGTACCTAGAAAGATGGAGCACATGAATATAATGTAGCAAGAATATATACAAAACCCTATGTATTAAAGGAAATACATAATCAATCCCCTGAATAATAAGATATAGCTCGATCATCTATTACCAACTCTATCATAGAACAACAAGTAATCAAGTGTCTAAAGCATTCTGCTTCCCTTTATCTACACCTAAGTACATGTAATCTTCCCCAGGTACCAAATGGATCCTATAGAGGGTCTAAGATAACACTTAGTGGGGTACTCCCAATAGTATCTATAACATCCGTCCCACGAAATGGGAATTGAATCAATGTATAGGCATGCATATATAAATAAAGTAGTCAAATTCAACTAAATTACAAATAACATTCTTCATCTACCATCTTGTTTCTTGAACATTTAACCAGTTTAATAATTAGTTAATTTCCAATTTATAATAATGGATCATTTGACGCATATCCATCACTGAAAATACCTTGTGATAATAGATATATTGAAAGTTCCATGATGTAACAAAGAAACCATGATTGATAACTAAATTGGTTGTAGCCCTATGTTAATCACTAGGGAAACCTATACCTTAATGGATTTTAACTTAGTAGAAACCAAATCTATATAAGGTTTAAGAGATTAATTGAAAGATCATGGTTCAAGGCATTCCCATAATAATGTTTCTAACTGAGTGTAACAAATTGATAAAAGGTAAATTTTGGTGATAAGCTATGGAATTACCCAAGGATGTGTCCAAGGAACCTTATATCATGTGGGATTTGATGAATGTATCTGAGGAATTCAACAATAATTATGAGGGATTGGATTATTTCATACTAGGAATTTGGAGGTAATCACGGATCAGGATCCCATATAGGTCTCACCCAAGGAAACCGACATCCTTGAATGAAAATGAAATGCTCAAGTACTGAAGGAATTCCCTTTAGAATTCATTATCTACCTGAGTCATGCCTTCATATATAAATTTCATGGCCCATGTGCATAAAGAGTCACCTTACATTAAATTAATTATAATTTATCTGGTCATATGACAACTATTCTATTAAAAAATTCACTTGGTTTAAGCGTTTCCATTAATTAGTTTGAAAAGGATAAATGAAATTCAACCATTTAACTAGAATAAATTAATTCATGTTCAATTAATAAGGTTCACTCTACTACCTTCTATGAACATAGAATGGTGTGCTGGACATATGCAACAAAATAGTCATTTACATTTTATAATGCCACATCACATACTTATGTACTCATTCCATAATATTATTTGAATGACTTAAATACATATTGGAACTTACTTTATGTGGGTTAAGTGGAAGGGAAAAGGTAGAAGCTATTAATAATTTCATGATTCAATAGGAAATTTATGTATAGAGTCTTTCCATAGTTTGGTCAGGCTCGAACACATAGGAACTATGGCTGAAAAGTGTCAAAACACTAAAAACCCAATTATATAATATTAACCTACATAGGTTGTTGTATGTTATTAATATAAAAACCAAAAGTAATCAGATTTATTGAAATAGAATAACCATACAGTTCTAATAATTATTTTCATGGCATATATATTTAATAAATGGAACCTGATGAAATTAGTGCGCCGTACACATCAATTTCAAAATAATAAAGCTCAAGGGATGACTTATAGACCACCCAACAAGTACTCTTATTACTCTCCTCATCCAATACCATCCCCTAATTTGTCTTGGATGATAGTAGATCTAAATAAAATTATTACAACTCACACCTCTGTAAATATTTTTAGAGAAATATAAACAATGTACAGCTAAGTAGGACTCAAGTGCATAACGTTTCACATCCAACATGACAAATGGAAGATTGATCAGACCTTAGATTAATGATATATCTTAGTTCCCATATTTGTCATTCAATAGCTCCAAAATCGTTGAAATGGAGGTTCATCCCATGAGAATTCAGATTACTGAAGCAGGAGGATGATAATTAGGTAATTATGTGTAAAGTGGTAAAATTACACAAAAATTAGTCTTTGTCCGGTTTGGACGCACGGTTTTACAAACCATGCACAAGACGTGCATGGGTACCTAGATAATAGGGTTAAATCACATGGTTATGTTGCATGGTCTACAAAACCAAACACTAACCATGTGATAATGCTCTATTTGAAAATGCAGAACGTAAACACTATTTAGACTAACCGTGTATCCATACTTCATGGTTTATTATAACCATACGAAAGGGAATTTTATTACAAAAAGTTGAGATTTTGGCCACGAATGATCCCCAGACACCCCTGAGACCCTAGTGAACTTATTAAGTATCAACATTATGTCCATTAAACTAAATTAGAACAAAATTTATAGGATTCAAAGATGAGTCAAAAATTATGTTTTTATAGTCTTAACCCTATAGAGTAACTCATACATGAGTTCAACTTCCAAAGGTTGGTAAATTCTATATAATAATAACTTTCTCTACTATGCTTGTGCATCGGCACAACGCTCCAATAAATCATCTTGTACACTGTTTTTCTTCCATGACACCCATACTAGAAGGACAAACCAGCCTCATAGATCCTTTGTGTTCATGTTGACTATGTTTATAAGATACTATTAAAAATAGGAATTATCATCATTCTCAACTTCCTAGAGATCAAAATAAGGAGATCATTTGGCATGATAACAATGAAGATATGAAACATAGAATATGTTGTGCATAGCTCAATACTTCTGAGGTACTAACAACCGATAGGATACTATAATGACCCCTTCCAAGATCTCAAATACACTTACATAATGAGACGATAGATTCACTTATGTATTAAAATATCTAGGACATGACCGGGCCATACCCATATGAAAACACAATCCATGACCTTGAACTCTTAAGCTCATCGACGATGATCAACAAATGATTTCTGCCTAGACTGTGTAGTTGTCATATGCTTCTTGATCTACTAAATGTTCTCTAAGGACACCTGTATGAGATGAGGAAAATGTTGGGCTACATCTCTTTCCTCTATCTAGTACTAGGGTGAATGACTTCACCTACCATAAAATTCCTCAAAAGGACCCCGGTGAAGTGTCCCTTGAAAGATATTATTATAGGTGTACTCGATTATAGGGATATGATTCTCTCAAGAACCGCCAAAATAAATTACACATGGCCGAAGCATTAACTCTAGAACCTATATCATGTATTCTGAATATCGATCATTCTAAGGGTGAAATGATACTCTTAGAAGAAACTTTATACACATTTCATTCTCTAATCCTGACTAGAACTGTGATGTGAAATGAGTGACCCTATCAGAAATGATAGAATGCGGGACTCAGTGTAGTCATATGACCTCACAGTCATACAATCTTCTCTTCTCATCAACTTTGAATGTCTCTGAAATAGTAATGGCATGGGTTTCATTTTACAGTAGTTCAACAACTACCCATACTATGTAGCAACCACTCGATGGCCTAGGTTAACCAACTATAAAATCCAGGCCAATATCTTTTGATTTCCATTTCAAGGTTCGAAGTGGATGTAACAATCTTGTAGGTATTCGGGGATCCGATTTCACATGATGATAGGTGGGACACCTAGTGATAAATCGTTCTATCTAATATTTCATCCATGGCAACCAATACTAGAATTGCATATCTCAATAAATTTTTGAGATACCATGATGAATTGCCCACAAAGAAGGGTGAAACTCTTTCATGGAATCCTCTCTCATATCTGTCAAAACCTAGACAATTCCGTGAATACCTAAGATGTATTGTATGTCCATAGACCAATATGATGGCTTTCCGGGTATTAACGTACCCTCTTGGAGAACCAAGACTTAAAATCTGAAAATTTCATGCTCTTCACCTCCTAAATGATGGAAGAGGTAACTATCATGGCTGAGAGGAAAGATTCATTGTGACTGTCATGAAACTCTATATGCTGTTTAAAAAATATTTCCACTGACTTACATTCATCGTTGGCTTCCAATATAGACTATCCCTAAGTTTTCTGGTTCAGAGCATCAGAGACTATGCTTTCATTTCTATGAATATAAGAAAATTGGAAATAGAAGGAATAAAGATTTTTTACCCTTCTTCATTGTCTATGGTTCATGTCATGTTGTTAAAATATATATTTGAGGATCTAGTGTATCTTTTAGGAAAAAAATCTATCTACCAATAGATAGTGTCTATAACAATTTAAGATATGTATAACTACTGCTAGCTCAAGATTGTGTTTAAAGTAATTTCTCTTATGAGGCCCCCGTTGTTGAGATCCATATGAAAAAACTCTATCCTCTTACATAATTCCCGATAAATCAAAGAAGATGATATTACCGCTTCCTGGCTCTAGAAGAGTCAAAATAAGTTCATAGAAAAGCCTCCCTTTATTCTCTTCAGAGGCTTTCTCCGACGTTTCTAATCATAGGAACATAGAAACATACATTTTAAGGCATGAAATAGGTGTCTAATGAGATGATATTTACTATATAAAATTCATGTAATATCTAGTTAACCTAATGATACTCTGTATATCAATCACATTATTGGTCTTCTCCCAGGAAACCACCATACTCACCTTCTCTGCGTAAGCAGATACTCCCAATTCATAGATAATTTTACACAATAAGTGAATTTTTCTATCCAAAAGTCGAAAATAGAATTCCTAACATAAGGATGATGCTCTCTTAGTGTACTCAGAATGATCTCAAGGTGCATGACGTGGTCTCTACGAGTATGAGAATACACAAAGATTATGTCCCCAAATACTACGATAAACAAATCCCAATATGGGTATAGAAAACTATTCATCAGAACCATGAAAATAGTGGGCACATTCTTATGTCATAATGACATAATGAGGTACTCAAATAAACTATACCTACTAGAAAGAGTTGTACAATGTATGTCTTATGGGATGGCATGACCCTGATGATAGATTGATATCTAGTCAATCTTAGAGAAGACCCTAGATCCTAAGTATCGGTCATAGAGATCATTTATTCAAGGTAGTGGATATATTATTTTGATAGTAAGAAAATTCATACATCTATAATCCATGCACAATAGAAGGGTCCCGTCCACCTTTATTTCAAAAATAATAGGAGAACCCCAAGTGGAGTGTTATACCATATGAAACCTTTGTCCTCTATGTCCCCAAAATACAACTTGGACTCCTAGGGCTTAGTTGGTTCCATATTATATAGAGAAATGGACTCTAGAACATCTCCTAGAAAATGATCTATTATAATGTATACCTCACTATTGTGAAGTAATCTAGAAATGTTTTGGTATAAACATAACTAAAATGGTATACTAATTAATGGAATTCATCAAGGCATAAATGTGATCATCCATGATGAGATTGAAAATGATGGTGGTTACCCAACCCAGCCCCTATTTCTCTAGTTCAGATATGATAATCGAAACATCCCAAACACACTTATATAGATAACTGTTTCCCTACAATTATATACATGATACCATTCAATGATTGTAGTCATTAAAGGTATGATATGGAATAGGCCAATTCATCTTGATAAGTACATAAAATCCCATCATTTGAAGGAAAAATTGGTCCCATAAGAATGGGTAATTGTCAACCTCAAGGGGATAGTCCCTACATTGGCGCATTGTCTTTGAATAGAATCCCAATGGTGTATATTTTGTTATAAGACCATAGAAAAACAGTATTTAAAACCTATGAATTTCTATGATATATCATGATATGAATGAGTGTGACAAAACTATATCAAATAAATAATATTATGTTATGTATAATACTATAATTGTACCTCATATTATAGATTTTCTCATAGCCTAATCCTTAGGTGTCACCTTCAAATCGTGAATCTGTTATGATCCACGACCCAGATCAAAAAATGGACTACCATGATCAATAATTCATTAATTTCACTATAAGTGATCAATGGTCTAGAAACCATGGCCATGACCTCTAGTTCGGAAAGTCCTATTGATTCTACTCCAACTCTCCACATGATGCGGCATAAAAGAACCCACCACTGAAGGTGTAAGTATTGTAGATCTTTATCAATTAGAAAATGATTCAATGTTCTGCCAAAAAATATTAAATATGTTTTATATGTCCCAAATAATGTAACTATAGTGGGTCTCTATCACAAAAAGACATTATATTCCTCATATTTCTGTGCTGGTGACACACTACAAAGCTACATACAGAGGTACCCTAGCTACTACTACCCTATCGAGAAACATCAAGGGAACACTTCTCGCGACCAAATTAACTACTTGCCTAATGTAGCACTTGTTATCTATGCATAATACTATCTCAATCCCTTAGGATTTTTTAAGTGATAAGTGCCTTATTTTAGATTTTAGTTGATGTAGGTAGGATAAATACATTCATCCATGTTTAGATTACATACTAGAGAGCATCCTCAATGCTTCTAGTAATAGAAATCTCATCATCAACTATAAGCGGTTCAAAGTTCTTCCACTTATGGAAATTCACCGAATACTCCATAACTAGAACAGAACCACAATCAAGATCCTTGAACTATCTAAATATTTTATCCTTCAATGTATATGGAATGAACTGATCATAAAAGGCCTTTTAAAAATCATCCCACAACATTCTCTGATGTAGACCAGCCTGAGTAATTACATCCCACCAATACATGGTCGATTCATGAACATGCAGGTAGAACGTTCGACCCTCCAATATTGAGTCATATTTGGATGCTAAAATATAAACATGGTGGCCTCTTGTTAAGACTCAATATCATGTGGATAGCCATCCCTAGAAAATGTGGGAGGAACCTATAGCTGGAACTCATGAGTCAGATTATCCATCATAGGTACATTTCATAGAGCATAATGTCTGGATGACAATAGATGTAGGAAACTAGAAATAAAATGGAAATATGTTCTTAAATAAGGTAAAGGAGGATACGTGTTATGTGGAAATCTAGATAGTACTATTGGTGGCACTGGACCACCATGTTTGTACCATGTTTGTCGCCACCTTCTTGGTGTATGACATGAGGATTTCACTACCATATTCGTCTAAAATTTCCCAGAACACACCTCATTAAAAACCTATAAGAATAAATATAGCCTCATCAATAGAATAGGGACATTTGAAAACTCACTACCCAAGGAATACTACCCCAAATAACTTCTTAGAAGGATATGTATAGGTAAGTGATCAATTTCAGTTTTAGGGGGTTCAGTGGATTATGGTTCATTAGTATCTTTCCTCATCATTCATTGGAATATTTTTCATCTTATTTAACATTTAATTACTAGGTTCACCCCTTTTCCTTACAAAAAATGTGATAAGGATGTATATGGACATTCAACTATTCCAGTTTTTTTATTTCATTTTCTTATAACATGTATCAAAGTTATTTTCAAATTACTTTTCAATCCTAGTTAATCAGGGCCCATACTCCTTATCACTGATATTAACACCTAGATGAATATATAAAAAAAAGTTTGAGTCGCTAAATTACTCATTCAAATCCATAATTTTTGATAGCACCTCATGAATTGAAACACACAAACACACAATCATTTTCCAAAAGTTGAAAAAATCATATATAAAAGCAAGTATCACTCCACATTCACAGGTATGTCATGTAATGAATATAGTGAAATGAAACTATATGGCATCAAAATATGCATGTCATGTAAATTATAGGTGCCTTAGATGATGAATATAAAAATTACATTTTCCATCATTTCAACAGTATAATGATGAAATGAAATTATCAATCAAAATGATAATAAAGAACACCACACAACATGTGTGTAATTCAATGGTCATAGTATATCTACTGTAATAGGTAAAACCACAACAATAATTAATATTCAAGAAACTCGACTTTTACCATGAACATGGGTTCAAAATGACCAAGAAAAAATATGAGAAATTCCCTATTTTTCATAATCTATTTACTATTATCTTGAAATAGCATAGAAATAAAAGGAACCTCCTATAATGGCACACTTTGATGTCCTGGACCCAGATTCCACATTCGAGGTGTGACGAGCCTAGTGTCCATCATGGCCTCAAGCACATCTCTCTGAATTCTAGTAGCTTCTAACTAGAAGATAGGGTATATAGAGTATCCATTGGGAGACAATTACCTCATTACCAATGTTTAGCACAAACAAAACCACAAACAAAGCTAAATAGTTTAATTAATATGTAAACACAATTCCTAACAGAAAGAGACAGAAAATTAATAACTGGTATAACTGAAAAAGCATACAATAACTGATGATGATATTTTTCATAGAACTACAATGTTAAAGAACATAGATACAACTTAGAATTAATACATTTAAAACCCAATATATATAATTAAATACATAAAATATCCTAGTGATCCTAATCCTCAGCTTAACCATTTTCTATGAAAAACATCCTAGAAGAGTAAGAAATGTAGTGTTAGAAGCCTTACACATCCCTTTATCAACACCTTCATACATTTAATCTTCCATGGGTACAAAACGACACCCTAAGAGTGTGTGAGAAAAATCTCAGTGGGCCACCACCAAAGGTTTCTATAAAATCCAACATGTGAAATTGAAATTTTAGTAGTGTGTAGGAATTCATATAAAAATAAAGAATAATAATTCCATTAAATTCCCAGGTAACTGCTTCAACTCTTGTCTCATCTCTGGACATGTAACCAGTTTATTAATTAATTAATTTCAAATTCATATTAATAGGTCACATGAGCCATATCCATCACTAACATCCCTTCGGGATAATATAAAAATTTAATGTTCCAATTGTAATAAGGAAACCACTGATGATAAGTTAATATGAAGTAGATCCATGGTAATCACCAAAGAAACCTAGAACTCAGGGGCCTCTAACTAATTAGTAACTAATTCTAGATAATGGGTATGATTGTAATAAAAATAGAATGGTTCAATGTATTCCCGCAACAATGTTTCTCACACGGTCCAACGAACTAATCTCGGTTAAAATAGGAAGTAAACAGTAGCTAGGACCAATGGTGTAACCAATATAGCATAGGTATAACTAAATTAAATTAGTATGTCTAAGTAATCCTTGAATAATAATTAATGGATACAATGGTTTCATACGAGGCATCTAGAGGTATCCAATGACTGGTTTCCCGGGTAGGTCTCAATCAAGGAATCTGCTCTCAAGAATCAAATGAAATTACTCGAGTAATCATGGAATTTCTTCCAGAATCCAAGATATAAAATGATTCAATCCATTCTATAAACATTTCAAGGTCCATGTTCATAAATAGTCACCTTACTTTGAATTACTTACTATTGTTTTGGTCATATGATAACTATGGCATTAACAAATCCACTTAGTTCAAGTCATTCCTTCCATTAGTTTGACTAGGGAAAGTAGCCTGAAACCTTTTAATTAGAACCATTAATGTCATTTTTAATTAATAAGGTTCAATTAAATACCTTATGTGAATATAGAATGTTTTTCAATATATGTGCAATAAAACCTTCATTTACAATTAATAAGGAAAATTCATTTAGATAATTATGATTTCCATAATGTCATTTGAATAAATTAAATTCCTCAAGGAACTTATCTTAGGTGGGTCAAGAAGAATTGATAAGGTATAAGATATTCACAATTTCATAATTTAATAGTAAAATAATGTATGTAGACTTTTAATTATTATGGTAAATCTAAGACACACCTGAACCATGGCTAAAAAGTGTCAAAACACTAAAAACCAATTATTTAATATTTCTATATATGGGGTTTTGTGATTTATTAATATAACGATCTATAATTAATCAAATTTATTGGAATTTAATACCCATATAGATCTAATGAATATGAGAATGTTAAATAAATTCAATAAATGCAATCAATGAAATAATAAGGCCCCACTGGTCAATTACAAATAAAAAAACATGAGTGATGTATTATAAACCACCCACCAAGTTACCGTATGACTCCAATACTCTAGTATCATCCATAATTTTTATTGGAACAGAGTATATCGAAAAACAATAATAAGTACTCAAACCTCAAAAACTAGGTCAAGATAAATTGAAATAACGAATGGATAAAAAGGACTTGAGTACTTAATGTTGCTTATCCAATAGGACAGATAGAACCTCGATCAAACCCTTGAAAAAGTAGATATTTCAATCCCTAGATTTGGACTTCAAAATATTTTTAATTATAAAATATAGGTTCATCCCATTGGAATTAGGATTATGAAATGAAGAGGAGGATAATTAGATCAATAAGGGTAATACGGTAAATATTAACAAAAAAATTAGCCTCTGCACGGTTTGGCTGCATAGTTTTCCAAACATTGCACCAACCATTATAGAGCACCCGGAGAAGTGGGGGAACTCATATGGTTAGGCAATAAAGTTTGGGAAAATATTCACAGACCATGTGATATGGATCTACTTGAAAATAAATACCATCTCCATGGTTTATACTAACATTCCATCCTTCCTATAGAATTTACTATAGTTGTCTTACTGGGATATTTTTCCCAAACGTGGGGTTACATGATCAAAATAATCCCCAGACACACCTGAAGCCTTCATAAACTCATTAGTCATCCACTTTATGTCTATAAAATTTTATTATAATTTTTTTGTATCTTTACATAAGTCAAAAATTATTTTCTTACACTATACATTTTGTTCATTTGGGGTTTATAGAGATATTTTAGATATATACTTCATATTTAAATTAAATCATTAACTCTCGTACAAATGGAGTAAAAAAACTACTCCCAAACTTCAACACTCTATCTCTATATATTAATTCACTCATGTACACATTATTTACTACATTAATATTACTTAACAATTCCTCTTCATCCAGTGGGGATTTCACAATATTTTATAAAATGGTTTGTTTATAAATGTTTCCCAAAAATAATGATTCATTTTTGTTCCTAAATACACCATATCCATGATTGTTTGATATCTATATATAAGATAATTTTCTATACTAATGGTGGTTAAATCTATGTGGTATACTCTACTCAATGCTCTAACAACATTGTTTTCCCTCCCATGGTGGTAGTGCATCGAGCAATCAAAGTACATGAGTAGTTCCAGTAATATTATTTACCACATGTTAATATACTTTTAATATAAGGCCCCAGCCTTAATCCTTACTTAATCTTGAGTTATTACAAGATTACACATTGAGGATCTTTTCGGGTTTAGAGTTTTAGAGAATTCGATCATAAAAGTTTCATTTCATTCCACATATAAACAAAGTGGTTACATAAAGATAGTATTCTTCTTTCCCATCAATAGAAACATATTTAAAATAAAACATGGATTCTTTCTTGACACTTCCTTGACACTATCATCATATCATGTACCATTCCCTTAACCTGTGAAAAACATTTCAAAAAACTTGGGATGAGCATAAAAAGCTCAGTAAGGGATATAAAAATATGGAATGGAAACATGGGTACATATATACATAATAATGAAATCATACTTTACCCATAAAACATAATCACTTTAACATACCTCATAAAATCATGAATAAATCATAGAAATCATAAGACATAAAGGTAACTTGAGGCATTCATAACATTCTTACGTAGGGAGTAACCCTCTTGGTTACGTTTGGAATACCCATCATAGTATATTCCCTAAATCTCTTCGGAGAAACCTTAACGTTTCACTCCTTCACGTTACCCAATGCATTAGAGAGCTTTATCGGGCTCACCCGCCCTTAGTTTATCACGGAACCACCTGTCTTCATAATAATTCCCAAGAACATCAACATAATCGTATCACATAAAACATGCATAAAGGAAACATAACATTTGCCCCTTTCAATAACATGATATCAATATAACACATTGATATAAAAATATTATGAAAACCATTTTCAATACCAAAATAAAAGAAAAGTAAAACATGGTATTTATTTTTCTTTTAAAAAAAGGTATGGCTTGTAGAGGAAGTCGAAACTCAAATAATGGTCATGGCGGCGGAGAAGTCGTTGTCACCGCATACGTACGACAAAAACATACCCTTTTTTCATTTAGTAAACGCTTCGTATAAAAAAGATTCCTTTTGAATAAATGTAAAAGTTAAAGGGGTTTATACACCAAATAAAAGAAGGTTGTGTATAAAACAAAATATGCCTCAATGAAAGGAGATTGAGACGAAGTCCCATACCTCGGGTCTGACTTGACTCGATCGTTCTTTAATGTCCTGAATAATAAACATGAGTTAATTTCTACTTTCTTAAGAACCTTTTTCAAGTTCATTATTCCTTTTATATCACTTATTTCCATGTCATGAACACTATGTAATTATTTAAGTTAATAACGGTCGTTTTAACCATCATTGGTACTTGAGTAAAAAATAAACCCTTTATAATTACAAGTTGTTCATGTATCCATTATATCCAGAATTATAATCATGATGTATATATCATATATATCAAGTATATACATGCATTTATATTATTACATAATCATTTAGAGGTATGAAATGAAATGCACCGTTCATGGAGACGGTAAGTCGTACGTCCGCATGAACGCTACTTTCATTTCTATTTCATATTTTATAGAAGGGAATCATAATGATATAAAGGTATATTATAATTCCAGTATAATATAATATATAATATCATAGTTCCATCCTTTATACGTCCCACATATGGTATTTAACGAATCAAATCACTTTGAGGGGGTGGTAGTCAGCACTTCCTTAAATGAAGATATCGCGTTTAGCCATAATGGAAACCATAAAGGTATTCCCAAAATGAAAAATACAGAATCTTAAGGAAACATAAACATATTATATATCATATATAAATATAGTGACATCTTAATGGCCACCTTTGAAGGTGTTAAAAGAATGTTGAACAATTATCGTTTCGGGAGGCATAAATTCACCATCCACGGAAACAGTATGTCCTTTAACCATTAGATGTAGGTGTGTGTAAGTGTAGCTATAATCCATCATATAACAACATCCTAGTATATTGAATATACTGGAGTTGTTACAAAAGAAATGAATAAAAAGTGTTTAGGGGGTTGGAGAAGCAAAATAAAACAAAAGGACTCAAGTGAAGACATTACCTTAAAATCGGGTAACTCCCTTTGGTTTGAGCTCAATGTCTTCCTTGGGAAGACATATGCCCAAAGTGAGGCTTCAAGGAGTAATAGAGGGATGTGGAGAGACAAAATGGGCAGGGGTTGGCCGAGCCAAAGTCTTTGGGAGTGTGGGTAAGGAAGTAGAGGTGGGGGCCTTTTATAAGAGGAGGGGCACTCTTGGAAAGTAAAAAATTGTTACATTATTTGAAAATGATTTTAGGATTCAAAAGGTACCACATTGATATAATTCTAGGGTAAGGTGATAAGGGTTCTAAATACACCCATACAATAGGTTTTGGACATGTGTAGGTCATAGATTTTACATTATCATTTCATTTTATTTAAATCCTTTATTAATGAGGTAATCGCTGCATCATCATTATGTCTTAGATAATTTAATATATTTAAATTCTAAAAATTATGAAAAAAATACTATGATGTAGGAAATAGTTTTAGCTTTCTAATGAATATTTATAGTCCCAAAGATAATTTATGTAGACAAGATTAAAAATATTTTACTTAGGTGATACATTCTTTGTCACATTTAACATTCTTTAAAAATAAAAAGATAAAATGTCACTTTCTCACAAAAGTGATTCCATGAGGCCCCCAAGTTTGGAACAAGGCATCCCATGGTCGTCCATGAGACAACCAGTAGCCTTAGGACAGATGTTGTGGTCTTTTTGTATTATTATGATATCATTTTATTATCCTTAACTACCTGATTACTCATTAATCAAGATAATTAAAGATAATTACCGTCGTTACTATTCATAATGTCCAAAAACAAAAGAGTATTGATTAAATAATTTGGAACATATGATTCAAAATATGCAATTCATTTTACCAAATTCCAAACACAGAAATTTCAATAATTGATTTTAAAATAATTCCCGTTGTCAAAACAAATAGCGGGTTTTTTTTTTGAAACAATATCATTGAAAAGTTTTGCACTAGTTAATGCCCAATTCCAAAGTGAAATTAATACTCATGACCACCATTTAATTAAATGGTAAAAATATATTCTAATTTAACTATAAAACCAATTAAAAAGATAATATAATCATATAAATAAAGTAGATTAAAAAGCAGTTTTGATGTAGAATACAATATTTTTCACTATTCATAAAAAAATGAACATTGTCAGAAAAATACCAAAAATTCACACAAAGTAAATTTTGATGTCCCAATCATAAAGAATAAGTTTATTTTGACAAAAATAGCTTACAAAAGTTTCAAAATATAGATTTAAAAATGGTTTTCCATCAAAAGGCAGTAAAACAATCCTTTAAAAAAATATTAGTGTATTCCATGCTTAAGATTGGATTTATTTTCATTTTAAGCCTCTAAAACACTATGTAATTCATTAATAGACATAGATAAAAATATCTATTACTCAATAATTACTTGGGATGTTACATCCTTCCCCCTTTAGAAAATTGCGTCCCTGCAATTTATTTACTTATCGAATAAATGGCGGTACTTATCCCTCATTACATTTTTAGATTTCCATGTTGCCTCTTCTATCATGTGGTTTTTCCACAAAACCATTACCTGATTAATCACCTTATTTCGTAACACTTACTCCCTGTGGTCAAGAATCTGGACCGGTTGTTCCTCATAAGATAGGTTCTCTTCCAGCTGAACTACCTCTGGACTCAAACCATGAGATGGATCTGGCATATACTTTCTCAACATCGAAACATGAAAAACATTGTGTACCTGAGATAAACTCGGAGGTAAAGCCACCTGGTATGCAACTGATCCAACTCTCTCCAGAATTTTATATGGTCCAATGAACCATGGACTCAGGTTTCCTTTCTTAACAAATCTGATCACACTTTTCCATGGTGAGACTTTGAGAAAAACATGATCACCTACATCAAAAGTTAGATCCTCCCTCCTGTTGTCTGCATAACTCTTCTGCCTACTCTGAGCTGTTCTCATGTGTTTCTGAATCAGTTGAACTTTTCCTTCCATCTCTTCTACCAATTCTGGTCCCATCAACATCCTCTCACCCACTTCATCCTAGAAAGCTGGAGTTCGACACCGCTTCCCATATAATCCCTGAAATGGTGCCACCAGTATACTGGAATGAAAACTGTTATTATATGAAAATTCAACCAAAGTAAGATATTGGTCCCAACTTCCCTGATAATCCATCGAACAAGATCGTAGCATATCCTCCAAGGACTTAATTGTTCGTTCTGACTACCCATCTGATTGAGGATGAAAAGATGTACTAAAATTTAATTCAGTGCCCAACGACTTCTGAAGGCCTTTCAAAAAGTTATAAGTGAACCTGAGATCACGATCAGATACAATGGAGTGGGGAACTCCATGTAACCTGACTATCTCTTTAAGAAACAAACGGGAAAGTTGATCTAGGGAAAAATTATCTCGTAGAGCAAGGAAATGAGCAGATTTAGTCAAGCGATCAACAATAACCCAGAATGCATTATTAACTCGAGATGTCTTCGGTAATCCCACAACAAAGTCCATGGATATATTCTCCCATTTCCACTCTGTCACTGGTAAAGGCTGAAGCATCCCTTTCGGTAATTGCATCTCTACTTTAACATGATGACATGTCAAACACTTCACAATACAATCAACAATATCTCTTTTCATTCCATCCCACCAGTAATACTCCCGCAGATCTCTGTACATCTTAGTACCGCCAAGATGAACTGAAAATGGAGAACTATGAGCTTCACATAACAACTCTCTCTTCAACTGTGAGTCACAAGGCACACATAATCTCTTCCCAAATCTCAAAACACAGTCATTATCAATGTTGAATTCAGGCAACTTACCCTTCTGAACCAACTCTACCTTTTTCTGTAACTCACTGTCTTGCTTCTGTGCTTGCCTGATTCTGTCTGATAGAGATGATCTCACTGATACCTGAAACAAAACAGAAGAACTTCCTGCACCAACAACTTCTATGACAATGTTCATCAAATCCTTAACCAAAGGATCACGTTCCAAATGCAATATTGCTAATGAAGCATTACTTTTTCGACTCAAAGCATCATCCACTTTATTTGCTTTTCGCGGATGGTAATGAATTGTACAATCATAATCCTTGATTAATTCTAGCCATCTCCTCTACCTCATGTTCAACTCTTTCCGAGTCAATATATACTTTAAACATTTGTGATCAATATATATTTCAAACTTTACTCCATACAAATGATACCTCCAAATTTTTAAAGCGAAAACAACAACAGCTAATTCCAAATCATGTGTAGGGTAATCTACCTCATGTGTTTTCAACTGTCATGAAGCATAAGCAATTACATGATCATTCTTCATTAGGACGCAACCAAGTCCATTCAATGAAGAATCACTGTATATAACAAACTCACCATTCCTGGAAGGTAGTTCAAAAACTGGAGCATTCACCAATCTTATTTTCAATTCCTGAAAACAATCATCACATTATTTTGTCCAGATAAACTTAACTCCCTTCTAAGTTATCTTAGTCATTAGACTAGATAACCGTGAAAAATTTCTAACAAACCATCGGTAATAGCCTGCCAAACCAAGGAAGCTACGAATCTTAGTTACATTTGTAGGTCTTGGCTAGTCTTCCACAACTTTTGTTTTTACAGGATCAACAGTTATCCCATGTTTAGAAACAATGTGACCAAGGAAAGAAATTTGTTGCAACCAAAACTCACACTTTCTGAATTTTCCATACAGTTTATTTTCTTTTAAGGTTTGCAAGATAACCCTTAAATGTCTTTCATGCTCCTCTTTACTTTTAGAAAACACCAAAATTTCTTCAATGAAAACCACCAAAAACTTTTCTAAGAACTCATGGAAAATTCTATTAACTAAGTCCATGAATACAGCAGGTGCATTGGTTAGCCCAAAAGGCATTACTACATATTCATAATGGCCATATCGTGTATGGAACGCGGTCTTCGAAACATCTACTTCCTTTACCTTCAGCTGATGGTACCCCGATCTCAAGTCAATCTTTGAAAAATACTGAGCTCCCTGGAGCTGATCAAACAAATCATCGATATGAGGTAAAAGATATTTGTTCTTAATAGTAATGTTATTCAAGGCTCTATAATCAATTAAAATTATCATTGAACCATCTTTCGTTTTAACAAATAAAACAGGATCACCCCATGGTGATGTTCTAGGTCCAATGAAAACATTCTCTAATAAATCGTGCAATTGCTCCTTCGACTCTAAAATTTCAAATTGAGCCATTCGATAAGGGGGTTTTGAAATTGGCTTAGCATCAAAAACTAAGTAAATAGTAAACTCAACTTCCTGATCTTGTATTATTCCAGGAAACTCATCAGGAAAAAAATCAGGATACTCATTTACCACTAGGACATCATTAATCTGAACAGTTCCCTTGTTTTAAACAATGTGTGCAAGGTAACATTCATTTCCATCTTTTACAAGTTTATTGGCCTCTTGATAAGTTATCAACAGTAAGGGTTCATTCTTGTACAAAAACTGAAAGCCTTTCTGAAAAGAAACATCTTTACCTCTACAGTCAATCTTAGCATGGTAAATAGAGAGACAATCCATACCCATGATAACATCAAACTCTACTAGAGGTAGAAAAATAAGGTTTGCAAGTAGGTTCTTTCCACAGATAAGGATAGGAAGATTCTTATAAATTCTTTTTGCCTGAACATTTCCCCTAGGTGTTTTTACCAAAATTTCAGGAGTCATTTCTTGAGATGGTATTCCCATTTTACTAGAAATGGTTTCGGAGATGAAAGAATGTCTGGACCCCGAATCAACAACACACTGGCATAATCTGAAAAAAACAATGTACCTGATACAACTTCATTTGATGGACCGACATCTGCTGAAGTAGTTGCAAAGGATTTCACCACCCCTTTCTGCTTGTAGTCTAACTGCTTCCCATCACTCAATCTCTTTGTCGGACACTCGTTTGCATAGTGACCCATCTCATTGCACTTAAAACATTTCACTAACTGTAAATAAAATTTGGTCTTACCTTCACCTTGATATTTTTCAATGCAATCATGAGCATTATGTCCCATCTTACCACATCGGTAGCACTTTCCAGAATTCAGAAGACATTCCCCAGCATGCCTTTTGCCACATTTATCACAAACTGGAAAGTTAGATTTCTTACCATCAGAATTTTTTGAATAATTCTTCCCTTTCTCCTGCCACCTTGGTCTCTTCTTCTACTGGTTGTTATAGAACACTTGATCATCGGCAAACTCCATTTCCAACTTCTCAGCACATCGAACAAGCTTTTCATAACTTTTAAACTCACGAGAATCTAATTCCCTTCAATATTTTATCTTTAATCCTGAGTAAAAATGATTGATTTTACTATCAAGGTCTCGGATAAAATTTGGAGCATACCTTGCCAATCGAGTGAACCTTTCTTCATAGGTAGCCACTGAGTCTTCCTCTTGCCTCAATTCCAAGAATTGTTTTTCCATCCTAAGTCGAACAGTCTTAGGAAAATACTTTTCAAGAAACATACCTTTGAATTCATCCCAGTTGAGAGCATCAATCTCATCAGCGTCCCTGATATTTTTAACCATCGACCACCACTGATCTGCTTCACCCTCCAAACGGTAAATAGCAAGACTAACCTTTTGATTGTCTGAACACCCCATGTCATCGAAAATCTTCTCCAGTGCTTTAATCCACCATTTAGGTAGCACAGGGTCAGATGATCCTCTGAATGATGGGGGATGTTGCCTCATGAAATGTTCCAGCACTGACATGTTCCTCTGCGGTTGATCTGGATGATCTCGTACATTGATAACACCACCATTTATCGCTTGAGTCAACTGCGCCATTACTGCAACAAACTGTTCAGTTCCAATTCCGACCACCTCATGACGCTGATTTGGAAGGTTATTTCCTTCTGTATGCCTTCCTAGCAATGCTTCCCTGTTTCGTCTGTGGAAAACCATTCTGAACAAACATGTCTTAGATGATGCAACATGGTAATCTTCAAATACTATATCACTTCAATTTGACCATAATAAAAATATTATTGGATAATCATTTAATAGAATTATAACTCCTAAAGTTATCTAAATCGACCTCTGATACCAACTATAAGGCCCCAACCTTAAACCATACATAATCATGAGTAATTACAAGATTACACATTGAGGATCTTTTCGGGTTTAGAGTTTTAGAGAATTAGATCATAAAACTTGCATTATATTCCACATATAAACAATGTGGTTACATAAAGATAGTATTATTCAATCCCATCAATGGAAACATATTTAAAATAAAACATTGATTCTTTCTTGACACTTCCTTGACACTATCATCATATCATGTACCTTTCCCTTGACCTATGAAAAACATTTCAAAAAACATAGGATGAGCATAAAAAGCTTAGTAAGGGATATCAAAATATGGAAAGGAAACATGGGTACATATATACATAAGAATGAAATCATACTTTACCCATAAAACATAAGCACTTTAACATACCTCATCAAATCATGAATAAATCATAGAAACCATAAGACATAAAGGTAACTTGAGCCATTCATAACATTCTTACGTAATGAGTAACCCTCTTGGTTACGTTTGGAATACCCATCACAGCATATTCCCTAAATCTCTTCGGAGAAACCTTAACGTTTCACTCCTTCGTATTACCCAATGCATTGGAGAGCTATATTCGGCTCACCTGCCCTTAGTTTATCACTGAACCAACAGTCTTCATAATAATGCCCAAGAACCTCAACATAATCGTATCACATAAAACATGCATAAATGAAACATAACATTTCCACCTTTCAATCACAAGATATCAATACAACACATTGATATAAAAAAATTATGAAAACCATTTTCAATACCAAAATAAAAGAAAAGTAAAACATGGTATTTATTTTTCTTTTAAAAAAAAGGTATGGCTTGTAGAGGAAGTCGAAACTCAAATAATTGTCACGGCGGTGGAGAAGTCGTTGTCGCCGCATAAGTACGACAAAAACATTCCCATTTTTCATTTAGTAAACACTTCATATAAAAAATATTATTTTTGAATAAACGTAAAAGTCAAAGGGTTTATACACCGCATAAAAGAAGGTTGTGTATAAAACAAAATATGCCTCAATGAAAGGACATTGAGACGAAGTCCCATACCTCGGGTCCGACTTGACTCGATCATTCATTAATGTCCTGAATAATAAACATGAGTTAATTTCTACTTGATTAAAAACCTTTTTCAAGTTCATTATTCCTTTTATATCACTTATTTCCATGTCATGAACACTATGTAATTATTTAAGTTAATAACGGTCGTTTTAACGATCATTGGTTCTTGAGTAAAAAAAACCCTTTATAATTACAAGTTGTTCATGTATCCATTATATCCAGAATTATAATCATGGTTTATATATCATATATATCAATTATATACATGCATTTATAATATTACATAATCATTTATAGGTAAGAAATGAAATTCACCGTTCATGGAGACGGCAAACCGTACGTACGCATGAACGCTACTTTCATTTCTATTTCGTATTTTATAGAATGGAATCATAATGATATAAAGTTATATTATAATTCAAGTATAATATCATATATAATATCATAGTTCCATCCTTTATACGTCCCACATATGGTATTTAACGAATCAAATCACTTTGAGTGGGCGGTAGTCCGCACTTTCTTAAATGAAGATATTGCGTTTACCCATAATGGAAACTATAAAGGTATGCACAAAATGAAAAATACAGAAGCTTAATGAAAACATAACCATATTATATATCATATATAAATATAGTGACATCTTAATGGCCACCTTTTAAGGTGTTAATAGAATGTTGAACAATCATCATTTTGGGAGGCATAAATTCATCATCCACGGAAACAGTATGTACTTTAACCATTATATGTAGGTGTGTGTATGTGTAGCTCGAATAATTCTTTTAAAAACATCCTAGTATATTGAAGATACTGGATTTGTTACAAAAGAAATGAATAAAAATATTTTAGGGGGTTGGAGAAGCAAAATAAAACAAAAGGACTCAAGTGAAGACATTACCTTAAAATCGGATAACTCCCTTTGGTTTGAGCTCAAAGGCTTACTTGGGAAGACTTCTGCCCAACTTGAGGCATCAAGGAGTAAGAGAGGGATGTGGAGAGACAAAATGGTCAGGGTTTGTCCGAGACAAAGGCTTTGGGAGTGTGGGTAAGGAGGTAGAGGTGGGGGCCTTTTATAAGAGGAGAGGAGGGGCACTCATGGAAAGTAAAGAAATGTTACTTTATTTGAAAATGATTTTCTGATTCAAAAGGTCCCACATTGTCATAATTCGAGGTTAAGGTGATAAGGGTTCTAAATCCACCCATAATATAGGTTTTGGACATGTGTAGGTCATAGTTTTTACATTATCATTTCATTTTATTTAAATCCTTTATTAAAGAGGTAATCGATGCATCATCATGATGTCATAAATAATTTAATTTATTTAATGTCTAAAAATTATAAAAAACTACTATGATGTAGGAAAGCTTTTTATATTCCTAATGAATATTTATAGTCCAAATGATCCTTTATGTAGACAAAATTAAAAATACTTTACTTAGGTGATACATTCTTTGTCACATTTAACATTCTTTAAAAATAAAAAGATAAAAAGTCACTTTCTCACAAAAGTGATTCCATGGGGCCCCCAAGTTTGGCACAAGGCATCCCATGGTCGTCCATGAGACAACCAGTAGCCTTAGGACACAGTTTGTGGTCTTTTTGTATTATTATGATATCATTTTATTATACTTAACTACCTGATTACTCATTAATCAAGATAATTAAAGATAATTACCGTTGATACTATTCATAATGTCCAAAAACAAAAGAGTATTGATTACATAATTTGGACCTTATGATTCCAAATATGTAATCCATTTTACCAAATTCCAAACACAGAAATTGCAATAATTTATTTAAAATTAATTCCCATTGTCAAAACAAATAGCGGGTTTTTTTTGAAACAATATCTATGAAACGTTTGGCATTAGTTTATGCCCAATTCCAAAGTGAAATTAATGATAATGACCACCATTGGATTAAATGGTAAACATATATTCTAATTTAACTTTGAAACCAATTCAAAAGATAATCTAATCATATAAATAATGTAGATTAAAAAGTAGTTTTGATGTAAAATACAGTATTTTTTCATTATTCATAAAAAATGAACATTGTCAGAAAAATACCAAAAATTCATAAAAAGTAAATTTTGATGTCCCAATCATAAAGAATAAGTTTATTTTGACAAACATAGCTTATAAAATTTTCAAAAGATAGATTTAAAAATGGTTTTCCATCAAAAGGCAGTAAAACAATCCTTTAAAAAATATTAGTGTATTCCATGCTTAAGGTTGGATTTATTTTCATTTTAATCCTCTAAAACACTATCTAATTCATTAATAGACATAGATAAAAATATCTATTATTCATTACTTACTTGGGATGTTACATTTAATATATGATTTACAATAAATTTTTATGGTTTATATATTTATCAAAAATTTCACAAATTATTTCGTGCCACTATATTTTCCAATTAATGATCATGGCTTCCAACTCATGTTCATGAAATAGATATTTATGTTCAGAGATTTTCAATTGTGTTGATGCATAGACACAGGCCCTATCGTTTTATTTAAGAAAAAACCCAATTCTATAATTTAATTAATAACTAAAAATTAAAAATACATCCTTACGAATAGTAATGTTATTACATTGTGTGAATTATTATTGACGTTATCTCTTAGAATATATATTAATATAAAATTGAAAATTTGAATTTAACCCATTTATGTAATAATATGGATAATGGTTTGGCCAACCTAGTGATATCTTGAACAATCCTCAAATGGTACCCTATTAATTGTAAGAATCATAAAATATTAGTTATGTTTTTTAGTTTAGGCCATTCAATAATTATAATTCTATTTGAAAGGTCAACCAATATTCTATCCTTGGAGATAATATAGACGTGAAAAGAAACTTCATTAAGTTATAATTCACACTTACTATCATTCTCATATAAAATATTTTTCTGAGTTTCTCTAGAAATATTTATAGATGGATCTCAGTCTCTTAATTTATCACAAATTACATTAGACTATCATCTATGAATACAAAATAAATTATCAGGATAATACTTGAATAAAAAATTCATCATATAAATAATGATACACGGTTCATTTTTCATTTCAAAAGGCATTACTATATACTAAAAATGTTTAACCATGTTCAAGATGCCAACATTAGTATATATTACTTCTTCACACAAATACAATGATTACCAGAGTGATGATTGATCTTTGAATAGTAATTATATCCTTATAGATGACCAGATAAGTGATAAATATACTCTAAAGGATACTTATTCATTATTTTAATGTAATATACCAATAATTGATTTAAAATATCATAAAACCATATTTCTTTTTCTCAAATAAAATGGTGGATCACTGTGATGAAACACTAGAGAAAATAAATCCCATATCAAAATAATCGTGTGGATATTTCTTTAACCATACTAACTACACTAGTTCTATATTATAAGGATATTTAGATATTGATCATACATCATAAATAAATTCAATAGAACATTAAACATCCCACCTATATGTTTGATCAGGTATTCTCTCTAGAAGTACAGAAATATAGTTTTTTTATAATGGGTAAATAATATATCCTTTGGATTTCAAACTAATAATTATGTAGTTATTTATCTTCCACATTGACATATATTTTGTTTCATAGTTCTCATAAAACATCTTCATCCCTATATTTCCTTTGAAGAAATATGTCTTAGAGCATTCCTTCTCGTTATTATTAAAACTGGAGACTCTATAATTATATGATTCAAATTTATTAGAGACTAAAACCATTTTTATGGACTATCATAATCTAATTAATGAAATGGCTAATATTTATTCCGTGTTTATATATAAAATTTGTATCGTGTCCATATATACTTACATGTTTAGTCTCATATTCATTAATGTTTGTTTCTCTTTTTTTCTAAGACTTTGAATCTCCATTTCCATTTCATATATTCTCCCATAAAAAAGAATATGTTTCATAAAATAACTCCTAAATTGTTTTTCTTCCCATTATATTTATCTGACATTCTTATTTAGTGTTTTGGATTAATGAAAACCATTGGTTCATATAGTGACACTAATTATTCATACAAAACTATTTCATAATTTAAAGGTAAAAAACATTAAAATTTTACATAACCATTAATAAAAGATTTAGTTTCATAGGAAAATTAGGCCCATATAGAATATTTACATAATAAAATATAAACAATTATTTAATTTTTTATTCTCCAGCTTCTTATTTTCCCTCGCTTTCTCTATAGTAGAATTATTCACCTCAGAATATACATCAAATAGGGGTGAGATAAAATCCTAGTAGTATCATGAATACGTGAAATGAAACATTGGTTAAAATATTCATCATCATTATAATATAAGAAATAGATCAAAACCATAATCATGGGGGTAAATATAGAATGTGGAAATGATAAAAAATTAATCATCATGTCTATGTTGTGAAATAACACATATAGTCATGAAAAAAGATAACATCATGTTCACTAATATTTCAGTTTATATCTTGTGAATCATCACATTTCCAAATTATTTTGAGAAATATATAAAAAGATTTAAATTATCAAACATTCGACATAGAAAATATATAAATCATTGACATAAAATAAAATGCATAATGGATTTAGTTTCATTTAAAAAATATTAATTTAATAAAATTGGATTTCCTAAGAAGAAATAGGGATAATATTCATTGTATCTGTCTTACTTGAAGAATAAATAGTCTCATAAGAAGTAAAAGATATGTTTTTTAGGAAGAGTTATATTGGAAAAATATTTTCATTTTTTAGATATTCATATTAGATATATTTATATCCAAAAAAATTAATTTTATGGAATAAGACATTATATTTATAGAAAATGAAAGGAATATACATAATGTAAATGGAGTGTAAGAGAGAAAACCAAAATTAAGAGTGTTGGGTTTGAGAAATCCCCTTACATTGTGCCTGAATGATTTATTTAAATTAATATCCTAAATAATCAAATTAAATTCTTTAATTTACATTTATATACACTTGTATACAATAATATTATTAATTTTAGTTTAATTATGTTAATTATTGATTCTTTTGATGAGATATAGAGTTTAATTTCATCGATCAGGATTGTTGGTTTTCCTGGTTTTCATGATCTGTTCACTTGTATATATGTATAGAGAATCTTGTACAGTTGAAATAATTCTCAAGAATTTTAATTATTGGTTTTTAATGATCAATAATATTTTTACATCGTTATATATATAATTTGGTTATATATTTTGAGGATTAGTCACAAGATAAAAAATTAGTGAAAATTGTTTTGATTATTACGTCTTGTTTTTCTCAAAACGAACTTGTTTTATTTTGACATTTAGTGTTAATTAATTGTGTTATATAAAAAAATAATAAGGGCAATAAAAAACAATAAAATTTATTTTAACCATTAAAATGGTCACAGGACTAGCCTTAAATGTGGTAAGGAAAAATTAAAAAAAGTCATCCTTGAAGGTGATAAGTGAACACCTCAGGTACGATACATTCATTTTAAGAATAAAATAGATTAGATAATGGGATTGATGATTTATTATTCAATTATGATAATAAAAATTCCATTATATTTTTTAATGTAGTTATTATTCCATTTTTGAAAGGTGTGAAGTTTTATTTTATAATCTCAACTACCATTTAATCTGAATGGGATACATTAGATTATAAAACAAATTCTGAACATTTTTTTGTAAGTAATAAATTTTAATGTTTTGTTCCCTACTGAACATTACTCATCACATGATGCTTCTAATTATTGATAATTTTGTTTTTCAAAATTATTACATTCGTTGAAATATTTATTTTATCCTGATCATCATTCTCAATAACTTTTTTTTAATGAATTTTTATTTTCAATAACTATCACATCATTTTATCTAACAAATATTTTTTGAAATATTTGTTCTAATATTTTGATCTTATTTCATTGGGTGAATAAGAGATAATAGTTCATTTTTCATATGACTCGTCAAACATTCCATGATCAATATTTTTTTATCAAAAAATTCATTTTTAAAATCTTGATGTATTTCTCTCAGGGTTATTTGTAATACCAAATTTACAAGGAAGTCATGTTGGATTTGGGTCTTAACTAACATCTATTATGAACATGTATAGTAGTACCAATAGCTTCTCTATAGTAGAACTATCAATAATTTTATTATGTTATCATGATTTTATATATTTCCACCAAAGTTATATTATTCGAATCTACTACTCCATTTTGTTGTCCAATGTGTGGGGATCTATACAAATTTTTGTATTTTATTATATCTTAGATAAGTTTCAAAAGTATTAGATATAAAATCTATTCAATTATTTTTTCTCATATTAATTATATAAACCCCCATTTCATTATCAACAGACAATATGATGAATCAGAACATTTCAATTGTATTTGCATTTTTCTTCATAAAAAATATATTTATCATCCAGGTGAAATAATAAACAAAATTGATGAATTACAAATATTCATTTGTTGATTGATGTCACATCAACACACATAAATCGGAATGAATAAATTTATTAGTCCTCTTATAGTGAATTTAAACATTATCAGGACATATATTACTGATATTACCTTTCTATAAAATAATAGAAACAACTTTCTATATTATTTTGAAATCTAGAAAATTTCATACAATAAATTCATTAGAGTGTTTTTTCATGTTTTAATTCAAAAATTTCCATGTCATCAGTGCCACAACTTATTTTCATCTTCAGCACTAAGGTAACATTGTATTAAAAGTTCTACAACTTGAAAAATAATTCAACTAGTTTATTATCCATTTTTTATAACACATCCATCTTTCACACTTATGATAATACATGAATCTTTTCTGAAAGAAACTTATTTTACATTTTCACTAATTATAATAACAACTTAATATCATCTATTATGATCCCACCTATATTCATGTAATCATCACTCCAATAGACAACCACACCTCCATCAATATTTTCAATAAAGTTCATCATATTGAAATCATCGTCAATTTGTGAAGAATAAACAATAACAATGTATTCATGTTTCTTATTTTTTACTTTCTTTGATGTTAGTCTTAAGAAAGAAAGAACATTCAAAAAGATTATTATTTCCATCTTCCAATTATTTTCCCCCATACAAAACATGTCACATAAGGAGTTTTATACAACATTCATTATGATGACTAGTCTGATAAAATCTTCTAAAAACATCATCTATATAATGAAAATTATTTTTTTTGTAACGTTTCTAACATTAATGTATTTTTATTTTATTACATTTTGTGTGTTAGAATATTTACTCACACTAATTTCACTTTTTCTTCTACTCTATAAAAACATTATTATAAAAAGGGATATTTTATACCAAGGATTCAAATCCATTAATTCATGATTTTATATTGATGTATGATATTTCTTTGTAGAAACTATTTTTTTGTTGATAACTTCTTAATACTCTAATAGAATCCGGGAATGGAACATATTTCTTTAGGATTGTGTTTCCAATTTTTTTATATGTTATAAGTTTCTCAAATTTTTTCACCATTAAAACATTCCCATTTATTTTTTTATCAAATGAAATGATATATATATTAGATCAATAAAATAGAGGGTGTAGAATTGATCTAATTCTTGATCTGAGATTTTTCTACAACATTATATGTCTCAGATTTTACATATGAATATTTATTTATGTAGTCATTCACCTTACTCATGGTTCATTCAGAGAAAGTTTTATTTACACCTATCAACAACATATTAGATAGATAAAAACATTTTAATGGGGTCTTCACCCATATTTCCCTATTCAGACATTCTAAATTTATAACATAATATATCTTGAATTTATTCTTCTTGATGCTTGATGAAATATTTTTTCCATCATAAAATTCTTCACAATATTTATTCATTACTCTTATTTCACTAATTTTTGTGTTTTAATATCAACACAAGAAAAACATTCTATATTGAGCTAATACACTCGATGAAATTCTTCAGCTAATTCTTCTTCACTATCCGAGGAGTCAATCAGTTTTGAATATATTTCAATGAAGCTTTTAAATTTTCTATACATTCATCCTATGAGGTGTTCTTTTTCGTTGTTTCTGACTCATATTTCCTACTCAACATACCCCTTTTGAATCCATTCATATTTTGATTGTATTTTTTGGATAAAGTTTCTTCTTTAGAAATTTTTTTCCACTTCATGCATCTAGGGTTTTTATGAGAATCATATAGATATTCTTCAAAATTATTATTGGGGAAATTCATTGAAAAGTGTCTAATTATGCCACACTGAACATATTTGATAATAATTTTACACACATACATTACTGTCATTCTTCAATAGTCCTTGGATATAATAGACAATATTTTTTTATTCAAATCATTATCTTATTAATCTTTGGAGTCACAGGGATTTGTATATTCATGATCTTGGGTTTCAATTTTTCTTATAGATTCAAAATCCATTTCATCTTTCATCTATTATTTAAGATTTATAGATTTATTCATTTCACAATCAATAAAAAACTTATATAATTAATCAAGACATAAATCATCCTTATCATATAAATAGGAAATTTGATAATCAAACATGTTCAAAAAGTTTTTATTATGTTTCTTCTCAATTTTAGAATCTTCCAGGACATCTTTCAATCCTATAATGTTGAAAACAATTTATCTTCATATAGTGATGTACTCATAAAGATTTTTTTATCTCTCATTTATATGACTTTAAAAAAATTCACCTAATTATTATATTTTCTTCCTACACTTTTGTAATCACTTAAGAAATACTTTCAATATTGTCCACCTACTCTTTGATTTTTAGAGACCAATAAAAATCATATTAATTTATGATGATAAATACTTAAGGATATCATTTCATTATTTTTCATGTAATTAAATGCTTATCTTTTTTAAAAAAATCATCATAGAATCCTTACCAATAAATGGACACAAAATTTTAGTAGCATTAACAACATCCAGAGCAAGAGATAGAAGATAAAGAATCATCCTATTTTTTAAATCCATAATACATTTTTCCATAAAATTTATGAATGAATATAATATTGATTGAATAAATATTATCCATGATAAGGATTCAAAAATGGAATCATTTCTATAATACAAATTGAAGATCCAATGGATCAAATAATAAATGAGAAGGGTGTTGAATTTGTTGTTAACATTATAATTTTTTTATTCATCTAGAAACATTACACCAGCATATTTTTAAATTATATATCCTTATCATCTTAAATAAAATACAAATTCATGAAAAGGTTTGAAATAATGTAATTCACATGATATTTAATAGTTTCAACCTTTCTGTAAGTAAATACATATTTTCCATTTCCACGTTTGTGGGTATATGCAAATAAACTGTTATAAAGAAGTCAATAAAACTTTCGAACTCCACCGAGATACCTTCTATCTCCCGATAGGAATGATTATACATAATCCCATTAGTTTATATGGTTTTCTTATAAAAAAATTGATACAAAAATTGTAAAATACCATTTTCATATTGAACCACCAGATATCTGTATAATTGATTAGTCTGGTCTTCATAGTCTAGTCAATAAAACATTTTAATGTCAGACCATCTAATAAGATCTTAGCCTGGTAGAAAATTTTGATCGAAAATATGTAGAGAACCAACTAATCCGTGGACATGAAAAGTAAAAAAGTTAAAATGTATTTTGATTCTATTTATTGGTGACTCAAAATAAAAATAATGGGAAACATAGAATATTTTCTTTCTTTCTCAAATTTAAAATATCTAAACAAACACATGAATTTAAAATTAAAATTTGGCTACTTGAAACCTTCTCATGTTTTCTGCAAAATATTTCTTCTAAAAAATAATAACATTTCTTTAGTATAATGTAACATTCATATCTTATGTATGATTGAATTACTAAGATTCAATATAATATAAATTCCTCAACTTCAATTTTATATAACATCATTATGGTGGAACCTATTCATCTAATTTTAATGGAACTTATTTATCTCACTATGATTTCAATTTATTCATATTCTCCTTAAAATTTTAATTTTATCATCTACTTATTATTTACTAACATTATTTATATTTACATTATGATCTAACTCTATTCATTAGCTAATTATGATCTATCATTCCTCATCAACTATTTACGATAACAATTCCATCCTCTATTTAGATTGATGAAATTCAAATTATGATTGAATTTCCCATTATGATATATTTTCCCACTATGATGGTATTCCAATTATGATGGATTTTCCCATTAACATGAATTTAACCATTTTTATGGGATTACTAAAACGATAGAAATTCCACTATATAACTTCGAAAATATTCAAACTTCATCAGCTATAACTCATTAAGGCTACTGGATACTTTTATTCATACTACATCTTGATTAAATTAAATATTTGTGTTTATTTTTGGATTTAATGAAATATTTATGACTCCACTATTTCTTCTAATGATTTTATTATTATAGTATTCATGATTATTTACAACATAATGACAAGAAAAGTTTCATATGAGTTTATGATATAATGTAATGAGGTATATGAATCCTAAGATCACCTCTTTCATTCATCTTTATTAGCAACATTCTAAAATCTTAACTCTGTAAATTCTTACTTTTTAACAGCAATTTAGTATAATGAATTTTTTGAATCATGATAATCGATATGAGTATGATGGTGTTTGTGATGAACAAATTTACATATATTCTATCATTCATCTTTTGTACACCTTCTATGTCTAGAAATGATATGTTCCAAAACCTATGTCTAAAAGTTACTCAGAGATAAATCTCATTCAGATGGAATCGGTTTGATCCTAATGAATAAAAAAATAATTTAGATGAAATGTATTCCTTTAAAAAATAAATAATTTTATTAAAAAACCTCAAAAAGTTTATTTATATTATATTATCACACTTCAGTTAACATTTTTAATGTTTCTTATGAATTTATATTATTTTCTTAGCAAAAATCCCCATAAAATATATCTCTAAATCCTTATAAACTCATTTTTATGTTGTTAGTTAAACTAAATCATCTTTTAACATATACAAAAACTAAATAAACTATAAGTATCCATAAAAAATAAATTTTCCATTATAAACATCATAATATCTATAATTATGAATATGTATTTTTACTTTCTTTTCACCATTAATAAAAATTATTTATTCCATATAAAAAGTTAAGGAAACTCCAAATTATTTCTCCATTAATATTTTTCCCTTTTGACTTCCCTATATTTAGAAATGTTTTTATATAATTTTGTGCACCTATATTTTTTATATTTTTGAGTATGACAAGATTTTTTATACAAAATGAGTCTTGATGACATTATTAATATTCCCTGATAGTAAACCAACATTTACAGAGTAGTTATATTCCTTCTGAAATTATAGTTTTTGGTGTCCCTAATCGTTTTACTTCTTCAATAGTTCTTTAACTTCTATGATTGACTTATTATAATTGAATTAGTATTTATATAGTAACATTTCAATGCTCAGCATTTTTTCTTTAATAAGATAACATTACTTTTTTTCTTTTAATGTTTCACTGTTATGATATTATAGATATTATATTTAATGAATTATCTCTTCATTTTCTGAATTTCATTTAGTATTCATTTTTTACGTTTTGTATAAATATATTTATTAGTAACAATTAATTTATTTTCCTTAATCATTTTTTTGATATCTCCCTAAAACATATATATCATTGAGAGACACTCCATGAGATTTATTTTAATCAGAAATCCGACTGAATTTCATCACAACTCCCATATTCACTACATCTACAACTAGTAAATCCTTCTTAAATCACCATAGTGATTATTGTATTTACATTAATATCATAATAAGTTTCTACTTCATACTCGTAATCACATATTTCACTACTATAATTCTTTGGTAAAAAAAATCATCTTCCTGAATTTTGAGAAATTATTTAACTTAAATTTTGAAAAAATTATTTACTTTTCATCCTTTAGTGATAGCATTTTTAAAATATATATATGGAATTTCATTCTATACATTATTGTATTATTATTCATTTATCTTTTGATAGTTTTCTGATAAATAACCAATCACTCCACTCAAAAAATATTTTGTTGGAAGATTCCACTCAAACATTACTATGACTATTCACAAATTCCCAAGAAAAAAGACATCTTTTTTATAAACATATATATCAAAATAGAGTTAGAATATCAATATTTACATTCACCTTCAACACAATTGTTATCATTCTTCCAATTTTTTCATGGTATTAAAAGTAAAATATTTTCTATCCCTATACATACTTTTAACAGAGCTTCTATTCATCATATGATAATACCAGAGAATTATTTTCATTTTCAACCCAATGTAGTGTTATTAGATCCCTAATAGTATGGAAATAGAATTTTACATCAAAACAATATTATATAATAGAAATTAATATCTCAACCACTGTTTAATCTTGTAACTACTCATTATATCCCATTACTATACATAAATTCAAATTAACCATTATGAAACATTCATCAACAATTTATTAGTTCTTCGTATTAAATTTTTGTTACTTAAATATCTAAATTTACATTTTATATTTTTTTAATTGGTATATTCCTTCATAAATATTATTCAATATTTCTGAAATTCCTTTTGTGAGTTATTAATTAAATCATTAAGAAACTTTTTCCATGAAAAAAATTATAAAATTCATTGAATGGAAATGATTCTAAATATTATTTATATCCAATATTTTAATAGTGTAATTCACAGCATGAGGAACCATTAGTTTTCATCTTAAGACAATAAAATATTATAGAAAAAATATACAATGAAATATTATCCTACTTTCTTTAAAAATATTTCCCAATGAAATTGTATACTCTATTATTGTTCACTGAATTATGGTTTTCCAAAAAAGTAAAATATAAATTCATGGATAAAACAATCAATATGTGAAAACATCATTATTCGAAAACATCAGACAATATATAAAAAATGTTGGAAATTTTACTCTAAAAAACATTAAAATAAACCTCTTGGAAAAGGTAAAATGACTGAGAGACGTGTGAATAAGTGACATTAATTCTTTTTTTTATGTATTCTTTATGAAATAAGAGTAGAAAACTATAAATGTTAGTTTTAAACACTACCAAACACTCACAAGAACATCCGTAATATTAATTTACAAGTTTCACCTATCAAAATGAGAAGGATTATCCTTACCATGATATGGATATCATCTAGACTATATGACTCGCTTGTATCAACATGTAGGTACCATGAGAATAAAATATAATTTTACCCTTGTTACAATATGGCTTCTGGCTATGATAGTTATTCACACAATCAAAAAAATATATATAATCTGATATCAATAATATGAAATCCTCAAACAAAACATATCATTCACTTATTGATAAAGTACTACACTTATTATTCATCCATGAATTATACATCATCATGATATTTCCCTTCTCTATGTCGAAACATTCAAAGCCTCTTCTTATCCTCCATTTTGAATAATATCTATTCAAATAATATAAAGATGTGAATTCTTTCAAAAAATTACATCTTATTCTTATAAAAATATTATTTTTATTTAAATATATATACCTAGTTAACATTCATATCTGTATAAATTGGTAAATGTTCAGATTCTAATTTTAGAATTCAACATGAAAACATCAACTTCAATAAATTACCTTTCTAATTTTCCTACAAAATTTTGATCTATTTTATAAATTCAATTTTATCTTACTCCATTGAAGAAACTTGAAACATTAAAATATTTATTGTGAGAGACTCTTATGTCATGAATGGATCTACATCAAACGATACACTCAATAAAGTAACATTTCTTTAGAAGAAAGATTATTCTCTTTTTACAACATCATGTTGAAAACTATATTGTTCCAATTAATTTGAACTAAAGTGAAACAACTTTTGAAATTCCCAGTAATATTTATTTGTTCAACATAAATAATTTTATACATGTATTGTTTCTTCACACTAAGTGAATGTCTAAGATGTGGAGATACCGATTTTTGACATTACAAATGAATTATGATTCCATCAACTTGTACCTAGATATTTCAAAATTATATAAAATTGATAATAAATATATATAATTACATTGATTCTTTCATTTTAATTTCATTGTAGGTTACAATAATTGGTCATAAACATATTAAAGCAATAAATTTCAAAAAGGTAATCATTTTAGTTAAAATCCCACTAAAAGTTTACCACAGTTTGTAGATAATATTTTTTACATTCTTAGAATACATCTTTTCAATAGGAGACCATGATAAGATTATGACAGAATATGGACTTCTATTTTATATTGTAATGTCATCCATACAAAATGTCATAAAATTACATTTTCACCAGTTATCTCACTATTTGATTCTTCCAAAACTATCTTCATTACTGTATTCATATTTTACAAAAACATGGTGATTTCAGCAGTAAAATACATCTGCTCTCTTCGACCATTATGTTTTTTAATTGAACATAAAATCTTTCCAAAACACTAAAATGAAATTATCCTTAAATTTTTCATCATGAAACACAATATTTTTATAACAATTTATTTGTTGATAAAAAATTACTTATCCCATCCACATTAACCATTTACAACTACACAAATTCAAAACATTTTTATCTTTTAGTGATAAAAAAAATTCCCTAAACAAAAAATTAATCCAACTTGGTCCTTATAAATAATCACTGTTTATTTATAAACATAGTATCTTTCAAATGAAATACTAATAAATTATGATAAATAATCTCATTTAAACCTTTATTAAGGACAAGGGGGATAATCACCCTTATTCTAGATGACTTTCATAGTGTATTAATGAAATCCCATCACAAATACCCATGCATTGAATTATAAATTAATGGGAAATAAGAGGATAATGAATGGTAGAGAAAGATAATGGAATTTATTTAAATAAAATTTGAAACACCAGGGAAAAACAATGACTAATGACTGGGAAAGATTGGTAAATAGGGAGATGAAGAGAGATCTTTGGAGCACCTTAATGTGTCTAGGGATAGTGGGTTCAAGTTATAAATGAGGAGGAGTTTAAAATATTTTGCAAGGGAATTTTAAAAAACGATTCCCCTACTAAATGTATTGGTAGTACACATGGTACTTAGAATAGGGCCACTAGGTGGTACCTGGTGGAATCATTAGAGCTAAAATTATATTCCCTTTGGAATGGATAGCTAGTGATATTTCATAAGGTAACTAATTCCACTTACAATGTTAAACTATTGGTAGCAGCAACCTCTTACCCTAACCAAATAAGCAATCCACAACCAAAACCCAAACCTTTTCAGGAAACACGTTATATTTCAACACAAAATTCCCAAAACAGAAAATAAATCCCTAAAACTAATAAACACTCAATTGGTGTAAGAATTTAACATGGTTTTATACATTAACTATTCGAAAAATAATGTCAGGAACCTTAAATCATGGTAATTAGGGAATTTTTTATTACGAACTCCATATCATATGACCTTCCATCCTTAAGAAGTCCCAAGTGATTTTTATCCAAGATCTCCATCCCTTAGTCCTAAAACACATAAATTAAAGCATCTTCTAAACTAATTTAGTTTATATTAAAATTTCCTCCAAATCCATAAACCTAAAATATATCTCTATTACATGAGTAAGAATAAACCCAAAGTCAAACCTCAAGTGGACAATTTTTTCTAATTCATAACATCCAAATCATATTTACAAATTAAAATTTAATAATTACATATCCCTAACCATAAAAATATCAAAATCCAAAGATCTAAATGTACATATCAATCACTAAAACTCTAGAAATTTTTTGATCATCCATGACACATCCATATTTATATCACAAAGTCCAATTGAATATTCCAATCACCTCATGGAATACATACTAAAGGACGTACAACCACTCCTATAACTCCATGGATACCATCAAATAACCTAAAGTAAATCTATAGAGAATCCACAATATATAACAACACTAATGATATCCATGAAACAAATATAATTTATTTTAGTTTAAAAAAGTGATACATTCATAAAAGGTAATTATAAAAAATGATAAATTAAATTTTAAAATCATATATTTATTAATTTACTAAAACAATATATTTTACCCCACCATCTGATTCTGAAACATCAGTTAAAAGAGATTAATCACCATGATTCAAGTTTAAAAACATTAAATCCTTTAATAGAGAGATTATAAGGAATTAACTATTAAATTCCATATTATTTTAAAACCAAAAAGTACATTTTCAAAAATAATTCACATTTTTTTATCAAAATTTATCATTTATTTTTAAAAACCTTCTTCAATTTAAAACACATATTGAGATAATAAAAATTCAACCAAACACCTTCCAATTTTAAAATACCAAATTTAAATTTCATGCATAAAACACTATGTTTTTTCTACACAAAACTACAAGTGAATCTTGTTTTTAAGGAACATTACGTTTTGATGTATTTTATTTTACTTCAGAAGCGACCGAGTTACCTAATAGTAAATGTTTCTTAAAGATTCCATCCATGGGAGATTGGTGGCACATGGACTATATAAGAAATTATCCACTAGTAGATGGACTGTTACATGCCCTATACACTTATAGAAGTACATCACTATATATGGAATGGGTAGTATAATATGTAAAAAAAATTCAATGTAATAACCCTACAATTTCATATTATGTTATCTCTTCAATGTAATCCATTAACATGCGCTTCACGCAACACTGAGTTTGAGCGCACCACGAATTAACAAAATAGTTGTTGAATTTTTTTTTATGAATTGTAATAACTAAATTTCAAATTTTATATATTTCATAAAATTCGTAAATCCTACTTATTTGTTTCTTAGAAATAATATTAGAACAAATTAATTTTTTTAGATAAAAGAAATATTTTTCAAAAAATGCAATTTTACCACATTTTAATGGCGATCCTTTTTAAAACCAATATTTGACTCTTTTACATATTTAATTTAATGAAATTAAATTATTCCATAAGAGAGGGACATAAAAATTTAGTTTGGATAAATTTTTGGAACTTTTATGATAACTTTGATGCTTTGATGAATAATGAAAAATATTAAATTTTTGTATAAAACAACATTTTTAATCGAAATAATATAAAGTGTTAAATTTTGACTTTTTATGGTTTGGAGGTATAATTATATTATATGTATATCATCTAATACTATTTACGTCATTAGAAGTAATTTTACATTTAAATGTTAACATAAACGCATGTTAATCTTTTAAAAGTATTTGCTTTTTAAAAAACCCGCCTTTTGGTTTTGACAATGTGAATAAATTTTAATTTAAATAATGAAACATATATTATTTGAACTTGGTAAAATATAATTCATTTTTTAATTTGGAATATCAAAATCAGCTTAGGGTGATTTTTGGGTATTTTTTTAAAAAACATTAAATTTTTGATGAATAGTGAAAAGCACTACGTACTTGTTTCAAAACAACTTTTTATTTAAATAAATATTTATTTTATTTAAATTTATTTTAAGTGAAAAAATATATATAATACCTATATATTTTAAATTTAATTCATTGGAGTCATTTTATAATAAAATTAGATGTATAAAATTTTATTGAACTTTTTAACGTCTTTTACACACCTTCAAGGAACATTTTTAAATTTGTATAAAATGTAATTTTACCGCTTCTGTGTATTGAATTTCAATAATATGAGATACATTGTTTACATTAGTATGTAAAATTTGGTTCAATGAGATGAGAATAATTTTTCATGAATAGTAACTCTTGAATTTTAGTTACCACAAATAAAAATAAATAGGGTAATTAAAGGTAAAAATGATATTATAATTATCCTAACAGATGTCCTTATTCTATTGGATAATTGAATTTTGACCAAAACCAACATTTGGAATAAAATATGATACTTTTGGTCTACTTGGAATAAAATAGGAAATTTTTTTTATTTTACTTAAGAAAAGTTAAAAGTGTTAAATTCAAATTTTAATCACTAAACCATTTATAATATAGGTTTATACATAAGATAAATTTGATTATAAATATAAATTAGAAGGTTAAAACTATTTCCTACATAATGGAATTTCATTTTGATTTTTTAGAGATTAAAAAATTAAATATATTTATGGAACAATGATAATGTAGGAATTAATATATCAATGAAAGATTAAAATAATTGATATTATAAGTATAAAAATAAATGAAAATTGATGCTTTTGATTTCATAAAAAAATTTATAGGTTAATATCACATGTTATGGTTGATTAAATAATTTATTTTGATGTTATAATGTTTTTATTACTTTAATAAAAAAATATCAAATTGTATCAAAATTGACATAAATAAGTTTTCTTATATATTTATAGGTATTTCATTAATGAACCCCTTGGGATTCTATTGGTGTTTTATAGAATGGTTATCAACAATTTAATTTAATAATACAAGAAAGCATTGTAAAAGTAAAACTATTTAACTAAAGGTAAAATCTAAAATAGAAGGTTAATAATGTGTCCTAAACATTTCTAAAACCAAGTGTATGGGATTTTGTAGACCCATACCAACATTAGCCTCAAAATAAATCCTTTTGGATCCATTATAAATAAAAATGAATTTTATATAGAATAATATTTCAGGCTTTTCCTAAAGTGATCCTCGCCTCTCTTATAAAATGGTACTTCCCCTTCTCTAAATTTCACAATTCCAAATCCATTTGGCCCAGACAAACCATACCCATATTTCCTCCAAACATTCCTTAAGAAATCCTAGAGGAATTTCCTTGAGAATAAATCCTACATATGGAGACCTTTTTTTCAAATCAAAATGAAAAACCCAAACAAGAGTTAATTATTTTATCACATACTTCAAAGTTCTTTTTTCTTCCACTATCACTTTCTTTGATATTTCCATACCAAAATAATAAATCCATTACCTTCTACAAACTGTGATTATTATAAATAAGATACTACCATAATCATTTTTATCCATCATTTGAATGATAATGTCACTATGCGTGCGTACGTACGGAATACCGTTTCCACGCCGTGGTGTAATTTGTTATTCAACACTATTTTATTTTGATGGATTTAATGATTATTAATATGTATATAAATAATTCAAATAACATGATAATTTCTCTGTACAATAAATATACCATCCAATTCCACACATTTTAATCATTAAGAAACTGATATCATCACTCGTGTGTACGTACGATTTACCATCTCCATGACACGATGAGATTCATTTCCAGGTTCACTATTCAACGATGATAATAAAACTATATATTATTAATAAGTATATAATATATGACATAATATTTCTATGGGAGATATATATATATATATATATGAATGTACTTACATATATCTTATTCACTTACTTGCGTTCAATACGATATGAAAACGAAAAAAAGTTTATGCGTATGTATGACCTGTTGTCTCCATAAACGATGTTTTACATTTCATATATCTGTCTATTATGAATTATAATATTTTAAATATATATTATATATAAATCACTTTTTATATTTGGGATGTATTTAAATCATGATCTCAATGATACAATAAATAATAACAAGTTAAAACACGTACGATAAAGAAAGCGATTATTACCTAAAATGTTAATTTATCACAGAAATCCTTATTAAATGTGTAGTATAATTTCATAAATGAATAATTTATTATATAATAAATATTAATATGGTTCTATTATAATTTAATAACAAACTATGGTCATTATACAGGAGGTTAAACGTACCCTCAATCAATGGAATGTGAATGGTAAGGGTTAATTCCTCAATCTCATTATTATCTGAGATTGTTTATATGTATGTATTTACTAGGAAATATTTATAATTCATGTCTATGTTTCATAAAAATGATTTCAAAATGACTCTTTTTTGTTTTTATGGAAGGTAATATTTAACTACATCATCATTTTAAATGTTTTAAAGATATATTTTCCAAAATCAATTTAATTAATGATCATGTTTTCAAAATGATTTTTATGATTTATTCATATGAATATAATTGTTTTAAAATAATAATTACTATTAAAAAAATCAATTTGGTATGGGACTCATTTATTCAATAATCTCTTTTAAATGAATTACTCTATAATTTTTGTGACTTTTAAATAATTTCTTGAAAAAATGGTATTTCTGTCAAAGCATTATACATTTCATTTTCAACTACGTCAACAACCTTAAGTTGATATAATTCTTGATTGATGTTGATTTATTATAAAAAAATATTCCATATTGTATTGAATTAGTTGTGATATGTTTTAATATGGATGTGATGTTTTTATACCATTCATGGTTTATGGTTAATGTATTGAAATTTCATATGCTAGTTTTAATATGAATGTTTATGTTATGTTTCATCATTTTCATTTGATGATTGAATTGGACATAGTATATGATGGGTGGATCCCTCTATAGCTCCTTGATCCATCGGTAGGTCTCATGTGATAAATTATTTTTATGGAACAAGGTCTTGACCAAAAAAGTTATTTGTTGTCTTGGCATGAGGCCATGAAAATGTAGTAATGATGTCCAGCGTTAAGCATTCCCTCATTATGAAATTAAATATCACATGTGATTATTCTACTAGTATAATATGCATTTGAATGTTTATATAGTAATGCTTGATTTATTTTCTCCATATAATTTTTATGTTTATGTTTAAAAGGATGTTGTTTTTATTACACATCTTACATTAAATGTTTATAGCTTTCAATAAATTATTAACCCTTACTAAGCATCTGATATCCCCCCATTATTATGTTTTGTTTTTCCCAGGATTCCAAGAAGTGTATTGTGTTTTCTATGTAGGTTTAATCCAGGGGAATATAAGAATTTACCACAGATTATTTATATTGTGTTTTATGTTTGAATGTGAAATGTAATTTTCATGTATGCAATCTATTTTCCAAGATATGAAAACCAATCGGTCCTTTGGGACTTTATTCCTTGTAATCATGCAAATTTATTAAAATAATACATTGGCTCCGGGTTCTGGGGTCAGGTAAATACAGTTGGCATCATAGGATGTTTAGAAATAAATATGGAAACTTGAATTTTAAAAACTCTGATTAGAGAACATTATCCTAAGATAGTATTTGAGGATTTTTATATAATAAATTCAAAGAATTTTTTTGATGTAGAGATTTTGTGAATTTTCCAACCAATACATTCCTATCTGGATACGAGCAGTAGAGGTAGTTCTGGCATAGATGTATCAATGAGTGAAAACTCCAACAATGTGTTTCAGGATTAACCCGAGGTATCCTAGTAAATGACAACAGGATGTGCTGCACTCACAGTTACAACACTCTTGAGGGATATGCTTATGATAATTCAAATTTTCATTACAAGACATTATAAAGAATTTTGGTTTAAATACTTCCTTAATGAAAACATTTTTCATGATTATAGATTATATGCATAATCGTTTCAATTTACGTTTTGTATTTTACATGTTCATAATTATGAATTTTGATTTATAAACTAACCTAGTTAATGCCATTGTTTAGAAATGGTGCCTAGTAGAAGGAATGATTACTCCAGAAAAACGCATGATCCAAAGAGTTAGAAGGGTCAGATAATTCATGGAATTAATCCAACATTTTTAAGGGAAATTGTCTCCCACGTATTTCCATCAAATGATGAAATAATATCATTTGTTAATAAAATAGTTAACGAATTCTATGAGTCATATGGATTTTAATGGAAGCAGGAGAAGAAAATTATGGTAGGGAGAAATATGGATAATGGGAAGCGGGGAAAGAAATGTTTTTCCCTAATGTGATATCTATGGAAAAAATCACCTTGGTAAATTCTTGAAGCGAGTGGGATTTAGTTTTAAGTAGGGAGAAAATGGAGACAATGTAGGTGACTGCAAGGGTAAGAAAAAGGTTTCAAATATAAAATAATTCATCTTCCAGGATTTGTGACCCTACACGAATCAATATCCAAATTATCCATGTATGCCACAAATGATGCTATTGGATAATAATAAAGTTATGGTAATACCACATATGAGGAGGAATGACTAGTGTTCTTATTTTGTTATTAAAAAATTATTTCATTTGAGTTTTGTATCAATGATGCACTGCTTATATGGATTATTTCTATAAATAAGGATTGTACTATATTACTATTTTATTGAGGATTTAAAATTATATGGTTCCAAGAAAAGTTATTCAAAATAATGATAAAAATTCTAGAAAATACATGGTGAAAGGAAAAATAATTGTAATATGGTTATGATACTGGGGTAGTGATTTTGAAATAAGATATTATTGATTTTGAATAAATTATATTTGACATTCCTGACCACATTGAAACTAGTTAATTGTTTATTTATTCCATTATTATTTTAGTTTACAACATTTTTTGATATAAAGAGTATATCCTGTATTTGATAAGTAATAAGGTATAATTAATGCAATCAATAATGTTTTATGGTAATTTAGGGTGTTACCATGTTTTATAAGAATACATAGTGAAGGTTTTCACATGTTAGGTATTAAAATCTTATTATGTGGAAGGAAAAGGTCTTTATTTTGTTTACCTTCCTTATAAATTATTGACTTGGAGTTTAGACATAAGTATTTTGTATATGTATAAATGTTGGAATGACCAAATACTGACAATGGACACTATTGTTATGGTTAATTCATTTTTTAAATTTTTTTGGTATTTTTATAAAATGGAAAACCCTGAGGTCGGGTGACAACCCGTCACGTCCGGCAAGGCCACGAGACATGAACCTGTGACTGAAGGGAGAAAAGTGGGTGTCACCTACCACTAGCCTATGTGTTGTCCTGGTTTGTATAATTTAGTTTTTATAAATAGTATTTCTAATGAATTAAAAATTCAATATTTTTAGAACCCGATACGATTAGGATAAATATAATATTTTTTAATTTTGTTATCTTTTGCAGTGAAAGACGAGTTTGTGAATATAATTAGTTAAAGAATAAAATATAGTTGTCAATTATATTTTTCCCTCTTATTAAATGAATAAATTAATTCAAAAACATTTGGTAATGGATCCCATAACCAAAAATGTGTTATCATTGTAACTTATGTGTTGTTGAACATATGATATTTTAAATCATTATAGATTAATGGCTTTGAGGAACACAATTTTCCACTTGTCTGTGATTGATGACCTCAATGACTCCCTATAAATATTTATGGTTTTTATCAAATTATGTTTCTCTAATTTGCACTAATTTTCTCCCAATCGAGATCGTAATTTGATGGTGAGTTTTTCATTTCCCTTTCCCTCTTATTAAAACAAAATTTTATTAACCCAATTTCCGATGTGGGCTTTCCTCAAAGGTATTTTCCTATTGTTAACCATTTATTTTCAAAGAACTATTTCATATTGCGTGGATGTAATTTAATGAATTAGGGGTGAATATAACACTCCATGATTTTATAGTACATTATCTCTTGAAAAAAATTAAATAAGTTGCGCTACACGCAATACGGAGTTCGATCGCCCCACGACTTACCAAACTAGTCATTCAAAAAGATGTTATGAATAGTAATAACTAAATTTTATATTTTATATACTCTATATAATTTTAGAATCCAATTTATGTATTTCTTAGGCATAATATAAGAACAAAATCATTGTTTTCAATTAGATGCAGTAATTAAAAAAAATGATATTTTACAGCCTTTTAATGGTGGACCCTTTTTAAAACCTATAATTGTCACTAGTATATATTTAATTTAATGAAACTAATGTTTTTTAAGAAGAGGGACATTAAATTTTTTTTGGATATTTATTTGGTACTGTTCTAAAAACATTCATATTTTGATGAATAATGTAAATTAATATATTTTAATTGAAAACAAAATTTTCAATCGAAATAATTTATAGTTTTAAATTATGAATTTTAATGTTCTGGAAGTGTAATTAAATTATATTATTATCATTTAAAACAATTTAGGTCATTATAGGTAATTTCACATTTTAATTTGACAAAAACACAAGTTAATCTTTTGATTGTTTTAATTTTTTTTTAAAAACCCACCTTTTGGTTTTGACAACTTGAAATAATATGATATTAATTAATGAAACTTCTATGTTTTTAATTTGTTAAAAAATAATTCATTTTTGAATTTTTAATATAAAAATTATCTTAGGGTAATTTTTTTGTATTTTTCTGAAAACATTCTATTTTTTGATGAATACTAAATTTTTCTTATAAACATTTTTTTATTTATATAATTCCATATTTTATATTAATTTATTTTCAGTGAAAATAGATATATAATACATATATAAGTTCAATTTATTTAATTCGAATCATTTTACAATAAAATTGGAAGTATAAAATTTTATTGAACATTTTAACGTCTTTTACCCACCTTCTAGACACATTTGTAAATTTGCCTAAAACGTAATTTTACCGCTTCGGTGAATTGAATTTAAAAAATCCAAGAGACACGGTTGACATTAGTATTTAAAATTTAGTTCAATAAGATGAAAATAATTTATAGTGAATTGTATCTTTTGACATTTATTTTCCACGGTTAAAAGTAAATAGGGTAATTAAAGTTAAAAATGATATTATAATTACGCTAATACATGTCCTAATTGTATCAGATAAGTGTATTTCGACAAAAACCAACCATGGGAATAAAATATGATCCTTTTGGTCCATTTGGATTAGATTATGAAATTTATAATTAATTTATTTAAAGAAATGTTAAAAGTGTTAAATTCAAAGATTAATAACTAAACCCTTTTTTATATAGGGTTATACATAAAATAAATTCTACTATTAATATTATTAGAAAAATAAAATGATTTAATACATAATTGTAATTTATTTATAATTTTCAGAGACAAAATAATTAAATTTATTTATGACACAATGACCATTCAATAATTAAATTTTCAAAGAATGATTAAAATAATTGATATAATAAATATAAAAATAAATTTAAATTGAGACATTTCAAATAACCCATGAATTTTAAAGGTTAATATGAAAATTTAGGGTGGATTAAATAATTTACTTTTTAAGTGATAATGTTGTTATCACTTTAACAAAAACTAAATATCAAATAGTGTCAAAATCAACATAAATGAGTTTTTAAAACAAATACTATATTATTAATTCATATAATAGTCTTAAAAATCAATAGATCGGCCAAAGAAATTATATAATTGTAGTATTCCATTAATGAACCACTTGGGTTTTTTTATATTTTTATAGTAAGTGTATTAATCATTTATTATAATAATACAAGAATAGATGGTAAAAGATAAACTATTTTACTAAGGTTTAAATCTAAAAGATAATTTTACTAAGGTGACATAAACATGTATAAAACCAATTGGTTGAGAGGTTTTAGACCCATACCCACCTTATCCTTGATGTTTTTTTATCCATTAGAAATCGGAAATGATTTTATTATAAGATAAGAATATATAACTTTTCCTAAAGCGACCCTCGCATCTCTTATAAAAGGTCACTTCCCCTTCTCTTATCTTTACTCCTCCAATGAAACTTGGCTCGGCCAAACCCTACCCAAATATCCTCCCATAATCCCTCACATAACCCTAGAGGCCTCCCCTTGATCATAAATCCATCCTATGGAGCCTTTTTGTTCCCATCAAAAGAAAACACCCAAATAAGTGGAAATTATTTTACAACCTCTTTCAAAGTTATTTTCAACTTCCACATTCTATTTCTTTTTTATTTGCATAAAAAAATAATAAGTCCAGTACCTTCTACATAATGTGATGTTATTATAAATGTGGTACTGCCATAATGAGTTTTCTATTCATCCTATGAATGATAATGTCACCATGTGTGCGTACATACAGTGTACCAACTACATGCTATGGGGTAATTTGTTATCCAGCACTATGTTATTTGGATGGATATAATGATGAGTACTATGTATATAAATAATAAAAACAACATTATAATTTATCATTAAAATTAATATACGATCCAATTAAACACCTTTTAATCCTTAATGAAATGATATCGTTGCTCGTGTGTACATAGGACTTACCATCTCCAAGATGCGATGAGTAAATTTCCTAGTTCCCCATTCAATGATGATTATAAAATATATATTATTAATAATTATTACATATAAGACATTTTAATGCTATGGGATATATATATAACTGTGTGTACATACATATAACACATTCACTTACATTCGTTCGATACGATATGAAAACAGAAACAATGTTTATGTCTACGTATGACCTACCGTCTCCATAAATGATGTTTTCCATTTCTTATATCTATTTATTATACATATTTAATATCTTCATATATATTATATATAAATGATGTTCTATATTCTGGATTTATTTATATTCTTATCAAAAAGATACAATCTAGAATAATATATTAAAACACGTATGATAGAGAAAGATATTATTACCTGAAATGTTATTTTATTATGGAAATAATTATTAAATGGGTAGAATAAAGTCATAAATGATTTATGTATTATATAATAAATATGAATATGGATCTAGTATAATTTAATAACATACTATGGTCATTAAACAGGAGGTGAAATGTACCCATTACCTAAGGAATATGCATGGTAAGGGTTAATTAATCAATCTCATTATTATTCAAGATTGTTTATATTTATGTATTTACTGAGAAATATTTATCATTCATGTCCATGTTTCATAGAAATTTTTTTCAAAATAAATATTTTATGGTTTTATGAAATGAAATATTTATGTAGATAATCATTTTAAATGTTTTATTTTTTTCCTAAATCTATTTAATTAATGTCTCTGTTTTCAAAATTATTTTAAGGATTTATTCATATAGACATAATTGTTTTAAAATTCTAATTCCTTTGAAAGTATTCAATGGGGTATGGGACATTTTGATTGAAAAATCACAAATAAATTACTTCCTCTATAAATTGGGTTAATTTTATATGATTTCATTAAAAAGGGGTATTTCTCTCAAATAATTTTACTGATCATTTTCAACTATGTCGACGTCCTTTACTGGAAATTATTCTTTACTGTGGTTGATGTACTATATCAAAATTTTCTATATTTTATTGAATGAGTTATGATATTTGTTACCGTGTATGTTCTATTTTTATACCATTCATGGTTTATGTTTAATGTATTGATATTTCGTATGGTAGTTTTATTACGAATGTTTATGTTATGTTTCAACATTTTCATATAAGGAATGAACATGAAGGGATCACCTTATCAGTGGTGGAAACGGATTCCCTAATCCTCCACAATTCCATCCACGGATCCATCATCCCATGGTTTATCCACTACGTCACCAGGAAATGCAGGGACATGATCAGTAGTAGTATGAGCGTTGTCCACACTTGGCGTGAGGGGAACAAGGTTGTGGACTACCTTGCCTCCATCGATGTCCCTAGTTCGGCCAGTTGCTGTTTTCACACTGCTACCCCCATGAAGGCGGAGGGTTTCAACATGGTTAAAGAGGATTCTCTCAGCCTCCACTATGTTAGCCCCCCTTAGGCCCCTTTTTTCTTCTTCAGGTCTTTGGGCCAATCCATCCTGTGTTTTGAAAATTCTTTGTTTGAATAAATTTATTGTATGATGATGATATAAGTAATGAAATGGACTTAGTATGTGAAGAGTGGAGCCTGCTATATCTTCTCAATGCATCAGTAGGTCTTTTGAGACAAATTAGTGTCTGGGAATATGGCCTTGAAAAAATAACTTATCTGTAGTCTTGGCATGAGTCCTTGACTATGTGGTAATGATGTATGGCGTTAGGATTTCCCTCATTATGTAATTAATTATTATATGTGATCATTAAACTAGTATAATATCTATGTGAATATTTATATGGTAATGTTTGATTTGTTTTATTCATATTATGTTAATGTTTATGTTTAAAATGTTGTTGTTTTTATTACACATAATTCCTTAAAATTTTATAGCTTTTGCTAAATTATTTATACTTACTGTGAATCTGAGCTCACCACTTTCTTATGTTCTGTTTATCCCAGGATTCCATGAATCGTATTATGTTTGATGTGTATGGTTAATCTAAGGGAATAATTGCATTCACAATAGATTATTTATGTTGTGTTTTATGATTAAATATGTAATGTGATATTCATGTATGTAATTTATTTTACAATACTATTAAACTGATCAGTCCTTGAGGACATGATTCCTTGTAATCAGGCCATTGTATTAAAATAATGCACCGTCTCCGGGATTCTAGGATTGGGGTGTTAAAGTCAACATGATAAAGGATCCGGATATAGAAATGAAAAAAAAATTATTCATAATGATAAATATGAACAAAAGTAGTTACATGATCATGAATACAATTAATCTATAAAATATAATCGTTCTAAATAATAGAATATAGAACTAGAACATATATGTTACATGATTGATTACTAAACATAAGAAGGATGTAAAATCAAGAGTGATAATATAAGAAGAAATTTCTATTAACAAGATAATGTATAACTACAAAAATAAGAGATCTAATCATTAGATAATATTAACGTAGTAATCATTAATAAATTTTTATAAGAAAAATATATATATATATATATATATATCATTTATTTTTTAAATTAATAAGACCTTCTATCTAATTTCAACTAAAAAATAAACAAATACATGAAATCATGTGAAGTAACATCATTTGTTTTAGGAAAACATTTTTATTTCATTAAAATACCTACATAAAGTTATTAAATCTGTTTTCAATACTTTTAGGATAATTTTATATGAATATATAGTATGTCACACAATATAAGGATAAAAAACACATTACTCATTTATACTTGGAGAGTATAATTTAATGTACAGAATTCACAACATTGGATACTAAGGATTACTAAATACCATGGATAAAAATATCTCTTAAAATAGAATAAACTATACTTGGTATTAAATATAAATTAATGTTATATTTAATACTAGATGATACTCAAGATCTTATTCAATCTTACTGAATTTAATTATTTTAACTGAACTATAATAATATATAAATTCATTGAAGGCGAATTTGTTGTGAAGAGTCCATAGTTTGAATAAGAAGTTTTCTATATGATGTGAGAATAGAAATAATGATTAAATTTAATTATCCTATGTAATGGAATAAATAAGACTATTATAAACATTGTAATTGATATTATGGTTCATGGAAATATCGTTGTTGGAAATATAGTTATTGGATATACATCTATCTGAAAGGTATATTTTTTTTAATGTTATTAAAAGAAATTATAAAATATAATGCCCAAATAAAAAATAATGATCCAAAATATATTATTTATTCATAAAAATATTTTTCATCCTTGATTATTATTATTAATTATGTATGATATGGTGTATTTATAAATTTTTATGAAATATTTTAACATCAACTGATTGAGAAAAAAATTAATTCTTATGGTATAAAAATTTAACTTTAATGGTACTAAGTTGTTAATATTTAATATCAATGTGAAAATTTTTATGGATATTTTTTTAGGTTTTTGTATTTTAATTAAATATTTATTAAAAACAATTTAAAATAAATGAATTAATAATATACAGAATAAAATTAATTATTATCCGCAAAATATTATTTAATAGGTAGATAATAATAATAAAATCAATTTTTTCATAGAATATATATTTTTACATAAATTAATAATCACAATTTGTGAGAATATATATTAAAATAAAACTGTATCAACATTAAAAATTTATTATAATCAAATTGTTTTCAATGTTTCATTTAAAACATTAGCATACTCCCTCACTAATTGTTCACCATTATGAAGTCTCACAATCTCATGTAATATCCCAACCATCTTGGCCTTAGGAAAGAACAACTTGATAAAAACTATTTGGATGAAATCCAAAGACCAACCATCATGAAACTGAGAAGCCACTATATATTCCCACTAAACTTAGTAAAAGTTGACATATAAATGCATGATAGTTATCAGCCATGATGCACTAGGTGTTATGAGTTAATATGGGTTCACCTGTAAATGTTGAAGCAACCACACCACAACCACCGACCCTTGATCACCATTTAAATATGTATAATGGTTATTAAATGAATCTAATATGGGATACAAGAGTAAATAATGTTCCATTTCTACTACTCCACATGAAGTTTGGGTAGATCCTATAACCAAATACAATATTATAACAATTCAATGAGGCCTAAAATAAATATCCCATGACATGAAAAAAAATCTATTAATAAATCCAAACATAAAGGAAATTATCCTTTTATACACTAGGGATAAAATACATAATATGTCATGTCACATAAACCCTAGAAAAAAAACATTCCTTTTCAAATTACCAAATTTCACAAAGTAATATTTCAAACACCACCAACTAAGGAATACACTTGTAAACCATGCCAAAAATTCCACTTAATGAAATAACATTTCCTTTGTGGAGTACACAACATCAAATGATTTATGTTTTCAAATTCCTCTATAAATGAAATTACAATTTGAAAACCAAAGAATATAACCAATTTCCATCAAAAAAATATTTATTTTTTTGAAAACAACATCAAAGTTTCTATTTAATTAAATAAAATTCATTCTTAAAAAACTTCAAAATTCTTTTTTGAAACCTATTATTATTGGAACACATAAAGAATAAAATATAAAACATGACATAATTCCCTTTTAAGAACATTACAAGAACTAGAATGGAAGGAAAAATTTATAGTAAAATTAATGAAAATATAAGGAATATCTTCTACCCAGTAATTCAATAAAAAATAGAAAAGTAATCCTTTAAAAAATCCCATTTATTTTGAAAATAAGGCAATAATATCATTTGCAATAAAAGAACCATAGAATCATAAATTTTTTTAATAAACCTATCTAAGAGGTACCAAAACACTCCTCAATCAACCTTCAATAAGTGAAGTATACCTTAGGATAATTTTATAACATATAGGAGTAAAAAAATTATCCATGAATGAAAAAGATCTATAACCATATTAGTAAATTTTTTTGGGAAACTATGCGCCAACTGTGAAGCATTCAATGTGAATGGGGGAGAGTCATCCATATAGGATTAGTATTGTTTTTAAAACTATATGAGTTAACCATGAAACTTATGATATCCTCCATTTTCACTCAAAATATGAGATACCATCTACTGAAATAACATATATTCTCAATGAGGGTCAAAACAATACCATTTGACACTTGAATTCATATGATGGATTAGAAAAACACAAAATAAAAAATTTAAAAGCAACTTCCCTATAATCTTGAGGCTAGGGATAAGAAAACGATTGTTAGGCTCGCCCCTCCCTGAATACTCATTCCCTGAAAATGTTAACCTACTTCTACCATGACATTTATAAATAAAAAAGGGTTATTCAAGAATCGTTGGATTTACCCAAATAAACAATTGATATGATACCATTTGTCAGTGAACCATCCTAGGATTCCATTCGCATGGCACCATAAACTCATTATCAGAAGGATTGATGGTCATTTTAGATCCCCATAGCATTGAAATTGGATCATTGGTGTCACATTAATCCATTTATGAATTATTTATCCAAAATCACAGATATAAGAACATAAAACAACAACTTAGGGTCTGACATAGACCATACCCACATTGTATTTCTATGAAATATCAATCTTATAAGAAATCATAAAAAAAATACATGCCAAATTGGTAATGAAAATCACACTTATCCAACAATTTTCCATAAATATAGAACAACATACATTTGTATAATAATAATAAAAATTATAAATAATGACATCAAAAACTACTAATGTAGCTAAAATATAGATTTTCATTGATGGAAAAACAAAAAACAAAAATAAAACAAGAAACCATCTCAAGTTGTGTAACGACCCGGACCCGGCCAACCACCCAAACAGTGCCGAACGGGTTGGGTGTTATTACCTTAGGCGCACCTCCCCGAATGCCAAAGGCTGCCGACTAGCAGCGAGGGTCTGTTAGGTACAGTGGGGAGGATATAACCTCTCGTAGGATCATAGTAAGGGAACTGGTCCACGTATAACAATAATGATGCAGCGGAAAGAAAGACTTTGCAAACTCGAACCAGACCCGCAGAGCAGAAGCATAATCAATGTAGATAAATATCGGAAGTGATAAATATAAAAAAATGTAGCGGAAAAAAACACAACATCATGCTGATAACATGTAACTACTTCTGAACAGTAAAACATGCATCCAATGCAGGTCATACTCAACTGAATTAAAAAAAAGGGCGCCAATGGCTAACCAATAGTAGCTACAACAAGCAATCATGCTGATAATGAAAAGTAACCAAAACAAATTAAACCCAAACTAGGTATGACCTCAAGGTCCATACCATCTCCATGCAATAACTAATGATGCCCAGCTCCTGAAGTTGGCCTCTTTCCTGTATGTAAATCAATAAAGTCTGCACGCATCCTGAAGGACACGTGAAGGGTGTGAGACAAATCTCATTAGGATACACCCAATGGTGCGTACCAAATATATTTTTTAAGAAGTCATGCATTTATAAGGAAAGTAGTAAATAGTACATCGTACAATTAAACAAAAACTACACTAGGGCTCAATATCCACCATAGAGCGTCATCTGCTTTGGAAAATGCCAGAATCTATGTCGTGTAACCGGGCTCCATGTGCCACTTGACACCTCGTGTATCAAGTACCGACATCCCGAAGGCAGGCCCAATAATAGTAACCTGGAACCATGTGCCTCCTGACACCTCGTTTCTCAAGTACCGACGTCACGAAGGCAAGCCAAGAATAGTAATCTGACACCATGTGCCTCTTGACACCTCGTGTATCAAGTACGGACGTCCCAAAGGCACGCCCATCCCCTGAAGCCTCCTCACCTCCCACATGGCTTCCTATGGTAAGCACCCCCAACCAGAATACCTAAATGCAAATACAGGGGCCTCCACCCACACGAGTGGTCCAATCCACCTCATCATGGAGTATCTCTGTGTGCACACTACTCAAAGTCCAGGGTGTGCAGTAATCACCAAAATAGTACCTAAGCCACCACACATCTGACACCTTGTTTTCCTGAGACCATGTCGCTCAAGTTCGATGGCCTCTCCATCCAAGTAACCCGGGCTATGCCCAACCTAAAATTTGTACTACCTCAAGCCGACATCTCTGACGCCCAATCCCGTGGTCAAACCCACCCAAGGTAACCTAGGCGAAGCCCAAACTGTGATCTACATCACTCAAGAAGATCTGGGCCTTGACCAACACCACCCAATGGGTCTAGCAGATGCAATTCAGAAATTTCATACATAACATATTTAAACAGAAAACATAAGACGACAAAACAAACTAAACAGTTGAATTGCACTAAGCGAGGTGCGGTCCCATACCAGCACTGAGGTCTTAATTGTGTGTAACAATTTATCATAGGATTCAATAAATTAAACTAAATAGTTCAACACATCCATATTTCAATTAAAACCATTTTGTGGTTCCCCGGCCAAAATGCCCCGATGGCCCACGACCCCTCACCCGGCCCACTCATGAAAACTGGTAACATGGAATACCCAATGGCACCTCATAGGTCCCACAAGCAATTTAATATGAAATAGCAGATAAAATGGGTCCCTCAAAAAATACTCGAAAACACACCTAAGGTCGCGTCACCCAAAAAACCACGAAAACACAAAATGAGGTATGCACCACCTACCTGAGACACGTACTATGCTACTTCTTCGGTAACATCCACCAATTTGGTCTAATATGAGATAAATCTAAAAAAGATTCAATAACACTCAGACGTCTATAACTCATTCCAGAACAAAAATCAGACAAAACGGCCAAAGGGGAATCGAGGCCTTACCGGGTGGGTTCCAACGCATCAATCCGAGTTTGAATCAGACATCAGATGAATGATCAGGAGAAGGAAAGAGATCTGGCCATCTTGGTTTGTGAAACTGGGCAAAGGAAATGTTTTCTACCTAAAAAATGAGGCTACTGCCAATTTTAATGAAAAAATTAAAGTACACAACATGTACTTGATGACTACACACTGTGTATATATCATTTATCTATTCATTTGGCGGCTGGGATTCCGCCGACCTACCGATATGAGTACATGGCGTGTACCTATGGGTACACGACATGTACTTGGTTCCTCTTCTCTCCCTCTCCTACTTTCCCAAACGCAATGTATATCCCTCATATAGGGCCAGACTACACGATGTGTCCAAGGGGAACACAGCGTGTACCTGGTTCTACCCGACCAACATGCCCACACGCCATGTATGGCCACCACATGGTCGGGGTTAGAAAACGTGTTGAAAACTACACACCGTGTAGTAATAAATTTCTATACGGTCATCACACGACATGTACTCGGCGAGTACACGACCGACACATGCTTAAAATATACATGGAGTGTTCTTAAAAGTACACGGCGTGTAGTCTGAAAATTTCCAGCAAACTCTTATTTTCTCCAGTTTCCTTAGAAACAAGTCAAAAATCCAAACATGGTCGGGATATTGACCCGTTTCAAAAACCCATGGTTCTTAAAAACTACCCACCTTAACGTAGCTCGTCCTCAAGCTACCGAACGAAACCCTGTGATGGCACCGAACACGCCCATACCAGTTAAACAACCTGGACTACCCCAGTCACAATGTACTGGCTAAATTCCTCATGGGGATCCCCACTTTAGGAATTGCCTACTCAGTCTTAACCAACAAATCTCAAAGCAAAAAAAGTTTACTAACCTTTTTTCTAGACACATAGTCCTTCCGTGATGCATCGTCTCCCCAGCACCTCATTGGCCCTCACGTGTCGCTCCCAACACCCAATGTAGCCAGCACCACATCGGTGTCTGCCTCTATGAGGTCCTGGTACCTAGCACCTCAAATAGACTATATCCATGATTCCTTAATGCCCACGACACATCTAGTAACCTGCATCCTTGATTCTTCGATACCCACGACACCTCATACATATATATAGTATATACCGTGCACTCGATATGGTTCCAATCCCACTGAATAGCATCTAGTCATTCCACTCAGATCTTGTGAACCACGTGCACTCAAAAGATACATGCCTCTACAGGTCATGCAAAAAAAGGAAACATGGATATCACAGCCACACTGCGGTGTACCTCTTACCGTAATCGGCTCACCTGCCTGCCCATCCTCTGGCAGCTCCACAGCATGCACCTGGCCTGAAACATGGCTGTCTGATGCCTGACCTCCCTACGATGCTGCTCTAGTCACCGGCCACTGACCCCTCAGCTGGGTCCCACCGTCTCTATCATGACCTCCACACACAGCTGAACCTCAACTACCCTCTCCGGGTACCGAACCTGAACCAACTCGAGATGCTACGGTATATCCTGGTCCCTGCCTGCCGGCTATTTGAGAAGGTTGCCTACAAAACCTCTCTAGATGCATGTCCTATCCACATGCATGGCACTCCTTTGCAGTCCGAACACACTGCGCCCAAACACGTCTTGGTTGTCCACAAAGGAATCAAATCACCAAAGAACTACCACAATGTGGTCTAGCTGAATCCCTAGCCGGACTAACCTACTGTAACACATCTCGTCCTCGCTTCCTGCTGTCTGAACCATCATATGAAGTTGTCGCCCTGCCGAAGCGAGACTTTTATCTCTTGTTTCCCTCGGCTATGAGCGTCTAATTCACTGCCTCAGAGAAATAATATAGCCTGAATATGTTCACCGAGACCTGAATGGGGTGTTATAATCCATCCTCGAAGCACCACACCCTAGCTGCTTCATCGCTCACCATAACAGGTGCCAAGCGAGACAACTCTGTGAAAGTAGTTGTGTAGTCCATGACAGACATATCCCCCTGCTGGAGACTCAAGAACTCCCAAGCTCTCTCTGCCCTCAGTGTCTGGATAGAAGTCCTCAAAGTACCTTCCATCGAAGTATTTCTAAGCCACTTCCTCGTGCCTATGAGCCTGAACCTGTAGGTCCAACCAACACTTCTCCGGTCGTCTCAGCATGTATGTCACCAGCTTGACCCTCCACCCTGGAGGAATCTCGAGCTGCTCGAAGATCATCTGCATGCTCTCTATCTAGTTCTCACCCGCTTTCGGACCACCCGCACCCTTAAAAAGAGGCAGGTTCTTCGACTGGAAATCCCACGTCAGATATGCCATAGAAGGCTCTATACCCTGTGCACCTCTTTCAATCCCCTTCAAGACACATACCAGGCTAGCTCGGAGCAACTCGTCAAGCCACGACCCGAACGATTCCAAACCAAGATGTTGTCCTGCCAGCACTGGATCCTGAACCTGCTCCTGTACCTGAGCCTGTACCTACAGCTCGTGCTCTGCCTATACTGAATTCTGACCACGATCCTGCGACACTGCATCATCTCCTACCTGACACTCCATCAAGTCATGATGGAGTAACCCACTGAATACCATAAATGGTCAGACAGACCATACATATATAACAATATATTCTACAAATATAAGGAAAGATGTAAAAGGTAGCACATAACAATTAACCTTACTCCCCCTCACAGCAACCCATGCCCCACGGAATACCAGCCTCATGGCCTCCTTACCCGCCCACAACAGAGCCAAGTATAAAAAGTACCTTGGTCCATGCTCTTCTTGACAACTCACGTTGCCTCAAACTAACAACCGAGTCACCCAATCCTGACAGTTACACTGCCTCAGCATGCAATTCTGCAGATATATAAATCATGGAATCCATATTGCAATAACCAATAAATTCTATTAGGAGTTTCACCTATTCCCATTTCAAAGCATACCTAGAATGGAAATTAATTTTTATTCACAAGGAATTATCACATCACAAAGCATACATGAAATTATGAAATTGAAATACCCTAAAAATGTGTCTATCAAAAGCCCATCCACCAAGTCTCGTCATACCGGCCAAGGTCCAATTCTCATTTACCACATTGTGTCAAGGGTCACATCTCACAATCAAGAACAACACACATTAAGTGAGCCACCGGGGTGGAAATCATATAATATGTAATCTTAGTAATAAGAAAACAACAATTTTCACCCATGGAAACTTGGTGCATCCCTTGTAACTGGGGCAGCAGGTACCCAAGCACAACCAAGAAACCCAGTTCTAGTAACAACAACCTATCTCCAGTCCACCATGTCCCAAGTAGTAAAACCCATATAAATAAAAAGAGATGTCTCAAACACATTAGTAGCCTGAAAAATGTTACTACTATGTCCCTGTCAAGAACTCCATTGACACCACTTTGTAATGACCCAGACCCGGCCAACCACCTGAACAGTGCCGAACGGGTTGGGTGTTAATACCTTAGGTGAACCTACCCAAATGCTAAAGGTTGACGACTAGCAGCGAGGGTCTGTTAGGTACAGTGGGGAGGCTATACCCTCTTGGAGGATCATAGTAAGGGTACTGGTCCACGTATAACAGTAATGATGCAGCGGAAAGAAAGACTTTGCAGACTCGAACCAGACCCGTAGAGCATAAGCATAATCAGTGTAGATAAATATCGGAAGTGATAAATATAAAAAAAAAGCAGCCGAAAAAACACAACATCATGCTGATAACATGTAACTACTTCTGAATAGTAAAACATGCATCCAAAGCAGGTCATACTCAACTGAATAATAAAAGGGCGCCAATGGCTAACCAACAGTAGCTACAACAAGTAAGCATTCTGATAATGAAAAGTAACCAAAACAAATTAAACCCCCACTAGGTATGAACTCAAGGTCCATACCATCTCCATGCAATAACTAATGATGCCCAGCTCCTGAAGTTGGACTCTTTCCTGCAGGTAAATCCATAAAGTCTTCACTCATCCTGATGGTCCCGTGAAGGGTGTGAGACAAATCTCATTAGGATACACCCAACGGTGCGTACCAAATATATTTTTTAAGAAGTCATGAATTTACAAGGAAATTAGTAAATAGTAAAATGTACAATTAAAAAAAAATCCACTGGTGCTCAATAGCCACCATAGAGCGTCATCTGCTTCGGCTAACGCCAGAATCTATGTCATGTAACCCGGCACCATGTGCCACTTGACACCTCGTGTATCAAGTACCGATGTCTCGAAGGCTGGCCCAATAATAGTAACCTGGCACCATGTGCCTCCTGACACCTCGTGTCTCATGTACCGACGTCCCGAAGGCAAGCCACGAATAGTAACCTGGCACCATGTGCCTCCTGACACCTCGTGTCTCAAGTACAGACGTCCCGAAGGTACGCCCATCCCCTGAAGCCTCCTCACCTCCCACATGGCTTCCTATGGTAAGCACCCCCAACCAGAATACCTAAAAGCAAATACGGGGGCCTCCACCCACATGAGTGGTCCAAACCACTCATCATGGAGTATCTTTGTGTGCACACTACTCAAATTCCAGGGTGTGCAGTAATCAACAAAATAGTACCTAAGCCACCACACATCTGACACCTCGTGTCCGTGATACCATGTCACTCAAGTTCGATGGCTTCTCCATCCATGTAACTCGGGCTATTCCCAACCTGGAATTTGTACTACCTAAAGCCGACATCCCTGACGCCCAATCCCGTGGTCAAAACCACCCAAGGTAACCTGGGAAAAGCCCAAACTGTGATCTGCATCACTCAAGAAGATCTGGGCCTTGACCAACACCACCTAATGGGTCTAGAAGATGCAATTCAGAAATTTCATACATAACATATTTAAACAGAAAACATAAGACGACAAAACAAACTAAACAGTTGAATTTCACTATGGGAGGTGCGGTCCCATACCAGCACTGAGGTCTTAAATGTGTGTAACAATTTATCACAGGATTCAATAAATTAAACTAAATAGTTCAACACATCCATATTTCAATTAAAACCATTTTGGCGTTCTCTGGCCAAAATGCCCCGATGACCCACGACCCCTCACCCGAACCACTCATGAAAACTAGTAACATGGCATACCCAATGGCACCTCATAGGTCCCACAAGCAATTTAATATGAAATAGTAGATAAAATGTGTCCCTCAAAAAATACTCGAAAACACACCTAAGGTCGCGTCACCCAAAATACCACGAAAACACAAAATGAGGTATGCATCACCTACCTCAGACACGTACGATGCTACTCCTTCGGTAACATCCACCAATTTGGTCTAATATGCGATAAATCTAAAAAAGATTCAACAACACTCAGACGTCTATAACTCATTCTAGAATGAAAATCAGAAAAAACGACCAGAGGGGAATCGAGGCCTTACCGGGTGGGTTCCAACGCATCAATCAGAGTTCGAATCGAACATCAGATGGATGATCAGAAGAAGGAAAGTGATCCGGACGGCTTGGTTCATGAAACTGGGCGAACGAAATGTTTTCTGCCTAAAAAATGAAGCTACTACCAATTTTAATGAAAAAAAAGAAAGTATACGACATGTACTTCATGACTACACCCTGTGTATATATCATTTATATATTCATTTGGCGGCTGGGATTCCGCCGACCTGCCAACATGAGTACATGGCGTGTACCTATGGGTACACGGCATGTACTTGGTTCCTCTTCTCTCCCTCTCCGACTTTCCCAAACACAATGTATATCCCTCATAGAGGGCTAGAATACACGATGTGTCCAAGGGGAACACAGCGTGTACCTGGTTCTACCCGGCCAACATGCCCACATGCCATGTATGGCCACCACATGGTCGGGGTTACAAAACATGTTGAAAACTACACACCATGTAGTAAGAAATTTCTATACGGTCATCAGACGCCATGTACTCGGCGATTACACGGCCGACACATGCATAAAATATACATGGAGTGTTCTTAAAAGTACATGGCGTGTAGTTTGAAAATTACCAGAAAACACTTATTTTCTCCAGTTTTCTCAGAAACGAGTCAAAAATTCAAACATGGTCGGGATATTGACCCGTTTCAAAAACCCAGGGTTCTTAAAAACTACCACCATAACATAGCTCTTCCTTGAGCTACCGAACGAAACCCTGTGATGGCACCGAACACGCCCATACCAGTTAAACAACCTGGACTACCCCAGTCAGAAGGTACTGGCTAAATTCCTCATGGGGATCCCCACTTTAGGAATTTCCTACTCAGTCTTAACCAACAAAGCTCAATGCAACCAAGGTTTTCTAGCCTTTTTTCCAGACACATAGTCGTTCCATGATGCATCGTCTCCCCTGTACCTCATTGGCGCTCACGTGTCGCTCCCAACACCCAATGTAGCCAACACCAGATCGGTGTCTGCCTCTACAAGGTCCTGGTACCTAGCACCTCAAATAGACTATATCCATGATGCCCTAATTCCCACGACACCTTATGTAACCCGCATCCTTGATTCTTCGATTCCCACGAAACCTCATACATATATATAGTTTATACCATGCACTCGATATGGTTCCAATCCCACTGACTAGAATCTAGTCAGTCCACTTAGATCTTGTGAACCACGTGCCCTAAAAACAGACATGCCTCTACATGTCATGCAATAAAAAGGAAACATGGAGATCACGACCACACTGCGGGGTACCTCTAACCGTAATCGGCTCACCAGCCTGCTCATCCTCTGGCAGCTCCACAGCATGCACCTGGCCTGAAACATGGCTGCCTGATGCCTGACATCCCTACAATGCTGCTCTACTCACCAGCCACTGACCCCTCATCTGGGTCCCACCGTCTCTATCACAACCTCCATGAACCGCTGAACCTCAACTACCCTCTCCGGGGTACTGAACCTGAACCAACTCCAGATGCTACAGTATATCCTGGTCCCTGACTGCCGGCTATTTGAGAAGGCTGCCTACAAAACCGCTTTAGATGCACGTCCTGCCCACATGCATGGCACTCTATTGGAGTCCAACCACACTATGCCCAAACACGTCCTGGCTGTCCACACAGGAATCAAATCACCAATGAACTACCACAATGTGGTCTAGCTGAATCCCTAGCCTGACTAGCCTACTATAACTCATCTCGTCCTCGCTTCCTGCGGTCTGAACCATCATATGAAGCTGTTGCCCTGCCCAAGAGAGACTTTTATCTCTTGTTTCCCTTGACTATGAGCGTTTAATTCACCACCTCAGAGAAATAACCCATCCTGAATATGTTCACCGAGACCTGAATGGCGTGTTATAATCCATTCTCGAAGCACCACACCCAAGCTGCTTCATCGCTCACCATACCAGGTGCCAAGCGAGACAACTCTGTAAAAGTAGTTGTGCAGTCCATGACAGACATATCCCCCTGCTGGAGACTCAAGAACTCCCAAGCTCTCTCTACCCTCCGTGTCTCTGGATAGAATTCCTCAACGTACCTTCCATCGCAGTCCTTCCAAGCCACTACCTCATGCCTATGACCCTGAACCTGTACGTCCAACCAACGCTTCTCCGGTCCTCTCAGCATGTATGTCACTAGCTTGTCCCTCCACCCTGGAGGCATCTCGAGCTGCTCGAAGATCATCTACATGCTCTCTATCTAGTTCTCACCCGCTTTCGGACCACCCGCACCCTTAAAAAGAGGCAGGTTCTGCGACTGGAACTCCCACTTCAGATACGCCATTGAAGGCTATGTACCCTGCACACCTCTTTGAATCCCCTTCAAGACACATACCAGGCTAGCTCGAAGCTGCTCGTCAAGCCACGACCCAAACGATACCAAACCAAGATGTTGTCCTGCCTGCACTGGATCCTGAACCTGCTCTTGTCCCTGAGCCTGTACCTACAGCTCGTGCTCTTCCTATACTGAATTCTGACCACGATCCTGCGACACTGTATCATCTCTTGCCTGACACTCCATCATGTCATGATGGAGTAACCCAATGAATACCATAAATGGTCAGACATCCCATACATATATAACAATATATTCTACAAATATAAGGAATGATGTAAAAGGTAGCACATAACAACTAACCTTACTCCCCCTCATAGCAACCCATACCCCACAGAATCCCAGCCTCATGGCCTCCTTACCCACCCACAACAGAGCCAAGTATAAAAAGTACCTTGGTCCATGATTTTCTTGATAACTCACGTTGCCTCAAACTGACAACTGAGTCACCCAATCCTGACAGTTACACTGCCTCAGCATGCAATTCTACAGATATATAAATCATGGAATCCATATTTCAATAAATAATAAATTCTTTCAGGAGTTTCACCTATTCCCATTTCAAAGCATACCTAGAATGGAAATTAATTTTTATTCACAAGGAATTATCACATCCCAAAGCATACATGCAATTATGAAATTGAAATACCCTAAAAACGTGTCTATCAAAAGCCCATCCACCAAGTCTCGCCATACCGTCGAAGGTCCAATTCTACTTTACCACACTGTATCAAGGGTCACATATCACAATCAAGAACAACACACATTAAGTGAGCCACCGGGGTGGAAATCATATAATATCTAATCTTAGTAATAAAAAAACAACAATTTTCACCCATGGAAACTTGGTGCATCCATCGTACCTGGGACAACAGGCACCCAAGCACAACCTAGAAACCCAGTTCCAGTAACAACAACCTATATCCAGTCTACCATGTCCCAAGTAGTAAAACCCATAGAAATAAAAAAGAGAAGTCTCAAACACATTAGTAGATTGAAAAATGTTACTACTAAATCCCTGTCAAGAACTCCTTTGACACCACTTTAGAACGACCCAGACCCGACCAACCACCTGAACAGTGCCGAACGGGTTGGGTGTTACTACCATAGGCGCACCTCCCCAAACACCGAAGGCTGCCGACTAGTAGCGAGGGACTGTTAGTTATAGTGGGGAGGTTATACCCTCTCAGAGGATCATAGTAAGGGTACTGGTCCACGTATAACAGTAAATATGCAGCGGAAAGAAAGACTCAGCAAACTCGAACCAGACCCGCAGAGCGGAAGTATAATCAATGTAGTTAAATAGTGGAAGTAATAAATATAAACAAAATCCACATAAATAACACTACAGCATGCTGATAACATGTAACTAATACTGAACAGTAAAATATGCATCCAAAGTAGGTCATACTCAAATGAATATAAAAAGGCCACCGATGGATAACCAACAATAGCTACAACAAGTAAGCATGCCGATATAGAAAATTAACCAAAAAAAAATAAACCCCAGATAGGCATGACATCAACGTACATACCATCTCCATGCAATAACTAACGCAGCCCACCTCCTGATGTTGTCCTCCTTCATGCGCGTAAATCCATAAAGTCTGCACGCATCCCAAAGGGCCCGGGCATGGTGGGAGACAAATCTCAGTAGGATACCACCCAACGATGTGTACCAAATATATGTGTTTAAGCAGTTATTCATTTACAAGGAATGAAGTAAATAGTAGAATGCACTGTTAAACACAAACTCCACTGGTGCCCAACAGCCACCATGGAGCATCACCTACTTCGGCCAAAGTCAGAATCTCTGTCGTCTAACCAGGCACCAGGCACCACGTGCCACTTGACACCTCATGTCTCATGTAACAATGTCCCGTAGGCATGCCCAAGAATAGTAACCCGACACCATGTACCTCCTGACACCTCGTGTCTCAAGTACCGATGTCCTGAAGGCACACCATTAATAGTAAACTGGCTCCATGTGCCTCCTGACACATAGTGTCTCAAGTAACATTGTCACAAAAGCACACCCATCCCCTGAAGTCTCCTCACATCCCACGTGGCTTCCTACGACAAGCACCCCCCAACTAGAATACCTAACTGCTACTACGAGGGCCTCTACCTACACGAGTGGTCAAACAACCTCATCACAGAGTATCCTTATGTGCACACTACTCAAACTGTAACACCTCAAGATTTTATGAAAAATATTCTTTTTAATTTCATTGATGTATTGTGTAGTACGCTACACCAAAAGGATCATTCACTACACGCATCTCTGACTTGGCTTGCATTACACACAATTGTGACCTTCCACGATAGTGTGTGTTGTACGCAATACCGAGTTTCACAGAACAACGATATGCTATATAAAATAGATGTTATGAATAGTAATACCGACTTTTTTTTGAAACGGATATTATTTTTGGATTAGGAATATCAAAAATTTCCTAGGGTGAGTTTTTTGTATTTTTCTCAAAACATTCAATTTTTTATGAATAATGAAAACACTAGGTTATTATTTAAAATCCAGATTTTTATTTAAATAATTATTTATTTTATTTAAATTTATTTTCGGTAAAATTTGATACATAATACCTATATATGTTCAATTTAATTCATTAGAGTCATTTTATAATAATTTTAGATATATAAAAATTTTATTGAACTTTTCACCATCTTTTACCCACCTCCTAGGAGAATTTGAAAATTTACATAAAACCTAATTTTACCGCTTGTGTGAGTGGAATTTGGAAAATCTGAGACACAGTTAATATCAAGGAGTAAAATGTTGTTCAATAAGGCAAAAATAATTTTTTGGTGAATAGTAACTATTTACTTTTATTTACCACGGTTAAAAGTAAATAGGGTAATCAAGAGTAAAAATGATATTATTATTACCATAACACATGTCCTAATTGTATTGGATAAGTCTAATTTGACCAAAAACAACCTTAGGAATAAAATATTTCCCTTTAGGTCCACTTGGATTAGATTAGGACATTTATTATTTATTTATTTAAAGAAGTGTTAAAAAAGTTAAAATCAAAGTGTAATAACTAAAACATTTTTAATATAGGGTTATACATAAGATAAATTCGACTATAAATATTCATTATAACTCTAAAAATAATTCTTACCTAATGGTATTTTTTTATAACTTTTAGACAATAAATAATTTAATTTATTTATAACACAATGGTGATTTAGCAATTTTCCAAATAATAAAATATTAAAATAATTGATATTATAAACACCCAAATAAAAGTAATTTGAGACTTTTTATGAATTTCACAAATTTTATAGGTTAATATGAAATGTTAATATTGATTTTACTAACTTTTTTCTAACTCAAAATTCTGTTATGATTTTCACAAAAATAAATTACGAAATTCTTTCAAAATTGACATAAAATAGTTTTTAAAACAAATATTATATTATTAATTGTTATTGTATTCCTAAAAATATAAGGATCGGAAAAATGACTTATATAAGGATATATATATTTATAATGAACCGCTTGGGGTTTGTTTGTCTTGTTATAGTATGTTTATTAACCATATATTGTAAAAGAACAAGAAGACATGGTAAAGGTTAAATGATTTATCTTAGAGTTAAATATAAATGATAAGGTTAAAATAGTAACATAAAATTGTCTAAAACCTATTGGTTGAGATAATTTAGACCCATACCTACATTATACTCGAAATAAATCAATTTGGAGATATTATAAACCGAATATGACTTTATTATAAATTAATATTTTAAGTTTTACCTAAAGTGCCCCTCTCCTCCCTTATAAAAAGGGAACCACTTCCCTCTTCTCTTCATACCCTTTTGAGCCTTGAAGCTCGGCCAAAACCTGCCCATTTCCCTTCTAAACTTCCCTATAAACTTTATAGAGGTCATGGTCTCCTCAAAACACCAACTCTATTTCTTTAAGAGGAATCTTGAAAGAGGTGCGTCGAAGAAGAGGTAATCTCTTCTACCGATTCATTCAAGTTTTCATTCTTATTCAACTTCTTCATCATTAGTTGATTCATTATAATGTAATAAAATTAGTATCACTAATATACTGAGATGTTATTATAAATTAGAAACAACCCCTTTTCACCTTCTATCCATCCCACGGAAAATGAAATCATTGTGTGTGTGTTTGTACAGAATATCGTCTCCACACTGTGGTGTAATCTGTTTTTCCACCACCACCTTACATGGATGGGTATAATGGTGTAAAGAATAACTATATATAGTTATTATAACATCATAATGATTCTGAGATATTATTTCATCCACTACAATTCAATTCAATAATTATGGGAACGATTTCATCACTCGTAAGTACGTACGGATTACCATCTCCACGACGTGATGAGATTAATTCTCCATGTTAACCATTCAAGAATGATTATAAAGTATATAAAATGAATAATGATGAAATATATAACATGATAAATCAACAAGATTTATGTATACATATATGTCATCTACTTACTTCCATTCAAATAAATAAGGAAACGAAATCAGTGTTCATCCGTACGTATGGCCTACCGTCTCCATGAGGGTGTATTTCATTTCATTTATCAACATGTTATATATATATTTATATACTGAATATATATGATATATAAATTATGATTTCCATTATGGAATTATGTAACTCATGATATAATTAATAATAATATTAAGAGAAACAAGTCCAAACTTTTATGATAAATAAAACAATTTTACCCAAAATGCTACTTTAACATAGATTTTACAAAAGAACAGGAAATATAAAGTCATAAGTGAACAATATATGACATAATAACAATTAATATGATTCTATAATAAGGCATTGACATTATTTAAATCATTATAAAAAGGTATCGATACGTACGAAGCATATCATACCTAAGTTAAGGGATGACTTTTTGATCTCATTTCTATCCGAGATTGTTTATTCGTAAGTATTTACTGGGGTTATATTTATCATCCATGTCCATGATTTCTAAAAATGGTTTCATGTATTTATAAATTAATTTTTAACCATTTATGACTTTTACTACATGGTATGTAAGGAATATTTCTTTTTTTACCATGCGATGTACTTTTTGACATTTCTGGCAAAAGTACGAGAATGTTTTTTACCTCATACGACATGAACGAATTTTTACGGTTTTATAAAACATTATTTTCTTGAAGCTGACTCTACAGTATTTCATGAATATTTTCAAAAAAATTCTTTTCTTTTAAAATTGATTGGAATTTTCTAAAAAGAAAATAATTTTAAAGAAGAAAGGATATTTTCCTCATGGATTCATTTCAAGTGTTTTATCAAAACCGTTTTCCATATAAGATGATATTATTTCATATGTGTATGTTTCAAGTATAATGTCTCTAGGATTCACATGGTTTCAATTTTATTATAATGTAATGATATCCATTTTTTTATATGGATTATGTTATGATGGGATGATATTTATGAACCCCATTTTATTCTATGGGTTATGATGAATGTTTTATGTTTAATTTGTGGCACAACTAAGAATGATTTCATTATGAGATGGGTGGGACCTATATATACCCCCAATGCATTGGGTAAAGATTTATATCTCATGAGATAGATGTGGCTGAAACGGTATGTTAATCTGGTTCAGTGATACAGGACTGGAACGAGGAGTGAACACAATTCAGAAAGGGACCTTGTCCCTATAAGATGGTCATGGCAGCAATGCCTTGACTACTATTGAAATTATATCATGTGGTTAAATTTTTTCCAAAATTAAATGTTTTATTCCCATGTTATTATATCATGATTGATGTTCCTTTATGATATATGCCTTACGTACTGCCATGATTTATTTCACAACTCAATATTTTGATGTTTAAACATTATGTTCATGCTTTGAAGATCAAATATATATGGTTTGATTTATTTTTTATCATGATTACCCTTACAAAGAATTTGAGCTCACCCTTTATATGTTCTCTTTTCCCCTGTATATAAAGAAAGGTTTTAGGTAAGAAAAAAATGGAAGATCTTTATGGGAGATGTTGAAGATCTTTCACCAATATTAGACTATTATGTTCCAAGTTTCTAAAGACACTAAAATATTACGGTTCTTTGGTGTCTGATTTTATTATGTATTATATATTATGCAAAAGTAATGTAATGTTCATGTATGTCAATCATTGGGTCTCTACAGTTGGTATCAGAGGAAAGCATTAGCCAACCTTTGGAAACTAGGATGTGATAAAATTTAGTTGGATCCCTAGTGATATTTATAAAGTATGTATAGGGATGTCACTAAGGTTTAGTATATGTATTTGTTATAGTCCTAGAATTATGGTAAAAATCGTAGAATTAACCCTAAGATGTTATATATTTAAGGTACTCCCCCTTTCTTATGTTGTTTTCCCAAGCATGATTTTTGCCTCACACCCTATTCTTTTTGGGTTTTAAACGATGGATGGAATCCAAAGGAACCGTGTTGATCAATGTAATGGAAAATGCAATGATTTTCCTCTTGAACAAACCAATGTTATGGGAGATGGAGTGAAAAATATTGTTGCTATACTTACACAAGCTAGGAATCATTCTGCACTTCCAAATGAGTAGAGAAGGGAACAATATTATATTGAGTCCTTCATGAGGCAACGTCCACCTTCTTTCAATGGGTCTTCTGATCCACTTGTTTATGAACAATGGATCAGTACCATTAAAAAGATATTTTCCATACTTCACTGTTCGGAACCTGAAAAAGTCATTCTGGCTATTTACCGTTTAGAAGGTGAATCAAATCAATAGTGGACTCTAATTAAGAATACGAGGCCCCGAGATGAAATTGAATCCATAGAATGGGATGAGTTCAAGAACTTATTATTCAATAAGTACATCCCTCGTATTCTTCAAACAAAGATGGAAAAGGATTTTCTTGAGCTTAAGAAAAAATATGATGAATATGTTGGTATATACGAAGATAATTTTACAAGGATTGCATGGTATGTATCTGCATTTATCATCCAACCTGAAAGTAAAGTTGTTCGATTCTTCAGTGGCTTAAAACCAAGTCTTCTAAGGGCATTAGCTATAAGAGACTTCAGTAGCTATGAAGAAATTGTGCATTGTGCTATCAAGGTAGAAATGGAAGTTGGTGTTACATATCCATCTCTTGGTTTAGACAAGAAACGAAATATGGCGTTCAAGGAGAAATCTCAGAATAATGGTGAAAAGAAGATGAATGTTTATTTATTCTCAAAGTGTGGAAATAAGCATGGTGGATATTGTCTTAATGGAAATAGAAAATGTTTTAAGTGTGGAAAAGAAGGTCATCGAGAAGCTGAGTGTCAAAGTAATGGAAAAAGGGTTGCTAATGATGTGAATAAAGAAAAGACTGCAGAGAACGCACCACCAACACTTCAATGCTTCAAGTGCAAGGAAATGCAGCATTATGCTAATAAATTCCCTAATCCAAGGGTTAATGATGATCAACATGAGAAACCACTTATGGAAAATGATAAAGGTAAGTCATATGTGATCACTCTTTGTGATATTACGTATGAAAATGATGTTGTGTAATGATTATGTGTTTATGTAATGAGATTTCAAAATAGTATCATGGAATCTCATTTATGGCATCTTGGAATTTTGGAATATCTATGTATTGGTTTTCAATAATTATATGGTACCAGTAACCATGAAAAGTGATTGTAATATTTTTGGAAAGTAGATGATATGTGCATAATGAAGGGATAAAGATATAATGAGATGTTTGAGAGTATTATTTAGCTCATGACTGATGTATGGACAATGAGATAACATGGTTTGAGTATATAGAATTTTTGGGATTTTGGTATGTGGAAGGAGTTAACTTTTGATACCATTCATGTTTTCACTAAGGTTCTATTATAATTTATGTTTCAAGAAAATACAAGATTAAGGTATTTACAAGTTTGGAAAGTTACAAACAAGATATATCGTATGATATATGTGGGATAAATGATGGTATTCACATGACCGATAGAGAACATTTCTAATAATTGTTTTCTTTATACTATGATCTTGGACAGAAGTATTTTAGATAAGCCTAAATATTGGAATGAATTATGTTGGACATAAGTTAATATTTTTTAAGGCTAGAAATTTTTTCAATATTATTGATGGAATGTTATAACAGTGTAGTTTAAGAAAAGGGAAAACATGCAGAACGGGCAAAAACCCATCGCCTCGGACAGGGCTATGGGAATTGAACCCACAACCAAAGTGAGACATGCCTTTATCGCCTGCCACTTGCACACATGAAGTCCCTGGTTATTAGAATATAGTTTTATTATATTATGAGGTATGATATATGAAGTATAATTCCATTTTATGAACCATATACGATTAATCACACTATAGATGGAATTATGTATATTCAATAACTTTTACTATCCTTTTGTTTGAGATAGACGAAATTTCCTATCATTTTATTGCATGATCTGCTAACACTTCATAGAAGACAACTTCAACTTCATTTCTTTAAGAGATGATGTATAAATTTTCCAGGAACAAATAATAGTAAGATTGTACCAAAATCAAGTAAGTGTTTATTTTAATTCCACAATTCTTCATCTTTAGGTAAATGATCTTGAATACAAAAATATGTTGTCCTAGTGTCCTTATATCAGATGAATCAGATGGTACCTTATATCATCACAAATTTATGGCTTTTTGATTGTTGGCTTTTTAATAGCCATGTTCTCTACCACCCTTCATCGGAACATGATGGTTAGATTTAACTTCCAAATCCATATTTTCACCTATGTTGTCCTATGTGGAAACACAATGATTTGTTAATTTGGGTAACCGTTATGTTTCATACTTTATTTTTTAAAGATAAGTTTTTGTATTCCTTTTTATGATGTGTGTTTCTATTAAAGAAACTTTCAAGTAGTAAACCATTTATAACCTAGTCGAATTTTGAGGGAGAAATTCATTTTAAAGGGGTAGAATGTAACACCCCGAGATTTTTGGAAAATATTGTTTTTAATTTCATTGATGTCTTGTGTTGTACGCTACACCAAAAGTATCCTGCACTACACGCATCCCAAACTTGGCTTGCATTACACGCAATTGCGACCTTCCACGATAGCGTGCGTTATACGCAATACCGAGTTTTACTAAACAACGATATGTTTTATAAACTAGCCGTTATGATTAGTAATAACCACTTTTTTTCAAAATGGACTACATTTTTGGATTCGGAATATCGAAATTAGCCTTGGGTGAATTTTTGGTATTTTTCTGAAAACTTTCAATTTTTGATGAATAGTGAAAACACTAAGTTACTATTTAAAAACCGACTTTTTATTTAAATAATTATTTATTTTATTTAAATTTATTTTCAGTAAAAATTGATACATAATACCTATATAAGTTCAATTTAATTCATTGGATTCATTTTATAATAATTTTAGATATATAAAAATTTTATTGAACTTTTCACCGTCTTTTACCCACCTCCTAGGAGAATTTAAAAATTTACATAAACCATAATTTTACCTCTTCTATGAGTGGAATTTTAAAAATATGAGAGACATGGTTAATATCATGGAGTAAAATGTTGTTCAATATGATAACTTTTTTTTGGTGAATAGTAACTTTTTACTTTTATTTACCACGGTTAAATGTAAATATGGTAATTTCGGGTAAAAATGATATTATTATTACCATAAGAAATGTCCTAATTCTGTTGGATAAGTGTAATTCGGCCAAAAACTACCTTATGAATAAAATATTACCCTTTATATCCACTTGGATTAGATTAGGACATTTATTTATATTTTATTTAAAGAAGAGATAAAATAGTAAAAATCAAGGTTTAATAACTAGAAGATTTTTAATATAGGGTTATACATATGATAAATTTGACTATAAATATTCATTAGAAATATAAAAATATTTACTACCTAATTTTAGTTTATTTATAATTTTTGGACATTAAATATTTTTATTTATTTATGACACAATGGTGATGCAGTAATTACCCAAATAATGAAATATTAAAATAATTTATATTATAAATACAAAAATAAATTTAATATTAGACTTTTTATAAATTCAACAAAATTTTCTAGGTTAATATGACATGTTATTATTTATTTAATTAACTTTTTAGAACTAATCATTCTATTATGAGTTTTACAAAAACCAGTTACCAAATTGTGTCAAAATTGACATAAAATAGTTTTTAGAATATATATTATATTATTAATTGTTATTATATTCCTAAAAACCTAATATTCGGCCAAATGACATAGATAAGGTTATATATATTAATAATGAACCACATGGGGTTCGTTTGTCTTGTTATAGTAATTTTATTACCCATATAGTGTAAAAAAACAAAAAGACACAGTAAAGGTTAAATTATTTAACACAGAGTTAAATCTAAATGATAAGGTTAAAATATGAACCTAAACATGTATAAAACCTATTTTTTGAGTGTATTTCGACCCATAACACCTTTATCTTAGAAATAAATAAATTTCGAGCTATTATAAACTGAATATTACTTAATTATAAAATAATATTTTATGTTCTTCCAAAAGTGCCCCTCTCCTCCCGTAAAAAACGGCACACCTTCCCTCTTCCTTTCACAACCTTTTGAGCCTTGAAGATCGGCCAAACCCTGAAAATGTCCCTCCTCAACATCCCTATAAACATTATAGAGGTTCTGGTCTCATTAAAAGACCAACTCTAGTGCCTTAAGAGGAAGCTAAAAAGAGGTGCGTCGATGAAGAGGTAATCTCTTCTACCGATTCATTCAAGTTTTCTTTCTTATTCATCTTTTTCTTCTTTATTTGTTTCATTATAAAGTAATAACATAAGTATCACTAAAATACTGATATGTTATTATAAATGTGAAACAACCACATTTCACTTTCTATCCATCCTACAAAAACTGAAATCACCGCGCATGCATACGTACGGAATACCGTCTCCACGCTGTGGTGTAATCTATTATTCCACCACCACCTTACTTGGATAGGTATAATGGTGTAGAGAATAACTATATATAGTTATTATAAAATTATACTGATTCTTAGATATTATATCATCCACTACAATTCAATTTAATAATTATCGGAATGATATCATCGCTCGTGCGTACGTACGGATTACAATCTCCACGACGCGATGAGATAATGCTCCATGTTAACCATTAAAGAATGATTATAAAGTATATATAATGAATAATAATGAAATATATGACATGATAAATCTACTGGATTTATGTATATATATATATATATGTCATCTACTTATATCCATTCAAGTCAATAAGGAAAAGAATACAGCATTCATGCGTACCTACGGCCTACCGTCTCCATGAACGGTGTTTTTCATTTCATTTATCTATCAGTTATATATATATACTGAATATATATGATATATAAATCATTATTTATATTATATAAGTAAGTAAATAATGATATAAGTAATAATAATATCAATAACAACAAGTCCAAACACGTAGGATAAATAAAACGATTTTACCAAAAACGCTACTTTAACATAGAATTTACAAACAAACGGGTAATATAAAGACATAAGTGACCCATATATGATATAATAACAATTAATATGAATCTATAATAAGTAAATGACATTATTTATATCATTATATAGGAGGTTCGGATAAGTACGAAGCATATCAGACCTAAGGTAAGGGATAACATTTCCAATCTCGTTTTTATCTAAGATTGTTTGTTCGTAAGTATTCACTGGGGTTATATTTATCATCCATGTCCATGTTTTCTAAAAATGGTTTCATGTATATTTAAATCCCTTTTTACCCATTTTTTACTTTTACTACATGGTATGTAAGGAAGCTTTCTTTTGTTTACCATCCGAGGTACTTTTTGACATTTCCGGCAAAAGTACGAGAATGTTTTTTTATCTTATACAGCATGAACAGATTTTAAAAGTTTTATAATGACTTATTTTCATGAATATTTCTCTACAAGATTCCATGAATATTTTCAGAAAAATCCTTTTTTCTTAAAATTTCATTTCATGTTGTAAAAAGAATATGATTTTAAAGAAAAAAGAAAATTTTCATCAAGAATTCATTTCAAGTGTTTTATCAAAACCATTTTCCATCTAAGATGATATTATTGAATATGTGTATACTTCAAGTATAAAGTCTCTATGATTTAAATTGTTTCACTTTTCTTATGTTGTAATGATATCAAATTGTTTTATATGGATTATGTTATGATGTGATGATGTTTATGAAACCCATTTTATTCTTTGGGTTATGATGAAGGTATTAAGTTTATTTTGTAGCACAAGTAATAATGATTTCATTATGAGATGGGTGGGACCTATATCACCCTCTAATGAATTGGGTAAATATTTATATCTCATGAGACATACATGGATGAAACAGTATTTTAATGCGGTTCAGTGATACAGGACTAGAACGAGGAGTGAACTCGTTTCAGAAAGGGACATTGTCCACTAAGATGGCCATGGCAGCAATGCCTTGGCTACTATGGAAATAATATCATGCGCTTAATGTTTTTCCACAATTAAATGTTTTATTCCCATGTTTTTTTATCATGATTGATTTTCCATTATGATCTATACCTTACGTATTGTCAATATTTATTTCAAAACTCAAGATTTTGAGGTTTAAACTTTATGTTCATTTTTTTAAGTTCGAATTTATGGTTTGTTTTATTTTTTTTCTTTCTTACCCTTACTAATAATTTGATCTCACCCTTTATATGTTTTCTTTTCCCCTGGATATAAAGAAAGGTTTTATTTAAGAAAAAACGGATGAATTTTATGAGATATGTTGAATATTTTCACCAAGATTAAGAGATTATGTTCCATGTTTCCAAAGACACTAAACTATTACGGTCCTTTGGTGTCTTTCATTGATATATATTAAGTATTTATTAAAATTAATGTAATGTACATGTACTTCAAGCTTTGGGTCTCTACACAAAGTCTCGGGTGAGTGGTAATCACCAAAATTGTACCTAAGCCACCACACATCTGACATCTCGTGTCCCTGCGACCATGTTGCTCAACTCCGATGGCCTCTCCATCCAAGTAACTCGGTCCATGCCCAACCTCACAGTCCTACTCCTTCAAGTCGATGTCCATGAAGTCTAATACCATGGTCAAAACCTCCAAAATTAACCCAGGCCAAACCCAACCTATTATCCGTATCACTCAAGAATATTCGGGCCATGCCCAACACCACCCAATGGGTCTAGTAGATGCAATTCAGCAATTAAATACATTACATATTTAAATAGAAAACATATGTCAAAAAAACAAACTAAACAGTTGAATTACACTCTGTGAGGTCTTGTCCCATACCAGCACTGAGTTCTTAATTGCTTCTAACAATTTATCACAGGCTTTAATAAATTAAAATAAATATTTCAACACATCAATATTTCAATTAAATCCATTTTGGAGTTCCCCGGCTAAAATTCCCAGATCAGCCATGACCCCTCACCCAGCCCGCTCATGAAAACAGGTAACAAGGCATACCCAAAGGCACCCCATAGGTCCCACAATCAATTTAATATGAAATAGCAGATAAAACGGGTCCCACTAAAAATATCTGAAAACACGCATAAGGACGTGTCACCCAAACAACCACAAAAACACAAAATGAGGTATGCACCACCTACCAGAGACTCGTATGATGCTACTCCTCCAGTAACAACCGCAAATTCAGTCTAAAATATGGTAAATCTACAAAAGATTCAATACCTCTCAAACGTCTGTAACTCGTTCTAGAATGAAAATCAGACAAAACGGCCAAAGAGAAATCATGGCCATACCGAAGGTGTTCCAACGCATCAATCAGATTACAAATCGGACATTAGACAGACGATCGGGATAAGGAATGAGATTTGGCTGGCTTGGTTCACAAAACCAGGAGAGAGAAATGTGTTCTGCCTCAAAAATGATGGTACTGCCCATTTTAACAAAAAAAAGGAAGTACACGGCATGCAAATCATGACTACAGACCGTGTATATAACATTTAACAGTTCTTTTAGCTGATGGGACTCCGCCAACCTATAGACATGAGTACACGACATGTACCTATGGGTACACGACGTGTACTTGGTTCCTCTTCTCTCCCTCACCGACTTACCCACATTCCAGGTATATCCCTCATACACGGCTAGACTACATGGAATGTCCATGGTGAACACGGCATGTATCTGGTTCTACCCATCCAACAGGCCCACACGCCATGTATGGCCACCACACGGTTGGGGTTATACGACATGTTGAAAACTACACGCCGTGTAGTACGAAATTTCTACACGGTCATCACACGACATGTACTCGGCAAGCACATGGAAAAAATATGTTGAACTTATACACGGTGTGTACTTAAAATTAAATGGAGTGTAGTATGGAAAATTCTAGAAACGTCCCATTTTCTCTAGTTTCCTGAGAAACCAGTCAAAAATTCAAAGAGGGTCGGGATTTTTACCCGTATCCAAAAACCCAGGTTCTTCAATGTTGAGCCCAAAATCATCTCCATGAAACCAATGATTTATTATGGCATCCTACCTTTTTATTACATAACCTTTCTTTACATAATACAAATTTAAAATATTTGAAGATCTTTTGGGTTTAGTGTATTAGAAATCAGGAACATAAATACACGAAATCAACATAAAACATCCTTCTAATACCCTTGTAAGGCTTCATCATAGTTTAATCATAAGTAAAATTACTATATCTCTTAAGTTGGAGACATACATAAAATGAAAGGGTGAGGAGAAGGCCCAGTAAGAAAAACAAAGTAATCTGTTACTTGTGAAATCAATAAGAACTTGATAAAAAACACAAAAAAGCCAAGAGAAATGGATGTAGTGGAATTTCATAATGAAAAGAACACGAACCGTAACATGAATATGTGACTGCAACATTAAATTTAGACATTCTTCAACCTATCACCATGGTTCATCCCTATGGTGTCAAAAAAAATTAACAAGGTTATTCACCAAGATATCGTGGAACTTTTCATCTCTAGAGATTAAAATCATTACACAATGCATTGGAGAGATATTAGGGAACACCCTTAATATTTACATTTTTAATGTCAGACGCATATATCATAATACAACATTTAATAAATGACCCAAATAGGGAAAATAACTGGGTTTCACTTCAATATTGTGACATTTTAAAAGTGAATTAAAATACGATCATTAGGTCATTTATATCCCATGGAAAGGGTGTGAGGGTTACATGTATGTCAATTTCAAAATAAAATATATCATTTGAATGTATCTATGAATACCCATAAAAAATAAATATGTTTGGGCATTCACATAAATAAAACAAGAGAACTCCTTGAGAAAAAAAGGGAAAAATTTGAGACGAAATTTCTGCAGCGAAACTGCTATATAACACAATTTTAGAAAATAAAAAACATAGTGGGGACAAGGGTATACCATCTATAAATGAAATTTTTTAAGTATAGGTACATAATAAGAGGAAATAATATCATTGTGTGGACATTTGAATTACACACCACATGAAAAGGAAACTTGAAAGAAAAAAAGCATGATTTCTTTTACGAAAATTCGGCAGTCGAACGACGTCACGTAAAAATTCATAAAATCAATTGATGTGAGGGGAAAGGGTATCACATCATTTGGAAATGAAATTAAAAGTAGTAATTATATAGAAGAAAAATCCCTTTAATAATAAAATTGAACTATAAGACATAACCTAAATGAAGTCATGAACTAATAGAGGAGGGTGAAAGGTTCCCTTACCTTGAAGAGTTACTTCGAAAGCACGAAGATCAAGACTTTGGGAGTCCTGAGGGAACCTTGGGAGGACTCATTGGGAGGTAGGGAGACAAAAAAAATTTGAGAAGGATTTTAGAATGAAATTAATGAGGAAATATCTTGTTATTTAATGGAAAAGTGAGGGAATAAATTATTAATTTTCCAGGGACACCTCATCGGTGGTATTGGAAAAACCATGGGCTTGCCCATAGTATGTGCCCATGGTATTGGCCACATGGGACACCTCATATCATATCTCACTGTTCATAAGTCAACCAGAAATCATAAATCCTTACTACATCATTAGTGATGTGATTAATCACCTGAAACTCAAAACTGTATTTTTATATTTTATGTTATTAAATTAATTATAAAATTGTAAATAAAATATCTCTGACATAAAAAAATTCCTATTCCTATAATATGATCATTTATTATCTTTTAAGATACCAAAAATGTATTTATATATTCATGTGTAATGTTTTTATTTTTTTGGTCAATTTATTATTCTTTACTATTCATTAGTATTCATATGTGTATGTTACTATTCAAACATTATTATTCACTAAAAATTACGTTGATCTTTTTAGACTTTAAAATTCCTACTGAACACAAATGTAGAAGACCATTTTGTGAAAATAAATTCACAAAAAAGGTATTTAATAATAAAATATATTTATAATATTCATTAAAAACAGTATTCATCAAATACTATTCATCAAATTGAAACTTCTTAGAAAATTTCTAAAAAATCATCCTATGTTAATTTTTAAATTTTGATTTTATAAATGATTTTTATTTAACAATAATAATTACCTAAATATGCGAAATTTTACTTTAAAATATGAGAATCCTTAGTTATTAAAAATAATTATGGATATAAAATGAATAGTGAAATTATATAGTGAAATTTATAACATAAAAAAAGTAATATTATTTTATAATTTAAATTTAAAAATAGGTGTTTTTAATTATACTATTAAATTAAAATAATCATTATTCCATTTACCTTAATTTGGTATAATAATTATCTCATTTTGTAAAACTACAATTTTGATCCGAAGTAATTTAATGTTCTTTTATTGTAAAAAATAATCAAAATTTATTAGGAGAAAAGAGTTCCAAAAATAAAATAATTACATTTTTCGTGTCGTTACATTGATCACCACCACCCAACACAGCAAATTTTATCCTACACTAACATTTACAAAATTACATTAAAAAAACATTAAATTGAAATATATATCGTTGAGCTAAATATCCAATTATTTTACCACAACATTCATGGACTATGAAATTCATTTCGTAAATAAATTATTAAATTATATTTTAAAAAATACAACTAAAAAGTAGGATTTCTAATTATAATCTTGGGATAACGACTAAAAATTTTAATTTCACCTTTCAAAACATCCAAAAAAATAAATTCATAAACAAAAATTAATTGAATTAATCACTCCATAACTATCTTATTTCATTTTGAATCAACACACCATTATCAATTATAAAAAAGAAACCATTTTTTTTAACTGAAAAATAAATCAAATTATAAACATTTAACCATATTAGTCATTATTTAAAACAAAAAAATGATTTATAAATATTCATTAAAACCCAAAAGGGTCCTTAATTTCAGTAAATATTTATCGTAAAATAATTGAAGACAATTTCATAACGAAAATTACCCAAACACACACAAGTGAAAAAGAAAAAATCATATCCATAATGAATTAAGTAAAATAACAAGTGAATTAAAGATATGAAATCCACACAAATGTTAGAAAGGGAGATGATATAACTAGGAACCATATCAAACCCATAATATCGATTTCCAAACCATGAAATCAAGTGTATCATGGGATTTAATCATATATCCCTAATGTGAGACACATCATCTTATTTTATTAATTTCTCTCTTGATCTGAATATTATAAAATCCAATGTATGAATCACAATATATATAAATAATCCCCCAACATCATCATTGAAAATATAGAAAACCAAATATCCCTAGTTCCTAGATTTAATATCAGGAGAACAATGTTTTTTAATATATACAATAATATAGAAAAACCATCCACTCAGCACTCATGTTCCCATGTAAAATAAAGTAGAGGGGAAAAACATACAATCCATGAGTAAAAAACATGTAATAAGTAATGATTATCCATCAACCATAATTCCTCACCATGAATATCCCTAAATATATATATATAATAATTCAATACATAAATATTTATATTCCCCCACAAGGGGAGAAATAATAATCACATATTGATAAAACACCAACTCAATGGGAAAAAAATTCAATGAGGAAATATAGAGGTGTATATTAGAGTAAAGAATTAAAATCAATGTTTTAACCAAGATTTTATCATAGATAATATCATGGAAATCCACGACCATTCATAATTTATAAAATATAAAGTTATTAATTTTATATAAATTGATGGATGTCTCACACACCATATAATACATTCTAAAGACACCACTAAAATGGGAATTTCTCTTCAAAATCCATAAAATGGAAAAAATCCAACCATTTCTTAAAAAAAATATTAATGGATCAATTATTTAATTTCTCACGATGGGTAAACAACACAATCATTTCAAATCATAATTTGAAATTTAATAAATAACCCATTTATAAATCTTGTTTTGCTCAACACATGAGAATAAAACAATTTCAACACAAAAAATCACTAATTTATATAAAAAACTAGATCTAATTTCAATATACACCATTAAAACCATTTCAAAAGCCTAATAGGAATTTCATATAATCATATCACTTAAAATGATTCCATTTGAAATAAAAAAACATTGAATTTAAAAGGGAAACCTTTTTGAAGTAAAAAAATAAAATGAAACGAATTTAAATCATCACATCAATTTCATATATATTATCATTATTAGTAAAAATGAATTTTGGAAGCCAAAGAAATAATTAAATTCAAAAATGAAACAAATTCATAGAAATGCCTAAATTAAAGCTGTGTAAATGATTTTGAAATTTAGCAGATCACGTTTCCTATAATGACATGAGCACAAACAGGGGTAGAGATGGAATCTATAAACCCTATAATATAAAACACCCAACATTACATCTTTCTGGAACTCTATAATTTACCATATGTGTTCTAGGGTTAATGTGATTAACCAAAACAATGGAAAAATAGATAGGGAAAGGAAAAGAGAAAAATATGGGTATATTTACAATAAATACATTTTAAACCACCAATTGAGGCTTTTTATCCAGAATAATGGAGGTTAAGACTCTTCTTTAAGCTCTCATGGGTTTTTAGATAATATGATGGATGAAATTCGCGAATTACTCCTCTGTTGGATGAGGGAATTATGGAAAAATCACTATTTATGTGATTCTGGGAAAGTTGCATATTTTTTAAAATGGTGTGAAAATCATGAATTGTACATTTTTTAAGATATGGAAACCCAAACATTTTATAATATTCCTTATATATCATAAACATTTTTTTGCATTCTATATATATGGTTTCATATCTAAGTCATCCACCTCCCAATGGGTATTACATAGTTACTCATAACAATGTGTGAAGATAATAAAACACCATTACAACATAGAAAACTGTGAAACTATAGCAATAAAATAATGTAGACTTAGAATAACCCAATATAAGTTAAAATAGAGACAATTAATATTCATAGTAACCAGTGGGTTTCACACATAATTTTAGAAATAAAATACACATTTCAAAAAAATACCATGAACATTTGAAACAACATTTAAATTAAGTTTGGTAATAATTTATTTATTAAATTATCCCCCTATAAGAAATAAATCTTATTTCCTAACAAAAAATAGAGATCACGTATCATATGAAGTTATTTTATAGAAAATATAGTTTCTAAGAGAACTATTGAATTAACATTATTGTTAGAATACTTAATACTTTAATAAACAATATATTAAAATTATCAGATTCAATGTTAATGACAATATATTTCTTCAAATAGTTTAATATTTTTTATTAATGAATTATAATGTAAATAGTTATGTTTTATTTAGAAAAATTCTCTAGGAAATGATTTAATATAAATATTTTACAAAATAAATTATTATATACTATGGAAAATTTTTTAAGTGGATAAATATAATTTGTTACCACAATAACACATGATTTTGTTAGGTAAATATGTTTAAATATTTTTTTTCATATAATTTAACATTAAGAATATTATTCTTAGTGACACAATTGATCATATAATAATTATCCATTGATGTAATCCATTGATGAATTTTATTGGGTTGTATTATCATATGGTCACATAGATATGTAACATGAAGATACATAAAGATGTAATAATTTTAATAATATAATTAATTTTTTGTAGACAGAAAGAAACTCTGTAATCATATAAAATATTATATGATTAGATAATGTATTTTTTATGTTTTTATAATATATAAATTTATCATTTTATACAAATATTACTATGAAATTTATCATTCTTTCATGTTGGATTCATTCAATCATGAAGTGAAATGATAACTAAAATCTCATGGTGTAACATTGAATTATCTTAAAATGTTGTTTGTCATGATTTGTTATATATTATGATTACATATAAATGTTAGTGTTGTTAGGATTTTATATAGACTCATAGAATATAATCATGAGAAAAAAAAGATTTATTTTGTGTCACATGACCCTGAATTTTATAACATGGAGTTTCATACACTTTTTTAATTATATACTAGGAGTGATTTTTTCATATTAAATCCTCTCTAATAAGGATGAAAAATGTCCCTTAAATTTGAACTTTCATAAATTCATACCATTATTATGAAAACCATGAGTATGATCTAATTAGGGCTATTCGAGTCATTTTTTAATCATTTCATCAATCAAGGTTAAACAATGATGTGATTTGTTCTCTGATATAATGTGTATCAAATTTGGGACCCCTAATTGAGATATACTTAATGATTGTGTGATTGTACATATATAAGACAAATGTGATGTTCCTATATGTTTCTATAAGGGCATGTGATGTGTTCATCAATCCAGATAAATAAGACATGATGTGTTCACCTATTTGGTTAGTCAATACATTTAGAATCAAGATAATAAGGGTTACTATATGAGATTGATATACTTTTGACTTCAAAAAACTTGGTGATTTGAATAAAATGATTATTTTATTATTTATACTTTTATATGTTATACTTAATTTACATAACTATATAGACAAATATGTTTATGGTATATCATGTCTGACCGCTTTTTCTCTTTAGTAGAGTTGATTCATTTCAAGAGGCCACTCTTCAAACACAAAAAAATTTATATATCTATGTGTGTGTGTGTGGATTGAACACTTCATATTAAATATGATTTATTATATGGTGAGGTTAATTAAAACATTAAAAAAGTATTTAGAAAATAACCAAAAAGTTTTTTTAGTGGTTTAATAAAATATAATATATGATACAACATAAAGAGTAATGGTTCAATGTTTGTATGAATTTTGGAGAATGTTAATGGTAGATAGTGATATTTGCTAATGATTTATATAAAAGTGGTTGAAATATTATGGATGTATAATATTGTATTATATAGCATTCTGGTATTTTATAACATGCATTAAAAAAAAGAATAACATTTTCCATGTTGTCGAATATCCTAAGGTGTTATATAATTATGTATCACCAATTCCTTATATATGTATATATCATTCTGTCTCATTTAGAAATATCACTATGTTTATAGTATTATTTAAGAATACTATATTATTAATAATTATAATTTTAATATTAATTATTAAACTTTCAGGTACTAGTATTTGATAGATATAATTGAGTATATATATTTCAAGTGATGAAACAATTTAGAGAATCAAATTTTCATTTTTGTGTTAAATTAATACCTGGTAGAATACTAAAAAAACTATTCTAACAACATGAGATTAATCAATGATTTATTAATAATTCATGTAAATCTATGGAGGTTTTGGGAGAATCGCCACCTTCTATACAAAAAAATTTTAGGAAATTAAAATGGCATATAATATCTTTATTGTATCAATCCATTTATTTCATTGTTTAATATCGATTTACCTTCATACCTTACATTTGAGGTTATATCATACAATAGTATTAAGATGAATCCATTGAAATAAGGATTTGATCCATTTACAAGTAGATTCACTTGTATGAAGGAGTCCTCTGATTAATTCTATTTGATATCCACTATGTATGTGTTTAAGGATAGAAGGTTTATCAATATTATGTGCATGATATGTTTATAATTTCACATTATAAATTCATTTAGTTTCAAATATTGGATGGTAATGGTTTACGTATAATTATAAAATAAACAATCTTAATAAGGTTTAGTAAATACTAATAAACCAAATAGAATGTAATTTTTCTCTCTCAAATTATTATATATAGATCTTTCATTCATTTATAATCGAATTTCAATTCATATAATTGGCCCTTTGAATATTTATTTCTTATATTGAATCCAAGAGATTAAATTTAAGGCCAATGAAACCTTTCAATATTTTAATTTCCCCTTTTCATTATTCCTTAAATTAAGGGTTTATAATGATTCCCACCTATATTTTCATATTGTTGTTATTATTATATCTTATAGACACATCGTTGCTTCTAAAACCAAACAATGAGAAAAGATGTTACATTTATTTTCCCTTAACACAAAACCGATAATTAAATTCCAGATAATGAAAAAACATAAATAACATCTATGTCATTTGGAATTCTATAAAAACTAAACCCACTTATATATATATACACACAATTTCGTAGAATTTTTATATAAATTTGATTAGTTAAATTCATTCAAACTACTATATTTACAACAATATTATAAATAATTTCTTCTATAAATACAACCCCATATGTATAACAAACCTACCACTAAAGAAACGACTATCACATTTCAATAATGGCCTAGAACATTTTCTGTGTCCCATCAAATGAATAAATAATTCCTGAAATCTACCACTAAATAAAATATTAGTAGTAAGTATACTATTTCTCACAGGAAAAGGGAGATTTTTATTATCAGAAATATATCTATGATTACCCCATTTCAATACATCTATGTAAAATCATAATATATCATATGTTTTTTTATTAAAATATTCATAACACATGAAAATAGATATTAACAAATGTTATTAGTGATAATAAATATTTTTTTTCCTACAATATAAAACCAATATGTTAGAATAACAATGATTCCGTGATATTAAAATTATACATTCATTTTCACCTCACTCTGGATTTAAATCAAAACCCATTCCACAACCATCATTTTATTACCAACAACACCTATACACATATTAAATATTGAAACCAACCTCATCTGACAAAAAATGACACCCGCCTTCAAGTGTAGTCTAAAAACCAGCCTCACCTAACATTAGGAGGTACCTACACATAAATGGAATTTACATTATGACTTCGCCTCAAGTAGAGTTTCCAAAAAAAAAAATCACTTAAATGAATTATTCTCTACACCCTAGTATTTTATTCAAACAAACCCCCCATAACCTAATTTGTCCCCTACACTCTAGTGATGTTTGATGAAAATTTCTCATAACCTAAAAGTCTTCAACACTCAAGTAGTCTTTATAGAAAAATATAAATTAATGAAATCCATGACAAATAAGGAAATTAAATTCATTAAATGAGATAATATATTATTTCCTATTACATAATATAAATAATAAGGGTATATTTGAAATCCATATTATTCTCAAATTTATGTTTTTTAAAAATCACCCAAAAACCCAAAAGATACCTCTTTTATTTCATTGTAATCTACACATACCCTAACCTCTTTAATAATACAAAATTAATGATTTATAAATATTTTTATAATAAATATTATTGATTTAAATTGAAAAAAATATATTTCAACATTATTCATCACAAAATATAAATAATTAAAATCCACCAAACTCGGTCATGATTCTAGAGTAAAATCGTCATTTATGTTCAACTATCAAGACATATATTTTTATAATCAATGTTTACAAATAAAATCCCTAGTTAATAATGAATAAAAAAATCTCTAAAATCCTCAAATTGATAAAGAATGGAAAACCACTTACCTGAGGTAAAATGACATAGATCAGTAACATAAAAATAAAAATCTCCCTCATATTTTCCTCGTTATAAATCCAAAAATAATATTCATATCATTCATTGAATAAAATAATGACTAATACCCATAAATATACTTGAAAATAATAGAGGTTGAGAATGGTATGAAATACATTTAATTTTATTCCAAAAAAATCAAGGATCCATAGTAAAAAATAACTAAAGATATAAATTCACCAATATCACCCCACTATTATACTACGTCAAGATCCCCACATGATAATAAGAAAATAGGATATGAATCACTATAAAAATCACCAAAATTCATGGTCATCATGTACAATCCAATTAATCATGCTTAGGATTGTTCATTTTCTTCTTCTATATTAAACGAACACATTGTATGACTGCCTAGGAATAAATCATATTCACACAACTATGCAGCTAACATAGTATGAAACTAAAAACCACCAAAACAGTAGATTCTAAAAAATAAAAAAAATAATACAACAAATAAATAGATGCCACACACCTCAAATGTGGCCATAACATAACCATTTAACCTTATAAGATCTAAAATTTCTCTTTTATCCAAAAACAAGGGCTTATAAATCAATCATCATTTAATGTTTCCCATACCCACAAATATTTTGGTCAGCTAATGCATTAAATAACCATGGAAATGGTGAATATAAAAATTATCACTACCATTTTTATTTTCACCCCCACCACAATGTAATATTAACATTAAGGTTAATAATGACATCAAAATTCAATAATTTCATCCATACAATCTTCCACTATCCACCTCTGATTACGAACCTCTATGGTCACCACCATATTAATAACCTAAATTCATATCATCGCTATGATTATTCAATGTTTCTAAAATATATAATTTATTGTTCATCCAAAATACATTAAACTTAATTCACTTGATATCCATTTATCATTTATAAAAAATGAGTTATCCAAATTAGGTTATCAAAAACCACAATAAACCATAAAAAATAAATTTGTGTATCATCATACCTGAAATAACCCAATATCATTCATCATTTAAACCCAAAGTGTAATCTATACTCTATATATGAATTTGTATATTTGAAATTACATATCAATAGTTTTCACATAAACACTCCTCCACCTTTGGGATGTTCTTTAACATTTAAGAAACATCATCCAAATGGGTTTAGACCTTTATTTTTATTTGGATTTAAATGCTACAGTCATACTAACAATCTTTACCAATTATGATGGATGTATAACAAATATGGGGAAAAATAACCCGATCAATGAAATATAAAAAAATGATTATTAATCCCAATGCACCATAATATAAAAAACAATTCAAAAATAGAAACCATACCTCTAATGATTTTGGAGAAACCAAAGGTCAGTATTAATTGTATACTACATAAATATCTGAATACCTATGGTCACAACAATGATATTTTTCATTACATTATGAAATATTTACTACACAATATAATTTATTAAATTTTTTTCAATTGTAAAAAGAGTACCTAAAAAATAGAACATATTTTAAGAAAATAACTTCAATACATATTCAGAAATAGACATATAAGGAATTTTAAAATGTTCAATAACCACACAAACCGATATTCATATTAAAGAAATGATACACTACCAAAATGAATTCTATTAATATTATGATACTCATAAGCTTATATAACTTATTATACATACCACATGTACTCAAATATCTGTATGGATATTTATATATATTTCTACTCATTGAAATCCCATAATGTAATTTAACCTAAACCGTACCACCACTATGATATGTGAATTTATAAAAAAGGAAATGTATAATAAAAAACATTAATCATGTGATCAATAAATCATGACAATATATACTAGGGTCATTTTCATTCGATGATGTACTTATAACTTGTGATTAACCGTTAATATTGAACCATCATTAAAAGAACATAGATGAAAAATGTACTACATTATAACCCCTATCAACCAAGGTAAGTATATATGATAAATTAATTAATCTGTAACATATAATATTTCCAAAAAAGAATATAAAACAATTAAAATAAAAGAAATAAATCTATTTAAATACACATAAAAATACACAATTTTACACTATTACTAGGTCAAGATCATATGAAACAATATTCAGATACTAATCTTAGGTCATCTCTCATTATCACATGTTAAAATAAATGTTTTTATATCCCACAAAGTATCCATACAAAAGTAGGATGTCATTTCCCCATCCTCTCTAACCCCCATAGATTTACTCTAATATCATAGTGGTCAAGTTACTCTTGTATATTCCTCTAATAAATATAATTCCATATATATATGATTCATCATTGAACATAGAACAATAACACTTTGAAGGTAGTGATCCTTAAGAGAAAATAATCTCATTAAATGATGAAACTAAAAAAATACAATAAAATAAATAATGGAATAAACTAGCTCTACCAAAAGATGGGATGACTTCTACCACAAATCATAATTGTTCATAACAATAAATTACTATAAATAACTATAAATTTAAAAGTTTTCCATTTTATTTAATCAAGATTGTATACATTCATTACAATAATAATTTTTCCCAATAAATTTTTCTCCAAAAAATAATTTTTATACAACCATATTAAAAATGTTTTCTAATATTTTTATTTTTTATAAAATACCTCTTTAAAAATTTCCTTATCAATTTTTTTCAATTCAAAATACTCTCTTTTCAAAATCACTTAATTTTGAAAATTGATTATATTAAACCAAAATATCTAATATGTCTGGATAAAAATAATTAATTTCAAAAAAAAATCCAGTTTCAAAAACGAGAATAAAATAATTATCACTAATAAATACCTTTTTAAAAATTGTTTAAAAAATAAACTCACCACTACATTATTACTAAAATAATTTTACATGAAAATTCAATAAAAAATAATAAAATTTCATTATAAAATTTAAAAACCCAATTTAATGTTGTTTTAACATTTTAAAAACATTTTCATTAAAAATATATTTTTGTAAAACAATTTTTTTTGAACAAAAATATTCTTCCATAGAAATTTTGAAAAATTACGCAATGATCTCTCAAATAGGAAGGGATTAATTTCCCAAAAATTGGAACAATGATATAAATCCTTTAAAATTAAATTGTTATTCTCAAATAAAAATTAATTTCATAAATTATTTATTATAAAAAATAGAATATCCTTTTCAAAATAATCCCATTTTTAATTAGAAAGTTGAAAAAATCCCCATTCATCTAAGAGGCATCCATTTTTGCAACCCTAAAATGCCAACCAAAATCTATATACAGTTGAAAATTTATTTATTTATTATATTTTTTATGCTTAGTTAATTAAAATATTCTAATGACTAATAAATACTTAACTACACAAAATAGATACCCATAATAAAAACAATGATCTTAAATAGAATATTTTAATATAAACAATATATAAGATATTAAATAAAATGTTTTCTATTATACATAAAAAAATTTATACATGAAACCCCATTTAATAAAGTCCATAAATCCAATAAAGTGGATAACTAAATAGAAATAAACTAGTATTTTACCAAATAAACCATTTATCCTTTACTATACAGTCATTTCGTTTATAGTGAATTTTGAAATTATTCTCCAATTTTATGGAATCCTAATATCAATTTCTATGAAATAATACTATTGATCCCACCGAAGATTGATTTTTCACTTTTAGATGAGGAATTTAATGACTCTACAGTGGTTTTTAGAGTAACTAGAAATTACATAAGGATGAATAAAGACCTTTAGAGTTAATTGTCTAAATTTTTAGAATTCTATGTAATGAAAACAATTTAGAAAACTAAAATATACATGAGAGTAACTTTATACAGTGAATCATAATAATTTTTAAATACCATCCATGTCGTAATGTATCATTGGAGTAGATCCCAAAATTCAAGACAATTGTAAGAATTTATAATGATTTTATATGTGTAACCTATGTTATAGATAAAAGTGTCTATCTAGATTAATAAAAATGATTGAAAAGGTAAAAAATATGTAAACCAAATACTATGAATATATAATGTTACCTAAAAGTATTATATTTGATATATTCTAAACTCTAACAATGATATGTTAAAATAATCTACACTTAAGTATGAATTTATATGTGATACGAGGTGGAACTTTGGATAAATATATTGTTTTATAGTGTTATATAAGAGTAATAATCACATATATAACGCTCACCAATTATGAAAAATATAAATCAAATAATATGGAATCCTCATATGATAATATAATTAATATGACACTAATACTTTTATTTAGTGAATTAAATATCAAGGTTATTGTTATAATCATGATTCAATATGAGATAAATTGATATGAAACATGAAGATGTTGTGCAGTTATTCCATGCTACAAATATAATGATTTGATAAATTATTTCTTATAAATTCAATGTGGATTCCAAAACCATCAAATGACTTAGTGAATCTCTTAAGTGATTTATTCTGATTCTACAATTGTTGTGAAACTTATTTGAATTATAATAGACATGTTATTCTTACGGATTGTTATAAATGAAGAGAATGATTTTGTTGATATTATAATTTAGTAGATTCGTAGTAAACTCACTAATTATGTGAATGGAAGAGAATTGGATAAAAATAAATAAATAAATTAATATTAAATTTTTTACAAATAAAACGATTAAACATGATAAAACTAGACATGGAGAAGAAAAATAGATAGATTATTTTCATGATACCCTAAATCTAATATCAAGAATCATTAAGAATATGAAATAATAATATAAAGGATATATTTTTATTAAATGTGTAAATTGTGTATATTTCTCCACTTATCTACTAAATATCAAATGATGAATATATATGAAAAAAGGATAATTAATTTGTTAATAAACTCTCTTAAAAAAACTACTCCATTAAGAGAAAACAATTTCTATCAAAATGATTACATAAAACGACACCCATGTTATTTGAAAAACTATATCACAACTTTGAATAAATAATATGTGATAATTATGATAATTTTATTGCTAAAGAAACTCTAAAATATTATGAAAAATATTTTATGGAACATGATGAATAAGATATTGACTAACAATTAGATGAAACAACTATTAATGGTGAGTTTATCATTAAATAAGGATAATCATCCAAGGAATAAACCATAATAATATGGATTATTATTTTATTGTTGGTTTTTAAATAGTTAAGAAATAAAAGTTTAAATATTAAAAATAAAACAATAAAAATTATCTAATCAATTTTTTTTAAATGTATCAGATAGTAAAGGGAATTTAAAGGATGGAATTTGAGTTCTAATAAAGAGGAAATAACATATAATATGAGTTCTAATATATAATACATAGGTATAATAAGTAATAAAATCATAATTTAAATATGATACATGTTTTGAAATAAAAAAAGGCTCGACTATTAATTGAATGGATTTTTTAATTAGAAGGGGATTGTTCCAAATAAAAAACGAGAAGTAATATTATAGCTTTAGTTGATGGACGGAATCATGAGAGTCAGAATGTATTAGACATAAAAATAAAATCATATTATTAGTATGATTTATTGAAAATAATACAATCTAGAAAATTTATAATTTTTTTAGAGAAAGCAATTCCAAATCAAAACATAAAGGATAAGAATTAAGGAAAATTTCCATAATAGAACTAAATACTGAGGAAGGTATTATTACAACTATTGGATGAAATAAACTCATTATAGGTTTGGGAATTGAATTAAACATCAATATATGAATCAATAAAAAAATTTATCAATGGTGTTGATTTTAGATTTTCTATTTTTATTGGGGTATGTTTGGAAATACATTATATAGTTTCTAGTTATAAATTGCTTTACTAAGAAAACTAAGTAATTATGGGCAATGGGGGAGTCAGAAATAGTATAACACAAATTTAAAAAAATGAACAGTTTAGTAAAAAATTAAAGTGTAAAATAGTTTCTTTATGATTAAGGTACAATGTGGAAGTTGTTACCAATAATGAAACAATTTATATAGAATTCTCACCATACAAACAACTTGATTAAATATATATTTTATGATAAGGGATGTTTAAAAATTTAGGATTTCAAAAAATAGTGATTTTATATTTTTGTTGAGGTTTGTTCTTGAAAATATGAAAAGTAAAAAATAATGGATTCTGTATTTTCATCTCATATGATATGTTACATGAATAAAATTAGGAATTATAAATGATTTGATTACAGATTGTTTGTATTCAAAAATGAAACTTTATTATATTTCAATAGTGTTTATGTTTCTCGAATCAAGAAAAAATACAATAAGTTTAAATAATGTTCTATTTATTTGTAGGGTTGAAATATAATTTGATAACTATTTATAATATCCATGTTTATGGAATTGGTATGATAAATAGATATATTGGTTTTTTGGTGAAAATATTGATTTGTGATAAGAAGAATTCTTAGAACCCATGTAAATCAGTTTGTGGTTTTGTGAAGCAAAAATAATAATCTGTATGAGAATTCAAAAATAAAAAAACTTTGTTCAATATAGAATTATAAATTTTTTGAAAAATAAAATAAACAAAATAATTAATGAACATTCTATGATAAAGGTTTTGATTTTCCAAGAAGATATAATTAATACTTTTAAAAAATTTCAAAAGGTGAAGATGGCGAGTGGAAGCCATAAGGGTTTTTATATCCATACAAAATGACCATTACGACCATTTTATTATGATTTTTTATACCTATTATTGACATTTCAATAAGTGGTGAAATATATTTCATTAAATTTAATTCATTAAAATTTTATAAATTTGGTTTTTGTTTTAAAAATCAGAGGGCATAATCATGTCTAAATTTTTAAAATGTCATATGAAAAGAAAACATGTGTTGTTTTGATGAGACTATGATATGCAGTGGTGGTGAGTACGAAAGTAAACAGATTAAATAATATCTTGACAAACATGGTATCAAGATTTAGTTATGATCACCTAAAAATCCATTTAAAAAATGTAGATTAAGAAAGGAAGAACAAGATCCTTGTAGAATTTTCTAGAACCACGATAATATATCATTTGTCCTTCAAAAAAATATACATAATAGATATAAATAATTAATTATTTATTAAAAATAGGTTTGTATTTAGGCTAAATTTAGAAATGAATCCATATAAGCTATGTTTCATGATAAATCCATACCTAAAACACTTTAGGGTTTTCAAAGGCCTTGTTTGATCAAGATGAAAGGTATAAGTGGGGGTAAGTTTGATAAAAAATCTATACAATGAATTTTTTTGGTCATACATAAAATTAAAATACATAATGATTTTTAAATAAAATGTTTTATAAGAGTATAGAGTGTGGTGATATAACAGTTCAATAGAATTAATAAGAGATCATGTAATCAATCATTACTATTTTGGAGGATTATTTTTTTAAGTATTGAACCTATTAAAAAGGTTGAATTAAATGTATAAATTATAGAGATTATAAAAAATAAAAAAAAGATAGTGTATTCATGTTGTGTGAATATTATTTTCAGAACCACATGGGAGAATTATAAACTCAAAAGTATGTTTATGGTTAATGTATAATAGTATGTTTTGACCAAAGGGTATATAAAATAAGTACAATAATAGAAACAATTAAAAATACAATTTTTTAGAAAATAAATCCCATTATATAATTGATGCTTTTAAAAATAAATAATGGATCTAGAAAATGAATTAAAAAATGATCTAATAAGAAATAATGATCCATGAGATCTTGTTCTCAGTTCTAAGGTCACACCCCTCCCACCAAATAATAAAAAAATAGGAGAGAGATAATGACCATTTTGTACCTCCTCTAGTAGGCCCTAGGATTGACATAAACTCCAATGGTATATATAGATAAATAAATGGGAGGAATTGACCTCTATATATAAACAAGATCTTGAGATACGATGTATCAATTATATGAACATCCTAGATGTAATATAAATGGAATGTAAACCATACTATAATTATTATGTATATAAAATATATATATATGTAAAAGTATACAAATTCAATACCCAACAAAAATTATAAATTAGTGTCAAAAAATTGTCCAAGGGTCCATGCTAGTGATATCAAGCATGTTCTACATAATCATCATAGACACTTGAAATATTTTTATATACATTGGGTGAGCTTACAAGTATAATTGGTAGGAAAAACCAGTTTATTGGGAACATGTGAAAGAATCATACTAATTCACCCATGAAAAAATAGAACAACTAAGAATACCTATTTATATTAACTATCTAAATCTATACTTACCATGTAATTTTCACTAAACATGGAATGCTAAGAATAATTACATAATAAGAAAAATATCAATAATTGGTACCCATAATACTTTCTCACTGATTTTACACTCTAAAAAATAGATTATATATTTCTAAGACATCCCATATCTTCTTAGTTATATATAATAATGTACCGCTACATAGTCTCATCACATCACACCCAAAGACACATGTGCCACTATTCCATAGAAAACGACATATCATTTCTCCAAAAGATACCTGGTTCATCACATCAAAACCATAACTAGAGTGATAGGGTATCCTAAAAATGAATTAAATAAACCTCATTCCCTCTTTCAAACAAGCATAAACACCACTATATGTTTTCATGTATAATAGTCCCATCACATCTTATCCGAAGACACCTGGGCCACTATTCTATGTCACGATCACATATCACATACCCTAGAGACACTTGGGACATCACCAAGTGAACTATAATACCTAAATCCATCAAAAACTAAGAATATATACTAACATGGATCATAAATAGGGAAATTTTTGGTATTCAACAATTCATCTTTGTCATCATGTTGTTGGGGAAAACACCCCCAATATTAATGTATGGTTGTCGACACATGGTGATCGAAATGGAAGGTGTCTCTTAAGAAAAACACAAGGAACATATATATATATATACATATATATTTCACATGAAAACCTATCCTAGTGTTCAAAAAAAGTACCAACCAACTAACAACATCTCAAATTTCATTGCCACTAACTGAAAAAAACCACATAACAAACCCTAGCCACAAGACAAATAAAAATTTTAATTAAATTATAAGATAATTTCATTTAAACACACAATTTTTTTATTATTCATCAATAAATATATTTAACTACATAGACACAATTATTTTTTCATTTACTATTTCCATCCGATTAACCAAACCTAGCATTATGACTTCAAACCCTATTAACAGATTATTCCATCACTACTCACTCATCTAGAAAATAACACCCATTCTTGTATCATCCACCACATTAAAAGACCGCCCATTCCATCCCACCACCATGACCCCATGACAACAACATTATATCCTACCTCATAACATCACATTGCCACCCCACAATTCTACCTCATACCAACCAAACAATACCCACATCACAACTACAGATCTCCTCACTTTAGCATCACAGCCAATAAATAATCCAACATCACTCCAATACATATCCACACAAAAAAACATCACAAAAAATTTTATATATTTTTAATGGGGTATTCATTCACAATATACTTATTTATTTAAGGCATTCTCAAAGAATATGTAATTTAGGGTAAACCATTTTTTAGGAAAATATAAGTTGATAAAAATTATCAATTTTATGGAGATGTAAAAAAAATGAAATGGTTTTTTAACACCAGCAATATAAATGAAAAAAATTCCCTAAATACCATATTTTTACCTATGTACTCATCCCATAGAAATACAATGTCATAGTAATATACAAGATGAAAAAGAATATAAATCAATCTCATTTCCCAAAATTTGGATCGTTAAAACCATTCCCCATTTATAAAAATTATTTAAACCCTACTTATTTAAAAATTAAAGTGAGTGTGGTGGAATTACCTCTCTCAATAAATATTTCCAATCTCATTGTACCACATAGAATGAAGGGTAAAATAACCGAAAACCACAACCTCACGTAAAACCTTATTCAACCTATACCAAATCTAGGATGATAAAAAATGTAGTCCTAAACACTACCCAAAAAAACATCATACCACCGTAGTAGATCTGTGATCTAATAATGGATGAAAAAAACTAATAAGGAGAGAAGGGATTACCAAAGATCACCAACTGGAATCAACTAGAACAACAGATAAAGGTGAGGGATAGAGGTCTAAAATTAATATTAAGGAATAAAATCCAAATGACGAAAAATTATTTGATCAACCCTTTTTATATCTTGGATCCCATGGGTTTCACATAGTGTATTCCATTCATCAAATGAATTCCATGGGATTTAGTTTCTACTCAAAATTTTACCTCTTATGCAAGGATTAATTGTACATCCTGAATTATCATTTTATAATGTGAATCCATATCATGGAAAAACCCTTATCCCATAATATATTCCATGAATCCACCATCCTCAAAGGTCATAGATCACATTCTCAAATTATGAATCTGGTTCACATTTTGAACCAATTTATGTAGTAAATTTTGTACCAATTGTGCCACATATCCATTCAGAAAGTCCTCCAATAACTATCCATCCACCAATACTATAAATGTTATTGTCCAAGAAGGAAAAACCAATTAAACAAGATTCCTCTCAAATGATTCATAGCCCAATGAATCAAAATTGGACAAAAAAGGTGTTCCCCAATGAACCAACAAATTTTATACCTCTCGAGGATCTAGCCGAACGAAGAATTATCTCAACAACTATACTCGCTAACTAAAACACCCAAAAATATACCGACAAAATGAATCACCACAAAAGCAAATCACTGCCTACCACTAGGTACATCCCCAGATCATCAGATACCATTATTGAACTATAACATTTCACACAACCACATCACCACACAACCATCCACCCTCCACAAATATCAATCAACAACTGTTTCAACCTACAACCACACAGTCCTGAATATAATAATATATGAATTCTATCAAAATTTAGGCGGAACTAACTCTCCCATATGATTTTAATCACATAAAATTATAACACATCTCGATTAGGGATTTTGTCTCACATATTTTTAACATTAGAACATTAACACACATGACACATCATGAAAACAACACATCTCAAAAGACATAAATATAAAAATATCCCATCCCATAGTATAAAATGGGTAAAAGTTTCAATATATCATTGGTTATTCAGAATGCATCCTATCTATTTCTCCCATATTCTCTCCTCTATGCCACCATATCTCCACAATAAATAGACCAAGGGAAGTTTCATCCTTGAAACACCATGTCTTCATGATATTGGACTTCCAATGGTCTCTCCATGAATGTCGTGTCATTCTTGATATAAAATTCTACCTAGTCAATGAGATGCGAGTTATCATAAATATTATGAGGAGTGTGAGAGATGTGGAATATGGTGTGAATGTAGTTAAGTCATGGTGTAATGACCAACTGATATGTCACTTCACCAACTAACTAAAATAACAAAAAGGAGATTGCTTACCCATCCTATAAAAAATATTTATCCCTCATCAAGGGTAGACTCTAGAGAAAACATGGCCTCCATTCATGAACTCCAAGGGTTCTTCTAATTATTTTCAATAGACTTTTGATGGCCCTTTGTTTTTTTAATCCTATCACAATCAAGATAAATGTGTTGAGTCTTGTTGTGTACTACATCAGGACAATGAACATGTACTACTATAGTATCCATCAAACATGATTGACAACTACATAGCCACCCATTTAAATCCTTATGTGGATCCATATCATTTGAAGAGTGATAAATTTCATTATATGGAAAATAAAAAAAGTTATGTTTTTCTTCCATGATCTATTGGAAGAGTGATAAATGCCATTATATGACATTCTCGCTCTCCAATGGCAGCTGGACACTGATAATACACATCCAAGAACAAGATTCTCCAAGAAATAATCAATTATAGAACCCACAAGAGATAAACATATGATAATGAGGATGATATTATATGGATTATTCTGTTGAAATTAAATTTTTCCATGTGAATTATGTGCCCCCAACACCCATCTACTTACCTACAACACATCATGTCAGTTTTCAGGGCCTCTGACTTCTATATTGAACTCCAAGGGGGATTTGAATCCTCTCTACATATAATCCCAAATCATGGAATATACTTAGTGAAAAAAATGAGTGATAATATCTTAAATAAAATAAATAACAAATAGGGATACATGATAAACATTGTGTACCTTTAACAATGTTTGGATTTTTTGGTTCCACTTCCTCCAATGTGTGCAACATAACACTCCCAATTCCCTTACCTCTCTGTCAATGATAAATTTCAAAACCATTCTTAGTACAGTTTCCCAAACATGAAAAAAACATGAATTTATTAGTTTAATAATCTATCTCCTCCATTAGAGAATATGTGTTTTTCCTATGCTTCTATAACAACCTCATTGGAAATCACTTTTTAGTTTGGCGCTAAATAGCAACATCTCAACCAAACTGAGCTCAGAGAGCCACTGGGAACAAGTCAGGGTGATTGCAATGAACACCAAATAAAATACACATTTTCTTAACATCTATATAAAATATCAAAAACCATTGGATTTAGATGTCTAGAAAAGATATATATAAGGTTTAATTACAACTAATACAAACCATGAAGGCCTTAGTGCCGAAGACATTCTAGCAAAAACATTATCCTTATGAGTGAATTCATTCGATTACCTCCACATTCTTCATAACATCCAGATTTGTTGGAACCATTAAAAGAGTTACAATATACAAGATTTTAGGATGAATATCCTCCAAAAGACATCTCCCATGAAACTACTGATCAGGAAAATGATTTTGGGAAAATATTGAAGGTACATGAACTTGATTTCCGTGTATTTAACTGACAAAATACCATTGTATAGATATATAATCTCATTTTTATTCACATAATTAATGGTTGAAAGGAAGAACTCTTCCAAAAAAACATTATTATTATTAACCCACAAAAAAAATACCTCATTCTTCTATCCATGGATCAATATCCAACAATTATGAATAACTCCTTACATCTAACTAACTACCAAATGGTCCAGGTATTCTACTAGGGACCATATCAAACATAATGAAATTCTATGCTCCTCCAACCAACTCTGTATATATGCATTATAAACACATCCCTTATACACCCCAAAACATTCCACATAAATGTTCCCAAAATTATCTAATAAATATTATCCTCCCTAGTTTTATCAACCATTTGGGGGTCAATCGGGTTAACCCACTAAGCTTCCACATTTGTAACCACATACAGAAGAAAACATGATTCCATTAAAATATGGGAAAATATGAATTTCTTAATATTAGTAGTACAGAACATAATTAACAATCATTTTAACTCATTTTAAATTTTTTAAATTTCCCAATACCAACAACACCCAATTTAAACAAAAACACAATTCATCATGATTCATGTACATATCTTAGGTCTCTACGCTACAAAATAGTCTACCTCACTTGGTAGTTAAAAAATAACATTATCTGTGAACTAGATAATGGGTGGCCCTAAAATCCCTTAAACTCTATAGTTTCCCTTTCCAATTTAATTTTATAATGTCAAAATGTATTGTTTAAACAAATACATATAAAATTCTCACTCTTTCTAACTCTAAAATCCATCTTATCCATTAACTATCATCTCTGATACCACTTCGCATTGAACCCCTCCACAAAAATATAACAAAATTAATGGAGAGAGATAATGAAACCCATGTCCCATATTCATTAGGTTCCATGTTTGTGAAAAACACAAATGGAATAAATAATATCATATATGGGATGCATTAAACTATATATAAAAAAATTATATAGAGATATGATTAATTAACAACAAACAAATCCATTAGATAATATAAAAAAATATTAAAAACATCTTGAAATGCATGTAAATATTAAAATGTTACATATACACGTTTCAAACTAAAATACCCAAAAGAAAAGATAAATTAGTGACACATCAATAAACTAAGGGTTTGATTTAGTATTTTCCATCATTGTCCACGTAATCCTCAGGGAAACATTAATTCTTGTTTTTATATTTTGGATGATCATAAAAGTATATTCATTAGGAAAATAAAATTCTCTCATGCACTCATGAAGGAATCATACTAATACAAACCTGATCAAAAAATAGAACCAATAACACAAAATCATGTTAACTATCCGAACACTTCCACACTTAGGAATGTTCAGTAAATAACACATGCCAAATATACTAATATAATAAGAAACATATCTATAAAAAGTTACACAATTTTCAATCCTACTGATTTACTACTCTCACTCCCAAAAATCATATAATATTTTTCTACCATATCATTTGAATATCATATGACACTTGTTCATAGCATGGTCACATAACATAACTAGGGAAGACACCTCGAACACTGTCCCACAACAAAGTCACATCTCATCTCGCCTAAAGATACCATGGTCATCACATCACGACCATAACTACAGTAGTGGTGTATCATGACGTGGAAGGTAATTCATCCAATTTCATAATCTTACCATGCACGATCGCCACTATAAGCCTCCCCATACCATGATCAGAACACTTATCACTTGAAGAAACGTGGTCCACCACCCAACATCATGGTAACATATCAATTCCCTCAAAGACCCATGGGCCATCACCCTTTTCATAATCAGACATTGGAAAACACAAACTAGGTATATATACCTTTCTATATGATAGGTTGGGAATGTTTTGGTATCCATCCTTGAATCCTCATCCGAGGTATGTTGGAAAGAACAATTCTACATAAATGTATGGGAGTAGACGCACTGTTCTTGATGTATGTTGGGTGTGTATATAAAATCATATGGAATAATATATATTTATATATATATATATTAAAAACAATCTATACATAGGGATAAAAATAATTTACCACACAAATAACAACATCCTCAACTTCATTGACACATATATATTAAGAAAACATAACATACACAAGCCATAATCCAATTCCTACTTCTCATTACAAGAAAACCTAATTTCATTTAAATATATAGTTCCATTCATTTTTAAACATCCACAAATTTATCCACTCACCCATTATTAATATTTTGGGATTTCATTTTCCATCCAATTAACCAAACGATATCTAGACATTTCAAGATGTTTAGACTAGTAATTCTATAATTACCTCGGAATCTAGCATAACATAACCAATACCATATCATCTTCCACATAACTCAACCATACATCACCACCCCATGACTCCACCAATTACCAACCACATCGTTTTCCACTTTAAAACTAAACACATTTACCCCATATCATGATATAAAACTAATAACTCAAAATCCAAATAAGAAATAAAATTAATCATCCCACAACACGACTACACACCAACCACACATCGTTTCCTCATATTAAAAGGTATCTCAATTTTTTACTCCATTCGAAGGGGTCATTTTTAACACATTCTATATATTTATTTATAGTATTCAATCACAATTCACAATCAATATGTTACCATTTTATTAGATATATTTATCTCGTAAATTAGATTCAATTTTAGGGTTATGTCAAAAAATTCACAACAGGAAAGGGTTCAAAAACTAATGACAAATATAGACTAAAAAATCCACCATTGACATCAAATTTTAGTAGGGAATTCATCCAATGCATGCATAACATCACAATAATTTGAAATATATAAAATCATGATAATAAAACCAAATTCGACTTCAATTTCAACTAACTGATTGATTTTTTCTTGATTAGGTGAGCACAAACCCTACCCAATAGGTAAAAAAGAGTAAACACTCTCGCATGACACACAAAATTGAGAACCATTAGATTTTTTATCTCAATGATGCTTTCTTATATTGTTGTGTAACGATGTTCATGGAATGAAATGCTCAAAAAATAAAAATCCATGAAAAAAACCATCATATCAACCAATACCACAATGTGGGTATAAAAAAATCCCCATACTCTTCAAAAACGAAAAATGTACCTACATATAGTATATTTTACAAAAAAATGGAAGTAAATTACCAAGAATAAGAGGAATAACTACCCCTTCACCCATTAGAATCTGTTAGATCTAGTAGATCTTGGTAAGGGAAGAAGGGTGCGAAGATCCCTCAAAGTTTCATAGGGATATTAAAAAAATTAAGTTAGGATTGGTGGATGAATGAATATTGACGTGTTTATCATCCATGTTTACAACATGGATTTTACAGTTTTAATCTCATGTATTCCTTTCATAACATTAATTATATGGGGTTTGGTTTCCACCAAAAATTCTGTAACCACAACATTATTAAATTATGTGTCCAGAATTATCTTTTAATGATTAGAATCAATCTCATGAATCCCCCTAGACCATATAAAATACATGAATCCTATAAACTCTCACACAATGAATCAAAATCACATGATGTGAATCTAGTTATCTTTGTGAACCATAACGTACATTACTTTTGAAGCTCCAGCTCCACCGAACCATTTGGGACATCCTCCAAACACTCTCTAACCATCAGAATAGAAAAATTAATGGGTCTAAATGGCATAGACCATTAAATATAATAAGATTGAAATTATAGGGGTTTATTTTCTCATTAACAAGATACTTATTATATGTAATATTCATGAAGAAAATATATACAAGTGTGAAAGAGAAACTCACAAATTAAGAACATTGTTTTTTTTGAAACATTTATCTGAATTTTGAGTCTTGAGACTATAAAATTCTCTTGTTATTAATTATCACAGAAGTTTTATAGTTTTAAAATGGATGTCACTTCTATATTTATAAATGGGTTTTCAAATGAGTAATCATATATATAGAAACATGAGTGTTTTATAACTGATGATGATGAAACTATAATGTGAAAAAATAAAAAGTGGCCTTAATAGGTTGAGACATTCTCTAAGGGCATGATACACAAACTATATGAGTTCTTAAAGAGTATAGAATTTATGAAACAATAAATGGATTCCAACCTATATATGATGATTACCCACAATATATCACCCATTTCAATTGACTATATTGAGATAACCTATTTTATAATATTAGGGAATTTTTTTTAAGAAATATCCATATAAATCATTATGATGTTTGAAATGATGAATCTTTGGGAGATGAAATTTTCATTATCCTACAAATTAACCAATCTAGTATTCATATTTATATTTGTTAACAAGAATATTATAAGGAATTATCAGTTGTTTATATTTGGGTAATAAATAGATGTTTATAAACAAATCCATGTTAGAACCTTATTAATAATGGATGAATAATTAAATTTTGTTAATGAAAAATAGTTTACGAATTTTATTGGCACTATCATATAGTTAATTTATTAAAGGAAAAACGTTTTAAATGATGAATATATTTTAGTTGGTTATTTCTGAAATCCAAAAGAACCATATATCATAATAGGGACTTTAATACATAGATATTTCTAAAAAATGTTTAGTTTTATTTTTATATAAAATTTGTAAGGAATGATATATTAAAAGTGATTTGTATATAATAACTAGGATGGTAGTGTTGATGATAGAAAATCCACGTCATGTGGGCCATTTTTTACTGTTGAATAATGTATTACATGGAATTACAAGATGAAATCATCATTTTTATTATTCATTATTGAATTTGTGTATTTGGTTTCATTGTAGGAATATTAAAAAGTGATTTGGATTGAGAATTAAATTAATGAAATTAAAAAAATTGAAAGATACACCTTTGTTATTGGCTATGACAACCAAATTTACATAAATATATCCAACAAACTAGTGAAACATTCACTATCAAATCACATCTATATAATGTATAATTTCCTAAATGTAATCGTTACTTTAGGAATCTTGAAATTGTATTTTTTTCATCTATGGATAATATTGTTGATATAATTTAAAATACACTTCCAAATGAGACTTTTGAGAAGTCTGGGATTCAAATGGTAAAAAATAAAACTTCCCAATACTGAGGCATGATTATTTCTGAGTATCCTCCACAATTTTATTGTGATTCCATTTATATAAAGGTGTAAAAGTAAACTACCAATGCAGAACCCCTCTTCTTCATTACATTTTCCAATATATTTGTCGAGTATGTTATATAAAGACATTTAAACAAACTTATAAATTTCATTATAATATATTCATAGTTTGTGACATGTTATAAATTTATTATTTGATGGTTTTGAGGTCCAAATTAATCACTACTTATTCCTAAATATAGGATGATGAAATATATTTGGAGTTCATGTTTTTCATGGTTCATTACATTTATGATGTCGATACCACCCCCATTCAAAAACTCTCATTGTATATATTTTCAACAATGGGGAGAAGAGATATTTAATTTTTTGTTTCAGTGTACATATTATGTGGTAGAAGAGTTTAAAAATGATATGAATCCAAAATTAATGGTATTGGTATTTATAACAAATCAAATGAGGGACATTGTTATACTTCCATTAGGATGATTTTTTATTTGTTATCAATACTTGTATATTATGAATTTTATGTTTCATGATAGGTTTTTAATGTTATTATAAATTAAAAAATGATATTTAAAGATATTATGAGTTGTTTTGAATATGTTCATTATTTTGGTGTTAATCATGATATTTGGAAAAGTACACCATAAATAAGAGTTACTTTTGTTTTTCAAAAAGATGAATATTTTGAAATGGAATTCTATGCTTAAAAATTATATTTTAGAGAAAATTCAAAATTTTAGTAATGTGTTGGTTTTTATTCTTAATACTTAATATTATCTTTATAACTATATAAAATAATCTTAGAATTTGTGTACAATAATCAATAAATCCATCTAATATATAAAATAAATTATGTCTATAAATGAAGTTACTTTGAAGAAAGAATATTTCAAACTATGTAGACACTCACTGAGATAAGTAAGAGTTATATACTTACCCATATGAGTATATCTGATATGTATGTTAGTAATTTATCTAGGTAAATAGTTTCATGGTGTTTTTTATGAGTAATAATCACACACATAAAGGTCATCAATAGAGAAAAATATTAGTTAAAGAATATGATATCCTCATATTATAATGTAATTCAGACAATGCTCATAATATTATTCAATAAACTAAATATTATTATTTTTGTATTAATTATGAATCAATATGAGATAAATTAATATAAATAATAATGACTTTGTTCAATTCTTTATAGGTACAAATTTAATTATCTGATGAAAAAACTATAATTTATGCTATGATTTATGCAGAATTATAGAAGAAGGTTTCCATGAATTGATGATTGTCATCACTTCATGGGGCTATCTGAGAATGATACAAAACATGGAATGTTTTTTTATTTATGTTGTTGAAAATTGTGACGTGAACACCACACCATGGAGCATTTTTAAGAAGATATTTTGGGAAAACATCATGTCATGATGTCTTTCCATATATGTTATGCTCAACACTTTATTGAGATAATGTTGTAAGTCACACATAATGAGATTTGACGATGTAACCATGAAACCATTCATTGAAACCCACATTTTTTTGTAGTTTTCTCAACCACAACTTCGCATTAATGAATTAATCAATACATGGAGAGGATTACACAAATAGTTTTGAGAGATAATGATGTAATTATTTTGGATATCGCATAGTGATTAATTGTTTAGTTTCATCAATATTAAATAATGATTTTATTGGGTATTTGTAACAAGAGTTTGGATAACCAAAAATTATATAAATATGATTTTCAAAAACACACTATGATTAAAATAAAATATATAAAAAACATCACTCAATTGATTTTTTTAGAATATGAAACAAATTAAAAAAGTAGATAACTATTGGAAAATAAAAATAATTTTGAAAAAATATATTTAGTAGAGATAAAACAATGTGGATTTAAATTTGAGATGATAATGAATAATATCAAAATCTAATTAGCACCTTTGCTACTAGCACACCACTGGTGATATTTTCAAAATAAGTGTTTCTATTTCTTCAAGAACATTGTGAGTTTATATGTTTATATGGTTCCAAAAATTCTATAATATTAATGATAATTCCATTTTTGTTTCTACATCATGATAATTGAAGTATACTAGTTTGTGTGGGGATTAAATTATCTACAAAATGTTGATATAATCATCCTATTTAGTGAAAATCCTCATTAACAATTTTTATAAAATATTTTCATTATTGATATGTTTTGAGTTTATGTTAGTGGTGCATAATATGTAAGAGGGTGATTGTGAGTTTGAAGAGAAATATAAACACTAATTCAACCCTATATGTGTTTATCATATCATGAGTGATATTAACAAATATAGTTGATTAGAATAATATTTAGTCAAGTCCAAAATCATATCATATATACTAATGTAAAAACATTCTACATTTATAAACCATTCAAAAATTTCACATACTATTCTACAGCCATCTATGTACAAAAAAATTTTACCTACCTTTTTTATATAAAATTAATACATAATATACCCCATCAAATCATTATCATTGATAAAATCCAAAAACATAATGAATACCTATTCTGAATAAATAAATCTAGTTTATTTACTGTAAAATGTTGTCATCAATCGTATATAGTGTAAAACAAGTAATGAAAATTTTATTATATTAATATTTTATTCATGTGGTAAAATTATCATTTAATTTTTCTATGGAAATTCACATTATAAAAAACATAATAATTAATGTTGATCAAATTGAACCCTAAGATTAAAAAAATTTGTCTCTTAATAATTATTTTTATTAAGAATTTTTATTGGTAACCCCCTATTGAAACCCCAGACATGCACTCTCAGAACTAGTTTCATAAACACATATTTTACCTAATAATTTTCATACAACCTATTAAATCCATGATATTATACTTATTAATTGAAATTAATTATTTATTATTTAATCTCTTACATCTCAAATATCATATCATTTTTATAGTTTCAAAACACAAAGAATGGAAACATAAATTATTTTCAAGGTCTTGTGTCAATAAACAAACTTTTATGAGAAGAGGTGTACCCCAAAATAAGATAAAATTTTTCTTATGAGTCCTTTTAATATTTTGATTATATATTCTAATCTCAGACACACCCATTAAATGATAAAGTCTAATTGATTCAGCATAAGAGTCAAAAATATGTTTCACAAATTTCCTAATGATAATATTATTTAATAAAAAATGGATATCTATGTAATGAATTATATTTATTTTCAATATATAAAAATCATTCATTATTAGTCAATAATCAACAAGGATATAAAAAAATATTCCACTGAAATAAAATTCAAAACATGACAATAACCCATCTCGAGAAATATGGTGATGGTCAAATGAAACATTTTCTCCAACATATTGAATATCATCCATATTCATCTAAAAATATTAATAACTTGAATAATCTTCCCAATGTGAATAAATAATTATTTTTCAAGGTTAACATCCTTTAATATAAATTTATAAAATGAGATGTTCGTACCATATAGGGTGTTACACCTGAGATTTTTATGAGACATATTTTGTTTTTATATTATATAAATCATCAAAGTAATCTTTCACTACACACAACACTATCTTTGGTCGCTTTACATGCAATCTTGATCATCCTCAATAGTTTGCGTTGTACGTAATACCGAGCTTCACTAAACAATGATATGCTATTAAAATATTATTAAAACTAGCCATTATGAATAGTAATACACAATTTCTTAAATTTTATAAATTTTATATTTCAATATGGAATTCATTTTTGGATTCGGAATATCAAAATTAGCCTAGGGTGAAATTTTTGGAATTTTTCTGAAAACTTTCGATTTTTTATGAATAATGAAAACACTATGTTAATATTTAAAAACCGACTTTATATTTAAATAATTATTTATTTTATTTAAATTTATTTTTGGTCAAAATTGATACTTAATACCTATATACGTTCAATGTAATTCATTGGGGTCATTTTATAATAATTTTAGATATATAAAAATTTTATTGAACATTTCACCGTCTTTTACCCACCTCCTATGAGAATTTTCAAATTTACATAAAACATAATTTTACCACTTCTGTGGGTGGAATTTTGAAAATATGAGAGTCACAATTAATATTATGGTGTAAAATTTGGTTCAATGAGATGAAAATAATTTTTTTGTGAATAATAACTTTTCACTTTTATTTACCACGGTTAAAAGTAAATAGAGTAATTAAGGGAAAAATGATATTATTATTACCCTAACACATGTCCTAATTCTATTGGATAATTGTAGATCTACCAAAAACAACCTTAGGGACAAAATATTACCCTTTCGGTCCACTTGGATTTGATTTGGACATTTATTATTATTTTATTTAAAGAAGAATTAAAATAGTTAAAATCAAATTTTAATAACTAAAACATTTTTAATATAGGGTTATAAATAATATAAATTCGACTATAAATATTAATTAGAAAGATCAAAATATTTCCTACATAATTTTATTTTATTTATAATATTGAGACTTTAAATAATTTAATTTATTTATGTCACAATGATGAAGCAGTAATTACCTTATTAAAGAAATATTAACATAATTGATATTTTAAATACTCAAATAATTGTAATTTGAGACTTTTTAAGAAATAAAATAATTTAATAGGTTAATCGGACATATTAGTATTGATTTAATTATCTTTGTTTGAACTAATAATGTTGTTATGATTTTATCAAAAACCAATTACAAAATAGTGTCAAAATTGAAATAAAATTGTTTTTAAAACAAATATTATATTATTAATTGTTATTTGATTCCTAAAAATCTAAGGATCGGCCAAATGACTTATATAAGGTTATATATATTAATAATTAACAACTTTGGGTTTGTTTGGCTCGTTATTGTATGTTTATTAATCTTGTAGTGTAAGAACACATGAAGACACGGTAAAAGTAAAATTATTTAACTTAATGTTAAATCTAAATGATAATGTTCAAATAGAAACCTAAACTTGTCTAAATTCTATTGTATGAGAGGAGTTCGACCCATCTCCACCTTATCTTCGAAATAAATCAATTTGAAGCCATTAAAAACTGAATATGACTTTATAATGAATTAATATTTTTAGTTTTTTCCAAGGTGCCCCTCTCTTCCCTTATAAAAGGGAACCTCCTCCCTCTCCTCCTCGCACCCCTTTGAGCATTCCAGCTCCGCCAACCCCTACAAATTTCTCTTCTACACTTCCCAAGATACATCCTAGAGGTCCTTGTCTTCTTGAAAGTCGATCTTTAGTTCTCTAAGTGGAGTTTAAGAAGAGGCTCTTCAAAGAAGAGGTAATGTCCGTTACCGATTCTTTCAAATTTATTTCTTCTTATACATAATCTTAATTAGTTTTTTCATTATGAAGTAATAACTTAAGTATCACTCATATACTGATATGTTATTATAAATATGAAACAATCCTATTTCACCTTCTATCCATCCTATGGAAAACGAAATCATCACGCGTGCGTACGTATGATATACCGTCTCCACGCGGTGGTGTAATCTGTTTTCCACCCCCACCTTACTTGGATGGGTATAATGGTGTAAAGAATAACAATATATGATTATTGTAAAGTGATATTGATTATGAAATAGTATACATAAAACTCAATACAACTCCACGATCATGGGACCGATATCATCACTCGTGCGTACGTACGAACTACCGTCTCCACAGTGTTATGCGACTCGTTCTACATGATCTTCGTTAAATAATTATTATATAAATGAATTGAATGAATAAAAATTATATATATTACACTAATAATATTCTTAAAATGAGGTATCTATAACATAAAAATAAGAATAATAATTTATTCTACAGAACACGCATAAGAACAAAAAATGCAATAAACACCCGAATAACAAGTAGCAATGAAATATTACTAATAAGAAGATAAGAATATGAACATATATGATATAATAAAAATACGTACAGTTCTGGAATAAGTCAATAACACTATTTAAATCATTATACAGGAGGTTCGTACATGTATGAAGAAAATCATACCTAAGGTAAGGGAAAATCTCGCAATATCATTTTTATCCAATATTGTTTATACTTCAGAATTTACTGGGGAATATTTATCATCCACATCCATGTTTCCTCAATATGTAATATAATTTATATCCTATTAAAAATTTTTAATTCCAATTTTACACATTGGTAAGTATTTAGTAAAAGATATGAAAGGAATCTTTTGTCGTTTTTAGTACGAGGTACTTTTTTGACTTTTCTGGCCAAAGTACGAGAATAATGTTTTTCTTTAACTTATACAACATGAATTTATTTTTTGAACATTATTTCCATGAAGATTACTTTACAAGTTTTCATGTTTATTTTTAATAAACTTCTTTTAGTTTAAATTTTATGACATGTTAAGAATGGAAAAATGTTTTTGAAGTAGATATGATATTTTCCTCAAGAATGGAGTTCGACTGTTTTATCAAAATTATTTTCCATCTAAGATAATATAGGATTTTGATTCTATCCCTATTTTGACATTGATTTGAATATGTTATGATGGAATTATTTTTTTGATGTCATTTTATCTTATATGGATTATGTTATGATGGAATGATATTTAATATTCCCATTTTTATTACATGGGTTATGCTATGATATATGATTTGTGATCGTGTGGAATACATAAGAATTGTATCATTATCATATGGGTGTGACCTATATCTCCCTCCAATGCGTTGGGTGAAGATTTATATCTCATGAGATAGACATGCCTGGAACGGCAGGTTAATCCTGTTCAGTGAAACATGACTAAAAAGAGGAGTGAACTCGGTTCGGAAATGGAATTTGTCCAGTAAGATAGTCTAGGAAATGAGTCTTGACTTAGAAGAAATTATTATCTATGATTATGTGTGAATGCCACAAATATTCATGTTTTATGTTATGAATATTGGGATTACATTTCACTACTATGATTTATCCCATGTTATGATATTATGATATCTTTTGCAGTTTAAGATTTTCAAAATGCTATGTTCTTATGAATATGATATTTCCTTCATTTACACTTACAGAGAATTTGAGCTCACCCTTTTGTATGTTTTCATTCCCCAATTCTGGAAGAAGTTTATTATGTAGGATACGCCAAAAGGGACTCTAGATATGATGAAATAAACGGGAGACAATGTAGATGCTTTATGAACCAGTTGTTTATGTTTCTCAGTTTCTAAAGACACTATACCTATACTGTCCTATTGTGGTTTTTTTGTATGTTGTAATAAGTGTGCTTCAATTTTTATGTAATAAAAATGTATGTAAAGTATGGGTCGTTATAGTTAGTATCAGAGGAAAAGTATAGTCATCCTTTGGAAACTAGGATGTGAAAGCCTTAGTAAGAACCCTAATGATATATCTAATCATAGAAAAATCTCAGTGTTTAAGAAATGTCCATGAATAACCTATGATAAGACCTTATGTGTGAAATATTATTCTTGATTATGTGGTTTTCCAATTATAATTAGTGTTGCTCACACTATTGTTCTTGGTTTTAGTCAATGGCTGGAACTCGAAGGAACCGTGTTAATACGGAATGTGACGAGAAATGCAATGATTGTCCCCCTGAGAAACCTAACATTATGGGTGCTAGAATGAAAAATCTTTTATCCATTCTCACACAACATTCTCAAGCTATGAATCATGCAGGACATCAAAACGAGTAAAGTAAGGAGCAACATTCTGTTGAATCCTTCATGAGGCAGTTTCCACCCTCATTCAGTGGGTGTACTGATCCATTAGTGGCAAAACAATGGATTAGTACCACTGAAAAGATATTTTCAGTTCATCAATGTTCTGAACATGATAAAGTCATCTTATCAGTATATCGTTGGGAAGGTGAAGCTGATCAATGGTGGAATCTTATCAAGAATATGAGTCCAAGAGATGAAATTGGGTCCAGGGAATGGGATGAGTTCAAGAACTTATTTTTCAATAATTACATCCCTCGTATTCTTCGAACAAAGATGGAGAAGGAGTTTTTTGAACTGACGAAAAAGGATGATGAATCTATTGGTACATACGACGAAAATTTTACAAGACTTGTAAGGTACGCTTCTGGGATTATTATCCAACCTGATAGTAAGATTGATTGATTCTTTGGTGGCTTAAAACCAAGTCTTCGAAGGGAGTCAACCATAATGTCCTTCAATAGCTATGAGGAAATCGTTCTATGTGCTCTCAAGGTTGAGATGGAGATTAGAGTAACCCATCATTCATATGCGTTTGATTAGAAGAGGAAAATGGAATTCAAAAGTAAATCTAAAGCGCACACTAAAAATAAGATGAGTTATCTGTTATGCTCAAAGTGTGGAAAGAAACATGGTGGGAGTTGTCTTAAAGGGACAAGTAAATGTTTCAAATTTGGAAAGGAAGGTCATCCGGAATTTGAATGCTGCAATGATGGGAAGAAGATGTCTTGTGATACGAACAATGAAAAGGCTACACAAAGTGCACCTCCTACACTTCAATGTTACAAATGCAAGGAAATGGGGAATTATATTAATCAATGTCCTAATCCAAGGGTTTTTAATGATGATCGACGTCAAAAAAATATTAAGTCCATGACAAAATAATGTCACTGGCAATTTCTATCGGCAATGTGGAGTATGATACCGAATTGGTGAAAGGTATACTAACCATACACTTTAAATTAAAAAATGTTTTATTTGATTCTAGATCCACCCACTCTTTTATTTCTGAAGAACTTTCTTAGGGTAATTCCATATTACCTCAGTAGTTAGATATTGAGTTAGCTGTGACAACCCCTAATGGCATAATAGTTGCATCAAAAGTTTACAATTCTTCTCCGATTGAAGTTTGTGGGAAAGTGCTTCCTTCAAATCCTGTGATCCTTCCTATAGTGGAATTTGATATGATTAGTGGCATGGATTGGCTTTCTTTATATGGATCTCATATCAATTTCCAAAGAAGGGAAGTCACATTTCATATTCCAGATCAATCTATGATCGTCTATCGATGCAAGGATGAACACAACCTTTCAGTGGAAATTTCATCCATCTTAAGGGTCTTGATTCCACTAAATGATGGTTATTTATCTCAAATGGTTGGTGAGAATCTCAAGATTAAGAATATTTCTATTATCTGGGAGTTGGATGATGTATTTCTGGAGGAATTTGCAGGTCATCCACCGAATCATGAAGTTGAGATTTCAATTGAACTCATACTGGGAGCTATGCCCATTTCAAAGACAACTTATAGAATAACCCTAATTGAGTTGTAGGAATTGAAGAAGAAACTCCAAGAAAATCATGATAAGGGATTCATACACCCTAGTGCGTCACCCTGGGGAGCACCTGTCCTAATTGTTAAGAAGAGATATGGATCAATGAGACTATGCATTGATTATCGATAACTTAACAAGATCACTATCATGAACAAATATCCTCTCCCACGCATTGATGACTTATTTGGCCAACTACGCAGAGATCAATACTTTTCTAAGATTGATCTTCATTCAGGGTATCATCAATTAAGGGTCAAAAGGGAGGATATACCAAAGACGTATTTCCGTACTTGGTATGGACACTATGAATTTATAGTGATACCATTTGGTCCTTCTAATTCCCCTACTATCTTCATGGATCTGATGAATAAAGTCTTTAGAGACAATCATGATCAATTTGTAGTAGTCTTAAAGATGATATTCTTGTCTATTCAAATAGAAAATAATAACATGAAGATCACTGGAGAATTGTATTGAAGACCCTCATAAAGGAGATGTTTTATGCCAAATTTACCAAGTGTGAATTTTAGATTCAAAAAGATATATTTTTTGGTCACATAAACTCAAAAGGGGGGATATCTGTGGATCTAACAAAAATAGAGGTTGTCGAAAGATGGTCCACACCAACAACAGTAACTGAGATTTGAAGTTTTCTTGGTTTTGATGGATATTATGGACATATTGTGAATGATGTTTCAGGATTATCTAATCCACTCACCAGGTTGACTCGAAAAGGAGTTAAGGTCGTTTAGACAGAGGAGTGTGAAGAGAATTTTATGGAATTAAAAATATGTTTTCCAGTACACCTGTTCTCACACTTCCTTGTAGTGGAGAAAGGTTTGTGATCTTTAGTGATGCATCCAAGAAGGGATTGGGGTGTGTTATCATGCAAAACGATATGGTGATAGCTTATGTCGCATGACAGTTGAAAATACATGAGCAAAATTACCCAACTCATGATTTGGAATTTCCTGCGGTAATCTTGGCATTAAAAATATGGAGGCATTATCTTTATGGTGAAAGGTGTGATATTTATACTGATCATAAAAGTTTAAAGTATATTTTCACACAAAAGGAGGTGAATATGCATCAAAGTAGATGGTTGGAGCTGATTAAGGATTACGACTTCTCAATTCATTACCACCCTGGGAAAGAAAACAAGGTGGTAGACACATTAAGTCGACAACACCATGCTAGCTTATCCATGATTAGGATCACAAAAGATCCAATATTTATGGATTTACAAAGGATGGATCTTGGAATTATAATGTAAGGGGAAGAATCTTATATTTCTCAAATGAATGTTCAAAAATCTATACATGTGATGATTAAAGAGGCACAAAAATAAGATGTAGAGTTACAAATGAAGGTGAGAAATGTTCCTGAATTCAAACATGATTGTGATGGAAAAATAAGGTTCAGAAATTGGGTTTGTGTTCCTCCCATCCCAGAATAAAAGAAGGATCTGCTGGATGAGGCTCATAGTTCTTCATTCCCTATTCACCCTAGAAGCACGAAGATGTATAGGGACCTGAAAGGGTACTTATGGTGGGATTACATGAAAAGAGGAGTTGTTGAATATGTCTCTTGATGCTTGGTTTGTCAGCCAGTTAAAGTTGAGAGACAGAAGTCTAAGGGGATGTTACAACCATTATCCATATCCGAATGGATATGGGAAAACATCAATATAGACTTTGTCACCGGACTTCCTAAAACATCCAAAGGCAATAATTCTATCTGGGTCATAGTTGATCATCTTATTAAGTCGGCACACTTAATTACTATTGGAGAGGATTTCTATCGTGATCAGCTTTCCATGATATATGTAAATTAAGTGGTAAGATTGCGTGGAGTACCCCATTCCATTATATCTGATCGGGATCTGAGGTTTACATCAATGTTTTGGCAAAGTCTTTCGCATACCCTAGATACAGAGTTGAGTTTCACCACTACATTCATCCTCAGACAGACAGTCACTCTGAGAGAACAATTCAAACTCTAGAAGATATGTTAAGATCATGCTCTGTGGATTTCATAGGTGGTTGGGATCAATACCTACCTTTGGTGGAATTTTCATATAGTAATTGCTTTCACTCCAGTATTTAGATGGCTCCTTATGAAGCTCTATATGGAATGAAATGACGAACTCCAACTTGCTGGGATGATGTTGGGGAATGAAAGCTATTAGGACCTGATCTTGTTGATGAGATGGAAGAAAATGTCCGATCTATTCAACAACACATAAAAGAAACTCAGATTTGAAAACAAAAGTTATGTTGACAATCATAGAAAATACCAGGAGTTTGAAATGGTTGATAAAGTGTTCTTATGAATATCTCCTTGGTAGAGAGTAATGAGATTTGGAAAGAAGGGAAAGCTGAGCCCTAGGTATATCTGTCCTTTCGAAATACTGGATAGTGTTGGGATAGTAGCTTACCGATTGGCGCTTCCACCGAATCTCTCTCATGTTCATGATATGTTCCATGTATCTCTCCTGATAAAGTACATACCTGATCTTTCACATGTACTCAGCTCATAATTTTTACCACTGGAGCAAGATCTTTCTTATGAGGAACACCAATAGAGATTCTGGATCATAGGAAAAAAGTCCTACAGAACAAAACCACTCTCTTGGTGAAAGTTTTATGGAGGAACCACCAATTAGAAGAATCTACATGGGTTCTTGAGTATACGATGAGGGAGAGGTATCCTCATCTATTTGTTATAATGTGACGAATTTCGAGGGCGAAATACATTTCAAGGGGTGTAGAATGTAACACCCATGATTTTTATGAGAAATATTTTGTTTTTATGTTATATATATCATCAAAGGAATCATTCACTACCCACAACACTAGCTTGTCTTGCTTTACAGGAAATCTCGACCTTCCTTGATACCTTGCGTTGTACGCAATACCGAGTTTCACTAAACAACGATATGCTATTAAAATATTATTAAAACTAGTCGTTATGAATAGTAATACCCACTTTTTGAAATTTTATAAATTTTATCTATCAAAATGGACATCATTTTTGGATTCGGAATATCGAAATTATACTACGGTGAAATTTTGATATTTTTATGAAAACATTCAATTTTTGATGAATAGTGAAAACACTGTGTTACTATTTAAAAACAAACTTTTAATTTAAATAATTATTTATTTTATTTAAATTTATATTATGTCAAAATTGAAACATAATTCCTATATAAGTTCAATTTAATTCATTTGAGTCATTTTATAATAATTTTAGATATATAAAAATTTTATTGAACTTTTCACCGTCTTTTACCCAACTCCTAGAAGAATTTGAAAATTTAAAAACAAAAATTGATTGTATCGCTTCTGTGAGTGGAATTTCGAAAATCTGAGAGACACAGTTAATATCAAGTAGCAAAATGTGATTCAATGAGATGAAAATAATTTTTGTTGAATAGTAACTTTTTACTTTTATAACCACAGTTTAAAGTAAATAGGGTAATTAAGGGTTAAAATGATATTATTATCACCCTAAGACACGTCCTAATTATATTGGATAAGTGTAGTTTGACCAAAAACAACCTTAGGGATTAAATATTACCCTTTAGGTCTACTTGGATTAGATTAGGACATTTATTATTATTTTATTTAAAAAAGAGTTAAAAAAGATAAAATTAAAGTTTAATAACTAAAAAATTTTAATATTGGTTTATAAATAAGATTAATTCCACTATAAATATTCATAAGAAATCTAAAAATATTTCCTAGATAATGGTATTTTATTTATAATTATTATACTTTAAATAATTTAATTTATTTATGACACAATGATGATGCAGTAATTACCTTATTAAATAAATATTAACATAATTTATATGATAAATATCCAAATAAATGTAATTTGAGACTTTATAAGAATTACAATAATTTTATAGGTTACTATGACATATTATTATTTATTTAATTTACTTTTTGTGAACTAATAATTCTGTTTTGATTTTCAAAAAAATAAATTACCAAATAGTGTCAAAATTCTCATAAAATAGTATTTAAAACAAATATTATATCATTAATTGTTATCTTATTACTAAAAATCTAATGGTAAGTAAAATGATATAGATAAGGTTATATATATTAATAATGGACAACTTAGGTTTCGTTTGGATTGTTATTGTATGTTTATTAACATTATTGTGTAAGAAAACAAGAAGACATGGTAAAAGTAAAATTATTTAACTTAAAGTTAAATCTAAATGATAAGGTTAAAAAATAAACATAAACTTGTCTAAATTGTATTATATTAGAATATTTCGACCCATCCCCACCTTATCTTAGAAATAAATCAATTTTTAGCTTTTAAAAACCGAATATGACTTTATTATTAATTAGTATTTTTGTTCTTCCAAAGGTTCCCCTCTCCTACCTTATAAAAGGGCACCTCTTCCCTCTCCTCCTCACACCACTTCTAACCTTCATGCTCGGCCAAACCGTGCCAATTTCTCTTATCCACTTCCCTAGAAACATCATATAGGTCCTGTTCTTCTTCAAAGTCCATCTTTAGTGCCCTCAGAGGAGGTTAAGAAGAGGCTCTTCAAAGAAGAGGTAATATCTGTTTCTGATTATTTCAACTTTATTTCATCATCTACATCTTCATCTTTAATTTTTTTCATTATTAAGTAATAACATTAGTATCACTCATATACTGATTTGTTATTATAAATATGAAACAACTCTATTTCACCTTCTATACATCTTACGGAACACGAAATCACCGCGCGTGTGTACATACGGAATACCGTCTCCATACTCTGGTGTAATCTATTTTCCACCACCACCTTACTTGGATGGGTATAATTGTGTAAGGAATAACTATATATGATTATTAAAAAGTGATATTGATTTTTAAATAGTATTCACACACTTCAATACAATTACAGGATCATGGGAATGATATCATCGCTCGTGTGTACGTACGGCCTACCGTCTCTACGATGTGATGCGACTCGTTCTACCAGATAATCATTGCATAATGATTATATAAATTAATTAAATGAATAAATATTATATATATTACACTAATAATATTATGTAAATGAGGTATCTATAACCGAAAAATAAGAATAAGAATTTATTCGACAGAACACGCATAAGAACAAAAAAAGAAATAAACACCCGAATAACAAGTTGCAATGAAATATTATTAAAAAAAGCTATGAATATGACCATATATGATATCATAAAAATTAGTATGATTATTTAAGTAGTCGATAAAATTATTTAAATCATTATACATGAGGTTTGGACACATTTGAAGCAAATTGACCTAAGGTAATGGAAAATCTCGCAATCTCATTTTTATCTGAGATTGTTTATACTTCAGAATTTAATGGGGAATATTTATCATCCACATACCTCTTTCCTCAATATCTAATATTTTTTATATCCTAATAAAATTGTTTAAATCCAATTTTACCCATTGGTAAGTTTTTAAAAAAATATATGAAAAGAATCTTTTGTCTTTTTTAGTACAAGGTAATTTGTTGACTTTTCCGGCCAAAGTACGAGAAAAATGTTTTTCTTTAACTTATATGACATGAATTGATTTTTAGAAAATTATTTCCATGAATCTTACTTTACAGGTTTTGAATTTTATTTTTAATCAACTTCTTTCAGTTTAAAATTGCATGACATGTTAAGAAAGGAAAAATGTTTTAGAAGTAGAAAGGATATTTTCCTCAACAATGGAGTTCAAGTCTTTTATCAAAATTAATTTCCATCTATGATAATATAGGGTTCTATTTCTATCCCTATTTTTACATTGATTTTATTACGTTATGATGGAATTATTTTTATTATGTCCTTTTATCTTATATGGATTATGTTATGATGGCATGATATTTAAGATTCCCATTTTTATTACATGAGTTATGTTATGATATATGATTTATGATATTGTGGAACACATAAGAATTGTATCATTATGAGATGGTTGGGACCTATATATATCTTCAATGAATTGGGTAATGATTTATATCTCATGAGATAGACTTGGTTGGAACGGCAGGTTAACCCGGTTCAATGAAACATGAATGAATCACAGAGTGAACTCGGTTCAGAAATGGACTTTGTCCGCTAAGATAGTCTTGGAAATGAGCCTTGAATAATATGAAATGATTTTCTATGATTATGTATGTATGCCACTAATATTCATGTTCTATGTTATGATTATTGGGTTTACATTTCACTACTAGGATTTATCCCATGTTATGATATTATGATCACTTTTGCATGTTATGATTTTCAAAATGCTATGTTCTTATGAATATGATATTTCCATTATTTACCCTTACTGAGCATTTGAGCTCACCCTTTTGTGTGTTTTCTTTCCCCATGTCCTGAAGAAGGTTATTATGTAGGATACTCCAAAATGGACTCTAGATATTATGAAATAAATGGGAGATAATGTAGATGCTTTATGAACCATTTGTTTATGTTTCCCAGTTTCTAAAGACACTATACCTATACGCTCCTATTTTGGTTTTGTTATATGATGTAATAATTGTGCATCAATTTTGATGTAATAACAATGTATGTAAAGTATGGGTCGTTATAGTTGGTATCAGAGGAAATGTATAGTCAACCTTTGGAAACTAGGATATTAAAGCCTTAGTAAGAACCCTAAGGATATATCTAAGCATAGAACAATCTTAGTGTTTTAGAAATGGCCATGAATAACCTATGATAAGACCTTAAGTGTGTAATTTTATTCTTAATTATGTTGTTTTACTAATATAATTATTGCATCTCACCCTATTCTTCTTAGTTTTAGTCAATGGTTGGAACCCGAAGGAACCGTGTTAATGCGGAATGCGATTGGAAATGCAATGATTGTCCCCCTGAGCAACAAAACGTTATGGCAGTTGGAATGCAAAATCATTTACCCATGGTCAGAAAACTTTCTCCAGCTATGAATCATATAGGAATTCTAAACAGGAAAAGGAAGGAGCAACATTTTGTTGAATCCTTAATGAGGTAGTGTCCACCCTCATTCAGCGGGTCTACTAATCCATTAGTGGCTGAACAATAGATCAGTACCACTGAAAAGATATTTTTAGATCTTTATTGTTCTAAACATGCCAAATTAATCTTAGCAGTATATAGTTTTGAAGGTGAAGCTGATCAATGGTGTAATCTTATCCATAATACGAGGCCAAGAGATGAAATGATGTCCGTGGAATGAGACGAGTTCAAGAACTTATTTTTCAATAAGTACTTCCCTCGTATTCTTCGAACAAATATGGAGAAGGAGTTTCTTGAACTGAAGAAAAAGGATAATGAATCAGTTGGTACCTACGAAGCAAATTTTACAAGGATTCCAAGGTATGCTTTTGGGATTATTATCCAACCTGAGAGTAAGATCGATCGATTCTTTAGTGGCTTAAAACCAAGTCTTTGAAGGGAGTTAGCCATAAGGGACTTCAATAGCTACAAGGAAATCATTCGATGTGCTCTCTAGGTTGAGAGGGAGATAAAAGTAACCCATCAGTCATATGAGTTTGATAAGAAAAGTAAAATGGAATTCAAAGGAAAATATAAAGAGCACACTGAAAAGAAGATGAGTTTTCACTTATGCTCAATGTGTGGAAAGAAACATGGTGGGAATTGTCTTAAAGGGACATGTAAATTTTTCAAATGTGGAAATGAAGTTCATCGGGCATTTGAATGCCGCAATGATGGGAAGAAGATGTATAGTGATGAGAACAAATAAAAGGCTACACAGAGTGCACCTCTTACACATCAATGTTATATGTGCAAGGTAATGGGGCATTATTTTAATAAATGCCCCAATTCAAGGGTTGTTGATGATGATCGACGTCAACAAATTCTTAAGGCCAAAGACTATGGAAAGTCACATGCAATTTCTAACGGCGATGAGGAGTATGATAATGAAGTGGTGAAAGGTAAAATTACCATCCACTCTAAAGAATAAAAGGTTTTATTTGATTCTGGATCCACCCAATCTTTTATTTCTGAATAATTTTCTAAGGGTATCTCCATATTACCTCAGCAGATAGATATTGAGTTAGTTGTGACAACACCTAATGGCACAGCAGTCGCATCAAAAGTTCACAATTCTTCTCTGATTGATGTTTGTGGGAATGTTCTTCCTGCAAATCGTGTGATCCTTCCTATAGTGGAATTTGATGTGATTCTTGGCATGGATTGTCTTTCTTTATATGGATCTCATATCAATTGCGAAAGAAGGGAAGTTAAATTTCATATTCTAGTTCAATCTATGATAGTGTATCGATGCAAGGATGAACATAACCATCCAGTGGAAATTTTGTTCCATCTTATGGGACTTCATTCCACTAAATGAATGTTATTTATCTCAAATGTTTGGGGAGAAACTCATGATTAATAATATTCCTATATTATGGGAGTTTGATGATGTCTTTCCGAAGGAATTGCTAAGTCTTCCACCAAAATGTGAAGTTGAGTTTTCAATTGAACTCATACTGGGTTCTATGCCCAATTCCAATACACCTTATAGAATGACCCCAATTGAGTTGTAGGAATTGAAGAAAAAAACTCCAAGAGAATATTGATAAGGGATTCATCCTCCCCAGTACATCACCTTGGGGAGCACCTGTCCTATTTGTTAATAAGAAAGATGGATCAATGAGACTCTGCATTGATTATCAAAAACATAAAAAGATCACTATCAAGAACAAATATCCTCTCCCATGCATTGAATACTTATTTGACCAACTATGTGGAGCTCAATAATTTTCCAAGATTGATCTTCGTTCAGGGTATCATCAATTAAGGGTCAACAGGGAGGATATACCAAATACATCTTTCCGTACAAGGTATAGACACTATGAATTATAGTTATGCCCTTTGTTCTTACTAATACCCATGCTATCTTCATGGATCTGATGAATAGTGTCTTTAGAGACTATCATGAACAGTTTGTGATAGTCTTTATAAATGATATTCTTGTCTATTAAAATAGCATGAAAGAACATGAAGATCACTTGAGAATTGCATTGAAGACCCTGATATAGGAGATTCTTTTTGCCAAATTTATCAAGTATGAATTTTTTCTTCAAAAAGATTCATTTTTGGGTCACATAATCTCAAAAGAGGGGATATCTGTGGATCCAGCAAAAATAGAGGTAATCGAAAGATGGTCGAGACCAAAAACAGTAACTGAGATCCGAAGTTTTCTTAGTTTGTCTATATATTATTGACGTTTTGTTAAATATTTTTCATGATTATCTAATCAACTCACCAGGTTGACTCGAATAGTAGTTATGTTCGTTTGGACAGAGGAGTGTGAAGAGTATTTAAAGGAATTAAAAAGAATGTTATCCAGTGCACCTGTGCTCACACTTCCTTGTAGTGGAGAATGGTTTTTGATCTATAGTGATGCATCCATTAAGGGATTGGGGTGTGATCTCATGAAAAACGATATGGTGATAGCTTATGCCTCACAACAGTTGAAAATACATGAGAAAAATTACCCCACTTATGATTTGGAGTTAGATGCGGTAATTTTTGTATTAAAAATATGGAGGCATTATCATTACGGTGAAAGGTGTGATATTTATACTGATCATAAAAGTTTAAAGAATATTTTCACACAAAAGGAGCTAAATATGCATCAAAGAAGATGGTTGGAGCTGATTAAGGATTACGACTGCGTAATTCATTACCACTCTGGGAAAGCAAACAAGGTTGCAGATGCATTAAGTCAGCAAGACCATGCTATCATATCCATGACGAGGAACACAAAAGATCCAATATTTATGGATCTACAAAGGATGGATCTTGGAATTATAATGGAAGGGGGAAAATATAATCTTTCTCAAATGAATATTCAACCATATATACATGTGGAGATTAAAGAGGCACAAAAAGAAGATGTAGAATTACAAAACAAGGTGATAAATTTTCCTGAATTCAACCTTGAGTTTGATGGGATAATAAGGTTTAGGAATCAGGTTTTTGTTCCTCCCATCCCAGAATTAAAGGAACTGTTGGATGATGCTCATAGTTATTCATTCTTTATTCACCCTGGAAGCATGATGATGTATAGGGACCTGAAAGAGTAATTCTTGTGGAATGGCATGAAAAGTGATGTTGCTGAATATGTCTCTTGATGCTTGGATTTTCAGCAAGCTAAAGCTGAGAGATATAAGTCTAAGGGGTTGTTACAACCATTATTTATACCAGAATGGAAATGGGAAAACAACACTATGGACTTTGTCACCAGACTTTTAAAAACATGCAAAGGCAATAATGCTATCTGGGTCATAGTTTATCATCTTACGAAGTCGGCACACTTCATTGCTATTAGAGAGGATTTATCTCTTGATAATCTTGCTAGGATATATGTAAAGTAAGTGGTAATATTACATGGAGTACCTCTTTCCATTATATCTGATCGGGATCCGAGGTTTACATCAATGTTTTGGCGAAGTCTTTAGCATACTCTAGATACAGTGTTGTGTTTCAGCGCTACATATCATCCTCAGACAGACGGTCAATCTGAGAGAACAATTCAAACTCTAGAAGATATGTTAAGATCTTTCTCTATGGATTTCAAAGGTGGTCAGGATCAACACCTACCTTTGGTGGAATTTTCTTATAATAATAGCTTTCACTACAGTATTCAGATGGATCCTTATGAAGCTCTCTATGGAATGAAATGTCGAAATCCAACTTGCTGAGATGAAGTTGGGGAAAGAAAGCTATTAGGACCTGATCTTGTTGATGAGATGGAAGAAAAGGTCCGATCTATTCAACAACACATAAAAGCAGCTCAGAGTCGACAAAAATGTTATGAAAACAATCAAATAAATGACCCATAGTTTTAAGTGGGTGATAAAGTGTTCTTACGAATATCTCCTTGGAAGAGAGTAATGAGATTTGGAAAGAAGGGAAAGATGAGCCCTGGGTATATCAGTCCTTTCGAAATACTGGATTGTGTTGGGATGGGTGCCTACCAATTGGCGCTTCCACCGAATCTCTCTCAAGTTCATGATGTGTTCAATGTATTTCTCCTGAGAAAGTACATACCCGATCCTTCACATGTACTTAGCTCAGAAGTTGTACCACTGGAGCAAGATCATTCTTATGAGGAACAACAGATAGAGATTCTGGATCGTAGCGAAAAAGTCCTACGGAACAAAACCACTTTCTTGGTTAATGTTTTATGGAGGAACCACCAATTAGAACAAGCTAAATGGGAGCATGAGGATATGATGAGGGAGATGTATCCCTGTCTGTTTGTTACCAAATGACGAATTTCGAGGGTGAAATTAATTTTAAGGGGTGTAGAATGTTACATCTATGATTTTTATGAGAAATATTTTGTTTTTATGTTATACACATCATCAAAGGAATAATTCACTACACACAACACTAGCTTGGAGTTCATTACATGCAATCTCGACCTTCCTTGTTTGCCTGCGTTGTACGCAATAACGAGTTTCACTATACAATGATATTTTATTAAAATATTTTTAAAACTAGCCATTATGAATAGTAATAACAACTTTTTGAAATTTTATTAATTTTATCATTCAAAATGGACTTCATTTTGTGATTCAGAATATCTAAAATAGCCTAGGTTGAAATTTTGGTATTCTTCTGAAAACAATCAATTTTTTATGAATTCTGAAAACACTGTGTTACTATTTAAAAACTGACTTTTTATTTAAATAATTATTTATTTTATTTAAATTTATTTTTGGTAAAAATTGATACTTAATACCTATATAAGTTCAATGTAATTCATTGGAGTCATTTTATAATAATTATAGATATATACAAATTTAATTGAACTTTTCACCGTATTTTACCCACCTCCCAAGAGAATTTGAAAACTTACATAAAACATAATTTTACCGCTTCTGTGAGTGTAATTTCGAAAATTCAAGAGACATGGTTAATATAAATGAGTAAAATGTGGTTCAATGATACGAAAATAATTTTTGTTGAATTGTAACTTTTTTCTTTTATTACCACGGTTAAAAGTAAATAGGGCAATTAAGGGTAAATATGATATTATTATTACCCTAACAAATGTCCTGATTTTATTTTATTAGTGTAGTTTGACCAAAAACAACCTTAGGGATAAAATATTACCCTTTAGGTCCACTTGTATTAGATTATGACATTTATTATTATTTTATTTAAAGAAGAATTAAAATAGTAAAAATCAATGTTTAATAACTAAAACATTTTTTAATATAGGGTTATAAATTAGATTAATTCAACTATAAATATTCATTAGAAAGCTAAAACGATTTCTTGCATAATTATATTTTATTTATAATTTTTAGACTTTATATAATTAAATTTATTTATGACACAATGATGATGCATTAATTAACTTATTAAGGAAATATTAACATAATGTATATTATAAATATCGAAAAAATGTAATTTGAGACATTTTAATAAGTAAACTAATTTTATAGTTTAATATGACATATTAGTAGTTATTTAAATAACTTTTTTCTAACTAATAATGATGTTTTAACTTTCAAAAAAATCAATTACCAAATAGTGTCAAAATTGTCATGAAATACTTTTTAAAAATAATATTATATTATTAATTGTTATTTTATTCCTAAAAATATATGGTTCGGAAAAATGACTTAGATAAGGTCATATATATCAATAATAATGAACCTGGGGTTCGTTCTTCTTGTTATAGTTTGTTTATTAACCTTATAGTGTAAGAAAAAAAGAAGACATGGTAAAAGTAAAATTATTTAACTTAAAGTTAAATCTAATTGATAAGCATAAAATAGAACCCAAAACTAGTATAAATTCTATTGGATGAGAGTTTTTAGACCCATACCCACCTTAGATTATAAATAAATCAATTTGGAGCTATTAAAACCCGAATATGACTTTATAATTAAATTCTATTTTTTTTTTTCAAAGGTGCCCTTCTCCTCCCTTCTAAAAGGGCACCACCTCCATCTCTTCCTCACGCCACTTTGAGCCTTCAAGCTAGGCCAACCTATACCAATTTATCTTCTCCAATTCACTAGAAACATTCTAGAGGTCCTGGTCTTTTTCAAAGACCATCTTTAGTGCCCTAAGATGAGGTTAAGAAAAGGAACTTCAAAGAAGAGGTAATGTCTGTTACCGATTATTTCAACTTTATTTCTTATTCTACTTTTTCTTCTTTAGTTGTTTCATTATTAAGTAATAACGTCAGTATAAATCATATACTTATATGTTATTATAAATATGAAACAAAAATTTATCACCTTCTATTCATCCTACGGAAAACGAAATCACCGCGTGTACGTACGTACGGAATACCGTCTCCACACCGTGGTGTAAACTGTTTTCCACCACCACCTTACTTGGATGGGTATAATGGGTTAAATAATAACTATATATGATTATTGTAAATTTATATTGGTTTTTAAATAGTATACATACACTTTAATACAATTCCACGATCATGGGAACGATATCCTCGCTCGTGTGTACGTACGGCCTGCCGTCTCCACTATGTGATGCGACTCATTCTACATGATATTCATTTAATAATGATTATATAAATGTATTGAATGAATAAATATGATATATATAACACTAATAATATTCCATAAATGAGGTCTCCATAACCTAAAAAGAAGAATAATAATTTATTCGACAGAACACACATAAGAATAAAAAAATCAATAAACACCCGAATAACAAGTATCAATGAAATATTACTAATACGAAGAAAAGAATATGACCATATATGATATCATAACAATGAGTAAGATTATTTAATAAGTCAATAACATTATTTAAATCATTATACTGGAGGTTCGGACACTTACGAAGAAAATTGGACCTAAGGTAAAGGAAAATCTCACAATCTCATTTTTATCCGAGATTGTTTATACTTTAGAATTTACTGGGGAATATTTATCATCCAAATACATGTGTCCTCAATATGTAATATTATTTTTATCCTCCTAAAATTTTTTAAATCCAATCTAACCCATCGGTATGTTTTTAGTAAAAGATATGAAAGGAATCTTTTGTCGTTTTTAGTACGATGTAATTTTTTGACTTTTCCGGCCAAAGTGAAGAATGTTTTTCTTTAACTTATACGAGATGAATGGATTTTTCGAACTTATTTTCATGAATCTTTGTTTAAATGTTTTCTAGTTAATTTTTAATCAACTTCTTTTAGTTTAAAATTTAATGACATGTTAAGAAAGGAAAATTGATTTTGAAGTAGAAAAAATATTTTCCTCAAGAATGGAGTTCAAGTGTTTTATCAAAATTATTTTCCATCTATGATAATATAGGTTTCTATTTCTATCCAAATTTTTACATCTATTTTATTATGTTATGATGGAATTATTTTTTATGATGTCCTTTTATCTTATATGGATTATGTTATGATGGCATGATGTTTAAGATTCCCATTTTTATTACATGGGTTATGCTATGATATATGATTTATAATCTTGTGGCACACATAATAATGGTATAATTATGAGATAGGTGGGTCCTATATCTCTCTCCAATGCATTGGGTAAATATTTATATCTCATGAGATATACATGGATGGAATGGCAGGTTAATCCTGTTCAGTGAAATAGGACTGAACCAAGGAGTGAACTCGGTTCAAAAATGGACTTTGTCCGCTAAGATAGTCTCGGCAATGAGTCCTGACTAATAAGAAATGATTTTCTATGATTATGTGTGTATGAAAAAAATATTCTTGTTTTATGTTATTATTATTGGGATTACATTTCACAACTATTATTTATCCAATGTTATGATATTATCATCACTTTTGCAGGTTATGATTTTCAAAATTCTATGTTCTTATGAATATGATATTTCCTTTTTTTGCACATATAGAGAATTTGAGCTCACCCTTTTGTATGTTTTCTTTCCCCAGGTCCGAAATAAGGTTATTACGTAGGATACGCCAAATTTGACTCTAAATATGATGAAATAAACAAGAGATAATGTAGATGATTTATGAACATATTGTTTATGTTTCCCAGTTTCTACAGACATTATACCTATATTGTCCTATTGTGGTTTTGTTGTATGTTGTAATAAGTGTGCTTCAATTTTGAAGTTATAACAATGTATGTAATGTATGGGTCATTATAGTTGGTATAAAAGGAAAGGTATAGTCAACCTTTGGAATCAAGGATGTGAAAGCCTTAGTAAGAACCCTAAGTATATATCTAAGAATAGAATAATCATATTGTTTTAGAAATGGCCATGAATAATCTATGATAAGACCTTAAGTGTGAAATTTTATTCTTGATTACGTGGTTTTCCTATTATTATTAGTGTTTCTCACACTATTCTTCTTGGTTTTAGTCAATGGCTGGAACCCGAAGGAACCGTGTTAATACGAAATGCGATGAGAAATGTAATGAATGTTCCCCTGAGAAACCAAAAGTTATGGGAGATGGAATGAAGAATCATGTAGCCATGATCACAAAACATTATCAAGAAATGAATCATATAGGACTTCCCAACAAGTAAATGAAGGAGAAAAATTCTGTTGAATCCTTCATGAGGAAGCGTCCAACCACATTCAGCGGGTCTACTGATCCATTAGTGGCTGAACAATTGATCAGTACCACTGAAAAAATATTTTCAGTTCTTCAATGTTCTGAAGATGATAAATTCATCTTAGTGGTATATTGTTTGGAAGGTGAAGCTAATCAATGGTGGAATCTTATCAAGAATACAAGGCCATGATATGAAATTGAGTGCATGGAATGGGACGAGTTCAAGAATGTATTTTTCAATTAGTACTTCCCTCGTATTCTTCGAATAAAGATGGAGAAAGAGTTTCTTGTACTAAAGAAAAATGATGATGAATCTGTTTGTACCTACGAAGCAAATTTTACAAGACATTCAAGGTACGCTTCTGGGATTATTATCCAACCTGAGACTAAGATCGACTGATTCTTTAGTGTCTTAAAACCACGTCTTCAAAGGGCATTATCCATAAGGTACTTTAATAGATATGAGAAAATCGTTAGATGTGCTCTCACGGTTGAGATGGATATTGGAGTAACCCATTAGTCATATGCATTTGATAAGAAGAGGAAAATGGAATTCAAAGGAAAATCTAAAGAGCACACTAAAAAGAAGATGAGTTTTCCCTTATGTTCAATGTGTGGAAAGAAACATGGTGGGAGTTGTCTTGAAGTGACAAGTAAATTTTTCAAATGTGGAAAGGAAGTTCATCAGGCAATTGAATAACACAATGATGGGAAGAAGATATCTAGTGATGCGATCAAAGAAAAGGCTACACAAATTGCACCTCCTACACTTCAATGTTACATGTGCAAGGAAATGGGGCATTATGCTAATCAATGTCCTAATCCAAGGGTTTTTTATGATGATCGACGTCAATAAACTCTTAAGTCCAATGACAAAGAAAAGTCACATGCAATTTTTATCATCAATGTGGAGTATGATAACGAAGTGGTGAAAGGTACACTTACCATCCACTCTAAATTAGAAAATGTTTTATTTGATTTTGGATCCACCCACTCTTTTATTTCTAAAGAATTTTCTAAGGTTATCGCCATATTACCTCATCAGTTAGATATTGAGTTAGTTGTGGAAACCCCTAATGGCACAACAGTTGCATCAAAATTTTACAATTCTTCTCTGATTGAAGTTTGTGGGAATGTTCTTCCTGTAAATATTGTGATCCTTCCTATAGTGGAATTTGATGTGATTCTTTTCATGGATTGGATTTCTTTATATGAATCTCATATCAATTTCCAAAGAAGGGAACTCAAATTTCATATTCCAGATTAATCTATGATCATCTATCAATGCAAGGATGAACATAAAATTCCAGTGAAAATTTCTTCCATCTTATGGGTTTTGATTACACTAAATTAAGGTTATTTATCACAAATAGTTGGTGAGAAACTCATGATTAATAATATTCCTATTGTACGGGAGTCTGATGATGTCTTAACGAAGGAATTTTCAGGTCATCCACCAAATCGTGAAGTTGAGTTTTCAATTGAACTCATACTGGGTGATATGCCCATTTCAAAGACAACTTATAGAATGACAGCAATTGAGTTGCAAGAATTGAAGAAGAAACTACAGGAGAATCTTGATAAGGGATTCATATGCCCTAGTGTGTCACCTTGGGGAGCACCTGTGCTATTTGTTAAGAAGAAATATAGATCAATGAGACTCTGCATTGATTATCCAGAAGTTAACAAGATCACTATTAAGAACAAATATCATCTCCCATGAATTGATGTCTTATTTGACCAACTACGCGGAGCTCAATACATTTCGAAGATTGATCTTTGTTCAGGGTATCATAAACTGAGGGTCAAAGGGAAGGATATACCATATACGACTTTACATCCAAGGTATAGACACTATGACTTTATAGTGATTCCATTTGGTCTTATTAATTCCCCTGCTATCCTCATGGATCTGATGAATAGAGTCTTTAGAGACTATCATGATCAGTTTGTGGTAGTATTTATAGACGATATTCTTGTCTATTCAAATATCAAGGAAGATCGTGAAGATAACTTGAGAATTGTATTGAATACCTTGAGAAAGGAGAAGCTTTATGCCAAATTTACCGAGTGTGAATTTTGGCTTCAAAAAGTTTCATTTTTGGTTCACATAATCTCAAAAGAGGGGATATCTGTGGATCCAGAAAAAATAGAGGTTATCGAAAGATGGTCGAGACCAAAAAAAGTAACTGAGATCCAAAGTTTTCTTGGTTTGGTTGGATATTATCGACGTTTTTTGAAATCTTTTTCACGCTTATCTAATCAACTCACCAGGCTCACATGAAATGGAGTTAAGTTCATTTGGACAGAGGAGTATGAATATAATTTAAAGGAATTAATAAAAGGTTATCCAGTGCACCTGTACTCACACTACCTTGTAGTGGAGAAAGGATTGTGATCAATAGTGATGCATTCAAGAAGGGATTGGGGTGTTTTCTCATGCAAAAAAATATGGTGATAGCTTATTCCTCATGACAGTTGAAAATACATGATTAAAATTACCCAGCTCAGGATTTGGAGTTAGTTGCGGCAATCTATGCATTAAAAATATAGAGGCATTGTATTTATGGTGAAGGGTGTGATATTTATACTGATCATAAATGTTTAAAGTATATTTTCACACAAAAGGAGATGAATATGCGTCAAGATGATGGTTGGAGATGATTAAATATTATGACTGATCAATTCATTACCACCCTGGGAACGAAAACAAGGTGGTAGGTGCATTAAGTCGACAAGACCATGCTAGCTTATCCATGATGAGGATCACAAAATATCCAATATTTAAGGATTTAAAAAGGCTGGATCTTGGAATTATAATAGAAGGGGAAAATTGTATCTTTCTCAAATGAATGTTCAACGATCTATAAATGTAAAGATTAAAGAGGCACAAAAAGAAGATGTAGTGTTACAAATGAAGGTGAGAAATGGTCCTGAATTCAACCATTGATTGTGATTGGATAATAAGGTTCATGAATTGAGTTTGTGTTCCTCCCATCCCAGAATTAAAGAAGGAGGTGCTGGATGAGGCTCATAGTTCTTTATTCCCTAATCACCCTGGAAGCACTAAGATGTATAGGGTCCGGAAAGAGTACTTCTAGTGGGATGGCTTGAAAAGAGATGTTGCTTGATATGACTCTCGATGCTTGGTTTGCCAGAAAGTTAAAGCTGTGAGATAGAAGTCTAAGGGGATGTTACAACCATTATCCATACACGAATGGAAATGGGAATAAATCACTATGGACTTTCTCACCAGACTTCCTAGAACATCCAAATTCAATAATTCTATATGGTTCATAGTTGATCGACTTACGAAGTTGGCACACTTAATTGCTTTTAGAGTTAATTTCTCTCTTGATTAGCTTGCCATGTTATATATAAAGGAAGTGGAAAGATTTCATGGAGTACCACTTTCCATTATATCTGATCGGGAACTGAGGTTTACATCAGAGTTTTGGCGAAGTCTTCAACATACTCTAGATACATAGTTGAGTTTCAGCACTGTTTATCATCCTCAGATAGATGTTCAGTCTGAGAGAACAATTCGAACTCTAGAAGATATGTTAAGTGCTTGCTCTATATATTTTAATGGTGGTTGGTATTAACACCTACCTTTAGTGGAACTTTCTTATAATAATAGCTTTCACTCTAGTATTCAGATGGCTCCTTATGAAGCTCTCGGTGGAAAGAAATGTCGAACTCCAACTTGCTTGGATGAAGTTGGGGAAAAAATCTATTTGGACCTGATCTTGTTAATGAGATGGAAAAACAGGTCAGATCTATTCAACAACACATAAAAGCAGCTCAGAGTCGACAAAAAAGTTAAGCTGACAATCAAAGAAATGACCTAGAGTATGAAGTGGGTGATAATGTGTTCTTACGAATTTCTCCTTCGAAGATAGTAATGATATTTAGAAAGAAGGGAAAGCTGAGCCCTGGGTATATCGGTACATTCGAAAAAATGGATCGTGTTGGGAAGGTATCTTACCGGTTGGTGCTTCCACCAAATCTCTCTCATGTACATGATGTATTCCATGTATCTCTCCTGAGAAAGTACATACCTGATCTTTCACATGTACATAGCTCAGAATTTGTACCACTAGAGCAAGATCTTTTTTATGAGGAACAACCGATAGAGATTCTGGATCGTAGCGAAAAAGTCCTATTGAAAAAAACCACTCTCTTGAGGAATGTTTTATGGATGAACCAAAAATTAGAAGAAGCTACATGGGAGCTTGAAGATATGATGAGGGAGAGGTATCCTCAACTGTTTGTTACAAAGTGACAAATTTCGAGGGCGAAATTCATTTTAAGGGGTGTAGAATGTAACACCCGAGATTTTTATGAGAAATATTTTTTTATGTTATATACATCACCAAAGGAATCATTCACTACACACAAAACTTTCTTGGCTTTATTTCCACCCAATAACGACCTTCCTCGATAGCTTGCGTTGTACACAATACTGAGTTTCACAAAACAACGATATGCCATTAAAATATTATTAAAACTAGACATTATGAATAGTAATACCAACTTTTTGAAATTTTATAAATTTTATCTTTCAAAATAGCCTTCATTTTTGGATTTGGAATATCAAAATTAGCTAAGGGTGAAATTTTTGGTATTTTTCTAAAAACATTCAATTTTTTATGAATAGTGAAAACAATGTGTTACTATTTAAAAACCGACTTTTTATTTAAATAATTATTTATTTTATTTAAATTTATTTTAGGTAAAAATTGATACCTAATACCTATATAAGTACAATGTAATTCATTGGAGTCATTTTATAATATTTTTATATATATAAAAATTTTATTGAACTTTTCACCGTCTTTTACCCTCCTCCTAGGAGAATTTGAAAATTTACATAAAACATAATTTTACCGCTTCTGTGAGTGGAATTTTAAAAATCCGAGAGAAACGAAAAAATATAAAGGAGTAAAATGTGGTTCAATGAGATGAAAATAATTTTTGGTAAATAGTTACTTTTTACTTTTATTTCTACGGTTAAAAGTAAATAGAGTAATTAAGGCTAAAAATGATATAATTATTACCCTAACACATGTCATAGTTCTATTGGATAAGTTTATTTCGACCAAAAAAATCTTAGGGATAATATATTACCCTTTAGGTCCACTTGGATTAGATTAGGACATTTATTATTATTTTATTTAACGAAGAATTAAAATAGTTAAAATCAATGTTTAATAACTAAAACATATTTAATATAGGGTTATAAATAAGATGAATTCGACTATAAATATTCATTAGAAATATAAAATGATTTCCTACCAAAAGATATTTTATTTATAATTTTTGGACTTTAAATAATTTAATTTATTTATGACACAATGATGATGCATTAATTACCTTATTAAGGAAATATTAACATAATTGATATTATAAATATCCAAATAAATGTAATTTGAGACTTTTTAAGAATTAAACTAATTTTAAAGGTTACTATGAAATATTAGTATTTATATAATTAACATTTTGCTAACAAATAATGTTGTTTTGATTTTCAAAAAAAATCAATTACCGAATAGTGTCAAAATTGACATAAAATAGTTTTTAAAACAAATATTATATTATTAATTTTTATTTTATTTATAAAAATCTAAGGATCCTCCAAATGACTTAGATAAGGTTATATATATTAATAATGAAGAAATTGGGGTTCTTTTGACTTGTTATATTATGTTTATAAACATATAGTGTAAGAAAACAAGAAGACACGGTAAAAGTAAAATTATTTAACTTAAAGTTACATCTAAATGATAAGGTTAAAATAGAGACCTAAACTTGTCTAAATTATATTGGATGAGATTATTTCGACCCATACCAACCTTAGCTTAGAAATAAATCAATTTTGAGCTATTAAAAACTGAATATTACATTATAATAAATTAATATTTTTAGTTTTTTCAAAGGTTCCCCTCTCCCTCCTTATAAAATGGCACCTCCTCCCTCTCCTACTCACACCACTTTGAGCATTCAAGCTCGTCCAAAACCATCCAATTTCTCTTCTCCAATTCCCTATAAACTTCCTAGAGGTCCTAGTTTTCATGAAATACCATCTTTAGGGATTTAAGAGGTGGTTAAGAAGAGGCGTTTAAAGAAGAGGTAATGTCTGTTACCGATTCTTTCAACATTATTTCTTCTTCTACGTATTCTTATTTATTTGTTTCATTATGAAGTAATAACTACAGTATCACTCATATAATAATATGTTATTATAAATATGAAAAAACCCTATTTCACCTTCTATCCATCCTACGGAAAATGAATCACCGCGCGTGCGTACGTACGAAATACCGTCTCCATGCCATGGTGTATTATGTTTTCCACCACCACCTTACATGGATGGGTATAATGGGGTAAATAATTACTATATATGATTATTTAAAGTGATATTGATTATGAAATAGTATACATACACTTCAATACAATTCCACGATCGTGGGAACGATATCATCGCTCGTGCGTATGTACGGCATACCGTCTCCACTATGTGATGCGACTCGTTCTACATGATCTTCATTGCATAATGATTATATAAATGAATTTAATGAATAAATATAATATATATTACACTAATAATATTCTGGAAATGATTTATCTATAACCTAAAAATAAGAATAATAATTTATTCGTCAAAACACGCATAAGAACAAAAAAAGAAATAAACACCAGAATAACAAGTATCAATGAAATAATTATAATAAGAAGCTTAGAATATGACCATATATGATATCATAACAATGATTAAGATTCTGTAATAATTCAATAACATTATTTAAATCATTATACAGGAGTTTCAGACAAATACGGAGAAAATCTGACCTAAGGTAAGGGAAAATCTCACAATCCCATTTTTATCCGAGATTGTTTATAGTTCATAATTTACTGGGGAATATTTATCATACAAATCCATGTTTCCCCAATATGTAATATAATTTCTATCCACATAAAATTGTTTAAATCCATCTTTAGCCATTGGTATGTTTTTAGTAAATGATATGAAATGAATCTTTTTTCGTTTTTAGTACGACTTACTTTTTTGACTTTTCCGGCCAAATTACAAGAAGAATGTTTTTCTTTAACTTATATGACATGAATGGATTTTTAGAACATTATTTTCATGAATCGTCCTTTACAAATTTTCAAGTATATTTTTAATCAACTTCTTTTAGTTTAAAATTGTGAGACATGTTAAGAAATGAAAAATGTTTTTTTAAGTTGAAAGGATATTTTCCTCAAGAATGGAGTTCAAGTGTTTTTATCAAAATTATTTTCCATCTAAGATAATATAGGGTTATGTTTCTATCCTTATTGGTACAGTAATTTGATTATATTATGAAGGAATTTTTTTTATGATGTCCTTTTATCTTATATGGATTATGTTATGATGATATGATGTTTAAGATTCCCATTTTTATTATATGGGTTATGCTATGATATATGATTTATGATCTTGTGGAACACATAATAATGGTATCATTATGAGATGGGTGGGACCTATATCTCTCTCCAATTAATTGGGTAAAATTTTATATCTCATGTGATAGACATGGTTGGAACGACAGGTTAATCCAGTTCAGTGAAACAGGACTGAAACGAGGAGTGAACTCAGTTCAGAAATGGACATTGTCCACTAAGATAGTCTTGGCAATGAGTCCGGACTAATAAGAAATGATTTTATATCATTATGTGTTCATTCCATAAAGTATCATGTTTTATGTTATGATTATTGGGATTACATTTGACTACTATGATTTATCCCATGTTATGATATTATGTACTCTTTTTCATGTTATGATTTTCAAAATGATATGTTCTTATTAATATGATATTTCCTTTTTTTACCCTTACTGAGAATTTGAGCTCACCCTTTTGTATGAAATAAATAGGAGACAATTTTGATGCTTTATGAACCAGTTGTTTACGTTTCCCAATTTCTAAAGACACTATACCTATACGGTCTTATTGTGGTTTTGTTATATGTTGTAATAAGTGTGCTTCAATTTTGAAGTAATAACAATGTATGTAAAGTATGGGTCATTATATCTAGTAATGAGTATAAAATTTTGTAACTGATGGAATAAAATGGTCATAACACACCTTGAGAAGTAAATTGGATGTCTATAAAATAATATATACATATAGAATAAAATGAAATATATAAGGGTGCTGACTGAAATGTAAAAATCCCTCTCAGAAATTATTCATTGAATGGTGCCTCAAAATAAGGGATCATTAATCAAAGTTCATGACACCATTAGTTCAATATCTGAAATAATATCTATATATATGTAACATAATAATGATTGAAACATTTAACAAATTAAGGTAAATTTATTTTTATGTTATAAGTTAAATGAAAATGAAAATATAAATGATATTTTTTAATACTCTTTTAGAATTGATAAACAATAAAAAGATTCTTGTTTAATTCAAATGTATATTTTGGAAAGGTGACATTATAGCCATTGAAAACATGTACTATCCAATGAAATCTACAATAATGGATCCCTGAAAGGATACCAATGTTATCTTGGAGGTATGATTAAAAGATCAAAAAACAAGTGAAGGTGAAAGGAACCACCTTTTGTATTATTTTAAAAATACCATTATTTAAAACACACATTGCAAGAAGGATACTGAAATATAAATTTTTATAAAAAAAAATTAGTTTCCTGAAGAAGATTATAGAATACCATATGATAAAGGGTTAGGGTGGGATAACCCAATCAGGTGACGGTAATTTTAATGATGAATCATTACTTCTCAATGAATGGATATTTGGGATATCAATATACTTTAATAGAAACATACTCCAAGAAGCATGAAATATTTGTAAAGTCATTTAAGTGGTATAATATACTATGATAAAATAGAACATAATAAAATGAAATTGTATAATTTATCCATATTATAAACTCTAATATCTAGTAAAGAATCATTACTAAATGAATGTAAATCGAGTTACCAAAAACTATTACCACTGAGGTAGCACCTAAGTAAAAGTAAATTTGATTAAAAAACACATAATCTTGACTAATTTTTCAAATTTTTTATAAGGAAATAATTTATATAATATTAATTTTATTTTAATTATATATAACAACATCATAGGGAACATCATACATAACATGTAACATTTCTCAATGAAACAAGAGTTAGACTACGAAAACCCTTCTAGCTTGAGTAACACTTTTATTCAAAACACCATCATAGAGATTTGTTGTAATTGTAAATCAAACAAAATGATTAAAATATAATTATTTACATGATATATCATATAGTTATTATTCAGACATTAAAAATTAAATTAGGTTTATAAACTAAAACATTTATCAAAGAGAGTAATTTGAGATAACAATGATTACATCAATCTCAATTAATTATGTACATCCACAAAAAATATGGACTACTTAAATTAATATATTTAACTACATATTAGAAAAAAATATAAGTAATTATAAATAAATTATTCCACATTTATAGTCATTCTAAATATATATATATATATATCATATTTTAACTATTTTCAACACAATGAGTATGGAATCATGATTGCTTAGAAACAATTTCATAGAAATGTATTTTTTAATAAATAATGTTAAAATGGTTATCATTAAATTATAATTAATGTTACTAAAATAGATGATCCATGATATTTTATATATCAATAACTTTTTCCATTTATTTTTTTGTTATGAATCATGAGGTTGAAATTTGCGACGGGAGTGATTTGGTGATTATAAATTAATTAGGGGTGATTTATAAATTAATGATTAAAAAATTCATATAACCTTACAATTAAAACACATTATTTAAATTTTAATATCATGATATACATATAAATATGATATAATAGTAATCCATGAAGTATACTGATAGTATTGTTCTGTAGGTGTTTTCACCGACCAAAACATGAAGAGACCATGATTAATGGGAGATTATGGAGTTCTTTAGTTGTAATGTAATTGTACTAAAAGAATAATTGTATTATTTGGTTCTTACTAGTATGATGTATCGAAATTAGGTAAAATTATAAATAGTATAAAACATATATAAATTTATTTTATAGAGATATGATATCTTATTCATCTTATTATGTTCAATTTTGACGATTTAATTAAAAATAATCGTTTGTTCATCATGTCATTAATAGGTTCTATATTATTACATAAAAAATTATTTATATTATAAACATATATCCTTGTATACCATACATATGACTATAAATCTGAGATGTTTACGAAAGAAAAAAAATGAAAATCAATAGATCCATGGAGGTGGCAGCCCACACGTATTCTTGTTTGGCAACATACTATTCTATAGACGGTGATAATGAATAATATGTTTTGTTTTATATAATCCTAAAAATGAAATATATATAATATTAATTTCTATAATTAAATGTAATAAAACTCTTCTAAGGAAGTGATGCAAAATGAATCATGTTGTGTGATGGAGGTGATAACCCGGCAAATGTAGGAATGAGTGAATCACATCACTTAATAGAAGATGGAAATGGTGATTAAGTATTTTTCACATTGAACAATAAAATTTAGTATATAGAAAAAAAATCCTTGTATATTTTAAAATTGTAACTAGAAAATAAAAAAATTAAACAATGAACATATATAAAAATGGTTACTCATGTTCAAAACTATGAGATTTCTATTAAAGATATATTGAAAATAGATGAAATATACTAATATATTTTTACCATAATATTAATTGAGTAAAATAGTTTTATATGTAAGTAAAAAAATCATTTTTTTTTATGAAAAACACAAATTTCTATGACTTCCAATATGGAATGGGGAAAAGAACCTTTTATATGTGATGATAATGACAGTTTTGTAAATATTTCAACTTAATATAAAGGGAGAACTTATTAAACATGTCATGCTGCAAAAAAAACTAAAAAATAATATAAAAGGCAAGAGATAAGGTCAATAATCACTTAATATACACAATTATACCTAGTTGTTATCATATCTCATGTTTTTTATCCCTTGTATTATTACTATTACCACTATTTCATTTACTATGATAATTACTTTTTACCTAAGACAAATTATTCTCCATTCCTTAGAAAAAATTGGTTCTTAAAAGATAATTGGGACCCACTGATTTTAAATTATATGTCCATTTATTTTTATTCTATTTATACTAGTGCATATAATTATTTTAAAAAATAAAAAATATATTGTACTAAAATAAATTTTTTAGAAAATATTTATTATGTTCTTAAATATAAAATATTGGTTTTTTAAATTGAAGTAAAATTTTTTATAGTTATAATGTTTCTTTTAGAACAATTATTTTATATTATAGAATGGTTTCCTTATTTTAAATCAATACTTATATACTAATAATATCTTATAAGTTATGTTATTTTAAAAAATAATATTTAAAAATATTGTACAAAAAATCATAAATATCAAAAAATCCCAAAAATGTATCCTTATAAGATATTATTATGATTTATGAAAAAATTATTTTATCTTTTTAAAATTAAAAAAACTATTTTTGAGAAATTTAACTTTTAAATAAATACATGAGATATAATTATTTTTTTAGAAATTATTATTATTTTGAATATTATCAATTCACATTAATATATACTATTATATACTAATTATTAATATAAAATATATTTATCATCATTAATAAAAATTTTAGTAAAATACAAATGAGTAACACATAAAAAGTAAAATTCTTGGTAATACATTTGGAGTCATACAATTATTATATTATACAATTTATATATACAAATTTATTTTCATTAATATTAAAATTGTCATTAATTTTAATTATATAATTATTAAATTATGAGTTTATTTATATTCATTACTTCTAATTCAAGAACTAGGTTTTACTTTTCCGGAAAAATAAATTTTTTATCAAAATATATCATTGTTTCGTGCAAGTTCAATGTTACATGGGGAGAAAATAGTCGATCCCATTAACCTTTTAATGATAGTCATATATGAAAAAATTTTGGGGTTAAAGTTTTCCCCATTTAAAAAAATTTTCCACTAAAAAATTTAGAATTAATTAATTAAAACATATATGGTTATCCATAATGATTATATGTATTGAGGTAACAACATTACTAACATATTGAACTCTAGGAACTCACCAATAAGATTATCAGTATATTAATTTTCATCCTATCTGTTTGAGAAAAATGCATGACATGGATAGGTGTTAATACTAATTTAATTTCTCTTTATGTTCATTATTACACTAATATGTTTAAATTATCAAAGGTTGGTTAGGTATATGATTTCTTATTTTGGTATTTAATATTCTTTTAGTGCCCATAAAATGGCATACCACACTCAACCTTCTCTCATCACCCTATCTTCTTTAAATTTCTGGGACAAATGATATGTTAACGTTGAATGATGATTTTTATGAAGAATTATGCCTCTCTATTTTTTCACTTCAATACCCACATTTATACCCCCTTTCAACACCTTCTCGAGTACCCTCTTCCACCATAAAAAACTCCCTTTTAATAATGTCCCTCAATTTCATTGCAAGACTAAATAAAAAACCACCATTCTCTTCACCATTCAATTTCACTGGTCCACATGTTACCCACTTTGTGAATAGATCCTGACCAAAGGATGGTGGGTGATGGATTCCCTACCACATAAACTATGAGTGGAACATCTTATACTAAAATTGTTCATTATATTTACCAATTTGTATCCCATAGAGTTTGATTTGTCTCGCATGTTCTAGGGATTTGAACCCAACTATTGATTACTACCATACTCATGGTCATAGGGTGGACTCCCCCTTTTCTACCTCACTATCCTATCTAATTTCACTAGATGTGGTAGTTATTGATTCTGTTTTAATTACACTATTGGATTGTGGATTTTAGATTCTTTGGAAATATCTAGGCCTATATGTGGTAGTGGTGCATTGAAAAATGATAATGATGATGATAAATTTCTTGTCTACTACTATTATAATGATGTTAAGATATCTCTATAAAAGAATTTTTTAATTATCTACTCCATATTCTTTTTTTCAAAGACGATGATGTTGTGGGGAATATGAATATGATTTAGTGAATAAGGATTCCAGGTTGTATATCTAATCCATTATTATAATATAACAAATTCCACATAATGTAATAACATCATGACTCATGTTGACATAAATATGAACATGTTATATAATTATCGTTCTATTATACATTTCATTTCATAATCTAAATAATGTATATGTTATTTTATACTCATCAAAATCATTTCTGAAACACTACACGACTATAATAAGAATATAATAATGTATCCACAATTCGTTAGAGGAGGATAAGTGTACATTACCCCCATTTGTTTTCATAAAAACTTTTCTCAGTTGGAGTAACATATGATTCACATAATTTCATTTATATTAGGGCATAATTATGGTTATCATCCCTGTTAGAATATAATTTTTTAGTCTAATCTATGTCAGTCACACACACATATATATATATATCATCCATTTCTCAACCAATTCCATTCGTGTTTAACCAAGGATACATTGAGTTAGGTTCTATCATACATATTATCTTAATCGATTATTGTTACTAGGAAATGAATCCTTTATAACAGATTATTAAGAGAAGGTGATTAGTGAATGTATATCCTCTAGAAATGCCTAACTAGGTCTGTAGGATTTTGAACACTCATCAAGAATCATAGTGAAGATAAATTCAATGCTCAACCGGTTATTTTTATTGTGATTACACCTAGGTGTATCTATGTAACAACCACATCAAATGTTTTGGGTCTAGACAATGATGTACTTCTAGGAAACCCTCTTTCTCAAGGATTTTACAATATTTTGTTATATAAAAATATACATAGAATCATCTATCGGGTTTTCAATAACATTATTAAACACTAAAACCAAATTAAAATGTGCATTATTAATGTAATATTAAATCACATGCATATTCTACAGGGTTATGTATACCTTTGAAATTACCATGAACCTTAACATATCATGCCTTTAATTATCCTAGAATACTATCCTAATCTCTATATATATCTATACATTTCCATTGATTCCAAAAATTATTCCCTGAACCCACACTCTCGAATTGGATTCTATGAAAAAACAATTTTACATACTGACACTGATATTAGTTGAAACAGTCTAGATATAACCATCCAAAATTAAAAAAATAAAAATTGTTAATTTTATATCTTGTATCTCAAGAATCATTTCAGTTTTAAAGATTTAGATAATTTATACATATTATAATCTAACAAATAGAATTTATTTCTCAACTAATACTCATTTGTTTTCAGTATATAAGAAATTCATTAAATAATGATAATTATAAAAATATTTCATAAATAATTCAACACGTGGTATCCTTCTAAACTAGTCATGTGTATTGCTTTTCTTGAAACTAATTGTAATAGAAACAAAATAATGGGTGGGAAAAATTCTCAGTAAGGGAAATATGTAATTGATTTTATAAAAATATTTTCATTGTATGAATAGTAATGTAGGAATATGTGATATAAATAATTAAATAGTCAATTGAAATTTATAAGATATCATATTCATAATAATAAATGAAAACATATATATAAATAAATAATGATGTTTTATAAATGGAATGTATAATTTCTGTAAATAGAAAATTTGATGTCAATGCCTTGTTAGAAGACACTATCCTTTTATTGGATGTTATAAAAACCAAAACCCAACATATATTGTATCCTCAGACCCATGATTGCATTGAGGGGATAAATAACTCTTGTCCTCTTCTATAACCTAATTAATTACAATTTATTAATCATAATATTTAAGAAGAATTTTACAACCATTCATATTAAACCTATTAATAAATTAAAATGTTATTATCTACATATGTAATGATATAAAATCTTACCACACAATGAACCTGCATTACGAGTCTGTATTACTCTAGAATATAAATCATTATTTGTACGTAATGCAAAGGGAAAATAAGACTATAACCTATCTAAAGAAATAATTTTGATATTAAAACAATACACATTAATCATTCCAATAATAATATTTAATGGAATAATAATATATGTAACACCACTAATTATTCTAAATTCAAAAAATAAATTATATATATTTGTGAACATACTCTAATCAATATTTTTTAAATAAGGCTTTCACGACATATAGAGTAATGAGTGTAAAGTAAAAACAATTCTGTATTAACATGATTATAATCCTTTAAAAGAAACAATTTTGGATGGTTTAAAATGAAAAAAATACCGAATGATGTAATGGAAACATAGAAGTATATTAATATAAATGAAAAACACCCAAAAAATGTTTTAAATGGTATAAAAAATGAAGGGATCAAGAATAAAATTTCACAATATTGTGAGTCAAATCACCCAATTTATAACATATATATCAATATTTGAGAATATATCATGAAATAGAAACCATTTTAGGGTAAATTCCTTGGAAAAGTATAATTTAAATAGATAATTAAAGATAAAATATAATTTAAAAATCATTTTTAACATTGATGTAAAATTAAAACATAGATATCTTTTTCAATGGTTACATATTAAAAGTTTACCTAAAAGCCTTTTAAAACCATTATTCATATAAATAATCTCATATAATATATGATTTTAAATAATTAGTTATTATTTTGTAGAAATGAGTATAGGGATATGAAACATTTGAATATTAAAGAAAAAGCCCTTTTTATTATTTTCAAAATACATTTCATTAAAATAAAAATTGTAAGGAGAGTAACAAAAACATCCTTTATTTGAAAACATAATTTTTATAAATAATAATGTAAAATACCAAATAATTAAATGATATGGTGTGATAACCTAGGAAATTGAAATAAATTTTTAAGGATAAATATTATAACTCAAATAGTGGATACTTAAGTTATCAATATCACTTATGGGAAATATACTCCAAGAAGCATAAAACATTTGGAAAGGAGGTTATATAGTATAAATTTATATAAATAGATAATAAAAATAATATATAAATGGTAATAATGTATGAAACTTATATGAAATAAGTTATAGTGAACGATTATATCTAAATGAATGAAAATTGAGCTACCGAAAACACTTATCACTACGCCATCCCTTGATTAAAATGATACACAAATATGAAAATGATATCTCTTAACATATCCTATTAATTACAAGTAAGAAATATATATAACATTAAAGGTATAGTAAATAAATAGAAAACAATATATAGGAAACATTGTTAACAGCATGTATCATGTCTCAATGAATTATAAATGTGACAAATGAAACGAATTCAATTTGAGTATCAATTGATATAAAACCCACTGAAATAGAGGAATTATAATTGAACTTGAAATAAAAGTATTAAAACATAGTTAATGATGTAATATCACATATATGAATTATATACACTACATAAATGAATTTAGTTCCATAATAATAAACATGTGGCAATGTGAGTGATTTGAGACCAAAACCCACAAGATGGTCCATATTCATTATTCACAAGAAGTAAACATTTGGAATCTTGAAATTTTTTTCCTTAAACAATTAAATAAAAAATAACAAAACTATTAAAATTTATTAACCTCATTAATAGAAATTTTAATCATATATATGAGTTAGAATTTACTATTTCTCAGAAATAAATTTATGTAATATTTATCACATTGAACATGTTTGTAAAAATAATGGTCAGATTCTTTCATGTCAAAAAGATCATAATATCTATTTAATTAAATATAATATAATATATACTCTAATATATATTTTAGATCAATATTTTCATTTAATTGTAGTTTTCTATGATCCATGTTGATCATATCTATGATAAACCTATTTCTATGTTTCTTAACAAACAAATGCTGGTTTACAAATTAACAAGTTTTATAGTACTATATCTAGAAAATTTCCAAAATAAAATCATTATTTACAAAAAAAAATCATATTTCACCAATAAATAAATTGAAATAGTCATCTATTTTGTCAACTCATAGTATTTTTCATGTTGGCGGTTATACTGACCCAAACATTAACATATTATGATTAATGTTTGATTATGATATGGGATAGTTCCAGTATCCATATAATAAATTTATAATGACATTATTTTAATATTATTAGTGTGATATATAAAATTTTTTCATACATATAAAGAGTATATAATTTATATAAATTCATTACATAGAAATTAGATATCATTTTACTCTTAGATTCCTCGTTTAAACTAATTGAATTATTGTTTATTGTTTGTTAATTGTATCATTAATAGGTTTGGAAATATAAAATACTTGAAACATAATAATCTTATAAAATCATATTTATAATTTAATAAATTCCTCGGGAGCATCCAAATACAGTGGTGATGAAAACAAGATTGAAAATCAGCCATTCTAAGGAGGTATTAATCTCTATGTATGCATGGTTGAAAATTTCATTTTCAATATAATATGTCAAAAAATTAATATTGTTTAGTGTTTTATAATAATATAAATTATATTCATATTATAATTTTTATATTAATTTATCATTTCAAAACATCCTTGTATGTTGGTCAAGGAAAAATAAAATTGTTATGAAGTTGGTAGTCTACATAATGTGTGAATGATTATTTCACTTCACTTCATTGAAAAATGAATATTTGATTAATGATTATTCCCATATAATGGTAACAATAATTATTAAAAAATATTGATCTAACTGAATTTTTATTTGAAAATTATTAATACAAATTTGAAATTTAAAACAATGAAGTTAACTAAAAATGATTACCCATGTTGACTACTTTCATATTTCTGTAGAAGATCCCTCATAAATAGAAATAATAGACAATTTTCTCATGACCATAATATCAAGACAGTGAAATATTAATATATTGGTAGTAAATGGTGTATTATTTCTATAATAAACCTTATTTTTAATATTTCCTTTAATGGGTAATGAGAGTCCCTTTTTATAAGTGGTGATAATGGATTTTTTTGAATACTTAAAATAAAAATAAATTCATCACCTATTAAACAAGTAATGTGTAACCAAAATTTATAAAAAATGATTGGTAGAATATATAATTTGAATAAAAGAATAAAAAAAATTATATATATTTTTATGTAATTTTCTAATCCCTTTACCCTTTGATTTATTATTTACTAGTTTAGATTTTACCATGATAACCATTTTTTACCTATGGTTATTTAACATTTATGAAAAAAATAAATTGCTAATTATTATATAATTTATACTCAATTATTATTAATTTTAAATAAATTTCATTTCACTCTATAAATATAATTTATATATAATAATTTATTTCAATATAAAAATATATATTGTATTGATAAAATTTTGATAAAATATTACCTATGTCCTAAAATTTATAATATAATTCTACAATATAAGAAAATGAATTTTAAAATTATAAACTAACTTATAAATTAAATATTTTATTTTATGAATTTTTTTAATTAATATGAAACACATACTTATATACTAACAATTTCATTAAGTATATTTTGTTTTTAAAATTTGTATTTTTCACCATTTATAGAAAATTCATTATTTATTGAAAAATTCCTAAATTCATCATGATTTTATATTGTTATGATTTTTAAAAAATTTATATTCCTTTATTAAATAAAAATTATACATTAAATAAATTTTACTTGTAAATAAGAATGTGAGATATGATGAAAAATAGTTTTATTGGAAAATTAATTTTTTTTTAATATTAACCATTCTCATGAATACTTACTAAATTTTACAAGTTAAATTATTTAATAAAAATTGTTAATATAAAATAAACCTTATCATAATTATTCATAATTTCATTGATACATAAATTGATGTCTCAAATAATTGAAATTTTTAGACAATACATTTCTATGTAAAAAATGATCATATTTGACTTTTTAGTAATACAAATTGAATTTAGTTATATAAAAAAGCAATTTTTTTTTTAATCTTATAAGTATTTTATAAAGACCATTTTCTGGAGTGATCCAATCTAAAAAACATAAATAACACTCAGATACTATGGTATAATGAATACATTGAAAAAATAGTTGCATAACACATTGACTTAATTTTTTTATGTCTTGGAGACTAGAAACATAATAACATTTATTGTAAATTACGTGAAGATTTTCTTATTAAAAAATCTAATATTATAAATTCCATTATACACAATCATCTTCAATTCATTGGTAAGTGAAACCATAAAAATATCAAATCTCAAATTCATAGAAAGTTTTAAAATAAAAAAATCCAAAATGTTGAGATCATAATCATTTTAGGAAGCTTGAATAATGAAAAATATACAACATAAAATAAAAAAACAATATGTGTTAACAAAAAATAATAAAATATAAACATATCATTTAAAATAATTACACTTTCAACCATATAACCAGAAAATAAAACATCAACGATATGACATGGGCCATGGGATGTAAAAAATGAAAGTAGCACAGTCAAAAATATTTTATTTTTTACCATTATGATATTAGATACCATATAAAAAACTCACACATAAAATGGTGAGTATATATTATTTCAATGACCCAAAACCTATGTTAACCTAGCTACTCATTGAGTTGTTCACATATAAAATTTAGAATAGAAATACACATTATCACACTCATCCTTTCTGATCATATCTATTTGCAATCCTTCTCTCAAAAACATTCTATCTCATCATATAGAATAATAAAATCATAAAATAACCCATAAAAATAAGAATACATTTCAAGAAACATCCAAATTTAATCTAATAAGATATAGTCAAAAATAAAATTAAATGATACTATATTTAGTTCGAAAAAATGAAAAAATGTATACGAAAACATATAATGTAAATCCTAAAATACATCGCCATTAGAGGTTTTAGTGAATGAGATGAAACTTGATGTAAAAAATTAATGAAAATTGTAAATTTTTTATAAATAAATTTAAAATAATTTCTGAAATATGTTTTATAAATATAAAATTTTTATTTTAAAAAATAATTTTTTGAAATAAAATATCCTGCAAAAATAATTTTCATGTATAAGAAGATATTGGTTCAATGACAAAATATAAGATATTGAAACTTATATACTTTCATATATAAAAATTTAGACTTTTTTTGAAACCCATATTGTTTTTATAATAGATCAAAAGTTATATAAAAATGGGTAATGAGAAATATTAGTGTAAAATAAGATAAATAATAATATCATTCCAAATAAGAAATAAAATTTATGTGGTACTGGAAAATGTTGAAATTAAAGAGGTTCATTAGAAAATATTGGAATTAATCATTAAAATATCACATTTTATAATCTAAATAATAATTGAATAAGACATGGATATAAAAAATAATTCAAAATAATATATCTTGTTTTGGGATAATATCATCATATTTATTATAATAAAAAACATTTAATTATATGGTTCAATAAGGAGGTGTATAACTTAATCAAAGGTAATTGAATTGTAAAAACTCTTACCTTAATCTTATAATATCTCATTATTTATATAACCAACTATATAAAAAACACAGCTATATTATTGACATATTTATTTATCTTTTTCGTATATATAACCCTTTATAATTTTTTTTGGATAACCTTGAATGATATTTGAGTTTTATATCCATAACATGAAGATGATAAATCAAGTAATGATTTCGGGAGCACGATGACTACAGAAAAGTAAGCATATAATTTTTTAAAAGAGGGTGGAGGGTAATATCTCATAAATGTTTAATAATTTGGATACTAATTGATTTATGATAACATATGAAATCATAATCATATAAAAATCAAAGGAATAATGAAAACATAAGTACTTGAATCACAAATAAGAGGAATAGAATGCTTACCATTCTAAGTGCCTTCTAAGCTCATTGGGCCATTTAGAACCATAGAAACCCCAGGGAATGTATTTATCCTAGAATAATAATAATGTCATTTGGGGTGAAGAAGAATCTGAGAATGGGTGGTAGTGTTATCCTTTTGTAGCTGAAAAATAGTGATATTTTAATTGAAAACTAGAGTTTTTTAAGGGATAATAAATGAATCACAAGGGTGTTTCTTGGGTTTGGAGAGATATATGGATTAGGTGAATAAATTTTAGTTTATACATGAGGGTATGAATTTAATACCTAATATGGAATTCTTTAATGTCTAAGTGTAATTTTAATTATTGACAATTTGAGATACGTAATTTACCCATTTCACTGAGATTAATCAGAACAAAAAAGTAATCATGGATATTATTTTACTATTAAAAATATAACATGAAACTTATTATAGGGTATTTATGGACTAAATTTTAATGAGAATTCAATTTATTCTAATTCAAATAATCAATATCTAAATATTTTCTTTTAAATTAAAAAATATAGTGTATTGAAAACCATTTTTATAGAGAAATGATATATTATTCAATAAGAGAGCTTAATCATATAAAAATTTGATTTCAAATTATATAATTTTTAAATTATATGAAAATATATGTAAAATAATATTTTATTCAAAAAATATACCCGTCTAATTTAAATAATTAACAGTATTTGGAAATTTATTATTCATTCAAAAACGACCACTTTAACAAGGTAACTAATATATACCCTAGGTAAAATAATAATTATGCCTAAAAATGTAATGTTATTTATTATATAATTTGGTTCTAATGATTCCAACTTTGAAATATATTTATTGTAATTAAATTTTGAAATTTTCAAAAAATTTATTTTAATATAATTAATGTATAATATATTAAAATAATTTAGGAGAAAAATATTAATTGAGTATTTAAATATCAATCAAAATTTTCTAAATGATAATAAATATGTTAAAATTTATAATTTAAATTATTAATAAAATATTTTATATTGACAAAGGTTTCATAATTTTTTAAATTCTTACTTATATAACCATAATGTCATAAAATTTGATGTATTAATAAATAAATGTCCATTTTGATGTGCACTAAAAAATAAAATGTTTTATAATAAGTAAAAAATTTAATCACAAGCTTATATTATTATGCAGAATTAAAATTTCATTTCAATTTTTTTAAAAAAATTATAAAATTTAAATATCCAATATTTAAATAAAATCCCAAAAGTATTGTAGAAAAATATTCATATTGGAAAGTAACATTTTAAAAAGATAATTATATGTTATTATTATTTCTTATGAATTAATAATTCATTTAATGGTAATATAGTATATATATTATCGATATATTTTATTATTTTTTAATAATAATATACATATATTCATGAAATAAAACTCATATTTTATTTAAAATTTATGAATAAAATTATTTTCATAGTTTTTTAGCTATAAATATTGAATTTAATTGATATTAAAACATGTATATATTTTCATTATATACATATTTAATATTTTGGTTACTCGAACTCATACCTATAAATTAAATTGTTTTTCTTTAACAATCATATTTAATATCATTATATCACCAAAAGATAACATAATTGCTGTTATTATTCAGTATTGCCTCCAAACAAGATATGAAACATGATATTAATTTAAGGAAAATATAAAGTGAAATGCATGGTCATTATATTCAAACACATATAAAAAAAATCCAACCAGGAAATTTTTATTCTAATGGACTAATTATATTAGTATAGGTTATTATTAATGTTGTTATTATTATACATATAAAATTTTATTCAACATTTACCATGCCAACTTAAGATATATAAATATACTTATATTTCATAGAAAAAAATTGTTTACATGAAAATGATATATTATATATAGTATACCTTTTCCAATACCATTTTAGTCTCCAAAAAATTAACCCATAGTGAGATTATATATTATTAAAAACCATAACACCATTTAACCCTAAATATCTTAATCAATAGTTCATAAGGTCATAAACATGTGAATATATATCATCATCCCAAAACATAGTTTAGCATCACCCAAGTTATCCTGGATTGAATTAAAATTATATCAATAATAAATTCCAATAATATACAACTCTCTTTTATAAAAATTAATCAACCCCTTATTACCTCTACAATACACATTTGTTAATCCTGTTTGTTATCCATACCTAAGTCGTGTCTTCCAAAAATGATATCCCAAAAAATATATACAATTCATAAAATAAATTTTCTAGGTTATTGATTTCCTTTATTATATGTTTTAAAACTTTTAAAAAAATAATGAAGATTAGTCCTTTGATGTTTTACATAACACTAATAACTTTTAAAATATACAAAAATAACATCGATAAATATCACTCACTGATGAATATATCCCTGATTATCAGTAATTAATTTTAATTATGGTTTCAACATAACGACCTAATATAAGACTTTTAAAATCACCATTTTAATCAGAAAATCAATATACTATTATTGAAAACCATTTCCCTATTCCCCACATATCCAATAAAAATACCTAATAGTATTTCAATACATTAATTTTGGAGATTTATCCTCATGATGATATTTTAACAAAATACTAAAACCAAATAACAATGATAATATCTAAAAGATTCAAACAATATAAATATGAAATATCAATCCTAATATGTCATATCTAATTATGACATTATTTTAATATATGATAATTTTATTTGATATATGTAATACAATAAGAAACCTATAAAACTAATGGTTCTATCTAGGTTGATTTATGCAGTGTTCCCTTGTACTTCTTAGCAGAATCCCTTCATGTAATTAAGAATTAAATCATTTTTAATGGTATCCAAATATAAATTTATTGACCAAATATTATCCCTCAATAGTTTTTATACTAATGTATAGTTAGTATTTTTTTCATGAACTAGTTCAAAATTGAATTAATCTAACATATTGATAATTTTTGAATTAGTAGTTTACAAATTAATTTAATCTTTTTGATATTTTATTTTCATGAAACAATAAATATAAATTTTTTTTATAAAAAATTAATATGTGTGACTTGAGTTATAAAAAACACAATGTAAAACTTATGTTATTGGAAACATAATATTTGGATTTCCCTATATGTAACACCGAGGTTAGCTTGATTTATAAGCAAGAATGACTTTCCCTGATGTGATGTGTGCTACGCAAAGCTATGTTTTACTAAAAAATATATTATTTTAAATGATATTATTTTATATAATAATATAATCCATTGAAATTAAATTAAAATTTTAATATAATCAAAACATATAGTTTAATTGATCAGTTACCAATTAAATTTAAGTGAATATATAAACAACCTGAAATTGAATTTAATGATTGTATAAAAGATTATTTTTAGTTGAAATAGGTGATTCATATTCATAATTAAAAATAATTAATATTAGTATAATATAGTAATTAAATTTATATATTATATATTCAATAAATTTTATTGTATATTAATACAATATGTTTTATATACTTAGTATTATAATAATCCACCCTTTTCACATATAACCCTATATTTTTAAAATCACAATTTAATTTAATTTTAATTTAACACCTAGTATATATCGGAATTTTGGAAATTTAATAAATTTTATATTTAAAAATAAACATAATTTTGAAAATATAAAAATCAAAATAAGGAAATAGTGAATTTTAGGATTTTTCTATAAAGAATGAATAAAGAAAAATAATGAATTTTAATTCAAAAGTACATTTTCATCATATAAATTTATTTGAATGAATTGTGATTTTCATTGATTCTATAGTTTAATTAGAAAAAGTTACTATAAATTATTCCTTATTAGTACATTTGAATCAATTTGACATTTAAATTGGTCATAAAAAAAAAAGAAATCTTTAGAACATTTGTACTTTAAAACTGTGCATGGTTGTCCTATCTGTGAGATTAAATTTAAATTAATTAATAAAATATATGAAATTGGAATATGGAAAATGTATTAAATATTTTGAATATTAATAATTTTTCATTTTTCATTTAATTTCAACTTAGTTTTTGACAAAACATATTAGTGAAAGTGACTAAAATTAATTACAATGATTAAGAGAAAAATTAGCATAACAATGGACTAAATCATAAACATAAGGGTGAAAATGACCTACAAACCTATCCAAAAAACTTTTATGGAAATATTTAGTCCCTATATTTTATTTTACTTTATTTGGATCATTATTGGTTCCACATATCATAGTAAAAACGTTGTTTTAATTCCCTTTTAAAAAATTTACAATAATGTCACTCCAACTCCACTACAAAAAGGAACTCACCCCTCCCACATATTCACACCTCTCAATACCTTATTATCACCCAAATTATACTTCAATAAGATCCTGAATCCCATAAAATGATAATATATAAGCCACCCTATTTTCATAAAGCCATCCAAAATGGTCATTGGTGCAATAAAAAACTAGTTACCCAAATAGAGGATACATCCTTCCTCAAGCTCTTTTGTCTTATTTTTATTCTCCATCCCATAAAATATTCTTATTACAGGATTAAATAATAACATACATATTATAAATATAATTATTTTTTATCTTCATGGTTATACCTATACCTACATACAGTTCTATCTAAGGGGTAATGAACCTACTGTTCGTGTACATCAAACTACTGCCTCATGAAATGATGATTTTTCATTTTTCCTATAACACGTCTCTAAGATGGGAATTATGGTGGAAGAAATGTTCTTATAGGACATATATGATTTTTATTTTCTCTTTATTCTAATTTAATTTTTATATAACACATACATTCATTCATTCCATTTTGTGTAAATATGATGACATCATTTATGGATGTGTGGACTATCACCTACTCTAAGTGGCATGATACGTTCACACATTACATGGAATTTTATAAGGATATGATTAATTAATAATATTTAACATAAATGAAATATATATTATATTCATTAAGTAATTAAATTTTCAGAAATAAAATATATCAGTTTCTTTTTTACCCTTTTCACACTCAAAAATGAGATAACTTTAGTGGAGGACGTGTGTACAACCGCCTCCCTGACAAGATTTGATTCCATTTAAATTTCATGAATTATATATATATATTTAATTATATTATATTTATGATTTAATTATCATTATCTATTTACATAATGTTACATTCTTTCATTCAATAACAATCACATAAAAATCGGAACATTACTCTTGTGTACATACGACCTACCATCAACATGATTGTATCGTTGGTTAATTTTTCTTAACCATAATTCATGAATGATTTTTAAAGTATAAATGATGTATAATTATTTTTTTTCATTATTATTATCCTTTATATGTTCATATAATGACTCCTTTGATAATAAATGTACCTACAAAAGTCATTTTTGACACATAATCAGAATATGGTCTATGAACCCTTTATAATCATAATTATTTTCCAGGTTTTTAAAAAAAATTAATAAGTTAAATAAAATTAATTATAATCATGATGATATTTATGAAACATGTAAATAATTAATTAATTTTAAATTTTCATCAATATTATGACACATGTGACATTTTGGACTAAAGGTAACTATTTTATGGTCTCACTTTTATTTTAAGTGAGACATAAGCCATAATAACCTAATATTTTAGTTTATTTATATATAATTCTAATTAATGTATTATATAATTCATATATTTTAATTTATGGATATTAATATATCCACCTAGTTATCTTTTTTCATGGGGTCTATGTCTTAAAAGTTACCAAATTGGTAATGCAATTTTGTCACAATTTTTATTCACTAAGATACAATCAATTTTAGAAAATTATACTTTTATATGTGGTGTATATAATTCCCATTAAAATGTTATTTATTTAATATCATTCTATTTATAATATTAAAATAATCCTATAATTTTTTTCTTTCATTGTTATTATGTTTCAAATTTATCAAATTATTAACTTCTTATTGCTATAATGAAATATTTTATCCAAATTAATAATGATTATGATTAAAATGATTAAATATTATGATCCATATCTAAATAAATATCAATAAATTTATTACCATGTCCATATACATGTTATATACAAGTAATGACACCAGTTTCACAACCATTTTTACAAAAGATAACTAAGAAAATGTTTAAATGATAATCTGAATTCATTTCTCTTTTTGACCAGAAATCCGTGTTCTTAAAATACCATGTTTTCTGAAAATGTTTTCAAATTTATTTTGTAATTATCAAATTATGTTTAATGGAATATTTTACCCATAAATTTCCATTTTAAAAAATGATTTTCTATTGATTAATCTTTCAATTTTTCGATAAAAACGATTTTCTTTACTTTTAAGGGGAAAAAGGAATCTTCATCATGTAATGACTTAGCCACTATCAGGAGCGTCATTTCTTTGATGATTTCATTTTATTATTCAATGTTTTTATTTTTTATGAATTTTTGTTTTCTAAAATTCCGTAAATTTGTTTATTTTAATATGGTTTACAACGATAAAGTTTTCAAAAAAATGTCTTCTATTTGAAAATTGTTTTTAAAGACTTTCATAGCTTCCTTTATTTGTTTTTAAAATGATTTTTTTCATAGAAAGGGTTTTACATGATCTCAAATAAAATTTTATATGTTTTTAATGTATTTTCAAAGATAAATGTTTTGAAAATATTTAAATTTATTTTAGAAGTATTCACGGAATAAGGTTTTTAAAAAATTCCCAGGCATATTATATATGTTTTCAAAGAAATATGTTTTCAAAAATGTTTTCAATATTGTTTATTAAGTTTTAAAATAATTTTTTTTAAAGATGATTTTATTATTCTTTTTATTTTTTCAGGGTTATTTTCATGTAAAATAGTATTCAATTTTTTTTAATTATGTTTTTCAAATTGTAAAGGATATTTTCCCAAAGAAATGTTTTCAAATGATATTTAATAATTATTTTATATCTAAGATCAAATTAATTAGTGTTACTATAACACCCCTTTATTTCATAGTATGTTATCTTATTTAAATACTTCAATATCTTGTGCCACACACAACACTGAGTTCAAACTCACCACGACTTACAAAACATGTCGTTTAAAAGAATAGTTATGAATAGTACTAATTTCATTTTTAATTTTATATACACTATCTTATTTTAACATCTATATTATGTGTTTATTATACATAATATATGAACAAATTCCATTTTTTAGATAAAAGAATTTTTTTAAAAAAATGATATTTTACAACCTTTTAATGGAGAACCCTTTTAAAATCCAATATTTGAAAATTTTATATATTCAATATGATAAAATAAACTTCTTATTTATAAACATAACATAAAAATTTATTTTGGATAGATTTTAGGTGCTAAACTAATAACAATGATATTTTGATAAATAGCGAAAATACCAAATTTTAATTGAAAACATATTTTTTAATCAAAATAATTTATAGTGATAAATTATAAATTTAAATGGTTTTGAAGAATAATTAGATTATATTTTTATCATTTAATCAACTGTTTTTCATTGTATGTAGTTTTACATCTAAATTGGACATAAACACATATCAATCTATGGATAGTTTTTTCTTTTCAAAAACCCGCTTTCTAGTTTGGACTACATGAATATTTTTTTAATTAATCAATAAAACTCTTATTTTTTGAATTTGGTCAAATAGACATAATTTATGAATTTGGAATATCAAAATTATCTTCGGTTTATTTTTTTGTATTTTTCTAAAAACATTAAATTTTTGATGAATAGTGAAAACACTACGTTATTATTTAAAGATGACTTGTTATTAAAATAATAATTATTTTTTGTTTAAATATATTTTAAAAAAATTGATACATAATAACTATTTTATTTCAAAGTAATTAATTGGAATATTTTTATAATAAGATTAGATATATAAAATTTTGTTGAACTATTTAACACATTTTACCCACCTTCTAGGCAGAGTTGCAAATTTGCATAAAACGTAATTTTAAAACTTCTGTGAACTGAATAAAAAAAATCTTAGAGACCTGGTTGACATTAATATGTTATATTTTGTTGATTTGGATGAAAATAATTTATGGTGAATAGTAACTTTTGAATTATATTTACCACATTTAAAAGTAAAATGGGTAATTAAAGGTAAAAATAATCGTATAATTACCCTAACACATGTCCTAATTATATTGGATAAGTGTCGTTTGACCAATATAAATGATAGGAATAATATATCATGCTCTTTTATCCACTTGGATTATATTAGGACATTAATTATATTTTATTTAAATAAGAGTTAAAAGTGATAATATCAAATTTTCATAACAAAAACATTTTAAATATAGTGTTATACATAAGATAAATTAGACAATAAATATTCATTATAAAGATAAATTTATTTCCCTCATAATGGTATTTTGGTAATAATATTTTGAAATTATATAATATAAATTATTTATGACACAAAGATGAGGTATTGATTACCTTTTTAATAAGAGATTAAAGTAATTGAGATTATAAATATACAACTAAATGTAAATTGAGTCTTTTAATGAATTACACTAATATTATACAATAATATAACATGTTAGGGTTGATTTAATAATTGTTTTAGAACTTATAAAGATGTTATGACTTTTAGAAAAACAAAATACCAAATAGTGTCAAAATTTACATAAATGAGTATTTTAAAACAAATACTATACAATTAAACGATATAATATTCCCAAAAATGAAAAGTATAGGAAAAGGAAATAGATATGGATATATATTTCAATAATGAAAAACTTGGGTTCACATGGATTTTTTTAGTATGTTTATTAACCATTTATTATAATAAAATAAGAATATGCGGAAAAAGATAAACATTTTAACTAAGAGTTAAATCTAAAAGAGATGGTCAATATAGTAACCTAAACCTATCTAAAAACTTTTTATTGAGACGTTTTAGGCCCATCCCCACCATAGAATCGAAATAAATAATTTTCTAGACATTATAAAATAAATATGAGGGTATAATAAATTAATATTTCAAGCTTTTCCTAAAGTGTCCCTCAACTATCTTATAAAAAGGTACTTCCCCTTCTCTCAAAATCACTCCTCAAAATCTATTTGGCTCTGCAAAACCATGCTCAAATATCCTCTCAACTACCCTAACATCAAACTATTGGCCTTACTTTGATCATAAAGATGACCTATGAATCCATTTTGATCAAATCAAAAGGAAGCAACCAAAGAAGAGGTAATAATTTCAATCTCTCCTTCAAAGTTCATTTCTTCTTCCACTTACTCATTCATTGTTGTTTCCATAACAAAATAATAAATACAATAACTTCTCCATACTGTGATGTTATTATAAATATGGTATAACTATATTGATTATTCAATCCATCTTATGAATGAAAAAGTCCCCAAATGTGTGTACGTACGACTTACTGTCTCTACATCCTGGGGATGTTTGTTATTCAACCCTTCATTATTTCGATTGGTATAATAATGAGTATATTTGATGTAAATAATAAATATAATAGGTTAATTATTCTGTATATATGATATAACATCAAATTACATACAATTTTACCATCAAAAGGTTGATATTGTCTCTCTTGCGTAGGTAGGGATTACCATATCCACGAACGTCATAAGATCATTTTCCCCATCATAACCATTCATGAATAATTTTAATTTTATGATTAAAATTACTTTTTAAGAACTTAATATAAATTTTATATGAATCAAATACATTTTATCCATAAAAATCAGAATTATTTAGGAAAAAACTAAAGGAAAATGAATCCATTAACACCAAAAATAATGATAATACTGAAATATGTTTAGCAATGCAGTATTAGAAGATCATTTATGATATAATATTTATGTATGTGGTTTTGTATAATTTAATAACAACGATTTAACTATTATACATTATGTTTGTGTACCCTCTACAAAGTAAAAGTACAAGGTAAAGGTTAATTCCTCAATTTCATTATTGGCTGAGATTATTTATACATAAGTATTTACTAGGACATCATTTTCATGCATGTAAATGTTTCATGAAAATGTTTTAAAAATGAATATTTTATGTTTTTTTGGAAGGGTCTCATTATCAAAATCCTGAATTTAAATGTTTTAATGATTTATTTTTCTAAATATTTTAATTAATTTCTATGTTTTAAAAGGAATTTTAGAAAGTTATTTATATGTACATGATTATATTAAAATGTTAATTCTATTCAAAAGTTTTAAAGTGGTATGGGACACTTTTATTCAAAAATATTTCTTAAATGACTTCCTTTATAAATATTTGACTTTTAAATTTTTTTATGTTTGGGGCCGAAGCCTCAATTTATTATTTATAAAAATGACCTCTTTAGACTAGGTAGAGGGAAACCCATTATATAGCCTGAAGGCCCAAGGCCATGTGGCCTGAATACTAGGCTTGAAAGCCCATTTTTTGGCCGAAAGATCCCCTCGGTGAGTAGTTCTGCTATAGTACCGAGGCTACTACAGTACCCGCTACAGTAGTGTCGCCGCTATAGTTTCTGATATAGTGCCTCTGCCACTATAGTACCCCAGAAATTAGTCCTTGCCCGGATTTGATCCTAGGTCTTTTGGATGGAAAGCAGGAGCCCGTACCACTAGGGTACATGCTCGTTAGCATGTGTGACTTTTAAATGATATCACAAAAATGGATATATCTCTCAACGATTTTACTAATCATTTTCAACTATATCAACATCATTTACTAGAAAATATTCTTATTTGAGTTTGATTTATTATAATACACTCTCCAATATTGTATTCGATGAGTTATGTTATTTTTTGATGTGGATGTGCTATTTTTATACCATTAATGGTTTATGGTAAAAACACTGTGATTTATCATGATAGTTTTAATATGGATGATTGTGTTCTATTTCTACATTTTCATATGGGGAATGCATTCGACATAATAAGTGACGGGTGGAGGCCTCTATAGCTCCTCAATTCATCAATAGGTCTCCTGAGAAAAATTAGTGTCTTAGCACAAGTCCTTGAAAAAAAATATTTGTAGTCTTGGCACGAGGCCATGAATATGTGGTTATGATGTCTAACATTATGATTTCCATCATTATGAAATTTGTTATTCATATTACATGTGATTATTTAACTAGTATAATATCCATGTGAATAAGTAAAAGGAACTATTTGATTCACCTTTTCCATATTATGCTGATGTTTCTGTTTTAAAGGCTTTTGTTTTAGTCCTATACATTTACTTAATTGTTTATTCTTATTGATGAAAGATTTTGCTATATTGGTATCCTTATTGTGCACTAGATATCACCCCTTTCTATGTTTTATGTTTCTCGAGATGCAAAGAAGTATATTATGATTGTTCTGTAGGTATAGTCTAAGGGAGATAAATGTGTTGAAAGGAGACACAATGGTGTTGTTTTTCATTTCATAATGTATTGTAAAACATTTTTTTGTATATACTACTTTTGAATATAATAAAATTATTGGTTTATCAGGATTTGATCCTTTGTGATCATTCCACTATTATGTAATAATCCACCGACTCTAAGTAACTAGGTTCGGGGCATTAGAGTTGGTCTTAGTGAAATTTAGTACAAACCATAGAAATTAGATTTATATAATATCTGATTAGAGAAAATTACCATAATATAGGAATTGAGGATTAGTATAGAGGAATATCCTATGATATTTGTAATGTAAATATTTTGTGAATTTTCCAAGAAAAAAATCCTTGTCTAGATACGAGCGGGTTGAGGTGGCTCTGACAGAGATGTATCTAGGGGTAAAAATTGAAAACACAACATTGAGCTAGACTAGAATTGGAACTGGTGCATGAAATTGAGTATTATTTTAGTCTTGGTTACCACTCTACCGGGGGATATAGATAGGATAATATTCATTATATTTAAAAACCATTACGAAGGATTTATGAGTAAATATGTTAGTGACAAAACCATTTTTATGATTATGATAGTAGATGTGTGAAAATATTCAATTAATGTTCATATTTTTTCTAGTTTTTGATTATACATTATAATATGATCTAACATATATTATTAATCATTCATAAATAGAACCATGTAGAATTAATGATAACTCCAGCAATATGCATGATCCAAAGAGTGTGAAGGATCATAACAATCATGGTCATAAGCCAACATTAAAAAAGGAAATAGTCACCCATGTCTTCTCATCATATGGAGAAATAATATCTTATATTAATAAGATATATAAATAGTTCATTGAGTAGTATGGATTTGAAGGGATGTGATAGAAGAATATGATAGTAGAGATAATGATGGATAACGGGATGAAGGGAAAGAAGGATATTCCCATATGTGATAACATTGGAAAGAATCACCATGGGAAGTTCTTGAATGGAATGTGAGTTAGTTATATGTGTGGAGAAAACGAACACCATATTAGTGGTTTTATGTCTAAGAAAATCTATTCATAAGTTTAATGATTCATCTTCCAAGAGTTGGGACGCAACAAGAAGAAAAGTCACAATCATCAGAGTATACCCCAATGTATGTGATTGTATAACAATCATGTTATGATACTACTAAAGATGACGATGAATAATTAGTGTTCTTATATTTTTTTAATTTATGAATTAGGTTATTTGGATGTTCTGTCAACGATGTACCTATTATATTAATATTGAAAATATATAAGGATTATACTATAGTACTATTTCATTGAGGATTTGAGATTATACAGTTCTAAGAAAAGTAACGGAATAGTAAGTTAATTTTTTTAAAAAATACATGGTTGAAGGATTGATAAACAATAATATGGTCTGGATACTATGTTAATGATTTTGGAATAATATATGGTTTATTTGGATAAATTATATTGGATATTCATTACTACCTTGGAACTGATTGATTGTTTGTTTATTCTATAAATATTAGAGTATTCAAAAAATTTGGATATAAGGAATGTATCTAGTATTTCATAAGGAATAAGGTAGAATTAATGTAGTCAATAAGATTTTATGGTAATTCATAGTGTTTCCATCTTTTAATAGAATACATGAGGAAGGTACTCACTTGTTATTATATGGAAAAAATATAACTTCATTATGTTATATTGACCTTCCTTTTTACTTTTTAGACTATGAGTTTGGATAGAAGTATTTTTTATAAGTGTCAATGTTGTAATGTATTTTGTTGGACATTTGATACTATGGTTTATGGTTAAAAGTTTTCATAAGATTATTTTATGATTTTTTATAATAAAAAACTGGAATGTTGGGTGACAACCTTTTGCATCCGGAAAGGCCGTAAGATTTGAACCCACATCCGAAGGGCGATAAGGGTGCACCACCTACCACTGGCCTACATGTTGTCTCGTTTTTTTAATGTAGTTTGTTTTAAATGATCTGATTGATGAGTTACAAATTAAGTTTTTTAAACAATATACGATTTGGACAAATACAATATTGTTGGGTATATAATCCTTTGTAGTGAAAGATGAGTTTGTGGTTGAAATTACTGAAGGGATGGAAATCTTATTTTCAATTTTTTTTATTATTGTATGAATAAATTAACTCTAAAACAATAGGTAAAATATATTAAAACAAAAAATGTGTAATCTTAAAACCTTATCTTTTGATGAACCTAAAATCTTTTAGCTCATCACAGTTTTATGGCTTTTAGGCCCTCGATTTTCTATTTATTGTTCACTTGTTTGTGATTGATGACCTCAATCTCTCTCTATAATTTATTATGTTTTCCTCCAATTATGTGTCTCAAATTTCCACCAATGTTCTTCTATTCAAAATCCTAATTTGGTGGTGACTTTTTCATTTCCCATTCCCACCTATTAAGACTAAATTTTTTAACCCTATTTCTGATGTTGGTGTTCCACAATGTTATTTTATATTTTTAACATTTTATTTTAGAAGAACAATTTAATATTTTTACGATAAAATTTATTGAAGTAGGGAAGATTGTAACACCCCCGGATATCAAAGTAGATTATCTCTTTAATGTAAATCTATAGGTTTCATTACACACTACACCGAGTTCGAACGCACAACGACTTACCAAACTATATATTCAAAAAGTAGTTATGAATAGTATTAATTACATTTTGAATTTTATATACTCCATATAATTATAACATCCATAATATGTGTTTCTTCAACATAATATACGAAAAAATTAACTTTTTTTGAAAGTAGTATATTTTAAAAAATATAATTTTACAACCATTTAATGGAGAACACTTTTTAATCAAATTTTAGACACTTTTAAATATTAAATTTGAAAAAATAAACTTCTTCCTTTGAATTGGTACAAATAAATTTATTTTTGATAAATTTTCAATTCTTTTCAGATAACATTCATATTTTGATGAATAGTGAAAAATAATAAATTGTAATTTAAAATATCTTTTTAATAAAAATAAATTATAGTGAAAAATTATACATTTAAATGTTTATGAAGAATAATTAGTTTATATTTTTTTCATTTAATCCAATGTTGGTAATTGTATGTAATTTTATATATAAATTGGACAAAAACCCATATCAATCTTTATATTGTTTTTACTTCTCAAAACATCGTTTTCTAGTTTGGACAATATGAATATTTTTTAAATAAATTATTAGAGCATCTATTTTTTTAATTTGGTAAAGTAGACATTATTTTGAAATTTGGAATATCAAAATTATCTTTGATTTAATTTTTGGTATTTTCATATAATCATTCAATTTTTTATGAATACTGACAAACATTGTGTTATTGTTTAAAATTGAATTTTTATATAAATAATATCTATTATTTATTTTAATTTATTATTATGTCAAAATATATACATAATACCCATATTAGTTCTATATAATTCATTAGAATCTTTTATAATAGGATTATATATATATATATAATTTTATTGAACTATTTAACGCCTTTTACCCACCTTCTTAGAACATTTGTTAATTTGCATAAAATTTAATTTTAATGCTTCTATGAATTGAATTTAAAAAATATGAGAGACATGGTTGACATCCGTAAGTAAAATGTTGTCCAGTAGAATGAAATTAATTTTTGTTTAATAGTAACTTTTGAATTTTATTGACCATCATTAAATGTAAATATAGTAATTAAATGTAAAAGTGATATTATAGTTACTCTAACACATGTCCTAATTCTTTTGGATATGTTTTTTTGAACAAAATAAATCTCAGGAATAAATTATGAACCACTTTAATTCACTTGGATTAGATTATGACGTTTATTATATTTTATTTAAAGAAGTGTTAAAAGTGTTAAATTCAAATACTAATAACTAAAACATTTTTTATATAAGGTTATTCATAAGATAAATTCAAATACAAATAATAATTTTATTTTTACTCCTATTTCATATGTAATGGTATTTTAATTTTAATTTTTAGAAAATTAATAATTAAATTTATTTGTGACATAGTGATGATGCAGTAATTACATTAATAATGAAATATTAAAATTGTTGATATTATAAATATCAAAATAAATGTAAATTGAGACTTTCTATGAATTCCACTAATTTTCATGGTTAATCTGAAATTTAATGGTCATCTAAATAAATAATTTTTAGTGATAAATTTGTCATAACTTTCAAAAAAACAAAATACAAAATAGTACCAAAAGTGACATAAATAAGTTTTTCAAAAAAGTATTATATTATTAAGTGATATAATATTATTAAAAATATAAAGATCATCCAATGGACATAGATAAGGTTATATATTCTAATAATGAACACCTTTAGGTTCTCTTGTATTTTTATTGTATGTTTATTAACCATTTATTATAATAATACAAGAATACAAGGTAAAAGATAAAGTATTTAACATAGAGTTAAATCTAAAAAATATTGTTAATATGTTGACCTAATAGTGACTAAAACATATTAGTTGAAATTTTCTTAACCAACAAACATCTTATCCTAAAACTAAATTCATTTGGAGCCATTAGAAACCAAATATGATTGTATAATAAATTAATATTCCAAACTCTTCCTAAAGTGACCCTCACCTCTCTTATAAAAATGGTACATACCCTTCTCTAGAAATCACACCACCAAACCGATTTAGCTCAGCCAAACCCTACTCAAATATTTTTCCAACTACTCTCAATTCAACCTAGATTCCTTTATTTGATCAGAAAGTTGACCTAAGGATTTCTTTTGATCAAATCAAAAGGAAGCACCCAAAGAGGAGGTAATAATTTCATCACCACTTCTAATTTTACTTTCTTCTTCAACTTTGTCATTCTCTATTTTTTCCATACAAAAAATAATAACTCAAGTAACTTATACATAATGTGATTATATATTAAACATGGTACAACCATATTCATTATTCTATCCATCCTATGTATGACAAAGTCATCATACGTGTGTACGTACGGCTTACCGTCTCCTCGTCTTGGTGTAGTTTCTTATTTAGCACTTCATTATTTGGATGTTGTAATAATGGGTTCAATTTATGTATCTAATAAATATAACATGTTAATTATTCATTATATATGTTATAACATCCAATTATATAATATTTTACCTTCAATAGAATGATATTATCGCTCGTGCGTACGTAATTATTACAGTCTCCACGAATGTGATAAAATTTATTTCCCCATCATAACCACTAAAATATAATTTTCATATCATGATTAAAATAATTTTTAGGACTTAATAGACATACAATATATGAATTAAATATATTTTATCAATTACAAACATGACTTACATAGAAAAACATATAAAGGAAAATGAATCTGTTAACAACTGAAACAACGATACTACTGAAATATTATTATCAATGAAATATTATAAGATCATATATTATATCATATTTATGTATGTGGTTCTGTAAAATTTAATAAAAACGATTCAAATATTATATAAGAGGTTAACATACCCTCAACCAAGGAAATATACAAGGAAAGGGTTAATTCCTCCCTCTCATTATTAACTGAGATTGTTTATGTGTAAGTATTTATTAGGAAATTTTTATCATCAATATCAATGTTTCATAAAAATGTTTTCAACATAAATATTTTATGGTTTTTTTGAAGTGACTCTTTAACAAGATCATAATTTTAAATGTTTTGTTGATTTATTTTTCTAATTCATTTATTAAATTCATTGTTATAAAATTGATTTTAAGGATTTATTTATAAGGACATGATTGTTTTAAAATTTTAATTCCATTCAAATTTTTAAATGTGGTATGGGAAACTTTGATACCAAAATATAATTTAAATTACTTCCTTTATAAATACATGACTTTTAAATGATTTCACAAAAGGAGATAATTCTTTGAAAGAGTTTTACAGAACATTTTCAACTATGTAAAAATCCTTTAATAAATAATATTCCTAATTGAGTTTGATTTATTATAATACAATCATCAATATTATTTTTAATGAGTTATGATATTATTGACTGTGGATGTGCAATTTTTATATCATTCGGGGGTTTTGGTTAATGTATTTATATTTTGTATTGTAGTTTTAATATGAATTTATATGTTATGTTCTAACATTTTCATATGAGAAATGCATTCGACATAGTAAGTGATGGGTGGAACCCACAATAGCTCATCAGTGCATCTATAGGTCTAATGAGACAAATTACTGTCTTGGCACAAGGACCTGACAAAATATTTATTTCAGTATTAGAATGAAGACCTAACATTGTGGTTATGTTGTCCGACATTATGCATTCCATCATTATGAAATTGGATATTTATATTACATGAGATTATTTGACATGTAGAATATATATATGAATAAGTAAACTAAATTATTTGATTTATCATTTCCACATTATGTTTAAGTTTATGTTTAATATGATTTTGTTTTATTCTTATAAATTTCATTAAATTTTTATGTTTCTTTATGAATGTTTTCGTTATATTGTTATCCTTTCTGAGCACCTGATCACACCCCTTTCAATTTTTAATTTTTCCCCGGATGCGAAGATGTATATTATGACAGACCTGAAGGGATAGTTTAAGGATGATTAATGTGTTCAAAAGAGACACAAATTTTTTTAAATTTCATAACATATTTTAAAACTTATGTTTGTATCTTCTAATTCCAAGGCTTCTAAACTAATCGGGCTTTCGGGATTTGATCCCTTGTGATTATGACAATGTTATATAATGATGCACCGACTCTGGGTAACTACGGTCGGGGAGTTATAGTCACTCATACCCTTATGGGGAAATTATCCAAGGTTTCTAATAATATTATTTCTTTTAATGGTTTATCATTTGATTTAATGATGTTTATTACACCCATTTATCATTCCACATTTATATGATTATAAAACCAACCACTTTTCATGGGCAGTGATTTGATGAAAGGATTATGAAACCTATCTCTTTTCTATAGTCTATGATATTACTACATGTTTATGATACCCAATATGTTTCAGGGGTAATGATATTGTATTATATGATATTATGGAAAATTTTTGTACGATTTCATTATTATATGGGGGGTCCTATATCTCCATATAATTCATTGGGTAATTATTTATATATCATGGGATAGACATGGATGGAATAGGGAGTGTACTCAGTTCTGTAAATGTATTTTTCTATAATAATTCTCTTGGGAGTGATCCTCCACTACTAAGATGGTCATGGGAGTGAAACATGAAATCCGATATGGTATGGGGATTTATCGAATACTAACCATATGGCATTTGAAGTGATGTCTTAACTACTATTGAAATCATTTAATATGCTTATGTTGATGCCACAAATTCTATGTATTATTCTTATTTTATAGTATCATGGATTATTCTATTCATTAAATTATGATTCTTTCCTTATGAACTAACAATATTTATTCCATACTCATGTTTATGATCATTTATATGATGGGTATGATCATTAAATGTCATTCTCAAGTTCTCATAAAATTATACTTATGATATTTTTATGTACCTCTTTCTTTTCCCTTAGTGATAGTATGATATAACCGACTTATTAGCATTATTTTACCTATTTTATGATGATCAGTTTGGTTTATAAGTAATAAAGAGGATGATCTTTGTGGGAAACATTGAATATCATTCCCCGAGTAAGGGTATTTTGTTCCATGTTTCCAAAAACACTAAACTATTATGAGATTTTTTTTGGAATGTGATGAATATTCATCTAAAATGATGTATATACATCTATGTGATGCTTATATAATTATAATTGGTATCAATGTAAAGTATTATCCAACCATTGGAATCTAGGATGAGAAAACCATAGTGACATTCGAAGGTGTATTTCTATGAATATGTCTACGGATGTCTACAAGGATAAGACTATGATGTTTTAGATTTAAAAGATGGTGTTATAATTTTAACATAATATAATTGATTTTTTTATTAGTATATGGGTTTACATTATGATTAGTGTTTCTCTCATATTTATTTATTCTATTAGTCAATGGAGAGAACAAACATGAACAGGATTAACATAGCGTGTCATAGAAATGATGTTAATGATAAGTAAAATGGGATGAACACATGAATGAATGATAGTTTCATCAATCCTGGTTAGTTTTCTTGGGTCATGATTAACAATGTCGACACTAACCAACTCTTGTACTCACAAATGAAGAGAAGGAAATAATTCATTGAGATTTTGGGTACTGGAGACCATAAAAGAGAGTAGATTCAGATTATTTTATATCATGAATAGGGAAAGAACCAACCAAGTTGACATCTTAAAGGAACAAGAATATGATTTGACTATGTAAAATTAAGAAACAAGGTGAGTAACTACAAAAAAAAAGAAGGGTTCAATTAATAAAATGTTGGGAGTATTTACCATCCTAATAAATCATAGAAGATTAAATAGTTTATATATGAAATGAAGGGTCGTTAGAAAAATCAAGGTTCTATGTGGATCATGAAGAGAATCAGTAAGGTTTTACCTGTAATGGTTATTTTTTTATGATAAAGAGACTACAAATGATATATCAAATGAAATAGTTATTAAATAATAGGAAAAGGTATCACTTTCAATGCCTTAAAGAAGAAGTCGAATAATCTAAAAGTTTATATTTTTGGATTGAAGAATTATAAATTTTAAAATGTATAAGGAATATGTTGGGTGGAGAAGTGATTGCAAGAGGGGGGGTGAATTACCTTTTAAAAAATAATTAACAATTTAAAATCAAAGTAAAAGGTGCAGCGGAAATAAAAGAGGCAAGACACAAAACTTGATAACGGAGTTCGGCTTAAACCAAAGCCTACGTCTCCGCTCCCAACTCAACCGTTGAGAGATTTACTACCGCTTGCTTTTCAATGGTTTTAGCAAAAAACCCCACTAGACTTTAAGGTAGTCTAGAACCTATAACAACTTGCTTTTAATGGTTATGCAAGAACCCACTTGCTTTTAATGGTTGAGCAAGAACCCACTAGCCTTCTTACAGGTGAAGGCTAGCTCACCTATGTCTCAAGCCTTTTAAAGGGAAGGCTTGACTAACCTCTTCACACCTTGAAGGTGGTGTGAAAACCCAAAAGAAAGATAGGATGAGAGAAAGAGGGGTTTTTAGGGACAAACCCAAATTGATGCTCAAAAATGATAAATAATGAAAAACCATAAGAGGAGAAGTCTTGGGCGCCAATGGATTGATTGGAGTTGATGAAGAGTGCTCCCAAGCTTCTATGGTGGTGCTCCTTGGATGTGGAATTGAGTTGGAGCAAATGGGGATCTTTGAGGGAATGCACCGGAGGTTCGCAAAATGATGGAAAAATGTTCCCGTGGGTGGGCGGAGAAGTGATGGCAAGAGGGGGTGAATTGCCTTTTAAAAAATAATTAACAATTTAAAATCAAAGTAAAAGGTGCAGCGGAAATAAAAGTGGCAAGACACAAAACTTGATAACGGAGTTCGGCTTAAACCAAAGCCTACGTCTCCGCTCCCAACTCAACCATTGAGAGATTTACTACCGCTTGCCTTTCAATGGTTTTAGCAAGAAACCCACTAGACTTTAAGGTAGTCTAGAACCTATTACAGCTTGCTTTTAATGGTTATGCAAGAACCCACTTTCTTTTAATGGTTGAGCAAGAACCCACTAGACTTCTTACAGGTGAAGGCTAGCTCACCTATGTCTCAAGCCTTTTAAAGGGAAGGCTTGACTAACCTCTTCACACCTTGAAGGTGGTGTGAAAACCCAAAAGAAAGAGAGGATGAGAGAAAGAGGGGTTTGTAGGCACAAACCCAAATTGATGCTCAATAATGGTAAAGAATGAAAAACTGTAAGAGGAGAAGTCTTGGGCACCAATGGATTGATTGGAGTTGATGAAGAGTGCTCCCAAGATTCTATGGTGGTGCTCCTTGGATGTGGAATTGAGTTGGAGCAAATGGGGATCTTTGAGGGAATGCACCGGAGGTTCGCAAAATGATGGAAAAATGTTCCTGTGGGCTTCCGTACATTACCGGGGCTTCCTAGTCCTTTATTTATAGAGGGGGAACCCTCAAATGGCCTTTGGGAGGCTTCAGAGCCATTGGAGAGGCCTTCGGAGCCGTTGGGAGTCAAGTGGACAAGTCTGGTCAAAGCCCAACGGCTAGTTTGACTGGCTCCACCAGCTGACCGGTGCTTGGCCACCGGTTGGCCGGTGCTTGGAAAAAGGAGAGGGCTCGGGCTCCGGCACCACCGGCTGGCCGGTGAGGAGGCCACCGGTTGGCCGGTGCTTAGGCAGTAGCTGACACTATTCTGTCTGGGTTCCACCGGCTGGCCGGTGGTGGTACACCGGTTGGCCGGTGGTCTGGACAGAGGGATGCCTTCTGTCCAGGCTCCATCGGCTGGCCGGTGGTCATCCACCGGTTGGCCGGTGGACTGAAAATCAGTCCAGTTTTGCCTTCTTTCTTTCTTGGCCCAATTCCTTGGCAACCTGAAATCATGCCTATCATCCAAAAACACTTAAAACAAGATTAGATAAATAAGAGAGTGATTGTGATCATGAAAATTAAACCACGAGGGGTACGAGAGGTACAACAATCTCCCCCTATTTTGATGATCACAATCACCAAAACAAGCAATGTAAAAGACTGAAATGAAAGGCATGCTTTAAAAGATAAAGCAAAGTAAAGTAAATCATGAGAGAAAGATTTCTCCCCCAATCAACCAAGAATTTCTCCCCCTTTGTGATTATCAAAATAGCACGGGGCATAAAACTTGATTGAGGGAAAGGTTTGAAAACAAGATAGAGATTTTAAATCAATTGAAATTTTTGAAATTTGAATTGAAAGTTTTGAATTGAAAGTTTTGAATGAAATATTTGAATTGAAGGTTTTGAAAATGAAAGTTTTTAATATAAAGAAAAAAAGGCTTAAAACGATCCTAACTCCCCCTAAATAAAAGCAACAAATCACCGGGGAGAGGATTTTAGAACCGAGACAAATTTTGGTCCGGTGAGACTCACTAAAATGGATTTTTCAATCCATACTTGTCTAGTGGCGGGTCTTCTCCTATGAAATTCATCACTAAGGGAAATGGTTTTAGGGCTTCCATACCGGGCATTTTCGCAATTTCACTCATAAATTAAGTGCCCGAGTTTTTTGCAATAATTACAAAATTTAAATTGGGAGCTCCCCCTTACAAAAATAGTTGGAGCATGGGAAGAGTAAGCTTGCTTGGAATAGCCAAGCCCTTCGGTGGTTCTAGATAAACTTTGGGAACCAAGGAGCTTCGAAAGGTTATGTTCACCTTCAGTGAACTTAGCAAGTGATTCCATTAAATCCTTTATTGTTGATTCCATAGACTCAACATCGGGAAGGTTTTGGACCTTGAGGGACAACTCCTCCTTTTCTTTGAGAAGTTGTTCTTTTTCGGAAGAAAGTTTTTTGAAATTCTTTTTTAAAGAAATAAATTTGGAAGAAAGTTCGTGAAAACCTTCCTCCAATTGATCTCTCGCATGTTGGAGATCCTCATAAGATAAATGATTGAAAGAATTTGAAGAACAAGAGGAAGAGGAGTCGGAAGAGGATACCTCATGAAATGCCATTAGGCATTTTTTACCGTTGTCACTTGAGGAGGAGGAGGAGGAGGAGGACGTGGAGCTATCACTCCATGTGGCCTTGAATGCCTTCTTCTTTTCCTTTTTCTTGGCCTTTTTCTTGTTGAGTGGACAATCGGGCTTATAATGGCCATGCTTTCCACACCCGTAACATGTTACCTCGGGATCAGATTTTTCGTTTGGTTGAGCCTTGCGGGATTTCTTCTTCTTGTGCTTCTTCATGAATTTGTGCATTTTGAGGGAAAGATTCTCCATTTCGGAATCGCCGCTTGAAGTGGAAGACGATGAGGAGGAGGAGCTTTCTTTTTGTTGAACTTTGAAGGCGATGTTCTTTGGAACATTGATCGGTTTGCCTTCCTTTTCAGCTTGCCTCCTCATGGTGATCTCATAGGTCATGAGGGATCCAATGAGTTCTTCGACCGGCATGTTCTTGATGTCTTTTGCTTCTTGGATTGTCGTGACTTTCGGTGCCCATGTGCTTGGTAAGATCCAAATGATCTTCTTGACCATCGTTTCTGCAGACACATCATCACCAAGGGACTTTCTCCCATTGCAAACATCAGTAAAACGTGTAAACATATCAGTTATATTTTCAGATGGATGCATAAGACTCAAAATCTTGACGGTACATGTCCAATCGAGTATCCTTGACTTTGTTGGTCCCCTCATGGGTAACCTCCAAAAGTTTCCAGATTTTATGTGATGAGGTGCATGTGGAAACTCGATTGAATTCATTACGATCAAGGCCGCAATGAAGAGCGTTCATGGCTTTGCCATCAAGCTCGAAATTTTTAATATCGGCTTGGGTCCATTTGGATTCATCGGGAGAAGAAAGAGAATTACCATGCATGACAATTTTATAAATAGGATAACCTATACTTTTAAGAAAAGTGGTCATGCGGGTTTTCCAATAGGTATAGCCGGTTCCATCAAAGAATGGAGCACGACCCAAGGAATAACCTTCGGGGGCGAAAGAAGTTGAAGCCGTCATAAAGGATCTTGAATTTGAAACCGGTGAAGGTATTACTCAAATTTTGCCTCTGATACCAATTGTTGGGCGGAGAAGTGATAGCAAGAGGGGGGTGAATTGCCTTTTAAAATATAATTAACAATTTAAAATCAATGTAAAAGGTGCAGCGGAAATAAAAGAGGCAAGACACAAAAACATGATAACGGAGTTCGGCTTAAACCAAAGCCTACGTCTCCGCTCCCAACTCATCCGTTGAGAGATTTACTACCGCTTGTTTTTCAATGGTTTTAGCAAGAAACCCACTAGACTTTAAGGTAGTCTAGAACCTATTACAGCTTGATTTTAATGGTTATGCAAGAACCCACTTGATTTTAATGGTTGAGCAAGAACCCACGAGCCTTCTTACAGGTGAAGGCTAGATCACCTATGTCTCAAGCCTTTTAAAGGGAACTCTTGACTAACCTTTTCACACCTTGAAGGTGGTGTGAAAACCCAAAAGAAAGAGAGGATGAGAGAAAGAGGGGTTTGTAGGCAAAAACCCAAATTGATGCTAAAAAATGATAAAGAATGAAAAACCGTAAGAGGAGAAGTCTTGGGCGCCAATGGATTGATTGGAGTTGATGAAGAGTTCTCCCAAGCTTCTATGGTGGTGCTCCTTGGATGTGGAATTGAGTTGGAGCAAATGGGGATCTTTGAGGGAATGCACCGGAGGTTCACCAAATGATGGAAAAATGTTCCCGTGGGCTTCCGTACATTACCAGGGCTTCTTAGTCCTTTATTTATAGAGGGGACCCTCAAATGGCCTTTGGGAGGCTTCGGAGCCATTGGAGAGGCCTTCGGAGCCGTTGGGAGTCAAGTGGACAAGTCTGGTCAAAGCCCAACGGCTAGTTTGACTGGCTCCACCGGCTGACCGGTGCTTGGCCACCGTTGGGCCGGTGCTTGGAAAAATGAGAGGGCTCGGGCTCAGGCACCACCGGCTGGCCGGTGAGGAGGCCACCGGTTGGCCGGTGCTGAGGCAGTAGCTGACACTATTCTGTCTGGGTTCCACCGGCTGGCCGGTGGTGGTACACCGGTTTGCCGGTGGTCTGGACAGAGGGATGCCTTCTGTCCAGGCTTTATCGGCTGGCCGGTGGTCATCCACCGGTTGGCCGGTGGACTGAAAATCAATCCACTTTTGCCTTCTTTCATTCTTGGCCCAATTCCTTGGCAACCTGAAATCATGCCTATCATCAAAAAACACTTAAAACAAGATTAGATAAATAAGAGAGTGATTGTGATCATGAAAATTAAACCACGAGGGGTACGAGAAGGTACAACAGAATATCCCGTTTATGTTTTCACTATGTTTTTAAAATAATTTGTTGAACGGTTCTGATGAACAACAAAATTATATATAATGACAGGGTGATGTTCTTGGGAGACACATGAATAGTCGAAATATAACCCTTAAAATGTTATTAATGATTGAGATAATGAGAAATGGGAAAATATATCTTGGATATGAATAAGTAAATAAGACATTACTAATTATAATGGAACTAATTAAGTATTTGATGATAACGTGGTCTATGTCATCTTGGATGAATTTTACAAAAATTTTGTATTTTAGTAATATATCCCATAAACATTTTAAAAAGGAATCATGCATGTTTTCAAAAATTATTTATGGTAATTTAGTATATTACATTTCCTCAAGAAAATATACAATGAGGGTATTCACTTGTCGGTAATGTGAAAACCAAGAGTTGTGTTGTGATATATCATGGATCAATGTTATGATGATTTAGTAACCTTATTTCTAATGTTTTTTATTTTGATCTTTTGGAAGGGTTATAAGGTAAACAATTTATGGAATTATAAGATTAAACATTAGATGAAGTTCTTCAGATTAATTCATTATTATTTTCGAAGATTTAGATGATGATTGGTCACCTCGAACATTGTTATGATGCTGAAGAATGTCTTATACAACATATTTACAATATTAAAAGGCAATGGCCTCTCATTATATTCTTGTATAAGTCTTGTCATTGATCTAAATGGGATTATGGGATGTCGTTTCCACCTTACAAGTACTACTCCATGGAATTCATCACCCAGTCTATATCTAACTCATAGAATAAGATGTGGATCATAAATGTTATTCATAGTACCATCTCAATGAGAATTTTCTTATATTGTGTTTATTCGTTCTGGACAATAGATGGGGTCTTGATAGGGTAGATACCATTGTTCAGGGGGTAATCACATCGGTAATCATTCTGAAATTTCTAGAAGGTGGAAATATGGTCACATATATTCATCCTCAAAAGAGGGAATCTAAAGGCATGTAACCCAATGAATCTAATGTCATTTATAAGGTATATTATTCCATAAGCATGTCTTCTGAGGTTTTCCTCAGGAATCCCTTTTTCAACATGAGTTAATCTACGAGTTTATTGTCATGCCGAGATGGAGTGGGTCTATTCAGAACACCTGATGGAGGCATATCACCGAGGTTTTTCAATAAGAGGGAACACTTTGATGGTTTATCAGAATTATGGAATATAACACCTATATAGGTATATCATGGATGTTCTTTCTCATAATGAGTTAATTTAAATTTGTGTAGGATATTCTGGATACCACTGATGGAGGATCAATGATGTGGACCCCAATGAGGGAGATGCCATTGTTTACCAGATGGATGGATTAGAAGACCTAATGAAGCCCGACTTGGGTCGGTGTGTCCAATAAACGGAAGATTTGACACCAGGATGGTTGATCATAACACCATTGAGGGCGGATCAGAGAGGTACATCCCAATTAGGGATACCCCACGGATTGCTTTTGGGTGGCATTAAACATCATGGATGCATCATACATACATTTACTAGGAAGTGGGGATAAAACCCCACATAGTTAGAGAGATGGAAAGGGGATTAGGCATGTGATATTCCCTTTGCATGTGGATATATATTAGTTGGATTATGTTAGACTAAGTGGGTCTTTTTCATGGGAGATACCTAGGTTCTAATGGGAGTAGTGATGAAAGATGTAGATTATGTTTAGGAATTTCCCATGTAGATGGAATGATCCTACATGGGTGTGGTGCCCTAGGTAAAGTTAGTATAGACGTGGACGAAGTGTTGAGTGGAGTGAATGAAATGGATAATGCAACTTGAGGGTGTTGAGATAGAATCTAGGAGAGGATACCTACATATCCTAGTTAGTTGGGAATAAAATTACCCATAGTTATAGATATTACATTGGGATTACACTTAAGAAGGTATCCCAGAAGAAGATGAGCATATAATTGGGGCTTACACATGGAAAGGTTCCCATATAGCACGATTACATCTTATACATAAGGACGAGTCCCATTGGATGTGACATGCTAAGGATTCATGTATGAACTACCCATTTATAGATGAAGTCTAGGGATTACTATAGCGGGATTCCCATTTGAGGATTGATGTATTCCATAGTCACTAAATGACTCTATGACCCCATGATTCATGCTCAGTGTGAAAAATAATAGGAAGTAGTAGACCAGACGCTCATGCCATGAAAGAATAATCGGCAAGAGATGGTGTGGGACATACACATGTGATATGGACAATGGAGAAATCATTTTCCATGAGGAGGATCTCATTCTAGGTGAGGAATATCTCATTCAATGTCATTCATTCAAAGAACATCCTATATATGGTGTTTGGGGGATAATCCGTTGAAACTGCTCGAGGCTCTTATAGAAACAATGTCAAAAGGGAGAGGGACAGTGTATTGAAAGCTCATGAAGTGAGAGGATCATGGTCCCCATACCCTATTTGATCACATTAGGATGATATAATTCCATATGATTCATACACAAGGACATCAAGGGCGGGACACACATGGTGAGATCACGTTTTAATGTCGTTTGATGAGGACATTGGTTCTAAAAAGTTTAACGTCCTCTATTTCAGATTTAGAGGAATCACTCCTTACCCATTGGGCATACCTTATGGTTGCTCATAAACCCTTGGGTAAGGGACGATGACAAAAATGATAGAAGGAAAGGGAGTAGGGGAGTGGCCGATATTGGGGTCAATGTTATAGTAGTTATGATGAAATAAAAAATCCATGAGCATACCTATACTGAAAAGAAAGTGGTATGTCCTTACTACAAGGGAAACCACACGATAGACCATGAAATCACTACTCACATGCCTAAAGGGATTCATATAGGAAGGTCTGACAATGGAAGGAGCCTCATTAAGAGTTTCTTTGTGTGGTCTACGAGCTTTGTGATTGAATTGGATTTACAATGACTGGTGACCCTATGATGGCATAGTTATAAGAGCTAAAAATGGATTTTTTTGGAATAAGAATAATTCTCTGTGAAGCCTCAAGTTTCTTGGATTGACATCCTTCTCTTCAAAAGACATATTCTTTTATAAAATGAATCCCACTTTATATAGAGTTATTTTGGTAACATGGGAAAGGGGTTTTTCGACGATCATGTTAATTGGATGACTCATTCTCTAGTTGGTTCATGGTTCTATGGTGCTTTAGAAATTGGTATAATAGAAGTCAACAGGTCGGTATAACCATGCCTTTGAAGAGGAACTAAGTATTTATTTACATAAAATAGAATTTTTGATGCTCCAAGGCACATCATGAATTAAAATTAATATTTGTAAAAGGGAGGGGCTTTATCAGACTCGCATAGAAATCATTCAGCTACCTTATCATAGTCATAGAGGTTGTTGGACACATAATAGTTCCATGCACACCCCATGTGTTCCAGGTGATGAGGGTTCTCTGTGAAGGTGCTTCATGAGGTAGACCATTTAGATGAATTGGGGTCACTTAATCTTGGATTCCAACCCAAACAACTATATACCCCATCCACTTTTCCCATGGTATTTATTTTAACACAATAGAAATGCCTCAACACATCAGAATGGGATCCAATGGGTAATGGAGGGTTAGATTATGATGGTGAATCACCCATAATCATGTTCAATCGTGAACATGGACATGATAAAGGGTTCACAATGTATGTGATCTCAATGGTAGTCATGAAGTCCAGTCATCCATGTGCCTATAAATTGAGCACAAAGGGTCCTATAATCTAACTAGATCACTATGAACTCCTCACATAATCTATTTTACCACAAAGCGATTTGTCCCCTACAAATTTAATTTGTGAACTCGGTTGTTGGATATTTTAATCTCTGATCATTTCAAATCTCACTAGTGGATTTTGATTTGTTTTTACCTTGGAAAACACATAGATTTCACTAAGGATTTATGAATCAGTTCATTTTTAATGATCTTCATAAAAGATATTGACACAAAACATTCAAAATTTGTGTAATTCATAAATCAAGTTCACAAAACCCCATTCAAATATGAAATTGATTCTTAGCCAAACTGTCATGCGATCATGGAGAGGTACCATCATGATGCCGATACTAGGGAGGGTATGTTTTGTGTTGTTATAGTCTGGTCAAATTCTCTATGACCATCAAGTCATGTATAGTATCTTAAGCCAACTTTCCATGTAATCTATAATGCTAAGGGACATGATAGGGTTCCCCCTCATCCCTAAAAACGGGGTTTTTGAAAATCAAAAAAACGAAGGGCTTCAGTCTATTCCGGTCATGATTGGGGAGTATGTTTTGATCCACTGTAACCATGAATCGCTGATTTCACTTTTACTAGAAGATCACATAGACTACCTACTTTTCCGGAGGTTAACATTTTATAACTTAAGTATGAGGGATGTATGTGATCTGGGACCAACTATCTCGTTGGTTCATATATATGATAGGGAAATACTAATAGCACAGAGATGCCGATGGTCACTTCTGGAAAGATCAAATTACCATCACAATTGAATTACTTTATAACCATTCCAAAAACATTGATGGAAGAATATTGGAGGCTGGTTCATCTCCCACACAATATTATAAAATCATCTAGGTGGGTCTAGGAAACCCATAGAATGGGTGGAAAATTTACTATATTCTATTCTATTGTGGTACGGTCATCAAGATTAGGGCCTAGGCCTTCTAGGAATTTGATTATATTACTATGTTTAGGGTAGAGATGAAGAGAGTGGGTCAATATAAAGCATCATGGGCATCCCAGTTCCACATAAACAATCCAAGGAAGATCAAGAATGAAATGTTGAGTAGATTGTTTTTAGAGGCCAACAAATTCCATCTACGTAATGGGGAGGTCACCATCAACCTATGGACCCATTTCAGATTTATGAAATCTCCATTCCAATGGAGATGTACAATGAATCTATCCCTATGGTTAATTCCTAATAGAATCAATTGTAGATGAACTATTTTGAAAGGGTGCTTTGAGATCTGGATATTGGCATTGGAAAGGATAAGAATAGGATGAGGTTAGTTTATTTAAAGAAGTGGTTTTCCCACCTTTTTAACTTCTCATAAGAGGAGCATGTCGAGGGTTGGGATAAAGCCAAAAAACGACTATTAAGGATCTACACCTATCCAAGAGTATCATAGAGAGGTAATGATTAAACTTATTAGAATATAATATAGGAGAGTCAATGGTAGTTTTGTGGTTATATCATCACGAAATATTCTCAACTGATTATCTGGTTGGATGGGTTCATTATAGCACTAATCTATGGATGTATGATTCTAGTGAAGGACACACACATGGGGAAGTGTCTGAGCATATTCATTACGACATTGGTGATGGAAATTGGGAAGAATGTCAAACATTAGATCTAAGGGTTAAAGAAGAAGTGTAATGTGATCCATAATATTAGTGAGGGAAATAATGCCTTACATGTTTTCGTAACACTCTACTTCCTATATAGCCTTTTTTTCATTGAACATGTGAGTATATGAATATTCAAAAAGACATCTACTATCATAATATTTTCTTCAATCCATTTATTATGAACATCTAGAGATTTTTCCCAGTCATGTTTAGATTGATGGAAGTACTGGGAAATGTTAGATGGATTGATCAATTCAACATTCACATTTTACCTTTAATAGTAGTTATAATAACATATGACGAAACATGAACATAAGAGAAGTGTTCATTTATCCAAGCCTTTCAAGGTGGAGTGGTGGTGACAGGGGTGGACTATGAGATGATATGAGAAATATACAACATGAACTTGGTGGGGAGGAATTTATGGAGTCTCCAGAGGATTAATCCAAAAGTATATAAGGTATTACATACCAGATAACACCCATGTGTGATGATGTAGTATTGGATCATGATTTCATGTGAAGACATGAAGATGTGAAATGGGATTTTGCCACCAATTGTCATGAACAAGCTGGTCCATGCGTATGCACGGAGATGGGAGGCTACACACCCATTAAATTGCATTTATAAATGGACCATCAAGTCTAATTAAGTAGTGGTACCGCCAACACAGGGTTGAGGATCAATTGTGATGAGACTGTGTTGTGGTGGAAGGGTTTGTGAGCATTGTAGTGGAATAACTGTAGTAATTGAGCTATAGTTCAAGAGTCCACATTTTCCAATTGTGAAGGAAGGGGAAGTAGAATATCATTAGAGGTTACAATGATTCAAGTCAAAAAAAAAATAGGAAGGGGAGTCATCCAAAGGGTTCTACAAGGTGTCTTCATATGCTACTGAGAACCGACTACAATGTGTGGGGATCCTTAATGATTTCTTCTACCCTGAGTCCCATGAAACCTATTTTTCAATAGGTAGTTCTGTTGACTTGGAAGGATGTTGGACCAAATTATTAAACATGTCATGGAACTTCTAGAGATCATTTATTCCATGGATGGTTTCTGCATGTCCAATGGAGAGGGGGAACAATTCATGACCGAGTTGGAGGACTTACTGAATTCCTAGGGCATTTCACGTCTGAGAAAAGTTAAGGAAATAATGTTAGCCACCCTAAAATCCACAGACCCCTCAGTAAAATATGGGGGGATACATAACATAATCCCAATGATGATAGCCTAATATAATGGCATGGCACCTCTTGGCCTCTATAAGTTTCATGTCATACAGAGTCAGACTTGTTGATTCTTGATTAGGCAGGCTAAAATATTTCATATCCAAACTATTTTGGGAGTAGTTTTTTTATCTAAAATGGTACATGGTTAATGGATCCAAGATTCTTATTCCAATAGGGTCATTGGTCCATGTAGAGTTAGTTATTCAACCTGACCAGTATGTGGCCTTTCGGGAATTGTCTGTTGCGGCTACTGGTGAAGAAACAGGTATGGGGGCACCTGAGGATGACATAGATAAAATTATTGAGGTGGGGTTAAGTGACAGAGAACAAAATCATGACATGGAACCCATGATTTCTGCCATGATTCTAGACGAAGATTCTACTACTATACTTCTGGCTGCATTTCCAGACTATGAGCCTAGAAATCCTGAACATCTTAATGAGTATGATTCTGACGTAATAGCAGAAAGTTATATCAACTACCACCAAGAATGGAAGTTCATCTGTTAGTTTCAGTGAAAAACCAATACAATATCATTGGATATTTTTTAAGGGGTCACTTCACCACTTGATTTACTTTTTTTCACCTATGGAGAAGATGTTTGAGAACTACCCATGATGATCTGTCTCTACCTTATCAAGAAAAAGATGAAAAGATGTTAAAATCTAGATGTCATCTGGAATCATGAAAATTGAAACAGCATCCGTAAGCTCTAGGAGGATGACTATGAGTTTAAACACCCAGAAGATAAGTCAAATGGTTATTCTTCCTTCATCGACACTCAGACGAGTCTTGTCATCCAATTAAGGGCTCAACATGAGGTGGCGGGGGAGAAGATATGAAAGACGTTACGTATGGTGGAAGATCTCTATGCCGTGTAGGACCGGTCACATATAAGGGATTACGAGCTTCACACAGAATTATATTAATATTAAAGAGAGTTTAGGTCTCAACAATGGGTCTTGAAGACCACACATATTAGGTTAGATGATCTAAAGATCTCGATCATATAGGCTTATCCATATAGGCAATGTTCCATGATTTATAATATTATTTCAATAGTTTTTTGGCCATTTGACGTTACACTTTTTTTTGGGAATGTACAAATTTATTTTCATCATTGCATTATCACACTTCAATTTTAATTGTGATACAACTAATGATTTGTATTTAAATCATGTGGTTCATGCCAAATATGAGAAACAAGGGATGTCTATATAATCGTTCAAATTCCATGAGAGTGTTAGGTAATCATCAGACACTCATGGTCTGCTACATTGGCTGGCCCTTGAGAGTGCTAAATATGAGAGTGGTTATAAATAGAGAACATGGCTCTCGGTTCAGGAAACATGGGTTTTCCCAATGTTCCTGAGGGCATGAACGAGATAATGCTGAGGTGGTAGGAATCTAATTAAATAAAGGGGAATGATAAATGTGAATAATAATAACATAAATTTGGAACACAATGCGAGTGACATCATGATATATGAAATTTTTTGGGCGTGTTTAAAAAATTGTATCCACATCGCTTATCCTAAAATGGGTATAAATATTCATGTTTTGACCGCTAATTGTGTCAAAAATACGATACATATCTCAATATGTCATTTGAGACCATTTAGAACAATGTTCTTGGATTGTAGGTGAGATAATGCTACATGATATCAAGCCATTATGGAGCTCCCATTGAAATGGAAGAGGATGATGATCTGTATAAGGGGTATGAAAAGACTGGCAGTGGTGTTATGGAATATTGGAAGGTAATCCATCATTCTCAAGGTCACATCACAATGAAATAGAAAAAAGTGGTGTGGTCATACTGTCCTGATCATTGATCAAACATGAATTCAGGGAGAGCGTCATATAATATGTCTATCGATAGGTGAAGAGGTGAAGAGTGTTGTAGATTACCCTCATTGAGAAAAGAATCCTTTTAACAAAGTTCCTCAGAGGAAATGTAGTTTTAAATCATCAAAATGTTGATAATGAACATCAATTTTTTATAATACGATCACGAGAATGCATGGAACAATTTATCGTCATGTTATTAGGACATTTCCCAATGTGTTTCATGGTGTGACTTGGATATTGAACATAGTTTGAAGACATACTACATAAACCCTAGAAAATAGTTTAAGGTTGTGTGGCATGGATAGTGGAAAAATAAATTCTTCAAGTAATTTATTGGTATGGATTAAAAAACATGAAATGTATGAGGTCCAGGAGTCCCGAAGGGTTTTCTGCTGATGAAGTTGCCGGACACTCATTGGTTTTTCTTCTATGATGTTGAATTATTCTAGGAGGTCCTGGAGTCGCAAAGGGTTGTCTACTGATGAAAATATTAGACACTCATTCTGCACCTCTGGCCTCAAGGTCCACTATGAGTCTCTATGTAAGATACAGAGTGGTGGTTCAAAGAGGTTTTGAGTGTTGCGGCTCGATGGTCAATGGGTCTCAAGGCGCCACATGTGTCAACTTGCTACATTTTTGAAGGGTCCTAGGTTTCTACAGCGTCATTGTTCCCATCATTCAGAGCTCTCATATGCTCATAACACAGATTTGAACTTATGATCCATTTCTCTCTTATGGGATTCATCTATAGTAGAGGTATCAATGGTGTTTTGGGAGGTGTGGTTCGGTGGATAGTAGTGTTCTTGGCGTGTGGCCTTCAGCAAGGGTTTTGGTTTTTTGTATTTTCCTTCTAGTCTTCAATGAAGCTGTAATTTATTATTATCAGTAGTTTATTTAATTGAATAGTTTTCGATGGTGATCTGATCCATTATTCTGGTTTCATTTCGTTCTTCATTGGATAATGTTTCAGCTATTGGTGTCTCTCCCAACGGTGCGATGTAATTTTTTTTATTTTCATCATCATTATCTCATTCTTGTTTTGGGGTTTGATTGTTTCTGGTTCAATGGGTTTTGATGATAATTTTTATATGTTCTAGGACGTCATTTAGAGTCTTCAACAGTCTCTAGTGTTTTTGGATTTGGTGGCACACGATGGTGAAGGGACGATGTGGATGATGATTGGGTTTTTTGTGTTTGTTATAGTTTGGGATGGTGGATGCGGGTGTTGAGATTATGGAAATACATTGTGTTGATAGTGATAATGTATAAGAATATATGTTCAGAACTCCTCTACCGGATCACAATATTTTGGGATTTTCTATGATATCGCCTCTCTTCTGAATTCTATAATAGGCAGCATGATGAGGGTTTGGGTGCAGTGAGGCTTGTTCTGGATGAATGTTTTTTAATTTGAATTATTTTATGTAAAATGTGTTTTTTAGATGTTTTCATTGAATAATTTTTTCTCAATTTATTAATAAAAGTGTTTGATTAGTAAAAATATAATTTTCAAGTCGAATGAGACAAATTTGGTTCATGTACTACAAATTAATTGTGAAATAGATAGGAAGAATACATCCCAAGGAACGTATATGTGGTGCACTGATGGGAAAAACCCCCATATATATTAATCGTGGAGAGTCGTAGGACCACACCACACTTTCCTAGTGAGGATCATAGTTTATGGTCATTGGGTTTTGAAAAAAAGGGGATTATGTGGGGCTTGACCACATTGGTACACACCCCACCAGAATTGCTAAGACTATGCAACTTATGCTCTGGTTGGGAAACATGGAACAATATAGGGGGCTATCAAAAACGTGGAATAAGAATTTTATTTGATTCCAAGGTTATAATTATAATATGGTATCGATGAATGGGTAGGAGGGTAATTCAAGACATTCATGGTCTATGTAAAGAGGCAGTTTGTGGGGAAGGATCGACTGTTGACCATGTTCAAAAACAAGGAAATATGACCACACTGGTCACGAATGGGGAAAGGAAATGCATAATTAACCCTTGACCGTGTTTGACAGCATAGGGTTCATTGTTTTCTACCTAAGGTCCGTTATGACATTTTTCTAACACATGAGGTGATCCAAAGTGGCATAAGAGAATCATAATTAGGGGGTCTGTATATATTTGAAAGATTATGGAATTAAAAACTGAGAAAGGATCAAACTATGGAATGGGAACATCATGGAGATTCAACCTCAGGAGGCACAAGAAGGTTAGAGTCATGTTTCTTGGACTATGGAAAATTGCTTAATGTTTCATTACATGGATGGTGGAAACCGTTTAAATTCATGTTTCTTGGACTATGGAAAATATTTTAATGTTGTGTTGCTGGGACTATAACCATGTCCATGTGAGAAAATGTCAATAAAACATAGGCTGAGCCATATAAATAATATATGGGAATCAATAAATATCCCATAAGGATATCAATCAAGACACACATAATTATAGAAAACAACATTGTATAACACTATAATGGTAGAGGTAGTCGTCTCTAGAAAGGGAACTACAGAATCCATAATTAGAATCTGGCATCCTAGACATGTTCTTGGTATGTTTTCTATTTAACAGCACGTGTTAAAAACATTGTATCTTAGTTTAACGTCATATAGTTTGGATAATAGAGGAGGGTATCTCAAGTGGATTATTGTAATATGTTGTTATAACAAATTTTATGTGAATGTGTCCAAGGAGGTCTAAAACTATACAACACATTCTATTATAGACGTGAACAAAGTATGAAAATGTGATTCTCAAAACAATTGGCTCCCAGTTTACTGGAATAAATTAAGACCTAAAAAAACAATTTGAGGATGGAAAATGTGGCGGGCCTAAAGAAAAATGATCTCGGTGAAGTTACTTATCTCATATAGTTTATAATCAAACTATATATTGTTTGGAAACCTATTAATTTTATCCTTATGTTGTAAGGATGTTATAGAGGGAGAAGGTTGCAGTTTGGCCTAAGGATTGAAATCCAGACATCACATTGTTTCCTATGAGAGATGTTATTGAACCCCATGTAGTTATTGAAACATGATCACTATATATATATCTAACTCTTACAGAGGGTGAGGGTCATTAATTTTTATCTATTTTTTATGGTTTTTTGTTTCTAGACATGGATGAAGTATCCAATCATCACTATATATATTGTCTGGATATAAATCTATATCTACATAGTTATTGAGAGGTGGCATGTTAGATGACCAATACCAAAGGTAGTGTTCTATTAGTCAAGAACACCAGGATGATACAAAATTTTTCATCATGTGGTTAAAAAACTGACGTCTCAGTTGACGGTCATGTGATATGACTATTCCACGAAGTTTAATGTCATGTGTTAAGGGGGATGATGCCACAATTTATGGTCCATTGACAGGACAAGTCCATGGATTTTAATTTCATGTGGTAAGGAAGTATAGTGAGGGGTATATAAAGATTAATATGTATGTCAAGGATATTATAATCCAATGTGAATGTGGACTAAGGGGAATCACGTCGTGCCATATTCTCACAAGGAAGACCTATGCATAGTTTAAAGTCATGATGCCTGGACATGGGCACCCAGTAAAATGTTGTGTGCTTGTGATGTTGGATATATTCTTTTCAATAACATATAAGAATGTCCATCAATGTTTTTTTGGAAATACTGTATCTAAGTTGAAGATTGTAATTAAATTTATTTTCATTAAACTAGGACAATGGGGCGAAATGGTGTTCTAAAAGGGATGTATGCAGAATGAAAACTATATCAAAACATGAATAAGGACCACATAGGCTAATTCCAAACCACACACTCCCATGAAAAAACCATACAATTTTTAATGTCATGATGTTAGGTCTCTAGTCCATATTTAAACATCATTTTCCTAGGATGTTGGGAACTTTCTTCTCATGTTCGTGCAAGGTGGACCGTCTATGTTTTACAGTTTAGAATCATGCAGTTAGGATGGTATAATTATTAGATTAAGGTCATTGAATTTAGAAGACTAACTTATTTTTTATGTTTATAGAATTTAAACATGTTGTTATTAGATAAAGGTCTTAGAATTCTGACTAGGATCCGATTTTATCATAGTATACCTAGTATTCCCCACCCCTTACTCAATGTAATACATGAGAAACTTATCATTATTTGTAAGAGTGGTCTTCTCCCCATTGATGGTGACCAAAGAGTATGGACTATTGTTATAGACATTGTAAATTATGTACAATCCTTCCCATTTGGGCTCTCAGATTAGTGACATCTTACATGGTATCATTATCATTCAAAAATATAATATTGTGTCACAAAGGACGGATAATTTTTGGGGTATATTCCTGTTGAATGCAGCGAATATAAAAACCTGGTGCCTCCCTAGAGTGTGCAAGGGTTGTTGCCTATTATCGGTGAGGGCTTCCAGTTCAGCTACATAGACCTCGATTACCTTTTCTGACATAAATGGATCATATGTAGAGGTTCAGAGTGGTCGTAGATGAATCTCGATTTGTAGCACTGCCTATTTTCTGTAAACCAAGGAATATGGATTCACCTAGATGGAGTTACGAGTCATCATCTGATAAGATTATAGATAATTGGGGATATATTCATGCAAACGTTTCATATTCTGGAGAACCATGATCTAAAAAATTATGGATATGGTTTTATTTAATGCCTCAATCTATCAATTTTATTGTGCATTGTAGTGGGAATTATGGTTGGACTAGATGTTGTACATGGAATACAACTTATTTCTCATATTTTCTTAGACTTTTGTGATGTTATCTGTGGGAATAACATGAGGGAATCCATACTAATTGATTTTAATGGATATCTTGAATTCCATGAACAATTGTCATTTTACTTCTTTGAGAGGATTCACTTATTCCCACATGGGGAATAAATCAATTGTGGTCAGAATGAACATGCACAAGAGAGATATTGATGGTTGGTATATTTCCATGCTGTTAAATCCCAAAACATCTATGGGTAAATGTTACTTATTAGTATGGAAAATCTATAGTGGCTGATCCACAAATATTCCATGGATCAAAAATTCATGTAAAATCCAGGTGAACACGATACATTCATGGAGAATAGTGAGCTATATGTACCCCAAACTTAGAATCTAGTGGGAGATAATTAACCCTACCTTGTGGGAACCACATGACATAATAAGAAATTATATAATGACATGATGAGTCTCTAATCCTTGGATAAAATTAATGATAACTCCATCAAGCCAGTATTTATAGAGAGTCTTCTCGAGGTTTTTTCTACTCAGGAGGGTGAAGATAATTTAATAATGATAAAGTCGCTCATATTTTTCTCTATCTAGTTAGAGAGTTCCATACAAGAGATCTTAGATAAAGAGAGTCGTCCAATCTGAGGCCACATAAGTTATTTCGGGATCTATAGGTCTTAATGTGGAAGGATCAGTGGTTAGGAAGTTTACCTATTAATCAACATCATCAACATCAAAATAGATGGAAGTGATCACCCTTCGATGAACCACATGAATGACTTGATCAGCCTTGCCTGGATCTATAGAAGAAGTGGCTAGACTGGCTAGGGCATCATATCAACCATTCTACTATTTGTGGACATGAGTTGCCTATGGATGAGAAATGAGCATGGAAATCATATGGGAAACATGATTGATAAATAGAATGAGATATACATATGAATGGAACTGCTCCATCATCTTATGAGAATGATTTAGAAAAGGAATTAGCTCTGGGTTTCTAATTATGTAATACCACTTTAATTTCTTGATGACTAACTCAGATTCAACTTTTATGTGTAAAACTTGATCATCAATATCAAGTGCCATCTTGAGACCAGTAATGTTCGACCAATACTTTTCCTCATTTCTAAGAAGATTTCAATGGGAAGGAATGAATACGGTAGGAAAACCTCTTTTGGGGTGGTGAAGAATATTCCAACAACCACTCTGTTGATAATGGGATAGTTGGGGATTCTACTGATTGTAGTTGAGGAGGTACTATAGAAATTTATTTACATACAGAACTTGACTCATTATGAGGATAATCTCATATAATAAGTGAACATCAAGAGATATTTCCATAATTGGTGAATGATAATGCCAAATGTTTGATAGTGATTGACCCTTTATATCCTTCTATAGAATAAAGCTGATGTTTATATACTAACTAATCATTGGGAAATGTGCTAAATAGCATGTAGACCATTGAAAATTCAATATTAACATTAGCGGATCCACAAGGGACACCATATGTATCTCATGGTGTTGATGGTATTTCCATTACTTATACAATAAAAAATTAACATGGTGAAGTTATTATTGATGTGTGATTATCTTGATTTTGTATTAAAAATCTTGTAAATGAGATATTTTAAACTCTTCTATATCCCTTCATTTTTTATCTGAGGGAGCAGGGTGTTGAGGGATTATTCTATGGTGGTCACATAGAAGACTATAGGCCTCTTTATGATTGGCAGAATTAGAAATGGAGGTTGTAGTAGATATTTCATGATTCACTCGAAGTTGGTGTAGTACTCTTCATCCAACTGGTAGATAAAAAATTTCATCATGCTCATGTAAAAGGGATTACACAATCTATCTAAATTCATGATGAATTAGTGATTATATGATATGTGTCCATAGAGTCCTCATATCGATCAAAGGTTAGTCAAAGGAGAAATTTGGCTGATGGATTTGATCTTCTATAGGTCAATATTGATACCTCGGTATCAGACGATGATGTTGAGAAACTTTCCATAGTATAACTGAAGGCACACTTCAGGGGTTTAATCATAAATTGCAGAGAACAGATGAAGCCAATCAATTTTCTCAACATCTATGAGATGATCGTTACATTAACATTATTCGACCATCAAATCATCTACATAGAGAACCACAATATTTCTGAGTATCATTTTGAAGATGTAGTACATGGCAGGCAGATAAGTAGAACATATGTTCATCAGACTGAATGGAATTACATGATAAAATAATGTACCTTGAGGTTCTCTAAAAGTGGTGTAATCCTCTTCTTTAGGGTCAATATGGACCTAAATGTATTTCTAATATCCATCCATGATAGAGACTAAATGGTTTCTAGTTGTGGAATCAATCAATATATCTATCATTGGGAGCGTATGTTCTTATTATGGAAAGTGTTGGTTGAGATCTTAGAAGTTGATACAGACTATGATTTGATCATTCTTATTCTTGATTTAGATGATCATGGCAAACAACATGGGGTACTAAACATCCATGACGATATTTTGTTTTATAATAATGGAAACATATTAGTCAACCTTCCCACCATGGTATAGTTTAATATTTCTTGGATGCTACATAAACCCATGATGGCTTGTGGGGAGACCAAGACATATGACGGTGACCCAGGGGACCAGCCCTATTATTTCATCATCGCTCTAAGAAAAAACACCATGATGTTTCTTCATGAAATCCACATATTTATGTTGTTCCATACAAGCATGGCTAGACTGATCATCATCGGCCTCTGATCTAACTTTGTAGCATGGTTCACTTGAACAAGCTCATTGAAAATGTTGTAGATTCCTTACTCAAATTAAGGAGGATAATCTCCCATATATTCATTCTAATCTGTGGTTGTGGGATAATTTTGAAAAGTTTATTCTTCCAAACTGAATGTTTCTATTGGAACACTAGTTCCAACATGGGAGTTAGTAGAATACTCTTTGTGAGACTCATAAACTACTAAAAGTATGATGATTGATGATTTCTGGATTATTCTATCAATCCTTTGACCAAGAGTTCCATGCTTGATGTCAAATAAATTGTGACTGATCGATTTGTGATGGTTCAACCCTGCTCAGTGGAAGAAGCGGGTCTAGAAAAAAGATATAGCTATGGGTTGAAGATCTCGATACCTAAGAGTATTGGATTACAGTATCACTAAATCGTTACCAATGTAGTCATATAATTTAATATTTTGGAATTATTTGATCCTAAGGATGAGGGTCCCTTTCCGCTCAGAAATGAAAAAGTAGTTCACCATGTATGGAATACTATCCTCTAAATAATGAATTAGGAGGATGAATATTTTATCTAGATCTACCCATGGGATAGTTGTGATGGATCTGGGATCAACCACGTTGGTCTGAGAATGAATGTCCCTTATATAGTAATAATCTATGTTTGTACAATAGAGTTTATAGGAGGAAAAGGGAGAAGCATCACCTTGGAGGATGACTATATGACCGTTGATGGATTACATTACACATTAGTGATATTCATAGGGGAATAATGTATCAAAATGTATCAAATTCATACCCATAAATGCGTTATAAGTAGTTTCATAAAAGAAAACAAGGAATTCAGTATCATCTAACAAACTTCCAAACTAGGTCTTCAAATTATTCGTACTACACTATCTCAAATTGATCTTCTTGTACTTTTGAATAATCAGGTTATAGAGTCTCAAATCTACTTTAGAGAATCCAAGACATTGGAGCACATGAGATTGGATGTTATTGATTCTAGGGCCTACATCAAGTAGACATCGATGGGACTTCATGACATCGAACTATCTGGTGATGTGAATCTGCAATATGTGCCCTTACATGAGACACCAATCCTATTCTCTAGAGAATGAGATGATGGAATGGAATTTTGTCTTCCTGACCTACTCATTTTATATTGTCCCACTAGACACTGTATCTATTTATAACTATTGGTATATATTGAAGGCTACTATTAGGGCCTCTCGCATCACTTCTGAAAGATGGAGAGCAATTAGTATTGAGATATTGGACATAATTATGGCAAGGTGCCTCAATATATTGTAATTTGTTTTCAAACAAACATTTCTGCACAGATTAAGTCAATATTTGGTAGGAAGTATAAAATGAATTGGGGGCTAAACCAACAGATTTTAACTGGTGATGGAAGCATCCTATTAATTTTCCGACAATAAACCCAAAAACACCAATAGATGAATGTTGGGTAAATGAGTTTTATCCAATGATAGACATATATTATCATGATACAGACACAAATATTCTTCCAGGCTGACGAGCACAATAAATTGTAGTGGTGAGTTTGGAAGAGTGGGATGGAAGGACTATGACTTCTGTTCTTAAAAAAATGTCTAATGTATGATCTCGGTGGCCGGCATGGCCAGACATTAATAACTGGACTAATTGTATTGGTGGATTATTTTGCATTGAATTCTCTCTCTACAGAATCATATTAGGACATTTTTAGGGCTCACATGAATTTCTTCATCCTCATGAATCTTGTAGGGATACACCAATTTGAAAATATTCACAGATGCATACTCTCGATCATCGTCCGAGTAGTGTTTCGACACATGGGGGACTCTGGGTGTGGTTCCCCTCTCTAGATGAATGGTGAATAAAATCATATGAGATATATTTGGTATTGTTGAGGTAATTTTCATTCCCTTATAGCATTAGATCCTATCATTCCATGATGTTGAAGGATGATAAGTGGTAATGGAAGTGAAATTTGTAGAAGGCGCAATGACTTTTAGATTTTTGGGTAGACCTAAATGGGCACAGATGAAGCTTGGGTATGAGGGACTGAGCTACAAGCCAAAAAGTCATCACACTTTTGATTCCCACAGTTGGAGACTTACATCGACAAGTTGAAACCATCATTATCTGTGTCAGGATCGTCTGATATGCAGGAAACAATTTTGGAACATTAACAATCAAAACCACACCATTTAACACCTGGTCCTAGAGCTAGTACGTGAACACATATCACTAGATGATGGTACATCCATGGATTCTGGGATAAGGTAAATTTTTAGGTCGATTAGTGAGCTTGACCACAATGGGATTTCTTTATTCTAGAGGCTTCAAAATCCCATTTTCTAGGGAAATATAAAAATATTTGGGGACATTGGCCTTTGGGAAGGAGTAGATTTTGTATCTACTTTCAGGATGGGGAACGCTTGGAGCTTGGTCCTTCTTAGGGGTAGAAGGTCCATGCGGTCCCGAAAAAAAAGTTTGTCCTCTATGTGGTGTTACATTTTAATTTTAGGGCCAGTGGGGTGGATATTATAGAGGATGATGTCCTCAATGAGGCAGTTCCTAGTGAGGCTCTATGGGCAACAAATCTAGTGGCTCTATGGCCCCCACCATTACGGTGGTAGAAGTTTCATACTTGGGGGATTTTCTCACATGATATGGTTGATGAAAAAGGATATTCAGTCATAGTTTTCTCCAATGCTTCTTTTAGGTGTTGTACCCTGTCAAATTAATCCAAAAATCAACAAGGAAAACTATGGATAATGATTTTGGGGACCAATTTAATATTGAAATTCACGGAAAACACTTTCAATAGGTTCCCATATGTTAGTAGAATGTAGAAAGAGTATTTGGAACCTTTAAACCATAGGATGATGTCTACGACACACTCATCAAGAAACTTTCTGAAAATGAATATGTTGAAAATGCTTTTATTTTGTGTAGTGGAGCTTAATTTTTAATTAGACGCCCTTCCAAGGTCTTCCTATCTGATGGTGGGCCTAATAGGTAACATTTTTTACCCAATGAACACAATAAATTTCAATTTCTGATGAAAATGTCATAACATGACTGCTTTACACTTCTATGGGGTTCCTAAAAATGGTTTATTCTTGTAGATGAAGTGATATCGATGTAAAAGGTGGTCACCTATGCCATATAAGGGCTCGAAGGTTGTATTCCATAATCAGGGGACCTTATATATCATCCACCCAAGCTGGATACGTCTCTCCATCAGGTGGGATTTCCACCTTCCCCAATTACAAGGATTTGTGTCGAGCTGTGAGAGCATCAATAATAATGTCCTAGTAAGGAATCATTTCCTTTGGAGGATTCCAGAAAAGTAGGTCATTGACTGGATCCTCAACATGCTACATGGGCTCACAAAATCATATAGTGATTTATAGATTTGTTTTAGGAAATGTTTTTTTAAGAGGTCAATGAAGAATCTAATGTAATTTGGGCATATTCATCAATGTATATTTTGGTTTATTTCCATACCTATCAGGGTTCACAGGATTAACAAGATTGATTGGGAGGAAATATTTAAGGACAACATGCGACTTCCCCTACTATCCAAGTTGAGTAGTATCATCATCCTATTGAGGATCACCATATTTTGGACATTATTAGGAAAGGATATCACCGATGATTTGATGCTATTCTGCAATTTGATATCGTAGTGCGGTTATTTTAGGGTAATCCTCTATTTATCTGTACAGTATCAAGCACATATGATCCCTTGAGCTATCACATACCCTTATAGATATTCCAATAGATTTGAAAAAATGTAGAAGGTTCTCATAAGCTGAGGTTCGACCTTTGCTGACATGTGATAAAACATGTTGGGTCCACATAATGTTCTACCCCAGAAGGTTTGTTCTCTCTGTCATATCCTATATTGATTTACCCATCCTTGGGAAACATGAGTTCTTCCATGTTCACACTGACTATAGATGGAGATTCTATGATATCACATGGAAAATAAAGATTCCACATGATATTAATGATGAGGATAGTGGCTTAATATCCTCAACCACATATGTTCACATGTGGATACACATCTTCAATGATTCTGCAAAGCAATGCAACGCTCTGCTAGAATCTGTATTGATGGGTGTAGTGGAACCTTGTGACATAAGATCCTACTACATAAGATTTGATACAAACTCAACCATAATAAATTACTAGATGATGTTTTTGAGGTGTTCTATACTCCTCAGGTAAACCAACTAATGGTCATGGTGGTAAAATTTTTCACCCAAGAGGTTTGGGGAAAGAATGAAAAATCGTCCTGAGTGGGGGTCTCCAAAATGTCAATGTTGAGAACCATGTTCTTCTAGAAAACTAGTAACAGCAAGTCGGTAGCTGGAGTGTCCCACAAGATTCAATTCATAGAAGTGGGACCAGACTCTTGGCCACCCCATGCACTAATTAGAACCGACTGGGAAATTAGAAATGTCACGAATGTGGACCACTATTGTGGTGGAATTCCCAATGGAGAGACCCCTGTATAGACTTAATGATCACTGCACGCTGGGTAATCTCTCATTGGTGGTTCCAATAAAATCAGAAAATCATTATTGAATAGGGTTCCAACCAATTTCTCATGTGAGAGTGAAATGAAATCCACCTATGAATCCAATGGGTGCTAACTGTCCATCAAATCCCATAAATATAATTTATGATATCTTTTATAGGTAGAGAATTAGGCTGCAGATGACATGTATGACTACATCATGAGATCTTTGGAGGGATCCAATCCATTATCTTATTGTATTTAACTATGAATAGATTCATGGATCTCATTCACTTCAACTTTTCGGAAGATGAATATCACCTGTCAGACTCATGTCCTGGACTCTAAAGTATGATACTAGGTGGAAGGCTCTATCATCATGTCAATCTCAGATTCAGAATATAAGATTCACAAAGGATCTACAATTACCTAGAACTTCTTGAATGTATTCCATTTAGCATAAATAATTGTTCCTTCTCTCTCAGGATGGTTCTTTAGGGTAGAGAATTTTTTTGGCAAGAGGATGAAAATTGTGTTGTGAATTGATTTCACAAGGAGGACCTATACTATGGTTTTTTGGGCTATATGGAGGATCATCTTATCGAATGTTATATTTGAAGTAGGTAGGACCTCCACTCGGACTATTGACATAGCACAAAGGAACAATTCTATGGTTCTCAGAAACATGGGTAGGACCTAAATGTTGGGTAGCTTGAGTTAAAGTGGGCCACTATACTAGATGTTGGATGCATGATGAAGAATTCCATGGGATTAGGGATAACCTCCACCTTGGTTTGTTATATTAAATGGTGGAACTTCATATTTATTGGTAATTAGGGCATGAGTAGTACCTTTTTACTGATCATCAATGAAGTTAGGAGGACCATCGCTTTGGTGGAAGTTGGAGTGGGGACAACCTCCTCTAGAGTAGGGTATGACGTAAGAAGGACCTTCACATAATTTTATGAAGACATAGGGAGGACCACCGTATCAAGAACCATAAGATTAGAGAGTAACTCTATAAAAAACATTAACAAAGTGGTGAGGGCCTCTACCTTTTCTAATGCTAGTAACATGTGGGGGACTTCCATGATGGGTGTGATGGTCGAGAGGACCACCACTATTATAGTCGACTATATAAGAATGACCATCGTACTTTGTCTCATCATAAAAAATAGGCTCGTAATGGTAGCAGTAAACCCCAATGTATGAAATAGTCATCAAAACATACATGAGACGTGGTTGAAGGCTTGATCTTAGCTGATCAATGAAGATTACGTATTATACAGTGGTATAGGTTTGGCAGAATGTTCCAGTGGTGTAAGGGGACAATTCAGTTGTGGATGAGGATGCACCATGATGGGAATCCCGTTGATCGAGGTCTTGATGTTGGTTCCAGGTTGATCAAACCATGCATGATAGAGTAGAGAAATGATCCACTTATTTCTCAGTCAGGAAAACTAGACATTGTTGTAATTGACATGACCCTGTGGGAGACATCCTAGGTGACTCGAAGGAATTGCAAATTACTAGGGTTACCAGAGCATCGACTACATCCTATCAATTGGGGAGTGATATGAAAGATTACTCAGGGGAGAGGCCCCTAGTGTGTATCATCATAGAAGTCGTAGAAGGGGGTCTCTGTGCAGCCCTTGTGGGTAGTGGTTGAAGTGATGCACAAAATCCTCCTAGTCCTAGTAATCCATATTCCTTATGTGAATGACTCCCTTATATGCATACCCTCATACAAGGGTGTCCATAATCCTCCAATTGATGATCTTGGAGTGTGATATGATGTATGGGTGCCCATAAACAGATTACATAGTGGATTTCAAGGTGTAGGTGGGTAATGTAAGATTTCCACATCGACATGCCTCCAACCCCTATGTTAGTGGCGATTGGGTGAGTTATTCCTTATGGCTTGTGTCTTGCAATGAGTAAAGATTATATTGTGAGTAATAATTCCAAGAAAGTAATTCCTAATTCCCCAGTGTCATAAAATCTTTCATGTATGGAAAGATAAATCCAAGAGTATGATGTCTCATATCGAAATACACAAAGCTTAACTGCCCCAACTACTGGAGAGTTCCACATCTAGCCCACAACTTTTCATAGATATCCCTATTACTGGATAGCTAGATATGATTACATGATTATCCATTAAAACAATGTCTTGAATTATATTAGTCTCCAAATTTGGGAGAATATATTTTGGATAAGGTTCGCCATTTATGTTTGCGATGCTTTTTTCGGAGCGAGACCACCTCATGCATTGTTGTCAGGCTGATGACTACATTTTACCCCACATTCCCTCTTTCCAAAGGTTGGTGACATTAATCACATTATCTTTGAGTTTCTTCCTTGATCATAAATGGGATGATGGTATGTTGATACTTCCTTTAATTTATTACTCCGTAGAAGTCAGCACCATGTCTAGTGCTCCCTAATTGATTAAGACATTGTTTGTGAATATCATTCCTTGAGTCATATATTGTGGAGGCTTTTTAATTATGAATCTTCATTGTGGAAATTACAAGGGGTATTGATAAAGTAGATACCACATTTAATGAGAGTAATCACACTAGAAATAATTAAATCATGTCTAGATTATAGAACATTGTCACCTCTATTATTCTCTTAAGAGGACTTATCATGGGCACTTACCCCATGGAATAATATATCCGTAATGAGGTATCTAACGCCATAGGATTTTGTTTTGAGGTTTCCCTTTGGCATCCCAAGTTTAATACAAGGTAAACAGTGAGTTTAATGTTACGTAGAGAAGGTGTGGGTTGGTCAGAATAGCTGGTGGAGGCTGATTAGAGATGTATGTCCCTAAGAGGGAACAACATGAAGGTTTACCGAATTGATGGATCAGAATACCTATGAAGGTTGACCCTGGATGTTGTTTCTCACAAAGAGAAATTTTTACACCGTTACGGATGATATGGACGCCACAGAGGGTGGATCAGAGAGTTGAACCTAAATGTGGTAGACACCATGGTTTACCAGATGGTTGGGTTATATTTCCAATGATGGAAGACACGAGGTGGCATGTCCCATAAAGTGAAGATTCCACACCATGAAGGATTATATAGCCACCACTGAGGGATGGTTCGAGAGGCTTACCCCCACATGGGACCCACTATGGTTTACTGTTTGTTGGTATTGATCCTTAGGGAGGAATCCTACTTACCATTCATAGGAGGCGGGGATAAAAACCCATGTAGTTTGATGGATGGAGTATGGCTTCTGCATAGGAACATCCCTTCACAAGAGGATTTCTCTAGGTTGGATAGTGCTGGATTATGTGGTTATTACACAAGGGATGTACCTAGGTGAAACTAGGAGTACCAATTATGGATGAAGAATATATGTAAGATTGACCCATGTGGATGTCATGATCACAACGACATGTGGCGGCATGGATAAAATCGCGATGAATTTGGATGAAGTGTTGAGTGGAGGGAATGAAATTGATGGTTGTTTTTTAGGGTTTTTGGATTGAACCATATGGATGTATCTTTCATAACCTAGTATATTGGGAATCAAATTCCACATAGTTCTAGAGATAGAATTGGGGATTAAACCCGATAAGGTAGAAAAATATTAGTGGATCATATTATTGGGGCTCAGACATTAATGTTTTCCATGAAGTAGGATTGAAGACTATACCTAAAAAAAGACTTGTTGGATGGGACATAATTGGGGTTACATGTAGGAATAGTACAGTCATAGATTAACATCATTACTTACTCTATGGGGTTGATTGGTTGTTCTTTCATGTATTTCATAGTCACTATTAAATTCTATACCCATGTGACTCATAGTCGGTGTAAAAAACAAGATGATGTAGTAGATATGATACAGGTGTCACTAAATATGTGTTGAATAGAGATGGAGTGGGCCTTACACCTGTTATATGGAAAAGGAGTCACCCATTATGGGTCAAGAGGATCTCATTACATGTGATTATGTTCTCATTCCATTTCATTCAAACACATGACGTCCTATCAATTTTGTAATGGGGGCTTACACATGGAAAGTACCTAAGGTGCTCAAGGAACGAAATCCCAAAATAGACGGATGGAAGATTGAGACCACGTGAACTGAGAGGTTCTTGGTCCTCATCCCCTATATGATCATGTATGGAGGATATAAATCCATATGATTCATAAACAGAGTCATCTTATGCTAGACACACATGGTGAGATAACAGATTAACATCATGTATTGAGTATGCTAGTGCTAAGCAGTTTAACATCCTACAACTCATACGTGGGGGACACAGTCATTACCCCATAGAAATATAGAATTGTTTCTCATCAACCCTTGGAGAAGGTAAGGACCAATAAATTCCAGAAGTGTGAGTGTGGGGGATTTATCGATAGTGGGGTCTATGTTAGCGTAGCTATTCTAAAAGAAAAAAAACCCTAGCGTACCAATAGTGAAAAAAAAGAGGTACGCCATTGCTACCAAGGATACCATAGTAGGGAAAAATAAATCACTATGCACAAGCTTGTGGAGATACACAGTGGAGGATCTCTTGAAGCAGGGGTCCTTGCTGGGAGGTGAATCACAATGCTCTGGTGCATCGTGTAGACTGGGGGCTTCGTGAAGGAATGGGATTCACAAATCATTGTGACCATACATTAACATGAAATAAGAAGATAGAAAAGGAGTGCATTGTGAAGGATTATTTCCCATGAATCCTCACATACCCCAGTGGACATTCTTCCTCGATGAATCGTGTGGGAATTCAGGAATCTTTTCTCCACCTAAGGTGGGGATGTTTTGGAACTTAGTAAAAGGTATTTCACAATGATTGAGTACCTTGGATGATTGATTTTACATTTTTTTCATGGTTCTTGAGTGATTTATGAATTGAGAGATTAAAGGATGAAAGTTTAGAATAAAAATCCCTTCATAGGGTAATAAGCTAGATATTTAATGTAGTGGAGGGAGTCATGATGCTCGACAGTGTGCCACAATGTAAATATGGTCTCCATTAAGGGTCTGGATCTGTCTGAATCACATAGATATCCATAAAATGCCATAGAATTGTCATATAGGTTGTTTTAATCCTGAGCTTTATGTCCAATCCCCATGGGTTCATAGTGATTAGGGTTCCCCATGATGGTACTTTGTGTGGCCAACCCGTTGGATGCTTTGGGGGGAATTTGAGCTTCGATTCCATCCCAAACAACTATGCCCCCTCCACTTATCATAGGGTACATATTTTGATGCCCACAATAATCAAACCATATGTAGATATCTTCATATTGAATTACATATTTTAACCATTTTTGTCGTGATTCTAATTAAAGATTTATTAGATGACTTATTAATCTACCTCATGCTCTCTTATTACCTCCAAGATGACAAACTCACCTTTATTTATTGGAATAAGATATGATGTGGAAATTAATCAGGGCACAAAAAAGGGTGAGACTATGATGAAATAATGTACATATTCTAATGAATATCATTCAACATTAGTAAAAGGGTATTGAAATAAAATATTTTCCTTGTATCATTATATTTTATGATATCAATGACTTCTTCGATGATTATTCTTTTTATGTTTTGTTGATTTTTAAATTTCTCTAGATCACCCAAATTCATGTCATCAATGATTTTATCATTATCTATGATTATTTATGCATTTTTTCAATGTCAATTTTTTTATTTCCGACTTATGTTCTAGTATGTGTAATCCTAGTTACGTGTTACATTGGTTAATAGTTATGTTTCAAACATTAAATTTAAAAATGATGTTTTAATATTCATTTTTATAATATCAATTTTTATGAATGGAAATCTATTGTATTAAAACATTGGTAACCCGTAAAAATTTTGATTGAAAAAACATTTTTTGGGGGGTAGAATGTAACACCGAGAGATTTTTCGAATTATTATTTTTAATAAATTTAATCTTGTTTATAGTTTTCATTTCATACAACATTGAATGGATCTTTTTTAAATAAAAACAGTAATTCAGCCTTGTGTTATACAAAATAAAAATTCAAATTATGTTAAAAAACACAACATTTATCTTTATATACATAAAACACTTAGGTTATGATTTTTTATAGTTAGGAGAAACCTTCCTCGATGGATTTCATAACACACAATGTTTAGTTTTACCGAACAATAATATGTTACTAAAAATATAGTTAGTCAATATAATGATGTATAACATCACTGTTAACTTTTAAAGTTATAAATAATATTAAATATGTTTTTAAAATATATAGTTTAATTAATTCATTACCTATTAATTAGAAATAAATATAGAATCCAAATGAATATAATGGTAATGATTTTATAAGAGACTATTTTTATGTGAAAAGGTGATTTATATTATAAAGTTAGATTATTAATTATTAGTGAATTATAATAAATAAATTGATATATTAAATATTCAATCAATTTTTTATAGTAATATATTATGCATCACATGCATAAGATAAGAAAAAAAACAATTTTATACATAAAACTTATATTTTCATAAATGAAATTTTACTACATTTTATTTGCAGACCTATTTTAAATTTTTTTTGATCATTTATAAATTTTATAATACAATTTTAAATTTTTTTATGAAATAAAACCATAAATATATTGAAAGAGTTAATTTATGGTATTTTATTATGATGTTTCAATTTTTGATTAATAGTTAAAATACTGAATTTTAATTACAAACTAATTTTTCATCAGATTTATTTATAAGGATAAATTATTTTACTGATTGGTTTTAATGATTAAATAGAAAATTTTATATCAATTTATAAATTTTATTTAATTTTAATCAATTTAAATTCGAAATTGGAAATTAAAACATCTCATAATTTTGAACATTTTTAATATGAAAACCTTATTGGTTGTCATGTATGCAGAATTAACTTTAAATTAATTTATTCCCCTTAAATGTTTTTAATTAAGAAAAATGGATTAAATATATAGAATATTAATAATATATAATTTATAATATTTTCAACATAGTCTTATAAAGTAATAATATTAATGAAATTGATTAAATCTTATTACAGTGCTTAAGAGAATGATTAGTTTAACAGGGGACTAAACCACAGTTATAATGGACACAATGTCCTAGAAAATTATTCAAAAATTTTTTTTGTCCATATTAATACCCTATCCTCACATGGATAGGATATTTACAACTATTGGATTCTATATTAATAGAAAAATGGTGGGTGTAATTCTATTTTAAAAAATTTACAAGAAAGTAACTCCTCACCCACTATAAAAAGGCACTCACCCCCTCCAACTTATTCACACCTCTCAATACATCATGTTCTCCAAAAATATTCTCAAATAAGATAAATTATACATTAAAAAATACTTTAATAATCTATTTTATAATTAATCCATCCATGGAAGTGATTTGTGGAAAACTATAGGGAGTTGTCCAAATAAGAGTTAACATCCTTTTCCATGCTCTTTTGTTTTATTTTCATTCTCTACCCCTACTAAAATATTATTATAACCTAGTTACATAAAAGAAAAAGTATAAAAATTACACATATATTTTATTATGTTATGTTTTTACTTATACATAAAAACACATCCATTTAATTTTTAATGAATGTACCATTCAGGTACGGCGAACTACTACCTCACAAAATGAAGATTGTTTGTTTTTCCAATACCATGACACACAGATGGGAATTATGGTGGAAAGTTTGGTTTAATATTTTATATATATTTTTTATGTTTTATTAATACTTATTTAATATTTATAAAAAAATTATTTCTTGCATTCCATTTTTTAATAAAATATGATATCATCATTTTTGGAAAGGTGGTATATAGCCATCTCCAAGTGATGCGATACATTCACAAATTATGTTGAATGTTTTATAGATAAGATTAATTTAAAATATGTAACATAAATGAAATATGTATAAAATTAATTAATTAATTACCTTTTTTTAAATATAATATATCTTTTTATTTATTACCCTTTTCACATACAAAATATTGATAATGTCGGTTATGGTCATGTCGACTACCGCATCCCTGACATGTTCTTATTCGATTTACATCAGAAGAATTATATATATATGTATAAATGATTATATTAATTTGTATTTATGATATAAAAATCTTTTCTAAATGATATAATTTTACTACCATTGTTTCCATAATGATCATTGAAAAATGGGAATGTTAGTTACACGTACATATGACCTACTGTCTCCATCCATCCAACATTAATTTTCTATTATTATAAAGGAATTATAACAAAAATGGACACCAAAAACAACAACCTAACTAAGAGGGAAGAAGAAATGAAGTCAAAGGGCATCCCCTCTAACCAAATCCACTCATCGGGATTCAAGGTGTCCACATTGTGTATAAAAATAGGGTTAGAGTCAAGGACATAAGAGATGGAAGATAGTCCACAAATTGAGTCCCCTCCCGCCAGGAGTGATGCCATTTGGTGGTGTTGTTGAGGATTCCTAGACAGTTTCAAATAATGTTGTTAATTATCCAAGGGGGTGTAAAGGCCATTCATTGCATCATGGATAATCTTTGAGTCAGTGTCAACCTCTACCATAGGAATATTCTTCTGAAGGCACAAGGTTAAACCTAAATACATGACCATTACCTCGAAATGTAAAGAGGAACAGTGTCCTAGTCAGGAGGTAACCACCAATATAATCGAAAAATGGGAGTCACAAATGGCCCTGCCTCCACAGATCACCCCCGTTCTACACAACCCTTCACTGTTTAGATTAAGGCCCCTTAGGAGAGGATTCCATCTTATACATTGGCTTTGGAAAATACTGGCACTGGCCTATGATAGGGGCGATCTCCCTTAAAGGAAATAAAGGGATGGGTATTTCCACTAGTTGTTATATATATGAAAATTATATCATTATAATTAACCTTATTATGTCTATATAATTACTCTTTGACCATTATTTGACCTACCATAGTCATTTTGGAAACATAATCCAAATATGGTCAAAATGCCCTATGTATACATAATTGTTTAAATATAAAATTCCAACATTTAAATAAGTGAAATTAAATTAAACATAAATAAGAAAAAAATTATTAATCAATTAAATAATTAACACATGTTTTTTATTAAGGATTGTGATGATACACTTAAAAATTCTGAATTAAGGTAAGGGTTTTCTTATCTCACTTTTATTTCCATTAAAACGGAAGCGATGTTCATCCCCAATGTTATTATATGTTCAATATAGTTCTAATAAATATATTATATGATAAATATAAATAAATTTATCAGTATTTTCATATCCATATAATGATAATTATTTCATAGTGTTTATGGCTAAAATATTTCCGAATTGGAAATGTAATTTTCTCTAAATGAGATGTTGTTGAGATAAATTCCATGTTATGCAGTTATATTTTCCTATAGGGTTTATAGGCTACATGTTTATATGTTATAACAATAATATACATATTTTTAGATTAGTTTACATTTATTATTTCATGTGGTTTTTTGATTCAATGTTACCAAAATTGTAACAGCTTATTACTGCAATATCAATTTCTATCAAGATTGTTTTATGATTATGCTTCCATTGATAAAATTTTATGACAAAAAAGATAATAAATATTAATAAATTTATTAACCTATGATTCTTCGTGTTATATTAAATTATTGGTACCATTTTTCCATTCTTTGGTACCTAATATTTCTAAAAAATATGTATTATCAAATTCTTACATTGTTTCTTCTTTCGGTTGAAAATATATGAGGTTTCAAAATAGTGTTTTCTAAATGTATTTTATAAATGTGTTTTAATATTATCCTATTATTTTTAAATGATATTTATACCCAATTATTCTCATTTTTTTAAAAAAACTTATAAAAGTAATATTCTTTTCACTTTCTGATCAGATCATTTTTCTAATCTTTAATGTTATAAAAAGAATGTTCAATATATATGGAATTACTATCCATAATCATCATAATTTCCTTGATGCTTCATTTTTTATATTAAAAGTTTTTATTTTTTTAATAATTTTTTTCCCTAATATTCTGGAATTTTTATACTTTTTAAATTATTATATAATAAAAGTGGTATTAAAAATTTATTTTATGTATAAAAATTTGTCTAATTTTTTTTTCAATGCTGAAAATATATGTTTTATATAGTTTTGTTAAATAAATTTATATCAATTATTTAAAATAATTTTTTATATGTTTTCAATTAATTTTCAAATAAATGGGTTTTCATGATTTTATAAATAATATTTCAAAATTTTTCAAGGAAAATGGTTATAAAATGTTTTCAGGTTTGTTTTATAGGTTTTCAAGATTGTTTTATATGTTCTCAAGAAAAAAAGTTTTCAAACATAAAATTATTAATCGTTTATAAATTTTAAAGGAAAAGGAATTTATTTTTGTTCTGGATTGTTTATATTCAGTCAAGGTTATTTTCATGGAAAGTGGTCTTCAAAATGTTTAATGTTTTGAATTTTTTTTTTAATACATGGCCTTTTCCATAAGAAATGGTTTTAAATAATATTTCAATATTGATTTCCATACATGATGACATCCTTTGGTGTTACTCATGCCATTTTGGGGAAATGATCCATGGTATCCATCCATATTATTTCTTTTAATGGTTTATTTTATGAAGGAATGATTTTTATGAAACTCGTTGTCATTAATAGGGTATAAGTTTATGAAACATGATTTTTTACATAAGATATACAATAGTGAAATTATTACAAACCCTATATTTTTTCCACAGTCCCTTCCATCGACATCTTCATTGTTGTTCAAGTGCTCTATCCGGGAAGCATCTTCTATAGTTCATCCTCACTAGTTATGGATTCATTCATTTGGTTTTGCGTGAAGGTTTTTTTTCTAGGGACTTATTTCAGTGTGGCTAGTTTGGTTTTGTTGATGTCTCTATTGGAATGGTCATTGTTGATTACCTGGGACTCTATGTGGATGTGGATAGCAGGAACAAGAATACTCAGTGTTTGTGATTCTTCATTTTATCGCTATTTTGATTCTTGATTCTCTAAAAGTTATTTCATCACTTAATTTCTTACTTTTTTTTGAGTTCAGATGGCCCTTTTTCTACTTGTTTTCCACTTTTATTCAATTATTATATTTCATACTCTACTAATTCCTCACTGAATGTGATGGATTCCATATGTTTTGGATCATGTTGGTAGCTTGGGTGATGTTGGATCGATTAGGGTTCTCTTTTTTCTGGGTGGTTCTTCCAATTTTGTCTCATTGGTCTTATATTTCCTCATTCATATCTCTTTTAATGAATCCCATTCAATAATTAATATTATTTTATTTTTAATATATTAATTTGCCTATGTTTTCTGTGCTTTTTATATATTTTTATAGTTCTCACTGAACCTCAACTTGGGGTTTTTTCTCGTTCTTGCAATAGTGGATCCCCTTGGGATTGACGTCTCGTCTATTTATTCATGAAATAGTGGACCCTGTGGGATTGATTCCTCATCTAATTTTTTTTCCTTTTATGGTTCTCACTTATCTAAAAAGTGTTTTTTTGGAAAATACAGAAACAATTTTGTGTCTCTTTTCCATAGGTTATGATATGATTGAATCTTTATGATACCCATTTCATTTCATGGGTTATCATATTATTTCATATGATATTTTTGAACATGTATGTATGATTTTATTATGATATGGAAGGGAAAAGTATCTCTGTTTAAGGCATCAGGTAAATATTTATAATTCATGATATAGACATGGATGAATGGGTTGTGAACTCGGTTTAGTGAAGGATGTAGTTTACTATGATATTCTTGTTAGTGAACCATGTCTACTATCATTTTTAAGGGAGTAAAACATGACTAACAAGATCATATGGGGTGTGATCCCATAATAAAAATATAGAATTTTTATTGATGCATTAACTACTATGGAATTCATTTTATGTGCTTCTGGATCTTCCACAAATTATATTTCATATTTCTATGCTATGGTCTCATGGATTATTCTATTCATTACCATATGATTCATGTCTTTTGAAATAAAACTATATATTCCTTGAATCACATATATGATATTTAATATACAATGTATGATCTTCAAATGCCATTTAATTATTATCATTAAACATATGTTATGTAACATCCCAGGTAAATAAATAATATTACATTCTAATGATTATAAATATTTGTGAATAAAATGTTAATATTAATTTAAAGGGAATGCTATGCTCGGTGGCGTACCCAATACACAACAACGAGTTTCTTTGAAATCTTACGTTGCACACTAATAATATAAAAATATTATAATACATAACGCCTAGCCATTGTAATGGAGGGAATGAAAAGAAATAACTTCAAAATTATTACATATGTTTGTTAAATATTTTTACATTTATCCAATAAATGTTAGAGGCTTAAAATCCAAATAAATCCAATTTTAAGAATAAATACTCTAATATTTTTAAAAGATTGTTTTACCGCCTTTTGACGGTGATCCTTTTTTAAATATAACATTTGACAATTTTATAAGCTATATTTTTCAAAATAAACTTATTCTTTATGATTGGGATATTGAAATTTACTTTGGTTAAATTTTTGGTATGTTTCTGACGATGTTCATATTTTTTTAATGAATAGTGAAAAATATTGCATTTTACATCAAAACTGCTTTTTCATCGAATTTAAATACATGGTTAGATTATATTTTTAATTGTTTTTAAAGTTTAATTAGAATTTATTTTTAAAATTTAATTCAATGGTGGTCATTAGAATTAATTTCACTTTGAAATTGGACATAAACAAATGCCAAACGTTTCATAGATATTGCTTCCAAAAAACCTGCTATTTCTTTTGACAGTGGAAATTAAAAATATGATTTATTTCTATGTTTTGAATTTGGTAAAATGGACATAATTTCTGATTTTTAATATCAAATATATCTTACAGTTATGTTTTGGTATTTTTCTGATAATGGTTTTTTAATGAAAAGTGAAAAATACAGTTTTTAATTCAAAACTGCATTTTCATCCAATTTATTTATATATTTAGATTGTCATTTTAATAGTTTTTAAAGTATAAATGAATTAAGTTTTTATAACTTAATAAAATTTTGTTCATGGGAAGTAATTTCACATTTCAATTGGATGTAAAAACAAGTCAATATTTTGATAAATTTTACTTCTTAAAAAATCGTCTTTTGTTTTGACAAAAATATTTACATTTAAATTAATTACTACAATTTATGTGTTTTGAATTTGATAAAATGGATTCCATATTTCGAATCGTAAGGTCAAAATTATGTAATTAATACTCTTTTGTTTTTGAACATTATGAATAGTAATGATGGTAATTATCTTTAATTATCATGTTTAATTAGTAATCGGGTAATTAAGTGTAAGAAAATAATATCATAAAAATATAAAATGACCCCACCATGTATCCTAATTCTATTGGAGGTGTCATAGCTGACCATGGGATGACTTTTTCTAACATTGGGACCCCATGGAATCACTTTAGTGTGATAGTGACCTTTTATCATATTTTTTTTAATGAAAGGAAAATGTAACCAATGTATGTAACACCTAAGTAAAATAATTTTAATTTTGTCTACATAAACGTTATATTAGACTATACATATTAATTGTAAATATAATATTATTTCCTACATCATATTGTTTTTTTTATAATTTTTAGATATTATATAAATTAAATTATTTTTGACATCATGATGATGCAGTGATTACCTCATTAATGAACGATTTAAATAAAATGAAAAGATAATGTAAAATATAAGCCTTACACTTGGAAAAAGCCTATTGGATGGGTATATTTAGAACCCTTATCACCTTACCCTTGAAATATATCAATGTGGGACCTTTAAAATACTAAAATCATTTTATAATAAAGTAACTTTTCCTGACTTTCCATGGGTTCCCCTCCTCTCCTCTTATAAAAGTCCCCCACCTCTACCACCTTACCCACACCCCTAAAGCATTTTTATCGGCCCAAACCTTCCAATTTCATCTCTCCACATCCCTATCTTTATCATTGAAGCCTCAACATTGGCAGAATTCTCATCAAGAAACCCTTTTGGTTCAAACCAAGAGGAGTTACCCGATTTAAAGGTAATGTCTTCACTTGTGTTCTCTTTTTTTATTTTGCTTCTCCAAACCCATAAAATATTATTATTCCATTATTTTGTAACAATGTGAATATATTAAATATACTAGGATGTTTTTATGTGAAGGATTCGAGCTACACATACACACACCTTTGTCTAATGGTAAAAGAACATACGGTTTCTGTGGATGGCGAATTACTGCCTCATGAAACGATGATTGTTCAATCTTCTCCTAACACTTTCCATGGTGGCCATTATGATGTAACTATATTATATATATGATATATATGGTATTTATGTTTCTTATATTATTCTGTATTTTATATTTAAAACACGCCTTTATGCTTTTCATGTTTTGCAAATGGGATAATTTCATACGAGGAAGTGTGCACTACCGCCCCCTCAAGTGATGTGACTCGTTCATGCAATACACGGAATGTATAAAGAATTAAATTAATGAACTTATGTGACCTATATAACATATATATTATAATGTAATTATAATATATATATCTCTCAATTATTTATAATTCCATTAATATGACAATAAAATGAAAGTAGCGTTCATGCATACGTACGGAATACCGTCTCCATGAACGGTGCATTTCATTTCTGTTTATCTCAAAATGTTATGTAATATTATAAAATGAATATTTAATATAAATATATGATATTTAAATAATTAATACTATTCTGTAGATGATTTACATATAACTACATGGGAAATTCATTTCAAACAAGTTCATTTTTGACTCATGTACCAACCATCAACAAAAACATTTGATATGAACTCATATAATTAACTAATTATTATAACATTATAATATTTGATATGAATGGAATAATAAACATTAACGGAGGTCCTTAAGAAATTATAAATTGAAAAATGTTTATTATTCAGGAATATAAAGAAACGTACAAGACAAGTCGGACTTGAGGTAAGGGATCCTACCACTCTCTTTCTTTTTAAGTACACTCTTTTATGTCATTCCTTTTATGATAATCTTTCATATGATTGGGATGTTATTTTATAATAATATTACTTTACATTTTATTTTAATATGATGAGAGACCCTATTTTCTATCATCAACCCATTTTGAATGTTTTGATTGGCGCCGTTAGGCTGCCAAATTTTCATAAGTGATCCAACCTCTCTCTTTCTTTTTAAGTACTCTCGTTTATGCCACTTCTCTTAAGCTCCTATTTGTTATGTTGCGGGATGTTATTTTATATTCCTCTTTCTGTACATTTTATGTTAATATTATGAGAGACCCTATTTTATCTCATCAATCCAATATTGGATGTTTTAAGTGGCATCGTTTGGCTGCCGAGTTTTCGTAAGGGATTTTTCATCTCACTTTTATTCCTGTGATATTTATGCTACATTTTCCACCATTTCCATTGAGTGGTATATGTAATTCCCATTATTATACTCTTTTTGTAATATAATTTCTTTTATGATTATTTACATCAATGTTTTATTTTCCTTCTTTGATGGGGTATACGTTTCGAAAGACACCCAAGTCGGTAAGGGAACCTTTAACCCTCCTCTTTTTAAAAGACTTTTTTTGTTATGTATTTCAATTTGCATCTTATTATGTTGGGATATGTTCTTCTATATCCTTATAGATGTAAAATATATTTCCAAGTCATTAGATGTAACACCCCAGGTAAATAAACAATATGACATTTTTATATTTATCCCTATTTGTGAAAAAAATATTAATATTACTTTAAAGGGGACGCTATGCTCGATGGCGTACCCAATACGCCACAACGTGATCCTTTGAAATCTTACGTTGCACTCTAATAATAAAATAATATTATTTTAAATGGTAGTTAACGCCTAGCCATTGTAATGGCGGTAATGAACAAAACTAACTAAAAAATTATTATATATGTTTGTCAAATATTTTTACTTTTTAAAATAAATGTTAGAGGATTGAAAATGCGAATGAATCCAATTTTTTAGCATAAACAATCTAATATTCTTTAAAAGGTTGATTAACCGCCTTTTGATGGAGAACCTCTTCTAAATCCACTTTTTGACAATTTTATGTGTTATATTTGACAAAATAAAATTCTTCTTTATAATCGGGACATCAAAATTTACGTTGTGTAAATGTTTGGTATTTTTTCGATAAAGTTCATTTTTTAATGAATAGTGAAAAATGTTGTATTTTAATTCAAAACCTCTTTTTAATCTAATTTATTTATATGATTAGATTATCTTTTTAATTGGTTTTAATTTTCAATTAGAATATATTTTTTCCATTTAATCCAATTTTGGTCATTGGAATTATTTTTACTTTGAAATCAGACTTAAACTAGTGTCAATCTTTTGATACTTATTGTTTCATAAAAACATGCTATTTTCATTGACAGTGGAAATTAATTATTAAATTAATTAATTCAACTTATATCTTTTTAATTTTGTATAATATACTTCGTTTTTGAATTCGTAATATCAAATATAGCTTAGGGTGAGGTTTTGGTATTTTTCTGAAGAAATGAAATTTTTGATGAATACTGAAACCACTAAGTGGTACTTATAAAAACTGATATTCCGTTTAAATGAAATTTTACCACCTCTGTGTTTTTAATTTCAAAAATCCAACATACATGGTTGTCATTAATAAGTAAAATGTGGTTCCATGGAATTAAAATATGTTTTTGGTGAATAGTAACTTTTATGTTTTTAATCGCGATTAGAGGTAATTAGTGTAGTTTAAGGTAAAAATAATATTTTAATAATATGAGATGAGCATGACACATGTCCTACCCTTATTGGATGTATCATTTCCGACCAATACAATCCATGGGTCAACTTGGACACCCCATGGAGCCACTTTGGAAGGAAAATGACGTTATTATCTTTTTATTTAATTTAAAAGTTAAAATGACACAAACATGAGTTGTTTTACTAAAGAAATTTTTTAATCTGGTTATACAAGTCATCTATTTGACTATAAATATTCATTGGAAATATAAAAATAGTTACTACATCATAGTATTTTTTTATAATTTTTAGACATTAACTAAATTAAATTATTTATGACACCATGATGATGCAGCGATTACCTAATTATTTCACGATTTAAATAAAATGTAAAGATAATGTAAAATATAAGACCTACACATGTCCAAAACCTATTGTATGAGTGGATTTATAACCCTTATCACCTTATCCAACAAACACATCAATTTGGGACCTTTAAAATCCGAAACGCTTTCTACAATAAAGTAACATTTCCTTACATTCCAAGAGTGCCCCTCCTCTCCTCTTATAAAAGGCCCCCACCTCTACCTCTTTACCCACACCTCTCAAGCCTTTGGCTCTTCCAAACCCTGCCCATATTGTCTCTACACATCCCTATATTACTCCTATAAGCCTCACATTGTGCAGATGTCTTCCCAAGGAAGCCTTTGACCTCAAATCAAAACGAGTTACCGGATTTAAAGGTAGTGTCTTCTCTTGTGTTCTTTTGTTTTATTTTTCTTCTCCTACCCCATAAACTCTATTTATTATTTTATTTTGAAACAACTCCAGTATCTTCAATATAATAGTATTTTGTTAAAAGAATCATTCGATATACACTTACACACACCTACATCTAATGGTTAAAGAACATACTGTTTCTGTGGATGGCGAATTTCTGCCTCACGAAACGATGATTGTTCAACACTCATATAACACCTTCAAATGTGGCTATCAAGATGTCACTATATTTATATATGATATATAATATGTTTATGTTTTACCTAAGCTTCTTTATTTTTATTTTTTGGCATACCTTTATGGTTTCCATTGTGGGTAAACACGATAATTTCATTTTAGGAAGTGCAGACTACCGCCCCATCAAAGTGATTTGATTCATTAATGCCATATGTGGGATGTATAAAAGGATGGATTTAAAGTTATTATATATGATGTATGTTAAATATAAATGATGAATATAATTCTGGAATTAAAATATACATACCTCTCATTTTGTTTTAATTCCATTAATATGACATAGAAATGAAAGTAGCGTTCATGCGTACGTATGGCTTACTGTCTCCATGAATGGTGCATTTCATTTCTTACCTTTAAATTATTATGTAATATTATAAATACTTGAATATTCTGGATATATATGATATATATGATATCCAAATAGTTAATATCATTCTGAATATAATGAACCTTTGACCACATGAACAACATGTAATTGTAAGAAGTCCACTTTCGACTTAAGAACCACATATCGACAAAACAAACATTATTAACGTAAATGATTAAATAATGTTTATAACATTGAAATAAGTGATATAAAAGGAATAATAAACTTTAAAAAAGGTTCTTAATCAAGTATAAATTAACTCAAGTTTATTATTCAGGACGTTAAAGAATGATCGAGTCAAGTCGGACCCAAGGTAAAGGATCATACCCCTCTCTTTCTTTTTAAGTACACTCTTTTATGTCTTTCCTTTTAAGATCATCTTTATTATGATTGGGATGTTCTTTTATGTTACTACTACTGTACTTTTTATTTTCATTTGATGAGAGACCCTGTTTTTTCTCACCAATCTATTTTGAATGTTTTGAGTGGCGCCATTAGGAAGCCAAATTTTCATAAGAGATCTAACCTCTCTCTTTCTTTTTAAGTACTCTCCTTTATGTAACTTCTTTTAAGCTGCTCTTTGTTATTATGGGGGATGTTATTTTATATTCCTCATACTTTAATTTTTATGATCATATTATGATAGACCCTATTTGATCTCATAAATCCATTTTTGGAAGTTTTAAGTGGCGTCGTTAGGCTGCCGAGTTTTCGTAAGGGAGTTTTCATCTCACTTTTATTCACGTGACATTTATGCTAAATTTGCCACTATTTCCTTTGAGTGGTGTATGTACTGCCGATTTTTATACTCTTTGTGTAGAATAATTTCATTTATGGGTATTTACATCTTCATTGTATGACCCTTCTTCCATGGGGTGTACATTTCGAAAGTTCCCCAACTCAGTAAGAAGACCTTTCACCCTCCTCTTTTTAAAAGACTTCTTTTGTTATGTCTTTTAATTCACATAATATTATGATGGGATATGTTCTTCTATATCCTTATTTATGTAAATTTTATTTCCAAGTGATGAGATACCCTTTATCTCTCTCATCAACCCTTTTTGTAAAATTTTATGTGACACCGTTAGGCTGTCGAATTTTACCAAGGGAACTTCTTAACCCAATTTCGATTTCTTTGGGTTCAACATGTAGTTATTGAATATGTCATCCTTTGAATATGCGTGAATGAAATTTGATTGTATTACACTTAATATCCACTTATATTGGGTGTATTTATATTTGTCACACATAATTATGATATTGATTTATCCTTAATTTAAGGATACCTTTTTTATAATGGATTTCATCTCATTTTACATTTCTTTTGAGACTTCATTGTTGTTATGAACCAATTCACTCTTATATGGTGTGTATACTGTCCTTTGACATATTATATCATGAATCAATTTATTCTTATGATATTATAAAGTTCGGATTAAATGTTATTCCGCAATTATTTGTATTGAAGAGTCTCTCATTTTGTTAAAAACTCTTTAACAAAAATATCATTTTAAATGTTTTAAAGATTTATTATTCTAAATCTTTATCTTTAATGTACATGTTTTCAAAATGGTTTTCAGTATTTATTTCTATGGACATTAATGTTTTAAAATTGTAATTCCAATAAAAGCTTCAAAGTGGTATGGGACATTTTGATTCAAAAATCACTTTTAAATGATTTTTGAAAAGGGATTGATTAATTCAATATCTTGGAATTACTTGTTTTGATTGAAAATGAAATTTTTTTATTTAAATGTTTATATTTTCAATATTTTATGCGTAATGATGGTACTTGGACATTTTATGGGTGGTTACGTGATAAACCATATGACAGGTGGTGCCGTGAATACCAGGACAGGTGGTTACGTTATAACCTCCAATGCATTGGGTATGGAAGTCAGTCGTATGGCTATTCCATTAAGTATGTGTGGAAGTCGACCATATGGTTATTCCATTTAAGTATGTTTATGTCCCAAGTTACCTTTTTATGTTATGTGTTCTTTATATGGGTTTTATGGAAATCTTTTGGTTACAAGAGGGTATGTAATGATATTTTATTCAGTGAAGAGTTTTTACTACTTCCTAAAGGTGAAAGGTATTACTTTGATAAAGTATAGATGGTTTACTTGTTGCTTTGAAAAACTAAAAGTTTTCATTCTTTGTGTATCCCTTGCTGAGCTTTTTATGCTCACCCCAAGTTTTTTTTTTGAAATGTTTTTCACAGGACTTAATTTGGAATAGGGTCAAGGATGGGATCAAGGGAAAGTCATGCTATCTAATAAATGGAACTAGAAATGTTTCTTTTTAAGAGTTTTTTATTTTATGGAAATTTAGTAGAAGTGACTACTTTGTAATCTTTTGAGATGTAATAGTTATATCCTAATTCTCTAAAACTCTAAACCTGAAAAGATCCTCAATGTGAATTATTCATTTAATTCTATATTAGGTAAGGTTTATGTCTGGGGCCTTATAGTTGGTATCAAAGGTCGATTTAGATAACTTTAGATATTAGGTTATCCTCTAAGCATAAGTGACATTACCATAATGGTTAGGATTTCAGAAGGAGTCCTAGTTTTCGATAAAGTGAATGAGTAAGTATATCTTGGTGTTTATCTTCCTCATTAGTACATGATGGTTTTGTTGATACACTCACACTGACCTTTTTTGTTTTAGTAAATGGATGGATCTAGAAGGCACCAAAGTGAAAACAAGTTTGAAGGAAACTGTGGTGGTTCTCTGATTAAGAGACTGGATGAAATGGGGTATTCAATGAAGAATCTTGTGGTTGTGTGAAACCAACTATCAAGGATGCACGATAAACCACATGAACCTTTGTGAGTTCTCTAGTGCATCATATACCAGATGACCAACTCGATGTGGAAGTTCAGGTAATAATTATAAAGGTATCCATTAGGGTTTATATGATCCTTACTTTATAGGTAATTATGGGTTACTCTATGATATGATGGAAAATGAAAGGCATGAGATAAAATTGAGGTTAAAATATGTTATGAACATTTTTTAAGATTTTATCTTGTTTTGAGAATTATGTAGTTTTGGAAAAAGGAAAACACGTTGACCGTGTGACAACCTGTCGCATCGGACAAAGCTGTGGGAATCGAACCCACAACCAAAGTGCAACTGGTATTTATCGCCTACCACTGGACTTCGTGAAGTCCCTGGTTAGTTTGACTGATTCTTTTTTGTTAGATGATTTTATGAATTATGAGTAAGTGAGTTTGGGTTATCTATTGAAATTTATTAACCAATCATGGAGAATATGTGATTAGTTTATTTACTTTTCAATGTGAGACTTTAAGAGAAACTGATGTTATTTGGAGATAAGTGTTATTTCTTACCTTGGAGGATTATGTGATTAAATACTTCAAATATTTGGGTTTCAATCATAGTCTGGTTTACTTTGACGAATTTTATGGAAAAATTGTTTATTGAATGGTCATCGTTGAACTTTGGGTTATGTTGGACAAATTTTGGAGATTAAGAATAGATTTTCTTTTTATAAAGGGTTATCCTTTTTTGGATTATCTGATCTTGTACTAACCTTTTTGGTTTTGGTTTTGGTTAAAGTCTAAAGACATGGGAATTATATAGTTCTCTTTTGTGGATTAGGTGATTCTATAGATGTTTATTATATCTCTCTTAATGTAAACAAGTCATCTTAAATACTCATCTTTTGGAGAAAATATGTGTTCGTGTAAGAAATCTAGTAAAATTTAAAAGTCAACATGACAAGTATGTATGTTTCCTTATGTTTTAGTTAAGCTCAAAAATAAATTCTTCAATGAAAAGAAACTAAAAAAATGTTGTCCATTAACTTTTCCTACTGGGAAATCCAATACCATTTAACCAATCACAAGTTTGTGATTTTCTTATCGTTAACTTTCTCCTAGACATGTTTACTATCACTCTCCATCAGAACATGACCCTTTATTTTTTCCTCCATGTCCATATTTTCATACATGGAATCCTATTATGGGTTAACTCGGGTAACCTTTGTACTTCCCTTTATTTCTTTTAAAGTGATAGTTTAATTTACTCCTTTTCCGATGTGGGACTTACAATGGAGTTTTCAAGCCCAATTTTGAAATTGCGAGGACGCAATTCCCAAAAGGGGGGAAGGATGTAACACCCCAGGTAAATAAACAATATGAACTTTTTATATTTATCCCTATTTGTAAAAAAATATTAATATTACTTTAAAGGGAACGCTATGCTCGATGGCATACCCAATACGCGACAACGAGTTCCTTTGAAATCTTACGTTGTACTCTAATAATAAAATAATATTGTTTTAAATGGCAGTTAACACATAGCCATTATAATGGTGGGAAAGAATGGAACTAACTAAAAAATGATTATGTATGTTTTTCAAATATTTTTACTATTTACAATAAATTTAAGAGGATTGAAAATGCGAATGAATCCAATTTTAAAGCAAAAACATTCTAATATTCCTTAAAAGGTCGATTAACCGCCTTTTGATGGAGAACCTCTTTTAAATCCACTTTTTGACATTTTTATGAATTATATTTGACAAAATAAAATGCTTCTTTAAATCAGGACATAAAAATTTACATTGTGTAAATTTTTGGTATTTTTCCGATAAAGTTCAACTTTTTAATGAATAGTGAAAAACGATGTATTTTAATTCAAAACCTATTTTTAATATAATTTATTTATATGATTACATTATCTTTTTAATTTGTTTTAAAGTTCAATTAGAATATATTTTTACCATTTAATACAATTGTAGTCATTGAAATTAATTTCACATTGAAATCGGACTTAAACTAGTGTCAATCTTTTGATACTTATTGTTTCATAAAAACACGCTATTTGCTCTGACAGCGGGAATTAATTATTAAATTAATTAATTCAACTTATATGTTTTGAATTTTGTAAAATAGACTTCATTTTTGAATTCGTAATATCAAATATAGCTTAGGATGAAGTTTTGGTATTTTTCTGAAGAACTTCAATTTTTGATAAATAGTTAAACAACTAAGTGGTACTTATAAAAACTGATTTTCCGTTTAAATGAAATTTTACCACCTCTGTGTTTTAATTTCAAAAATACGACATACTTGGTTTTCATTGAGAAGTAAAATGTGGTTCAATGTAACTAAAATATTTTTTGGTGAATAGTAACTTTTATGTTTTTAATCACGATTAGAGGTAATTAGTATAGTTTAAGGTAACAATAATGCTTTAATAATATGAGATGAGCTTGACACATGTCCCACCCATATTTTATGTGTCATTTCCGACCAATACAAGCCATTTTTCAACTTGGGGACCCCATGGATCCACTTTGGAAGGAAAATGACATTATTATATTTTTATTTAATATAAAAGTAAAAATGACACAAACATGAGTTTTTTTACTAAATTTTTTTTAAATGGGGTTATACAAGTCATATTTTTAATATAAATATACATTGGAACGATAAAACTATTTCCTACATAATAGTAGTTTTTTTATAATTTTTAGACGTTATATAAATTAAATTATTTATGACACCATGATGATGCATCGATTACCTCATTATTTAACGATTTAAATAGAATGGAAAGATAATGTAAACTCTAAGACCTACACATGTCCAAAACCTATTGGATGAGTGGATTTAGAACCCTTATCACCTTATCCTTGGAACAAATCAATGTGGGACATTTAAAATCCGAAACTCATTCTAAAATTAAGTAACATTTCCTTACTTTCCAAGAGTGCCCCTCCTCTCCTCTTATAAAAGGCCCCGACCTCTACCTCGTTACCCACACCTCTCAAGACTTTGGACCGGCAAAACCCTACCCATTTTATATCTCCACATCCCTCTCTTACTCCTAAAAGCCTCACTTCGGGCAGAAGTCTTCCCAAAGAAGCCTTTGATCTAAAATCAAAGAGAGTTACCCGATTTAAAGACAGTGTCTTCTCTTGTGTTCTTTTGTTTTATTTTGCTTCTCCAACCCCCTAAACTTTTTTTATTCATTTCTTTTGTAACAAATACAGTATATTAAATATACTAGGATGTTGTTATAAGAATAATTCGAGCTACACTGGCACACACCTACATCTAATGGTTAAAGAACATATTGTTTCTGTGGATGTCAAATTTCTGCCTCACGAAACGATGATTATTGAACACTCATATAACACCTTCAAAGGTGGCCATTAAGATGTCACTATATTTATATATGATATATAATATGTTTATTTTTTACTTAAGCTTCTGTATTTTTATTTTTTGGAATACCTTTATGGTTTCCATTGTGGGTAAACACGATAATTTCATTTTAGGAAGTGCGGACTACCGCCCCCTCAAAGTGATTTGATTCGCTAATGCCATATGTGTGATGTATAAAGGATGGATTTAAAGTTATTATATATGATGTATGTTAAATATAAATTATTAATATAATTCTGTAATTAAAATATACATACCTCTCATTTGGTTTTATTTCCATTAATATGACATAGAAATAAATGTAGCGTTCGTGCGTACGTACGACTTACCATCTCCATGAACGGTGCATTTCATTTATTACCTCTAAATGATTATGTAATATTATAAACATTTGTATATTATGGATATATATGATATATATGATATCCAAATAATGAATATCACTCTGAATATAATGATCCTTTGACCACACGAACAACATGTAATTGTAAGAAGTCCACTTTCGACTTAAGAAGCAAATATCGACAAAACAAACATTATTAACATAAATGATTACATAATGTTTATTACATGGAAATAAGTGATATAAAAGGAATAATTAACATTAAAAATGTTTCTAAATCAAGTATAAATTAACTCATGTTTATTATTCAGGATGTTAAAGAACGATCGAGGTAAGTCGGACTCGAGGTAAGGGATCTTACCCCTCTCTTTCTTTTTAAGTACACTCTTTTATGTATTTCCTTTTAAGCTCATCTTTATTATGATTAGGATGTTCTTTTATGTTACTCATACTGCAATTTTTATGTTAATATGATGAGAGACCCTATTTTATCTCACAAATCCATTTTGGATGTGATGAGTGGCGCCGTTAGGCTGCAGAATTTTCGTAAGACATCTAACCTCTCTCTTTCTTTTAAAGTACTCTCTTTTATGTAAATTCTTTTAAGGTCCTATTTGTTATGATGGGGGATGTTCTTTTATATTCCTCATACATTAATTTTTATGATCATATTATGAGAGACCCTATTTGAACTCATAAATCCATTTTTGGACGTTTTATGTGGGGCTGTTAGGCTGCTGAGTTTTCGTAAGGGATTTTTCATCTGAGTTTTATTCCCGTGACATTTATGCTACATTTTCCACTATTTACATTTAGTGGTGTATGTAATGCCCATTATTAGACACTTTGTGAAGTATAATTTCATTTATGGGTATTTACATCTTCATTGTATGACCCTTCTTCCATGGGGTGTACTTTTCGAATGTTACCCAACTCGGTAAGGGGACCTTTCTCCCTCCACTTTTTAAAAGACTTATTTTGTTATGTCTTTTAATTAACATACTATTATGTTGGGATATGTTATTATATATCCTTATTTATGTAAATTTTATGTCCAAGTGATGAGATACCCTTTATCTCTCTCATCAACCCTTTTTGTAAAATTTTATGTGACGTCGTTAGGCTGTCAAATTTTACCAATTAAACTTCTTAACCCAATTTAGATTTCTTTGGGTTCAACATGTTGTTATTGAATATGTCATCCTTTGAATATGTGTGAATGACCTTTGATTGTTTTACACTTAATATCCACTTATATTGGGTGTATTAATATTTGTCACACATAATTATGAGATTGATTTCTCTTTAATTTAATGATACCTTCTTTATAATGGATTTCATCTCATTTTACATTTCTTTTTGGACTTCATCGTTGTTATGCACCAATTCACTCTTATATGGTGTGTATACTGTTCTTTGACATATTATATCTTGAATCCCTTTATTCTCATGATATTATAAAGTTCGGATTAAATATTATTCCACAATTATTTGTATTCAAGAGTCTCTCATTTTTTTAAATACTCTTCAACAAAAATATCGTTTTAAATGTTTTAAAGATTTATTATTCTAAATCTTTATCTTTAATGTCTATGTTTTCAAAATGGTTTTCAGTATTTATTTATATGGACATTAATGTTGTAAAATTGTAATTCCAATAAAAGCTTCAAAGTGGTATGGGACACTTTGATTCAAAAATCTCTTTTAAATGATTTTTGAAAATGGATTGATTAATTCAATATCTTGGAATTACTTATTTTGATTGAAAATGAAATTTTGTTATTGAAATGTTTATATTTTCAATATTTTATGTGTAATGATAGTACTTAGAAATTTTACCGGTGGTTACATGATAAACCATATGATGGGTTGTGCCGTGAATACCTGGACGGGTGGTTACGTTATAACCTCCAATTCATTGGGTATGGAAGTCGGCCGTATGGCTATTCCATTATGTATGTGTGGAAGTAGACCGTATGGTTATTCCATTTAAGTATTTTTATGTCCCATGTTACCTTTATATGTTATGTGTTCTTTATATGGGATTTATGGAAATCTTTTTGTTACAAAAGTGTAAGTAATGATATTTTATTCAGTGAAGATTTTTTACTACTTCATAAAGGTGAAAGGTATTACTTTGATAAAGAATACATGGTTTACTTTTGGCTTTGAAAAACTAACAGTTTACATTCTTTGTGTATCCCTTGCTGAGCTTTTTATGCTCACCCCAAGTTTTTTTTGAAAATTTTTTCACAGGTTTTAATGTGGAATAGGGTCAAGGATGGGATCAATGGAACGTCATGATATCTAATACATGGAACTAGACATGTTTCTTTTTAAGAGTTTTTTATTTTATGGAAATTTATTAGAAGTGACTACTTTTTAATCTTTTGAGATGTAATAGTTATGTCCTAATTATCTAAAACTCTAAACCTGAAAAGATCCTCAATGTGAATTATTCATTTAATTCAATATTATGTAAGGTTTAAGGCCGGGGCCCTATATTAGATACCCCTTTTTGTCTCATCAACTCATTTTCTGAATTTTAAAGTGACGCTGTTAGGCTGTTGAATTTTTACAAGGAAACTTCTTAACCCAATTTCGATTTCTTGGGGATCAACTTGTAGTTATTGAATATGTCATCCTATTAATATGTGTGAATAACCTCTGATTGTTTTACACTTAATATCGACTTATATTGGGTGTATTTATATTTGTCAAACATAATTATGTGATTGATTTATCCTTAATTTAAGGATACCATCTTTATAATGGATTTCATCTCAATTTACATATACATTGAGACTTAATTTTTGTTATTCACCAATTCACTCTAATATGGTGTATTTACTGTCCTTTGTCATATTATATCATGAATCCCTTTATTATCATGATATTAAAAATTTCTGATTAAATGTTAATCTTCAATTATTTGTATTCAAGTGTCTCTCATTTGGTTAAAAACTCTTTAACTAAAATATCGTTTTAAATATTTTAATGATTTATTATTATAAATATTTCCCATTAATATCCATGTTTTTTTAAAATGGTTTTAAGGATTTATTTATATGGATATTAATGGTTTAAAATTTTGAAAGCTTCAAAGTGGTATGTGACACATTGATTCAAAAATCTCTTTATTAAATGTTTTAAATGGTTTTGAAAATGGTTTTTAGAATGGATTCATTATTTCAATATCTTAAAATGTTATATTGTTATTACAATGTGGTAATTTTATCTTTCCTTTGTGCGTAAGTTATGTTCTATGATTATGTTATGGTTATTGCGAATTGTTTATGAATACTGGTGGTTCCATGATAAACTAATGGCGGGTGAGCCCGATATAGCTCTCCAATGCATTGGGTAACACGAAGGAGTTAAACTTTAAGGTTTCTTCGAAGAGATTTAGGGAATATATTGTGATTGGTATTCCAAACATAACCATGAGGGTTACTCCCTATGTAAGAAAGTTATGAATTCGTCAAGTTACCTTTATGTCTTATGATTTCTATGAGTTATTCATAAATATTATGATTTCATGATGTATGTTAACATGATTATGTTTTATGAGTAATGTATGATTTCATTGATTCTTATGTATACATGGAATAATGTTTTCTTTCCATATTGTTATAACCCTTACTGAGCTTTTTATGCTCATCCCAAATTTTTTTGAAATGTTTTTCATAGGACATAAAGTTGAATTGGGTCAAATATGGGATCAAGGAAATGTCTGGATTTCTAAAACAAGGAACTAGACATGACTCTTTCGTTCAAGATTTTTTATTTTTGTGAAAATAATGGAAGCTAAAAAGATGTGTCTACTTTGTAGCCTTTGAGATGTAATAGTTATGTTCTAATTCTCTAAAACTCTAAACCTGAAAAGATCCTCAATGTAAATTATTCATTTAATTCAATAATAAGTAAAGTTTCAGGCTGGGTCCTTGTAGTTGGTATCAGATGTCGGTTTTGATAACATTAGAGGCTAGGGTATTCTTTAATCATAAGTGACATTACCATAATATATATGATTTCAGAACGAGTCATAGTATTTAGATAAAGTTAATGAGTAAGTATATCTTAGTGATTTTCTTCCTCATTAGTACATGATGATTTTGTTGATATACTCACACTTACATTTTTGGTTTTAGTAAATGGATTGATCTAGCAGGCGCCAAAGTGAGAATGGATTTGAAGGAAGCTGTGGTGGTTCTCTGATTAAGAGACTGGATAAAATGGGGGATTCAATGAGAAATCTCTTGGTTATTCTAAACCAACTATCAGGAGTCATGATCCCCCACTTGAACCTTGGTGAGTTCTCTAATGCATCTTGTACGAGATGACAAAATCGATGTGGAAGTTCAGGTAATAATTATAAAGGTAACCATTAGGTTTTATATGGTCCTTACTTTTGAGGTTATTATGGGTTATTATATGTTATGATGGAAAATGGAAGGCATGAGATAAACATGTGGTTAAATTATATTTTAGTTATTTTTGAATATTTTATTGCCTTTTGGGGAATGTTATAAGAATCGTTTAGTTTTTGAAAAAGGACAACACGTAGACTATGTGAAAACCTGTTGCGTCGGACGAAGCTACGGGAATCAAACCCACAACCAAAGTGCGACTATTTTTTATCACCTACCACTAGACTACGAGACATCCCTGGTTAGTCTGACTAATTATTTTTAGTTAGATGATTTTATGAATTAAGAGTAAGTTGATTTTGGGTTATCAATGGAAATAATTAGCCTATCATAGAGGATATGTGATTAGGTTAATTACTTTTCAGTATGAGACTGTAAGAGTAACTGATGTTATTATGGTGAAAAATGTAATGATTTATCTTAGGGGACTATGTGATTAAATCCTTCAGAGATTTGGGTTTCAATCTTAGTTTGGTTTACTATGAAAAATTTTATGGATAGATGTTTATTGAATGGTCTTTGTTGAACTTTGGGTATTGTTTGACAAATTTTGGAGATTAAGAATAGATTTGTTTTCATAAAAAAGGATTATCCTTTTTGGGTATTATCTGATCTTGTACTAACATTTTTTGTTTTGGTTTTGGTTAAGTTCTAAAGACATAGGAAGTATATAGTTTTCTTTTTTGGATTAGGTGATTCTCGAGAAGTTGATTATAGTACTCTTAATGTGAACAAGTCTTCCTAAATACTCATCATTTGGAGAAAGTATGAGTTTGTGTAAGAAATCTAGTAATAGTTGAAAGTCAACATGACAAGTAAGTATATTTCCTTATGATTTAGTTAATCTCAAAAATAAATTCCTTAATGAAAAGTAACTTAAAACAAAAATTTTGTACGTTAACTTTTCCTACTAGGGAATCAAATACCGTTAAACCCATCACTAGTTTGTGATTTTCTGGTGGTTGACTTTCTACTAAACATGTTTTCTATCACTCTCCCTCAGAACATAACCCTTTGTTTTTTCTTCCATATCCATATTTTCTTACTTGGAATCCCAGTATTGGTTTAATCGGGTGACCATTGTACTTCTCTCCCTTTCTTTTAAAGCGATAGTTTTACTAACTCTTGTTCTGATGTGGGACTTTCAATGAAGTTTCCAAACCCAATTTTGAAATAGAGAGGACCCAATTTCCAAAAGGGGGGAAGGATGTAACATCCCAGGTAAATAAATAATATTACATTCTAATGTTTATCAATAGTTTTGAATAAAATGTTAAAATTACTTTAAAGGGAATGCTATTCTCGATGGCGTACCCAATACGCAACAACGAGTTTCTTTGAAATCTTACGTTACACATTAATAATATAACAATATTATAATAGTTAGAGCCTAGCCATTGTAATGGAGGGAATGAACAGAAATAACTAAAAAATGATTACATATGTTTGTTAAATATTTTTACATTTATCCAATAAATGTTAGAGGCTTAAAAACCAAATGAATCCAATTTTAAGAATAAATACTCTAATATTTTTAAAAGATTATTTTACCGCCTTTTGATGGCGATCTTTTTTTAAACCTAACTTTTGACTATTTTATAAGCTCTATTTGTCAAAATAATCTTATTCTTTATGATTGGGATATTTAAATTTACTTTGGTTAAATTCTTGGTATTTTCTGACGATGTTCATATTTTTTAAGGAATAGTGAAAAATATAGCATTTTACATCAAAAATAATTTTTCATCTAATTTAAATATATGAATAGATTATCTTTTTAATTGGGTTTAAAGTTTAATTAGAATATATTTTTACATTTTAATTCAATGGTGGTTATTAGAATTAATTTCACTTTGAAAATGGACATAAACAAGTGCCAAACTTTTCATAGATATTGCTTCCAAAAAACCCGCTATTTGTTTTGACAGCGGGAATTAACTATATGATTTATTAATGAAACATCTATGTTTTTAATTTTTTAAAATGGGAATTATTGCTGAATTTGAGATATCAAATATAGCTTAGGGTTAATTTTTTGTATTTTTCTGATAATGCCTTTTTAATGAATAGTGAAAAATATAGTTTTTAATTCAAAACTCCCTTTTCATCCAATATATTTATATATTTTGATTGTAATGTTAATTTTTTTAAAGTATAATTGATTTTTTTATAAATTAATACAATTATGTTCATTCAAAGTAATTTCACTTTCCAATTGGATTTAAAAACATTTCAATCTTTTGATAAATTTTACTTCTTAAAAACCCGTCTTTTATTTTGACAACGAGATTTACTTTTAAATTAATTACTACAATTTATGTGTTTTGAATTTGATAAAATGGATTCCATATTTGGAATCAGAAGGTAAAAATTATGTAATTATGAATCTTTTGTTTTTGGACATTATGAATAGTAATGACGGTAATTATCTTTCATATCGTGTTTAATTAGTAATCAAGTAATTAAGTGTAAGAAAATAATATCATAAAAATATAAAATTACCCCACCATGTGTCCTAATTCTATTGGTGGTGTCATGGACGACTATGGGATGACTTGTTCCAATTTTGGGATCCCATGGTATCACTTTATTGTGATAGTGACCTTTTATCATATTTTTTTAAGGAAAGGAAAATGTAACCAAAGTATGTAACACCTAAGTAAAATAATTTTACTTTTGTCTACATAAACGATATCTTAGACTATAAATAGTAATTCGAAAGATAATAATATTTCCTACATCATATAGTTTTTTTTATAATTTTTAGACATTATTTAAATTAAATTATTTTTGACATCATGATTATGCAGCGATTACCTCATTAAAGAATGATTTAAATAAAATGCAATGATAATGTAAAATCTAAGACATACACTTCGAAAAAGCGTATTGAATGAGTATATTTCGAACCCTTATCACCTTATCCTCGAAATATATCAATGTGGGACCTTTAAAATACGAAAATAATTTTAGAATAAAGTAACTTTTCTTGACTTTCCATGAGTGCCCCTCCTCTCCTCTTATAAAAGGCCCCCACCTCTACCACCTTACCCACACCCCCCAAGCCTTTGGCTAGGCCAACCTCTACCCTTTTCATCTCTCCACATCCCTATATTCATCATTGAGGCCTCAAATTTGGCAGAATGCTCTTCAAGAAAACCTTTTTGTTCAATCCAAGACGAGTTACGCGATTTAATGGTAGTGTCTTCACTTATGTTCTCTTGTTTTATTTTGCTTCTCCAAACCACTAAACTCATTTTATTCAGTTATTTTGTAACCAAAACAGTATCTTCAATATACTAGGATGTTGTTATGTGAAGTATTCAAGCTACACTTAAACACACTTTCGTCTAATGGTTAAAGAACATACTGTTTCTGTGGATGGGGAATTACTGCCTCATGGAATGATGATTGTTCAATCTTCACTTAACACCTTCCATGGTGGCCATTATGTTGTCACTGTATTTTATATATGATATTTATGGTATTTAAGTTTCCTATATGCTTATGTATTTTATATTTAAAACATTCCTTTATGCTTTTCATGTTGTGCAAACGCGATAATTTCATACGAGGAAGTGTGGACTACCGCCCCTCAAGTGATGTGACTCGTTCATGCAATACATGGAATGTATAAATAATGAAATTAATGAACTTATGTGACCTATATAACATATATATTATACTGTAATTATAATATATATATATATATATATTAGTTATTTTTAGTTCCATTAATATTACAAAGAAATGAATGTAGCGTTCATGCGTACGTACGGAATACCGTCTCCATGAACGGTGCATTTCATTTTTTAACTCCAAATGTTATGTAATAGTATAAAATTAATATGTACTGGATATATATGATATTTAAATCATTAATACTATTCTATAAATGATGTAATTATATCTACATGTACAATTCATTTTCAAACAAGTTCATTTTTAAATCATGTACCAAACATCAACAAAAACATTTGATATTAACTCACATAATTAACTAATTATTATAAAATTATAATATGTGATGTGAATTGAATAATAAACATTAAATTAGTTTCTTATGAAATTATAAATTGAAAAAAATTTATTATTCAGGAATATAATGAAACGAACAAGACAAGTCGGACTTGAGGTAAGGGATCCTACCCATCTCTTTCTTTTTATGTACACTCTTTTATGTCATTCCTTTTAAGCTCATCTTTCATATGATTGGGATGTTCTTATATATTACTCTTACTGTACTTTTTCTATTCATAAGATGAGAGGCCCTATTTTCTCACATCAATCCATTTTGGATGTTTTGATTGGCGCCATTAGGCTACCGAATTTTCGTAAGAGATCCAACCTCTCTCTTTCTTTTTAAGTACTCTCCTTTATGTCACTTATTTTAATCTCCTCTTTGTTATGTTGGGTGATGTTCTTTTATATTAATTTTTATGTACATTTTATATTAATATGATGAGAGACCCTATTTTATCTCATTAATCCATTTTTGGAAGTTTTAAGTGGCGTCGTTAGGCGGCCGAGTTTTTGTAAGGGATTTTTCATCTAACTATTATTCCGGTGAGATTTATGCTACATTTTCCACCATTTCCTTTTACTGTTATATGTAATTCCCAATATTATACTCTTTGTGTAATATAAATTATTTTATGAGAATATACTTCAATGTTGTATTGTCCTTCTTTCATGGGATATATGTTTCGAAAGATTCCCATGTCGGTAAGGGAACCTTTCACCCTCCTCTTTTAAAAGACTTATTTTTTTATGTCTTTAAATTTGCATCATATTATGTTGGGATATGTTCTTATAAATCCTTATTGATGTAAAATATATTTCCAAGTGATGATATACCTCTTTTTGTCTCATCAGCTCATTTTCTGAATTTTAAAGTGACGCCGTTAGGCTGTCGAATTTTTACAATGGAACTTCTTAACCCAATTTCGATTTCTTGGGGTTCAACTTGTAGTTATTGAATATGTCATCCTATGAATATGTGTGACTGTCCTATAATTTATTTACACTTAATATCCACTTATATTGGGTGTATTTATATTTTTCACACATATTTATGAGATTGATTTATCCTTAATTTAAGGATACCATCTTTATAATGGATTTCATCTCAATTTACATTTCCATTGAGACTTCATTGTTGTTCTTCACCAATTCACTCCTATATTGTGTATATACTTTCCATTGACATATTATATCATGAATACCTTTATTCTCATGATATTATAAAGTTCCGATTAAATGTTATTCCTCAATTATTTGTATTCAAGTGTCTCTCATTTTGTTAAAACTCTTTAACTAAAATATAATTTTAAATGTTTTAATGATTTATTATTATAAATATTTCCAATTACTGTCCATGTTTATAAATTTTTTTTGGATTTATTTATTTGGATATTAATGGTTTAAAATTATGAAAGCATTAAAGTGGTGTGGGACACTTTGATTCAAAAATCTCTTTATTAAATGTTTTAAATGGTTTTGAAAATGGTTTTTAGAATGGATTCATTATTTCAATATCTTAAAATGTTATATTGTTATTACATTTTGGGAATGATATCTTTCCTTTTTTCTTCAGTTATGTTCTATGATTATGTTATGGTTATTGGGCATTGTTTATGAATACAGGTGGTTCCGTGATAAACTAAGGGCGGGTGATCCTGATATAGCTCTCCAATTCATTGGTTAATGAGAAGGAGATAAACGTTAAGGTTTCTTCGATGTGATTTAGGGAATATAATGTGATGGGTATTCCAAACGTAACCATGAGGGTTAATACCTATGTAAGAATGTTATAAATTCCTCAAATTATCTTTATGTCTTTTGATTTCTATGAGTTATTCATAAATCTTATGATTTCATGAGGTATGTTAATGTGATTATGTTTTATGAGTAAAGTATTATTTCATTGATTCTTTTGTATACATGGACTAATGTTTTATTTCCGTATTGTTATAACCCTTACTGATCTTTTTATTCTCATCCCAAGTTTTTTGAATTTTTTTTCACATGAAATAAAGTTGAATAGGGTGAAATATGGGATCAATGAAATGTCAGGCTGTCTAAAACAAGGAACTAGACATGACTCTTTTGTTCAAGAGTTTTTATTTTTGTGGAAAAAATGGAAGCTGAGTAGATGTGTCTAATTTGTAACCTTTGAGATGTAGTAGTTATGTCCTAATTCTCTAAAACAGTAAACCTGAAAAGATCCTCAATGTGAAATATTCATTTAATTCAATAATAATTAATGTTTAAGGTCGAGTCCTTATATGTTATGTTTATGTATCTCATTTTCTTACCCCAAATGAGAATTTGAGCTCACATATTTATTATGTTTCATATCCCTTTGTAATGATGAAATATCATAAGTAAAAGTAATTAGGTGGAATATCATTGTGGGAAACATTGAGTCCTTCACCAAGTTAGAATAATTTATTCCAGGTTTCCAATAGAACTAAACTTTTACAGATCTTGGGCATGTTTTTTTAATGTGATGTATATTCATCTAATATTTGGTAATATAAAGGTATGTTAATAATTGATCATTATAAATAACACCCTAATTTTTTATTTGGGATTATTTCCCAATGGAACCCCTCGGCTAGGGCTCCCATTATCATTCCAGTATAATGAGAGAGATATATTTTCATAGAAAACCACATGACCTATTATTTGTACCAAAATTTCACGATTTTATCATATACATAAAGTTATAACATATAATTTTAAATAAGGGTTTCACTAAATATTTCCTATCATAATCAAAAAAATATTCAATATTTCCTTAACTAACCTAAATGGATTTTTACCATTGAAATTATGATCAACCATATTAAACCATTCATTGATAAAATTTTTAGCTCTGAAATTTATTCAAGAGATACATCAGGATCTATAAATATATCTAAAGGTTTTTTATTCCAAATGAATAAATATATGGAAAATTATATATATAATACATTGATACCATGTTTTAATTAATACATAACACAAATAGTCAGACAACACAAGGAATGAATGGTTTGGTATCTTAGTGATTTCAAACTCAAATAATGGTTATACTTGATAAGAAATTTTCACTATAAACAAAACGGGATCTTTGATATTCAATTTGACATAATAATAATGAAATCCTAGAGAAAGTAATGTAGATGAAGGGGTGAGATCACACAGACAATAATGGATAAAATATTATATTCTAGAATGATTAGATCATAAACCTCTATGAATGTATTAATATGGAAAATAACATATTTTAAAGAACTTAAAATAGTAATTACTTACCATAAGAAATAAATTGACATATATTATCTATAATTATAAAACATTCTAATAAGGGAGACGAAAATACATCATGAAGCATATAACATGAGTTATGGAACATTGATAAGAAAGTTTAACAATCACAAACATAATATTTCATATCATGGTGAACCTAGATTACCACCATCGTATTTATATAAAAAAGTGTGATCATAGATAAATGACATCACAATAACCCTTTGTTAACCTAGATACTTGATAACATATTTAGAAAAAATATTGTTATTTTATTTAATTACCATCACATTAACCCTTTTTAACCTAAATAATTAAAAAATTATTAAAAAGACATTTTTATATCATGAGTTATACAGATTTTCAATGGATAGTGATATAGGTCCTATTCTTATCATATTCTATATATTTTTGTAACACTTGAAAATAGTCAACACATTATAAAATAACCCCTAGAATTAAAATTGGGTTTCCATATATTCTCACATTATATCTAATAAAATGGGTTCAAAATTTAAAAAAAAAGAAATTAAAATGGTTTTACCCAAATTAAATACATTGTTATAGAAAAAATTGGTTAACTCATGAAAAAAAACCTTATTACTAAATTATATATATATATTAGGTAAATTGGATATGAATCATCAAAATAATAATCCTTTAAAACTATTGTTAATTGTTTATGAAACTATGTTTAAAATCATTTCTAATTTTTTTTTATAAAATTTTAATGCGTCTTTTAAAACATTATCTATAGAAATAAATAATCTTGAAGGATTATTTTTAATTTATAGGAAAATGTGGTTTGTAAGATAAAATATAGGATTTTGAAATTATAAACCTTTTATATAAAAACGTATAGCTCTATCAAATCCCACGCTATTTTAATAGTTTCTATAACACAATTTTATAATGTTATAATTAATAAATACGGGGTTCACAAGAGAGTAAACACAAAATATTTACATATAGTAAGATTAGAAATTATTAAATTGGAAAATATGGCATTGAAAATATTGGCTCGTTAAAAAATACGAAAATTATTCTTTTTATCTCAGATTTTATAAAATAAATCTTCAATGAAAAATACAATAAAATAATACTGAATTAATGATAAAACAATTGATGGATTATAACATAATATAAATGTATAATTCATTATAACTAACATGTGATAATAGGGTTCATTATAGAGGTCTATAAATCATTGAAAGGTAATTTTGTGATCAAAACCCTAACCATTAAATTTTTCTAACTCATCATTAATGTTAAAAATTATATAATAGAAATAACTATTGGAGCCTCCAGTCTATGAAATTTTTTCAGGACCCAAAAAAATTATAAATTTCAAATATATATATAACATTCAATGATATTTCAGTTGAGTATTCACAATATGAATATGGAAAATAATTTAATGTTTTAGGATGCATGACTTATTTTTATAAGTTTTAATATATTTGGATTAATGAATGATAATGGTATTCTCTCATCAATAGGTAATTATTTTGATAGTAAATGGTTTATTATGAACAAATGAAATCCAAATCAGCTAAATATCAAATGGATTATCATAAAACAAATACCTGAATTAAAAATATTGTGAGGAAAAATCTTACTATGATATGTAGGTTCTTAATGATTGAGATAAATACTTAGAACCAAAGTATCCCATTCAAACTCATTTAGAGAGGTATAGGTTAGAGAAATTAATATTTGGGGCCCTTGAGGTTGGTATGAATGAAAGAATGTGTGGGAGTGATCCAATTTTATACTTAAAAGGGGGGATTTCTTCATGAGAAACTAGAGTATGAAAAGGAGTTAGAATGAAATCACACTGGTGTTTGATGGGTTTCGTGAGTAATGTTGATATGGTAATTAAATGGTTATTTAGAGAAGTGGGTTTTATTTTCAAACCATATAATGAATTTTATACAGTGTCAGTGGAATTTTATTTATTAAAAATATAATATATGTAATTTACCTAATTTTACCCAAATTAATTTTAATGAAAAAATAATCACTATTTTCCCCCTTTAATTTCATAGAAATATATTACTTCTTTTATAATAAAATATATTTCCTTATATATAAAGACTAATGAAGATAATGAAGGTACAATTACATTGGAAAAATGGAAAAATAAATAATCGTTTATTGATTAAAAACATCATCTCTTAATAAGTTCATCATTTCTGGAACCCTTCGTTTAAAAATCATACATAACATATTTCATCATAACTCGAGGAAAGGAATCATAAAAAAGGTTTAGATCATATAACTAGTAAGTGTAAATAAGATAAATATTTAAGAATAACTTGAAAATACTTGTATGAGAACATCAAAATTATATTTGAAAAACCATACAATTCATATAAAAAACCATAATATTGATTCATGGAATAATATTAAAAAGTTCATAATATATGAATTATAATTAGATCATAAAACATGATCCATGAAATTATTACATTGGAATAGGATATAGAATTTTGGCCTGCAGATATGTATAGAGAATCATTTAAATAGAATTCAAGGATCACAACAAACACCATCATAGTATAATTATTTAACACCATAAACCATTATATTAGTAAAGGATCACTCTAAAGACAATCATAGAGGACAATTTCATTTATTAATTTTTTTCACTCCCCATTCACATAAATTTCATAAAATTATATATAAATCATTACCAAATGTAATGGAGGTAGATATATGTCCCTCCAATAGCATAATGAAAATAATTCATATTTCCCCACATTATCATTTAACATTCATGAAACTATATCCCTTGAAATGAAATGGGTTTAATAAAAAATTCATAATATCATAATCTATGTAAAAGATATGAATTTTAAAAAAATTTCATCATTTCATCATAGTTTAACTGAGGAAAATAAGAGTATTTTATAATAATTTTATGAAGCTAAAAACTGTGGATGAGAGACAGTTTCCAAAAACATCGTTCCATCATAAACCTTTAATATAATGAATAATAATTTAATCCATGGATCATATCCATTTAAATGGTTAAGTAAAATTAAAAAAATGAAATCTTAAATTGAAAATATTTTGAATGATCTTTTAAAATGTTTCTTTTATATAATATCCTTTACACTACAAAAAACAACATTAATAGCATAAAATATATTCCAAATAATTTTCATTGAAAATAATAATAGAATGTTATATTTTAGTTTTCAAATAAATTATTGGTCATGATATTGGAGAATTCTATTCTTACTGTACATGTTATAACTAATATTCCTTATACATTTTATGTAAAAATAAATTAGGTATTAACTATAAAATGATCAGAATATTAATTTAATTTTTTTTAAAATATGAACATGGGTGAATGTTATAGTATTAATTATTTATATAAAATTGAACACAATTTAACGAAATATTTTCTCGAAGACAATTGTGTTTTTACCAAATAAATACACAATGTTAATTTTATTTAAAATAATTATTTTCAACTCTTAAGTACATAATGAAAAAAATGAATGGAATAAATTTATTCTCAAAACCTAATTGAAGGATAATAATATTCACGATCTTCTGTATGGGGGTGTCATTAGAACTTATCATGAAGCATAATCACAAACAATCCTAATAAAATGATGAGATGGTAATTTCAATTATTCTTCACTTTGGTAACATTGAATTTTAATCCTAGTTGAATACTTAAATTAAACGAAACATATAATAAAATAAGTATATATAAATTAATTATATTATATCTTAATGGGGTTGTATATAAACCTCATAAAAAATAGGTGTATAGAATAACATATGTCTCAAGGAAGTAAAATTGGGGGAAAATATCTGTTATCGCTTAGTTACCATTTGACCCATAAACCCAATGAAATAAAGGTCCTCAAATGGATAGGTAAATAATAATAATTTTTGGAATAATAATAATAAAATATGTTTATGTGTAGTATATACACAACACTATACAAATATGTCGTGATTGTTTCATGTGTTTAACAGAAGTAAAAAAGTTATATGGAAATCCATTAATATAAGTTCCATATTACTCTATACACATTAAAACCTCCTGAAATATAATTATATTTTTATTTTAAATATGATAAAGAATCATATTTTTATAAATCAAACCATAAGATAGTTTTTAATGACCCTTTATTACCTATTTATTAAAAATTCCATCCAAATGATACATTACAATTAAAAACTTCTTTGATTATCATATATGTTTTGAATTGTTATTATTTTTCTTCTACATTTTATCAAGCTTGCATAATCTACATAACATGAATCATGATATAAATTTTTTATATATTCATTATGTATATTTTTAATAGTAACCCACAAGAGTTATAGATATAATGTTCAACACACCATTCATGAAGATGATAGGTCGTAGGTACGCATGAACGCTATTTATCTATTTTATAGATGGATTGAAAAAAACAATGTTTAATAATATATTACCATTTTCAAAAAAAATTTACATCTTATATATCACATATGTCCAAAAAAATACTTATTACTTTCCATGCAAATCAATAATGAATTACATTTCTTTGATAGCTGGTAGTCCGTCATACAGAGAGCGACATTATTGTATACCCATAGAATGAAAATAAAGTAGGTAAATGTGATATAATAATTGTATAATTTTAATAATACCATATATATAATATATAAACATTTAATCCATCATTATTACCAAATATTAGTGGTAGTTATGGAAAAAATATAACATCGGTTCATGAGGCTATAATCCATGGTACTGACGAAGGATGATTTCATACCAACTTTGATGAAATACGAGAGAGTTTTCGGACATGAATATAATTAAAGAACCATTAAAAAATAATTTAGAATAATTTTTTTATGTTCATGGTTAAATAATAATCGGAGTAGTTAGAGGAAGAAATAATATAAAACCCTCAGTTAGAGGTGTTATTTGTGCTTTGGAGAAATCATTTTGGTTTTCAAAAAAAAAATTGTAGTTATTTTAGATTTTGGACCAAAATACAGCTTATAGAATTCTATGAAGGTCATGATGAATTTATTTTTGGATTGTATTGGAAGATAAAAAAGTATTTTGGATGTTTGAAATGTAGAGAATAAGTAGAGGCTTTTGATAAGTGTGGTGAGGGTCACAATTGTGTGTTCTGAAAAGAAAAAAGTCTAATGACATATTTATCATGAAAAAACCTCCAAAATACACCATTATAGATTTAATAAGATATAAATTATAAATATGGCAATAAAATAAGTATTTTATATTTTTTAATAATCTTAACCCGAATCTTTTTAGATTAACCCCCCACCCCCATAAAACAAATTTTACCAAAATCAAGCGAAATAATTGTTTCTACTTTTAATATTCATTAGGGTCCAAAACATTCATGAAACTATAATACAATATAGATTATTATTATTTGAAAAATGGATTCTATTTTACCAAATTCAATTTACTAAAGTGAAAATTTATAATTTAAAAATTAATCCCTCAGTCGTGATGATAAAACGTGTTTTCAATTTCAAAATATTAAAATGTTTAAAAAGATATGATATCCAAATTAAACATAAAAATAATTTTAATAACCTAGATATTATTATGTGATATAAAATTCAAATAATTTTACATTTAAATTAATTTTCGAAATATGAACATAAAAATTGTTAAAATTAATATGTAATTTTTTTAATAACAACATTTATTTTTAAATATTCATTGACAAAACATTTTAGAAAAATACAAGAATGAACCCTAATATAATTTTCAGTTTTAGAATAAATAAATGAATTAATTTATAATAAATATAGTATAAAAATAAATAAACTTAATTTTTTTCATTTCAGGAAATTAAATAAAAAAGATTTTTTAGAACAGTGTATTTTCAAAAACATAAAATGACGTTACCAAACATTAAATAATTTATTGATAGGTTTTCGTTATAAAAATCAATTATAATTAATATTTTAAAAGATGAAATTCATATTTATTCACCCATTTTTAAATTCATGGTAATAAAAACTGTGTTTAAATAATAATATTAATAATATATTAATTTATATTAAAACATTTTCTTTCGAGTAACAGATGCTACCAAAGAAATTTTATTTATTAAAAAATAACAAAAATTCATGGTGTTACATTTTTTATATTATTATATTAATTTATCCCTATAAATTAATCACACAAATATAAACAAATGAGGATACTTTTTCCTCATAATTTTCTCATTTTCCCACATTTCTTATTCAAATAGGTGGTTTAACTACTAAACATTACCCATGTGAGTGGAATTGTTTAGTATATATTTACTTTTATACTCCATAATATTAACAACCTATACATTATAAGAGGTATTATTCTCATATATTATGACCCATATGTTTATTTGATGTGAAGGATTGTGTATATACTTTCTTATGAGAGATACATGGTGCACATATTGAACTAAATAGAGGTTTGGTGGAAAATCTATCTTATAGGATACCATCATGATATGATCAATAATATCGAAAGGATAGATATAAATAGTGTTTATTTTTCAATTATTTCCAAATTTCATTACCTTATTCATTACATAAATTGAAAGAAACAACATTTCATACTATTCAAATTAAATATCATGCCAATGATTGTGAGCATAAATTTTCTTCCAACATAGTGTAGCCTTGATATGTTGTTGAATTGATCTAACTTTATCTTCTATTATTTCATTTATATAATGTATTGATAGAATTATTTCACAAACATCATTCTAGTATGTTTGACTTATACACTTCATTCTATAGAGGGTTTCATAAGGATCTATCTGAAACCTTAAGGGAACGATATTGTTTTATATAAACATAACTAGAGGATGGAGTTGATCCCAAATACCTATGAAATTCATATAACAAGATATTTGAATACTAAATATGGTTCGAATTGTTCTCTTATACAGACTATATATCTTATGATTATGTGATTTTCTGTAACATAACTATATATCCAATTCATGTTAATTAATTCAATAGTACATGGAGGATAACCTTAGATCCTGATGATACATAGATGAATGTGGTACTTTATATAGACTTATAACTTCCATAATTTATATTCTATCAAAATTATCAAGATACACTATAAAAATATCTTATAGCTACATAAATTGTGTTATAAAAAAAATATGTTGGTAAAAATGGGAAATGAAAACAAATATTAGGTTTTAATTGTATTAATTTTAACTACCAATGCTTTTTTACGAACAAATTTATCTATTTTAATTCATCATTAAACAACAATATATATTTTACCATTGGGGAAATATTTTTCTCTATTATACTAAATATAGATTTTTTTACCAACACATGAATTGTTTATTATTAATTACAATAACCAAGAAATCATTTACCATTAATAAAAAATAATATAATAAACTATTCAATATGTAAAAAAATATTTTAGGGATAACCAATTAGGAGAAAACTAATTTTTTTATATTTTAAATCTTATGACATAATTTAATACAATATTTTTTTGTCTAATTAAATATAACTCATTAATTTATTTTAATTTTTTATTTTCTCAAAATATTAAAAATGTTTAAATTTTTTAATGTTTTGGGTTTGGTAAACATTAAATTATTTTTTATAGAAAACACTTTAAATAATTATGATATTTATTATATTTTCATATATATTTGATACTTCTGATATGAAATATAATATTAGATTTACATATAAAATTAATAATATTTTTAAATAAAATCAAAATAAATTAAAAAAATTATTTATTTAAAATTTTAAATAAGAAACATAACAATCCATTATTTCCTACATTCTCCCACTCCAAGGTTGTTTAGCTGATGCCTTCCTCATTTACTGGGAGGTATCCCTTCCTTAGGTTATCCTGGTAGGAGATTCCTCCACCACTAAAAAAATTTCATTTATAAGCATCATTTTCACTGTTGATGAGGTTCCCTATTGGTGGATGTTTTAACATCAGTTTTGGTCACTAGTGAGGCTCTAAACTTTTTCGGCAATCAGTTTTAGATCTATCTTCTTTCTAAATGTAATTATAGTTTGTCCATGAAGTTTTAGACTTATTCTTACTCAATTTTTATGTTTCAATAAATAGAGTTCACATATTGATTTTTTTATGTTTGTTGGCTTCAGATCATGCCATCAGTGCATTATATGATCTATTTTGGTGTCCATCAGTGATGTCCTTACAATCATATCGTGAAGGCTTTCAAGTTCATTATAACCACCAAATTATGATGTTCAATGATCCATCATTCCCTGATGTTTAATATACCATTTTACATCACAGAATACCTCGTCCTTCAACATCAAAAATAACCCCAGGTTCAGTGAGCACTTTTATCTCGGATAGCCCCAACATGTGATCTGGTCTAGCGAGAAATCCGCGTGATGACAATAATGGAAAATTTATTCTCTATCATGATAGAACTTATAATAATGCTTCTTTTATGGTGATTTTCATCATATTATAGAAAATAATAATTGAATCTATATTTTATGTTCATAAATCATCGTTACATACTACCATTGTATTGATACACTCATATATGAAAACAAGTAAGATGATCTGAATGGGTTCTATTAATAACATTTTCATTTACATGGCGTATAATTCATCCTTAGTTGAAATTAATGTAATTATAAATTGAAATAGTCTTTAAGATATTATACATTTTAATTTAGTGTTACTATATTATTGAATTTTGATATTTCTGTCACCGTTAATTGATAATAGCATAATTATCAATGGTTTAAAATCACATGTTAAAGAATCTTCATGTTATTTTTATATCATGTGTCATGATTTCCTATTTTTCACTTCTTATCTTATTATAATGTGGTAAATTATACTTTTTTTCATCACTGTTAATTCTATTCAATTATTTGTTGTTGTAATCACTAATTTTTTATATTATGCACTATTTTTTTTGCCTAAAGGACTTCATTTTTATTGATTTTTTGATAATCCACCATTCAAGGAGTGAGGTGGAACCCTTAAAAGGACCATAGGTATAAGTATTACATGACCCATAGGTCATAGAAGAAATCATTTCCTGTAGGCTTCAAACATTACATAAAGCCCTAACTAACTACTTGGAACTACTTCTCCATAGCATCTTCTTCGTGAAATCTGCTCTGCACCTTCACATGGATGTTCGGATAGGCTTTCATGTGCATGCACAGGCTTGTCCCAATGGCAGCTGACATACCCTCTCATTATTGTAATCTGTTTATCTTCTACTATGTTGAAAGATCCATGCTCTTCCTCCTTCTGAAGCATGTCCCTTGTAGGTTTTCAGGTTTTCATCTGCACTTAAGGTGCCTTGAAGGCCTTGAGGAGGCCCGAAGGCCTTAAAGGACTCCAAGAACAAATCGGTGTCCCGATGGACCAAATAGGGGCATATTTCCGGCTGTTACGGTGCCAAATAGTGCCTGATTCAGTTCCCAATCACCGGTTAACAACCATTAATGCACTCACTGATTATTTTTTTTGGCTAAATATTTTGTAATATTCCTGTTATTTTTTATAACAAGCCTTATTGTTTTTAGTTGTTGCCAAAACAGGAAAAAATTTAAATGAAAATTATCATTAAATTTTTTTATAGATTTTAAAATTCCAACGGAATTAGTTCAGTCTTTTTAAATGATTAAAATGATATATTATTGAGTTTTAATAATATAAACAACATATGAATTATTTTCTATAATTGGTTTTGTTAATTCTTGTAGAGAGTATTATAGTTGTATTCTATGATAGGAAGAATCTTTTCAAAATGGATTCACTATTGGTTCTAGATTCCAACCAGTGTTTCAATAGTTATAGAATTTTTAATATGTGGATTCTATTTTGATGTGGTGTTTCAATAGAAGTGTTGGGTTCATATCTATTTTACTTGGGATTTTCATGTAGAGGAAAAAAGTTATTCCTTGGAGTTGATATTACATGTTTTTCTTGGGTTTATTCCTTTTAAAGAATAATGACTACCTATGATATCTATATAATAGTATGGATGGATGCATGATGGTCTTAAATTCTACAAGAACGTATAACATATTACAATTTAATTAGAATGTTTACCAAATAGAGAGTTTTATTCTGTCATGATAAATCCACTAAATTTGTTCAAATATGATTCTATGTATATTTTTAAAATAAACTATATAATTCAATGATTGTTTTTTCATTTCATTATTAGGAAGGTTTATTGGTGATGGTTCCCAGCAACCCCAAAACATTTTTGATCTAGTTAATAAATTATTAAATTTGAAGCTTATTTTTTCTAAATGTGGTCACCATACCTTGAATGTTAACCACTGAAATGTAATTCCATTATATATTAAAAAAAATTTGTATATAATATATTTCGTAATATTTAGACATGATATATCATGAATTATTATTATTATATCATGCTCTTAAATTAAAACTCTTTACTAGTAATTGATTTTGTTTGATCAAAAAGTTGGAAATGATGTTTCATCTCTAAAGTGGTAGGAGTTAGGAAACATATTGTCTGAAATATAGAAATGTTTTCCATGGTAATCAAATTAATAAAGATTAACTTGTTCATTTTCAAACCCACAAAATTACATAATATCTCTATTTATGATGCTTTCCACCAGGGCGCACGCACGCATCCGTCACGTAGGGTAGGATGCACGGCTTGTGGCCCCGCATTCCCACTATCCAAAGGCAGGTGGCATCCGTTCCTTGTTTAGGGACGTCTGCTCCTTGATCGAAACTGAGATGATGGGATGTCGATTCTTCCTTCCGGGGATTCCTTCTTGGAGCTCATTACGTAGTCCGGGTCTCCCGCGTAGATTTAACACGTATTCGCGAATCTTTTTCCTGGTGCCATATCTTCATGGACACTAGTTAATTAACCTACTTCCGTTGAGACACTCCAAAGGTTCTGGTCAGGGCAGCAACCTTCAGTGAGGAGAATGGTCACACTGGGGCGTTGTTGGCGTGTCTTGACACTGGGGGATTCGAATTTATGAATTTTGTCCCTTATTATAGGGTTTCTTGAGGGCGCGGAAGCCTGAGGCATCCCACATCGAACGCGGGGAATTGGCCTGCCATAGGCTTGTATCTAAGGTTTTCCTCAGCTTCCCATGTTTAACACAGGGTATGCCACGAGTTTAACGTCTTGCGAAGATGAATTAGACTGATCCGAACACTGAGAGTGGATCAGAATGAAGAACCCCCATAGGGGGGATCACCGATGTCGGGGCCAGCACGTAGGCATCTTTCTGGATACTGTGGAGTGGCAGGAGGTGGAATGATCCCACCGGGATGTGGTATCCTGGGTAGGAATCAGGATGGGTGATGGAGTGAAGGGGCTTGAACCTCATGGAGGCTTCCTATGTACCATGCATTATCATGGATAAAAGTCCACGTACTTCGGGTATACAGTTCAACGTTAGAGGGATGGGGGAATTTGGGGATTAAGCTCTGAGGTGGCCCAGAATAGATGGATATGGGGCTTACGCTCTGAGGCGGCCCACAATGGTGGATATGGGGCTTACACTCTGAGGTGGCCCACAATGGGGGTTGGGGAACCGAAACTAAGGGGTCAGAACAACTGAGTGTCAGGCCTGAACCTCATGGAGGATACCTACGTACCATGCTTTAGCACAGATCAAAGTCCATGTAGTTTGGGTATACAGTTTAATGTCATGCGGGATGGTATATAGTTTAACAGCATGTAGGACGAGGAAGGAAATTTAACGTCTTTCTAGAAGGGCATATAGTTTAATGTCATGCTGGATGGACAATTTGGGGATTATGCTATGAGGTGGCCCATAGTGATGGCGAACCGACATGAAGAGGTCAGAACGACCGGGTGGTGGGCTTGAATCTCTTGGAGGCTACCTACGTACAATACTTTACCAAGGATCAAAGTCCTCGTACTTCACCAGGATAGGGCATACACTTTGAGGCGGCCCATAAGAGGGTGTCGTGGTCGATGACCACTCTAAGCCCATGTGAGTCATGCTCGGTGTGAGAAACAAGAGGCAGCAGGGACCAGACGATCACGTCGTGAAGGGTGCGTCCCTGAGAAGCAAAGAGAGGCTTACGCGTTGAGCGGCCCATAGTGCTAGGGCTTACTCTAGGATGGAGGCCCGTGATGTGACAAATCACAGAGGGAGAGGTATTTTGGACCGAACGAAGGAGAGGCATCATTCCCTATCGCACCCTCCCTTGGCCTTAGCGGTGGGGAAGTACAGAGGTACTTGGGTGCATCCTTCCGCAAGAGAGGCTAGGGGCTTATGCTCTGAGTCATCCCTTCCCCTCGTGGACAAACGCCACTCCGAGATGGAGGATCTCATTCCATGTGAGGATTATTCAATTACTGTGGAGATGAGCTGTGTAAATAATGTCCATGCCGGGGGGACCATGCATGTGAGGCACGCGGTCGGATCATAGTTCAACGTCATGTGTTGAGGACGAGGTGCTTGGCAGTTTAACGTTCTGCAGCTCGGACGAGGTGGGTTCGGTCCACAACCCTAGGGCTTACATGCCCAACACCCTCTACCCCTTGTGGTTGGGAAGCCATCGGTAAGGCCATGGAGAATGGGGGTCGCAGGGCGAACCATCGAGGGGTCCACCTTAGCGTGGCTATGGTGGATGGGGCTTACACATGGAATCTGCCCAGGTGCCACTAAGGAGTGGAAACGATGGATGGGGCTTACGTATGGAAGCTGCCTGTAATGTCTTCCTCATGTCTAGAAATGAGGGCATCACAACTCACTGGTGGTTTGAGGCATGTGATTGAGGTCTACACCTATGCATTAGTGCATAAGCGGAATAATTCCAAGGGCGTTGGAATTGGCCCGAACAAAGGGATATGAAAAATTGTGAATCACATGCCCGGCCTTAGGAATGCAATAAGAGTAGTGTGGAAATATAGGATAACTGCTAACCATGTTCGCATCATAGTATTCTATCATGTTAGCCTAAAATGGGGACAATAAAATGAGGGTTGACTGCTGCCCGTGTTCGAAACACATGACCAGACTCATAGTGTCTCCCAATGTCTTCCGGGGCGTTGGCCCAGGACGGTAGGTGAGCTGATGCGGCTTGTGACCAGGCCGTTCGGGAGTCCCTCTAGACGTGGAAGTGGATGAAGATCTGAATGAAGGACATGCAAAGCGTGAGGTGGAGTGATGGAATGTTTGAACAGATTCCAACGATCTTGAAACTATGCCACTGTAATAATGGCATTAGGAATCTTATGCTTGTCACATAAGGCATCTGTTGTTGGGAACAAGAGTCATCCTACTATTGAATGATAGGGAATTCTAATCAAGGGAAATGATGATGAGAATCTCAACTCACGACATAGGAAACGAACCAAGAGGAATATGTTAACTCAAGGTGTTTCACGATGTGCAGAGAAGTATCTTAATTCATGGTATTCCCTAGGTTGATGGTGGGTGCGCAATGGAAAATCCCAACATCCAGGCCCAAAAAGTTCGTGGTGCTACTCTCCATTTTTCATGGGGGTCAGTGACGATAGCAAAGGGGCCGGCCCGAAGGGCGGGGACCGCAGGACAACACTGACCCTGAGAGGGGGTGCGGGGGCGCATGCCCCGTGGTATGGACTAGCCGGCATAAGCCTGTATACTGCTGCGCATAATAGGAGGGACATGCAGGATAGGTTGCGCAAAATACGGGAGGTCTAGACATTATAGGGTAGGCGTGCACTAAATACAAGCTGTTGTGTGGAAAACACTGGGTCGGCGTGAAATCGGGGAGATTTGGCGTGGAATAGGGGGGCTGAGGTTTTGCGCGCGACTTGAAGGGATTGTGTGTAAAGGAAGGGATTGCGTGCAAATAATGTAATTATGCACAACGGAAGGGGTGTGCGTGCAATGGATGGATTGCGTGCAACTTGTCCGGCCTTCGCGCAAAATAAGGAATTGCGCGAAAGGGGCGGACCCCAAAGGGATTGGAGTTCAGTCTAAGCCAAAGGGGATCTCACGCAATGGCGGACCCCGGGGCGACTGGGCGCGAAGAGAATTGGGACCAAAGGCCATACTGCACGCATGGAATGCAGATTCCACACACCGGAGCCGGTTCAAATTCCGCAACCCCGAAACGGAAGGGGTCTCCTTATATTTATAGGCCTCAGGCCCCACCGGTGCTTTTTCGCAAATCCTGGACTTCCTTCGCACGAGCAACATTTTTTCACGCAAGTCCTCCTTTATTTCTCACACCACATCCGGGCCCTCCAGACCGGGCCTCCGAGTCTGAATATGACTTCGCTTTTCCCTTTCAGGACTCCCTTTAGGAACTACGGACTTTTTCGGCGTCTACAATCTCATATGATTTTTTAGTGATCGTTGTTGGTAATGTTGGTTTTTTTACAAAAAATTGATATAAAAAAAATCATTGAGTTTAATGTAATTTATATTAGTGTTTGAATATGTTTAAATTTTATTACATTAAGTTTGATAGTGATTATTATGTTTTTAGGAAATTTAAACAGCCATGTAAATTATATTTGAATGTGTTTATTCAAATAATTTCTTGGTTTGTTACTATTTCAAAAATGCAAATTTTATTATTACTATATAATGAATATAAAAATAAAATGTATATAAATATTTAAATAAATATAATCTATAAAATTGAAAAAATTGAAATACAAATAATAATATTTTATTTAAAATATACATTATAAAAATAGATTAATTTGTTGATAATTTTTATTAATTTTAATAAAATTATCAATAGATATATTATATTTATTAATATTTTCTAAAAAAATGTAACCATTATATATTAATTGTTGTTAATATTATAATTTCAATTGAATCATTTTATCAATCAAAATATGATTTAGAGTATAACTTGTTACTAGAAATTTATTGACAGGGACATATATGTTAGTAAAAAACATTACAAAAAGAAAATTTGTCCCTTATCAAAATGTATAACCCTGTTGGAAAACGAAAAATATTTTGTAGCCATAAAAGGATTCTACGATAGTGATGATATGTGCTAAATTTATAAGGTGATCAAACATAACCCATATAACATAATTCCATTTATAAATTTTGGAGAGTACAATGTTAAAATACTTGGTGATGTTTTCCCTCTTCCATTATATAACGGGTTTTAGCTGCATCATTAACGTGGACATTTTCCTTAAAATTCAACTTCCTCATATATCATGAATTGAGATACATTTTCTATATTATCTCTCTTTTCCCCTCCGCATTAGAAATACTCTTTCATACTTCTATATATCATTAAATATACAAGATGAATAGAGAATGATGTACAATGATATTTATCTAATAAGTCCTTCATTAAATATGTTATAGAGGGAACACACACTGGGTTACTAAACCTAATTATTCCACCATGAACATGTTTAATCCCAATAAATTTTATACTAATATTTTCTATCTCTAAGTATTCCTTCATTTCCTCTTTAATATTCACAATGATAGATGGTTAAAATTTAATTGATAATGAAAATATTTCTCCACTTTAAATAATGTTCCCAATTCCATAAATTGCAAATCTATAAATATTATATCTTTTCTTATCTTCATCATGGATAATCTAGCATGATCCTTTGGATTCAAAGTTGCATCCAACTTGTTTTATTTTCCATGGTGGTAATGTATTGAGTAGTCATAATATTCAATCATCTCTAGTTATATTCTGTGAATAATATTCAACTTCTTATGCATGACAATATACATTAAGATTTTTTGGACTTTATATAAATAACACATTTCATCATAGTGATAATACTACCATATCATTAATGAAAAACTTAACATATCCAACTATAAATCCTGATTTGTTAGTTTTTTCTCATGAATCTGAAATTTTATTGAGGAATAATATATAACCATGTCATTATACATAATAACACATCTCAATACATTCCTGTAAGTATCACTATAGAGTATAAACCCATCTGCTATACAGGGTAATATAGTTACTGTTATTGCAACTAATCTTCTCCTAAGTTCCATAAACATTTCCTCACATTCATCTATCTAAAGGAACTTGGATCCCTTCCAAATTAACATGATGAGTGTATTAGATAGCAATGAGATGTTATCTAATTTTTTTTGGATAATATCTATATAAAACGTAAAACTATGGATCTAATTCATAGAGGTTATCCTACGCCAATACTCAATAGCCTCTACAATTGAGGGATCTACACATATTATCTCTCTTGAGAGTACAGGTCTCAAAAAATGAAACATTTTCATTGAAAACACACACTTTGAAAATATTTAATATTATTTATCCTCCTTTTAGGTCATTGGTAGATTTCTTAGTTGATATTATTATTATTTCATTTTCTTTGAACAAATATGAATTTCTTATATTAAACTACCAAAAATAGATTAAGGTGATCTCAGATAACTCATTTAACTTAATCCATAACGTTTCTATGGGATTTGGTATGACAAAATGGAATTACTATATATGTATACTATCCATACATCATATATAATTTTATCTTGGTTATGTACTCCTTCTTAACATTTAATTCATGATATCTAGAATGAAGGTAAATCATGGAAAATTATTGATCGTTGTGAAAATGTTGAAATATAACATCAATACAAGGTATGTCATACTTGTTCTTGATCACAATATTTTCCATCTCCTAATAATTAATGTAGAGTCACATCAATTCATATTATATTGTAAAAAATTAAAAGGTGTGCCTCATGGTGACAGACATGGCTGAATGCATCCCCAGTCAAGTTTCCCCTAAATTTTTTCTTCATTTCATATAACTTAATCGTGGACATTATATAGAGAGTCTTTTAAATATATTTGGAATATGTTATGAGTTAAATTAATAACTGAACATCATGTTTTGGTGTGTGAATAATAAAATATTTTCGAGATACATCAAGAAACTCATGAAAAATTTATGTGTTGCACTAATTATCATTCACACTAACCATCTCAGATAATAACCCATTATAAATAGTAATCAAGACCCTTGAAATAGGTTTGATCTCCATTAGAAGTTCATACATATCATCACATTGATATAAAATCAAATATCGGGTTTTAATATCCAACATGATGTAATTTCCTCATATATTGATCTTTTATATATGTTATGATTTCTAGTTCATACCAAACTTAACATCAAATTCTACCATAGGTTGAATTATGATATTTTCAAGAATCACAATATCATAAAATTATACAGTATAAGAGTCAATGACATGAAATGTGATCATCCCACCATTTGTTATTTTCATTTATTATTTTAAATCTAATTGTCTTGCTAGAATCATCATAATGTTAGAAAAATCATCAGGTATGAATGAAGGTGTAGATATTTAGTCGAATAAGAAATTAGAAGTTCCATAGTTGATGGTTAATATTAATTTCTAATTATCATTATCACCCATTTCATAAAAAATAATGATCCCATGAAATTTACATTTTCCTGTTGTTTTTAGAGGATTCTGACATCAATCATCATCAATAAACATCAGATTTTAGAACTAGATAGCATGGTGCCTATACTATTTTCATTTTACACACTAAAGCATGGGTGGTGAATTCTATGGGGTGTTATATATATTTTAATATTTATTTAACTCCACCCCATCACTTCACGATTTTAATTCTTAATGGACATCCATTCCCCACTTAAAGAATTTACTAGTACCCTTAATAAATTTTCCTCTATTTTCATCCCACACCTAGAGCATAAATGATCAGTCATATTCATTTCTCCATAGTTATTATATTTTTATTTGAATTTCATTTTTCTCTTATTATAAAAACCTTAATTTTGATACTTAACTCCTACCTCTATTAAGAACATGATTAAAAAATTTCATATCTATTGGTGACTCTTACGGATAACTGCCTTTATTAAATTGGTTTTGAGCTACTATTGAATCTATCAAACATAATTTTATGCTAGATGATTATACAAGAAGCATTCCACACAAGTCTTGTAAGATTCCCAAAAAAGTACCAATGTATTAATTATTCATTTTATTTTTCTCAAGGAACTATATATCCTTCTTTACACTAAGAATATAAGGAATGTAATTATTTAAAAATAATTTCGTAAAATAATCCCAGCTTAGGGAGTTAATTTAATTATGTTCTATTGTATCCTGAATGAGACTCCACAATTGATCCTTTTCCACATCCAAGTAATATACAACAATGACGACTTTTTCATGTTTTAAACACAAGAGAAGAGAAGACATATTTTTAGTGGTACTGATCCATTAATCAAAAACTAGTCGATATATGGATCCACTTAATGATGGTGTAAATTGTATTATGAAGGACTTAAAAATATTTTTTTTTTCACTTATTTTTTTGGATGGTTATCATGAATCATGCATTTATAAATTTAATTTGAGAATATTAATGTTATTTATCATCCCTTCTACCATAATTTTTGGCTTCTCATGTGGACAATAATCTAATTTTTTGTCACACTTAGCATTAACATGATTTTATCTTGTTATATCTAATTACTAAAACCCAAAACCATTGTGAAAGAAAAAATAACCACCATGGGGATCCACTTAATCAACATAAATCACGTATAGGATATCAATATCATAGCATATTATTTCTAATATTTGACATATTAGGATTATCCTTGGTCATTTATCGGCATCATATATTTAAATCATTCATGATGTTTCCCAAAGTGTTTGAGATTTTACAAAGCATATCCTCTCAGAGTGTGAAACTAGGTGTGTATTAATGATCATTTTCATTCACCAATTGATGTTCATGTCCAACTAAATGAAATATTTGTAGAATTATTTACCATAAATAAATTAGCTCTAGATAAAAATCCACTTTTAGTATCCTATTAGGGATTTAATTTATGGGAAACCACTTACTCTAGCCTTTAATAAAATTCATGTACGTTTTCCTATACTTTATATCATTCATATACTTTCCCTTATGCATATCGTATGGGATCTCAATAAATTTCTATCATCCTACTTTCAAATTTTTATATAAACCTATCACATCAACCTATTAATAGAGACCAATACATTTCATATTGAGAGATAATATATTTTTAGATGAACATTCAATACATTATATAAAAAATTATTGAGAATTTTAAGGGTAACGTGCCTTTACAAATATAAAAACCTAAGCGACTGGTTTATATGTGGACTAAATAATCCACCATTATGTTCTAAATATCACTCACCCTACTTCTATATATAATATATATTTCATTTATTAATATCATAGGAAAATTAACCATAAGAATGGCAGATCTCAAATTCATAGTAAAGGTAGAAAAGGTAGATACATGTGTATTACATTAAAATAAGTGTATGATAAAATGAGAATAAAATTTGAATACCATTATATTTATATAAAAAATCATAATATCAAGTAATGGCACAAATATTAGAATTTCCTAAGACATGAATCATACAAACAAAAAAGAACATGATCCACGGGATCATAACATTAGTATACAATATAAAATTACAACATAAAAATAAAAATAAAATATGATTTCTTTAAGATTCATTGACCACTACTAAGACTACCATAATGAAACAAGTTACCTTCCCTACCCATCACAGTTTTCAAGGATCAATCCCAAGACTATCATTGTAGAATAATTCCCTTCTTTTACTATTTTCAAACCCCATTATATTTCTATCTCTATCATGATATATAAATCATTACTCAATGCATTAGAGGTCGATATAGGTCCCACACACTATATAATTAAAATAATATGTATCTGTGCAATAAGGTTATAAAAAAGTAATCATATCATAACCCAAGAAATGAAATTGTTTTCTTAAACATTTCATCATATCAAAACTAGTGGAATAGAGAGTGTTTTGATAATAATTTCATCATTTCATCATTGCATAACCCATGAAATGAAGCATGTTTCATAAGAATTTTATCATGGTATAAGTCATGGTAGAGAGACATGTTTAATAAAAATCCTTAAATATAAAACTAAAATATTAAAATAATTATTACGAATGGTATCCTTGGATCATATTCCTTCTAATGAATAAGTAACAGAAATATATTTCATCTAAGATGTTTAATTATTTTTAATGACCATTTAAATCATTTTCGAATGAAATTATCCTTTCAATTTAAAAAAATATAAAAAATTTAAATTATCCGTTTATTTGAAAATTAACTTTTAATATTATAAATGAATATTAAAACATGTAATTGTTCAATATAGAGGATAATTTCATTCAGGTCGTACATGTTAAAATGAAAATTCCTTTCACGTTTTTGTTAAAATACAAACCAATATTGTTTATAAATTTACACGAAGAATCTATTAAAAATAATATTTAAATATCAAAATATGGGAAATAATTTTTTTAATAAATATTTTTTTAATTTCAAAACTTATTTAGAAAAAATTTTAGAATTTGGATGTTTGGAAGAAAAATGGGTTTTTATCAAGGGAGTGAAATAATGTCGAGTTTCATTAAAACAATTATCTTGAACTCATAAGTAATGAAATAGAGAAAAATGAAAGAGAAAAAATTATTCTCATTTCATAACCATATCTGAATTAAAATATTTCATTTATTTAGTTACAGATTATAATATTTTTTTCATTTGAAAACTAATCATTAAAATTCTCGACCAATAATGAGATTTTTACAAAAAATCATTACCAATTTGGTGACATTGAATTTTGAGAATCATGATGGAAAAAATATAAATGAAACATAAATTATAATTAAAATATCAAAATTCATGATATTTCATGTGAAATGATTTATATATACACCTACTATGAAATATATGTGTATAACATGACATATGTCCCATTTAAGGCTAGTCGATATAAAAATTTTGTACTGATTTTGTAATTTTTAATATTTAATCGCCATCAATGAGAGATCATAAAATGGATATTGGAATGAAAACAATTTTAGGGATAATAATTATAAAATAAAATCATGGGTATTATATAAAACACATAAAGGAAATAGGTGGTGAATATGGTATGTTTCTCACAGATGTAAAAAAAGAGATACTCAAATCTATTACCAGAAGTCTCAAATTCTTTCGTACATGTTAATAAATGTTGTATAATAAACATAAGTTCATTATAAATCTATGTTTTAACCATATATATATATATAATACTATATATGGTTTCATTTGAATTTTTATTACCTGTTTAATAAAAATTCTATGTTAAACTAATTTTTTGGGAAATAACATCAATTTTTTAGTTTTTTTATTTGTTATTTTTTACCAATTAAATTTATCATGATTCCATAACCTATTTTATTTTACCCAAAATTAAAAAATCATATATATTCACTATATATTTTTTAATAGAAAACCTTAATAGATAGATATAGAAAATGATATAAAATGTTCAAGGAGATGATAAGATAAGTGTACCCATGAACAGTGTTTCCATTTTTTAGATTGATTAAAATAAATATTGTTACATAATATAATGTGATTATTGAATCATTTTTATCTAATATATATCTTATATTTTCATTAAAATCATCCATAATATGTTCCATGTAATGTGTTGGAGAATCACATCTCTTCATGAGATGGTATTTCGCTGTAAACACGAGTGACGCTATTGTATTCCCACAGAGTTTAATGTTAGAAGGTATATCATATATAATAATTATAAAATATAATAATATCCTAAATATAACATATAAAATTTTAATACATCATTCTATATTTCTTCAAGAGGAAATTAGAGAAAACAAATAAAATCAATTTGTTAGTATGTAGTCCTCCATACGCACAAATAATGATTTGGTATACCATTTAATTAAAGAGGACATGGTTGTAAGTAATTAATAATAAAAAACAACATATTAGTTTTTAAAAGTTACTTATAATATTATATAATCATGTATTAATAAAAAATATAGGATTTGTGGGATGTAATTAAACAAACACCCGGTTAAGTGTGTTACACATTCTCCAAAAAACCTTGTTTTGATTAAAAAATGCATATGATGTTTTAAATTATGACAAAAATAATTTTTCTAAAATTGTAGGAGGTAAGTAATAATGTTTTTTACGAGGAATTTTATAATACAAATGGTTTTTTATGTGTTAATGAGAGAGGATATGGGTGGCCTTTTACAAATGAGGTGAATGGAACACTTATTATTTTTGAAAAGATAAAGGTGTACACACATTTTTCTATAGAAATAGGACTCATAAATAGTCCATTATTGATCATATAACTGATAAAGAAAAAATATGTCCTTATATTGGGTTTTGTAATTGTTTTGGTTCATTTTTACCACTAAATTTTTACTTTATCCAATGATACAAAAATTATACCATAACAATGGTAAATATTTTTAACTATTTTTAATATTATTTATGGAATAAAAATATTTGAAATTATAATATAATATAAATTATTCTAATTAAATTTTTTTTTTTAATTTTACCAAATTCAATACATAAATGTGGATGAATTTAATCACAAATTAATCCAGAAGACTGAACGAGAATACAGGTTTTCAAAGAGAAAATGTTCAAACTTGTAAAAATTATTTTTGTACAAATTTAAAATGAAAAAGATTCCAATGCATCAATTATAATTATTTGATATATAATTCATGAAATGTTACTTTTAAACGAATTTTAATGAAAAAACATGTCGTATAAAATTGTTAAAAGTGGTAGTAGTTTTTTAATGAAAAGCACTATTTCTTATTATTCATCGAAATTTTTATCTTTTCATAAACTTACAAAAATCACCCTAACATAATTTTGAGATTCTTATATAAAAAATTAAATTTATAATGTCAAATTATTATTATTAAGGTTAAAAAAATAATTTTATTATGTATCCCCAAATGAATTAATTTTTTTCGATAAAATAGTAATTTAAAAAAATCTATTTACTGAACCGATAAAATTAAATTTTTATCAATATTTTTTCATTATATAAAAAAAGTATGTTTAATATTTAGAATTTTATTTTTCTTATTCATTATTTAAATTATATAAACATTGTAATAAATGATGTTTTAAAATAATAATATTAATAATGTAATGTGGTTTGATAAAACTAATTGTTTGGTCTAACATATTCTATGAGAGAAATTAAATTTATTTGAAAAACATAAATATTTTAGAACTGAAGGTGTTATAGTAATTATAATTTTTTAGTTAATAAAATAATAAGATAACCATTATTTCAATTATGTCTCAATATAAATATGATTATGGAATCAATTTAATCTAATAAAATTTCTAAATTTAAAAACTTATCCCTTAAATTAGAACATATAATGTGTGGAAAAAAAAAGATTTTAGGAAAATGTTTTTTATTAATTACATGATATTAATCTTATTTTATATTCATTACTAATTATATGATAGTCAATTAATTTTCATATACATTTAAACATCATATTAAAGTCTTGAATTAAAATAAATCCCATTAATTTTAGAAACACACAATATTTAGAAAATAATTATTTTGGAAATATAATATTTTTACTAGGTTAACTCATATTTACCCAATGAAACATAATATTCATTCCAAAAAATAAATTATTCTCAATTATATAATTTTGGAATAATAATTTTGCAACTTCGGCCATTTTTTCTTATTCAGTTTATAACAATTAGAAAAAATAATTTTAATATTATATATGTATAACGTATAAAAAAAATAAAAAAAATTATTACCTGAGTTAAAAAATATAAAAAATAGGTTTTCAATCAATAATAAAAATTTTCAAATGTATAATTAAAAAAGTGGTTTTTTTGTTTCCAAAAAAAATATTTATTTTGCATGGTATACATATATTTTGAAATGATACGAAATTAACCGTATTTGTAGAAAAGGTATGTTTCACCATTCACCTAAAAATAAAATTCTTTTGAAAAGTCCCAAAAATTCAAATTAATAATATATTATTATGATTAATAAAAATGTAATGTCAATTTTATTGAAATTAATTTTTTTAATTTTTATATTCAATAATTTAATAAAACCTCAAAATATATTGTAAAACTCATGATGTTAGGAAAGATATTTCAAATTTTAACCATTTGTTATTATTTTCATACTATTTATAATTAAATTTTGGATAATATATTATTTATATTATAAACATATTTTTTTTATTTAATTATTATACAGTTTATATTATGAAGTAAGACAACAGTTTAAAAAAATATATTTTAAAAGAGAAAATGATTTTCTTAGTGTTGTTAGCTATAAAAATTACATTTAATTAATAATAAAATAATTATTTAATTTAATTATACACATATTTCATATTTGGGTTAGTCTTATTTTAAACTTTTATTTCACTAAATAGGTTTTAATGATCATATATATTTTTTTATTACCTAAAAAAATAAAATAAAAATTTATTTTGGTGTTGTGTATGGAGAATGTTATTAAAAATGTATTTATTTGAGAAAAATATAATGTGAAATATTATTTTATTATATATTGGTAATTATTCAAACAAATTCAATGGATAGGTTTTAACATTCATATATATTATTTATATTCTTATCTATATGTATAATTACTTGGTTTATATTTGGTTTACTGTGTGGAGAAGACTATAGGTCACATTTAATTATTAAAATTTAATCATATATTATACCCATTAGGTGTTATATCCAATGTTCCAAACCATATGATCTATATAGTTATCATACATTGACCCAATCGAACTAATTTAATTTTGAACATACAAACATCGTCTGGAAAATCAAATTTAACCACATGAAAAATAAGAATTTTACTTGGCTCTTACTTTTATTATCCAACCACTAAATGGTCAGTAATAAAAATACCTAACTAATATCTAACTTATAGGGAATGGTGTATCAACTCAAACACATAATATCATCATTACTATATAGTATATTCATTAGAAAAATAAAATGTAAAGCATATAAACCCTTATAATAAGAATAATAATACAAATAGTTTATAGTTTAAAAAACCCAAGTTGAATAACCAACCCACTAGGGATAAACTAATCTCTATTGGTCTCTACTATTATTCTATGGAAATTTAAAATAATCCAATGATGAAATAAAACTAACATCCTAAAACATAAGTAATAATATTTTGTACGCTCACTAAGATATAGATACAAAAGGTATTTATGATACAAAATATTATTTCACTAATAACATCCAATGCACCACATCTATGTGAAATCCATGTAAATCAATTTTTATTAATTATTAAATAGATAACCCATAAAAATTCATAAAATACAAAAAAATATATCAATGAATATTAGCATAAAAATGTTTTTGAAAAATCACAATTAGAAATTCAATAAAATATAAATATAATTCCAACCAACTCATATAATCATTCCTTCCTCACTCCCTATGTACCTCTTAACTGGTTCCAAAACCATTATTCTCCTACCAAAACTTCTTACACATAAGTGGGATTACCAAACCAAAAATACCCCAATAGGTTCATGAAATCACTCAAAGATCTGACTTGTGAATTAGTGTGACATTTTTAATGAATTATTTTACTACATTAAATCATTATATCAATATCGAAACATATTTTATGAGTTACTATATATACAAATCAACTTATTACTAGATTCAATGAATGAAAATTTCATTCGTAACAGAATGTAATAAATTATAACATAATTTGTTACAAACATTGATCCCAAAGTGGGTAACTATTTCTTACTATGTTTTGGTCATGTTCAAGATATAGTAATACAATATATAACTCAAGTGAATATAGGTACACTATCACTAAAAAATCAAAAAGTGTATTCATACTGTTTCATAACTTTTTGGTTATTAAGTATTACCGAACATGAATGTTGGTATTAACACCTACTAGTGTAAACAGGTTCCTTTTAAATATACTCCAAAAAAGTTTATTCTAGCTACAATAGATGAAATTACACTATAGAAATAATATCTTCTTTATATGATATATTATTTAATAGGGAAAAGAAAATTCTTTATATTTTTATTCATAATAGTCTCCATATATTCATTTATATAGACCATTTTTATTCAATATTATTTTCACTCACAAGATGAGAAGTAATATATAATGTCAAAATTGATTAAATAAATTAATTTATTCATTATTTGGAGATTCTATGTCCCAGGGATATCATAAGGCATGAATTTAACCTATTTCACATTCATTTTATGCATTTCTTCTTCCCTTCTTCATTTTCCCTGATAGAAGGCATCTGTTATCCAAAATATCTTCTGTTACACAATCTATATCTTTAATACATAAGATCTTCAAGAATATTGTAGTATTAGTTTCTCTCAAATACTTCCCTTTTCTTCTAATTATTATTATATGATAAAAATATATTTTATATATTATTTTAATATATTTAATATGAAAACGATTCAAACTACGTTTTTCCATTCTCTATCATTCTTGGTCTTGAATAATAATTATAACAAAAAAAATTTATCTAAATGGAAAATACTAATATTTATATAATATCTATAATTGTTGCAATATACTCCTTATAAATTTTTTAATTATTTTAACTATGCATAATTAAAAATATAAAGATGATATTTTTATGAATTCATACTTCAATTCATTTCATGGAATCAATCATCATAGATCTGACTTTCATTTTAATTATAACTTATATTTCACTCTACCATAATCGTGTTCCTTCAAATAATCATGTTATTTTTTTAACTAATTCCAACAGTACAACGTTATATTCGAATTAGAAGAAATAAAACATTTTGATATAGATTTTTCTAGTATGACATGGATATATTGCACCATATGAGTTACATTTTCTTAACTTTTAACCCATATACATCCTCCTTCTAAAATATACTTATCATCATGTTAAACATTAAGTATATTTTTTTACTCTTATGTATCATAATGAGGGTGTGGTAATGTATTAAATATCTAGTGGGAGACCATAAAAAATGAAACTATTATTCTCATATATTGTGTTCAAGAACATTTTATGTCAAGAGACATAATTGGACATATCATATTGAGGATTATAACATTGAAAAAATATTTTGTTCTTCTCATATTAGATCATTTCTTATTGGTTTGATGATACCCTAGAATTACAATGTGTAGTTATTTAATGTAAATAGTATTCATCATTAAATTAGGGATAATTATACATATGCTTATGTTCATTTATATATATTGAAGTAAGGTTTTCAACATTGCCTAATTTTAGTGTAATAATTAGAAAATATATCATGTATTACCTAACAGATATTACATATCAAAGTGAAAATTTACTTCATTAATATTTAGGAATCCACTATGAAATATCATACACATTCATAAAATATCTTATGTACCAATGTATAATCTTTTAAATTTCCAATTTAAAATACAACAGCAAGTAGTTATTCTAGTATATGAACATGAAGCCTCTTATGTTTTTGGCTATGTTATTTAACTTTTTGATTTTATTTAATATGATTTGGAAAATATATTCAGTATGAACACTGAGATATTTAAATTCAATAAAAACATTCATACCTTATAGAATAAGTTATAAATCATAATGTAAACTACCATGAACATTTTTTTAATCGTCAAATCCTCTAACATCAAAATAAATCATTTTATTCAAATATTATAAATTATAGAATCATCCTGAATAATAATTTTCTTAAATATAATGAGGTTTTTCAATTTGAATGGTCATTATAACATGAATGAATATTAAATAAAAAATGTTTAGATTTGAAATATCATAATTCCCATAATTTCCATCATCACAATAAACTATTTGGTAGAATCTATATCTTAACATTTGACTTATTTATAATATATTCAAATATTACATTTGGATTATATTCATTTTGTACGTCATTTGAAAATAGTTATATTTGAAATTATCTCCATATAATCCTAGAACCTTTGTCTTATTTCTCAAGTGTAACTCCTAGATTGTGTATCGTCCAACTAAAATTTATTTTAACATAACTCCTCTAACATCAATCAATTATAATTAATCTTTTTGGCATCAATTTTCAGAATATATAAGAATCATGATGAATTACATCATTATTTATCATTAACATATTGTTGAAAATTTTATCAAAAATCACATAACTTATGCATTATTCAAATTAAGTACTTATCAAGAATCATTAGACATATATGATGCTTTAAAAATATAAATCACCTTCTCAACCCTTTAAAATAATATAATTATTCAACAACTATTTCCATTAGATGAATAAATCCTCAAATCAAATATAATGACATATAAATTTTATAATCTATATATCACACCTTTTACCCAATAATTCATATTGGGTACCTCATAATCACCTAACTCACCCAAATTACATATATATTGACGTTAATCCTTATTTACATATTAGTAAACAATAAAAATTTGATTTTCTCTGAATCACATTCAAACATAGAACAGTATCCTTCCTATTTGAATTTATTTTCAAATATCAATTTAAAAAATAAAATTTTAATTTAAAATATAAATATTATTATAACATTATTGAAAACAAATTAAAAGTATTAAGTGTAATGGAATGTCCTAATAACCCCATTCTTATTCTATGATTTGAAATCTCATCATCTTCCACTTAATAAAAATTGATCCATTGAGAGAAGTGTAGAATCACATTCCCTTATTAAATAAAATATCAAAAAACCAACTCCAGTTCTACATTATCTTGCTCAGTGTAGAAAAAAGTGATTAACCTGTCTATAAAATCAAACTACTAAACTATCCAACATGTGATAATGACTCAAATATATCATCCAAGGGGGTGTCTTTGTAGTTATAAAAATAAGAACATGTATTCTTATTAAAAACCCATTAAAAAAATTATGTTAAGGATTTTTTATACCCTTTTAATATATCATTCATATGAACAATAAATACTCCTAAATAATAAATGTTAATTTAATTCAATGAATCTATTGAAGAAATTAATGGTCCAATGACAACATTCAAACTTCTCTAGAATTTTGGGTTATCACATGAAATGAAAATTTTCTATATCATTATAATCTTTTCAACTCCCCATCAGGGGATAAGGACCAAAAATATATACTATGTACTACCTTCATTAAAATTAACACTGAGAATATCTTATAAATATCATGCGTTTTATCTCATCAATTATTATTATAAATTAACTGATATTTTCAGATATACATGATTTGGTTCAGAATCATAACATGTTCTAGAGGTCGATTTGAAAAAGAATTTTTTTTAAAAATGGGATCCAATGGTTCACCCCCGATAATTTTAGTTGTCAATCTATCCAGGAGATCTATAAATGATATTATTAAACATTTTCCCATAAAGATACAAAAGTTTCCCATTATTTTTTAACATCCATTATGAATTTAATCATTAGGAAGTGTTTGAGTTACCACACATGGAGAAAAAAGAATTTAATCATTAGGGTAAAAACTTTTAGGAGATATACCATTACTCAAAAGGATCGAAATTAAAGAGTATCATGTAATGTAATTAATAATCCAACATTAAATACAGAAATACAAACAACTAAATGTAACATTGTAATTATTATTTAAATTAATACTCTTCTATTGAAAAATATTCAACATTTTATGATAATTATTCACTTTTTGATATTCATATTTATTTCAAATAACATTTGAATAATGTTTCTAGTGAAGTTTTGTAGTTTATTTTTAGTGCTATAATGTGACTCATTTTTGAGAAAGTTCAGATAGAATAAGAATTTGAATAATTTGAGGATTAACTAATTAGAATTTATATAAATTAAATCAATCTCAAAAACCTTATTGAAGTAGGGGAATAATAAGTTATTTATAATGTGGAAGAATCCATAATGTGTAACTATGAGAAATAGATCTTTGATATTATTTTAATATAAGTATTTCATGAACTTGAAAATTAAAAAAATGTAAATATGGATATGAGGAATGCTCAATTGGATATCAAATCCACGAGGATCAAGGATCCTGACTTGTTATTGGAATAAAAGGTTATATATTTGTATGTGGATGTTAAGAAGAAAATAAATGAGTATGATGATAATCTAGAATTTATAGAATATTCGAATAATTCCATCAACATGAGATATTTTTAAATGAGAATTAAATTGAACAATTTTGGGAATAATTATGTAGCAGTTTAACAATATATGTTTTATGTACCTTATTCCACATAATTATATTAGAAATATTACGCAATTAAATAATACATATCATATTGGAGGAATATCATTGCATCTTCTAAGGATCTTTCTGATATAGTATTGACGAAAGTGTTATCATCCATATCTCAATGAGAAAATTTTTATAAACTTTTTCAACAGAAAGTGAATATTTATAAAAGAATCATTATAAATATAGATTATGATAAATGGATATGATCATACCACCATGTAAATGGTGGATTGAATAATATTTATAAGTACTGCCTCCCCGTAATAATCCCAACACATGATGAAGCGTTCCCAAAAAAATAACTCCTAAAATTTTGGAAATCAATGAGAAAATAAATGATGATAATAGTTTTTTGGGTAAATGATAGAGTTTAAATAGATTTGGGACTTATTTTTTTTGTACAATTCATTATCCTTTAAAACACAATATAAACATATATTATTGGAAATAATTCCAAATAATAAGACGAAACATCATTCATAGACTAAGGAAAATATATTTTGTTCAAACATAATAGAATATATTGCTTAAATCTATGATGTTTTAAATATATGTGGATATGAAAGTGAGGCATGTACATGTCATGATATATAAACAAATAATTATAATATTTGACCACATGATAAATATCATAGAACCATGGATAGAAACATTAAAATTACTACAAATCATAATACTCTTATGAAGTATTAGTAGAAGTCATTCATGGAATCAATAAATAATAAATATAAAAAAAATATGTTAAGGAAGATAATCAGGAGTGTTACTTCTCATAAAAAACAAATGAATAATTTCACCCATGTTAATACTTGTAGAAACTCCAAAAATCTATTATCATTTTGAAAGACATTATTGTAATTTTTATATCCAATTTCCAGAATGCCGGAATTTAAGGTTAAGAACTAGTTAAATCCCATATTATAGATAAAATAATGATTTCACATGAAGAATAACTATTTTAAAGTATATTTTAATCCAAGGAACACTCATGTATTAAAAATGGTCTATGTTAGAGTTTTAATAAAGATGTACATAATGTAATAGGTTGTGTAACCATATTTCAATCAAAAGAATAAGTCATTTTGATAATGAAACATGATTCAGAAGATGAATATTACACCATGGATAAAGAGATAGGAACAAAATAACATAATTAAATGATTGGTTTCATAAGATATATGTTAAAAATGATAAAAAAAATTTATATATTAGATGTGGAAACATGAAGACTGGTGAAACTGAAGCAACTTGGTTAGAAAAAACATCCCATCCATGTTGTTCACATTGAGGAAAATTTAACACCACATTTGACTATTATATTTTTTTATATGTATTTTTGTTGAAGATTTATGGTATTAAATGTGTAATATGGTCCCAGGTGGTGAACCTCAGAATTAATGCGTACTCTAATATTCTAGATAGCTAGGAGATGTGGATGATTTGAAAATTTTATGTCAACACAAAGAACTCCATTTTAGTGAGTTCTAAAATTGGAATATCTTGAATTGAATTATAATATAATAACCAACATGATGTTTTTTATGAATGTTTCACTTGAGGGGGAGAAATTTTTGGAAGGATTCCATCAAATAAAATTAATATGAATTAGGAATCTTCAATGTAGCTTAGTAATAAATAAATATTTATTTACAAAAATAGATAATTTTTTTAATATATGTTAATTGATAATAATTATCAAGGTGCAATTAATGTTTTAATTATTTTGGGGACCAAGATCATTTGACCTTTAACTTTCTAATTTTATAAAAATTATGTAAAGTATTTATAATTTCACTGATAAGTATGATTATTTCAAATCACATTATTGTTAATATTTAATTTATTAGCATAAATTCACAAACATGTGAATTATTTATTACATATAAATTATTATTTATATATATTTCTTGTTTTATACACCAATTAATACCTTGTATCATTATATTTTATTATATAAAGACTCTTTATTAAGAGAACCATGCGATATTATTTTTCCCCATGAAGTAATTTTACAATTTTCATATATTAGAGACGATCATTCAATTAAGAAGAAATAATATTTGGGAATTCCCCATTTCCCTTTTAATTTATTATGATTAATGGGGGGATATTGAAATTATAATGTAAATATGTTCAAAAATAAATATAATGGGGGATTGAAGAGAATATGTTTATGATTAATGAATAAATGTTGTATTTATTATCTATATATTACAAAGTCAATATATGTGGGAGACTTATTTGAGAAGCTGAGGATGCTAAAGGATTCATGGATAATTGTCATGGACTTGTTTAATGAAATTATATGACATTCACGATATATTTTATATATTTTATTTGACATTTTATTGTACTGATCAGAAATGTCCAAGACACTTGATACAAAGGAAACATTATTTATCAAAATGAATGGATGATTTAAGAAGTCTATGCAATACTAATTTCATATTTTATGAGATGATGAAGAATCAAATATGAGTTAAAATTTGACCATGAAAATCCACACATTAATTTCTCATGAAGAATAATTGAGGAATAATAAGATATGATTGATAATAATGTTTTTTACATTATAATTGAGATGTATTTTGAATATATAACATTTTTCGTTGGTAGTTTTTGGGGGATTACATTAAAAATTTATGACAACATACTATCCATCCAAAGAATCAGATCAAACACAATATCATATGGGACCAAGGATTATAATGACTAGTGGGAGCTTCTCTGGACTAGCTGGAATGTGACTAGGTCATGTATAAACAAAAGATGGGTCAGTCTATAAGAAATCCATTAGTGGCACCCGAAGGGTGATAGTTCTTATTCTAATGTGGCATGGATGTGAGGTAGTGTCTAGATTGTATTCAAGAGATAACCCCAGGGTGTTCTCATGAGACTATAGTCACTGATTATTTGATATTTTATAGTAGACCCCCATTATATTTTTCATGTGTGATTAAAACATATGTAGGTTGTATTCCAATGTCATTAAAATGATAAAAATTATTCAATTCATAAGATATAATCAAGATTTTTAATTTCAATCGTCCGATCAAAATGGTAGATTATCTAAAACCGCTTGTTAATAGGCCTTAAAGAACAAACCCCTTACAATTGAGGGATTGTAGACTGAGCACATAATACATATCATGGATACCATTTGGGAACATCAAAGGTCATCATATTTCTTTAAATATTTTATGTATTTACATTTTTAAAAAAAATGTGTTGAGGTGATTCCTTAGAGAAAGAGTACGCCACAAGGACGGGTATGTAGATAGATCACCCGAAAATGAATTCATCATTGATTTGTGATCATCCAGCTGCAATGTATATTTAAATGTTTCTATGTATGATTTACCTCAATGTAAATAAGTGATTTGAGTAGGTTCTACACTTCTGAATAATTGTTTTGAAAATAATATTGAATAATGGTGGGTTTTGATCATAAGTGAAGTTAAAAATATTATTTAACCCATGTAAGAACATAGTACATTATGATACATGCAAGGATTAATCACTAATCCTTGAAATTATTTAGGACTACGTCAAGTATATAGAGAAATATAGTTTGTGGTGAGACTACATGTAATAATTCCATGAGAACCCATAGCTATATGGTTATATAAATTGGAAAATTTTCAACATCATGAGATATGATTTGTAAATGATAATACATTGTGATTGAATCCCTCTGTTTGAGTGACTGGTTTTCAGATGAATAAATGGTATTGTGTTCAATCACAAAATAATAAATAGATTGCAGTGATCTACTAGGGAAGCTCCTTTGTGGATGAATTTTTTGAGTTATTAGTGGGACATACATTATATATAGAGTATGGAATACGACTTTTCATCCACATAGTATGAGGCCACATGGTGAGAATTTGAGGGAATAGAATTGGACCCATGATCAACCACAAACATCAAGGTTTGTGGTAGATCATTTGTGGTTGAAATATACAATAAATAGATGATTTAAAATGTAGATATTATTCTATGTGGATGAGATTAATTTGTAAGAATGTTTATAGAAAATGAGATGATATGAGGGATTGGAATCATTCTCATGTGATATGGGAAATAGTTCGACATGGATAAAGATTGATGCAATACATACAATATGATATGATGACGTCCTTTGTGGATAAAATATTTTTCAATAGAATAACAACTTAAAAATATAATAACAACATTATATAATTTTATCCTGAGATAAATACTTGATAACTTCTATTTATTTCTTATAAAAACAAGGCCAACTGTCAGTATTCCTTATAATCCTAAAATCTATAGATGTATGTCATCTTTACTGAATGCCTTCATATTTATCTAATTGAGTTCCATAAATCATAGTGTGCTTTTAACTAAGGATTAAATTCCATTTAGATCAACTCCATTCATATAGTGATATATACTAATTAAAAATTTTATTAGTTTCATAAAAAGAATGTTTTGTACATGAAAAAGAATTAAATTTTTATTTGAAGCATCAACACATGAATCATCAAGAATGTGAACAAAAAAACATAAATAATTATGTATACTCTATAATTATCATTGGATGTGTAATATATAAATTTATCATACTGTTCGAATATTATATAGTGGAACATATAATTAGAAGTACATGAAATACACAATATTTAATGAAATACTTGATTTGATATTTACATGATAGATTGTTATGATATTTGAATGTTTATAAATTTATTAAAATAACATGTACGAAATTGTTTGCATCACCAAAACATATTAATTGTGGTTGATAATTCAACTGAATATGAAAGGATTATTGAATGATCCATAATATATGGATGATATGATCATTAAGAGAAGATCAAATTTGAATATACTATAGCTATAATATACATTCAGGATATGACAGTCACTTTTAAGCATTAAGTAATCAATGAAGAATAAGTTCATTCAATATCTAGTGTGAATGAGTTCCATGACCAACACACATAAACAAATATATTTTTAATGTTATTAATTTTGTACATGAGTGAAACAAAACCATTTCACTCTTTGAGTGTTATATATTTCAACTGTTTCTGAAGAAATTTATTGAAAAATGAGACATTGTTATTTATTAATCAAAAAAATAATGACAATTTTGCTTCTGAATAGGGTGTGTAACCAGTTTCTAAAGAGGATCATTGTTGGGGTGTCTAACACGTCTATAAGTGAAAAAAGATATTTTAGGTGTTTATCCTACTGAGGAAGTGGATTTTCTTGTTGGGATGTAGAATCAAGATTAATTAGTGGATCAACTTATAGAGTGTATAACAAGTTTCTCCAATATCCATTGTAGTCATAGTCTTATATAGTGGATACTCTGTTATAGGAGGATTAACCAACACAGAAATATGTAGGGTTCAATAATAAACCTTTTAAATATCATGAATTGTTCACTCATTTGTTATTTACTCATATAATGGGATGATATGAGATACAACTAATTAGATTGAGAACTATAACATGTTCAAGATGTTGACGTAAAAAATGATGAACATAAATAATGTATACACCTAATTCACCCCCACTACTCAATGGTAAATATATCCTAGGGAAATATATAATTGATTTCTAATTGTGAGTTCTTGATATCCATGAAACTAAAGTGATTTTTACCATATCATGCATCATTTACATATAAGATTTTATTGTCTTATCTTTCCCATAAATTACTCTTTTTAAGTGCACTTTAGTTAGAGTGTGTTTTTTTATAAAACTATAATATTAATTCCTTATTTTACATATCATTGATGAGAGTTTTATGATTTCACACCATTTATACTAATGTTTCTTTTAGAGCATCAAATTCTAGAACAAACTATGAATTTTGAGCTTATTGACCCTAAACACTCTAATATATTTTAAATATCCTCAATAAGTTTAATTTTACAATAATATTTTTTGTCATAATAAATTTAAATGAGTTACTCAATTTAAAAACAATAATCACAGTTAGATATTTATTCATCAAAAGGATTATTATAAGTAGATTTTCTAGAGTTAAAACCTATTCAATTTTTTTATATTTGTGGATAATATACATTATCCTTTTTCATGTATAATAACATTTTCATTTTTTTCTCAAGTCATACATTTTTTAGTGTTTTTGATGGAGGAACCATATTATATTTGATATGGTACTCAAATTATTCTTAAAAAATATATTTAATATCAGACATACAAAAATATTTGTTAATGAAAATAGATTCAATTAAAGTAAACATTTATTAACTATGATACCACATAAAATATCAAAATAGGATCGCAAAGACACTTTGTGTTGGGGTGGTTTAATCATGGTGAAATTTTTATCAAATTCATTTTACATTTTAAATTTCCCTCTCAAAATTTGAGAAATATTTATATGTTAATATATATATGTGGTTTTTCAATTGATTATCATAAATAAATTCACACCATTCGAATAATTAAATTTAATATAGTATAGCACATAATATTTAAAAAATATTTTATTATTATGATGTTATATACTCTATGTTGTGTTCTGGTCGATTTTGAGACACATATAAACAATATAAAACCAAAGTAAATACAAAAGGATTTCAAAAAAAAATTATATCTTTACCAACTATTTTTCAAACTCTCTACTAATTACTACCTCTTAACATTTTCTGTCATGACCCGTCCTCGGGGCCCATGCCGTGACTACCCCAAGCTGGCCTTCCATAGGCCAGGGGCTAGCGACTAGCACCAAAGTTGTAAATCCTAATAAAAATGGAAGGCATTGCCTTTATAAAATAACACAACACAACAGAGTACAAGCGAAAGCAAACACTATGTACAAAAGAATGTGCAGAAAAGTAAATGGGCCCGAATACAAACCCAACTGAAAAGTACAGCTACAACTAAATGAGAGTACAGCATTAAAGACATGTAGCTGGAAGAATAGAAGTAGCTCCTGGGTCATCCACCTCGAATCCTACCTGAAGGGTAGGTACGGATAGCGCAGCTCCTGGATCGTCCACCACAGATCCTACATGAAGGGTAGGTACAGATAGCCTCCTCAATGCTCTCTCCTGTCAACCTCCTCTGAGTACCGTCTCGTCGTGAAGTCCACCTCCGAACACTGACTTGTCACGAGGTCCACCTCCAGGTACCATCTAGTCCTCGAACACTCAGCCTTCGTCTGCACTATCCATTGTCTGTATCCAACACAACGATGTGCGGGCATTGCCCATGCCGGGGTGAGTATAATGATACTCAGTAGGGATCCTGAGACCCTCATGGTCTCACTATATCCAACAAGGATAAACACAATGCACGATCTAAATAGATAACCCTTACTTAGGTATAATACCATACTTATACCTAAGTTATCAATTAACCCATCTCAATCAAGAGGTATCACACAGATATGAAATCAACAGATAACCACTACTTAGGTATATGCCCATAAATATATATAAGTTATCAAGTAACCCTTCTCAATCAAGAGGAAATCACATAGGTCAACAACTCACCTCAAACCAGAATTTTCATTATCGAACCGCAACTGCTGAAGAGCTCCTCCTCTATCGAGTACACCGATCTTGTCACGACTCTCAGGCACTGCTCACTAAACTTTGACTGCTGAGGTACTCCTCCTGTCAAGTACCCTGGGTCAGCCTCCCAATCATAGTAGTGCTCCCCGCCGGGGTCTGCCACCCAAACACAATAGTGCTCCCCCCTAATATCCTGCAGAGGTACCCCTTCTGTCGAGTACCACAGGTCTGCCACCCAAACTCAATAGTTCTCCCCGCCACGGGTTCGCCACCCAAACACAGTAGTGCTCCCCACTAGGCTATAAAAGTCACACCGACTCGAATCAGACAAGCAGTCATTAGGTCTCATCCAGCTACACAGTCTCCATACTCCATACACTCGTCTTTGGGAGGGTCCTCTCCACGAGCTATAGGTATATACTCCAAGTATCACAAAGCACCACGAAGAAGTATCTCAAAGGACCGCCTCGTTGTATGGGTCTCAACGCAACAGACGACGCGTCAATCTGATGTACGATCTGTGAGTTATTAGCCATTTAGTCCCGAGGGCCTGGTTGGTTTCGTGTGAAAACCAACCCGTCCGTATCTCAACTGTACCCCAAACTCACATAGGGTATACTCAAAGGGACAGTTTCTCAATGTGATCACCAATTCCACTGACGGTTCGTCAAACAGATGACCAGTCTGAATGTTATCGGCTTTTCTGTCCGAGGGCCCCCCCTTGGATTTCAGGTTCAATCCAACCAGGACAAATTCCAATTGCGCCCAAACCTTAGGTGAAGTATTCCAAAAGATCCGTCTCACTGAAAGGAATCAAACAATATCGACGGTACGTCAATTTGACATCCGGATCTCACGTTATAAGTGTTTCCACCCCGAGGGCACGGTTGGTTTCGGGTTCGATCCACCCTGGCCATGCCCAAAGTTCTCTGAAACCTTCAGTTTAATAAAAAAAATGACCGTCTCAATCCAAGGATACCAACGTAACTGACGGTGCATCGATTAGAGGTCCATATCCCATGTTATGGGCGTTTTTACGAATATGTCTGAATGTAAGTGGTTTGGGCCCGGTCTGATGCAGCCCTATACCCCCTAGGTCGGCCCGTTATGGTACGGCCCGGCCCGGCTGGCATGGCCTGGCCCAGCGCGGTGGCCCGGCCTAGTGTGGGCGGTCCGTCCCACCATGTGCTATGGCTCGGCTCGAGGCTGAGCTGGATGCGGAGGGGGGGGGGGGGCTGCACCCCTTGTTTTGAAATGGCAGCCCACTCTCGGGGCCGCCCTTGCCAGCTGCCGGGGGTTACAATGCCCGGACATCCCGGAAAATGACTGGCCATAATGGCCGACCGGTGAGCTGCCGCGGGACCCTCGTCACGGGTCCCACCTCCTAGTGCGCTAGTGGCCTGCGGAGTCCGACCGCCCCATTGCTGAACGGCCGAAGCGAAAGGGTCGTGGCTCTTTCCCGTCCGTTGGGGTGCGACGACGCCGCGCCCCTTCGCCGCGGCCCACTCTAGCAGCGGATCTCTCTTTTCCGCAAGGTGCAACGACACTGCGCCATCTTCGCCACCATGAACAACAAAGGTAAACAAAAATGGGAGGAGGATCAGCTGTGTTTGTGCAGTCCGACCTCCTCCCATAGTGACGATAGCAGGTGACCAATGAATGAGTATACATAATGCCAAAAAAGTGAAAATTTAATTTATTAAATTTGAACATAACCCCTACCTCAAAAACGATGACAAAATTTGGTGTCGCAGTTGACGACGTCGGCGTACGCCCAAGGAGAGGATGGCATCTCACACTGGCTATGGAGGGGAGAAGAACGGCACGCTGATCACTCCTTGCGGTGACAGCGTTCTTCATCGAGGTCTTGACATTCTTCAACTAAGATGATGGAGTTCCCCAAGACTTAGATTATTCTCTCCAAATATCCTCTCACAACTAAACAATCCCAAATAAAATAAGTCCTTCCTTATTTTATTAACACAAGCCTTGATTTATTCATATTTACAAAAGTTGAATTCACTTAATTAATTTTTAGTTGTCAAAATGAATGGGGTGTTAAGTTGGAATTATTAAAGTGAGGGAGAGTCACATTATTTAAGTGGGGGGTTTTGCAGAGTTAAATAATTTGAAATGGTGGGGGCTTGTGTGGGCCCCACCTCCCTTATAACCACACTTGGGAACGTGGGTGGTCATGGGGCCCACCAACAACTTCAGATGAGAGAGTTTAACTACCATGGATAAAATAAAATAGCACACAATTTTATTTTACTTATCATTTAATCCCCAAATTTTTTATAACTCCTCCCGTGCAAACGCGACTCTAGAAAAGGTCTTCCTAAGAAATTATCGGCGCTGTAGTTTTATTGGTGCCCTCAGATTTCAATTCCGAGCACCGGTTCAAAAGTTAGAAAAACCCGCTCGTTTGTTCATTGAACGTACCAGATCTAAACCTCGAAAATTGATTCTGGGCACACGGGGCCTCAGAATCAGATGTTGTCAGAAACTTAAGACTCTTAAAATTTTAAATAAATTAAGAAAAATTTCCCTTAAAATTCCCAGGCCTTTACATTAGTACCACCTCAGGCCTGTACGTCCCCATAAAGCTACAAAACAAACATGGAAAACTAAAGGAGATACTGAGCATGAATCTGAGTCTCTTGCTCCCATTTTCTCTCTTGGAGGTTCCCATGCTACCAATGAAAGCACACAAGATAAATCGACCATCCTCGTAGGACCTGCTCATATCGATCCTCAGCCTCTTCTGGAACCCCGTGAAAGTCACCCCATCATCATTGCCTAGCTCTCCATGGTTGATGATGACGGTTAGGTCATGCACACATCTCCTCAGCTGAGATACATGAATGACGTCGTGAACCCAGTGCAATTGAGGTAGAAAGGCCAGATGAACCATGGAGATAACTTACCGCCTCAGCCACATCTCCATAGACTTCGTCAAGGTGAGACCCATATAAAGACGTGGTCATCACCCTCGAACTCCAATGGTCTTGTCTCCAATTATCATAGGACTTATGTCTCCTCTGTGAATTCTTCATCTGCTATTGGATGATCTGCACCTTTCCCGTCGTAACCTAAACCATCTCTGGTTCTATACGAGCTAACTCTAACATTATCCACAACGGATATCTGTAATGCGGCAGCTGCTATCTCTCCACTCCTAATAGTTGAACGCCTGATCTCATACTAAGAGCATATGGTACAACGTTCCCCTCCCCAAGAGTATAAACTATCTCGAAGTCATAGTCCTGGTGGAATTTAAGCCATCACTGATGTCTCAAGTTCATGTCCTTCTTAGAGTAGATACACCTGAGACTAATAGAGATGGAGAGAACCATAAACCATTTTCTCAATGAAAAATGGGTGAGACTAGTCAATTGTAAGAACCCATCTCCACCCTATTTTTTCTATGTTCGACCAAAGAGCTGCGGGGATTTTTCCTCTGCCAAATAGAGAAATCTGGTCTCATCCCTTGGATGAACCACATTATTTTCCTAATAAAGTCAATCCCGACATGAATGATACAAATCATGTCTTGAATGACATCGTAAGGCCTCGATGCTACTACTAAGAGATCCAACCGTCACTTTCACCTCCAAGGGTTGAGTCACACTGTCGGCATCAGTGCGTGGTCACTGGGTCTCCTCCAGTAGGTATCTCGAAAGTGAGGGTCATGTGAACGGTTTCAAACTGGAACATCTTAGTAAAAACCAAACAAAAGGACAGGAAAGTAAACTTGACAAAGATAAGTGTCTTTTATTACTGCATCTCAAAGTACAAATACACAAATAAAACCGCAACATGGAACTAGAAGTACCATGAATAGGAATCCACTAGTTCCGCTATTGTCCACCAGCATCCGGAGCTCCACTTCCTTGTCCACTACTCGGCTGCTACTAAATCTTTCGCCGCTACTTCTGTCTCAGTGGCTCCTCCAATGCCTGCAGATCAACTGTGCGGGGAGTCAGACAATCACCTGCCATATGACCCTTCCTACCACAGGAGAAACACTATCCATTTCTGGCACGCCTTGCTCTAAATCCACCCAGGGAGCCCCATACTACTGATCCTATAACCCGAGGTCACCCACCTGCTGGTCTAGTCCTCTTGGACCTCTGCATTATCTTTCTACTACCCACAAACGATTCGGCTGCTGATGGAAAATCATACGGCAAAGGCAGCAGCTCCTGAGCATGCTCAGTGTGTAGAGTCACTGGTAAAAACACCACCAGAAGAAGGTCTCAAAGTCTTCCCAGGTGGAGTTCATCTCATCGTAAAACAGGAACATGTGGCCCCACCACCTCTCAGCTACTCCCTCGAATAGGCTAACAGCTAGGTACACCATCAAGTAAGCGGGTGTCCCAGCTGTGTGCAATGTTCGTGCTATAAACTCCAGCCAGTGCCCAGCCATCTGAAAATCTGACATGCCTCTAAACGTCGGAGGCCTCTATCACTGGAACTCATGCATCACACCCAAGCAGTGTGCACTCTCTGCTGGTGTCTCAACTTGTGGAGGGCCATGTATTTAGGCCTCACTGCTCGTTGGTCTATCATCACTGTCCCCACTTGGTACCCATGCTGTCTGACTAGGTGAAGTCATCCTAAAATAAACATTTTTTACATAGTCAAATGATTATACCTGGTGAGCAGACCTAGTTTGATCTTATTTTAAAGAAACTTTGGAAACACACACGAAATCAGTGTTTTCATGCAATGAGTCAGAAATCAGAAGTCAGGGACTTGATGTATGGATACGTCGACCGCCCGCACCAACATTGGACTCCCTGAACTGAAAACCACAAATAGTACCCTTAACACTATTGCTTCATAGAATGAAAACATTAGAGGCCAATGCTCTGTAGTAGAACAAAAAACTTTGATACCAATTTGTCACAACCCATCCTCGGGGCCCGTTCCGTGACTACCCCAAGCCCGCCTTCCATAGGCCAGGGGATGGCGACTAGCACCAAAGTTGTAAATCCCAATAAAAAGGGAAGGCATTGCCTATATAAAAGTAAACAACACAACAGAGGACAAGCATAAGAAAACATTAAGTACAAAAGAATGTGATGAAATATAAATGGCCTAGAATACAAACCCAACTAAAAATTACAACTACAACTGAACGAGAGTACAAAAGATAACACAAGCAGCATGAAGAATAGAAGTAGCTCTTGGGTCATCCACCTCGAATCCTACATGAAGGGTAGGTACAGATAGCGTAGCTCCTGGATCGTCCACCACAGATCCTAACTGAAGGGTAGATACAGATAGCCTCCTCAACGCTCTCTCCTGTCAACCTCCTTCGAGTACCGTCTCGTCATGAAGTCGGCCTCCGGACACTAACTCGTCGTGAGGTCCACCTCCGGGTACTATCCAGTCCTCGAACACTCGGCCTCCGTCTACATTGTCCGTCGTCTGCATCCAACACAAAGTGGTTTGGGCATAGCCCGTGCAGGGGTGAGTATAATTATACTCAATAGGGACCCCAAGACCCTCATGGTCTCAGTATATCCAACAAGGATAAACACAAAGCAGGATGTAAACAGAAAACCCTTACTTAGGTATAAGCCCATACTTATAACCAAGTTATCAAGTAAACCATCTCAATCAAGAGTTATCACACAAATATGAAATCAATGGATAACCACTAATTAGGTATATTTCTATACATATATCTAAGTTATAAAGTAACCCATCTAAATCATGAGGAAATCACATAGGTCAAAGACTCAGCTCAAACCAGGATTTTCATTATTGAAACTGCAACTGCTGCAGAGCTCCTCCACTGTTGAGTACTGTGATCCTGTCATGACTCTGAGGCACTTCTCACTAACCATAGACTGCTGAGGTACTCCTCCTCTCGAATACCGTAGGTCAGCCACCCAAACACAGTAGTGCTCCCCACCGGGGTCTGCCACCCAAACACAGTAGTGCACCCCCCTAATATCCTATAGGGGTACTCTTTTTATCGAGTAGTGCGGGTCTTCCACCTAATCATAGTATTCCTCCCCACCATGGGTTCACCACCCAAACACAGTAGTGCTCCCCACTGGGATATACAAGTCACTCCGACTCGAATCGGACAAGCAGTCATCAGGTCTCAGCTAACTACACTATCTCTGTACTCCGTACGCTCATCTCTGAGAGGGTCCGCTCCACAATCTATTGTTCGATTCTCAAATTATCAAAAATCCCCACGAATAAGTATCTCAAAGGACCGCCTCGTCGTAGGGGTCTCAACGCAATAGACGACATGTCAATCAGATACCCGGTCTGTGAGTTATTAGCCTTTTAGTTCCTGGGGCCCGGTTGGTTTCTTGTACGAACCAACCCGGCCGTATCTCAACTGTACTCTGAACTCACATAGGTTATACTCAAAGGGACCGTTTCTCAATGTGATCAACAATGCTGCTGACGGTTCATCAAACAGATGTCCAGTTTGAAAGTTATCGGCTTTTTCGTTCGAGGGGCCCGGTTGGATTTCAGGTTCAATCCAACCCAGCCAAATTCAAATTGCATCCAAACCTCAGGTTAAGTATTCAAAAAGATTCGTCTCACCAAAAGGAATCCAACAAAGTCGATGGCACATCAATAGGACGTCCGGAGCTTAAGTTATAAGTGTTTTCGCTCCGAGGGCCCGATTGGTTTCTGGTTTGAACCAACCTGGATATATCCAATGTTTTCAGAAACATTGAGTGTAATATACCAAAACAACATTCTCGATCCAAGGATCCCAACGCAACTGACGGTGTGTCAATCGGAGGTCTGTAGCCTATGTTATGGCCGTTTGTACGAATCTGCCGAAAGTAAGCGGTTTTGGCCCGGTCCGACCCGACCCAGTACCCCCTGGGTCGGCCCGAACTGGGAGACCCGATCCGGTTCTGGGTCCGGCCCATTAGGGCACTTCTCGGCCTGGCTGGCGTCTCCCATCCTAGCTCGGGTGGTCCATTGCGGCGCGGGCGGTGCGGCCTGGCGCGGGCGGTGCGTCCCGTTGCGGGCAGTCCGGCCCAGCGCGGGCCGCGGCTCGGTTCGAGGCCGAGCTGGACATGGAGTGGGGGGGCACTGCCCCCCTTTTTTTAAATGTAGAACCCCTCTTAGGGACCGCCCTTTCCAGCTACCGGGGTTTACAACCCCCGGACTTCTCAGAAAACGGCCTGCGGTAATGGCCGGCCAGTGAGCTTCCACGGGACCCCCGTCGTGAGTCCTGCCTCCTGGTGTGCCGGTGGCTGGAAGAGTTCGGTCGCCCCCTTGCTGAACCGCCATAGCCAAAGGGTCGTGGAACACTCTTGGACGCGGCCTCCTTCAGCTTCACTGGCGCGGTGTGACGGCACCACGCTCCTTCGCCGCGACCCGCTCCAGACGCGGTTCTCTCGTTCATGCGTGGTGCAATGGCACTGCACTATCTTCGCAACCATGAACAACAAAGGTAAACAAAAGGGGAGGAGGATCAAACATGTTTGGGTAGTCCGACCTCTTCTAATTGTGACGATAGATGGCGGCCAAAGAACGAGTATACATAACGAAAAACACGCGCAAATTTAATTGCTTAAATTTAAATTTAACCCCTACCACAACAACGATGTCAAAAGTATGCGTCGTGGTTGACAGAATCGGCGTACGCCCAAGGAGAGGATGGTGTCTCACACTGGCTACGGATAGGAGAAGAATGGAACGCCAATCACTCCTTGTGGTGATGGCGTTCTTCGTCGAGGTCTTCACGTTCTTCAACGAAGATGATGTAATTCTCCAAGACTTAGAGAATTCTCTCCAAATATCCTCTCACAACTAAAAAACCATTAATAAAATAAGGCCTTCCTTATTTTATTAACACAAGCCATGAATTTTTCAAATTTACAAAAGTTGAATTCACTTAATTAATTTTCAGTTGTCAAAATGAATGGGGTGTTATGTTGGAATTATTAAAGTGGGGGAGAGTCAAATTATTTAAGAGGGGGGTTTAGTGGAGTTAGGGAATTTCAAAAGGTGGGGGCTGGTGTGGGACCCACCTCCGTCATAACCACACATGAGAAGTTGGGTGGTCGTGGGCCCCACCAAAAAATTTCCATGAGAGAGTTTAACTACCATGGATAAAATAAAATTGCACACAATTTTATTTTATTTATCATTTAATCCCCAATTTTTTTACAACTCCTCCCATGCAAACACAACTCTAGAAAAGGTATTTCTAACAATTTACTGGCATTGCGGTTTCATAGGTGCCCTAGAATTTCGATTCCGAGCACCGGTTCAAAAGTTAGAAAAACCAGCTCATTCATTCATTGAACGTACCAGAGCTAAACTTCAAAAATTGATTCTGGGCACAGTAGGACTCGGAATCAGGTGCCGTCAGAAACTACAAACTCGTAAAATTCCAATGAAATTAAGAAAAAATTTCTTTAAATTTCCATGTCTTTACATTTTAATCTATATGTAATCATTCCAATGTAAAATAATTCCTTAATAAACTATTGATAAAGATCTTAAAAATTCTCTATCTGTCCCAGCATAATTATATTGAGATATTATTCCTCAACATGATTCTTTGAAAACCAATGGATAAACATCTTCAGTTACAGTCCTATCAGTCTCTTTATCTCTACTCAAACTCCATATAATTATTTGTGAGTCATGAAAAATACTACATTAATATGAAGTCTCTATGTCATCCTTTCCAAACTCACCTACTCCCATGGTCTTCCAGGACTACTAATATATAATGATATTATAGAGTAGAAATTTTTTCACACTTCTCAATTTTTTTCTTCTCTTGTTTTTATATACATGTTTTTCATCAATGAACATGATTTTATATCTAATATATAATCATATTACATCTCTATATTTTATAATTATGTTCTCAAGGAATGTTGTATTATCAAATTATATCATATAACACTATCATTAGTTTCTTTATTCATCATATATTCTCAATATATCACTCGAATGTTTTTTTTCATAAATTGAACATGAAAAAACCTAAAATTTAAACATAAATTATCCATTAATTAATGGTCATAAAAACTCAGTGAAACTAATATAATATCTCAATTAGACTAGGTTTAAATATTTAAATTATCTCTATATTTATCACAAATTATTCTTTCCATGAAACCCATATTATTTTCTCAATGTATAAATGATAACAAAAAAAACATAGCAATGGTATGATACTTCAATTCATTGTATAAAAACACTTATCACAACTCATAATTCATATAAAATTCTAATCTCCGTTATACTCAAACACACAATTTATATTGATAGACTCTTTATTTTTTAAATTTGATTTAAAATTCTATATAATTATATTTGAGTCACAATTAATAACATATTTTTATATACCCATATATTTAACTTTGATATGATTATATTTTAACAGAAATTTTCATTTCCTAACAAGTACACCATACATATCCTCTTTATAATATTTATGTATTGCATTGCTAAAATTTACATAAAAAATTATTTCTCATATACATCATAGTATGTTTTTATGAAAATTTAAAATTTTGGGTGAGTAGCCCTTATTGATGATTTTTAATCTCTATTTATTGTTTTTATAATAGTTACATATCTTGAAACATACTCATACATATCACAGTAAGGCTTGGTAAATTTTTATATTCTATTGTTCTACTCATTGTTTACCTTTACACAATTGAATGATTTTATTATTATGTATCTATATAATATATTACATTTTTTTATTAATTTTGTCCAACATAATAGGTAATATATTGTATGATCTTTTTTCCTCTTACATAATGATGTAAGGATTTTTTATTTTTGGTTTTATAGTGTATGCTTTGGAAAAAAATATTAAATATTCTCTAATATATATTATATTTAATATTGAGTCCCTTCAATTTCAATATTTTTAAACATGTTATGAACTGTATGATACATGACTCAAATATCATACATTCAATTATATGATATTTTTCTTTTCCAATATCAATATATTTTATTATATAGAGATTAATAGATTTGAAATAGAAGTATATTATGTATAATGTTATTATATTTTTAACAGTAGTAAATATGTTTTGGTATATTTATTACATATTAATGGGGATATAACATGATTAAAATATTATTTAACATATGGAATATGATATATATCACATTATAAAACCCCAAAAAGTTTTGTAATTACTGAAATATTTTAACTTCGAACTACTTCACCCACATCAAAAATTCTAATTTCAAAAAACATAATAAATAATGAACTATTCTAAAATAACCATTTTATTTTTAAATTGAATAATCTTTATATAATAATTGTATATAACATTTCACCCATGCATTTTTTTGGACCTAAAATTGCTCTCAATTGATGCATCATCCGAATGCAGTCCATCTTAGAATCTACAACTCATTATAATGATTTAAAATAGTATCTTCTAAAACTAATATTGGATGTTATTTAATATGTAAATATTCAAAAAATATTTCATCTAGAGTCCATCTATATAAATTCTTACAATCATAGTTATTATTTCATAACATTAACTTGTATATAGAATAACATCAGATTATGTATTAATCATACTTAACTCTTTCTATTCCATCAATGTGTAGATCAAAATAGGGGTTCAATATTTAAAATAACATTTCTGGATTATAAGATTCATTATGAAAAACATTTGTAGAATAATTCTCTCATAAATATTATAAAATATCAATTATTCACATTATTTGTATCTCAAAAATCAGCATACATATATTCTTGTTCAAAAACACTATATATTATCTCTATCTGTTTCTTTAATATCACAATTTAATAACTTTTTATAACATAAAAATATATAATCAATAGTATATATAATGGTATTCAACATATTCCAATATATATTTCAAATAATTATCATCTTAATTCAAATTGTATTCTTTAAAATCACCCAACTTACCAAAAATCGTCATATAATGACATTAATACTCATGGAAATAAAGAAATAAAATAAAACCAATGAAACAGAATTCATCATTTTTAATTGGTAACATTAAAAATAATATCATCTGACCAAACAATCCCCCTTCACTATGGTTTATTCTGCAAACCTTCCTCCTTTTTCTGATTGTGGCCCACATACTGATATGAGGTGTCTAAGCTAATCATTAATAACATGATGAGGACATTAATATAATTTGTTTCAATGAAACGTTTCTTAATCAATATAGTTTTCATTACTCATTTTATGTATCCAAACACAACTCTCCTAACCCTACGAGGCCCTAACACTCAATTACTATTTTAAAGCTGATATAAAAAAAATTATCTAATACAAACCATGTCATTTATTTAATAAAAAATAATAATTTCATATGATATAAATTAAAAAACATGTAAATACATGGATCCCAAAATTTCAAAATATATATATATATATTTTCAGGAATCATACATACACTATGAAAACCCCACCTCATTTTCTTTAAAATTCACACACATAGAAATACATAATTTACAAATAAGAAGTAAATATTTTTAAACACGATTTAAATCAACTTTAAAAAATTGAAAATGAATATATATGACAACCTCTTAGATCAGGAAATTGTTATAATGAAAATCCATCTTAATCAATTATATATTCTGATTAATTTTTATGTTCTTATACTATAACTGCACCTTCCTCCACAATTAATAAAAGTATATATTTAATATACATGATATTTTTATTCTTTAATCTATATCAAAAAATTACTATTTTGAAAATGAATAATGAAACACTTTGTGTGTGGTATAATAATAAAAATTATTGATCCAATGAAATGAATGCACTATATTTTAGACTAGTTTACTCATATAAAAAAAATTCATATCAGCTATGAGGATTTAACCATTCAATGGAAAAATAATGAACTAAATTCTTAGATCTTGTAAATAATCTATCATTTTGAAAAAGGGATAACATATACATGATTCAGTACTCACTCATCCAAATATCAATCTGTGGGGAGATATAGAGGAATAAAATAAACCAATATCATCCCCAAAATTTCCTTAGGTTGAGATCCATATTTAAAACGATGTTTCTGGCCCTAATATAAATAAAATTACAAAAAATATAAAGTTGGGGTAATTAATTATTAATTTGTGGTAAGAAATTGTCGTCCCAATGAACATACATCTAATCAAGATTTAGATGCTAATTTTTTTTATGTTTGACATGAATAGTCCCACTGACAAGAATTTTACCATTAATTAAAATATATCTCCACTAAGAAACATCTAACTATTACTAGGGAATAATTCACCAACCCATTTCTAGGTACCAACCCGTTTATGTGTCCAATGAATCCCAAAAACAATATTTTCTAGCCCAAACCTATAACATAACAACATAACTCTATCATGTACATTGTAAATCTTAAAAGTGGCCTTTAATATAATATTTAACCTCACTAGTTCTTATTCATTATATATAATCAAAATATGAGACATTATAATTATTTTCCTCAATTTAATCTTCCATTAACTCCTATGATTCATTTAATTACTGTTTAGGTAATTTTTTCTTTTTCAAGGAAATATTATTATTTATTTACTTTACATTAAAATATCTAAAATATTTCATTATGGGTAGATACATCAATATCATCTTGAAACAATAACTAAAAATTATACTCATGGTTATCATATTTTCAAGAACACAAGAAATCATGTGGAGGAATTCCTTAAAATTTGATATTTGTTAATTAAAATTTCATTAAAGGAAAGAACATTTCTTATATGTTATCTTTACCAATAGATCATCCACATCATTGAGCATCATCATCACCTTGAATAAAACATCCTTATTTTACTCCTTTTCTATATTTTTATATTAATTCTTATAATCTAATATGAAATAAGAATACATTTTATTTCATCTAATTATAACTTATTAGATCATTTTCTAAAATCAATAAAACTTATAGATTTATGTAAATTTGAAACCTCAATATCTACATAAATATGATGAAATTTGAAAATATTTTATCAATTCTATACATGTCCTTCATAAATACATTCTAGTAATATAATAATGTATTCATGTATTCAGTTAGTTACATCCTAAAATTTTTATTCTTATTATAAATATACTGACATTTACCCTATCCAATATTATTATCTCTATAATAAATATTTTTAGAAAACCTAACGTGGAATTTTATTATTTACATAACATCACCCTTATGTGTATTTTATAATATTGTGATGTATCTTTAGCCTTGATTCCTTTATCATTTTCCCAATTTACTAAATATCATTATCAATCGATGTTATACTATCTATGATTATGAAAATTCAATTTATTATATTTCTATACAAATGCAAATCTTGTGATCAAAAATAGTGTCTCATGTGATTTGTTAATAATTATAAGTCATATCTAATGATGATTATAATTATATAATCATTAACCAGTACTTATATAATAACTAGAGATAAAAATCACTATTCAAACAAAACCATTATATATGGTATCACTAAAAACGTCAAACCATATAATATGATACAACTTATTGGTCCAACTAAAGTATTATACATTGAGTTGGGGTGAATCATGGGTTGTTGAATTGAAATATTCCCTTAAATGGCCATGTTAAATGTTTAGTAAAACATACTTATCTTCCAGAACAAATAGAAAATAAATAATATTCATAAAAAAAGAATTTTTATTAGTATCACTATCACATGGATAATTCGATGGACAATATATTCATGATGATAAAATAAAATAAAATTAATTTTGGTCACTTCTTATATAATATTTAGAGTAGGAACATTTACATTCATTTTATTACAGCCAGTAAAAATGTGAAAATGCCAAATTTTTCATATACATCGAACACTCAATATCAATCATGTATATATGTTTCAATCACACTAAAAAGATAAAATGAATTAAAACGCTGTTGGAATAAAACTAAACTACATTTTAACCATGATTATGATGTCCTTTAATTTTAATTCTTTAGATTGACATGATAATTTAATATAAACCACATCAACTTTTTCCTAAAAAATTCTCATGAATTACTATAAAATTTATCGATATTTCCATATTATACTTATTCTAGCTATCCACATAGACTCATTCTATACTTCATATGATTTAATAAATGAATAAGATCTACCGACGTCAACCATTGTATCCATTATCAGGAAACTGATCCTTTTTATATATTATATTAGATTTTATTTCCAATATAGTCAATAGATATATTACAATCTAATCCAAATGACATTAAGTCTGATGTGTTTTTAATTATTAAAAACCCAAAAAAAGTAAATTTATTTTTATAAGATGTTCTATAATTTATACTAATGTAAAAAATTATATATCCCTTTGAAAATAACAACCTATTTTATTTCACAATTATAGATTTTATAGAATGAGTGTATCATAATATTATATATGATGATTGTTGATTGTTGAAAATAAAATTATTATAGTATAATTATCAATCTATAATATATCATGGTATTGAACATCACCAAGAAACAAAATACTATATCATATAGTGTTTCACACATATTTTCAAACACAATCCGATATCAAATACCACGAAACAATATTACATATTCACTAATTTTTTTTGTTAATTTATTTACATTGAAATTATACATTAAAAATAGAAATTTCCCTTTAAATAATCACAGTGAAATCAACAAAACCATAATATATAGTTCTATAAAAAATTTATCATTGAATAATCAATAAAGCATCACAACCAATATTATTTTTCAACAAAAAAACCTAAAAAACACTAATAATTTATGAAACTAGAAATATTCAATTCATAGTGATATTTTATATATTTTTAAGGCATTTATAATAAACAGATATCAATAAAGGGAAAAAAAATTTACTCCAATTTTTTTTATTACAAGAGTCTTAAAATACAACTATTGTGACTAACAAAAATTTATAATTGAGATTTAAAATTAATCATTTTGAAACATTAAATTATGCTCTTGTAGGTTTATATAGATTTTAATATATATTTCAAAAATCCTACCTTGAAAAAGATGCTCGAAATTTTTTGATTTTATACATTTTTATTGAAATATGATTCAATCTAGTTATGCACCTCAACAAACACCATATAGAGAAGAGATAGTTTCATCATTTTCGATTCCATCTTATAAAAATACTAAAAAATATTTTGAATTGATAAAAATTTGTAATTCTATATTATATGAAAACTAATATCATACATATATATTTTATAGTATTTATCAAGGAATAATATGAATTTATATTGTAAATAATTATATATGGATGATATGATTAGTGTTGAACATGGATCATTATTAGTTCCCCATTTTACATACCTATGTTAATTTATGTTAGCAGGAACACATTCATTAAATTATCAATAGGATTCAACAATATCAACTTCTTTAATATCTGAATAAATATATTATTGATCAGTCATCTCATCCATGAGATTATTTATGAGTATTTCATCATTATCATTAGTGGAATGGTAAAGGATAATTATGTTATAACCTATTATTTACATTTTGATTAGTTTTATGGACTTATGATTCCATAACACCAACAATTATTTCTTATGATCATGCTTCAACAAATAAATAATTTCTGGTTTGGTTGTTTAATTATTAGTCTAACCTATATTATAATATATAAAATTGAAACTAAGATTTAAATATATCGAGTTAATGGTGGAAACCAATTTCGATTTCACTAAATATGGTTTTTTGAAGTCGTGGAATACTTGTTTACCATAACATAATTTGTTATTCATGTTATTGTTCCTATTCCCTGTTTGAGGTAGGAGTTTTCTAAGATACAAATTAGATACATTTATTTTATATAATGGGAGAAGAAAACTAAAACTCATATTATTCTACGGTTTATACAGTGACAATTCCAATTAATTTTTTTATCCATATTGATTGTATCATATGTTTAAGGCTATTTAAAACCTTCTTATAATACCCAAAGTTGAAATATCTTGCTTCAAAAGAATCAATAGGAATAGAATATACATTATTTAATCATACCTTTTTTTCCATGAGAGATCATCATGCCCTGGTGATTCGATAATGGGAATGTTATGTATAAATTCATCAATGGTCTTATAACTTGGGAATCTACTGATATATCCTAATATACTACTATGAATTTGATATTAAATACCAGGTCTATGAATTGGTAGTTCAATCAAAATTTATCAAATGGGTATCTTTCACTGTTAACATATATCTATATTTAAATATTTAACAAAAAAATAAAATTTTATATATCTATAATGGTGGAATGTATATTCTAGAAAAATTTTAATCCATAAACCATTATCGATAAAGGAATAGTATATTTCAAATTATTTTTCATTTTAATGATATATAGCATCAAAATCCCTATGGAACTATTTTTTAATTTTAATTATTCAATGGAAATATAATGACATTAAATAATATAAATATTCCCTATTGAGAATAATTAATGTTTGTGGAGGTGCTTCAACCTGAAACTCTTAATCGGTTGATAGTGTATTAAAACGTCCACACCTTAGTTCATTGGAAAAGTAATGGGAATATAATACTAAGAGTACTATTGGGATACTAGAATGATTTTTTAAAATATAATATTGTTATGAAATATTTATATATCTTCCACCATGATATTATTCAGTATAGTAAATTAATAAAGATGAGGTAATTTCACATGTGAATCTCCTTGGATTTAGTATACAAACACTCTTGTTATCTAAAAAAGGACTATTGGACCCCATAGAACATTTGGGTTGGATAAATGCCTTTATGTTATATAATTAAACAACCTATTATATTGAGGGATCGATATAATTTGATTTGGATTTTAATTTTTTGTAGTACCGCTTGTAAAAATAATTTATTATTTCCTGCAATTATTGTTTTACAAAATATGATACAGTGTAAGATGGATCCGTTATTCAAAAAAAGTAGTGATTATGAATTCCCCTAACTAGGAATTTAAGGAAAATTTCATTGATAACAGGGTTCCTGCGTCTCATTTCTTTATTTAACATAATTTTATTCCATTTAATAACATTAATATAAAAATATAATAATTCTATATTTGTGGGTAATGTTGTTTAGTGGAATGACTGCCAGATCCATAACATTAGATTAATTTAGTTCATAAGTTGTTATATTATCTTTTTTTCCAATAAAAACCGCACTTATTACAGTTTTACAATCTGAAAATATTTATATTGACAATTAATGGTTCATGAAGTATAAAGTTCCATTATGGGATCCATGAAAGAAATCAATAAATTTATTATCTGTTATAGTCCGACCTTCATGATCACTTTTTCCAGACTAACTATCTTCGGGGAAACACGGTTAATGAATTTTGGTACCTTTTTTATATTCTAAAATTTACATTTTTATTTTGATATAGGGTCTAACAAATAATTCACCTGAGGCCTATACATTCAGAACTCCACATAACCTAGATGCACCATACTTTTTTTAAAAAATTGAATAAAAATCATATATGATATTATATATTAGAATATAATGTTACTGCAAGTAATTAGGTAGTTCCTTTATACTATTGTGCTCATTATTCCTAATTTTATATTATTAAAATTTATTGTCAAGGTAATTAATAAAATTCTTAATAACCCACTAAGGATAAAAAAATATATGATGTTCTACCAATTTTCAAGAACATTATGGATTATTTATAGAATAATATTTTTTTTTATTTTTTTTATGGAATGTATATGGTCTTTATGGTCTATATGATTTTATTGTTATCAAAAACCTTATTTCATTAATTTTTAGATTTGATTTCATGGTTGGGTTGAGAGTGAAATTAGCCTCTTTTTCCATCTATGATCTTTATTGTTATATTGGAGTTACAAGATATGCCATCATTCTAGATAATTTTATTGTATCTATCAAATTATATCATAGATGATAAGACTTCTATAATTCATTTGGATACTTCTATAGGTTTATAATATTTTCTATATTATATTAGTGAAATCAATACAATTATTTATCATATGAGTGTTTCATCTTCAAACAGTAGGTAAAGCACTTCCATCAAGGCAAAAAATTGGTCATATGATTATTCTCTTATTATTTTAAATTAGAGTGGTCATATATAGAAGTATTTGATAGTATTGATTTAAATTTGTTTGAATTTTACATTGAAAACCTTCCCATCTTGAAATAAAAATGGAAATTATATTAGTATTCCAAAAAATGTGTTATACCCTACACATTCAAAACATTTAAACAAATTTTGGCCATTTCTAATTTCATTAGAGTCCTTAGTAATGATAAAAAAATGAGATAATAATATATGTGGTTCTACATCGGTTATATTATAAAATTAAATGATATGAAGCATGTGTTTTTAAGGATTAATGGATAGAGAAGTAAAATCAACCCATTAATGGGGTGTATTTATCATAAACTAAAAAAATGAATATCAATCCTAGATTAATTATAAGTGAGTTATCTTGGAACCGTGTTTGTTCATTAAAGATACCTATCTATTTGTTACATTTTTTTGTGACTCGACAGATGAATAAATGTGTTTTTGTTCAAGAGATGAAACTATTGAAGATTAATTGAGGAGTCACTTATTCATATTAGTTGATGTCATTTAGAGACCATTATATAACCCAAATTATCTCTTAGAGTATGATGAACTATAATTCTACCAAGATGTTTAATATGTTCAATTTATTATTAACTGAGGGCTTAGTGAAATTACATAATTAATCATGTTATCTATGGTAAATTTGGGATGTTTGTGATATTATTGTTAAATGATGTTGTACCACACATTATACCATGTTGTGGCACTCATCATGATATACCGGTTGTTAATAATGTATAACTAGATTTGGGAATAATATAAGAGATCTGATAATTTTATTTTGAATTTCATTTTTTAATTAAACCTATAGAAATATTTAAAAATATTGTACTCTATGGTCCTAAAATTATTGTTTTAATCATGGATAATCAAGGAACCTGTAGTTTATAAAATGGGGAGAATGTTTTTTCTAGGAAATAAAACATGGCATTTTTTAATTAAAAAATTTCAATGTACCATGGGATGATACTCATTTATTATTGTAGTGGTTTTGGTTTAAATCTTGTTGAAATATCTATATCTCATAAGCATTTGAAAAATGGATAGAGAAGATGAACCATCTCATTGAGATGAGTTTGGTGAGTTATAAAAACTCATATGACAAATTTTGATTAATATAGCTCTATTACATGGATGTGACGATTTAAAATTTCATATTTGTGAAGTAAATGTACCACATGGGAAACAACCCATTTTATAAGGTGTTTTGGTGAGATTTTTTGTCTAAAAGTAAATCTGTGTCTTGGTATGTATATCAACATTACATGGTATGTTTTATATAAATAGCTACATTGGTATTTTCATGAAATGACCAAGACATTCAAATTGAAATGTTGATATTATATATTGTTTTATAAATTTCGACACTTAAACAATTATTTGGAATTTATGATTTAGTGATTATTGACCCAAACTGTTTTTAATAGAATATAATCTCCTAAAATTTATACAAATACTAAAATTGAACTTTATTTTGATTGTATTTGGGATTTTAAATTTCAAATAAAAACACAATATAGTCATATAAAATGATTCTATTAAAAATAAGTGGTATCAAACTAATGATTAAATAGAGTAATATCCTGAATATATAATTAAATAGAAGAAATTTTTACCATTCAAGGGTTTTATTGAATATTTGTATTAATGAAATGAATTTTAATTAAACTTATTTATATTGAAAATAAGACATAGAATGTAACACCCCAAGTAAATAAAGAATATTATATTTTCTTATTTATCCATATTTGTGAATAAAATATTAATATTACTTTAAAGGGGATGCTATGCTCGATGGTGTACCCAATACGCAACAACGAGTTTCTTGTAAATCTTACGTTGCACTCTAAAAATAAAATAATATTATTTTATATTGTAGTTAACGCCTAGCCGTTGTAATGGCGGGAATGAACAGATCTAACTACAAAATGATTATATTTGTTTGTCAAATATTTTTACTTTTTACAATAAATGTTGGAGGATTAAAAATGCGAAGGAATTCAATTTTAAGCGTAAACATTCTAATATTCATTATAAGGTCAATTAATGGCCTTTTGATGATGAACCTCATTTAAATCCACTTTTTGACAATTTTATGTGTTATATTTGACAAAATAAAATTCTTCTTTAGAATCGGGACATCAAAATTTACTTTGTGTATATTTTTGGTATTTTTCCGATAAAGTTCATTTTTTAGTGAATAGTGAAAATGTTGTATTTTAACTCAAAGACTCTTTTTAATATAATTTATTTATATGATTATATTATCTTTTCAATTGGTTTTAAAGTGAAATTAGAATATATTTTTACCATTTAATCAAATATTGGTGGTTGGAATAAATTTATTCTTGAAATTGGACTTAAACTAGTGTCAATCTTATGATACTTAATGTTTCATAAAAACACGCTATTTGCTCTGACAGTGGGAATTAATTATTAAATTAATTAATGTAACTTATATGTTTCGAATTTTGTAAAATAGAAATAATTTTTTAATTCGGAATATCTAATATATCTTAGGGTGAATTATTGGTTTTTTTCTAGAAAACTTCATGTTTTGATGAATAGTGAAACCACTAAGTGGTACTTATAAAAACCGATTTTTCATTTAAATGAAATTTTACCACCTCTGTGTTTTGAATTTTAAAAATCCAACATACATGGCTGTCATTAAGAAGTAAAATGTGGTTCAATGGGATTAAAATAAATTTTTTGTGAATAGTAAATTTAAAGTTTTAATCGTGATTAGAGGTAATTATTGTAGTTTAAGGTAAAAATAATGTTTTAATAATATGAAAGACCTAGACACATGTCCTACCCTCATTGGATGAGTCATGGCCGACCAATACAATCCATGGTTCAACTTGGGCACCCCATAAAGCCACTTTGGTTGTAAAATGACATTAATACGTTTTTATTTAAAGTTAAAATTAAAATGTCACAAGCACGTGTTGTTTTACTAAAAGAATTTTTAGTTGGGGTTATTAATGTCATATTTTTTACTATAAATATTTATTATAAAGCTAAAAAGATTTCCTAAATCATGATAGTTTTTTTATTTTTATATATTTAATAAATTAATTTATTTATGGCACTGTGATGATGCAGTGATTACCTCATAAATGATCGATTTAAATAAAATGAGAAGATAGGGTGAAATATAAGTCTTACACTTGTCACAAACCTATTGGATGGGTGGATTTCGAATCCTTATCACCTTATCCTCGAACTATATCCTTTTGGGTCCTTTTAAATCCGAAAATAATTTTATAATAAAGTAATAGTTTATAACTTTGCAAGATTGCCCCTCCTTTTCTCTTATAAAAGGCCCCCAACTCTACCACCTTACCCACACCTCTCAAACCGTTGGCTCGGCCAAACCCTGTCCATTTTGTCTCTCCACATCCCTCTATTCATAATTGAAGCCTCACATTGGGAATAATCTTTTCCAAGGAAGCCTTTGAGCTCAAATCAAAGAGAGTTACCTGATTTAAAGGAGATTAAAGAACGATCGAGTCATGTCGGACACGAGGTAAGGGATCCTACCCCTCTATTTCTTTTTAAGTACACTCTTTTATGTGATTCTTTTTAGGATCATATATATTATTATTGGGATGTTATTTTATATTAATCCTACATTACGTTTTATGTTCATATGATCAGAGACCCTATTTTCACTCATGAAGCCATTTGGGAAGTTTTGATTGGCGCCGTTAGGCTGCCGAATTTTCGTAAGGGATCTAACCTATCTCTTTCTTTTTAAGTACTATCTTTTGTGTAATTTCATTTATTCTAATCTTTCTTATGTCTAGGGATGTTATTTTATATTCCTCATACTGTACTTTTTATGTTCATATTATGAGAGACCCTATTTGATCTCATAAATCCATTTTTGGAAGTTTTAAGTGGCGTCATTAGGCTGCCGAGTTTCCGTAAGGGATTTTTCATCTCACATTTATTCCCGTGACATTTATTCTATGTTTTCCACTATTTCCTTTTATTGGTGTATGTACTACCCATTATTATACAATTTTTTAGTATAATTTCATTTATGGGTATTTACATCTTCATTGTATGACCCTTCTTCCATGGGGTGTACATTTCAAAAGTTACGCAACTCGGTAAGGGGACATTTCACCCTCCTCTTTTTAAAATACTTCTTTTGTAATGTATTTAAATTCACATACTATTATGTTGGTATATGTTCTTATATATCCCTATTTATGTATATTTTATGTCCAAGTGATGAGATACCATTTTCTCTCTCATCAACTCATTTTCTAAATTTTAAAGTGACGTCGTTAGGCTGTCGGATTTCTATAAGGGAACTTCTTAACCCACATTCAATTATTTGGGTTAAACCTATACTTCTTGATTTTATTATTCCAAGAATATGTTTGGAATTTCTATGTTGTAATTTCCACAAACCGTTTTGTGGATATAGTATTTCTACACATAATCATCTCATTGATAAATTCTTACGAACTTATATGGGAAATCATAACTCAATCTCATTTCATTGAGTTAAATATCCATTTCATTGGTTTTATTTTTCCAAGATTATCTGTGAATGACCTATGATTGTTTCACACTTAATATCAACTTATATTGGGTGTATTTATATTTCTCACACATAATTATGTGATAGATCTATCCTTAATTTAAGGATACTATCTTTATAATGGATTTCATCTCAATTTACATTTCCATTGAGAATTCATTGTTGTTATGCACCAATTCACTCTTATATGGTGTGTATACTGTTCTTTGACAAATTATATCATGAATCCATTTATTCTCATGATATTATAAATCTCAGATTACATGTTACTCCGCATTTATTTGTATTCAAGAGTCTCTCATTTTGTTAAAAATTCTTTAACAAAAATATCGTTTTAAATGATTTAAAGATTCATTATTCTAAATCTTTATCTTTAATGTCCATGTTTTCAAAATGGTTTTCAGTATTTATTTATATGGACATTAGTGTTTTAAAATTATAATTCCATTAAATTCTTTAATGTGGTATGGTACACTTTGATTCAAAAATCTCTTTAAATGGTTTTTGGAAATGGATTGCTTAATTAAATATCTTGGAATTACTTATTGTGATTGAAAATGAAATGTTGTTATTGAAATGTTTATATTTTCAATATTTTATGTGTAATGATGGTAATTGGACTTTTTACGGGTGGTTACATGATAAACCATATGACGGGTGGTGCTGTGAATACCAGGACGGGTGGTTACATTATGACCTACAATGCATTGGGTATGGAAGTCAGCTGTATGGCTATTCCATTAAGTGATATGTGTGGAAGTCGACCGTACGGTTATTCCATTTAAGTATGTTTATGTCCCAATATTCCTTTATATGTTATGTGTTCTTTGTATGGGTTTTATGGTAATATTTTGGTTACAAAAGGGTATGTAATGGTTTTTTATTAAGTGAAGGGTTTTTTCTGGTTCATAAAGGTCAAAAGTATTACTTTGGTAAATTATTCATGGTTTACATGTTGTTTTGAAAAAACTAACAATTTCCCTTCTTTGTGTATCCTTTACTGGGCGTTTTATGCTCATCCCAAGTTTTTGAAATGTTTTCTACATGACTTAAAGTTGAATAAGGTTAAGGATGGGATCATGGAAAGACATGCTATCTAAAACATGGAAATAGACATGTTTCTTTTTAAGTGTTTTTTATATTTTATGGAAACTTGGTAGAGGTGTCTACTATGTAATCTTTTGAGATGTAATAGTTATGAACTAATTCACTAAAACTCTAAACCTAAAAAGATCCTCAATGTGAATTATTCATTTAATTCAATAATAAGAAATGTTTAAGGTCGAGGCCTTATAGTTGATATCAGAGGTCAGTATAGATAACTTTAGAGGTTAGGGTATTTTCTAAGCATAAGTGACATTACCATAATGGTTAGGATTTCAGAAAGAGTCCTAGTTTTAAATAAAGTGAATGAGTAAGTATATCTTAGTGTTTATCTTCCTTATTAGTACGTGATGGTTTTGTTGATATACTCACACTGACATTTCTGTTTTTAGTGAATGGATGGATCTAGCAAGCACCAAAGTGACAATAGGTTTGAAAGAAATTATTGTGGTTCTCTGATTAAGAGACTAGATGAAATGGGGGATTCAATGAGGAAACACGTGGTTGTTATAAACCAACTATCAAAGAGTCATGATCAACCACTTGTACCTTGGTATGTTCTGTAATGAATCATGTACGAGATGACCAATCGATGTGGATGTTCAGGTAATAATTATATAGGTGACCATTAGGGTTTATATGATCCTTACTTTTGAGGTAATTATGAGTTATTATATATTATGATGGAAAATGAAAGGCATGAGATAAACATGAGGTTAAAATATGTTATGATTATTTTTGAAGATTTTATCTCGTTTTGAGGAATATTTTAAGAATTATATATTTTTGGAAAAAGGACAACACGCAGACCGTGTGACAACCCATCGGGTCGGACAAAGCTGCGGGAATCGGACCCACAACCAAAGTGCGACTGGTATTTATCGCCTACCACTGGACTACGTGAAGTCCCTGGTTAGTTTGACTAATTCTTTTTAGTTATATTATTTTAGGAATCAAGAGTAAGTTTATTTTGGGTTATCTATGGAAATGATTAACCTATCATCGAGGATATGTGATTGGGTTAATTACTTTTAAATATGAGAATTTAAGAGCAAGTGATGTTATTTAGATATAAAAGTTAATTTGTACCTTGGAAGACTATGTGACTAAATCCTTCAAATAGTTGGGTTTCAATATTAGTTTGGTTTAGTTTGAAAAAATTTGTGGACATTTGTTTATCGAATGGTCTTTGTTGAACTTTGGGTTTTATGGACAAATTTTAATGATTAAGAATAGAATTTCTTTTTATAAAGGATTATACTTTTGTGGATTATCTGATCTCAAACTAAAAATTTTGGTTTTGGTTTTTGTCTAATGACATGTGAAATATGTAGTTCTAATTTGTGGATTAGGTGATTCTCATGAAGTTGATTATATTACTCTTAATGCGAAGAAGTCTTCCTAAATACTCATCTTTTGGAGAAAATATGAGTTTGATTTAGGAATCTAGTAAAAGATGAAAGTCTACGTGACAAGTAAGTATGTTTCATTATGATTTAGTTAAGATCAAAAATAAATTCCCCAATGAAGTGTAACTTAAAACAAAAATGTTTTCTACTATCTTTTCCTACTAGGGAATCAAATACCATTTAACCCATCACAAGTTTGTGATTTTCTTTTGGTTAACTATAACGCCCCAAGATTTCATAGTGTGTTATTTCTTCAAAATAATTCAATAACATACACTACACGCAACACCGAGTTCAAGCGCACCATGACTTACCAAACAAGCCATTCAAAAGAGGTTATGAATTTTATTAACTAAATATTAAAATTTATATAATCCTTATACTTTTAGAATTCATATTATGAGTTTCTTATACATAATGTAAGAATAAATTCATTTTCAGTATTTCACTTTTACCAACTTTTAATAGTGAACCCTTTTTAAATACAATATTTAAAAATTTTTGACTAAATGGGGACATCAAAAATTTAAAATGAAACATTCCATGATTCCATGGAACGCTTTCCATTTAATAATATAGTAGCGTGTATTGTACGCAACTTCATGTTCTAACACACACCACAACCAATCAAACTAGCTGTTATGAATAGTAATACCTACTTTTTGAAATTATATATAATTTATATTGCAAAATGGACTTCATTTTTGGATTCAGAATATCGAATTTAGCCTAAGGTGAAATATTGGTAGTTTTCGGATAACTTTAATATTTTGATGAATAGTGAAAATTACTAAATTTTAATTAAAAACAACTTTTTTAATAGAAATGATTTATATTGATAAATTATGAATTTTACTGGTTTTAAAGTATATTTAGAATATATATTTACCATTTAATTAAATTTTGGTCATTGTACAACATTTTACAATTATACCGGACATAAACAAATGTCAATCTTTTGATAGTTATTATCTCTTAAAAACACGCTTTTGGTTTTTACAATGGGAATTAATTTTAAATTAATTTCTGCCACTTCTGTGTTTTGAATTTCGAAAAATGGATTCCAGATTTGGAATCAGGATATTCAAATTGTGTAAATAGGTAACTTTTATTTTTAGACATTTTGAATAATTACTTCGGTAAATAATTTATTTACCATGGTTAAGGGTAAATCCGGTAAATAAGGGTTAAAAAAATAATATTATAATAATAATAAATAACCCTAAAAAGTGTCCTAACCTTATTTTTGGATAAATGTCCGACCATGGCCATCTTTTGGTCAATTTCGGGACCCCATGGTGCCACTTGTAGGTGATAGGGACACTTTATTTTAATTATGTTAAAATAAGTACAAAAATGACATTAGCATAAATCTTTTTGAAAAAAACACTTTTTACATAGGGTTATATATGTTGAATTTTCAACTATAAATATTCATTAGAAATATGTAATGGTTTCATAAATAATTATATTTTATTTATAATTTTTAGACATTAAATAATTTAATTTATTTATGACACAATGATGATGCATTAATTACCATAATAGTGACAAATTAAAATAATTGATATTATAAATACCGAAATAAATATAATTTGAGACTTTTAATTAATTAAACTAATTTTCTAGTATAATATGACATATTATTATTGATTTAATTGACTTTGTTCTAAGTAATAATTCTGTTATAAGTTTCAAAAAAATCAACTATTGAATAGTGTCAAAATTGACGTAAAAGAGTTTTTAAAACAATTATTATATTATTAATTGATATTAAATTCCTAAAAATCTAAGGTTAGTTCAAGAGAATTATATCATGATAGGTGTATCATTAATGGACCACTTGGGGGTCGCTTGGTTGTATATAGTATGTTTATTAACTGTATAATAAAAAATACAAAGTGACATGGTAAATGTCAAACTAATTAACAAAGAGTTAAAACTAAAAGATAAGGTTAATATAGTAAAACAAAACTTTATAAATTATATTGGTTGAATGATTTTCGACCTATCCCCACCTTAACCTTTGAATAATCAACTTTGGAGCCTTTATAAACGAAATATGAATTTATTATAAATTAATATTTCTAGATTTTCAAAAGGTGCCCCTCACCCCTCTTATAAAAGGGAACTCCCTCTTCTCATTACTTCACACCATCAAAGCCATTTTGATAGGCCAAAATCAGCCAAAATACTCTCTAATCTTCCCTCACTACAACCTAGATTCCTTAGTTTGATCATAAACTCAACCTAAGGATCCCTTTTGATTAAATCAATAGGAAGAACCCGAAGAAGAGGTAATGTTTTCACCACCCTTTTTCAAATTCATTTATTCTTAAACTTCTTCTTTATTTGTTATTACCATTAAAAAATAATAACTCCATTATCTTATATGTACTGTGATGTTATTATAAATATGGTACAACCATATTCAGTATTCTATCCACCCTTTGAATAACATGTCACCATACGTGCGTACGTACAGCTTACCGTATCCACGTCGTGGTGTAATTGTTATTCAATATATTATTATTTGGATGGGTATAATAATGATTTGTAACTCATGTAAATAATAAATATAACATGATAATTATTATGTATATATGATATACTATCCAATTATATATTATTTTAATATCAAAAGAATGATATTGTCGCTCGTGCGTACGTACAGACTACCGTCTCCAAGAACACGATGAGATTCATTCTCCATCATATCCATTCAACTATAATTATCATTTTATTATTTAAAAATAATGTTTAAGGACTTGATATCATTCTGAATACGAATAAGATACAACCTATCCATGAAAAACATGGGTTACGTAACAAAACATATAAAATAATACGAGTAAGTTAACACCCGAAACGACGATAATACTTAGATATTATTGACAAAGCAATGTTAAAAGATCATATATGATATCATATTAATATAAATGATACTTTTATAATTAAATAAAAATTATTTCACCATTATACAGGAGTTTAACTGACCCTCAACCATGGAAAAGTACAAGGTAAGGGTTTATTTCACAATCTCCTCATTATCTGAGGTTGTTTATACGCAATTATCTACTGGGATATCTTTATCATCCACATCCATGTTTCTTTGAAATGTATTTCAAAACATTTTTACTATTTAAAAATAAAATGGGTTAAAGTAATTTATACCCTTATTTGTTTTTAATGGAATCTTTCCTTCATTTTCCAAACAAGGCACTTTTTACCTTTCGACAAATTTAAGGTAAGAATGTTTTTTAACTTATACGGCGGGTACGGCTATTTACCGCCGTTACAAAATCGTCAAAGTTTACCTTACAAGCATATAAGAATTTTTTCAAAGTAAATGTTTAATTTTATAATTATGTGACTTCTAAATTATTTCAAAATGAATGTTTTAAGAATTTTTGAAAGGTACTCTTTATAAAGATCAAAATTTTAAATGTTTTAATGATTTATCTTTCTAAATATTTTTAATTAATGTCCATGTTTGAAAAATGATTTTAAGGATTTATTTATATAGAAATGAAGGATTTGAAGTGATATTTCTTTTCAAAAGATTCAATGTGGTATGGGACACTTTGATTCAAAAATCTCTTTTAAATTACTTCCTTTATAAATGTGTGACTTTTCTATGATTTTGAGAAAAGAGATATTTCTCTCAAATAGTTTGATTTCATCTATGTCAACATCCTTTGATGTATTTTAAGCTTATTTGAAGTTGATTTATTATGATACAAAACTTCTATATTATATTGAAGGTTTTGTGATATCTTTGACTGTGGATGTGCTATTTTTATACCATTCATGGTTTATGGTGAAAATATTGACATTTCGTATGATAGTTTTAATACGAATGTATATGTTATGTTTAAACCTTTTTATATGGGAATGAATGGGACTTAATATCTTATGGGTGGATCCCACTATAGATCCTCGATGCATCGGTAGGTCTCACGAGAAAAACTAGTGTCATGACATAAGGCCTTGAAAAAATCTTATTTGTAGTCTTGGCACGAGGCCTTGGCTATGTGGTTATGATAGTCTGGAATTATGAATTCCATCACTATGAAAGTGGTTAATGATATTTCATGTGATTATTCGATTAGTAGAATATCCATGGGAATAAGTAAATGGCATTATTTCATTTTATTTTTTCCATACTATGTTGAAGTTCAAGTTTAAAAGGGTTTTGTTTTAGTTATACAATACCTTAAATGTGTATTCTTATTTATGAAAGTTTCCACTATATCGTTATCCTTACTGGGCATTTAAGCTCACCCCTTTTCTATGTTTTATTTTCCCCAAGATGTGAAGAAGTAAATTATGAATGAACTGTAGGGATATTATGAGGGGATAATAGTGTCGATTATGGAGACAATATGTTTTTGTGGTTTTTTTTCACTTCATGATGTAATGTAAAACTTTATGAATATATCTAGTGTTTCCAAGTCTACTAAACAAATCGGTCTTTCGAGATTTTATCTTTCTGTGATTATGCCAATGTTATGTAACAATTCACTGACTCTGGGTAACTGGGGTCGGGGCGTTACAGTTGGTATCAGAGGATGTTTAGTACAAACCTTGGAAGCTAGATTTAGATAAACTCTAATTAGAGCACATAGACCTAAGATGGACCATGAGGATTAGTATAGAATAACTTCCTATAATTTTGGTATTATAGAGATTTTGGGAGTTTTCCGAGCAATACATCCCTGTCTGGATACGAGCAGGTAGAGGCGACTCTGGCACAGATGTACCTAGGGGTAAAACCCGAAAACACCGCTTTGAGATAGACTCGAACGAGAACTGGTGCACGACAATGGGCCTTGCTGCACTCTTTGATACGACACTCCCGGGGGATATTCTTAGGATAATTCTCATTTTCTTTACAAACCATTATTAAGGGTTTATGAGTATATACTTACTCAAAGGAGACATTTTTATGATTATGGATTATATCCATAAACTATTTAATTTATGTTATGTGTTTTACAAGTTTGGTATTAGGTATTGTTATTCATAAACTAATCTAGTGTATGCCATTGTTTAGAAATGGCTCCTAGTAGAAGGAATTATAACTCTAGCAATGCACATGATCCAAAGAGAAAGAAGGATAATATCTTTCATAGCCTTAAGCCAGAATTTATAAGAGAAATAGTCTCCCATGTATTATCATCATATGAAGAAATAATATCATGTGTTGATAAGATAAGTAAAGAGTTTACTGAGTCCAATGGCTTTGAAGGGAAGTAAAAGAAGAAAATGATGGAAGAGAGAATGGTGGATAAAGGTAAGAGGGAAAAGAAGAATTTTCCCATATGTGATAACTGTGGGAAGAAACACCCTGAAACTTGCCTGAAAGGAATGGGAGATTGTTATAAGTGTGGAGGAAAAGGGCACAATGTACATGACTGCAAGGGTAAGAAAATGGTTTCAAATGTACAATGCTTCATTTGCAAGGAGTTTGGACACTACGCGAACCTATGTCCATGTCATCAGACTATGCCGAAAATGATGCTATTGGATAATAATAAAGTTGTGATACTACCACAGATGAAGAGGAATGATTAGAGTTCTTATGTTTATTATGTCAATTGAGTGTTGTATCAACAATGTACTTGTTATAATAATTATGGAGTATATAAGGATTGTACTGCAGTACTATTTAATTAAGGACATAAGATTGTGTGGAACAAAGAAAATTGACTCAATAGCAGGATAATGTTTTGTAAAATATATGGTTGAGAGAATGATAAACAATAATATAGTTCTGATACGGAGTTTGTGATTTTGGAATAATACATGATTGATTTGGATTAATTATTTTGGATATTCTTGACTACCTTGAAACTGATTAATGATTTGTATATTCCATCATTGTTGGGGTTTAAAACATTTTGGGATTGAAGGAGTATATCTATTATTCTTTAAGGAATAAGGGATCATGAATGTAATCAATAAGGTTTTATGGTAATTCAGGTTGTTACAGTGTTTTAAAAGAATACATGATGAAGGTTATCACATGTTATTACACGGAAAAAAGGATCTTTATTGTGTTTACCTTCCTTATACATATTGGACTGAAGTATTTTGGATAGTTCTAGTTTGGATTATTTTGGATTGCCATAAAAGGACAACCCGGAGGTCGGGTGGCAACCCGTCGCGTCCGGCAAAGTCGTGAGACTTGAACCAACAACCGAAGGGCGACAAGGGTGTATCACATACCACTGACCCACGTGATATCCTGGATTGAATAGTGTCATTTTTTATTGGTTCTCCTAGATGAATTATAAATTCATTTTTTAACCCTATACGAATTGGATAAAGAGAATATTATTTTTAAGTTCTATTATCTTTTAGAGTGAAAGATGAGTCAGTGGTAGAAATTAGTTAAAGGATGGAACTCTATTTGTCATGAATATATTTTCTTCTTCTCTTATTCTATGAATAAATTAATTCTTGTACTTTATTTAAGTAATCCTAAATCCAAAAATGTGTTATCATAATACCCTATGATTTGTTGAACCGATGGTATTTCAAATCATCATAGATGGATGATTTTAATGTCCTCAATTTTACAATTGTTTGTGATTGATGACCTCAATCACTACCTATAAATATTTACGTTTTTCCTCCAATTATATGTCTCCAATTTCCACCAATGTTCTCCTAATCGAGATCATAATTTGGTGGCGACCCTTTCATTTCTCTTTTCCTCATATTAAGACTAAATTTTAATAACCCAATTTCCTATTTGGGTTTTCCCACAAAGATATTTTCTATTTTGAAACTTTTATTTTCAAAAAACAATTTCAAATTGTGAGGATGCAATTTATTGAAGGAGGGGAAAATGTAACACCCCAAGATTTCATAGTGTGTTATTTCTTCAAAATAATTCAATAACATGCACTACACGCAACACCGAGTTCAAGCGCACCATGACTTACCAAACAAGCCATTCAAAAGAGGTTATGAATAGTATTAACTAAATTTTAAACTTTATATAATCCTTATAATTTTAGAATCCATATCATGAGTTTCTTAGACATAATGTAAGCAAAAAAATTCATTTTCAGTATTTCACTTTTACCAAATTTTAATAGTGAACCCTTTTTAAATACAATATTTTAAAATTTATGACTAAATGGGGACCTCAAAAATTTAAAATGAAACATCCCAATCTTCCATGGTACGCTTTCCTTTGAATAATACAGTAGCGTGTGTTGTACGCAACTTCGAGTTCTAACACACACCACAACCAATCAAACTAGTCGTTATGAATAGTAACACCTACTTTTTGAAATTATATATATTTTATATTTCAAAATAGACTTCATTTTTGGATTCGAAATATTGAATTTAGCCTAAGGTAATATTTTGGTACTTTTCGGATAACTTTAATATTTTGATGAATAGTGAAAATTACTAAATTTTAATTAAAATCAACTTTTTTTATCGATATAATTTATATTGATAAATTTTGAATTTGAGTGGTTTTAAAGTATATTTAGAATATATTTTTACCATTTAATTCAATGTTTGTCATTGTAAAAAATTTTACAATTAAACCGGACATAAAAAAGTCTCAATCTTTTGATAGTTATTATCTCTTAAAAACACGCTTTTTGTTTTCACAATGAGAATTAATTTTAAATTCATTTCTGCCACTTCTGTGTTTTGAATTTGAAAAAATGGATTCCATATTTGGAATCAGGATGTTTAAATTGTGTAAATAGGTAACTTTTATTTTTATACATTTTGAATAATTACTTCGGTAAATATTTTATTTACCATGGTTAAGTGTAAATTCTGTAAATAAGGGTTAAAAAAATAATATTATAATAATACTAAATTACCCTTAAACGTGTCCTAACCTTATTGGTGGATACATGTCTGACCATGAGCATCTTTGGGTTGATTTTGGGACCCCATGGTGCCACTTGTAGGTGATAGGGACACTTTATTTTAATTAAGTTAAAATAAGTACAATAATGACATAAGCATAGATCTTTTAGAACAACAATTTTTACATAGGTTTATATATGTTGGAATTTCGACTATAAATATTCATTAGAAATATGAAAATATTTCTTACATAATTATATTTTATTTATAATTTTTAGACATTAAATAATTTAATTTATTTATGACACAATGATGATACAGTAATTACAATAATAGTGACAAATTAAAATAATTGATATTTTAAATACCCAAATAAATATAATTTGAGACTTATAATGAATTAAAATAATTTTCTAGGATAATATGACATATTATTATTGATTTAATTTACTTTTTTCGAAGTAATCATTCTGTTATAAGTTTCACAAAAATCAACTATTGAATAGTGTCAAAATTGACATAAAAGAGTTTTTAAAACAAATATTATATAATTAATTGATATTAAATTCTTAAAAATCTAAGGTTCGGCCAAGAGCCTTGTATCATGATAGGTGTATCATTAATGGACCAATTTAGGGTCGCTTGGATGTATATAGTATGTTTATTAACAATATAATATAAAAATACAATGTGACATGGTAAATGTCAAACTAATTAACTAAGAGTTAAAACTAAAAGATAAGGTTAATATAGTAACCCAAATGTATCTAAATTCTATTGGTCGAATTTTTATCGACCACTCCCCACCTTAAACTTTGAATAATCAACTTTTAATCCACTCTGAACCGAATATTTTTTTATTATAAATTAATATTTCTAGCTTTTCCAAAGGTGGCCCTCACCCCTCTTATAAAAGGGCACTCCTTCTTCTCATTACTTCACACCTTCAAAGTCGTTTGGTTCAGCCAAAATCTTCCCAAATACTCTATCAACATTCTTTACTACAACCTAGAGGCCTTATATTTATCATTAAGCCAACCTAAGGATCCTTTTTGATCAAATCAAAAGGAAGAACCTGAAGAAGAGGTAATGTTTTCACCACCCGTTTTCAAATTCATTTATTCTTCCACTTCTTCTTTCAATGTTATTACCATTATAAAATAATAACTCCAGTATCTTATATATACTGTGATGTTATTATAAATATGGTACAACCATATTCATTATTCAATCCACCCTTTGAATAACATGTCACCATACGTGCGTACGTACGGCTTACCATCTCCACGTCGTGGTGTAATTGTTATTCAATATATTATTATTTGGATGGGTATAATAATGATGTTTAACTCATGTAAATAATAAATATAACATGATAATGATTCTGTATATATGATATACTATCCAATTATATATTATTTTAATATCAAAATAATGATATTGTCGCTCGTGCGTACGTACGGACTACCGTCTCCACGAACGCGATGAGATTCATTTCCATCATATCCATTCAAGTATAATTCTAATTTGATGATTTAAAAATAATTTTTAAGGACTTGATATCATTCTTAATATGAGTAATATACAACCTATCCATGACAAACATGGCTTACGTAACAAAACATATAAAAGAAAACGAGTAAGTTAACACCCGAAACGACGATAATACTAAGATATTATTAACAAAGCAATGTTAAATGATCATATATGATATCATATTAATATATATGATTCTTTTATAATTTAATAACAATTATTTCACCATTATACAGGAGGTTAAACTACCCTCAAACAAGGAAAAGTACAAGGTAAGGGTTTATTTCACAATCTCTTCATTATCCGAGGTTGTTTATACACAATTATCTACTGGGATCTCTTTATAATCCACATCCTTATTTATTCGAAATGTATTTCAAAACAGTTTTACTATTTACAAAGAATATGGGTTAAATTAATTTATACCTTTATGTGTTTTAAAGGAATCTTTCCATCGTTTTCCAAACAAGTCACTTTTTACCTTTCGACAAATTTAAGGTAAGAATGTTTTTTTAACTTATATGGCGGGTGCGGCTATTTACAGCCATTATAAAATCGTCAAACCTTCCCTTACAAGCTTATAAGAATATTTTCAAAGTAAATGTTTTATTTTATAATTATGTGACTTTTAAATGATTTCAAAATGAATATTTTAAGAATTTTTCAAAGGTACTCTTTATCAAGATCATAATTTTAAATGTTTTAAAGATTTATCTTTCTAAATATTTTTAATTAATGTCCATGTTTTCAAAATGATTTTAAGGATTTATTTATATGGACATGAAGGGTTTGAAATGATATTTCTTTTCAAAAGTTTCAACGTGGTATGGGACACTTTGATTCAAAAATATCTTTTAAATTACTTCCTTTATAAATGTGTTATGATTTCGAGAAAAGAGATATTTCTCTCAAATAGTTTTTATTTCATCTATTTCAACATCCTTTGATAGATTTTATGCTTATTTGAAGTTGATTTATTATGATACAAAACTTCTATATTATATTGAAGGTTTTGTGATATGTTCGACTGTGGATGTTCTATTTTTATACCATTCATGGTTTATGGTGAAAATATTGACATTTCGTATGCTAGTTTTAATACGAATGTTTATGTTATGTGTAAACCTTTTCACATGGGAATGAATTGGACTTAATATGTGACGGGTGGAGCCCGCTATAGCTCCTTGATGCATCGGTAGGTCTCATGAGACAAACTAGTGTCTTGGCACAAGGCCTTGACAAAATCTTATATTTAGTTTTGGCATGAGGCCTTGGCTATGTGGTTATGATAGTCTGGAATTATGCATTCCATCATTATAAATTTGGTTATTGATATTGAATGTGATTATTCGATTAGTATAATATCCATGTGAATAAGTAAATGGCATTATTTCATTTTATTTTTTCCATACTATGTTGATGTTCAAGTTTAAAAGGTTTTTGTTTTAGTTATACACTTCCTTAAATGTTTATTCTTAATTATGAAAGTTTCCGCTATATTGTTATCCTTACTGGGCATTTGATCTCATCCTTTTCTATGTTTTATTTTCCCCAGGATGTGAAGAAGTAAATTATGAATCACCGGCACGGATATTATGAGTGGATAATAGTGTGGATTATGGAGACAATATGTTTTTGTAGTAGTTTTTCACTTCATGATGTAATGTAAAACTTTATGAATATATCTAGTGTTTCCAAGGATACTAAACCAATCAGTCTTTCGAGATTTGATATTTCTTGTGATTATGCCAATATTATGTAATAATGCACCGACTCTAGGTAACTAGGGTCGGGGCGTTACATTAACTTTCTCTTAGACATTTTTACTATCACTCTCCCTCAGAACATGACCTTTTGTTTTCCCTCCATATCCATGTTTTCCTACATGGAATCCTAGTATGGGTTAACTCGGGTGACCTTTGAACTTCTCTTTCTATATTTTAAAGTGATTTTTTTACTGACTCTTGTTCTGATGTGGGATTTTCAATGAAGTTTCCAAGCCCAATTTTAAAATTGCGAGGACACAATTCCCAAAATGGGGGAAGGATGTAACACCCTAGGTAAATAAAGAATATGAAATTTTCATATTTATCTATATTTTTGAATAAAATATTAATATTAATTTAAAGGGCACGCTATGCTTGATGGCGTACCCAATATGCAATAATGAGTTTCTTGGAAATCATACGTTGCACTCAAATAATAAAATAATATTATTTTAAATTGTAGTTAACGCCTAGCCGTTGTAATGGCGGGAATGAACAGAACTAACTACAAAATGATTATATATGTTTTTAAAATATTTTTACTTTTTACAATAAATTTTAGAGGATTAAAAATGCGTTGAATCCAATTTTAAGTGTAAACATTCTAATATTCATTAAAAGGTCGATTAACCGCCTTTTGATGAAAAACCTCTTATAAATCCACTTTTTGACAATTAAATGTGTCATATTTGACAAAATAAAATTCTTCTTTATAATTAGTACATCAAAATTTACTTTGTGTAAATTTTTGGTATTTTTCCGATAAAGTTCATTTTTTAATGAATAGTGAAAATGTTGTATTTTAATTCAAACCCTCTTTTTAATCCAATATATTTATATGATTATATTTTCTTTTGAATGGGTTTTAAAGTGAAATTAGAATATATTTTTACCATTTAATCCAATATTGGTCTTTGGTATTAATTTCATCTTGAAATTGGCCTTAAACTAGTGTCAATCTTTTAATACTTATTGTTTCATAAAAACACGCTATTTGCTCTGACAGTAGAAATTAAATATTAAATTAATTAATGTAACTTATATGTTTTTAATTTTGTAAAATATATAATTTTTTAATTCAGAATATCAAATATAGATTAGGGTGATTTTTTTGTTTTTTTTGGAAACCTTCAATTTTTGATGAATAGTGAAACCACTAAGTGGTACTTAAAAAAACTGATTTTTCATTTAAATGAAATTTTACCACCTCTGTGTTTTGAATTTCGAAAAATATGACATAAATGGATGTCATTAAAAAGTAAAATGTGGTTCAATTGGATTAAAATAATTTTTTTGGTGAATAGTAACTTTAAAGTTTTAATCGCGATTAGAGATAATTAGTGTAGTTTAAGGTAAAAATAATGTTTTAATAATATTAAATGACCTAGAAACATTTCCTAACCTCATTCTATGAGTCATGGCCGACCAATAAAATCCATGGGTCAACTTGGGGACCCCATGGAGCCAATTTGGTTGGAAAATGACATTAATAACTTTTTATTTAAAGTTAAAATTAAAATGTCACAAACATGTGTTGTTCTACTAAAAGAATTTTTAGATGGGGTTATTCAAGAGATATTTTTGACTATAAATATTCATTAGAAAGTTAAAAATATTTCCTACATCATGATATTTTTTTATAATTTTTATATATTAAATAAATTAATTTATTTATGACATCGTGATGATGCGGTGATTACCTCATAAATGAACGATTTAAATAAAATGAGAAGATAAGGTGAAATATAAGTCTTACATTTGTCACAAACCTATTGGATGGGTGGATTTAGAAACCTTATCACCTTATCGTATAAATATATCCTTTTGGGAAATTTTAAATCGAAAATAATTTTATAATAAAGTAATATTTTATAACTTTCCAAGAGTGCCCCTCCTTTTCTCTTATAAAAGGCCCCCACCTCTACCACCTTACCCACACCTCTCAAGCCTTTGGCTCGGCCAACCCCTAGCCATTTTGTCTCTCCAAATCCCTCTCTTCATCATTGAAGCCGAAATTTGGGCAGAATCCTTTCCAAGGAAGCCTTTGAGCTCAAATCAAATAGAGTTACCCGATTTAAAGGAGATTAAAGAACGATCGAGTCATGTCGGACACTAGGTAAGGGATCATACACCTCTCTTTCTTTTTAAGTACACACTTTTATGTCATTCCTTTTATGCTAATCTTTCTTATGATTGGGATGTTCTTTTATATTACTCCTACTTTACTTTTAATGTTCATATGATCAGAGACCCTATTTTCTCTCATCAATCCATTTTGGATGTTTTGATTGGCACCGTTAGGCTGCCGAATTTTCGTAAGTGATCCAACCTCTCTCTTTCTTTTTAAGTACTCTCTTTTATGTAATTTCTTTTAATCTCATCTTTCTTATGTTTGGGGATGTTATTTTATATTCCTCATACTGTAATTTTTATGTTCATATTATGAGATACCCTATTTGATCTCATAAATCCATTTATGGAACTTTTAAGTGGCGCCGTTAGGCTGCCGAGTTTCCGTAAGAGACTTTTTTTATCTCACTTTTATTCCCGTGAAATTTATGCTAAGTTTGAAACTATTTACTTTGATTGGTGTATGTACTTCCAATTATTATACACTTTTTTAGTATAATTTCATTTATGGGTATTTACATCTTCATTATATGACCCTTCGTCCATGCGATGTACGTTTCAAAAGTAACCCAACTCAGTACGGGGACCTTTCACCCTCCTCTTTTTAAAAGACTTATTTTGTTATGTAATTTAATTCACATACTATTATGTTGTGATATGTTCTTCTATATCCTTATTTATGTAAATTTTATGTCCAAGTGATGAGATACCATTTTCTCTCTCATCAACTCATTTTCTGAATTTTAAAGTGACGTTGTTAGGCTGTCGGATTTCTGTAAGGGAACTTCTTAACCCACTTTCAATTCTTGGGGATAAACCTCTACTTCTGGATTTTATTATGCCAAGATTATGTGTTGAATATCTATTTTATAATTTCCACATACCTTTTTGTGGATATATTATTTCTACACATAATCATCTCATTGATATATTCTTACGAACTTGTTTGGGAAATCATAACTCAATCTCATTTCATTGAGTTAAATATCTATGTCATTGGTTTTGTTTTTCCAAGATTATATGTGAATGACATCTGATTGTTTCACACTTAATATCCACTTATATTTGGTGTATTTATATTTCTCACACATAATTATGTTATAGATTTATCCTTAATTTAAGGACACCATCTTTATAATGGATTTCATCTCAATTTACATTTCCATTGAGACTTCATTGTTTTTATGAACCAATTCACTCTTATATGGTGTGTATACTATCCTTTGACATATTATATCATGAATCCCTTCATTCTCATGATATTATAAAGCTTGGATTACATGTTATTCTACAATTATTTGTATTCAAGAGTCTCTCATTTTGTTAAATTCTCTTTAAAAAAATATCGTTTTAAATGTTTTAAAGATTCATTATTCTAAATCTTTATCTTTAATGTCCATGTTTTCAAAATGGTTTTCCAGTATTTATTTATATGGAAATTAATGTTTTAAAATTATAATTCCATTAAAATCGTCAAAGTGGTATGGGAAACTTTGATTCAAAAATCTCTTTTAAATGGTTTTTGAAAATGCATTGCTTAATTCAATATCATGGAATTACTTATTGTGATTGAAAATGAAATGTTGTTATTTAAATGTTTATATTTTAAATATTTTATGTGTAATAATGGTAATTTTAAATTTTATGGGTGGTTATGTGATAAACCATATGAAGGGTGGTGTCGTGAATACCAGGACGAGTGCTTAAGTAATAACCTCCAATGCATTGGGTATGGAAGTCGGCCATATGGCTATTACATTAAGTGATAGGTGTGGAAGTCGGTCGTATGGTTATTCCATTTAAGTATGTTTATGTCCCAAGTTACCTTTATATGTTATGTGTTCTTTGTAAGGGTTTTATGGTAATATTTTGGTTACAAAATGGTAAGTAATAGAATTTTATTCAGTAAAGAGTTTTTACTGCTTCATAAAGGTGAAAAGTATTACTTTGTTAAAGTATTCAGGGTTTACTTGTTGTTTTGAAAAAAATAATAGTTTCCCTTCTTTGTGTATCCTTTACTGGGCGTTTTATGCTCATCCCATGTTTTTGAAATGTTTTCCACTGGACTTAAAGATTAATAGGGTCAAGGATGGGATCAAGGAAAGACATGCTATCTAAAACATGGAAATAGACATGTTTCTTTTTGAGTTTTTTTTATTTTATGGTAACTTAGTAGAAGTGTATACTATGTAATCTTTTGATATGTAATAGTTATGACCTAATTCTCTACAACTCTAAACCTGAAAAGATCCTCAATGTTAATTATTCATTTAATTCAATAATAAATAATGTTTAAGGACGGGGACTTATATAGAATATATATTTTTATTTAATTTTATTGATATATTTGGAAGGAAGGATGTATGGAATATAGATAACATATGTTCTGTAGTTTAATTTATTTATGATTTGAGAATTATCATTTTTCATCTAATTACATTTCAAAGTGTATATTATTCCACATAAATGTTGTGTGTGGAAAAGATTATGGTTCCATGATCCTTCATTGGGAAGTAAGCTATTTCTGAATTTTTAATAACATAGAGGTGAATTTGTGGTTAATCACAATGTCAACACACCATGAACAATTTCTCAAAATATTTTCTTCAATATTGAATCCATGTTAAAATTATTCTGTTCCTGTGATTTACTTTTTTATTTTGGTTATTCTTCTCATAGTATATTTATTTTTTATTTTCTATTCTATGTAAAATTTATAGATAGATTGAAAAATGATGATGAAAATTTAACATACCCTAGTTTTCCCCTTCTTATGAATCATAGTGGGAAATATTAATTAGAAAATTGGTATCAAATTTGATGTTTATAACTATATAATATTTAAGAGATTAGATTATATGGATAATATCATCAATGTATTGGGAGTTCAATTATTCAATAAATTTAATTATCAGTTTTGGAAAAACAATATGAGATCACCTATATTGTCTCTTGGACTAGCTAATTATACAATTCAAATTCATTGGATATAGGTAATTGATCCCATACTATGATCCATCATAGAGGAAGTTAAATGAATGTTTAATGTTTTCATTAATGAGTAAAAAGTGATGTATGGAGTGTAGTCAAACAAAATATATTCTACATTGATAGGATTTCATATATCTAATTCAAAAAGGTGATAAACATGCTAACCTCTATGAAGATGATAGAAATGTGAATTTGGTGAAGTGGAATATGTTGAAGAAATTATTTTATGATCTAAAAAATAATCCTGGTGATAATGTAGATTGTTATTAATTTATATCATTAATGTAGTAGGTTACATTTATATACATGGTAAGGAAATAAATGACTAAGATTTTATTATAAATATTATGTGGTTGTTCACATATATTTACTATCAAAATGTGTTTTCACTTGAATAAATAAATATTGGAGAACTATTATAGGGTATTCAATAAAGTAATATCAGTCAATATTTTCCCCTTAAAAAATCAGTATAGTGATGACCATGGGGCGGTCTCATGAATAGGTTTCAAGCTACGTTGTCAAACTTTCACATAGATAATTTGTTTTTATTAATGATGAAACTAAAATTGTATATTTTAAATGAGTTAAACAATCTTAAATGACCCCAAAATATATTAAAACTATAAATTAATGTTAGTGATTAGAAATTAAAAGAAACTCAAACTGAATTAAACAAAATAAAGAATGTTGTGGTGCAAAACATTTGACCCCAAGATACCCGCTTTATCATTTCAAAAATTTATTTCTCATTAAATTAAAAAATATATACGTAAATACTTCATTTTATACACTTATATTGATTAGAAACCTTAATGAGTACTAAATTATAGATGTTTATCCACTGATTAATGTGATTTGATTACCCAAAGAGCTCTGAGAAATCCAAAATAATTGAACCTATTGTGCTCAGAGTGGATTCCTCTCCCAAAGTTGTTTAAACAAAAGTAAATACATTTAAAATTATTGTATGATAAAATATATATAAAAATATAAAATAATTTGAAAACAATAATGAACGAGGCCTCCTTCAATCAAGAAAACAATTTCCACAATAATTAAAAAGAGAAATGTTCAAAATGAAGAACACAAAATCAAAATGGATGAATCATCGACTCTAAACTACCCAACACCTCTTGGATCTTATAGAATAATTCCCTAATTATATTAAATATAAATATCTCTCTTGAGAATATCTTTACTTACACACAAATCTCCTTCAGTCTAACCAACCTCTAAAATGAAACGAAGGTGAGAATATAAAGGGGAAAGTGGTTTCTAGTGTGCCGTCTAGAATGTCTATCCCCAATGTTTACTCAAATTTTAACTTTCCCAATCAGATCATGGTTCTGTCATAATTATTTTTTTATACAGAGTCCTATTTATCCCTAAAATATATAAAAATATTTGGAGATGTGGAGAAAATGTTATGATTTAATTAATGAGGTGAATTGTTTCTGTCTGAAGTGAAACTTAAATATCATATACATTCACATCCACAATGATAATCTTAAATAACAAATTTAAGCATGGTATTTATCATGGAGATGAAATATTGAGTTATCAATCCTTTACATTTTTAAGATTATCATTTCAGAAACGTGTGGGTTGATTTATTTCCAATTTATTGAATAATATTAAATTCTATCGATGAAACTGATTTTCAATTTTTGGTGTAATATTAATTTAAAATCATGTAAAAATATTTAAAATCCTAGATCTATTAGATAATTATCACTTGGTGATATTTACATGCTGTTTTTAATTTATTAGATGTGGGCGAAGTCAAATTGATTTTTACTGAATTTCTAAAGTATGATATAATTCAAGAGATTTGAGGAGAATTTTTATAATAATATTACTCTAATGATTATGGAAGTGATTTTTTCCCATCACGTCATGTAAAAACAATCAAAAGGAGGTAAGGTTAATTCTTTGGAATGTTTCCATTACTATTTTTCTTTGTGGGAAAATTGGACACATCATGGTTTGGTGTCTATAAAGGTTTAATGAAAAGTAATGTGTATATAATGTCCCATAAAAATAAATATTAATGTTCTAAATTACAGTAAAAATCATTTCAAGAAATTCATTATATAATTAGATTCATAGAGAAGGGCATATTTTTAAGAAAGAAAAATATTCTGATGAAAATTTCTTCTTAATGAGTTGAAACATAATTTATATTAGATGAACATTCCATGATATATTATAAGTAAAATTATAATAAAATACTGAATAAAATCATGATCAATAAGAGGGAGTTTTTTTATCTTTAGATGGAGTTGGATAAATATATCAAAGGGATTTATTTGAAGATAATGAGAAATAAGAAAATTTTGATTTTTTATTGAGTCATCATAATATGATTATAAACATGAATAACATATTTATAATAAAATAATAATATTAAAATATTGTGTAATGAACCACATGAATAAAGATGAAGCTTTGAATTACTTTTAAATGTTTTTAGATTAATCAAATATCATCTACATATGAACTTCTCCACCAAATGGAAAATAAATATGATTAAAAGTAATTAAAAAGAATATACTTCAATGACAATGAATGTTGAATAAAAATTTTAAAAAGATACTATTGACATGATATTTTATTTTATAAAATTCTCAAATGAATTGTTGTATTAAAGTGTAGAACTTGAAATTATTTATTTTATATTCATTTTTTATATTCAATGAAACAATTCTCAAGGAAGTGACAGTTTTAAATAAAATGTTTAAAAAATTAAGATAAATTACATGATGGTAAATGGAACATGAACCAAGATTTATATATATGGTTCTAAAACATTTAGAACATATCAATATAAAATAAAATATAATATAAAATTTTATTTTTTTATAGATGATGATAAAAGAATAATTTCACTCACGATGAATCAATTTTAGGTTTTAACAATCCACAAGGTGACATAATTTGGAGAGGTTGAAAGCTACATGAGATTTATGTAAACCATAATTTATAAAATAGGAAATGGAAGATTCTGTTTATAAGTAGATGTAAATTAATTTTATAGTTAATACTTAAATTGGAAAAAATTTAGTCTAAATATTGTAGATTTCATGAGATGAAGTCGATGATATTCAAATAGAAATCAAATATTCATTCTCTACAGTATAACAAAATACCCTTAAAGAACAATTTTTACCTCTTCAATGATGATGATTCTAACATAGTTACTTACACTAATGAATATGGGATGTGACAAAAAATCATAACTATGTAACAGATTTCTCTTGGAAAATAAATGATGATATTGATAAAACAAAAATTAAATAAAGAACCTTGAAATACACAAATAATAGTAATACCTAGATTCTAGATAATTAGTGTTCATAATATATAACTATAATTATAAATTTTTTAAAAAATGCTCATAGAAGAGTTGATGGTCCAATTCACTATGTAAATTATGGATATTTTAAGATAAAAAAATTGATTACTTTGTAAAAATAATTATTATTTGAAAAAAAAACATTAATTTACATTATGTTAATCGATTATGACATTATTAGTTATGTTTTATTGAGTTATAGACTTGTTTATGGAGGTAAAAATATAAATGATGTTCTACAACACTAATTTAAAATATAGGAGTACTCTTATTAAATCATATATAACATATGGGAACTTGTATCAGGTAAATAGTATAGATATAACTTGTTTCTTTCAATGTAATTTTTCAGTTATGTTTTTCATCCCAGGAATGGTCATATAAATAAAAAAAATATTGTAACATATATAAAATTTAAAAAGTTTCAGAGTAATATTACTAAAATAAAATGAGATCAGTAGAAGATTTATGTTTTTTCTGTAAAAGAGATGATTAAGAGTTCATTTTATATATCAAATATTATGATAGAATTAAACCTTATTTAAAAACTTAAAATGGATGTGTGTGGCCATATTAAGGTTCCTAAAACTTTTTTTTCAAATTTATATCATTATTTTTATTTTTACTGTTAGTATAATGGGAATTGTCAAGATCCTTCATGGAAACAAATTACTAATTGAATAAATTAAGTTATTTGAAAGGAGATATGAAGAGTATACCACCATGATAAAGATGGATAGGTGAATTTTTATAGCTGATGGTTCCCCAATAGTATCCCAAAAGGTGTTGAAGAAGAACCAAAAAAAATGAGTTGGAAATTTTGGATAGCAATTAGAAAAAAAAATAAGGACTATGGGTAAATGTTGGTGGTTCAATATATTCATACATTTTCATAGAGATTGATGGTATAAGTTTTTAATCATTAAAACATAAACTAATCTAATATCATGGTGAATAATTCTATAAAAGAATATAAAACAAAATTTATAGACATAGAAAAATATTCTATGTTCAAATAGATTAGGTCTTCATGGTCATGTTTATGAAATTTTAATTATAATTGGTTAGAAATGTGATACATGTACTGTCGCACCTCGACAAGGGTGTTTATTTTATTTTATTTTATTATTCGCTTTGCCTTAAATTTTTTTTGGTTCAGTTTGAGTTGCAAACGATTTTGTTCTTTTTTTTTTGAGCTTAGAATAACAAGTGCGCGTCTTGGGTTCAACGTCGTCGGACGCGCGGGCGGAGCGCGACACCGCGCGGCTTCGCCCATGCAAATGTGTGGCCTTTTCGGCTTAGAGGAATTACAAAAATAAATTAGAAAATGTCAATTTAGATTGTCTTAATTTTTTTTATGGCTATTAATAATTATTCTTATTATTTAAGATGAAATGAATATTTTTATCATTTTTATTTTTATCATTATGATTATTATTACCATTATTATTTTTATCATTATGTTATTTTGTTTTTTTTTCTTTCTTTCTTTTCATTTATTTTATTTTATTTTTTTCCCTTTATATTTAATTTTATTTGATTTTACTTTTCTTTATTTTCTATCCTATTTTTATTTTATCTTCTTTTCTTTTTTTATTTATTTATTTTATCTCCTTTATTTTTTTCCTCTCCCTCCTACTCTCTAACCTAGACGCCGCTACCCCCTCCTCTATTCTCTCTTCTCTCCCTTCTCTCTTTTCTTTTCCTTTTCTCTCCTTCTTCTTCTCTCCCCCCGCAGGTTCCCTTCTTCTCCCTCTCCCCGCATCCTCCTCCCTATCCCCGCATCCGCCCGTGCTGTTTTTTTCCCCAGCAACCTCCGCATCCTTCATCTTCTCCACCCTCTTGCAGCGTGCGACCCAGCCGCCCAGGCTTCTCCTCGTTGCAGCACCTGCCGGTCTCCTCCGTCGCACCACCCGCCGACCTCCCCATCACAGCACTGCCGGCCGCCGCATCACAGCACCCACCGGCCACCCCGTCGCAGCTCCCGTTCGGTTTCCCCATTGTGGACCCCCTCCGTCTGATTCACTAGTTTCGGTGCCCTCCTCCTTTTCGACCTCCTTGGAGCAGGTCCTGTCGCCCGGCCTAGCAAACCACCGGCCTCCTCTTCTCCCAGCCAGCCGTAACCCCCCTCTACCCCGACCTCTGTCCGCAGCGGCCCCCAGCCATCCCGCCGGCCTCTCGCCTCCCCGCTCCCTCAGTCCCGCGTCGGACCGTCCAGCCGGCGCACCCCACCCCTGCCGGCCGCACTGAATTTCCCTGCTCCCTCTTCTCCCACTCAACCCACGCACCCAGCCGCTCCCTCCTTGCGACCCCCTACATGGCTCCCCCCTGTTCACTCCTCTGGACGCGCAACATAGCAGCCCGCCCGACCGGTAGCCCTCCCTTGCTCCCTGCTCAAGCCCGCAGCACCGCCATCCCAGCCTCCTCCGGCGAATAGCCCGCTCAACTTCCCCCTGGCCAGGTTTCCTTTTCGTTTCCTTTTATTTATTTATTTATTTTTTTTATCTTATTAATATTATGATTAGTAATGTTAATGTTATTATTATTATAATTATTATTGTTTTTTATATTATTATTATTATTATTATTATTATTATTATTAGTTTTAATAATAATAATATTATTATTTTATTATTATTATTGTTATCTTTTTTATTATTATTATGAATGTTAGTATTACTAATGTTATTAATATTATTATTATTATTATTTTTTTTTATTATTATTATTATTATTATTATTATTTTATTATTATTATTATTATTATTATTGATATTATTATCATTATTAATCTTGTTATTATTATTATTATGATTATTTTTATCATTATTGATTATTATTATTGTTATTGTTATAATTATTACTATTATTATCGCGATTACTATTATTCATGGTTCGTCTTTGCTTTGTTAGGGGGGTTTTATCAATTTATGTTTCGTTTGGTAGGATTATTATTATTTGAGGGCCCGCGCAGGGCGTTTCCGAGTGAGCGCCATCGCCGCGCCTTGTTTCTGAAGTTCCGTCATCATCGCGCTTCAGTTTTGAGGTGAGCGTTTCTCCCCGACGCTTGTTTTCACAAGCTCTGATGAGTTTTTGGATGTGTCTGAGTCCTTGAAATTGATTATGCAGAGTGTTAGACTTTGTCACGTGCTCTCGGACACACGTCGTGTCATCGCGCCTTGGATCCAAGATTGTTTGTCGACGCGCTTGATTTTGAGGTAGGTCCCCTTTGCACTGCTTTTAAAATTTGAGTTATATTATTTCATGCTATTTGCGCACCCTAATTGTTCAAAATCAACATTTTATTAATTGTAATAAATATGAGATAATATACGATAATGTATTTTTAATATAAGAGGGTAAATTTTTAAATGGTTATTTAATGTCAAAAGGAGCCGTTTATTTCATACAGGACACTTGAAACATCCTTTTGATGAGCGAACACCCAATAATGAAAGAATGCCCGTTTGACTTTTAAACATAATTCACGGAATATAAAATGGAGTTCTGGTTTAATGAGAAATGATTTCTTTTGAGGCGTGAACAAATACTTTGGTTCGTTTGAGAAATTTCTCGGTTGGCTTTTAAAGTTTATTTGGAAAGGGAAAATGGTTTGGTTTGGTTTATAAAAATATTGGCAACCTATGAAGTAGTGTTTTGTGGTTCTTTAAATTGTTTTAAACTGGGTTTTTTCTCATAAAGATGTTGAACCTTTCGTTGAGTGGTGTTTGTGAAATGTATTAAATGCCCGTTTGGCACCTTATGGAAAGAGATGAAAATGTTTTGATAAAACCCCCTTAGGACAACTCCCATGCCTTGGTTCCAATTGATTGTCTGGGAGGCCACGCTTAGTAGCTCCCAGGTGCATGAGTAGTTTAAAGGAATGAGGTTGTTCCACGGAGTGGCTCGGGTGATGCTTGTTGTGCTTTATATATATATATATATGTACATGATTGGATGCTCGGTTGGCGTCATTTGGCTCACCCCTTTTTCAAACACTTGAGACATGGGAATCTGGCATATTGAGAGAATATTCTAAGAATGATTGCTGCACTGGTAGGTTATGGTACTGACCAGGGGCCCATAGTAGGTGGATATATTGGGTTTATTACTATGAGATTTTCCCTCGACCTGCCTGTGAGTGGATGGTCGAGCGTTTTGTGCGTTTTGATATCATCGTGACATGTCAATAAGGATGATTTCTCATGTATTGGTGTCTTCTGGTTTATTCTCGATCTCCTAGGTTCACCCATGTCTATTCAGCTTTTGTAGGTTGCAGTAATGATTATGATGCTCACATGTATACCTACATTCCCCTTGCTGTGTGTTTTACTTTGTGCATTCTGGTGTATTGTTTTCCTTGGAAAATGGTAAATTACTTTTTATTAGGTTTCTAAAAATTGTTTTCAATTGAAAGTGTTTAATCCCCTTGTACAAATTTGAAAAATGTAAACATCACTTTCCCATTCCCTGAAATGTCATTGACACTAATGAAATAAACCCGAATTTGGAAATGGTAAAGGGCAATGGTTTGTACTTTGTTTTTAAGTAAAATATTTATAAAAACATACTTTTATAAATTGTAGTTCAAACTTGAGATGATGTTTCTTTTATTTTAAAGGTAGTGCATTGGGAATAGATATCGGGCTAGCCTACTGAGTTTTAATACTCAGGCCTATAGTTCTTTTCTGTTTTTAGTGTTTGTGCAGGGTATAGTTTGAGTGTGCTCGCCTAGGGCGACGCTTGATCGTTGAGTCGGAGAGCGACCCGTGAGGTCGCACGGAGCTTGTTCGGACGTCGTGTTTGGTTAGTTTGATTTCTGTTTGTTCTTGTTTAGTCACTTCATTTGGTTTATCTTTTCTGCACTGCTCTGTATTATTTTCACTGTCTTATTTATTTATTTTGGGTGAAATCGTTCCCATAGACTCTGTTGATGCCCTGGCGCTTGTCGCCAGCCCGGGAGGATCGGGAACGCCACTCGGGCCATGTCGCGGGCCGGCTCGGGTGACCGGTTCAGGGTCGACCCGGGTTAGTTCGTGACAAAATGGTATCAGAGCAGGTCAGCTTTTAGCGACCTCACTTTTCAGAGCGCCCTTTTTTATTTGGGATGTCTAGGTAGATGGAGTAGGATTGTTGGGACTTGAGGGGTAGGTACGAGAAGAGCGTCGCGAACTCTTACCCGTACCGATCCTCAGGTTTCCATGGGAAGTCCAGTCTAATTGGTTTGTTTGGGTTTTTTTATGGAAAAATGTTTTGCGATTGGGGTACGACAAAGGGAGTTGGGCCATTAGTCCTCCTAACCCGCACGGCCTGGCAAGCCATGCAATGCTAGGGGCATGGTCCAAGAAGGCTCCCTGTGTCAGTGACGTGTTTGGCATATGGCCTCCAACCATATGGTCAAGTCACCCACTGACACTAGTCCCCTATTTGATTTGTTTTGGGTTTCCCTTGATTTTTGAAAGTGGTTTGAATCAAAAAAAAAGTTGGTTTTGATAAAATATAAAAAATAAAAAATGGTTGTTTGAAATAACATGTTTGATTTTCAGATTGTTTTAAAATAAATGGTATGAATAAATTGTTTTTGGAAAATGAAGTTTCTTTGTTTTGGCCTTGGTGTTCCGATGAGTACTCACATGCATTTTGGTATGTTGGAAATGTGGATGGATATCTGGTATGGTGGATGGATGCCCTGGGTGGCACGGATACATGCATGTGAGTGAGGCTCTAAAGAATACCAATGGCGAAGGTTTAACCCACTAATCTTGTTCTAAATTAAAGATGTTTTCAAAGAGAAATCTTTTGATGTTATGATAACTTGTTTTCTCGGATTTTGAGCTTTTCACCTATGCAGTGTTTGATTATGAGGTTGTTATTCATTCGTTGAGTTGGCATTGATTGGGTTTTTTTGACCTTTCCTTGTCCAGCGGTTATCCCTTTGAAGCTTCGATGGGTGATCGTAGTGCGGTTGATCAACCTAAGGATTTTATGCTTGAGTTTCGGAAGTTAGATCCACCTCTCTTCTATGGTCAAGTAGAAACGTACGTGGCAGAGGAGTGGATGCAGAAGATTGAAAGGGACTTTAACCTCATTGAGTTTCCCGAGTCGTTGAAGGTCAAGTTTGCGACCTTCATGCTTGAAGGTTCACCGTGGATGTGGTGGAAGTCAGTGTCTCAGAACAAGCCTCGTCAAGAGGTTACTTGGGAGTTTTTCAAGGCCTCGTTCATTCGTCAATATTTCTCTGAGGAAGATAGGGTGAGAAAGGGGATGGAGATGTGTTGTCTGCAGCAGGGTGACAGATCTGTGTTGGAATATTTCCAGCGCTTTGTAGATCTAGTACCTTATGATTTAGAGTATGCCACAAAGGACCCCATGAAGGCTCGACGCTTCGAGGCGGGTCTCCGCCCTGATCTGCAGTCGAAGGTGTCAGAGTCCAACCTAACTTCTTTTGTCAATGTGGCAAGACAAACTTTTCGTGTTGAAGCCGTGATGGCAGGAGTGCTCAAAGTAGTTCTCCCTCCTTCGATCCCTATGAGCACTGGTGAAGATTCTGGAAAGGATATGAGTAAGAAAATGGAAGTTTATGGATCAGGACATGGAATCAAGAGGCCTTGGGATCTTTCATCAACCTCTTCGGTACGAGAGATTATTGTGTGTTATCAGTGTGGCAAGCGGGGTCACAAGAAGTCCTCATGCCCAAGCACTCTGAAGCCCTGCCAGGCATGTGGATGCCTGGGTCACTTGCAACGATTTTGTCAGGGTGTTGCAAGGAAGCGTCGCAGAGGAAGTTCTCAGAAGTAATGTGTTGTAGGGAGTTTGTTCAAAGTTTCTAGTGTTAGTTTCTTTTCAGTGTAAGTGATCTATTATCGTGGCCTATGTATGGGTGTTGTTTTGGGTTTGAAATGTATGGGAACTTCATGGGTCTTTTGACGAACCTCGACTTTCAATGCTGGCGTGTTTTAATTTTAAAATCTTGTCCTTCAATCTGTCAAATCAAAAGATGTAGGTATCTCATTGGGATTATCAGAACCTGACTGCGAGGCAGGATATGCTTCATCCATCAGAGCTCCAGCCAAAAGGTCTCGGAGTGAAGCCGGCGCGTAGTCAGGAACCCCCCGGGGGAAATTTTTAAAGAGTCTGGTGAAAGTCATGCTTCTATCGTCGTGGTGAGATAGTTTTGGTGTTGTTGCTCTGGTTCCTCTGTCGTTGTAGTTTTCCTCTTGTCGCAAAGCGCGCGATGGACTTATCCCTCGCATAGCGTCGGGAGTCGTGCCTCTTGGATGTAAGTTACTGATCAGTGACTTTGCATGGTCCACTGATGTAAATCAGTTGCGGCCCTGGATTGGGTCCATCCCGAAGTGATGAGTCGTGAGTAGTCGTACGTCGTAGTTTCAGTGATTTGATCCTTGGACCCACCCTCCCCGCCGATGGGGTTAGGGTTTTAGTTGCGCAAAGTATCCATTTAAGCTTCTATCCCTTTCGGACGGGAGTAAGTGGTTTAAATGTTTTTGCTATGCTTTTATAGCTTGAGTAAGGCCCGGTTCTGGCCTAAGTTGGATTTCTGGTTTGTCGCTAAGAGGTCAGTCCTTTTATGGTGGGGAGACCCACCATGAGTCTTGTTGGGTTTTCTCTTAAATAGTTATCGAATTCTAGTGGAGTTCTTATGGTGGGGAGCCAGTTCAGGCCTCTCTCTGTTGGTGATTTATTTCGGGAAATGAGGTTTAGTTCTGTTGGAAGTCGGTATGATGTCCTTGAGATAAGAGGTTGGATCGTGTTCTGTGAAATCCTTAGGTGTTGATCGATCGAATGGTTGGTGTGGTGGCTTTTCGGGGGCGAAAAGCGTTATGGTGGGGAGAATTGTCGCACCCCGACAAGGGTGTTTATTTTATTTTGTTTTATTATTCGCTTGGACTTAAATTCTTTTTGGTTCGGTTTGAGTTGCGAACGATTTTTTTCTTTTTTTGAACTTAGAATAACAAGTGCGTGTCTTGGGTTCGACGTCGTCGGACGCGCGGGCGGAGCGCGACACCGCGCGGCTTCGCCCATGCAAATGTGTGGACTATTCGGCTTAGAGGAATTAAAAAAATAAATTAGAAAATGTCAATTTAGATTGTCTTAATTTTTTTTGGCTATTAATAATTATTCTTATTATTTAAGGCGAAATGAATATTATTATCATTTGTATTTTTATCATTATGATTATTATTACCATTATTATTTTTATCATTGTGTTATTTTGTTTTTTTTCTTTCTTTCTTTTCATTTATTTTATTTTATTTTTGTCCCTTTATATTTAATTTTATTTGATTATACTTTTCTTTATTTTCTATCCTATTTTTATTTTATCGTCTTTTCTTTTATTTATTTATTTATTTTATCTCCTTTCTTTTTTTCCTCTCCCTCCTACTCTCTAACCTAGCCGCCGCCACCCCCACCTCTATTCTCTCTTCTCTCCCTTCTCTCTTTTCTTTTCCTTTTCTCTCCTTCTTCTTCTCTCCCTCCCGCGGGTTCCCTTATTCTCCCTCTCCCCGCGTCCTCCTCCCTCTCCCCGCGTCCGCCCCTGCTGTTTTTTCCCCAGCACCCTCCGCCTCCTTCCTCTTCTCCACCCTCTTGCAGCGTGCGACCCAGCCGCCCCAGCTTCTCCTCGTTGCAGCACCCGCCGGTCTCCTCCGTCGCACCACCCGCCGACCTCCCCGTCGCAGCACTGCCGGCCGCCGCATCGCAGCACCCACCGGCCGCCCCGTCGCAGCTCCCGTTCGGCTACCCCATTGCGGACCCCCTCCGTCCGATTCACTAGTTTCGGTGCCCTCCTCCTTTTCGACCTCCTTGGAGCAGGTCCTGTCGCTCGGCCCAGCAAACCACTGGCCTCCTCTTCTCCCAGCCAGCCGTAACCCCCCTCTACCCCGACCTCTGTCCGCAGCGGCCCCCAGCCATCTCATCGGCCTCTCGCCTCCCCGCTCCCTCAGTCCCGCGTCGGACCATCCAGCCGGCGCACCCCACCCCTGTCGGCCGCACTGAATTTCCCCGCTCCCTCTTCTCCCACTCAACCCACGCACCCAGCCGCTCCCTCCTTGAGACCCCCCTACACGGCTCCCCCCTGTTCACTCTTCCAGACGCGCAACATAGCAGCGCGCCCGACCGCCAGCCCTCCCTTGCTCCCTGCTCAAGCCCGCAGCACCGCCATCCCAGCCTCCTCCGGCGAATAGCCCGCTCAACTTCCCCCCCGGCCAGGTTTCCTTTTCTTTTCCTTTTATTTATTTATTTATTTTGTTTTATCTTATTAATATTATGATTATTAATGTTAATGTTATTATTATTATTATTATTATTGTTTTTTCTATTATTATTATTATTATTATTATTAGTTTTAATAATAATAATATTATTTTGTTATTATTATTATTGTTATCATTTTTATTATTATTATTAATGTTAGTATTACTAATGTTGTTATTATTTTTATTATTATTATTATTTTGTTTTTATTATTATTATTACTATTATTATTATTATTTTATTATTATTATTATTATTATTATTATTATTGATATTATTATCATTATTAATCTTGTTATTATTATTATTATGATTATTTTTATAATTATTGATTATTGTTATTGTTATTGTTATAATTATTACTATTATTATCGCGATTACTATTATTCATGGTTCATCTTTGCTTTGTTAGGGGGGTTTAATCAATTTATGTTTCGTTTGGTAGGATTATTATTATTTGAGGGCCCGCGCAGGGCGTTTCCGAGTGAGCGCCATCGCCGCGCCTTGTTTCTGAGGTTCTGTCATCATCGCGCTTCAGTTTTGAGGTGAGCGTTTCTCCCCGACGCTTGGTTTCGCATGCTCTGATGAGTTTTTGGATGTGTCTGAGTCCTGTAAATTGATTATGCAGAGTGTTAGACTTTGTCACGTGCTCTCGTACACACGTCGTGTCATCGCGCCTTGGATCCAAGATTGTTTTTCGACGCGCTTGATTTTGAGGTAGGTCCCCTTTGCACTGCTTTTAAAATTTGAGTTATATTATTTCATGCTGTTTGCGCACCCTAATTGTTCAAAATCAACATTTTATTAATTGTAATAAATATGAGATAATATACGATAATTAATTTTTAATATAAGAGGGTAAATTTTTAAATGGTTATTTAATGTCAAAAGGATCCGTTTATTTTATACAGGACACTTGAAACATCCTTTTGATGAGCGAACACCCAATAATGAAAGAATGCCTGTTTGACTTTTAAACATAATTCACGGAATATAAAATGGAGTTCTGGTTTAATGAGAAATGATTTCTTTTGAGGCGTGAACAAATACATTGGTTCGTTTGAGAAATTTCCCGGTTGGCTTTTAAAGTTTATTTGGAAAGGGAAAATGGTTTGGTTTGGTTTATAAAAATATTGGCAACCTGTGAAGTAGTGTTTTGTGGTTCTTTAAATTTTTTTAAACTGGGTTTTTTCTCATAAAGATGTTGAACCTTTCGTTGAGTGGTGTTTGTGAAATGTATTAAATGCCCGTTTGGCACCTTATGGAAAGAGATGAAAATGTTTTGATAAAACCCTCTTAGGACAACTCCCATGCCTTGGTTCCAATTGATTGTCTGGGAGGCCGCGCTTAGTAGCTCCCAGGTGCGTGAGTAGTTTAAAGGCATGAGGTTGTTCCACGGAGTGGCTCGGGAGATTCTTGTTGTGCTTTATATATATATATATATATATATATATATATATATATATATATATATATGTACATGATTGGATGCTCGGTTGGCGTCAGTTGGCTCACCCCTTTTTCAAACACTTGAGAAATGGGAATCTGGTATATTAAGAGAATATTCTAAGAATGATTGCTGCACTAGTAGGTTATGGTACTGACCAGTGGCCCATAATAGGTGGATATATTGGGTTTATTACTATGGGATTTGCCCTTGACCTACCTGTGAGTGGATGGTCGAGCGTTTTGTGCGTTTTGATTTCATCGTGACATGTCAATAAGGATGATTTCTCATGTATTGGTGTCTTCTGGTTTATTCTCGATCTCTTAGGTTCACCCATGTCTATTCAGCTTTTGTAGCTTGCAGTAATGATTATGATGCTCACATGTATACCTACATTGCCCTTGCTGTGTGTTTTACTTTGTGCATTCTGGTGTATTGTTTTCCTTGGAAAATGGTAAATTACTTTTGATTAGGTTTCTAAAAATTGTTTTCAAATGAAAGTGTTTAATCCCCTTGTACAAATTTGAAAAATGTAAACATCACTTTCCCTTTCCCTGAAATGTCATTGACACTAATGAAATAAACCCGAATTTGGAAATGGTAAAGGGAAATGGTTCGTACTTTGTTTTTAAGTAAAATATTTATAAAAACATACTTTTATAAATTGTAGTTCAAACTTGAGATGATGTTTCTTTTATTTTAAAGGTAGTGCATTTGGAATAGATATCGGGCTAGCCTACTAAGTTTTAATACTCACGCCTATAGTTCTTTTCTGTTTTTAGTGTTTGTGCAGGCTATAGTTTGAGTGCGCTCGCCTAGGGCGTTGCTTGATCGTTGAGTCGGAGAGCGACCCGCGAGGTCGCACGGATCTTGTTCGGACGTCGTGTTTGGTTAGTTTGATTTCTGTTTGTTCTTGTTTAGTCACTTTATTTGGTTTATCTTTTCTGCGCTGCTCTGTATTATTTTTACTGTCTTATTTATTTATTTTGGGTGAAATCGTTTCCATAGCCTCTGATGATGCCCTGGCGCATGTCGCCAGCCCGAGAGGATCGGGAACGCCTCTCGGGCCATGTCGCGGACCGGCTCGGGTGACCGGTTCAGGGTCGACCCGGGTTGGTTCGTGACATGTACATCTCAACAAGAATCAAGACATGTGGTAAGATAAGACCACATAATAATTATGATACAACCGATGTTAACAATTTTGAAGAATACTACAAATTAGAATACTTATAATAAGTATCAGGAGAAGTCATTATTTGAATAAACATATATGAAAGTTAATAACATTTCAATGTAGAAAAACCAGAGTGTTACATCTCATAATATAGATATCAGTAAATGAACTAATTTGAGTACATTTTGAATCTCCATAAAATCTATTAGCATTATCAAAGACATTCATCAAATTATTGCTGTAGCTTTTGAGAATTATGGAATGTTTAGATAAGCACAATAAAAATCACATTCTAATTATAAAATGAATATTCCATATAATGAATTTAAATTTCATGATATGTTATAATTAAAGGAAAACTCGTGAATTGAAAATGTTATGTGTTAGGGAAGAATTAAATTTGAACATAATGTAAGAGGATGTTTAACCACAATTCCATTACTAGTTGATGTTAGGAAGAGATTGAATCTTGTGTCATAATATGCATAAATGATAGAAAAATAGATAAGAACCATATCTCATAATGAAAATATAGTTTTAATAAGTTCCATGTTACAAAAGGATAAATAAAATTTTAAAATATTATGTGGAAGCATGATTTATATAGAAATTGATACAACTTGTTTGAGTAAACCATCCCAACCTTCCTGTTTACATTGATTAATAGGTAACTTTGTATTATTCCCTCATATTGTTGTGTATGTATTTTTGATTAAAAATAATGTAATTAAATGTTTAATAAGGCCTCCAAGAGATAACATAATAATCAACCAGTACAATCATATTCTGGATAGCAAGGATATGTGGATGTTTTCAAAATTGGAAATCCACACAAAGAACTCCATTTAGGTATGTTTGTAAATTGGAATATAGTGAAATATTTTTCAAGAGACTCAACATCATGCAGATGTTGATGAATGTTTTCCTTGAGGGAATAAAAGGTAAGAAGGAAGGATTAAAAACATTTTAATATGAATTTATAATTTTTGGTAAGCCCCCATAAAAAATAATGTTGGAGTTATATTAATCACACCAAAATAACTAATCTAAATTATTTGATAATAATTATCAAAGTAGAGTTTTTTTTACTATATCGATTGAGATATATATTTTTCAGTTTTAATTTCTATTTTTTTAATTATGTGTAAGATTTAACATTTTACTGATAAATATAATTTTTTCAATTTATTTTAATGAGAATGGATAATTTTTCATCATGATTTGACAATGACGGAAACTATGGATTTCTTAGACATCCTTGTTCGTATCTATATTTTTTTATACACCATGTCAATCATTTAGTGTTATATTTGATTAACTAATGATGCTTTGTTAAGTGAATAATGTGAGGCGATTCATCTCTTATAAGTGATATTAATATTTTAATATAAAACATATGAATTTTCTTTTGAGATGAATGAAAATTTGAGAATTACCAATTATTCCTATAAATTTTCTATCAGTACGGGGAAGAAAATATTTTATTAATAAAGTCAATAAGTATCAAAAAATAAATAAAATGAGGGATTAATGAGATGATGTTCTTTATTGAATAATGAGTTTTGTATTATTACCATTCTATCTAATATTAAATATATGTGGAAGACTTATTTTGGAAGTTGAGAATACACAAAAATGCCAGGAGAATTTTCATGGAGTTACTTGATATAATTTGATGACATGATCAGTAAATTTGACATATTAAATATTATGATTGTTTATGATCATATTAAATTTACAAGACATGTCCTAATTAGGAAACATTATATAAAAAAAAGTTTGGGTGTTCAAAGAATTCCATATTATATGAATTTCATATTACATGGATTGAATAAGAATCCAATAAAAGTGAGAATTTGACTATACCAAACCAAACATTAATTTTTCATGAAAAATAATTGTGGAAGAAGAAAATAATTTTGGGGGAATTGTTTTATTTACATTATAATTGGTATGAATTTTGAATATATAGAATTATCCTAAATAATTTATTTGGTTTTACAATAATGAAAATCCAACCAAATGACTAGCCAAGGCCAAGGCTCCACCATAGGCTCATGTTGAACTATGGTTAACAATGCCATGTGGTATCCTCCCTATAATAAATGAAGGGTAGCTCCGATTTTTATAATTCCAAGGTAGGCTAGTCTATAAGGAATGTTGGACTATATTGGTGCATGAAATGTTCTCACATGGTACTAGTGACCAAGCATGTGCAGTTTGAATGTGAGGAGATGTGTGTAGTGAATCTAGGTGTCCACCTTGTTATCGAATCGAGAGGATGCAGTCATTAATCGGTTAATAACTAACTATAGAGAGAAATTAGAGTTTTTGAAGTGGTATGCATAAGTAATTGTGTATTATTACCACATCATTAAAATGATGGAAATAATGGTGTCCATCCAATCTAATCAAGATTTCGAATTTCCACGGTCCATAAAGCATGGGATATCGTCTGGAACCTCATGCATATGAGCCTTTGATATTGATCCGCTCACAGTTGAGGGTTTTTATACAATGCACCCATAAATGATCTCGGCTACTATGCGTGATCTTAAAAGGTATATGTATTTTTTTAATGGATTATTTATTGATTTTCACAAAGAGATAAAGTTTGTTTTGTGTTAATGACTTATGGGATGATTACATCATGAGGTCGGGTTTTCATAATGAGCACTTGAAAATGAAATCAACCACCATGTCAGAACAATAAGCTTCTATAGAGAATAAAAATGTGTAAAAGTATGGTTTGCCTCAAATAAATTATATGTTTTGAAAATGTGGTACACATATGAATAATTCTTTATGAATAGGTATGATGGAAGGCGGTTTCTATACACAAGTGAATATTTATAAAACATTACGAACCAAGTAAAATAATTTTACTTTTCATTGCATTTATATAGTATTCAGTGAACCCAAATATATATTGCAACTGTGTTAAGTATACATAGATTATCATTTTGTGGTGGTCCAACTTGAAATAATGCATTCCAAACCCATTATTATGCAGGAATATAAATGGGAATGTTCTCAACCATAGGATATATGATTTATCGATGCTAATGTTTTTTGAATGAGTCCTACTATTCACTAACCTGGGTTATGGATGAATAAATGGTCTTATTATCATCCAAATACAAAATACATTATAGTGATCTACTAGTGAATCTCTTGTGTGGATGAATCATCTAGGTTTATAGTGGGAGTTGCTTAATGCAGAGAGATTACTATTTGTGTTTGAATCTATAAAATGTTTGGCCATAAATATGTGTTTATTGTATTATTATTAGACTCGAAATCTACCAAAAATTTCATTGTCTGTGGTTGATTCATAGTGAATGCAATATTCTATGAGGATATCTATTAAAATGAAGACAAGATCCTATGTGATTGAGCATCATTTTTGGGAAACCTCATAGAAAGTGATATTCTATGGGGGACTAAATGTTTATTTTATTCTATGAGAACCACTCTTAATTGGAGATGGTTTTATGTTGTAAATGCAATATGTCTTGATATTGTCCTTGTTCAGGAAAATGTTTCACAACAGGTGAACCGCTTTACAAACTACCTTACAAAATTAGAAATTTTTACAATATATCTGCTTGATAACTGTGATTTATTTCATATAAAAACATGGCTAACTATTTCTAATCCTTGTGATCTATAGTTTTTGTGAAGCCTAGAATCATGAGAGAAATATCTTATATTTCAATAATTATGTTCCTCATAAAACATAATTATTTTAGCAAAGCATGAAATTCCATGAAGAGAAATTCAATTAATAAGTAATGAAATTTTCATTGAATTTTTTTTTGTGGTATAATGATAGTTTTTTACCAATAAATGATAAAACCTTCTATTTAAATCATTAGTAAGTGATGCTTCATGAAATTGAAACAATAATGCACAATAAATTATGTGTTCTAAAATATTATTATCTGATATGTACAATATAAATATAGTGTGTTATTTAAATTTTATAGTATAGAATAAATTGGGATGCACAAGAAATAAACATGATAGAATGCTATTTTTTAGTTGATATTGAGAGGTCTGATTACTTTGATATATTCATGTTTAGATATTTCTTATTCAATTTTTTTATGAAATTATGTAAATCACCAACACGAATTAATTATGTTCAAGAATTCATCTTTATGTAAAAGAATATTCAACCAATCCATAATTTGAGGATACAGTGACCATTAACTAAGGAAAGCATGTTGAATAATATGAATATGTAATATACTTGTAGGAATGGATAGACAAGATTGAGAATTCACTAATCTGAGAAGAATCAGATCATTCAAGATGTAGTGTGAATGAGTTTCGAGACCAACATGCTTACTTTAAGCTGTTGTTGGATAACTTGTATTTTCATATAAGTTAGGAAGATATAGTACAAAAATGGAAGAATATCTATTTCAAATGTTTTTGAAGAAACAAAAATAAAACTAAGATCTTTTTATTTTCAATCAACAACATTATCAAAAGGATCTTGTGACTAGGATGTATGACTAGCCGTTGAAGTGTCTCATTGATGGTGTGTATAACGAGTTTAAAAAAATAGAAGAAGGCATTTGTAGAGTGTAAAAATGAGGTAAAAGATTTTATTTTTATGTTGTAGGATTGAGATCAACTAGACAATCAACTACTAAGTTGTATAACTGTTTACTTCCATATTCATTATAATCACAAACCTATATATATGAAAATCTGTGATGGGGGGATTTACCCACACAACAAGGATTAGGTCTGTGTATTGAACCATTTGAATAATGTGTGGTGTTATATCATTGATTAATTATACATACAAATTGATATTTTGAGATGTAACTTAGTAGACCGAGAACACTAACATGTTCAATAGGATGGTAAGAATTTGATAAATGTAGACCACTAATTCACCCCACCCGGTGTGGTCAATTCGGCCTAGGGAACTATAGTATTTCTTTCCATTGGATAATTATTTCATTTACATGGACCCTTATTAGTATTATTCTAAATAATTGATCCTTTCCTTAAAATGTTTTATTGACTGATATTTCTCATTATGTAATATTTTTATGTATTCCTTAGCTATAGTGTTTTCCTTACAAAACTATAATATTATTCTTTGTTATACACATTGTTGATGATCGTTTTATTCTTTAGAACATTTTCTCCCAATAATTCTTTTATTGCATAAAATCTTGGAAAAATCTATGACATATCATCTGATAGAACCACATTTCACTGTAATATATTGGAAATAACTTCAAAAAGGTTTGTTTTGAAGAAATCCTTAATTCATAATAAATATTAAGAAGTGAATCAATCTATAAACACTAATCATATTTTAAACATGATTCATGAAGAGGATCGTTATAAAAAAATACAATAGAGATACTTCCAATTTAATTGATTCCAATAAACATCAATTATAGGGGAATCCCCTTTATCATTATTCATATATAATAAAATTAAATCCATATATGATTCTTTCTTCTTCTAAAAAAATCAGGGGTTTAGATAGATCCACCATGTTATCATTGATTGTGTACTCAACTACTTCATCAATAATTTACTTCATATCTTATATAAAAAAATAATTGGGATAGAATATAAATTCAATCAGAGGAATCATTGATTAACAATTATTCCACATAAAATGTCCTAATTTGATCGCATAGTCTCAATGATTTAAGGGGGTTGAATCAGGGAGAACTATTTATCAAATTCATCTACAATATTAAATTACCCTCTCAATATTAAAACACCAATTATAGTTTAATATATATATATGGATTTTCTAATGATTCCACCTATCATATTCACACTATATGAATAAATAAAAGTAATATATTGTAGAACATAATATTTTCTTGTATTTTAATTATAATGTGTGTATCTACTCCTATTTTTTTATGTACAAGTTCGGGAAACATATAAATAATATATAACTAAAGTAAATACAAAAGGATATCTACCAAAAATTATGAATGAAATCTCCAATAATTTTCAATCAATATATTTATTACTACCTCATAAGAAGTATATTTATATGTGATCTTGTAATTGTATATGGTTTATTTCAAAGAAAACTCTTGAACATGATCTTCATGATTTTTATTTGGGTATCCCTACTGTATAATAATATGATATTTTTCCTCAATATGTTTATGTGAAAATCTAAGGATATATATCTTTATTTCTTGGTATGTCAGTCCCATTGTCCCCACACAAACTAAATATCCTTCTTCGTGAGTTTTGACACATAGAACATGCACAACCAGTATTCATGTCATCATTTATCAACTCCCCTTCTTCCTATTAATCATTGTATGTTATGATATAAAGATATTATAGAGTGTTACTATTCTCCAATGCCTCCATGATTTACCACTCTTGTATTTATATTCATCCTTTTCCACAACACACAAGTACTTATATCTAATATATAATCATATTAAATCACATTCATTGATTCTTAGGATAAAAAATGTCACAGAATCATATACTATGAAATTATATTTTTTTTATTCTCTTTATTTATCCAATATTATCTACATATCACCTGGATATTGTTTTGATAAATTGAATATGAATCAAAATTAATATTAAAACATAAATTTTCAATGAATTCATGGACATAAAATCTTATTTAATCAAATATAACATATCTATAAGACCTGTTATTAATTTTCTGGTTATCTATTTAGTTTTCACAACATATTCATTATGTAAAACCCATATTATTTTCACCATGTTTACATGATAATATAAATCAACATAGTAGTAGTGTGATATTTCAATTACTTGTGTATAACCCCAAATCACAACTCAACGACCATCTTAATTTATCACTTATTTTATCCTAATCCATAACAGTTTGTATTAAAAGCACACACATATTTTATCTTTTATAATTTTCACTATATCATAGTATTGTAATAACATGAAATATCCTATTATGGCATGACATCATTGTTTATTATAACAAATAGATTTTGAAACATAAAATATTCAATTTTCTAACAAGTAACCCCTATATATCCTTTTAATAACATTTAAGTATCATATTTTTAAAATTTATGATAAATATTATTTTTCATATATATAAATGTTAGTATCTGGTGAATTTTGAAATCATATAAGAAACCATTATACTTGAATGTTTTATCTTTTATATTGTGTTAATGGCCCTTAAATATCATAAAACATACTCATGCATATCACAACAATTCTTGGGACATTTTCAAATAATTCTTTATACTCACTGAGCACCATTAAATAAGGAATTGAAGATATTCTATTGTTCTTAAGTAAGATTTTTTCTTTTTCATTCATTTGGTTTAACATAATAGGTACTCTAATGTATGATAATTTTGACTCTTACATATTTTTATGAGGTTTTTTAATTTTCCTTATTTTAATGTAAGATTCCAAAAATATATTATAATTTCATTAATATATATTAAATTTCATAGTGATTCCATTCATTTTATATATTTATATATACACTATGAAATGTATGATACATGCCTCAAATATCTTACACTAAAATATGGGATCCTTTCCTTTGCCAATATCAATATTATTAATTGTATATTGATTCTTATATGAAAAAGGAAAGTATCATGTGTATCATGATAATTTATTTTCAATATTTTTAAAAGTGTTTTGGTAAACATATTTAATTTGAATGGAGAGATAAATTGTAAAAACTAAAAACACATTAACTATATGAAATATGATACATTTCACAATGAAAACACTAAAAGAATTTTCCAATTATTAAAATATTCTATCATTCAAATAGTTCAATCTATTTATACATTCTATCTTCTAAAGGTGGAATGAATCATGAAATACTTTACAATAATCATTAAATATTTTACTATGAATGATCATTATATAATAATTGGATATAACTTTCAAACCTTGTAGTTTTTTCAGACATTAAATCATAACAAATTACTAATTCTTTTGAATGATCCCCGTCTTAGAATCTTCAAATAAATTTGAAAATGCTATATAATATGTTCTATTATTAATATTCAATTATATTTAATGAATAAATCTATAAAAATATTTATTCATGACTATATCTATCTAAATTCATTAAAAAATAGTTAATATTTAGAAAATTTATCTTTTTGATAGTATAACATCAGTTTATAAATTAAACTTACTCAATACTTTTTATATCATCCATGTTTAGTTCTATATAAACATTAATTATATAAAATCAGATGTATGGATTATAAAGTTCATTATGAATAAAATTTAGGAAAGCATTCTCTCATAAATTATATAATTTATCATTTATTCACATTAATTGAAGCTAAAATATTTTATTATATGTATGAAACTTCCAAAATATGTATCTCAATAAATTTATTTAATAATTTTATAAAATAACCATTTATAAAATATATATAATTCCTCAATATTATATCTAATGTTATAAACCTTTCACAAAATACATTCTAAATCATTATCTTCTTCTTTTATATTGGGATCGTTAACATCACCCAAATCACCAAACATCAACATAAATTGAATTTACTACTTTTTGAAATATTGAAATAAAATAAATAAAATGAAAATATATACATCATATATAATTGGAAATATTAAAATCAATTTCATATAACCCAAATGTCCCCCACACTAAACTATATTTTATAAACAATCCTCATCTATCCTAGTGAGTACAATATACATAAGTGTAGTTTCTAAACTAATATTTCATAACTCAATGAGGCACCCAAATTCAATTTCTATTTCCAAAGAAGCCATTCCAAAAAAAATAGTTTTTAATTAGAATTTTATGTTCCCAAAAACACATATCCTAAACATATGAGGCTAGTACACTCATGTTAGGTTATAAAATTAACATAAACTTATAATGAATCTAATATAGTCCATGTAAATCATTAAATTAAAAACATGTATCTTCATATAACATAAAAATAATAATTTTAGACTATGAATCCTTTAATTTAAAATATTTATAGTTTTTTACTATGATACAACTCCAGGATAACACCACCTCAGTTTCCATGAAATCTAGACACAGACAAAAACATATTTAATAGAAAAGAAGAATTTTTTTTGAAAAACTATTTAATCAAAATTAAAATATTATTTTTGAGAAAATATACATACAAATATATATATATATATATAATCCCACTTCATTATAAAATAATGAGAATGTGAATCAATCCACCTCAATTATAAGGTTTGATAAATGATAACCTTCTTCCAATATTACCTCACCTTCCTCTAAACATAATCTATTTTTAAATAGAGGATATATAATTTGTATTCTGTAATCCCATACCAATAAAATACATATATTGGCATAAAATAATAGAAACATTATGGGTGGTCTAATAATTATAATTAATTGTCCAATGACATGAGTAAACATTATTTAAACCTCATATAGACTTCAAAAAATGACCTATCAATTGTGAGCGTTTATTAATTCAATGGAAAAAACATGAATCCAATCTCGTGATCTAGTGAAAATGTTACATGAAAAAATTTATATCATTCACATGGTTTGGTACTCACGAAACAAAATGTTTTTGGGTGGGGATATCTAGATGAAAAATTCAACCAATATCATCCCAAATGTTTTCGTTTTTTGAGATCACTATTTCTTAAGAAGAATCTCGGACTAAATTTAATCAAAATAAAAAAGAAGAAGCTTGGAAGAATTTATTTTCAATTCATGGATTGAATTTATGGTTCCAATGAAAATTCATCTGGTCATGACATACAAACTAAAATTTGTTTCTGAATAAACATGATTATCAATCATGGTCTCAATGACATTGAATTTGACCTTCAGTTTTAATCAAGATCCACTAGAAAACCACTACATTACCACTAGGGAATAATTCCACGACCAACAAAAAAAATCCACATATGTGTGGAATCAACCCCCCCCCCCCCAAACACCACAATTTCTATCCAAATCCAATATTATAGATAAAAAGAGAATAATGGACATTTTATACCTTAACATAGGTCATCAATATACTATTTAACATCGAAATATTTGATTCATATTATTTAAAAAAAATTTCTTATAATTGTAGTCCAAAATTTAATCATATTTCAATTATACTGATTCATTACATTATTATACATCTAATTTATTTTTTTCCAAAAAATTATATTTATTTATTTTCCTTATATTAAAAATTATAAAATATTTATATACGGGTAGATAAAATTCTATATCATCTTGTGACTTTATCTGACATTTATCTGCTTGGTTCTCAACCTTCCAAAATCAAAAGCAACAGTGTAGATGAATTCCTTAATATTTGATTTTTGATAATTAACATTTTAATAAAGGAACAAAATTGGATAATTTATAACTTTTCTTATAGATCATAAAAATCATTGATATTTTTCATTTTCTTGAATCAAACATTCCTAGATCTCCCTTTTTCGATGTGGCAATTATAATTTTTATTATCTTTTTTGAACTGAGAATAATTTTTTTTAATATAATTAGAATGTCTTGGGATAATTTTCGTCAATCACTAAAATATATATATTTATGTGAATTTGAAACCGAAATATCAAAATCATGATGATGAAATTATCAAACATAACATCAATTCCATAAATTTCCTTCATAATCACATTAAATTGATAAAACAAATATTTATGGATTCAGGTAGGTGTATCTTTATATTCATATTCTTATTATAAATTAGTTGAAATTTAGTTTCTCCCATATTTTTATCTCTCTCATAGATATTAATAAAATTTTCTGTCATTGTAGTTTAGTATTTAAATAACACCACCTTAGTGTATATTGTGTAAAATTGAGAACACCAATTAGTATGGATTCCTTTATAATTACCCCAAATTACCTAATATATCTATCAATTAATTTTATAATATACATATTTATGAAAATTTAATTTATTATTGTTTTATATACATCCATATCAAGTGATAAAAAATATCATTTAATTTATTTATTTAAAAAATTTATATTATATCAATTGATGTTCATAATTACCTAATCATTAGACACCACTTTTATAACACCTACAGAGAAAATTCATCTTAGAAACAAAAAAAAAGATTATATCACGACCATCTACTCTAATACTACTTAATTTTCTAAATAAAGAATCTTATATTGAGTGTTTTTGAATCAAGGTATATTGAATTAAAATATCCCATTTTATGATCTTGTCAAATGTTTAGTAAAACAAACATCTCTTCCACAGCAAATATAAAATCAATAATCTACATAATGTAATAAATATTATTTAGTTTACCATCTCGAGGTTACATGCAAGGAGAATATATTATTGATGTTAAAATAAACTAAAATGCATGATGTGTATAACTTTGATAAGAATTATTGTAAACTCATTTTCTTTCATTATTTATAGACAATGAATAATTTAAAATTTAAATGTTTTATTAGACAAAAAAAATAGTCACAAACTATCAAGAATACTTGTTTTAATCACAAAATACAGAATAGAAATAATTACAACACTATTAGAATTAAATTAAAATTCATTTTTAAAATTATGATGATCTCATTTTCTTTTAACTAATTATCTTGATATACCATTAAAAACTAAACCACCTCTTATTTTTTCGAGTATACTCTCTTAACTAACACACTAATTTTATATCTCTTTCCATATACTCTTTATTTAATCTATTCTCATATCCTCTTTCACTAATTACTATAATTTGACAAAAGGATAAGATCTAACCATGTTAATAATAGCCTATATTATCATAAAACCTATCCTTTACACTTATTTTATTAGATGGTATTTACAATAATATCCAGTGATATCTTATTATCTAATCCCATAGACTTTTTCCCCAATATATTTTAAATTTTTGAAAACCCAATTATCTCAAATGTGTAATCATGTGATGTTTTATATTACAGACTACTGTAAAAAAATATATATCTATTTTAATATAATATCATAATACATATCTTAATTATATATTTTATAGAATTAAAACATCCTAATAATAAAATATGATAAATAAATAGCTGTGTAATGAAAATAATTATCATACAATAATCATTTTCACATATATATCATTTTCATCAACATTACCATAAACCAAAATATAGTAACATATAGAGTTGAAGAAATATTTCCCAACTAAATACATTATTTAAAATTTTGAAACAATATTACACATTCATGGTAAAAAGTTAAATTAATTGACATTTGAATTGTTCATTAAAACATCACAATGACCCTTAAAAAAATTTTGTGTGATAAAAAAAATTAATATCTAATTCTATACAAAATTTATCACATAATTATACCTAAATAATCATAAAATGTTTTTTCATTATTGATAAAAACTCTTAAACATCCCCTAAAATGCACAAAACTGTAAAAATTTAATTCTCATTTTTATTTTGAATATTTTTCAACAATAAAAAATTATCACTTTTCAATAAATACAACCAACAATTTATAACATAATTTTTTGATTACATGAATATTTAAATCTAAATCTCGTGTTTAAAAAATATTTATGGTTGACATAGGAAAAAACACTTTATAAAATTGAAATTAAGTTATTAGAAGTTCATATTGAATCTAATGTTTTTTTACATTTTAACAAGGAAATTTTGGTCGACTATATAGTGTATTAAACCTTCATGATAAAATATGATTCAATCAGGTTATGCACATAAGCATCCACCATATATATGTGACATGGGTTTATCCTTTTTGATACCAATTTATTATCCTATTGTAAATGTTTTCGGATAAAAAAAATAGAAATTGTATTTTTGGTGAATACTAGTATAGTATGTGAAGATCTCACAATATTTCATGAGCAATAAAATTGATTTATATTGTACATTATGTACCATGTATGCTTGGATTTATGTTTTATATTGGTCACAATTAGTTCTCATGTTTACATACCTCTATTCATTCATGGTAGTGTAAACACATTCTATTAATATTGTAGGGTCGTCACCGAGATACCCTTAATTAAAATCTGAATAAATATTTATATGATCATTATACTTTTCCTTAAAATGTTATAATAGGATTTCATCATTCTCATTATGGAAATGGTGATTTAGTATTACAATACAACATATTGATTTCATTTTGATTATGTTAATGGCTCTAATAATCCCAAACAACAAGGTTTTTTTTCTTATGATATAACTTCATAAAATAATACAGTTATAGTTCATTTCCTAAATTATTAGTTATTCAAATATTCTAATAGAAACATTTGAGGATAAGATTAAAATATACAATGGGAATGGTGAAAACCAAGTTCTATATCACTATTGAGGTATGTTTTAATTGTGTGTGAACTTGTTTATTGTAATAGAAGATGTTATTCATGTGACTCTTCCTCTTCATAGTTAGAGCTAATTGATAACTAAGATACATATTTAATGAATTAAATTTTTCATTTGAGTGTTTAGAATTCATATTCAAATTATTATAAGAGTTATATAGTGACAATGACAATTAATATAGTATATCCAAATTCATTTTCACATACATTTTATGCTATTCAGTAATCTTATTAGAATAAACAAAATGGATATATCATGTTTCAAAAGAATCATCTCGAAAGATATTTCCATGATGTATACCTACCATTTTTTCATAAGAGGTCATCATTCCATAATGATACGATGAAGGTTCAATTTCATTAGATTCCTCCATGTTCATCTATGTCAATAATCCCAAGAATTTCCCCAAAAGAACAATATAAATATGGTATTAAATATAGGGCTTCCAAATTTGAATTTCAATGAAAACTTTGTAATATGTTATTCCCACATTTTTCATATATCTATAATTATAATTTTAAAAATTCTATATACACGTTTATATGTCTTCGACAGTGGAATTTCCATTATGTAATATAATTAATCCATGAACCATTATCTATGAATGTTCAAAAGATTTCAAAATAACGGATCTTTATAGAGTTATATAAGTGAAAAATGTGTTCAGATCTATTATTCATAATTAATTATTCAAATAAGAGATGAGGATAAGTAATTATATAAATATTATCTATTAATAAATACTAAGGTTTGTTGAACTGCTTTAGCCTCACTCTCTTAATGGTCTAATCGAGCATTAACAGGTTTCTACCTTAGTTACTTTGATAAGAATATAGAATACATGACTAATATTAGTTTTAAGAATGTGGAATGGTTTTTTGAATAATATAATATTATTAAGAAAAATTTCATTATCTCCCCCCATGAAATTATTCATTATCCTAAATTAAAAATTTCCTACATAATTTTAGAAATTAATCACTTTGAATCTATTACACAGTCACCATGGTTATACACAAAATAAGATTATTGGGCCCCATTAAACATTTTTTTATGTCAGATGGTTGTATTTTATCAAATTAATCAACAAATTAGATTAGGATATTGGGATAATTGTAGGGTCTTTGGTTGGAATACCCCTCCTTCTATCCTCGTATGATTTCATTCTATGAATTTATAGTAAATTTGATACGGTATTAGAGTATCCTTGATTTGAAATAATTTATTGATTAAATATTACACTACCAAATAATTGTTATATATAATTTCTAGTTGAATTTGGTTATAGAACCTCCTTTCATTGTTTAACATAATTTTATACCATTTAGATAACTGGAAATGAAATATATTAGTAATCATTATTTTGCGGGTGTTTTTAGTGGGATATAATCTAGATCCATATTGTTGAAGTAATTAATTTCATAATGTTCGGATTATCCTGGTTACCAATAAGGCACCCTATTATTACTCTTTTCCAAATTGAAGTAATTTATTTTGGAAATTAATAAATATTAAATTATAGTATTTTATTGTAGGATTTTTTATAGAAATATATAAAAAGAATTATCCAACATTGTCATGGCTTGATGATCACTTGTTCCTGACTTACTATCTTCGGTGAAACATATACCATGTACATATTTACATTTTTTATATGATTAAATTTAACTAATTATTTGGAAGTAGAGGACATTAAATAAGTCCCAAGATCCTCACATTTTCAAAACATCACATGTTGTATATCCACCATATTTGTTGTTCAAACATAGAATAATAATATATATGTTATTTATCTTATAATTCAAAGACATTGGATGTAATTTTGGAATTTTTTTAAACTTATGTATAGATTATTTTTAATATTTATATTTTATAACTATTTATTTCCACTGGAAATAAGGATATACCCAAGAACACCCTAAATCTAAAAAACTATACCATGTTCTTCTAAATATCAGGAACATGATGGCTACTTATTTACTCATATATTATGTGACCTTAAAGTAATATACATATTGTCTCTATTATAGACAATAGTGTGATCAGGAACTAGATTATTTTAAATGTTAGAGCTAATTTCATTGTTAGTTTTAATGTGAAGGCAACTTATTATTCCCTTTGGGACCATTAGAATTATGTAGTAGGTATAATATATGATTTTTTGTAGATCATTGTATTAAATCAATCATATACTATTTCATTTGTGTGACAATATAAAATCTATTTGGATATTGTATTTGATTAAAATTATTTCTATGTTGTATTTGTTATCTCAAAATAATATTTGTAGTTGTATGTCATAAGAGGGATTCATCATCATAGAATATGTGAGACACTTTCATCAACCAATAAATTTTTAATAAAATCATTACAATTTTATTCAAAATTATATAGGTCATATAAGGTAATATTTTTAATTATATGTTTAAAAATATTAGAAATTTTCATCCAATAACCTCCCACCAAAAAATAAATTTGTTTTTAGTTTAGTATTCTAAAAAAAATATCATAAATATTTATAATTTACAATCAAATATTGGTCATTTATAATTTCTCTGTAAATCTTAGTAGTTGAAAAAATATATCATAAATATATAAGGTTCTATATTTATTCTATTATACCATTAAATGAATAAAATCATGTATTTTTAATGATATTTTTAAGAGATGTAAAATTCTCCCACTATTGGCATGTATTTCTCTTATACCACACAAATGCATATCAAGACATGATGGATTTATGTTGATTATTCTAGGAACCATGTACTCTAAAAAATTATTCATGTACATATGTTACTATTTTTTAGTGAATTGCACGATGTATAGATGGGTTTTAGTTTAAGAGATGAACCTTTATATGATCAATTAGGGAGTTATTTAATCATATTTTTGAAGGAATATCAAGTATATTAGATAACCCAAATTATCTATCAGATTATTAGAAACTATATTTCAACTATGGGATTTAAATTTTTTATTTATTATTATTTTGGTGTTTATAATTTTTACATGATTATTATTTTTTTCCTTGAGTTGTTTAGTGAGTTGATGATATGATTAATACAGGATGTAGTACCACACATTATAAAATATTATGTAACAAATCATGGTTTTTTTAGTGTTATAAATGTTTAACTAGAAATATAATATTTATAAGTGTTATAAGAATTTTTATTTTTATTTCATATTTGAATTCCACATGTGGAAGAATTTGAAAATCATATACATTGTGGTCCTAACCATGGTGGTTTGATAAAAGGAAATTGAGGAACCTATAGATTACAAAATGTGTTGAATGTGTACTCAACACCATTTCACATAGTATTTTATCATTAAAAATATTTGTGTGTACCATAAGAAGTCCCCATATTATCATTTTTAATGTTTTAGTTTAAATCATTTTGAAATATCTAGTTACCAATACCATCTGAAAAATAGGTAGGGAAGTCAGACCATGTCATTGAGATGAGCGTGTTTAGTTATGAAATCCCCTCCGAATAATGGAATTTAAAGGGGATCCATTCCATGGAATTGAACATTTAAGATATCATTTTAGTGAAGTAAAAGTACAACATGGGAATGTGACAATTTTATAAGTCGTTTTGGAGAGAATTTCTGCTGAAATGTTGCTTATGTTATATTAACTAGATTAGAATACCATGGTATGTTTTATATATATCCCAAAAATTATATTTCATGAATGAACCAAGCCATAAAAACTGAAATATGGATATTATTTTTATTTTTTTGAAATTTTATCACTTTTACACAGATTTTGATGTTATAGTGTAGGGATTTAAGACCAAAATAGATTTTAAAGGTGGAGATTCACTTAAAAATTAATCCAAATGATATATTTGAATTATTTGTTTAATGGATTTTGAATTTAAATTCCAAACTAAAACACTCTATAGATATATTGTATGATTATATAAAAAAGAATTATTATCACATAAATGAATTATTAGAGGAATTACCTGCATATATAAATAAAGAGACTATGTTTGGATGAATAAAGGGTTTTATTGAATATTATTATTAATTAAATTAATTATAATTAAACTGATATATATTAAAGATTAGATATAGAAGATATATTTTTAGTTAAATTTATTGATATAATTTGATTGAATGATTATTGCATTATGGAGAACATTTATTGCACTGTCCATTTAATTTCATGATTTAATAATAATCTTGTATGATTGACCTACTTTTTTATGTCTACATTATCACACATGAAATAATTGTATAGAAAAGATAAATTAGTAATGGACCTTCTTTAGGAATCCAACTATTACTAAATACTGTAATCACATACTAGCGAAGTAGTGATTAATAATAATATCAACTCATCATTGATAAGTAATGTATATAGTGACTTTTTAATTGGAACCATGTAATAATTTGTTTGTTAATGCACTTTATTTTTTTATTTTGATTATGATTGTCATATAATAATCATGTTTTATATAGAAGTTTTAGGAACATATACAGTTAGTTTAAAATAGAATAATAAATTTTGAGACACCCTAGTTCAGTCCCCATCTTATGGTGTTCAGTAGGACATATATATACATATAAATACATACATAAATATATATATTTATATTTATATTTATAATGTGGAATCAAATTTGATGGTTCTAACATTATTTTGATGGAAGAGATTAGAACATATGTATAGTACCATTAATGTAAAGTGAGTTGAATTATTATATTGTAGTGATTATCCCATTGGGAAAAAACAATATGACATACCTTCTATGTAATCTTTGATTACATGTTTATACTAATTATTTTATTTGGATGGAATTAGGTATTCAGATAAGAAGATCCATCATAGGGGTTGATACATTAATATTGAATGTTGTCATTATAGATCAAAATTCTTTGGTTGGAGTGTCTTCAAATGAAATATATTTGAAGGTGATCAAATTTAATATATCTAATGCAATAGGTTATTACATGATAACATCTATGTAGATGGTATAACGAAGAATAGTGTGAAGTTTAATGATTCAAATAAATGATTTTATGATCTAGAAATGAATCTTAGTGAGAATGTAGAGGGGTCATTTAATAATCCCATAAAATTAATAGGCTCTATTCATATAAATGGTCATGAAATCATGGAATCAGATATTTCCAGGAATATAATATGGAGTTTATCACAAATTTATTGTCTAAATGTGTTTCTAGTTGAATAAATCTATCTTGGAGAATTATCACATGAGGATTTTTATAGGATGTGTTTTTCTTATGATATGTGAGTGATGAAAAACATTAATTTAGTGAATTCAACATAATATATATAATTCATGGTCTTTTTTATGTTTTTTTATAATAATAATATTTAAAAAATTATTTGATTGATGATTCCCTATATCTTCTTTAAGGAAAATTCCAAAGACAAAAGTAAAAGTTAAAATAATATTTCAAATAACTTTTTTTGTTTATGGAAAAGTTAGGAACATTATTTTTAGGTGTACGAAGATGTTTAATGAGAAGGAAGATGTGTATAATGTATCCTAAAAGTAAGAAAAATATGTTTCATCTTACAATAAAAATCAATTCAATAAATTCATGTAGTCATATGAATGATTGAAATGTACTCATTTTCAAGAAGTAATAAGATACATATAAATATTTATTATGAGTATTTTATACTAAATTTATCATGTATGGAGATTCAATGATAAAATATATAGAAAAAATATAATACAATATTAAATAATATCATGATAAAAATATGGATTGATTGATCATTTGGTGGAATTGTATGGAGAGTGCGGCATTCATGATTAGTAGATAATGAAACATATAAATTCTGGTGGTTTTTTTAAGTACTCATGATAGGATGATTAATATGTATACAAAATATATAATATTGGAAAAATATCTGAATATTGTAGGAAGAAGCACATGAATATGGATTAACCTTTTAAATATAGGTTTATGATTGATGATAAAAAAATATCATCAATCAGTTTAACTTTTCAACCGCATAGAAAACAAAAAAGATTAAAAAACATTAAGAAGAAGTCATATAATTGAGAATGAATATTATCCAAATTCTAAAATGATACTATTGAAAGGTATCTTTATTTTTTATCATTTTTATTTTTAGTGTTGAAGGAAAGGGTAGAACATGACATATTAATTTTTTGGGTACATTATTTGTATTCAATGACCTAATTCTATAAGAATATATAGCCTTAAATATGAATTCTAAACTTATAAGATGAAATATATTATGGTGAAGGTACCTATGATGAAATATAAGATAGACGGTTCTCATCCCTTGAAACATTACAATATCCCATAAAATATACCAATGCATATGAAATGTGGATATGTAGTGATACAATAATAAATCTACTCAGTAAGTATCAATTTTTTGGGTCATTAAGCCACACTCATTCGTATTGTGGTGAGGTTGAAAGAAACATTAGATTTAACGAAAATATAATTAAATAAATATGATTTAGAAGATACCCATTATATAGGAAATTAAATTCATTTTATTGTTACTATTTATGTTGCATAAATTTTAGTTTGAATGTTTTAGATTGCAATAAAATAAGATTATGAATTAAAAATGAACTTAAAGGGTATATTGATTCTCTAATATCTAATAATATTTTCTTGAATAAGATGTTTAATCCAGTTAAGGAAGAATTTTTTAATCTAGTTACTTACAATGAATATGATTTGAGGAGGATAACAAAAATCTTACCTATGTCAAGGATTTATTAGAGGGAATGGATGATGGTAGATAAAGAAAATTTTACTTAAATAACCCTAAAATATAAAAATAATAGTGGCACCTATAGTCTAGAAAATTATTTTAAATCACATATGACTCAGATTATAAATTTGTAACATATTTTTAAATGTAGTGTTGATGGAACTATTAACTATGGAAATGAAGAACATTTAAATATAAGAAGAAGTTGAAAACCCTATTAGGATAAATATAAGATGAAAAACATTGATGTACGTTATTTCGTTGCATTATAACATAATTTATTATGTGCTACTTAGTATTGTGACTCAGGTTTTGGGGTCACATTAAATATGAAATTCTACAACATTAAATGAAAATATTATAATCCACTTAGGAAATATTATAGAAGATATGGAATGTTGTATTTGGATAATAGTAGAGATAAAAATATTTTAAATTATAAGAATTATATTACATTGTATTTCATCATATGAAAGGACATATTAATTAGTATATGATTGAAAAATACTCAATGTCAATAGATGTGACTAATATTAAAAATTGGAAACAATATCGATAGAAGATATATAGTTCTTCTGTAAAATAGAATATTTTGAGATGTTCATATCTAGTTAATATGAAGAGAGCATCAAACCCCATCGATCTGATTCCCAATGATGTTAGTGGAAACATTATGGTTTCTTGAACATGTGGTTGGTGGTAAATAATTATATTTATTGATGTTTTTTGTATAATGGTCTATGTAATGAAATTTTAGGGGAAAACAATAGTAATTGACTATATTATGTGGTTTCAAAAAGAGAAGAGATTTAAATTCATAGTATAATTAATCCTTTATGGTTAGATAATGAAAATGAAATAACATTTTATGAGGTATACAATTAAATTTATAAACAAAATGAAAAATGAATTAACATCCATAGGGACACCAAAAAATAGTGTGGCAGAAAGCGTAATCGATATTGTAAACAATATGGAACAAAATATTTTTATAAGAAATGTAATCTAAAACCATTTTTGGATGGATTTATTATAAGTGTTATATAACACATATAATTGTGTTTTTATAATCCCGATAGAGGGGAAACATCATCTGAATTATGGAATTAATATAAGAGAACATTGTTATACATTAGACTGTTTGTAATTGTTTCATTTGATTCAAATATAGTGGTCAATGTCAGTATAGAGACATTATAAATGATGTTATATTATTACATTACTCATTCTAGAGTAAATACTACAATGGTCTAAATAAAAGGCTTAATGTAATGTTGTTAATGTAAATTATGATACATCCTGAAACAGTTTTGGAATTCCATATTTCAAATTATTCTAGACTTAAAAATAAATATAGTTAAAATTTGTAGGAGTAATAACAAATATAATCATTAAAAATAACTTATAGTGTTTGTTTCTGTGGAAGAAATTATAATTTCATGTTATAAATAAATATTTTATATCAAAAAAACTATTAGATCATGAAAATAATGAGTCTAAATTCAATAGGTTGAGGAATGATTTATATGGACTATAATAATCACTACATATATAGTATTTTATTTTATAAAATTATATTTAGAAGCTATAGTTCACACAAGTAATGGTTTTTCAAAAACTCTATGTGAAGATTTTAGATGAAGAACAACTTATAGTGTTGGTTTTCATGAAGGAAATTATAATTTTAGGTTATAAATAATAATAAATTTAAAATTGAACTTTTTTATGAGTTATGAATATCAAATGTAATTGATGTTTGAGTAGATATATTAATACAGACTAAAATTTCCTCAAGAATGGGAAAAATTATTTATTTTATTATTGAATTATTCTACGGATATATTTAAGAAAATATAAATAGAGGAGTGAAATCTTGTTTCATCACTAATATCTATTAGATAAATGTTTTCTGAGCATGTAAAAATATTATATAAAAATCATTGGTAGTTTGATTTATCTTAGAACTACACAGACATATATTTATAATGATATATGTTATGTGGTAAATTTAGAGAGTTTCTCAAAAAATAACACCTTCATGATATGATGATAATATTGACATGTGATTAAATAAATATAATTTATTGGTTTTTTTTTAAATTATGAACATATATTTTCTATAATATTAAAATACTTATTGGGATGGTGATATTTAGGATAAAAACCCCATAGATGGAGGATGATACGAAATTCAATAAAATTGTACTGAATGGTTGAGCAGGAAAAAATAGTATGTTTCATTATGTATAGTAGAAGAAGAATATATCTCAGTCATTGAATCATATACAATTCTTATTTATATAAGTAAATAATTATAATATATCATTAATGTGGTGCAATACATTATGATATTTCAATTTCCAAATAATAGTTCCATTGAATTGAAAAATAACCAAGTTCAATATTCACATACAAATGGAATCAGTATCAGGTATCACGTTATTAAAGAGAAGGTCTAGTACAATTTTGAGAGGATATAATATATTGGAACTAAAAGTAAAGTGGATGATCTCACTATAATGACACTAGTTTATCATGTATTTGAAACACATAGGTTAAACGACATAGTTCAACCACCCCCATCAAACAAAAGAGGTACAGTCTGTATGCTTCTCCTGAATATTATACATATTTTAATTGGATATTATTAATATTTAGATGTTATGTTAATTATAAAATGAATGTAACTAGGGTGAGATAATATCCATGGGGTGTATAAAATGAAATTGGATATGATTATGGAAAATTAGGGACAACATGTTTGTATTGATTATTATTACTATTTCATACATCGATTTTAAACTCATATTGGCTATGAAATTAATTTAATTATATTTTTTAACATTCATTTTCATGGATTTTTCATGAAAATTTGTTTAAAATTTAAAATAGAAGATCCCTTTGAATTTTTTCTTCTTTGGGTGAGAGAATCCTGGTATAGGGGGAGATGAAAAACAAATGTCAATAAGTGTTTGAGTTGAACATTGTTTGTGAATTGAAATATCTATAGTGAATTGAAAAAATTATTCTAAAGGGGAAGAATAATTCAACCATGCATTGTATGATGTTTGATATTTTTTTTCAATAGTTGGTTGCTGAATTTATATGATACAACTTGAAAATAGTAATAAGGCATTGAATGTTTTGAGCTATTTGGTAGAGGAAGTAGTTACATGCCTTATTCAATGTAGTGGACCTCAACATGGTTCACCTGGACTAAATAATTTATAACTAGAAATGGGAACCATATAAGAGAATTAAGCATTTTGATTGGAATTTTTTTTCTAAATTCCTCATATGGAAAATAGTGAGACGCTCATATTAAAATTTCATGACTGTAATAGTTTCATCAAGCTAGACCAGTCAAACTAGTGTATTCGGAATGGGGAGTATGAGTTGAAAATGTACTAGAATTTGTATTATTAGAATTATAAAATCTATTTGTTCTATCATAATGACCTCTATTGGTGTAATTAAGGATATGGTGTAACTAATTTTAAAATAGATAATTATTGAAATTTTTTCCAAAACATACATAGAATTCACACCATTTTATATAGAATGGTAAAGTGGGTTCTAAATATTCATATAAAAATAAATAAATGGGATAAATCTATTACATATATGTGATTTTATAAAATATCAGTATTTTATAGATAATGTTCGATAGGAAAAACTAACTATTTTATATGTCACTTTTTGTAAAATTTTATTTTGAATTATAGACAATGTCATCAAAAGTATATCAAAATTCTGTGGTTAGTTTAACATAGAACTCAACAATGGCATTTTTGATAAAAAAACATGTCATGGTTTTTGAAAAATGGATTACATATAGTAATGTAAATTTTAGTTCTTCTATAGTAATGGATGTTATGGTTCAAGGCTTAATCAACCAAAGAATTTTTATACAAAATTCAATTCAAGGGTTGGATTTGAATGAGAAAATGACTAGGTTTAAAATTAAAAAAATTCAAATTTCAAAACCCTCTGGATATAGAGTATTATTCTATAAAAATTAATAGTTTTCCTAGATATTAAGAAATAGAGGAATATCCTATATATTTTAATCCAAATAAAAAGTGTAGAATAATAAAGGATTTAATTTAATTCTTAAAAAATAAAGTGGAATCAAAATGATTTATATTGAGTATAATATTTATATAAGATATTATATATTAATTTTATAGATAATTATAACAATACATATTGAATAATTTTAAATAAAACCCGTTTAATTTTATATTTTTAAGATAGAAATTCATGTTGATGTCTATTCCATAGCTCTATAAAGTATAGGGTGTATGATATGATGGGGATATAGAAATTATTTTATAAGTTAAATCTTCCTAATTATCATAAAAATATATTTTTGAGTAGTGTTTAATTGAAATATCAACACATTATGGATATGTTTCCCATATAGTATCCATTTATTGGTCACAAAAGTAAAAATTAGAGAGTTGATCTATGTTAATTTACTCATTTTTGGATTTTCATTTCAAAAAATGATTCATGATTTTTATTTCTTATATGAGGAAAATATCTAGATACATTGAATTTAGAGAATAAATTATAAGAAAATTTAATTCATCTCCAATATTAGGGTCGGTAGTGGGACCACTAGATAAAACATACTATATATAGTTGAAGTTGATCAACCAAATAAGGAGTGATTTAATGAAAATTTCAACATCTATATGTACATGAACATATATTTTCTTATTAATATGTCACATATGGTTCTAAATATCTTTAATTAACAAATTAATGTGAGCATAAATTAATGTGGTGTCAGTTAAATTTTTATGCGATAATCTAATTACAAGGAAACTACCTTATCCTTATCAATTTCATATTGGGACGAAAGCGTCAATATTTAATGAAGACCCCTAAAAGTTCACTAATAACATTGAAATAAGTTGTTAAAAAAATTATCACTTTTTATAAGGTGAAAAGTGTTTCACAATGAAAGATTATCATTATATGATTTGTTTTCAATGTAATATTATAAGGTATTGAATAACTCAATTAGGATTTAACCAAATGTTTTAAAACCCAACAATAACATATAACTATGAGGGCCCATGGAATTAAAAAGTTAATTATATTTATTTTTTTTGGTATAAGACGTAATTATGATATGTATTTATTACAACCTTTGTTAAAAATATTACAGATAATAATCAAATTTATCATATTCCATTTTCACCTTATTACTATTTCATCATCGGGAATGGGTTCTTTATGCTATTTGCATCTAATAAATTTTCTTATAGTCATGACTAATCATTGTTTGAGAATAATTGACAAATAAGAAGACTCTTCTGGGGATTCTCCCAAAAAAAAAATCAATATCAATTAAGGTATTTAAATAGTGATAGGGGTTTCCCTATATATTGATGGTCCCTAGAAGGGTGGTTAATATAATAATGAAATTGACCTATGGGAAGAGGTTTCTCATTGTAAAATACTATAAAAATAATCAATTAAAATAAATCGATATTATGAAAAGAAGTGAATGTTTGGTTTCAACCACTCTTGGTTCTGGTGACCACAATAATTATATATGTGTTGTATCATCATTAGGGTTGATTTTGGATTAGTATAATTCAGTTGATTTAGGGTCTGTTGAAAAGATATTTTTAAAAAAATGTATTATCGAAGGATATAAATTTCATTATCCCACAAAAACATATATTTTAGGATTTCAATATGATGAATACTATCAAACACAATGATTTTTATATTTACATCACATGTCTATCATTTGAACCAAATTAATGACATTATTTGTCGCAAATGATTTGTTATCTCTGGTGTGGGAAGAATTCTATCTATAAAATTATCCTCCTAGATGAAAAAATTTGTCAAAAAAGTACAAAATATTCCTATATACAAGTAAATATACATGGTATATGGAGTACATGATGACTGGGTAAAACAGTTGGAGGATATTTATATCTGTGCATCTAAGGTGTTGATGATTCTATAAATTAATTAACCCTATGAAATTGGGTGATATATAAGGATAACTAGCTTAAAGAACTTATTAATCACCTTAATATGTTCTTCATACTTGGTAAGATTTATGTAATTACAATTGAAGTGGATTATTGTTTCATATATATTTCATGAGTACAATAATATAGTTTTTTATTTAGATGATCTTAACTGTAAAATAGCCAATAAAACTTATCCATTACAATAACAATATTCTATATTCTTCCAAAATCCACACATATATTATATTGGATATCCTTAACCATAAAAAATTGTGGATATTATAGACTCACTATGATCACTAATACAGATATGGCCTTTAAAAGAACTAGAAAAGTCTATTTATGGTGCTAAAAATAGTTGTTAATCAAGGTGTTGATTACAGGGGGTCCTTTTATTAGTGTTAAAAAAGCACTGACAAATAACGCTTTTATCAATGCTAAAAATTAATTTCTAAAAGGTTCCTTTTTATTGATTTTTTATCACTATTAAAAGACCACATCTATGAGTTCATTTTAAAAATTACTGAGAAATGTTTATAAAATTATTTAAAAATTTCACCAAATTGGAGGGAGTATTTTAATAGCTTGTGACCCCCTTAATAGCATTATTAAGAACACCTCCCACCCACATGCCCCTACCACCCCTATAAATCATAGCCCCACCCCAACCCTTTAACAGTTCTAGAACCCCCCCACCCTCTTTAATTGTGCTAGCATAAAACTTCACCACCATGTGTACCCCTTCTGCCCCCAGGATTCTAACTCGAGACCTCCCATTATGCGGTTAGACCCTTTACTAAACCTCTATATTTCTATTCAGACCATTTAATAATATATATATATTTATTTATATTCATATTTATTCACATATTAACATATATATTTATATTAACATATATATATTTATATTAAAATATATAGTTAGTGATATTAATATAGATATATATTAATTCGTATATTAATATATATATATATTTTATTTATATACATTTATATTAAAATTTATATATTTATTTATCTATATATTTATTTTTATATTAATTTACATTTATATCTATCTATTTATATATATATATTTTTATTTTTTTATCTATATATTTATTTTTATATTAATATATACTTATTGGTTAATACAGACAGACAAAAACATACACACACACATTATATAGGTATATAAATATTTATATATTTTTATTTTAAATAAAAAATATATATTTTTTTTATTTTGAAAAAGGTTATATATTGAGAAATATATTTTATATGTAAAATACAATTATGTATTTATAAAAATAAATTCATTATTTTTGAATATATAAAAATGGTGTATATATTGTAATATATTTGATTATAAATAATATTAAATTGTAAAAAAATGATAAAAATTCAATTCCATAATATCAATATGAATGTAATCCCTCAGAATAAATTCATTCCCCACTGTATAAGGGAAAAAGACCCCCCAAAATGTGGTCTAAATTCCATAAAATGATAAAAAAATATGGGTATCCTGATTAAAAATCTAGTTTTAGAGGCCTTCTAGGAATTTTGGTCCTCGAAATATATGGAAGAACATTCCCTTGTGTTTCCAGTTCATAGATCATGTTGGAGGCTTTCATTTGATATGTTTCAGATCTCGAATAGGCACTTGGATCAAAAGTTACTGTAATTTGAATTTTTTGTTTTGTTTTTAACTTATTAAAGATATTTTATTATTATTTTTATTTTTTATTTCTTAAAATTATTATTAATTGGCAAATAATTAATAATAATTAGAAAATTTTTAATTATTAATATTTTTTGAAATATTTTATAAGCCATTTTCACTGCATAACTTGTATATTAATAGTAAATGTCATTTTATAATTATATAAAAAATATTTTAAAAATATGTATTATATTTATATAAATATATATATATATATATATATTAATAAAATATCATTCTTTTAAATATACCCGTTATGAGCACTAGTTAAAAAATTTTGGATAAAGATAACCCCTAATCAGCGCTAATAAAAAAGTGCTGATAATTGGGTCCCAATTAACAGTGCTTAAACTGTGCTGATAAAGGGGTAATTTTAATATATCATTTTTTGGCACTATTAAAATTACACCTTTATCATAGATTTTTTAGAGCTGTTAAAGGGTATCACTATGAAATCCCATTTTTTGGTAGTGGAAAAAAACATTCATACAACTTTCTGGAATATGATTATTTATCATTATCATTTTCCACTTCTCCCTAACTCATGAATTAGACATACATAGAATGGAAAAATAATAATATCTATCATTGATCTTATAATGAAACATATGGGTCATTAGTAATAAATATTCCAACTGATGAAACCATATATACATAAAAAACAATATCATTATAAGAAACAAATCTTATATAAATAGAAAGATAAGATGAATAGAGTATAGATACCCACTTTGGTTTAGTATATGTTACTTCAGTGGTCTAATTTTCTTAATTTGGTTACTCTTTGATATCAATTTTGACATCAAATCCTGAAACGTGGATATTATTTTGGTATATGATGATAATAGTACCCAATTTTAAATATATTAATCCTGGGCTTAGGCACCCTAAAATCATATAAGTTTTTTAGAAATCCATAAATCATTAGACCTAAACTCAGATTGGTTTTTTTATTTTTAAATTCATTTTTGGTGTAAATATATATCAATATTTATTATTATCATCTTGGATTAATTGAGAGGGTGTGAATCAAATAAATTTTTTCATTTCATTTAACCACTGAACACTATTTACCAGATATTAGTGTCTTTTAATAAAAAGTATTTATCACATTCTAACAACCTGATGAATTGAAAACATTGTGGGGATATTAAATTTAGATATTTCTCTATATAAACAAATTTTAAAATAAAATGTGTATAATGAAAATTGATTCACATGATCTACCATTCACCATGGATATGATTGGTAAGGGTTTATCCATGAACATTGATCACAAAACAATTTCTCCAAATACATGTTGTATTCAATTAAATAATCAAGAAAATATTATTAAATCCATTAGAGGAAGAATATTTAAACTATTTTAAGGAACTCTCTATTTCAACAAATTAGTGCTAGGTATTTTGTTTTATTTACATGCTAAAACTCTATTCAAACATCATATGATGAAAATTATTTGAAAACAAAAATAATATATACATATTCATAGATAAATATTAATTTATTAATAAACATTTATCTCCAATCATTAGATATATCCCCAAAACGTCATTAAGCATAAAATAGTGAAAATCCCATATAAATAATGATGGTGTGTTTTATTTTCAATCATCCGAATACTGAAATCATTAAAAGTTGGTGAGAAATATTTTGTGGTGTTAAGGATGTGATTGAGTTAATTTCGGATAGTTTTTGGTGATTAAAGTTTGGTTTATGTTTCTAGTGAAATAATATATAAATTTATAGTTTCTTATTTTTGATGACTTTCAGAAAAACAATCCTCTATATATAAGTGTCATAATTCTTACATAAGAGATATGTAACAGTTACAAAGAAGAATATGTAAAATTTTATATTGATGTATCAGTGGAAAATGAAATACGTAAATGATGATCTATGATAAAGGAAACATGTAAGGGTTCCCCTGTAGTAAAGGAAATTCATAACGGTGTCTATGTGACAAAGAAAAAATATTTGGCTTTTAAAGATAGTGTAATACAAAAATAAGAACTATTGATTTAACTTATGATATATAAAGGTATTTTTTTCAATAATTAATGGATATCCAAGTTGATATGTAATATTCCTATAAATGAATTATCTTTGGAAATATATAGACAACACATTGGGATATGTAAAATTCAGTTTCATGAAATGTAAGATTCCTCACATTTGTGAATGGAAATATGTATGGGGATGTACAAGACGATACATAAGGGTACTCAGAGGGTAGAAGATTTGAAAAATCAAACTAGATCGATTGTGATAAATAATAGTTAACCTAAAAGACACTTTATTTTTAGGATTAATTTGTAGTGTTTGACATAAATGGGTTGATTTTCAATGTATATAATGGTTGGTATACTTAAACAGTTTATATGAAAGATTTAATAGGTCTCCTTAAGAGAAATATATGACTAATTAATTATCATTTAAGGGATAAAATTTTGTGATAATTATATATATTTTTTAAAAAAGAAATGTATAATTATATGTTCATCTTGAGTTTAAATAATATGTTGATAGTGGTTGAGACATTTTTCAAGTATAGATAGAAGAAGAATGATTGGGAGGATCACTACAACAGTTTTATAGTATTTGAAAATAATATATGGTTCTCACTGTTAAATATAAATTACTAGTTCAGATATTAAATCCTCATTATTTTGGTGAATATATTACAGGATAAGAGAAAGTAACAGCATGCATTGAATTTGAGAGAACCCAATATGAAAATGTTTTTAGGGAATCATTTTATATTAAATAATAATATATGAAGTGGTTTTATGAGATATTTCAACTAAAAACCTTATTTTGATTGAATTTAAATGAAAACAAAAAATCTTGGAAAAGGGGATGTAAGGGTTAAGTCTTTTCCTTTGATATTCATATATAATTGAATCCAAATATGCGGAAGGATGAAATAAGGATTTTAAGAAGCTGACATAATTTACATACATATTAGTATTCATTATATTAAGATTTTTGAAGAATAAAAAGAATATTGATGAAACATTATGACTGATAATTGTCCCAAATAAGGTATCGATTAGAAGATACTAGAGAAAAAAATATGACTTGAATAAAACTATATGAAGACCCATTGGATTCCTAATACCAGGTACTAAGGAAAACTATCTCACTTGATGTTTTTGGGACATTCAAGATTATATTATAGTTCCTTTTTAAGTGTGAGTTAGGAGGACCAATTATACACTTGTGTTGGCTATCATAAAAAACAATCAGGGAGACTATAGAATAGAGGGATCTAGTATTTATAAAATATCACGTGATATTAAATGGTTTTTAGAATATATCATAATTTTATTCAGATGTAATATAACTTATATATTTGTATCTCAAACTTAACTCATATTCAATAAGGAGTAGTAACTCACATTCGGGGTGAAATTTGTAAAAAAATCTTTGTACCTTTCATTTCATTATGATTCAACCACTTCTTTTTATATTATATATTTTTTTTATTTATTATTTTTATTTTAAATTGTCTTTTTTTATATGTAATGCTCTATTGAGTTTAGTTGAGATGCATATATGGGAAATTTGAAGATTCTAGAAGGAGTATGGAAATTCAATGATATAGAGTGAGGATATTGGATCTTGACATGAATTGTTGTTTAGTTTAGAAATTAGAAGTGTCTTTGTGTGCATTAGAGCTAGGATAATAGGCCTAAAATATTGTAAAATAAATAATATTTTTATTGGTATATGTAAGTGTAACCATAAATGATAATTTTAGAAAGGTATTTAATTTTTACTACCATATGTACTATTAAATTCTAGATGAAGAGAAAAATAAAGTGAAGTGTTGGAATGAAATTATGTCATGTAAGAATTATCCATGCAATGAAGTCCTAGGTTTAACTATGATTATAACTAATGTTTAGAAAAAATACATTGTCACTTCATATATAATGTTTGAAATCATACATAATATTTTTTTTCTTGGATTATTAATTTACCAAATATATACCACTCATGTCAAAAAAAGACATTTAATCAAGTTATTAAGATAAATTGATATGTTTATTTGGTTTTTTATTTCCAAAGATGATCACAACATGGATGTGAATCAAAACAAAATAGATATATAAGTTAAATTTATCAAGACGTTTTGACAGTAATATATAATGATTCATTACATGATAAAATAAAATACATTATTAAATTTAAACATATAATAAAAATGAATATTTTTATTATTAATGATTCAATTATTTTAACTATATAAAAAAAATTAGGCGGCCCAGATCTACATTCATCTAGGACAAATTTGAAAATTAGAGAAACATATGATGCAACTATATTGACATGAAATGATACATGTTTCCCAATCATGGTTATAATAACCATGATAGTTTGAATATGATGGATTAATTGGTATTATTGGGACAATTTTGGTGTTATTGAGACTGTTATTAACTATCCATTAGAGTTTTATTTCTATATGAATATGGTCTAAGAGATTTATTGGAAGAAAAAGAAATCATAAGCTAATAATTAGTATGTTTTTTGAATTTGGAGTTCAAAATTCCGTTAATATATGAAAATAAGATATATTGGAAATGTAAGTATATATAATATTGGGATATTGAAGAACAAAAATTAACTATGTATTGTGAACCATCAATATACATGATTTACTATCATGGATTTTGATGTTGGGTATCATTATACTATATTATATTAAAGATTGTGATTCGATGTAATTTTTTTGAAAGTAATTGAATATTTGGAAGTAAAGAATGAGTCATTATACTGTTCAATAAATGATTTCTTTTATCAAAAATATATATCTACATCAGTTTGACCTATATGTCAACATTTTCTTTTTAACCCTCTGAGATAATAGTGATAATAAGAGGTGAGGAGTCTATTGACCTTGGAAAACTAGTGAGTCTATCCCAAATATTAAAATCACAAACCAGTGGATTGGTGAATATTATTCATATCCATAGATAATTTATATATTCCCCTCTAATATTGAACAATGTGGGTAAGACAAATAAAAATGATATTTACATGCATATATATATTACTCTTTTTAGTATTTTATTGTGTGTGGTCATCAAAATGGATTCAAGGTGTCTTTTCAAAAACATGAAGAAAATAATTGGTTAATCCAAAGAAAATAATAAATTTCATGGAATTATAATTCACCCTATTTTAAGTTGTATAGTGTGATCATAGTTTACAACAATTGGTATCAAATCAAAATTTTATTTCATAGATAATCCATTAGAGGAAGTTTCCATTATGAACATTATTGTAAATTGAAAGGGAGTAACCGTATATGATGGTTGTATTTATCTAATGTTGAATAATAGAATGAGATCCCATTTATGATATCTTTTTAGTGGTTTTTATTTGGTCTATAGTTCATGTAATTCACGTATGTGATTGTATTGGAAGGTCAATGATGTAATCAAACAAGAAAATGATTATTGAAGATGTAAATAAATTGAATTCTTTGTTGAGAAAATTTGGTAACCTGATATACATGTAGATAAATGGATTAAAATTGTGCAAAGGAATTTGGGATAACCTTGTATTAATCATTTATGGTGAAATCAATTTTTAAGAGGAAAATATATTTTTTTTTAAATAGATTTTATTATTTTTATAACAGTTCTTGTTAAATTTTTTATTGTTTCCTCAAATGTTTTATTAATGTTATAGGATCTATTTGTGTATTTGTTTATAAAAATAAATACTCTGATATAGTGCACATTATCATATGAATATTACCACCCAATCTAAATTCAAAATGGACAATACATGATGAATTGAGTATTGGGGAAATATACTTTAATGATCCACACTAAAAATGTCCACATATGAAATAGGATTAAATCCTAAAACCACATTATGACATGTGTATAATGAAATTTAATTCATTTAATTGGATGAAAATTATGGTTATATGAATGGAAATGAATAATTTGTTAATGATTATTTTTATCTCCTATAATAAGAAAGATTTAAATATTTAAGTTAATAGTTGGTGGTAATCTAACATTAGAATGTTTTCATTATGAAAAATTATAGATGTCTGTACTAGTTGTCCAAAGAGATTTGATGAGGAATATAGTGGGTTTTAATACACATAAAAAAAGAATGGTTTTCCCCCAAGAAGTAAGATTAATTTAATACATGAATGCAGATTGATATTTTAGAGAAATATAGTGGATCTACAATAAGAATTAGATGATAAGGAATATCCTATAGAAGTTGATAAAAATAAATTTATCGCAGTTATAAAAAATGAAACTATGGATTTAGTAGAGAAATATAAATGAGTAGTATATATTCATGATCAACTAGATGGAGTTGTTGATATGATGGTTGATGTTTAAGGTGTTCTTATGGAGTTTGATTTAAAAATATAAAAAATTTATGATTGATGTATTGTTGAATGAACCATCCATCTATGATGACAACCATGAATAATTATTTACAATTTTTGAATTTTTTTGAAGAATACGAAATGATTAGGGAAACTAGATGAATTTTGAAACAACGTGTTATACATTAAGGAGTAGAAAAAGTTCATTTTTATCTAAATATATCTCTAAAGGGGACGATAAACATGATTTAAACACACAAAGTGGTGGTTATATATATTATTATGAAGCTTGATATAGAAATTCAAAAAATATATTTTTTAAAGAAGAAGATAAAGTTATGTATGTTTTTAAATGATGCTAAAAAAATGTGTTAATTATTGTATAAGAATTTTATCCATAGCATTGAATTCGCAAATCCAAAATTATATCAGTAAATCTAAGATTTCATATAAATTTTAATCATAAAAATAAATGTATATAAATATAAGTAAAAATGAAAAAACGATGAAAACTAATTGTTTAATCATCAATAAGATAAAAATAATTATTGAGTTATTTAAAAGTAAATAATACGTACAATGATATATGTAATATTATTTTCTCCCTTAAGATGTTCCATATATATGCCTATCTAGGACACCAAATTTTTTATTTAGTTAAATCAAAATGTTAATTAATAGGTTATGTGATTGGAATCCATTAAAATTGATAAGAAGGATATCCATCATATTTGAATGAAAACACAGTCTTTGGATATTTTTCTTCATTTTTCTAATTTTTGACAAATATTAAATAATTGTTGACATGGTGTGGAATCCATTACTATAGAATAAAAATAAAATTAGTTCCAAATAAATCTTATTACATTAATTTGAGAAAAAAAAATTACTTCTTATTAGAACATAAATACGTTCATATTTCTTGTGTTGTAGAGTATGAAAAGAGACTGACATACATGTCAATTCAATCTGGAATTTCAATGAATGAAAAGATAGTTAATATAAAAGTGAAATATATTCATTAGAAAATATTTTTATTTGATAAAAATAATAGTTTTCAGTAGATTATTGATAGCGGGCATTCATCCATCGAGACGAGTAACATAACCCATCAAAAGAATGTAAAATTAAGAGTAAATGGAAGTATGTGGTTGGAAGATAATGAAAATATAAATGTGATAAATATTTAGATATTAAATGGATAGTTAAGGATATAAAATCCATTTTTCAGTTTAATAATAATAATGTTCTTAATGTTTATGTTCATTAACACAGTTTCTTTACTATGATTTAGTAATGTAAATTTTGTTGGGAAGCCACATTCAGTCGAAAAGGCTTCAATATCAACAGAAAGTAAATAAAAAGTATTAGTTAGGGATGGAGAAAAAATATAATAATATTTCAAGTTGAGATTAAGGAGATTATTTTTATTCATACTATAGTAAAAAATTATGACATCAACCACTTTTCTACATTAACTATCATAGAATAAATAATTTATCCATGTTTTAAGAAAATGTAAAAATTAATTCACTAAATTGGAACATAGAAAAAATATTTCACTCATTGTTAATGGGAAATAATTTATTAAAACATTAATACCCCAATAATAAATATGAATTAGGCTCCGTAAAAATATTTATAAGAATATTTAAAATGAAACTTGAAGAATATAAAAAAGGAATATAGCATGATGTTTCAACAGTTTAGAATAATCAAAAAGGATTCATGGAAAGGTGGAAATTAATTGTAAATAATATTTCCAAGATTATATCAACTTACTCTGTCAACTATTACTAATATTGGAATTAATTAGATTAATTAAATGTGTATATACATAACTGAGTGTTTCTTATCCATGGATCGAATTGTACTAATCACTCATCGATGATGCTGAAAGTGTTAAGAAGAAAATGATTCATTCTAAATATAGTGGGAAATTAGGGAAATGATTGTGATTCATAAAATGATGGATTTTTTTGGGATATTAAATGAAAATAAATTATGGAGAAACAATTCATTTACATAAATTTTAACATGACTCTAGAACATAAATATTCATTATTATAATATATATATAATGATGGACACGTGAATTTCTAAAACTAGGTTTATAATATAAAAAAAGTGCACATGATCCTCATCCCAGTTGGTGATATCTCATCAATTACATCTTAGAGACCCATGTTCAAATCCAATAAGAGGAATATTTCTAGGATGTGTAGTAGTACTGGAGAATGTACCGTTGTATTTACTCTTCAGGTTCTATTTGGCATTTTAGTTGTGAAAAATATTCATCCTCGGGCCACCAGTTTGGGTATGGAGTCTTTAGGGCCTTTGGGGCTCCCAATGCTTTGGGCAGTAAGACTTTCAGGCCACATTAAGGCCTTTGGACCACCTTAAGACTTTCAGGACACCTCAAGGCCTTCAGGCCACATGATGTGATGATGAAAACCAAAAATATTTTTCAATGAAAAAACACTAGAGAAGGATTCAAAGCATGCATAGTCAGCATTAAATATCTATCAGATTTGGAAGAATGAGTGGGTATTCAATTATTCATCATTACTAGGAATGTGAATTTCTACAATGAACCACTAGCTGAAAAACCATGAAATAGTGGAGAGCTAGTCACGGTGAAAATGCTGGAGAGGGACAGTTTTAAGTAGTCATAGTATGGGGTGAATTATTTTAAAAACATCTATTTTAGTATTTTCATGAATCGTATGAAAAATATAAGGTTTCCCCTTTGACCATTAAAAGGAGGATTATGAAAAATGAATAAAATTGATGTTCGTCAAAGAATTCAGTCCAAATATTACATTAAAAGTATTATAAAACATGAAAACCATATTTATTCTCCATATTGATATTTTAAAATATATTTGAGATTCTAAAACCAAATGGGATAACCTTTTGAAAAAATAAATAAAGGTGTTTTATAAAAAAATAGTTTACTAATAAACATTATAAAGAATTATAACATTTGTGTGAACCGTATAAGAAGAAATCACAAAATAGAACGTACACGATTAATTTTATGGATGAATAAAATAAATATGGTAGTATCATATTATCATGGAAGCATTGGAAATGCTGAAAAACATATACCATGACATAAACATGTGTCAAGGATATCATTAGGGATAATATCATATGGTAGTAAGAGTTTAATATTGGATTTGGATTACTCTCTAATCCCATCAATGACACATCATGAGAATAAATCTTTACCTAAGGTATTAGATCTTCATTTGGGTGCACTAATAATAAAATTTCCAGGATCTTGTGTTCCGCCTAATAAAATCAATCAAAAAGAATAACAAATTAATTGACAATGTATAGAAAATGGGTTACATAATCTTTCCACATAACTAAATCAAAGAAAATTTGATAATGAAGGAATTTGAGAAGTGTTCATAATGAATGTATTAGATCATAAAGGTAATAGATAATTATATAGTTATATATGCGAGAGATATGTATACAGAATTTAGAAGAATTTTTTGGACCTCATTTTTTTAATGAACACAAAATCATGAATATGATGTTCTTAATGAGTTTTATGTATCTCAACAAGTAAAATTGATTTTTAGACTGGTGATAAAATTATCTAAATATGAGGCACAATTGAGGTTGACACATCCAACTTGAGACAGCGTTGTCCATGAAATATCTGAACCACCAAAATCACACTAAGTATAAGATACCACTAGGATATCACACTGCCAGAATATAATTCCATTGGACAGAAAACATGAAAAAGTCTAAGACACCGTCAGAATGTCATTCCATTAGAATGAGAAGTAGGCTAATTACAAAATCCCTCTAAATGAGGAACCTTCAATGTCATATCGCCAACACATAATTTTATCTTTTTTTAAGAAATTTTTTGACTTCACACTACCAAACCCAACACCACAAGTTGAGATGACCCATCATAATGGAATTTCATCAATCCCTATGATATGTCAGAAGCATACCTCTACTGTGATGCCACCATACTATTCCACTACTACTATTTGTCTTCAATTACTTATTTGTATTTAAATATTCTAATGGATATTTTTATTGATGTTTTGTCCTTTAAAATACTAATTATTGTATCTAAAATGATAAATAGAGAGAACGGAATACAGTTTCACATCATGCAGTATGGGGAAGCAATTGATTTAGAGATTCTCCTTGTTGTAGCTGGTAAAAAGTGCAGCATAAATATCATGTAAAATGAATGTGTGACAAAGAGATACATTAGTATATGTAGTGAACTAATTAAAAGATGATATCGGGAACTGGATGAACATATATAGAGATGAACTAGCTTCAAACATTCATCTAGAATGTTTAATTGTACCATCTCATCTAGTTAAATTCGTTAGTTAATGATAAAGACTCTATGACACACTATTTTCCATATGTTTTCAAGATAACTCGTCTCATAATCCACTATGAAGTCATATAAAGATTCACATGCTACATTTCATCAGACTGAGAATTAATAAACTCAAACCATATAGATTACTCTATTGTATTTATATTTAATACCTTTTGAGGAGTGTGTGTGCATACAATGTTTCATCACACTCACATTGTCTCATGTTTTTAACTACATGATACTCAATATCATTTCATAATATTTCTATATTTTGTTCTCCCATGGATAAGAGTTGTAGAGGTACTTGTGTTTCATATTTGTTTCTTTCTTATATGAATAACTGTGGAAGTGGTTGTCTGTGAACTAAAAATATGTATACTATTATAAAATCTAATCTGGGTTGTGGATCATCTTGTTTATTTTATATAAACTACATGGCGGTGGGTGATCACTAAGTGGGGAGGACTATGTTTTCACATGATACTAAACCTCATGTATTAATTATTTATGTTTTGTGATTTTATTTTGTTTTAATTTATTTATTTTTTAAAATAGAAAATTATTTTAACCGTAGACAAAATATATACATTGATAGTTTATCTTAGTTTATGTACATATTGTATTTTGATCAAGTAGACTGATTTCAATGTTTTAAATAATATTTTATATTAATCATCCAATTCCTAATCATTCATTATATAAATATTTATATTTATTATGATCTATATCATGACTGTTATTTTCATAAACTAAGCTATGTTTAATCATTTGGGGAAATTCAAAAAAATCAATTTTATAAAAAAATTATAATTGGGTACTCAATTCATGACTCTCTTGTGATACTCACTCTCACTAAAATTTGTTATCAGTGGGTTTCATCCTTTAGTGTTACAGTTTTTCAAATCATTTTAACTATGATTTATGTTGTACATTTAACATCTCAACTTTCTGTCATTTCGAAATTAATTTATTTAAATGGATAATCCTATAATCATAATGAAGGTTATTTCATTAATAATAAACCTTTCACTAATGGTAAGACATTATTCCCAATGGCTTATTAGATATAAAATGATTATAATGAGCATGGGTTTTCAAAATTTGGTCTGCTATTGAAACTGAATATGTAATACCTGATATGGCTAGAAGTACATTGGATTATTGTTCAATTTTCCTTACAATAATAACTATAATGTAATGAATTCCTTGTACTTTCATTTAAGATTTTAGGAATTTAATTGAATAGTTAATACAAGAGTTATTTTGAGATTTTGGATACTTTGTATGTTTCCCATGTGGGAACATAAAATGATAAAGAGTTGAGGCTTAATATATACACCATTAAATAAGATAATCTTAAAATGAAGGCTGATGAACCCATATCTGGCATGTATCTCAGGTTTAATAATATTTTCAACATAGTGATCTCATATGGAAAAATTGTATGAAATAAGAAACAGATCATGAAATTACTCAAATGCCAACCAAAAATATAGTGACTCATATCAGTTTCAATTAGAGAATCATGTGACATAAGTAAACTTCTTCAAAATTATTTTATTGGAATTATTATGATGTATGAAAAAATTTCAATGTAAAACATATAAATTATAAAGGGCCTGAAATTATTGTGATACCATTCCTGGCTACTACACATAGAAAACAGAAGGGAAAAGTGAAAGAGAAGGCACATGATACTATTTCTAGTGATGGTGAATCACCCTCTGGTTGTGATTACGATATGGATCACCTATTCAAAATATTAAAGAAATTATACCAAAAAATAGTTATTAAAAAATGAAATTATAACAGAAAGTATGACAATAGAGGAAACTAGATGAAATATTGGAAAAAGAATGATGACCTTAAGGAAGTTGTCTTATATGAATGAAAATGTAAAGAAAACATGAAATATCTCTATCCAAAGAATAAATTACAAAATGAAATATGATAAAAAGGAAAATAGATACTAAAAGCCTAGGATGTTAGCCTAGAGTTCATTTGAGGATAACTATAGATACCGAGATGATTTTCATTGGAAAATATAGAGAGATCAAACATGTATTTCATGATAAAAGTGACTGAGGTACTTTATTTTTCTTCTACTTCTTTTATTTTATATGTGTATGTTTCATATAATTATAATAATGAGAAACATGATTATAATATGTCAAATGAATAATTATTTGAATATTTATGTATTATAGAGGATACTTTTAACGAGTTAAATGATGAGTACAATAGACATAAAATACAATATGTTCTAATTGTAAATATAAAGTATAAAATCTCATCAAAAAAAATAAAAAATGATCCTTAGCTCAATGAAAACATTGAACTGAAACTGTCAAATGAGAAATTGAAGAAAAATCATAAAAATATAGCAAATGGCAAAGAACCACATACAAAAATATTGGGAAATTAAGCTTCAACCAAATGTTTTATTGGAATAGTATAAGATCATAGACATAGGGTATTATCTAAAAATACATTTGTTCCTAAATAAAGACCCAAAAACTATTTGGCTAATCATTTTTAAAAACAACCAAATGCAGTTTTTATTTATAAAATTGTTTAATAATATTTTTGGAAACCCATTGAGGAATTGTGGGTTCCCAAAGAACTAATTTCTAGAACTTTTGGACCCAAACAGATTTCAGTACCAAAATAATTTATTTAAAAAAATTAGGAAAAATGCTTGAAGAACGATAGTATTTGTCTATAGTACTTGGACACTAGTTTTTTAGGACATATGATAAGATATTATTCATGGATCAATAGTATCATAATGTTTTATGGTGTACATTTCACCTTTGCTAACATTGAAAAGGTATAGATCATATCCCTACACAAAATTTGTAAAAAAAATCAGTTTTAATTTATATGTTTTTATATTTTGATTGTTTAAAGTATAATATTTTTAATTTTTATCTATTGTGTGATGATATTGTTTTGAAAAAATAGATAATGAAGATTTTAATTAAGTTAATTAAAAAAATTATTTAATTTCGATTGCGTTGATAAGTGATAATGATTATGTTATATATATAAATTATTTAGATCAAAACGTTTCCTGATTATGTTTATTTAAACAAGTTTCATGGGTTTGGAATAAACAACTAAGCCACTAAAGCATTCACTCACTTTGGAAAATAACTATGAAATAGTTAGTTAGGGATATGCTTAAGAACAAATTTCCATCTAATAATGTATATAACGCCTGTCGAAAAAGGAATAAACACAATTTTTCTATTAAATTAAATAAATAAGTGTCATCTTCTAAAATTATCATATTGGTTTACAAGGATTTGTTAGGACCATATTGGATTTCAATTATTAATGGGAAGCATTATGATTATATCTTATAGATGATTTCTCTATGTATAAATTTGTTTATTTTATAGCTAAAAAATTTGAAGCTGTATCTTACATTACAAATTATTCTACATCTATAGTAAATATTAGTAATAATAGAATTAAAACAATTATAATTTACCATTTTGGTGAGTCTGAAAAGATGGATTTTGAATCTTTTTTCTCACAAAATGGAAACACTATTAACATCAATGCTCCGGGGACACCCCAATAGAATGTAGTTGTTCAAAAAATAAATATTACCTTATAATAGATAACTCAGAATATGTTTAATGAGAATTACATACCTATCTATTTTTGGGATGTATTTGTCAATAGATCATTCTATATCATCAATAGTGTTATGATCAGACCTATTCTTAAGAAAACCCCTATGAGATGTGGAATGATATGAAACCTAATGTTAATTTTTGTAGATTTTTTGGTTTCAAATTATTTATTCATAAAACTAAGGATAATATAAAAAATATATGATTCTTAATGTGTTGAAGGAATTTTCCTTGGATACTCAATCTCAATAAAATACTCTAGATTTATAAATATGATGACCAAAAATGTGGAAGAATTAGTCCATGTTAAATTCGATGAATCTAATAAACATGATCTTAATGCCTTTACATAAAATATTGAGATAATTTATCATTTTTAAACACAAGTTCAAAACCTTTATAGTCTTCTATCAAAAAAACATAAAAATTGTCCAGTATATAATAATTTCTAGAACATCCAGAACCCAATCCTGATAATAAATAATTGACCAATCCCTCATTATATATAAAAATTCAAGCCATTAAGTACAATCATTTACATTTTGTTTTATGTGATCTAAAGATAAGAACTTGAATGTGATATTCTATTTAAAATTTGGCTGAACGTCAATTTTTATGATCTAAGCATGGAATTAAGAACATTAATGAATATATTGATTATGAATTTTAGGAAATATATATTCAAGAATAATTTAATCAGATTCAAAAAACAAATTCTAGCAACATGTAGATATACCCAAGGGCACCATAAATATTAGAACTAAATGAGTGTTTAGGAATAAGTTTTATAATTCAGGCACTATAGTTAAAAAAGGAAAGAATTGTTGCACAAATATATAGTCAGGGAGAAGGAATTGACTATGGGGATACCATCTCACCAGTATTTGAACCTCAATCCATAATAATAATACTTTCTTATAAATAAAATCATGATTATAATATTTATCAAAAGGATTTCAATAGTTCATTCTTAAATGGTTTTGCAGTTGATTTTGTTTTTTGTTGAAAACTACCATAGTTTTCAAAACTATCATTTTCCAAATCATGTTTTTAAATTAACCTGTGCTTTATATGGTTTAAAACAAGATGCCAGTCAAGGAATTATATGATGAATAATTTTTTTCAAAAGTGTATTCAAATGGAATAGTTGATACTACACTTTTCATAAAATAAATTTCAAAAGATGTATTCAGAGTACAAATATATGCTAATGATATTATTTTAAGATATGTTTATACTATACTTTCTCAAATGATGGAAAATGAATTTGAAATTTGTTTAATGGTTGAAATCAAAACCTTTCTTAGATTTTGTATTTTTTAAAACAATGAAGGAATTATTATTAATCAATGTAAATACAAATAGGAAGTTCTAATACATTTTAACTTGGATAACTCTAAAATTATAGATACTCATATGAGTGCCACCAGTATATTGGATGTTGATAATGTCTGAAAACCAGATATAAAGGAATTATTGGAAGTCTACTATTCTTGAAATCTATCCTTCTAGATAATTTTATTAGTGTGACTATGTGTGTTGTTTTTCAAGAAGACCCAAGAGAGTAAAACCCGGTTGTAACTTAAATATTTTCTTGATTCATCAAGTATATTTCAAATATTGGATTTTTTACCAAATATGAAAATAATTTGATTTAGTAAGTTATTTTGATGATGATTTTTTTGGATGAAAGATAGATAGAATAAGTGCCTCTAGATCATGTCAATTTTTATAAAATTCTCTACATTAATGGTGTAGTAAAAGACATTTTGTTGCATTGTCTACTGTAAAAGCTAAGTAAATAGATTCAGGTAAATATTTTGCACACATATTGTGTATGATTGTAACACCCCAGGTAAATAAACAATATGACATTTTTATATTTATCCTTATTTGTGGAAAAAATATTAATATTACTTTAAAGAGAACGCTATGCTCGATGGCGTACCCAATACGCGACGACGAGTTCCTCTGAAATCATACATTGCACTCTAATAATAAAATAATATTATTTTAAATGGTAGTTAACGTCTGGCCATTGTAATGGCGGGAATGAACAGAACTAACTAAAAAATTATTATGTATGTTTGTCAAATATTTTTACTCTTTACAATAAATGTTAGAGGATTGAAAATGCGAATGAAATCAATTTTTAAGCATAAACATTCTAATATTCTTTAAAAGGCCGATTAACCGCCTTTCGATAGAGAACCTCTTCTAAATCACCTTTTTAACAATTTTATGTGTTATATTTGACAAAATAAAATTCTTCTTTATAATCGGGACATCAAAATTTACTTTGTGTAAATTTTTGGTATTTTTCAGATAAAGTTAATTTTTTTAATGAATAGTGAAAAATGTTGTATTTTAATTCAAAACCACTTTTTAATCTAATTTATTTATATTATTAGATTATATTTCGAATTGGTATTAAAGATAAATGAGAATATAATTTTACCATTTAATCCAATTGTGGTCATTGGAATTAATTTCACTTTGAAATCGGACTTCAACTTGTGTCAATCTTTTGATACTTATTGTTTCATAAAAACAGGCTATTTGCTCTGACAGTGGGAATTAATTATTAAATTAATTAATGCAACATATATGTTTTTAATTTTTTAAAATAGACTTCATTTTTTAATTTTTAATATCAAATATATGTTAGGGTGATGTTTTGGTATTTTTCTGAAGAACTTCAGTTTTTGATGAATTGTGAAACCACTAAGTGGTACTTATAAAAACTGATTTTCTGTTTAAATGAAATTTTACCACCTCTGTGTTTTGAATTTTAAAAATCCGACATACATGGTTGTCATTAGGAAGTAAAATGTGGTTCAATGGGATTAAAATAATTTTTTGTTTAATAGTAACTTTTATGTTCTTAATCGCGATTAGAGGTAATTAGTGTAATTTAAGATGAAAATAATGTTTTAATAATATGAGATGAGTTTGACACATGTCCTACCCTTATTGGATGTATCATGGCCGACCAATAAAATTCATGGGTCTACTTGGGGACCCCATGGAGCCACATTGGAAGTAAAATTACATTATTATCATTTTATTTAATGTAAAAGTAAAAATGACACAAACATGAGTTGTTTTACTAAAACAATTTTTACATGGGGTTATACAAGTCTGATTTTTTACTATAAATAGTAATTGGAAAGATAATACTATTTCTTACATCATGATATTTGTTTTATAATTTTTAGAAATTAAATCAATTAAATTATTTATGACATCATGATGATGCATCGATTACCTCATTAATAAATGATTTAAATAAAATGAAATGATAATATTAAAACTATAACATACACATGTCAAAAACATATTGGATGAGTATATTTAGAACCCTTACCACCATATCCTAGAAATACATCAATGTGGGACCTTTTTAATCCGAAACTCATTTTCAAATAATGTAACATTTCTTTACTTTCCAAGAGTTCCCCTCCTCCCCTCTTATAATATGCCCCCACCTGTACCTCCTTACCCACACTTCCAAAGCCTTTGGCTCGGCCAAACCCTGCCAATTTTGTCTCTCCACATCCCAATCTTACTCCTAGAAGACTCACTTTGGGCAGACTTCTTCCCAAGGAAGCCTTTGAGCTCAAATCAAAAAGAGTTACCCGATTTTAAGGTAATGTCTTCACTAGTGTTTTTTTGATTTATTTTGCTTCTCCAACCCCCTATCCTCTTTTTATTCATTTCAATTGTAAAAACTCCAGTATATTTAATATACTAGGATGTTGTTATAAGATGATTTCGAGCTACACTTACACACACCTACATAAAATGGTTAAAGGTCATACTGTTTCTGTGGATGGCGAATTTCTGCCTCACAAAACGATGATTGTTCAACACTCATATAACACCTTAAAAGGTGGCCATTAAGATGTCACTATATTTATATATGATATATAATATGTTAATTTTTTACTTATTCTTATTTATTTTTCTTTTGTGGCATACCTTTATGGTTTCCATTGTGGGTAAACACGATAATTTCATTTTAGGAAGTGCGGACTACAGCCCCCTCAAAGTGATTTGATTCCTTAATGCCATATGTGGGATTTATAAAGGATGTATTGAAAGTTATTATATATGATTTATGTTACATATAAATGATGAATATAATTCTAGAATTAAAATATACATACCTCTCATTTAGTTTTAATTCCTTTAATATGACATAGAAATGAAAGTAGTGTTCATGTGTACGTACGGCTTACCGTCACCATGAACGGTACATTTCATTTCTTACCTCTAAATGATTATGTAATATTATAAATACATGTATATTCTGGATATATATGATATATATGATATCCAAATCATGAATATCATTCTGGATATAATTAATCTTTGACCACACGAACAACATGTAATTGTAAGAAGTCCACTTTCGACTTAAGAGCCAAATGTCGACAAAACAAACATTATTAACATAAATGATTAGATAATGTTTATAACATGGAAATAAGCGATGTTAAAGGAATAATGAACTTGAAAAAGGTTCTGAAGAAAGTGTAAATTTACTCAAGTTTATTATTCAGGAAGTTAAAGAATGATCGAGTTAAGTCAGACCTGAGGTAAGGGATCCTACTCCTCTCTTTCTTTTTAAGTACACTCTCTTATGTCATTCCTTTTAAGCTCATCTTTCTTGTGATTGGGATGTTCTTTTATATAAATTGTACTGTAATTTTTATGTTCATATGATGAGAGACCCTATTCTCTCTCATCAATCCATTTTGGATGTTTTGAGAGGCGTCGTAAGGCTGCCGAATTTTCATAAGAGATCTAACCCCTCTCTTTGTTTTTCAGTACTCTCCTTTATGTCACTTCTTTTATGCTACTCTTTGTTATGATGGGGGTGTTATTTTATATTCCTCTTTCTGTAAATTTTATTTTAATATTATGAGAGACCCTATTTGATCTCATCAATGCATTTTTGGAAGTTTTAAGTGGAGCCATTAGGCTGCCGAGTTTTCATAAGGGATTTTTCATCTCACTTTTATTCTCGTGAGATTTAAGCTACATTTTCCACAATTTCCTTTGAGTGGTGTATGTACTACCCATTATTTTATTCATTGTGTAGTATACTTTCATTTATTATTATTTACATCAATTTTGTACTGTCCTTCTTTCATGGGGTGTATGTTTCGAAAGATACCCATGTCGGTAAGGGAAACTTTTACCCTCCTCTTTTTAAAAGACTTCTTTTGTTATGATTTTTAATTCACATAAAATTATGTTGGGATATGTTCTTCTATATCCTTAGTTGTTTAAATTTTATGTCCATGTGATGAGATACCCTTTTTATCTCCCATTAACTCATTTTCTGAATTTTGTAGTGACGTCGTTAGGCTGTCAAATTTTTGCACGGCAACTTCTTAACCCAATTTTGATTCTTTGGGATAAGCTTGTACTCCTTGAATATGTCGTTCTTTGAATATGTGTGAATAACCTATGATTGTTTTACACTTAATATCCACATATATTAGGTGTATTAGTTTTTCACACATAATAATGTTATTGATTTATCCTTAATCTAAGGATACCGTCTTTGTAAGGGACTTCATCTCAATCTCCATTCATTGAGGAATATTTTGTTTTATAAACAACCATATTTTATACAGTGTTTAAACCCCTTTGAATTTTACGTTTATCCAAAAGGAGTCTTTTTTATATTAAGCGTTTTACTAAATGAAAAAAGGGAATGTTTTTGTCGTATGTATGCGGAGATAATGACTTCTCCGCCGTCGTGACCATTATTTGAGTTTTGGCTTCCTCTACAAGCCACACATTCTTTTTAAAAGAAAAATAAATACCATGTTTTACTTTTATTTTATTTTGGTATTGAAAATGGTTTTCATAATGTTTTTATATCAATGTGTTTTATTGATATCTTGTGATTGAAAGGTGGAAATGTTATGTTTCATTTATGCATGTTTTATGTGATACGATTATGTTGTGGTTCTTTGGCATTATTATGAAGACGGGTGGTTCCGTGATAAACTAAGGGCGGGTGAGCCCGATATAGCTCTCCAATGCATTGGGTAAGGTGAAGGGGTTAAACGTTAAGGTTTCTCCGAAGAGATTTAGGGAATATACTGTGATGGGTATTCCAAACGTAACCAAGAGGGTTAGTCCCTACGTAAGAATGTTATGAATGACTCAAGTTACCTTTATGTCTTACGATTTATATGATTTATTCATTATTTTATGAGGTATGTTAAAGTGGTTATGTTTTATGGGTAATTTTTGATTTCATTCTTTTGTATACATGTACTCATGTTTCCTTTCCATATTTTAATATGCATTACTGAGCTTTTTATGCTCATCCCAAGTTTTTGAAATGTTTATCACAGGTTAAGGGAAGGGTAAATGATATGATGATAGTGTTAAGGAAGTGTCAAAAAAGAATCCATGTTTTATTTTAAATATGTTTTTGTTGATGGGAAAAATGAATACTACATTTTATGTAACCACTTTGTTTAAATGTGAAATGAAATGCATGTTTTATGATATAATTCTCTAAAACTCTAAACCTGAAAAGATCCTCAATGTGTAATCATGTAATAACTCAAGATTAAGTAAGGTTTAAGGATGGGACCTTATAGTTGGTATCAAAGGTCGGTTTAGATAACTTTAGAGGTTAGGTTATTCTCTAAGCACAAGTGACATTACCATAATGGTTAGGATTTCAGAAAGAGTCCTAGTTTTGGATAAAGTGAATGAGTACATATATCTTAGAGTTTACCATCCTCATTATTACATGATGGTTTTGTTGATATACTCACACTGAAATTTGCGTTTTTAGTGAATGGATGGATCTAGAAGGCACCAAAGTGACAATAGGTTTGAAGGAAACTGTGGTTATTCTCTAATTAAGAGACTGGATGAAATGGGGGATTCAAAGAGGAAACTCGTGGTTGTTCTAAACCAAATATCAAGGAGTCATGATCAACTAATTGAACCTTGGTATGATCTGTAATGCCTCATGTACGAGATGACCAATCGATGTGGAAGTTCAGGTAATAATTATAACGGTAACCATTAGAGTTTATATGATCCTTACTTTTGAGGTAATTATGGGTTATTATATGTTATGATGAAAAATGAAAGGCATGAGATAAACTTGAGGTTAAAATATGTTATGATAATTTTTGAAGATTTTATCTCCTTTTGAGTAATGTTTTAAGAATTATATAGTTTTGGAAAAAGGACAACACGCAGACCGTGTGACAACCCGTCGCGTTGGACAAAGCTACGGGAATCGAACACACAACCGAAGTGCGAATGGTATTTATCACCTACCACTGGACTACGTGAAGTCCCTGGTTAGTTTGACTAATTATTTTTAGTTAGATTATTTTAGGAATCAAGAGTACGTTTATTTTGGGTTATCTATGGAAATGATTAACCTATCATCAAGGATATGTGATTAGGTTAATTACTTTTCAATATGAGAATTTAAGAGCAACTGGTGTTATTTGGAGATAAAAGTTAATTTGTACCTTGGAAGACTATGGGACTAAATCCTTCAAATATTTGGGTTTCAATCTCAGTTTTGTTTACTTTGAAGAATTTTATGGACAAATTGTTTATTGAATGGTCCTTGTTGAACTTTGGGTTTTGGTGGAAAAATTTTGGAGATTAAGAATAGATTTTCTTTTTATAAAGGGTTATCATTTTCTGGATTATCTAATCTTGTACTAACATTTTTGGTTTTGGTTTTGGTTAAATTCTAAAGACATGGGAAGTATATAGTTCTCTTTTGTGGATAAGGTGATTCTCTAGAAGTTGATTATAGTGGACAAGTCTTCCTAAATACTCGTCTTTTGGAGAAAATATGAGTTTGTGTAAGAAATATAATAAAAGATTAAAGTCAACATGATAAGTAATTATGTTTCCTTATAAATAAATTCCTCAATGAAAATTAACTTAAAACAAAAATGTTGTCTATTAACTTTTCCTACTGGGGAATCGAATACTGTTTAACCCACCACAAGTTTGTGATTTTCTTATGGTTAACTTTCTCCTAGACCTATTTACTATCACTCTCCATCAAAACATGAGCCTTTGTTTTTTCCTCCATGTCCATATTTTCATACATGGAATCCTAGTATGGGTTAACTCGGGTGACCTTTGTACTTCCCTTTCTTTATTTTAAAGAGATAGTTTAATTAACTCCTTTTCCGATGTGGGACTTCCAATGTATTTTTCAAGCCCAATTTTGAAATTGTGAGGACGCAATTCCCAAAAGGGGGGAAGGATGTAACACCCCAGGTAAATAAACAATATGAAATTTTTATATTTATTCCTATTTTTGGAAAAAATATTAATATTAATTTATAGGGAATGCTATGATCGCTGGCGTACCCAATACGCGACAACGAGTTCCTTTGAAATCGTATGTTGCACTCTACTAATAAAATAATATTATTTTAAATGGTAGTTAACGCCTAGCCATTGTAATGGCGGGAAATAACGAAACTAACTAAAAAATGATTATGTATGTCTGTCAAATATTTTTACTCTATACAATAAATGTTATAAGATTGAAAATGCGAATGAAATCAATTTTTAAGCATAAACTTTCTAATATTCTTTAAAAGGTCGATTAACTGCCTTTCGATGGCGAACCTCTATTAAATCCACTTTATAACAATATTATGTGTTATATTTTACAAAATAAAATTCTTCTTTAGAACTGGTACATCAAAATTTACTTTGTGTAAATTTTTGGTATTTTTTCGATAAAGTTCATTTTTTAATGAATAGTGAAAAATGTTGTATTTTAATTCAAAACCACTTTTTAATCTAATTTATTAATATTATTAGATTATATTTTGAATTGGTTTTAAAGTTCAATTAGAATATATTTTTACCATTTAATCCAATTTTGGTCATTGGAATTAATTTCACTTTGAAATCGGACTTCAACTAGTGTCAATCTTTTGATACTTATTGTTTCATAAAAACACGCTATTTGATCTGATAGTAGGAATTAATTATTAAATTAATTAATGCAACTTATATGTTTTTAATTTTTTAAAATATACTTCTTTTTTGAATTTTTAATAACAAATATAGCTTAGGGTGATGTTTTGGTATTTTTCTGAAGCACATCAATTTTTGATGAATAGTGAAACCACTAAGTGGTACTTATAAAAACTGATTTTCCGTTTAAATAAAATTTTACCACCTCTGTGTTTTGAATTTCAAAAATATGACATAAATGGTTGTCATTAGTAAGTAAAATGTGGTTCAATGGGATTAAAATAATTTTTTGGTGAATAGTAACTTTTATGTTCTTAATCGCGATTAGAGATAATTCGTGTAATTTAAGGTGAAAATAATGTTTTAATAATATGATATGAGCTTTACACATGTCCTACCCTTATTGGATGTGTCATGGCCGACCAAGATAATACATGGGTCAACTTGGGGACCCCATGGAGCCAAATTGGAAGGAAAATGACATTATTATCTTTTTATTTAATGTAAAAGAAAAAATGACACAAACATGAGTTGTTTTACTAAAACAATTTTTACATGGGGTAATACAAGTAAGATTTTTGACTATAAATAGTCATTGGAAAGCTAAAACTATTTCATACATCATGATATTTTTTTATAATTTTTAGACATTAAATAAATTAAATTATTTATGACATCATGATGATGCAGCGATTACCTCATTAATAACAGATTTAAATAAAATGAAAAGATAATGTTAAAACTATAACATAAACATGTCAAAAACCTATTTTATGAGTATATTTAGAACCATTACCACATTATCCTATAAATACATCAATGTGGACCTTTTAAATCCGAAACTCATTTTCAAATAAAGTAACATTTCTTTACTTTCCAAGAGTGCCCCTCCTCTCCTCTTATAAAAGGCCCCCACATCTACCTCCTTACCCACACTTCCAAAGCCTTTGGCTCGGCAAAACCCTGCCCATTTTGTCTCTCCACATACCTCTATTACTCTTAGAAGCCTAAATTTGGGAAGAAGACTTCCCAAGGAAGCCTTGGAGCTGAAATCAAAAAGAGTTACCCGATTTTAAGGTAATGTCTTCACTTGTGTTTTTTTGTTATATTTTGCTTCTCCAACCCCCTAAACTCTTTTTATCCATTTTTTTTGTAACAACAACAATATCTTTAATATACTAGGATGTTGTTATAAGACGAATTCGAGCTACAATTACACACACCTACATCAAATGGTTAATGAACATACTATTTCTGTGGATGGTGAATTTCTGCCTCACGAAACGATGATTGTTCAACACTCATATAACACCTTAAAAGGTGGCCATTATGATGTAACTATATTTATATATGATATATAATATGTGTATGTTTTACTTAAGCTTCAGTATTTTTCTTTTGTGGCATACCTTTATGGTTTCCATTGTGGGTAAACACGATAATTTCATTTTAGGAAGTGCTGGCTACCGCCCCCTCAAAGTGATTTGATTCGTTAATTCCATATGTGGTATGTATAAAGGATGTATTTGAAGTTATTATATATGATTTATGTTACACATAAATGATGAATATAATTCTGGAATTAAAATAAACATAACTCTCATTTAGTTTTAGTTCCATTAATATGACATAGAAATGAAAGTAGCGTTCAGGCGTACGTACGGATTACCGTCTCCATGAACGGTGCATTTCTTTTCTTACATATAAATGATTATTTAATATTATAAATAACAATATATTCTAGATATATATGATATATAAGATACCCAAATCATGAATATCATTCTGGATATAATGAACCTTTGACCACACGAACAACCTGTAATTGTTAGAAGTCCACTTTCGACTTAAGAGCCAAATATCGACAAAACAAACATTATTAACTTAAATGATTAGATAATGTTTATAACATGGAAATAAGTGATATAAAAGGAATAATGAACTTGAAAAAGGTTATTAATCAAGTGGAAATTAACTCAAGTTTATTATTCAGGACATTAAAGAACGATCGAGTCAAGTCGGACCCGAGGTAATGGATCTTAGTCCTCTCTTTCTTTTTAAGTACACTATTTTATGTCATTCCTTTTAAGATCATAATTATTGTGATTGGGATGTTATTTTATATTACTGTTACTATAATTTTTATGTTCATATGATGAGAGACCTTATTCTCTCTCATCAATCCATTTTGGATGTTTTGAGTCGCGCCGTTAGGCTGCCGAATTTTCGTGAGAGATCTAACCTCTCTCTTTATTTTTATGTACTCTCCGTTGTGTCACTTATTTTATGATACTCTTTGTTATGATGGGGGATGTTATTTTATATTAATATTTATGTACATTTTATTTTAATATGATGAGATACCCTATTTGATCTCATCAATCCATTTTTGGATGTTTTAAGTGGCGACGTTAGACTGCCGAGTTTTCATAAGTGATTTTTCGTCTCACTTTTATTCCCGTGAGATTTATGATACATTTGGCACAATTTCCTTTGAGTGTTGTACGTAATTCCAATTATTTTACTCATTGTGTAATATACTTTCATTTATAATTATTTACATCAATTATGTATTGTCCTTCTTTTATGGGGTTTATGTTTCGAAAGATACCCATGTCGGTAAGGGAACCTTTCACCCTCGTCTTTTTAAAAGACTTCTTTTGTTATGTCTTTTAAATCACATAAAATTATGTTGGGATATGTTCTTATATATGCTTAGTGATTTAAATTTTATTTCCAAGTGATGAGATACCCTTTTTATCTCTCATCAACTCATTCTATGAATTTTGTAGTGATGTCGTTAGGCTGTCATATTTTTGCAAGGGAACTTCTTAATCCAATTTTGATTCTTTGGGATAAGCTTGTACTCCTTGATTATGTAGTTCTATGAATATGTGTGAATAACCTATGATTGTTTTACACTTAATATCCACTTATATTTGGTGTATTAGTTTGTCACACATAATTATGTAATTGATTTATCCTTAATCCAAAGATACCGTCTTTGTAAGGGACTTCGTCTCAATCTCCATTCATTGAGGCATATTTTGTTTTATACACAACCTTCTTTTATATAGTGTATAAACCCCTTTTACTTTTACGTTTATCCAAAAGGAATCTTTTTTATATTAGGATTTTTACTAAACTACAAAAAGGGAATTTTTTTTGTCGTACGTATGCGGCGACAATGACTTCTCCGCTGTCGTGACCATTATTTGAGTTTCGGCTTCCTCTACAAGCCATACCTTCTTTTTAAAAGAAAAATAAATACCATGTTTTAATTTTCTTTTATTTTGGTATTGAAAATGATATTCATAATGTTTTTATATCAATGTGTTGTATTGATATCTTGTGATTGAAAGGGGGAAATGTTATGTTTCCCTTATGCATGTTTTATGTGATACGATTATGTTGTGGTTCTTGGGCATTATTATGAAGACGGGTGGTTCCATGATAAACTATGGGCGGGTGAGCCCGATATAGCTCTCTAATGCATTGGGTAACGTGAAGGGGTTATAAGTTAAGGATTCTCCGAAGAGATTTAGGGAATATACTGTGATGGGTATTCCAAACGTAACCAAGAGGGTTACTCCCTACGTAAAAATGTTATGAATGCCTCAAGTTACCTTTATGTCTTATGATTTCTATGATTTATTCATGATTTTATGATGTATGTTAAAGTGCTTATGTTTTATGGGTAAAGTATTACTTCATTCTCTTGTATACATGTACTCATGTTTCCTTTCCATATTTTTATATCCCTTATTGAGATTTTTATGCTCATCCCATGTTTTTGAAATGTATTTCACAGGTTAAGGGAAGGGCACATGATATGATGATAGTGTCAAGGAAGTGTAAAGAAAGAATCCATGTTTTATTTTAAATATGTTTCTGTTGATGGGAAAAATGAATAATATATTTTATGTAACCACTTTTTTTAAATGTGGAATGTAATGCAAGTTTTATGAACTAATTCTCTAAAACTCTAAACCTGAAAAGATCCTCAATGTGTAATCTTGTAATCACACAAGATTAAGTAATTTTTAAGGCTGGGGCCTTATAATGATACACACTCAAATATACTATGGATATAAATTCCCACATGTTTCCATAAACTGTGAACACATGACTCCAATAAATATTTCTAGGAATCATGTTTCTCATTCTTGGAAAAAGAACATTGATATAATACATCACATTTTAAGATACCAATTTCAAAAAAGGATATTTCGCTCATTAATTTATTTTCACAGGACATTTGTTAGATTATATATTCAATAGGCCCTTGAATTCTGGGATAATGCATTATATTAAACATGAATTAGGAATAATTATTTTTTTTAAGTATAATTTCTTGAGATATAATATTATGATTGACACATTGTTGGTAAATCATGCCATTGGCCAATCATGTCACAGGCGTGTCTTCTCGTCATAATGTCATACAATCATCATGTCCTAGAATTTCAATCCATGCCTTCACAAGTTTTTATGTTAATTGATATTGTCAATCATTAGTTTATTTCTTAGTTTAGGTTATATCTGTAACCCTGTACATTTTTTTCAATGGATATTAGTTTCTATTACATGTGTTATTTTGATTTTAGAATACCTAACTTCCTAAAACATGTTAAATGGTATTATGCATATTCCCAAAATACAATGATCCCCATATGATACTATAATATCTCTATCAATCATACTCAAACATATTTCCCTCTCTCATTTCAAATATTCTCTTAACATCATCTTGGATTTCTGAGCCAATGTAAATGCTGATAATGAATCAGGATTTTGATGTTTTTCCATCTATGTGAAAATCTTCATAAAATTAGAGGAATTATTTGATTTCACTTGCTCAAGTATCTCTAGTAAATCATGAGCTTTCAAATTTGATAGTTGTACTAGAAAACTATTTTGAATCAAATTGTTTATTATCCAGTAAGTCATTTTAACCCAATGTACTTATTAATATGGTATGGTTAGAGTGGGTTACATTAAATAAAAAACCATTTTACCCTAATATTTTCTATAAGAATTAATAGAATTTAAAATTTGTGTTTTATCAAGATTGTATTGATTGGATTAGAAGTCATGTAAAAGGAAATGTGTTTTCTTTTTATTCAAGAAAATGGGATAAATGTTTAGGTCTTTCTCATTATAGAATCTATGATGAATACCAAGGTATCATTCTGGATGTCAGTGATTTTTTTGGTTATGAGGATTCCCTCATTATAATGATGGGATTTGGAATAACAAGAAGGCTTATTGATTCTTATTTGGATGGATAATGTAGGCTTCTTTTCAATTTTATGCATCACAAGCATTTACCCAAGTATGGTTGACATGAATATACTAATGTACTAGGATGTGTATCTTCAATCTATGATGATGGAAGATCATAAGATTAGTCTGTGTAAATATGGCATGGTGAATATGTGTGAGATTATCAAACCATCCTCAATACCAAATTTATTGATCTACCTGAAGATGATTTCTTCCATGTTGGACGCCAAGGGCATAGTGAATGGTGATGATGAGTTTGTTAAAGACTGTAGAGGTTTCTCTCATGAATGTTCTATTCATTCAAATATAAAAATTAGATGCAACCCATGGAAGAAATAGTGGGTTGATGATTTTGAGAATATTTATGCAGATTATAATCTTGTTGACATCCAACTAGACCAAGGGATGTTGATCATCTAGTCTTAGATCCTGATGAAGTAGTTTAATACTCTTTGGAGGATAAGGAAAAATATGTTGTTGGAAGAGTATAAAAGAAATCGTCTATGGATGTAGAGATTACCCTTGATTTGTCTCCCAATGATACTAACATTACATTTGGATTTCATAATCCACTTAGGATGTTTCCAAAAAGTGAGAAATTGGTTAAAAGTGATGTATAGAATACTTAGGTCGCATGAGAGGTGCAGTATAAAAGTTCAAAATCCACTGAAGATGATGAAGATGACAATGATGATAAAGAAAACGAAGAATATGATTAGAATGAAATTAAACACGGTTATGATGAAGACTATGACAAAAATGGGTCTAGGGCCAAATCAAAATAAATGGGTGGAGATGCCTTCAGAACATTAGGATTCACCTTTTCAGTGCAAGAAATCCCATTCTATTGAAAAATTTCATGAAGCTCTTCTTGTTGATGAATTTTTGGATAGTTCTTTTGCCGCTGGACTTAGTGTTTCAAATTATTCTATAATAAAAATGTTAGGTGTGGTAGCTTTTGTAGAATAACATGATGTAGAAAAAAATAAAATAGAGGTTATTTAATAAGAATTTAAAAATAAACAGTTATATGTTTTAAATTTTGATAAGACTTATGTGGATTATAATGTGGGTGTTCGTAGGAAACATGTTCTAACTGTTGGTACATTGTAATATGTCAAGTCTACTAGTGTTGCTACACAAATCTCATATGATCAAATGTTAAAACAAATCCCTACATTTTTTTTAAGGTATATATCTAAACAATGATCAGTTTTTGAGATAGATATGGTTGTCACTACGGTCGTGGTCCCTTATACCACTTCTCTAGAAGTTGATAAGGTTTCTGGGAGATGGTTTAATACCATGTTTTATGGGTGGGTAAATTTATTTAAAATTCCTTCAAATCATGATAGAATTAAGGATTTTATAAAAAAATATCCCAAGGGATATTTGATATCTCATGTCTATTTTGATGGTATTTTGAAAATGGATTCTTCTAGTATAACTCCATCACCTGAACCTCCTCATGCACCTATTTTTGTAATAGTTTTTGTAGTCAGTAAAGGTGACACGGGTGATTTTTGGGAAAATTTTGATGTCTTGTTTATTTGAAGGAATAGAATTGGTCTCCTAAAGATAATTTCATCTATGAAAGGGATGAAAGTTAAATATTTTATTTAATTTTTATAAATATCAAAAAAAATGATCCCTCTCATTTATCAGATAGATATTGAGAATATGTGACTTAGATGTAAATTGGAATAACTTATATTTATGATTAAAGAAATGATATTAGACATTAATGATCCATTAGATGGTATCCTAAATAGTCATGATGATAAATATTCATATTATTTTGTTCATACTAATCCTCATCCATTGTTTGATGCAGATCAGTTACGAACAGTTTTCAGAGAATAAGTTGCATCTGCATCCCATGGTCCCTCTGGTGGAGAACCTATAATTCCTTTTGAAATTTTGATGAAATTATTTTAAGTATCTAAACATGATCATATAAGGATCAATAAGTATTCAAAAGAAATGAATGCTAACAGTGATGCTTTAACTATTCCCCTATGGTTCTATCTCTCTCTGATTTGTAAAAATTACCCAATGGATGAAGATATTAAATTTGTGGATGATAATTTTAGAATCCCTCCTATATATCAGGATTTCAAAGAACAAGTGAGATAGTTAAAATAGATGAACCCAATTTTGAACTGTTTTACGGGAGAGAATATTTATTTCATTAGTGGGATGGAATGGGGTGGCAAAATAATAATGGATGACATCAATTAAATGAAACCATTATATCATGTTCATGGAAATGATGTGGTTTCCCAAGAAGGTGTCCCAATTATTCATTAGATTTCTTTTAGACCCTAAGTCTCTCGATATCCATTAACACCTTTTCCTATTCAATTCCATCATTTTCCCAAGTCTAAATTTTATTCCATAAGACGACTCTGTCCAATTTTGATTGTGAAATAACATCCTCAATCTATAGATCAACTATCCTCTAGTGTTCAATCTCTTCTACCTCAACCCAATTCTGCTGTCTCAAATAAGTAAAAAAATATCACGGATAAAGTCAATGAAGCCAGGGACACTTCTCCAACATCATGAACCCTATTTTTTATCTTTAATAGTTTATTTTATTTAACAATTATTGTAATAAAATTTTCATAATTATTTCCAATGCCTATGATATTTATTATTCAGTTATCATTATTTTTATAATGTTTTTTTGAAATTTATGGTAATCCTAAGAGAGAAAAAAAAATTCTACAATATTTATTTTGGATTGGTGTTTTTATATGATACTATATATTTTCAAATTTCTCTTCTAGATATTTTACTTCGATACGTACTATTTTTCTTATTTATTTTTCTTTGATACTATATAAAGATATTTTGCATTAAATTTTTTGTTTTTAATTCTGATTTTAACATGGATAAATTTTTTAAACTCTTGTAATACAATTTATGGTCCATTTTTTATTTATAATATTCCTTGATTTCATGTTTTGTGATCATAAAAAGGGGGTATTATTAACATCTAAGTTTCAATGATCTAAAAAACATGGTTTTGATATTATTAATGAGTTTAATGTTTCTCTATAAGTAATATGTGTTATGATCTTGGTAAAAAACTTATATAAGGATTAGAAACTATTGAGGTTGGTACTGCCACCTAAAGACACCATTTTCCATTACTCTCTTCCAAAACCATAATATAGCCAAGTATAAGATATCACCAGGACATCACACTTCTAGAATATCATTCCTTTTGACTATAAAATTTAAAATGTTTGAGGCACAATCAGTATTTTATTCCATCAGAATGAAAATATGGATAAGTATGAGATACAACCTACAAATCAATACCAATTTCATACCGCTATAAAATAATTTATCCTATATCTAAGATGAAACTAGACCTAACACCAATTGTCCATACACCACTAGTAGAGATGCCACCGGCGTAGTGTAATTTTGACTAAGTCTAAGATGTCATGAGTATAATATCTCCTGAACGATGCCACTAGATAGATTCACCACTAATATTCTGCCAAATATATATTTTTTATTAAATTATTTTATGGGAAATTTTTTTTGAAGTTAATTTCATTTACTATTTCAATGAATTCCTCTTAAATGATCGATAGATTGCATTAAATAGTGAAAAATCCTTTCTTAATTGAGGAAATACCTGATTTGGGTATTATTCTTATTGCAGCTGATAAAAGGTGCATTATACTTCCTTGTGAAATAAATGTGTGTCAAAGAGTCTTAGTAGTTAATTTAGTGAAATTATAACAAGATGATAACTCAAACTTCATGCACATATATAGATTAGTTCCTGCTAATAATGTTTGACAGTGAATCTAAATTATACTATCCCATATACTGAATTTCTTCAGTCATGGAACAAGAGTCTATGCCACATTGTTTTTCAGAAGTTTTCAAGAGAATTCGACTCATGCTATACCATGAATACAAAATAAAAAATTACGAAGATGCATTGCATTAGACCAATAATTTCTAATCTCTAACAATATATATTGATATATGCAACTTATATTCACTAAATTTTGATTGGTCAGTGTGTATAGACTTTTTTATCACAAAAAACAAACTATCTCATATTTAGAACTGGAAGATACTCGATATCTTCTCAATCTCTTTCTATATTTTGCTTTTCCCATATATAAGAGTGGTAGAGGTCCTTGGGTGCCCTTTTTATTTCTTGCTCCCATGAATAACTCTTGAAGGGTTCAACTATGACTTAGATAGTTATAAAATGTTTTAATACATGATCTTGATTTTGGATGATCTTGTTCTATATTTATAAAATGGTTAGTTTTTGGTGACCACAAAGTGGAGAGGACTAAGTCTCGACATCAAAATGAACATATTATATTCATTATTTCCACTGTGTGCTTTAATTATTTTTCATTATTTCCACTATAAAACATAAAAAAAATTTAACTGTAAGAAAAATATATACTTTTGTATTTAATATTAGTTTGTATTCATATAATATTGTAATCATGTTAAATGGTTACAAGGGTTTTAATAAATAGTATATTCTTCATCTGATCCCTAATAAATCATTATAGAAATTATTATACTGATCATGATATATATCATAATTCGTATTTTGACAAACCGGGTTGTGTTTAAACATTTTGTGGATTTAAAAATATTATATTTTAGACAAAAATAATTATTGGGTATGCAATTCTATCTCTTCTTAAGATACTAACTCTAATAGACACATTCCAAGACATTAAATAGAGACATAAAGTGAGTTAAATATGTAATTTTTATAACCTAAAGGAAATGGTTGTTTAGATATATCCCATACCTCAAGGATTATTATCCATTTGTGTTCTTTATCTTCCTAAATAACAAAACTTTTGTTAATTAAATAATTTCATAAGAAAAATTTTCATTTTTTTATTAATTTTATTATAATTGTTACCATAGAATGTTTAATTACTTATCCTTTTAATTTTACAAAGGAAATTTTAATGATAAAAAAATCATATATCCAAAATCACTTCGATGAGATGACATATAATGATGTGAAAATTAATAAATCATATTTGGAATGGTAACCATGATAGTATTATAATTTTATACATAAATTATACATTTTAATCCTACCTTGAATTATTTTTATGAAAAATTATATCTGTTACAGTCATTCATATAGTATGTTGTACATACTCATGAATATCATTTCCATTTTTGAATGATCATGATGGAAGAAATGTAAGTAATATTTCACCTTCAACAGAAGATAATTATATCATTATAATTTCATATTACTTCATTAAATAACGTTCCATAAAGCATCCTTGTGAAATGATAATAAAACCGAATCTTATCACTTTGGTAGGTCGTAGTCTATCGTACACATGAACGATGTTATAATTTATTGAACGATTGATAAGGTAAGAAATTATGTGATATATTTATTTCGAATAATGGTTAGAATTTCATGAAAACCATATATATATATATATTCCATATTTATAACCATCCATTTTTGTAATATGTAAAAAATGAATCACATTTCTTCACGCGAAGGTAGCCTATTATATAATTCATCAAAGTTATCATATTTAGTATGTAATTGAAAATAAGAAGTTATTTATGATATTATAAATCAATAATTATAATAATTCCATTATTATCATATATAAACTATATATAAATAATTTTATCCATCTTTGAGAAGATATTTTTGAAAACAAATTACGTCAATTTGCAAGGTGCTAGTCCGTTGTACACAGGATCAAGAGTTTTGTTTCCAAATTGAGGGAGAAGGATATGGTTGTAGGTCATAAACATAACATAAAATTATTTCAATATATTTATGATACTAATTTTATTTCATCATCATGGATTAGAAATATTTTAATGATTTGGTGGAAGAATGAATATAATATTTTCACATTATAATGTTACCTCTTCCACATGCAACTTCGTTTGGATTACATCAAATGCCTTCATAGGTTGGATTTATTACCATAAAATGGATACTATGATGAGTTTTTTGAATTAATGAAGCCATTTGTATATGTTTTGGATGAATTAATCTGTTTTTATGAGATTATGGGAGATAGAGGGGTGACCTTTTATAAGTGGGAGATATGAAACAGATGTAATTTATGAAAATAATGAATTACAACATTTTTTTTATTTTTTTTAAAATGAACCATAATTGGACATTATTGACCCTTATAAGAGATAGTGTATGAATATTACAATACAATTGTAATAATAATATTTTTTGGCCATATTAACCCTAAATATTTAGTTTAACATTCGATAAACTAGTTCATACCTTAACCACTTAAATATTTCTAAAAATATTTCTATTAATCACTATGTTAAACAATTAATTCTAACACATTATAAAATATAAATATTTAATATTGCTAATATGGAATATATTTTTCCAAATTTATCTCACTAAAGTTACTTATTTAATTTAATTTTAAACTCACAGACATGTCAAAATTAGAGTTTTCGAGAGAAAAACATTTGTATGTTGGTAAGATTTTATATACAAATTAAATATGATATTAGATCAAATGAACTAATTAAGAATAAATAATATATACTTTTAACTGATTTTCAATTTAAAAAAAATTAAATTAATACGGTTATGTAAATTATTTATGAAAATGATTTTGTTAATAAAAATTTTATTTTTCACAATTAATCAAAAATTTAATACATTCAAAAAAATACCCAAAATTCACCCTAAAATAATTTGGATATAGAGATTTTAAAAATAAGGTAAATTTATGGAAATATAATTTCTAATTTTATTAAAAATTAATTATAAATTATCCAGTGAATGCGGGACTAAATAACCTTCAAGACAAATTACTAGTTACTACAAAACAATTATTTTTAATCAAATGTTTTTAAAATATTTATAATTAGTATATAAACATTGAATTTATTTAACAAATGTTCACACTATTTAATTTTTAGTATTTTAGGTTATCCTATTTGAACCCACTAACATAATACCTATGCTAATTTTTCCATGTTTAAATTATAAACATTTAATCGAGTGTCTTGTATCTTTTAAACTCTTTTTTGTACGTATCACAAGCTATCAAGGAGATGTAATTATTTTAGAAAGAAAAATATCATAATATCATAGGGTTTTTCATTATTCTCCCACTTAAATAACCACACCTTCTATATTTCAAATTACAATCAATGTTGAAAAAATGTCAGGGTACATCTTCTTCATAACCACTTCATGTTCCCATGTTTCTTCAACAAACATATGCTTTCGACAAATTATATTGACTAGGTTAATTTTATTATTTTAATAACATTTTCTCTATGATCAAAGAAATTATATCCAATCCTAATATGAATGTTCTTTATCTAGTTGTATTGTATCTAGATTCTGTTAATGTGAGGGGTATGGTATGTACTTCATCAATATGGATACATGGAACACAACAATTCTCTGAGATAGGTTGGGATGGATTTTTAGTGAGTAGGAAACTACTACAATGCAATAAATGATATCAATGGGGAAGATGTATCTAGGAGTAATACCTCCTTTCCTCCTTAAAATCATGTTATTCTTCTATTTGGAAATATACAGAAACATATTGTCTTCACCTTCAAACTCTTGATCTCACTAATGATTCTTGGAATATCTCTTCTACCGATTTTTAGTACATTTTATGATAAAATTAATGGTTTGGACCATATCTTTTTTAATCTCATGGAAAATATTTGGTTACATTATATTCCTCTATCCAAAATTATATTATAATTTCATAATTAAACACCACGTCCAATACGTATACTTATAAGGTGACATTTTTATACTAGAATTGATATGTATTTTATAAGATAACTCTACTAGGGGAAGGTTATTCGTCCAAAATCATTCAAAATACATAAAAGAAGACATGAACATATAGTATATATTTTGGATTTTTCTCTTTGAATGATTATATCACTGAGGGAGATAAGATGTGCTGAAAGAAATTTCTATATCCAATTCACAATTAAGGCTTCTATTGAACAATGAGGTAATCCTTAGATGTCGATCTGATATAATATATAGTGTCACTCATTAAAATCATAAAACTTGCATTATTTATATCTTGGAGTGTTGGACATGACTAAAATATTCCATTATAGAAATGAGATGTGCAGAATTTTTAAGGTGGTCTACTATCACCCAGATGATACTATATCCAATAGGTGAACATGGGATTCCTATGAGTTAATCCATTATTATGTTTTTCATATACATAATAAAATAGTAAATGGCTGCGTCATACCCTTAAAATTCAATCATTTACCCATTGTCATTTGGAATACCAAGCATCATGAAAAAAATTCTCATATATACCTCTTCATTTTGTCCCACCAAATTTTGTTCATCAAGTATCTATGCATTTTAGATCTTCCAAGATAAATTGATAAGGACGAGTAATGTGCATAATCTAGAACATCCCTCTTTGCATCTTGTATTGATGGAAAACATATCTTGGTTTCAAACCTTATTGTTACATGTTCTATAAAGTTTATGTATATAATATTCACTACCTTTTTCAATATCACATCATTATAATTTTGTGCCACCTTGATCTTCTTAGGAATAAATTGTTGAGCCATTATATGTTTAAGGTAGGATGAATAACCCTAACTATTTCCATATCCAACCCTCGAAAAGATAATAATATTTTATCATTGTCAATTATTTTCATTGAAAAAAATTTATATATCCATTGAACATATAGAATACCCCAACTTGTTAACATTCAGTGGATGGTAATCAATTTAGTAGTTATTTTCCTCGATCATGTCTAATATTCTTCATATGTGCATATTTATATTCTTCTATGTAATGATAAATTTGGTTAACTTATAACTTGTATATATTTCAAACATATCCCCTAAGAGAAAATTCCACCATATATTCAACAGAAATTCCAATACAAACAACACTACATCATGTTTTGGATATTTATACTAATTAAAAAATAACTTCCATGAAGTATAAGCTATCACTTTATCATTCTATAATAGTACACATAACAATCCCTTCTTTGATGCATTGATGAATACCAAAAAATGATCCCTTCATGAGAAATATATATATACATGTGTATTGATAAGCTATTTTAGAAACACATAATGTACTATTTCATTTATTTAGTTTAGAATGTTTTACTCCCTTATATTTAGCTTTATTATTAGCCTTATAATTGCATAAAGGTTTCCACAAATCATTGGTAATACCAAACTAATCCATGGAAAATTCAATAAAAAAATTAATGCTAACTAGAAGAGATCTAGATTTCATTTATCTTAATGGGGTCTATTGATATCCCTTTACTGGAGATAATATTCCCCAGGAATGATAGCTCCCTGATCCAATACTCAAATTTACAAAACTTATCATATAGATTCTCCTTTCTAAAATCCCTTAATAATGTATTCAATTGCTCATCATCATCCTACATTATGTGGTGGTATATCACACTATTATTTATAAATACAACCATTTTCTGAGTTAATTCCTAAATAATCTATTCAAGAAGACTATAAATATATTTGGAGAATTAGATAGTCTGAAAGGGATCACAATGAACTCATAGTAACCATACCATGTTCGAAAGGAAATTTTTGAAATATCATCCTTATTCAACATTAATTAGTTATATCCTAAATTCATGTCTACTAAATAGAAATACAATGCTCTGAATATTCGATTTCACAAGTTGTAACATAGTAAAATTCATGTATAAGAACATTTAATTCAATAGCTTACAATGTTCACATCAATGAGTTTCAACGAAACATGATCCTCTTATAAAATACTCTTATTATTGTATTACCTCTATACAAATTTTATTAAATTGGAGTGTATGAATACAAATAACTAAATTTTGAAAATTATATGGGTTAAAAATATTAAAATAGTGAAATTTCTTATCTATTGATTATAAATCATATAAGAATCATTTTAAAGAAAAATATTTTCTAAAAAAACAATATTTTTATGAATGATGTGTTAGTTGCGCATTGCATGTATATTTTAATATTAATATTTAAAACATTAAGAAAATTTATTTTTAATGAATAAAATTAATTTCTTTAAATTCCCATATATAAATTATCAAATGATACTTTTTTATATTTTCTTGAAATGTATAATTTTTTATGAATAGTGAACAATGGTAAATTTTAATTGAAAACGGCCTGTTTGGTTTGATTATGTATAAAGATAAATTGTATTTTAATTTATTTTAAATATAAATTAGTAAAATTATTTATCTTTTAATCCAAATTAAATTTATTTTTTATATAAAAACATAGTAAAATATTGAACATTTCATCTTTGAAAACCCGCTTTCGCATCACGTCAGTGAGATTAATTTTCAATTATATGAATTTAATATAAAAAAATGGACAAAATATATGTAATATGAATAATTTAATTTATAAAATATGTTCAATGTAATTTTTTACCATAATTAATTGATAAAACAACAAAAAAAATATTTACCACACTTAATGATAAAATTGGATTACTTGGTATTAAACTAAAACAATGCAGGTCATCATGATAGAAATATTTGTCCAAAAAATATTTTATAGACATATAGAGACCATATAAATTCACAGTAATGGTAATAATACCTTTTTCCCTATTTTTTAATCTACCAGATTTGGTTACACCTTTTTCATTTCAAAAATTACAAGTGTTCCCCTCGCCTTACTTAGAAAAGGCCAGCAACTCTCTTATATTCATGAAAACAAAATACTATTTTGGATTATCCAATACCATCCCCAATAATTTTAAATATTTCATTTATTCATCAAAGAATAATTTTTTTCATAAATATTGTGTTGGAATAATTTAGGCATAACACATAAGAGGTGGTCTAAGAAGAGGTAAAATCCTAAAATGCAATATTCTATTATTTCCTCTTCCACCTCTTTCAAATATATTTTATTTACACTTATATAATTACCCTAGTATCCAAAATATTATTATATTTTATTATATGAAGGTAATGACCTATATAAAACTCATCTTCCCTTGTGGATTTATAACCTCACTCATTTGTACGATGGATTGTACCCTCGCAAACATGTGTGACATGTTTTCCATCAATACCTCTCATAGTTGGGTATTATGATGAATATAAAGTATATATATGATATATAATGCACAATTATACTATTTATACATTATTCCATATATTCACTTTTAATTTCCATTCCGTATGAGATATGATAACGTTACTCGTGTGTATGACAGACTACAGTCTCTTAAAACGATGTGATTCCTATTTCACTAACTTGTTATATGGAATGTGATAAAGATAGATTTACTTATTACATGTTATATAAATGAAATAATTATTATATGTTTGACATATTTATCACTATTTAATGTTAATATATCATTTTATTTATTACCATCTCCCTCACTGACTGATGATAACATCATTCATGTATGTGTAGACTACCACTTTCACAATGTGATGTGACATTCGTTTCATCACAACATCTCATGGATGAAATATATAATTATATTAATGAAATAATATTTTCTTTATAATATTATGTTCCTAAATGAAATATAAAATATTACTTACTTTCTTTAAATAATGATATTTGAAAATGGAAATGTTAATCATACGTATGTGAAAACTACCTTCTCTATGATTGTAATGTTGTTTATTTTCCATAATAACATATCATGAGTGGGTTTAAAGATAAAGTTCCTATATAAATATTAAAATTATCTAATAAATATTTTTCTAGATATGTTTAATAATATCCACTATGACCATAGTCCATATATCAATGTCATTTTCGATACAAAGGAAAAATATCATCCCAATGTCTGATGTAAAATTAATTAATTATGTATTTATATATAACTTGGTAAAAAGTTAAATAAATGGAATTATAAACATCAAGAAGGTTATTAAGAAATAATATAAATTATATAATTTTATTATTTTGGAAGGTAATGAACATATGTGGTGATTCAAACTCTAGATAGTGGATACTTTCTCATATTATCATTTGTGATACATACACCAGATTCACTAAATATATCTTTTGTGCAGTGTATATACTACCATTTTGTATTTTATATCATAATTAAATGTATATTCAAAGTATCTTATTTTTCATTTAGAGTAATTTTTATCTTGGGTCTTATGATTCGAATGTTACCGAAGTGGTAATTGCTTATTTCACAGTCTAATAATTATATGAGATTGTTTTTGTTTAAGTCTCCATTTGAGAAATTATTTTATATTTCTATAATAAATAAATATATTAAACGTATTTTATTCATTGAAATTAACATGTAATATTACAATTTTCCATTTTCTTTGGAACCTAATATATTTTTAAATTTATTTTTAGAAAATATGGCTTTATTTATATCTTAAATTTAAAATCCTTTCTCCTATACAAACCTATTTAAAAAAAATGTTTTAAAATTATCAAAAAAAATTATAAATTTCATTTTCGACCATGTTTTTGTTATTTAAAAATTGGTATAAAGGAAAATTCTTGTAGTTTTCATAACGATGCACTTTTATACCTTTTTAGTTTAATAGGATTGTTTTAACTTAAAATGAATTTATAAAATTACCTACTATAATGACCATCATATAATTGAAGTATCCATCGATTTACTAAAAGTATTTTTAAAAAAACAATCATTTTTTATTAATTATCAGTTTTTATAATATATTTTTAATGAAAATTATATTTACAATATTTTATGAATTTGAATGTTTTAAAATAAAATGGTGACTTGCAATGAAATATTCTTTTATTATGAAATTTTCTAAGTGATCATTCAAAATAAATTTCTACATAAGAAGATATTCATTGATATTGATTACACTTTAATAGGGATATAATCCAACAATGCCATCTAAATTATTCCACCAGTTGGTTTATTCCTAGTATGACTCGGGATGTAATATATTGATACCATTCATTTTACTCAATATCGTATATGATTATGTTCATTTATCCGGTAAAATATTTTCATTTACTATTTTAGGTTAAATATTAATTTCTATGTACATTATTTTTCAGCCCTTTCATATGATGAATGAATTATAATATTCAGGATACATGTTTGGACTATTATAGCCACTTGATTCATCTGTAGGTCTTATGAGACAAACTATATTGGGTTTTGGAAGATACCTTACATATTTATATAGATATCATTGTAAGACAACCTGAAAATATTAGATATCTTGGAATAAGGACTCAATGGTATGTTTTAGATGTCAATCATTATGAATTCAATCATTATTAATTTTATTATTGATAATCCATGTGATTATTCTATTCGTTAGAATATCCATAGTTATGTTTCATTTTCATGTGATTATTTATGTGTAATTATATTATCATAAATTTTTTCTGTAATATTAGGATTCTGTTATTAATTAAATGGAATTTTACTCATTTATTTACCATTAAAAATTGACTATGAGTTATTAAATCATTGATTTCATTATCTGTATACCCTAACTGAGCATCTGAACTCACCCCTTTCTCATATTTTATTTCCAATAGGATACTAGGATGTGTTTTGTGATTCATTTGAAGGGATACAGTTAGGGTAATAATGGTGTTTTGAAAGAAAATTCTTTTTTATGTTTTAAATTTTGTTGTGTATTTCATTTATGTATATATATTAACAAGAATACTAAACTATTCGGCCATATGAGATGTTATTACTTGTATATTATTCCATTGTTAAAATTTAGACCTCAGTTATGACCTAATGTGGTCGAGGTGCTATAATTGAAATGATAGGAAATTTAGTGGAGTCATTGGGAACATGATTTAAGAGGAAAAATGATTAGAGAATATAACCCTATGATATAATTTTATGGTAATTATATTAAAATCCTAATGTTCAAATAAAGAAGATTTTATGATTTCTTTCAAAAACATAAATCAATTTTTGGATTCTACAAGTCTACATGGTGTTATAATAGTTGTACGTAGCGATATTATAATGAAAATGGTTCATTGGGATAGATATGATTGTCACCTCATGCACAAAAAAGATCCTTGACAGCATCAAATAAGAAAATGTCAAGATATATTTTTATGATCATTAAAATAATTATAAATACAATTCTAAAGGATTTTAAAATAAATATATCCCCACGATAACCTCCTCCAATGGCCCGAAGGCCTTCATTTTTTTATTGATTTTGATAATCCACCTTTCAAGGGATGAGGTGGAACCCAATTACATGCACGTAGGCCATATAAGATCCAATGCCCATAGGAACAACATTACATACAACCCAGACTAACAATTTGGAATTGCTCCTCCCCAGCATCTTCATCTTTGAAATCATCTCTTCACCTCTGCATGGCTGTTCGACTAGGCATTATTGTGGATGCACAGGCTTGTCCCGATGGCAGGAGTCACACCCTCTCATTCTTGCAATCTGTTTAGCTCCTGCTGTGGTGAAAGCTCCTTTGCTCTTCCTCCTTGTAGAGCTTGTTCCTTGTAGTTTGGTCTGGTTTGTATCTGCAGGTGACCCGAAGGCCATTAGGATAGCCTGAAGGCCCAACTGACCCGAAGGCCTGGGTGCCCGAAGGCCAAAGAAGGACTCGGGGATCAAATCTGATTCCCGAAGGCCCAAACGGGGGCATATCTACGGCTTCTATAGTGCCAAATAGTGTCTGCTACAGTTCCCGCTACAGTTCCTGCTACAGTACCGACTACAGTACTGCTACAGTCCCAGCTGCAGTATCGCTACAGTATTGCTACAGTACATGGAAATCCTACCTCCACCTGGTTTTGATCACTGGTCTCTTGGATGCACCATCAGAGACCTTGCCAACTGGGCTAAGGCTCATGTGCATCCCCACGATAACCATGATTATGATTATTAGAATATATATGAACAAATTTATCAATTCGTGTTAAGTGTTTCACTTGTTTAGGATTATACATTATGTTTCATAATTTTATGATATAATCTTATTTATATAATTATGTAGAAATAATACCTAATGGTATGAATGGGAACCATATCAATTCACCTACCGCATATAGGGAATTCTCTGTAGGGAATGATAATGAACTGGAGTTACAGTTGTAACTGGATTAGATAAAACTATGTTCATATTGAGGTATATTACTTATTATATGAAAAATAATCTTTCTTTTATGGAGTAGACTACTAATACACCTTGTGGTGTAACAATTTTAGACCCCTTCATGCATCAGAAACCACCATCAATCAATAGAACTACAAATATAGTGTAGCTGAGAAATAGATAAGTTCCAGAGAGAAGATATTTCTGACTCTAGGATGTAGTGAAAGGGGTAAATCTATCATGGCATTATTTATTATCATAATATGTCTGGATCAATGATATCCATTGATTCAAAACACTAAGGATGTATAAAAAAATATAAAAAATAGAATTGAAGGATTTCAAGTCCCTCTTTATAACAACCATGCTCTTTATTTCACACTTAATCATGATTTATTACATAAACATGCACTTAAGAAAGCTCTGGGGATCAAGAGGTTTAATTTCTTGGGAAATTAGGTATTTTAGATAAAAAATTAGAACATAAAACTGAAAATATTTATGGAAAAGTTCTTTTACATGACCACAACATTCCTTCATACTTAACATTACATGGGATAACCTGAGGACATGCATAAGAAATGGGTGAGCTATAATTCCCACTAAAGGCGTAAAAGAGAATAATGTGAAGAATATAGTACATGTTAGGAAATAGTAATATAAATATTGAAAAAGATAAAAATGAACCTAATGGAATGATATAGCATGGTTATCATAACATTGACATGTGGCAACAACATTTAATAGGAAATTAGCATGAGCCAAGGCTCACTGCTCATGTATCATGAGTAAACCCTCATTGAAAAAAAATTAGCATGAGTAAACCCTAATTGCACTTGAATTATCATTTTTAAAACATCATTAAACTTTAATTATAATGATTAAACCCTCATTTCACATGACATATCAGGATACAAATCTTTACCCAATGCATTGGAGCACTATCAAGGCACACCCTTTTTAATCATTTCATTTAATACATAAGTGTGCCACATCGATCATAAAAAATAGTTTCATTGAACATAATAATTTAATACATGGTAATGGAATGTTGAGTTCATAAATTAAACTATATAATAAATAAGTAAATTTGTGTAAGGGTGAATACCCTTAATAGAGAAATGGGCATGATATTCACTACATAATGACTTTGTCTTGAAGAATCACTGTATAATTTCAACATCATCACGGCATGATATAAAAATTCATAATAATGGTCGATGAAAGATAAAGGTGTATCTCATAATATGTAAAAGAAATGTACATTAAGGGAGTCATATATATACATGTACCAACATAGATATGAAATTTAGATGCATAATATAAAATAATCGCATAAATGTAAATGAGAAGAGAGAAATTCCATATGGAATTTATTCATGGTAATTGGAGAAATTAATGAGATAGAAAGAGGTATCTAATATTTAAATGATAAGGAGGGATGTATGGGGGAGGTTCACAATCATACCCCAAAATTATTAATTGAAAAAAATGGTTATAACAATATAAAGATATATTGAAAAAATTGGAAAGGAAGAAATCCTTTACATGGAAGTGTGAACCCAATGGATTGAAAGAGGCTTGAGAGTGGGTTCATGGTAGCTTGGTTCGCCTTGTAAGGATTATAGATAAAAGAGGGTGGAGGTTGTTATATGCTGAAAATGGTTTTAGTGAATAGGAATGGGAGCATGAGTTGAATTGTATAGGAAAGGAGATAGAATTCATTATTATTTAGGTCTTGGACAAAACACATTAAACTAATCAACACCACAAACCATCCCATGGTGTATCCAATTATTCTTTTCCAATGTGGAGTGGAAATGATTATTTAATATGTCCAAGGGTGGAATGTATTGAAATAATATGCTTGCATAAGTGGAGGTGAGTAATACTATCAAGGAAATCATTTTCAAATGTTAAAATGTTTTATATGTCTTGGAGGGTCAAATAATGCTTTGTAAAATTAATTAAACAAACCAAAAATTAGTTTATTTTAAATTTAAAACATATTTTTGAATAATTTTGAATTAATATTATTTTATCAAATCACTATTGGTTCATTATGATGTCATAAAACACATTATATATTTAAATGACATTTAATTATTACCTAATAATTCGACCGTCTTAGAGAATTATGAAAAGATCACCGTCCGAAAATTTTGACATCTTGATTCCATAAAAAAATCAATTCAACTAAATTATTATCTAAATATGTGAATTTTTACTCTTAAAACAAAACTAATATTTATCAAAATTTCATTGGTTTTGACATAAAACGATTTCAAACCATAATAAAATTCACAATTGTATAAATAAAATTTATAAGATCATTTATATTTAATATGATTATTTAAAATGTAATAATAATAAAATGAATATTATATAGAAATAATTCCCACAATAATTTAATAAAATCCATTATATTTTAAAATCAATTAAATTTTAAAAATAAATTTCTTAATTGAATATTTACTAAAAATACAACTTGTACTTTATACATCTTTACAATGTAATAATAATAAAATGGATGTATATTATTTATTTTATCCAAAAATAATTCCGATAATAATAGTTCTAGGTTCATGTTACTTAAACATTTATAACCCCCAAATATGACATAGGGTAAAGAATTCAGTGCTGAAAGACTATTGGGGTGGCTAGGATAAAATTTCTTACATGGTAACCTCTATCAACTTCCACTTCCATTGTTGGTGGTTATGTTCAATATTAACATGTTAAATCATGGTTTAGACATGGTCAAGAGTGAAGCACAGTGATTCAACCACTTTTCCTAGGTCGAAAAAATGGGCTTCTTATGGAGAAATTCTATTGGACGAGGTCATCATTTCCTTTGTCTTAGAAAATTGGAATTGTTAAATCCCTATATTTATTCTAGTCATTTGATCAACGTACAATAGCTATATTATAAATGGTCTCAATTCCTAATGTTATTTTAAAATCCATAAACCTAAAACTAAAGAAGTTGATATTTTTTATATAACCATTTTTCTTAATAATACATTTAATCAGATCAAGACAAATTTTCATTAATAAAAATTTTGGTCATTATAATTTTCCCCATTAAGAAATTTCTCCCTAGAAATTTCCATTTTCCAAACTAAAATAGATTATGGTAACTCTACTTAATCACTTCCTCTGATTCCCATGTTTCTTCTTCAAACTTGTGGTTTTTCTATAACACCGGGATGATAGAAATTTTCTTATTTCGTTTAACTTTTTCCCTATGATCGAGGATCGTCATCATCTTTTCTTTATATTATAGGTCATCGTATAATGGTACCACCTCTAGAATTACTACATGTGATGGGTCGGGTATGTACTTCTCAAATCTCATAACTCTATTCCACAGTGATATGAAGAGGTATACAATGTCTCCAAAATCAAAATTTAGGTGTCGTTTCTTTTTATCATCATAGTCCTTTTTTCATCTCTAAGCATCTTTAATGTCCTAGTGGATGATCTTATCCTTATCCACCATTTCTTCAACAATTTCCTAACCAAGTATTTCTCTCTCCAAACAACATCCCAACATTATAGTGTTCTACACCACATCCTATAATTGGCATCATAAGGATCCATATGGATGCTAGAGTGGAAACTGTTATTGTAAAATAACTCAACCAGAAGAAGATGTTGATTCCATCCTCCTTTGATGTAAATTTATTTTTCTCTCAACATATCCTCAAGGGTTTGGATTTTCTACTCTGATTGGCCATTAATTTGAGGATGTTAAGCCATATTAAAGTTCAGCTCTGTATTCATAGCATATTAGATCCTCTTCTAGAACATATAGGTTAATCTTGGATCTTGATCAGATACAATAGATTTTTGTAATCCAGGAATCCTTATCAGTTCTCTGAAATATATCCATGACACTAGATCCAATGATAAATCTTTTAAAATTGCAATGAAGTGTGTATTCTCAATATACTGATCCACAACAACCCAGATAGAATTGTTTCCATGGGATTTCGGCTGATGTCTAGTGACAAAGTCCATGGTTATGTTCTCCCATTTACATGTTGGTATGGGTAATGGTTTCTTCATCCCCTTAGACTTCTACCTCTCAACCATAAATTGATGACATAGCGGGAATATTGATGTATACTCAGTGATCTCCTTCTTCATTTTATCCCTCCAATAATGCTTTGGTAGATCTCGATACTTCTTTCTGCTTCCTAGGTGAATTGAGAAATTTGAACTATGTGCATCATCCTATGTTTCATTCTTTAACTCTGGATTTTATGTAACACATTGTTTTGTCCCAAATATCACAATTTCTTCCTCATTAACATTGAAATATGAGGATTTACCTTTTTTATAGTTTCCACGTTCTTCTTAATTCCCACATCATACTTTTGAGCGTCCTATATCCTTTACAAAGGGGATAGTTGAGAATTTTTTTTATAAGGATTGATGATGTTCCCATATTTATGATTTCCTTGAAAATATTCATCAAATATTAGAATATTGGTTCTTTATCCAATCTCATTGATGATTGAATGCTGGGTCCTTTCTACATAGAGAATCTGTCACCTGGTACGCTATCCATGGGTGGTAATGGATTGAGGAGTCATAGTATTTGATCAGCTCTAAACATCTTTGTTAGTGCATGTTCAACTATTTTTGTGTGAATATATATTTGTGTCTTCTTTGATCCGGGTATATTTCACAATTCTCTCCAAAGAGGTAATGTTACCATATTTTCCAAGAAAACATTACTGCACACAACTCTAGATAATTTGTTGGATTGTTTTCCTCTTGAACATTAAATTTAGTTAAAGCATAGGCGATGACTTTTTCATTTTTCATCAACACAATACCTATGTCCCTCTTCAAAGAATAACTAAATACCACAAAAATTAATCAACTTGTGGGTAGTGTGAGAATGGGTGTAGTGATAAGCCACATTTTCAATTCCTTGAATCTATCTTGACATTCATCACTCTAATAAAATTTGAGTCCCTTTCGAGTTAGCTGGGTTAGAGGGTTTGACAATCGTGAGAAATTTCTCACAAATCGACGATAATATCCATCTATCCCCAGGAATCTATGAATTTACATCACCAATGTTGGCCTCAACAATACCTTAATTGCAGTTTTTTGGAGGGATCCAGATATATCAAATTTTTTGTGATGATATGACCAATGAATGAATAATTCTTCAATAAGAACACACACAAGATTTACTTTGCATACATCTTATCCTTTCACAATTTCTCTAGTACAGTTCATAGATGATCTAAATTCTCTTCCTTTGTTTTATATTATATTAGAATACTATCTATAAAGAATACAACAAATCTATCGATGTAATCTCTAAAGAGACTATTAAAAAATTTCATGAAGATTTCTGGAGCATTAGTGAGTCTAAAATGGATTACTAGGAATTCATAGTCCACTTACATTGTACGAAGAGTATTAATGTGGATATCCTTTTTCTTAACCCATACATGGTAATATCTCGACCAAAAATCCACATTGGAGAAGTATTGTACTCCACGTAGATGATTGGAGAAGACATCAATTCAGGGAAGATGATATGTTTTCTTTGGCATGATTTTTTTAATATCACGATAATCAATTGAAAGGATCATTGACAAGTCCATCTTTTTGATGAAGAGGACAGTTGTACCCCATGGTGAAGCACTTGGGTATATAAATAATTTATCCAGATTCACATGTAGTTGTTTCATTAACTCCTCAAGCTCCACAACATTAATTCTAAGTAGTGTCATGGATATTGGAAATTTCCCAATTATAAGTTCAATTGAGAATTTAAAATATCTCCAAATAGGAAGACCAGACAATTCCATGGGAAAAACATCAAAGAATTATCGCACAAAAGTCATGGCTTAAATGATGTTTTATTCCTTAGAATAAATATTCTATGAAAGATATTCATGATCATAGGGTAGAAATATCCATTCTTAAGAAAATGGTGTTAAAGAATATTCATCTTCTTCCTTGAACATGTACAAAATCATGGGTTGATTCACCATATGGAGAGTGATTTCCATCTCATGGAAATTTATAATGGCTATATATAATGAAAGCTAATCCATGCAATGAATTTCATCAAATTCCACCAGAGGGAGTATGAGGAGGTTCTTAGGGAAGTTCAAACAACAAATTGTGACACAGGATGAGTTATATTTAGGGGAAGCAATGATTTCCCCATTTGTCTTTATCACTGATATCTTTACATCCATGATTTTTGGGGGTGTAATGATTGTTCTACTAAACGTGCAGGATATAAAAATACGCTTTGAACTAGAATCAATTTTTTTGTTCGCTATTATTGATTGAATAACTAGAATACTTATCACGACAATGATGTTGTGGTTTGCTTCAGTGGTAGTGATGGAAAAAGATCACCCTTTCTACCTTGGAGGTCAGTAGATTCCTCAGAAAACCCTTGGATTGGGTAACTGATTGTCAATGTACCCATGTTCATTTCAGTTTATGTAAAGAACAATGTGTTTATGGTCAAATGTAGTGTTCCTACACTATATCGTGGCAGCGGGTTTTTCTGGTTGGTAGTTAATAGCAAGATGTCCTTTTATTCCACACATAAAGCATTTCCTTATCCCCTTGAGGGTATTTTTGGGGTACTTCATTCCACACCATTGGAAAGTGGGGTGTTGGAATTTCATAGAACTATTGGATTAATCCACCAACCCACTAGAATTAAATTCCTCTTTACACATCTTATCCCCATGATACCCCCGAGATTCACTAATCTACATTTGAATTTTGAGGGACCTTTGGACAATTTCCTCATTGTTCTCAAAGTCATGGATCACTACCGATTTTTATAGGCCATGGTGTGGTCCAAAAAAGAACTAGCCAACCTTACATTCAGGGGTAAAAATAAACATGGAGGCATATCATGCAATCCTTGTGTTGTTTTACTTGTACTCTCTAATAGATTCGTCATCTCCTTAAATGGGGGAAAGGAAGTCCCTTTCTATCTAATGTCAATGGGAGGGAGGAAAATATTTATCAAAAAACCTTTTCCAAAAATCATTCCATTCCAATGACTTGATTTCCTCCCCATGCATCATATTTTTTTTATCAAAGTCCACGATTGATTATCTTCACCCACCATATGATAAACAACCAGAAGTTCCTTCTCTTGTTAAGAACAATATAGGAAGGATAAGATCTTCTAAATGGATGTGATCCATTATTCGATGATTGTGGGATCAGATGATCCATTAAATGTATGAGGCCTTTCACCAAATAAACTCTCAATTGTGTCTTGTTCATTCATTGGGTGGGTTTAAAATTCCACTTGAACCATGTTTCTATTCAAAACATGACTTAAATAAGAGAGTGTCATGGAAAAGATTGATATTCCTGCTCCCATCAGATTGGGAATCTCATTAGAACAATCATCACATTGATATTCAAATCAATTGTTGGCCTGATTTCTCATATTATAAGTCATTTAATGTAATAAACGGATTGTTATAGGTAACACATAATGGGGAATCCAATGATAAAAATCAATAACTTATAATTTACATTTAATTCGTTAACTTATCTATGTAATCCATGATCTACTTCTTAGCATATATTGTTAGGGGAATTTTTTTACATTCATTAATAATGGTTCATAATAATATTATAAATTTACCAAATAATATCACCTGGGAGTGTCCTAAACAATACTACAACAGGGCCCATTTTCATGCACCAGTTCTCGTTCGAGTCTAGCTCAATGTGGTATTTTCAGGTATTACCCCTAGATACATTTGTGCCAAAGCTACCTCTACCTTCTCGTATCATGACATGGATGTATTTTCTTGATAAACTATATACACAATAATCATAAAAAATTAGGTATTTTTTATTATACTTAGTCGTATCATTAAGGCATTCACTAGGGTTTTCTAATACGATTCCCAAAAATAACTACACATATCATCTGATACCAGCGATAGAAACCCATTATTTATTGCACACTTAAATATTTTTTATTACCTAAAAATTCACTTAATAAAACTCTAAGGATCGAGTGGTATAGTGTCTTTTGAAATAGGAAACATTACATAACAAAATAGAACATAAAACCCTACTTCTTTATTGAAAACATATATAAAATGACCACAACATTAATTCGTACTTAGCATTGTATGGGGTATCCTGAGGACATGCCTATGAAATGGGCGAGCTATAAAGCTCAATAAAAGACTAAAAAAGGCATAAAAAAGAATATAGTACATGTTAGGAAATAGTCACGTCAATGGAGCACAATATAAACATAAACATAAATGAATTATATAACTTTATTTATCTAACAAGGAAATGTAGAGAGAACATTTAAAATGATATTATCATGAGCCAATTCTCATTGCACATGGAGCATGAGTAAAACATCATCTCACATTAATTATCATGTGTAAACCCTTATAGCACTCGATTTAGATTGATTATCCCTCATTTAACTAAAAGTTTCAAGAGAAAACCCTCATTGAACTTGACATATCATTATATTAATCTTTACCAAATGCATTAGATCTCTATCAGGGTTCACCATTCTTAATCATTTCATTTCATACATAAGTGTGCCACATAGATCATACGACATGGATTAATTAATCATTACCATTTAATCCATGATAAAGGAATGTAGAATTCATACATGAAAATCTATAATCAATATGTAAATGTGCATAATGATGAATACCCTTCATAGAGAAATGGGCATGGTATTCACTACACAATGACATTGGCTTGGAGAATCACGATTCAATTTCGGCAGCAAAACAACGTTACATAAGAATTCATGAAAATGGTTGATTGTAGAGAAAGGGGTATATCATCCTATTTACATAAAATGGATATTAAGGGCGTCATATCGATATATGTCCAATCATAGGTTATGGAATTTATATTCATAATATAAATGAATTACTTGAAGGTAAATGAGAAGATAGAAATTTCATAAGGAATTCCGGCGCAGTAAAGGTTGTGCATTAGAATAATTAATGAGAGATAAAGAGATATTTCATATTTATAACATAAGGAATGAATTATGGGGGAAGTTCTTAACCATAACCCAAAATATTGAATTGAAAAAAGGGCTTAATAATATAAAAAATTTGATAAAAATGAGAATGTAAGAAATACTTTACATGGAATTGTGATCCCAATGTCTTGGGAGAGGATTGATATGGGATTATTGGGATCTTGGGGCCCCTTTTTGGGTTATAGAGAGATAAGGGCAAGGATTGGTCGAGCTCAAAATTGTATTAGTGAAGAGTAATGGGATATTGAGTGGGTTTATATTGGAAATGAGAGGGTATTCTTTATTATTTAGGCCTTGGACTCCACAAATTAAAATAATCATACCCACAAACCATCCTAGGGTGTTTCAATGTTTTATTCCAAAGTATTGTGTAAAAAACTATTTTATATGGCCAATGGCCAATGTTATTAAAATATTAGGATTTCTTGTGTTGAGGTGAGTCACACTCTCATGGATATCATTTTAAATTGTTAAATCATTTTATATGTCTTAGAGGGTCCATTAAGCCATTGTAAAGTAAAAAAACCTAAAACCACATTATTTTAATGGGATAACTTATATTGGCTAAAAAAACAATTTATATTATTTTATTACATCACTATTTTGTCATTATGGTTGTATATTTCAACATTATTATATTTTTATCCAAAAATTCTATTATATCATAAAATTATGAAAAAGTCACCATTGGATAATTTCGACATTTTGATTCCATAAAATAATATTCATTTTTTCTAAATACTTATCCAAATATGTTAATTTTTTAATTTTAAAATAAAAACTAACATTTTTCCAAAATTCACGTTTTTGGTCAAAAACATCATTCAAACCATAATAAATATTACAATTGAATTCATAAAAAATATATAATCATTAATATTTAAAAAATATTATATAGTAATAAAATTTTATTAACATACAATTAAATTTACAAATATCCATTAATTTAACAAAATTTATTTCATAATTTAATATTAACTAAAAATACAATGTTTTCATTAAAAATGCTTATGAAAGTAACAATAATAAAATGAATGTATATTATTTATTCTATAAAAATGTAATTAACATAATCATAGTGCAAGGTTCATGTTAATAACCACCTATAACACCCTCATATGACCTAAGGGTAAGGTGTGCGGTGGTGACAGACTCTTGAGGTGGCTCGGATATCATCGCTCATGTAGTAATCTCTCTCAACTTCCACTTCTCCAATAGGTGGTATATTTCATGCTTAACGTGTTGAAGCTCAACTTGGGCATGGTCAATAGAATATCCCAGTGATCATACCTCTTTTACAAGATTTGAAAAATGTTCTTTGTATGGTGCAATTGTACTGCATGAGGCCATATCTTCCTTTATCTGAGTAATTAGATCTGTTAAAGCCCTATATTTATATTAATCATGTGATCAGTGTTCAACAACTATATTTTCAATGGTAAAAATTATTAAAACCATTTTAAAATCCAAAAACATAATACCATGGTTTTGTATATGTATTATATAACCATTTTACATAATAAGTTATTTAATCAGATCAAGAGGAATTTTCATTAATAAATGTTTGGGTCCTTAGTCTATTCCAAGAAAAATATTTTCCACACGATCAATCAGTTTATATGCATCCAATATTCATATTTCTATGATAATACAATGTAAAAAATGATTCTATGTATGAATCCAGCTTTACATGTTTTGAAAGGCATTTTTGTACAACATACATATTACAAAGATCTATATAAACCATTTATTTAATGGGATAATGAAAATTTTTAAAAGGGAAAAAGTCACCCAAAAATTCTCTTCATAGAAGAAAATTGTATCACGTGCTATCAAGATAGAGAAAGTAGTCACCAAGTCAGATGTACTAGAAGAGAATCAAGAGAATAATGGTATGTAAAAAAATGTATAACGGTAGAGAGGGAAATAATGATTCTATAATATGTAATAATTTTGGTAGGAAGCACTATGGAAAATCAATAATGTTTAAACGGTTTTTTCACATGTTAAGAAAACCCCCTCATTCTCATGATTTGAAGGGAAGGACAGAATATTAATGTTTCCAATGATTCCACTACTAGGAGATGAGGAACTATGCTATTAAATTACCAAGGATTCAAAGTAATATACAAAACATTTAGGTAACAGATCATGGGAAAAATTATATTATTACCATAAAAGAAGGGGAATGATGAATTTTTTGTGTGTTTGGAATCATGAATTATGTCATTTGGATATATTTTGAAATTATATATTGGTTATATGAATTATTAAATGTATAAGGATAATATTGTAATACATTGTCATTAAGGATATGAAAGAGTATATTTTACGGTACTAATGACCAATACAAATGTTTCTATGTAAAGATGGACTACATAGAAAACACATTATTGAAGGAAAGATAACCTTTTATATATTCATGATGTTAAGATATTTATTTTGGGATAAAGGGATGATTGATTTGGATTAATTAAGCATTATAGTAATAACTAACATTGAACATATTAACAATTTTTATAAAAGTGGTTTTTGTTATCAATGATGGAGTTAAAATTATTTTTTATTTATGTAATATTTCCAATAATCCGTTTTTATTTTAATTAATAAAATAAGAATTCATATTTTAAATAATTTTTTTTAGTAATTCATGATATCACCATATTCCAAAAGAATACATGATGAGGTATTCAAATTTTTATTATGTGATGATTAGGGGATACATTATGTTTTTTGGTAGATTAATGATAATTTCATTCAGAAAATATAGTGTCCTTATCTTTTATTTTTATTATCTTAATCATTTGAAAGTTTCAGAAGATTAACCAATAATTAAATTATTTAATGTGATATTTGGATTAGGTTTTTAAGATTAATGTATTACATCAATATAAGAATATTTAATCATATTGGATAACATGTAGTAACAAATTTTGTATAATAATAACTATTTAACGAAGGAATGGATTATTATTCAACGATTTATCTTATGACTATTAAAAGTGAGTTTTAGTTTTTTTGAAAAAAACATTTGGATATTTATTTAATTGAGAAAGCAATGAATTATAAACTGATCAAAGTACAACCAAAAGATGAAATTGGGATTATGATATAAAAATGTGTCATATGAGATTATGTTAGTATATTAATATAAAATAAAATAATTTCTCAGCATTAGTAATAGGATATTTAAAAAAATTATCATATTTCCTTTATATCCAATGATAATGATGGTCTTTTAAATTATCAAAATTAGTGATTTTTGAGGTCCTTACCGTTCCATTGATTATTTTGTTTGTTCATATCAATGACATGTATCATTCTCAATAATTATTTACACTTTTATTACTTGTACATATCATCATCTTCCACTAATATTTTCATTCTTTGAAACCTAATTGAATTTAATCCCATGTGTCCTTTTTACATCCATTTTCTCTTACTATGGTTATGTTTTTAACCCTTATCACATTGTGTGATTTCAATAAAGGTACATTCAAATTTAAAAACCTTAATTATAAAGATCAAGATAAAATTTTGGTGTGAAAAGTTTCTTATGGTTGGTAGAATGTAACATAATGACATTCCAGAAAAATAAATTATTATTCTATACCACAAAATTCAAGAATATATGGGTTGAGAATACATGATACTCTGTTAAAATATTATAATATAATCAATTATATTATAAACGAGTTCTCAAATTAATGTCTATAAATAGTACTACCTAAATTATGATATTTATATGGTTTAATAATATATAAATATATGCATTTTTACTTATTTATTATAAATATAGTAAGATTCATTTATAACGAAAGAAAGTTTTTCCTGAAAACTTGTATTTTTTAGAAATGAAAATTTAGTCACTATTTTTGTACATAATATAAAAATATTTTTAAAAATTTTATGAGTTTTTTATTTTTATTTCAAATTATTTAGTCAAAAATGTCCTAGTTTGAAGTTTCTTTTATTTTTTAAAAATGATTAATTTTTCGATGAATATTGAAAAAAGAAGACATTTAATTGAAAATTTCATTTTAATTCAAAGTATTTTTATAGTTAAATTCAATTTATAATTGGGTTTAAAGTGAAACATTGTTCATTTAAAATTGGTAAATCCAATTTCTTTCATTAGAATCATTTTTATTGCTTTTTTATAAAAAAATTATATCATTTTTCTGTTTTCTCTTGGAAAAACTACTTTCTTGTCACATTCACAAGAATAATTTTTAATTAAATTATTCTAAAAATATTAATAGAATTTGTATAAATAGATTCCATATATTGAATTAGATTAATTTATATTATTTAATAATGTAAACTTATATTTTTACAGTAATGAATAGTAAAAACTATAAAAAAAATCAGTTCAAAAAGTAAAACATGGTTTGCTGGGGGTAAAACAAAAAATATAAGAGTTAAAAGTACAGAAAAACATTTATTTAACATATTAGATGTAAAAAATTAGGTTTATTCATTTATAATGTTTTATAATACTCAATTTTAACAATTTTTTATTTAAAAAACATGGATACACCTTTTTATATCCCAAAATTTCAAGTGTACCACTCACTTGACTAATAAAAGGCCTCCAACTCTCCTCTCATATTCACACATTTAAACCATATTTTTTCATCCATTTCCAAAAAAAATAACTTCCCAATATAGATACCCTCATCCTACAATCTTTTTTTGGTCATGAATCCATTCTAGGAGTACTTTTGTTATTGTTTCTAAGAGGTAGTTCGAGAAGTGGTAAAATTCCTAACAATGAATTTTTCTTTTATTTCTTATTCCACCTCCATCGAGTATTCTTAATTAATATTATTAAAATAAAAAAATTATCAAAAATTACTTTATTATTATGGTATGGTAATAACCTATATTCATCTCTTGTCCCCTATAATGAGAAATGATAACATCGCTCCTGTGTTCATCAGACAACCACCTTACAAACTTGTGTGACACATTTTCTGTCAACTCCTCACATGGGAAAGTATGATGATGTATCTAATGTAGGTATATAATATTTAAAACAAAATTATACATACATACTTTTTATATCATTTGTAAGACAAATTTCTTTTAATTTGTAATAAGGTCGATCGTGTGTCCGGTAGATTACTACCTCACGAGGTGATATGATTTATTTCACTATCATTTTACAAGAAAAGTGATAAGTATAATGTTAGTGAACATTTGTACTGTAAATGAAATAATTATCACATAAATTAAATATTTATCATTATGAAAATAAAATTTATTATTTCCTTCTTTCCTTTTCACCGTCGGATATAGGCTAACATCGTTTGTGTATTTGTGGACTGATTCCTTTATAGAGTGATGTGACTATAATTTCATCACCACACCACAAGGTTGATATATATAACAAAATATATAGAAATAATATACTAATTATTATATTATGGTCATTATCTAATGATAAAATATTAGTTACCATAATTCTATAATTATCATTGAATAATAGAAACATTATTTATTTGTAAATATGACATACCGTCTCCATGATTTTTATATATTTTATTTCTCATAACATTATTTCTTGATTGGATATAAATGCATAATATTTTTATTAATTTTATAATTATTCATTATTTTTATTGTATATATTTTTTAACATTTACTTCTTTTCCATTGTCTTCCTACCAATGTTTTTTTACACATAAGAAAAATATCCTCAAAATATGCGACATATACTTAATGGATTATATAATCCTATATAACAAGTTAACACCTGAAAATGGAAAAATATAATTGAAAAAATTATTTTGAAAGTAAATAAAATTCATATTTTTAATATTCATGAATATAAATAATGTACATGATGATTTAGACTCAAGCGAAGGGTTTATCCTCTCACTTTTACTTCCATGAGACATACACCAAATTAACCAAATATTTAATTGGTATGATATATCATTCCATTTTGTATATTATAACATATATTAATTTATATTAATTATATTTAATGTTTCATTTGTAATTATATCTTTCATTGTAATTATGACTCAAAAGCTTCCAAATTTGTATGATTTTATTTCACAATCTCATCAATATCTGAGAATCTTTTTCAAGGTCACCCTTAGGGAAATATATGTTATTTATATATTAAATATATTTTATTATTAAATATATATTAACTAACATTTACAATTAATATAAAAATTTCCCATCATTTTGGTACATATAATTAATAATGAAATTTTTTAAAAAAAATTATTTTATTTCTCTGTTCAATCGAATATCCTTTTCATAAAAAAATGTGTTTTCTTAAAAAAAAATCTTATTTTTTTGTTAAATGAATTATTTTTCAAATAAATTTTAATCCGAGATGTAATTTTTTGTAATATTTTTAGAGGGATATTTTTTTATTTTCCTAAATTAGGAACATTTAAAACCTATTTATAATTGCAACGTTGTGTTATTATTTCACTAATATAGTATGTATATAATTACCTGCCATTATGATCATTTATTAAAAGAATATTCTTTTGAATGTTTTCAATTTTATTAAAAATCCTTATATTATTGAAAATCAAATTTTTTAAAATTACTTGTCAATGAATATTATTTGGATAATATTTTATGAAATTTCTATTTTTCAATAAGAGTAGTGATTTTTAAAGAAAGGGTGTTTTACTAAAAAAATGATACAAGTGATCTTTAAAAATAATTTTTGACCATAAATTATTTTTAATTTAAATATTATTTATTAATGAGATTGTAAAATAATTTCAACCTTATTATTTATCCTTATGGTTTATAATACATTTGAATATGGATGTACCATGTTGATACAATTCACATAACCCTAAATTGTTTATGATTATGCTTATTTATTTGGGATAGTATTTATATTTTTTGTATTTTATACACAAATTTTTATGTGCATTATGTTCCACCCCCTTCAAATGAGTAATTGATTGTAATTTTTAAGTGATGGGTAGTTCCCAGTATGTCTTATCAATTCATTGATAGGGCTAATGAGAAAACCATGATTGGTTTTTTACTATGGCCATAACTATTTATGTATATATTGTAAAAAAGACCATGATGAAATTAGATGTCTTGGAAATCAATTTAATGGTTGTTTTAGATGTATAACATTATTAAATCCATTAATATGAATTCACTTATTGATATTACATGTTATTATATGATTATTTATAATATTCATGGTTAATGTTAATGATCATGTGATTATTTATATGGTATTATTTGATAGTCATTTAATCCAATCATTTTATACTGATGTTATTGATTAAGAGTAATTTATCCAATTTTTTAATACATTATATATTTATTATTCCTTAATTATACAAAACATTAATTATACCCTTACTTTTATTGAGCATTTTATCTGACCCGTTCGTTATGTTTTTTTCTCAGGATACGAGGTAATTTTTTGTTAGTGGTATGCAAGGATATGATAACAAGAATATTAACATTATAAAAATTTTCATTTTCATTTTCATGTTTTAAATTATGAAGTCAATTTCATGTATGTGTATAGTTTTGTAAGAATGCTAAACTATTTGGTCCTTTGAGACATGATTCTGTGATTCTTATTCTAATGTAAAAATGTTGAAACCTACTCTAGACTACTATGGCATGGTCACTACATAATTCATCTATCAAGGTATGTGATACTTATTATTTATCATGATATCATTGAAATAATGATGATCAATAGAGATGTGAGTCGACCTATCCAAAAACATAAGGAATAGGACCAACCCACCACACAATAAAGCACTTGGTAATATAGAAAACCTTTTATATATTCTTTTGTAGCTAATTTCTTATTTATTCAATCTAAATTGTTTCCATTCAACAATAATTCTTGGATATGGGTAGAAAACTTGGTAGAAGATTTATTGATAACTCATCCTCTTAGTTTACGATATACCAGACAACTCTTCATAGAAAACATTAGTATAATCCCTCACAATGGAAATATATCAATTAAATATTCTCCCATCTATATCAATCATTTGGGAATGATAATATATCTCAAAATCTAGTAATATCCACACATTAATAGAATATTCAAAGGGAGATTCCTCCTCCTCATTACAGTAGTACATAAGAATAGAATGATTTGGGACAAGAAGAGGCATCTCCCTCTATCAAGTGATGATGTTAGATTTATATATGGACAATAAATACATTCTAAATTTTCAATAAAACTCTAATAAAGGTATAAAATTATATTTTCTAGAGGAATTGGTCCAGAAAAAACTGAATAAGAAGGATTTATATAATTTTTATGCTACCATCAATACGTTTTTCTTCTAACAAATTACATAATCCCTATGTTTTGAGGTGGTTCAAGAATATGAAAATAAACATTCATTATATGAATGAATTAATTGATCCAAAATCAAAAATGCATTAGGTGTTCTTGAATTAATAACAAGAACACATATAACAACACTATTGTAAACATCAACCACAGAATTAGGGATTTCATAAAATCTTTCTTTGTGCCTTGTAGGTTTTTGATTTAATTATCCAACCCCAAAATCCCTGAGTGGGTACCATCCATTTATTAATATTACATAAATTATACCCATATTACATTGAAAATAGATAATGGAACATAAAACCAAATAATTACAAACAAAATTCATCCTTGATACTTATTCCAATAATTCATCTTTAAATCCCATAAAAAAATAAATATGGGTGAGCTCAAATTTTCATTTATGGTAAAAAATTGTGAAATATATCATGAATCAATGGGTGTAAATAAACATGGAACACTCAATAACTAAGAATAAAATCCATTAAAATAACTAGATAAATAATATATAATATGGAAAGGTAAACAACTAAAACACATTCCATTTAATCAGTGGTCTGAAAATAAAATGAAACCATATATTCCTTAATAGTTAAAATATATAATATAATAATACTTTAATTTTGAATGGATTCAATGCTTAAATATTGGATGTCATGTAACTAGTACAAAACCCACTATAACATCATGGCCAATTCTCAAGGCACTTTAAACTACTTTTATTTGGAATACAAATTCCTTCCATGAGAACATAAATACATCGAGGGGAGATATATATCAAGTGACCACCAATTTCTACCAATCCAAATCATTACTCATATATTGAATAATTAAATTATTTAATAAACAATAGTCGTTATCATCAAATATCTGTATTGAATAAAAGATACAAATTTATCAATATTTTAAAAATCAATCTAATAAATATCAATGTAAACACCATATGTAAAAATAGAATATAATTTAGAAAATAATTACATAAATTATTCAAGAATAAAAACATACGAGTTATGTATAATTACTAATGATTTTTTTACTTTAATGTGATTGTTTTAAGAGTTACAACAACAAATGAATGTGAGATTTCAATATAGACTTTTAGAATTGGTAATTATCTTGTTAAAATCAATTGGATGAGATAATTATAATAAATAAATAAATAAAATAAAGATAAAATCATTAAATATATAATATATCAAAAGGATATTTTTATATAACACACAAAATAATTTAGTGGTGAATATGACATATATCTCACAAATTGAAAAAGTGATATGAAAATCTCTAACAACTAGATGACATTCATGTAAAATCCCATCAGATGAAGTAATATAATTTGAAATTTATAATAACCTGAAATTTTAATTATTCATGCTATTACAAGTCAATGTTGAAATGGTTACACTATATTTAATAAATTAGGTGCACATAGATATAGTATGCCTCAAATAATGGAATTTGAGTTGAAGTCTCTCACCACTAGTCCGACTTGTCACATGTGTCTATATCGTTGAGAATAATAAATATATGTTAATTATTTACAGTATTAAATAAATTTTTAAATATAATTAGTACTCTTAATTAACATATTACAATATTATATACAAGTACATAAACAATTAATTTTACAATGTGTGTTTTCACCAAAATTGGTTCAGGTGTCCAAAACGAAATTGGTATGTTGACTATGGTCAAAGTAGTCATTAAATAAACATATCTATAATAATAATCATGTAATAAATATCATATTTATACATAAATGATTATTTTTAAACTAATCATGAAATATGCGTATTAAATATGAGCCGACATTACAATCATGCAAGCGGTTTGACATATGTATGCAGGAGTAACATTCAAATTTTCAACGATCATTATGGAAAAAGGTAAAAAATATTTTATATTTTAAAATTGAAAATTATACAATAGATACAATGTTAATTAACCATATATAGTTATATATTTATGTCTTGTGATGTAGATGTAATCTCATCATGTCGAGAAGGCGGTAGTCCATATGTCCACGAATGACATTATCACTTTTTTAATATTTGGAAAGGGTAATAATGAAAATGATATATTATATTTAATTAAAATAATAAATATAACATAAATTATTATGATATTATATTCCTTTCTATGTTTGTTATTACATTTCATATATGCTATTGAATAAAATTTAATATTTAATATTTTCTATGGTGTTACTTTTCCACACAATTAATAAATTTCTTCTTCACATTTAGTCATGATTTTGAAAATATAGGGTTTGATATCTGGAAATTCCATTTTTTTAAATCCAACACAGTGAGAAGAGTATATATAATATAATTTTAATATGAGATATTGATAAGTACAAAGGTCGCATGGAATAACATATAACTAAATCTATAAGTAGGATAACATTCTTTTCAATTGAAGATATGTGCGTGGGGGAAAATCATAACTATTTATAAGGGTGATTGATGTCATTAATAAGAAACAAGTGAATGATAAATAAAGTTTTCAGGACCTAAAATCCATAAATCTAAGATGATTTAAATTATAACTAGTTCAAAATAATGGTAATATGATATCAATTTTTGATGACCTTTTTCTATGTGCTAGGGAATTATTTCACTCCCTAATAATATAAGGAAATATAATTGATGCGATTCTATTTCACAAACATAATCATATACTTTGGTTTTTCCTTGATCTATTTTACTTTAACCTCTTTGCATAGGTTGAATTTTAAAATGATTCCATAAATTTATCTGTAAAACCTCATCCAATGATATAATTATTTTATATAATAAATATTTATCATTTCCAAAATATTATGATCTAATAAATTAGAAGGATTTTTTTGAATTTCGAAAACGAAAAAACATGTAGTGTCTCTTAATCATCAAATAAAAAACATGTGAATATATTCATCATGTATTCTACTATAAATTGGTAAAAATATTAATTACCATAAAAACTTATTGAAAGCATGGATTTTTTATTTTTCATTACATAGAAGACATATTTTTGGATATATTCCATAAATATAAAAATGTTTTAAACTCCATCAATGGTTGAATTATCCACATTGTCAACAAATCATTAATCAGTTTCAATGTTGTTTGTAATATCCATTTTAATTTATCAATATCAATCATCTATATATTCAAAAATCATTATCTCAGTAGTTGGAACATATTGAGGGTCATATTACCCTAAACTATATGTTTTCCAATAAGATCAACTTATTACTAAATCAATTTTTTTATTTATCAGTATCATACATCATATATTTTACAAACCATTATGAAAATGTATATAAGTAAAATCCATACATATTTCATAATTCATATAACTAGTAACATACTGATAAAATAATCAAATGAAATTATTAATGAATCCAAACACATTCCTATTAAGCAATCCTACTCCTCTATGGTGGTATAAAAATATCGACCATGATCCATTATCATTAGTTTTTGTATATTCTTTTGATGGTTGAGTTATTAATTTTCATTGTGTTACATCTTCTTAAAATTGAATCATAATACATCAGAACCCATTTTATTACCCATTCAATTGTAAGAATGGTGGAAATTAATTTCACTCTTGTAGAAAACAACCATTTTTTTATAATAGAACCATGGTGTTTTATTCTACAATTTGACCATGTAAGAAAATAATTCTTTCCATTCCTTTGTTTATCCATATTTTTCCATGAATACTTATTGTTCTCGTTATTTCCTCCAAAGTCATGATACATTTATAATTCTTTATTTTCTTTGTTAACACATGATATTTTATCTTTATATATTTATAATGATTGGGATAATATTTCGATTTAGAAAATGACTTAATATATAAATTATATGATCCTTATAACTCTTATTATAATCATAATTTGTGAGGATCAATTTCCTTTTAGTTGGAACCATTACTAGATGATGATATAGAATTGATTATATTTAATCATTTATGATAAAAAACTCATAAAATATATAAAAAAAAATAAAATTTTATATCTAGCTAATATTATAATCATAAACATTGTTTTTTGGGGATGTTATTCTATACATAACTTCAAATTCTACCTTAGGGTTATGGTTCCTAATATATTATTTTCTAAATCAAGTTTCAATGGTTTCTATTAAAATTTATAGGATTTTGATTGTAAATCCATGACCTAGAATCCTGAAGCTGATTCTTTAATTGTCAACATTTTCATGATTTTATGGAATAAAATCTCAAATGACTAAAAATTTTAGGAGTTTTGATAAACCATGTTATATAAATGAGACCCATTTTATATTTGGAATAAGACATCAAAAATAATAATTAGAAAATACTAATATGGTTCATCCTAGAAACATATTCCATATATTTATCTTAATATCCTATGAAATGGAAAAAATAAGAGTGATATCTAATTCTCGATAAGAATTAAGTACAGAGGATGCAATAATGAATCAATGAGAATAAATAGAATGTAAAGTTAAATAAATTAGAACACATTCCATTCTAGTAACTAGGTAATATATAAACCTTACGTAATTGTAAATAAAAGTAACACTTTATTTTTAATCAATTGAAAGAAAAGGAGATTAATACATATATTTTTTAAAATTGAAAATAAATTGGATAATAATTACTAAGTAATGAATGATGTAACTGATACAGTATTATAAGGCATGTACTTGAAACATGCACCACTATACTATCATTATCTATTCTTTTGATAGTTTGACCCACTCAAATTTTTCTAACGGATTCTTCCATTGAGACTACTGATGCATCGATGCGTTATCTATAATCAGGGACCATGCATGTCTTCCATTATAAATAATTAACCCCATATAAAATAATATATTTAATTGATAAAAAATGATCCTTGTCTATAAATACCTGTATAGACTAAATGGCCTAGATTTATCAATATTTCCTAAGTTAATCCAATTATATTAAAAGAAAACAGCATATGTAAAAACGGTATTATAATTATCAAATAATAATATAAACTATACATAAATAAGTACATCAAATATAATAATAATTTCCAATGAAAAATAATTATGAGAATGTTATTGTTTTATGAGAATGTTAACGATCATTAAAAACCTATATTTCAAGATAAATATTACTAGTTGGTAATTTTTTTGTTAAAATACCATTGATGGGATAATTTGAAGTAAAAAATTTAATTAACATGAAGATAAAATTGTTCATTATATAATATATCATGATGTTTATTAGATAAAACACACTAATAGAAGTATGTGGTTAATATGAAATTATTCTCATCGATGTAAAAAATGAGATGAAATCCTTTTACTACATGGTACAATTCATATAAAACCCAATAGGATACATACTCCAAATTGAAACTAATAATACCATGAAATATTAACTACTTATGGTATCAAATATAAAATTTTCAGTATTTAATATATATATTCTAAATTAGGTGCACCATAATAATATATGACTCAAAGAATGGAAATTTAGATGAATCCCTTTATATTGAGTCCGACATGTAGCATGTGTACTTATCATCTGGAATAATAAAATTTGTGGAATATTTATTCATTTAATTATTATTGAATAATGTTAGTAATTTTAATTCATTTAGTATGATTTTTTATACCAGTTCTTAATCAATTAGGTTTATGATGGGTGTTTTAACTAAACTCAGTTCATGTGTAAAAGGAAAGTTTGGTAGGTCAATTATCATCAAAGGGGTCATTATTTAAACATATCCCGAATAATATTCATGAAATAATTAATATATTTTATGATTATATTATTCTTTTCTAACCACTAATGAATTGTGGTTATGAAAAATGAACAAAGGTTAAAATCATAGAGAGAGAAGGTTGTATGTACGTGCGAGTAATTCTAGAATTTTTTCAATGATTGTTATGGAAAGAATGTAAATAAAATATTATATTTTTTTAATTATCATTACATCATAAATAATTTTTTTATTTAAAGAAACTTATATATAGAATTATTATGATGTAAAATGAATCACACGCCTGAAGAAAGCAGTAGTCCACACATCTATGAATGAATTTATCACTTTTTAGTGTATTAAAAGGATAATAAAGAAAATGATATAATATATTTTTTTCAAAAATTAAATATTACATATATTATTGAGAGATTATATTCATTTATATGTTCTGTGATTCATTTTATACAGACTATAAAAAAAGATACTCTTTTAGAATTTTCAAGAAGTTACAATTATCGGTGATTGTCTCCCACAACAATTGGTTTGTGGAATTTTATTACATAAAACATGTATCCCTTAAAATTTAAAAAAAACTATATGGAATTCATAGTTCTGATGTAATCTTTATTTTATTGTTCATAATTAATTGGATTATTTATTTCTATAAGGAATCGATTAGACTGATTACCCCATTTTTTACACCTGATGTATCTTCTGGTTCCCTATATGTAGTTTTTGTAATGCTTCATTATCTAATATTGAAATATGGGATGCGGGGCGTTATTTACTCCTTGATATTTATCTATTGGGGGAACCAGATGAAGCTTCATTTTATTTTTTCTCTCATGTACCCTGATACCATTGAGATTCACTCTTTTTTATGCCAACATGGAGGGAACAAAAGGAAAGATATTTTTAACTATGAAAGTCGTGTATAGACAATGATTTTAATAGTAATGGAATTATTCCACTAAAAAATAATGAAATATCATTTCTGTGATGACAAAAAATAAAGAGGTGTACCATTCATGTCTTGGGACGTTTTCATCATACACCCTAATAAAATCTTCTTCCATAGTCTAAAAACTAATAAAATCCCTCTCCATTTTAGGAGGAAGGGATCCGAGAAAATATTTAATGAAAATTATTTTCATGATTCCATCCCATTCTATGGAATCAATGCCCTATTTGGAATTTGTGTTCTTGACAATTTTCTATCACTAATTAGCTTATTCCATGGAATTAATTTCACATTGTATGTTTTAATGATAAACAGCACATTTGTCCAAAATCACTTTTGTATATTGAACATGTTAAATGATATTATTAATACATAATCTACATAATATTAATAATTAAATAATTTTCATTTTAACAAATAATTTATTCTTTTTGATCCACTTATTAAATATTTTTATGAAAAATGGTATATAATACAACCATGGAAATTGTATTCTATATTCATGCATGAGTAAAATTTCCATTTTTTAAAAGATAAATATGGAAGGAATTAAAGTGTTATTTTAAATTTATAGTTTATATTTATCATAAATATAATATTTTTTCCTTTAATACCCTTATGCATACCATCCATGAATGTAGTAATAAAAATGTATCACATCATTTGGTGAGGATGTATTCATCCGTACCCACGAACAACATTATCACATATGAAATGAATCTTAAGGTAAAAAAATATATGATAAATTTTTTATATAATGTTTAATAATTCATTAAATATGTTTATAAAAATAAAATTAATCATTAATACTATGTATGTAAATAGTTTGTTAAAAATTAATCACATCGCTTCGCAAGGCGGCGACCTGCCATACACATAATATACAATGGAATATTACCTATAGAATAGAATGTAATAAGCTATACATGATATTATAATTAAAAAGTTATAATAATATATATAATATTATATATAAATAATTTATAATTCATTGTGTCTGTCTTTGAGAATTTTTGATGGAAAATTAATTACGTCGATTTGTGAGGAGGTAGTACGTCAAACACACGATCAACTATTTGAAGAGGTATGATATAGTTATAGGTCATTAAACTGGAATAACAGTATGTTAAAATATTAAATATATGGATTTTATTATATAATAATGTTTAAATATATTTTAAGGAGGAGGATGAAGATATATTTATAAATTCTTGGTTAAGGATGATTCCTATTCTCTATAAATCTTATATTGGTTTTCACTAAAATCCTTCCTAGGATGGATTTATGATGAAAACAAGTATTATAGGATTAAGTTAATATATTAGGGGTAATTTAGGTTGTTATTTTCTAAACGGATGAGTTTTGGAAGTGTGTAAAAGAGAGAAGTGGGTGTGGCCTTTTATAGGTGGGGAGAGGAAACACTTGGATTTTTTTGGAAAGAATGAATTCCATGGTCATTTTTTAAATTAAAAATGGCTCCAAAATGGACCATTATAGAATCTTGTAGAAATAAGGTAAAAACATGACCCTCCAATATGAGTTATAAATTTTTTATGCCATTTTATAACATGAATTTTTTAATTGAGCCTCTGGTAAACCCATTTGTACCTTAAATAGAGTAAATAATTTTTAATATTTTAACTATTAAATACGGTAAAAAATTATTTTCAAATTATTAGTTAATAATAAATATTCTGATTAAAAATATACATTAAATAATTATAAATTTATCTCAAAGAATTTTCTTATTTTACTTTTAAATTAAACATGGAGACATGTCAAAAAACGCTTTTCCAAAAGAAAAACATTAAAAAGATGAAAAAGTTTATATATAAACATTCAATATGAAATTGATTCCAATGAACTAAATTGGATTATTTAATATATTTTAATTTTAAATAACATTTAAATAATATGGTTCATGTGAATTCTCTAAATAAAAAGACTGATATTAAAAAATTGATATTTTTAGTATTCATCGAAAATTGAATCTTTTAATAAAAAATCCAAACAATTTTTTTCTAAGATTATTATTGTATTCTAAATTAATATATTAATTTAAATTTTTTTAATATAAAGTTAGTATGAAAATGTTTTTTATTTATTTTATCATATCTTGACTATACCACCTTTTAGGAAAAAAATTGTTAAAAAACTATTCTTTTTTTATTCAAATTATTCTCATTTTATGTCAAATAAATATATAATCATTGAATTTTTTTCATACATGTGTAAAAATAATAATTTTTATAATTTATTTTTATATATTAATACAATCCATCATAATGACTCATTTATGATGGCCATGATTTAATAAAAACAAATTAGTATAGTATAGAATTTCAGTTAAACTCGGTGTTTTATAGATCACTAGATATCAAATATATTCAATTTAATTGCAAATAAATTAATCTTAATTTCTCTTGGTGTAATATTAAATCCAATAATTTTATAAATGAATGGATAAACTAAATAGTTGAATATGGTAATGTGATAGTTTTTAAGCATATATAAAAATAGAATTGTAGAACAGTAATCACAAAACAAATGAATAAAGAAAAATATGTTCTCACTGAGGATTCATGAAGATTTCAAAATAGTATTGTTAGTGACCATTTTAATGATTAACTGGAGGAAAAATAGTGATGAAGGGTGGAAACATGTGACTCATACATGTGGAATTATAGATCAAATTAATCTAGGAAACTTTATTAAATGTAATTCTACTCCATTTCAACCCTATGAATGATGATATTGGTGAACACTAATCTATTATTATTTTTAGATGTGACATCATTTGAATATGTTTCCAATGATTAATCATAGAGTAAATTAATGAATAATGTGTTGGAATTAATTGTAAAAAATGGGAGCCTTTTGATAGACCTATACATCATAATGTGAGGGGTTCTAAATGGTTCTTCAAAAACATGTTTGATAAATATTGAATTTTTGGTCTAAAATAATGGGATCTTATTATATAAATAATATTAATATTTTAAAATAGATTATATTTTTGATAAATTTATTCTGTGGGAAATGAGAAATCAACAATATTATGTAAAAAAAAGTGATATTCAAAGAGATTTGATATTTTATCAAATAGATGTACAGACAACATTTATGATTGGTGTCTTGAATAGAGAATCAATATTAAACAATATGTGGGATTTCTTTTTAGAAGTTATTATTTTATTTTTATGTAAATTGAAATATTATTTTACAACTATAATAATAACCATATGTTTGGTATTCATAGACAAACTCATATTTATGAAAATTAGAGTTCAAGAGAGGAGGAGTTGATCAAAACCTCTATTCAAAAATAAGAGATAATGAATAATTCATGGGGATGGAGTATGTGTATTATAATATATTCATGGGTAACAAGAATAATTTAATGAACATGATTATATATTTAATGTCTTCATAATATAAAATGCAAATGAAGGTTGAATTGACTTACTTTCCCACATTCCATGTATATCAAATGGATGGTCGCCTATAAATATCTCCAGCATAATATACAAGGGATCTATTAATGAAATTAAAAATAGTATAATTTAATCAATTTTATACATCGATTGTAGATAGAATAAAACACTGTAATCATGAGGAAAATGACAAATTTGGATTAATATCACATAGAATAATAATTCTAATTTTATTAGATCTTATAGAAACCCGGTTGGAAATTATATATTATACAAGATTATTACAATGTTTTTAAATATCTAAAAAATTAGATAGTATAGAATATGTAAATAAGATTACATGTAACATTCAAGTGTCATTAAATTAGTTTTATAATAATGGTAATATCACTATTTAATTGATTATTAGGATACAGACTTGGCTATAGATATTATAGATCCAAAATATAAAGTGGAAGAGATTTTTTCAATAAATGAAATTATTTTGAATATCTAAAAAAGGAGAAGTATTTTGCATCCCTGATTATTGTAGACAATACATATATTTATTTTTTTAATTGTTTATACAATTAAAATTAGTGAAACAACAATCATAAGAACATGGTGATGTGGTGCACAAAAAGATATGAATTATGAGTGTTAACTAGAGTAAAATCGAGTTAAAAAAGAATATTATTGATAATTAACATGTAGAGAATACTGAGATTCCTTATAATTTTATAAAATATAAGGTGGTTAATATAATTGTGAAATTTGAGTTTCATAGAATACATAATCATGTAGAAAATATCCTTACTAAACCACAAACTATAATTATGTTCAATAATCCTCCATTGAGCCTCATAAGTTAAGAAATTACCATAAACAAATGAGGTTTAAATATCCCATATCCACATTATACATGAAATTTTATTTGGATTATTTTTTATATTAAGGAAATTTTATATTTATATGGTTATATAAGGATAGAGTGAGACACTCCCCATTAGTAATTAGAATTACAAAAAATCCGATCAATTATTATAGAAAAAATTCTAGTAATTAACTCTTTCACTTATTCTATATAAAGATCCTAGCATCATTTAGCCTTAGAGGATTTGTTAAAATATGTAGTTTTAGTTTTGATGTATTGGATGTCTTAAGAATACCTAAATGATAGATATGTAACATGATAAAAATAGGAATTTTCTACTAAAATATATAGAATGACTGTTGGACTATATAGGGGAAGAAATACCAACTATATAGATATATAGGGGAATAGCACGACTATAGGGGGATATCATGATTTTAATGAATAATTTTTTGAAATGAAAATTTTTAGGAGGTTCAAAAAAATATATTGTGGGGGATTATTGAAACAATAGGTATTAATATTGGATTTAATGTTATTTTATCATATATTCGTTTTAAATTATATTTTTCTTCATGCTTGTAAATATGTTTTGAGTTGACATGATATGGTTGATGTAATAACTTCATGATTATAGAATGAGTATTAAATTTATAAGCCATGAAAATAGAACACTCATTCACACTATGAGTGGAGGATTATGTCAAAATATGGAAAATATCATAAATGTGTATGGTTATGGAGAATAATCTAGAAATCCGGTAATAAAAAGCGCATTTTTTTAATATGCACATAAGGGTATCAATAGAGTAGAGTATTTGAAAAGGAATTCAGTTTCCTAATATATATAACTAATAATTATAGAAGAAGTGAATATTGAAATAAAGTGCTAGACATGCACTGTGTTATGTAAGATACATCGAGACTATGAATTCATTGGTCAGGTAGTTATTGGAGATGGTTTTTGGAAGAGTAAAAAATTACAATTATAAATATGGTAAAATAATATCATATGCGAGGGTTCATGTGAGTTTACTAACATTAACCAAATAATAATAACTCATGTGTTATAATTACATGTAAATCACACTATGAAAGTAATTTTAAAGGTTTTAGTGGTCATAATTTTTTGGATATCTTCACACTGTGGAAGTGTGTCTCTCGGTAACACCACACAGTTATAAAGTAAGAACCTTATATTCGATAGCGTTCAAGACACATGACACCGAGGACATAAGGTAAAATAATACCATAATACTTTATAATATATTTAATAATTTAAAAAGATTTTATATATTATATATTTTGTAATGCACTAGAAACCATGTTACCTTGCGTTACATGCAAGAGAGACTTTCTTCGAAAGCATACATTATATGAAAGATCATGTTTTTATCGAATAAGGATATATTATTAAATATAATAATCCATAACATATCCTCTAAAATATTATTTATGAAAAGGGGTAACTAATTTACGAAAATAAATGAATTAAAAAAAATTAAGATGAATTTATAGGTTATAAATTAATTAGAAATGAATTGGAAAACCGATTGAAAATAAAAGAAAAAATTATTATTTTTAGAAATGGGTTTTTACCAAATCTGTCTAATTAATGAATAATAGTGGTATATATTAATGTAATATATCTTATATATTCAATATTAGAGTTTTTTATGTTCATCCAATATATTTTATAAGCATAAGAAAATAATAAACGATATAGCAGAGTAACAAATCAATATTTTTATTTGGGAATTTTAACACCTTTTAATAGAGAACCCATTTTATATATTAATTTTGACCAATTAATTGATTTAATATGTCAAATAAAGCGTTATATTTGAAATATAACCACTAAAATGGGTAATTTCTAACATATTATAGTTTTCTAAAACGTTTCATTTTTTTATAAATTGTGAAATATACTGAATTTTAGATCAAAAATTCTTTTTCATATAATTTATTTATAAGGATAAATTATGTTTTATATTGGTTTTAAAGTATAATAGATAATATTTTCTATGTTAATATAATGTAGGTAATTGGGATCAATTTTACTTTGAAAATTAATGTAAAAACTTATCAATATTTTTGACATTTTTACTTTAAAAACATGCATTGTCATACCACTTACGGGAAGAATTTTAAATTAATTACTACCACATATATTTTTGGAATTATAAAAAATGTATTTTATATTTGGAATAATAATTATTTATAATTTTTAAATATACAAACTTTTTTTAAAGAAAAAATATCAGTGAAAGTAAATAATATTAATTACAATTATTATGGTAAAATTTCTCTTAATAAAATACTAAACATTTAACTGATGGACCAAATGACCTGGAAACTTATCCAGAAACCATTTCTAGAAATAAATCATCATTTATACTTCCATTATTTGGTTTGATAGTTTTTTATGTCTTTTATAGGTAAATACAAGGGTATTCCTACATTATTTTCAGAATACAAAGTCAATCATTTTTCTCCTTTATAAAAGGCCACCACCTCGCCCCATTTATTACACCTCTCAAACCAAATAGTTTAAGAAATTATCTATTCATATAGCATCCTAAAATACCACTTCTATATCATTAATCCTATTTTTGGGTAGAGAACCATTCAAGGAAGCCTTTTGGTACAAACCAAAATTAGTAACCCGATTAAGAGGAAATGTCTTCTCTCAAGCTATTTAGATTTATTTCCATTCTCCACCCCATTAAATAATCTTATTACATGATCATTTTACAAAATCAGTATCCTAAATAAACATATATTATTTATGATATGGTTTCTATTGAAACATTCACACTCCTCAATCTAATGGGTAACAAACTTATTGTTTTTATGTACGAAGAAGTACTACCTCACGAAAAGTTGATTATTTATTTTTCAGTTACCACCACTCATGGTAGTAATTATGATGGAAAATATGATTATATATGATATTTAGGATATTTATAATTCCTTTATTATTTTTTTATTTTTATTTAGAACATACCTTAATGCATTCAATATTGTGCAAATACGACAATTTTGATTGAGGAAATTTGGACAACACCCCCTCAAAGAAATAAGACTCGTCCATGCCATATAAAGAACATATTAAGGGTTATTTTAATAAAATATATAGAATATATAATATGTATATTATTTTTTATTTTTAATATAAATAAGGTTATTTTAATTTTTTCATTATTTTAATACAACAATGAAATGAAAGTACCATTCAAGTGTACGTACGGTGTAACAACCCGATATTTTATGATAAGTATTATTTTTAATTTATTTGATGTCATGTGTTTTATGCTACAACATGATTATCTTGTGCTATACGCCACACTGTATTAGCATGAAATATACACCACACTATTCTTAGAATTTGTTACACACAATTTCAAGTTCGGTTTATAATAGTCATTCTACGCAACATTGATTGTATATATATATATATATTCAATGTATAAATGAAATATGGTTGTATTATGTTATACGAAATAATAAAGGATTCTTTCACAACACGCAACCCTGACATGGCTTGCATTACACGCAATCGCGACCTTCCTCGATAGCGTGTGTTGTACACAATACCGGGTTTTACTAAACAATGATATATTTTTATAATATTATTATGAACTAGCTGTTATGAATATTATTAACTAAATTTTTAATTGTATAACATTATTATTCATCTTAAACATTTTCTAGAACATGGTATAAGAACAAAATAATTTTTTCGGGTAAAATATGTATTTTTCAAAAAATGAAATTTTGCCGCCTTTTGATGGTGCACCCACATTAAATCTAGTAGTTGACATGTTTATAAGTTCAATTTGACAAAATAAAATTCTACTTTTAAATCAGGATATAAAAATTTACATTTGATAATGTTTCGAAATTTTTCTGATAAGTTTCATATTTTGATGAATAGTAAAAACAAGCTATATTTTAATTAAAAACACCTTTTTTTCATATTAATAACTTATGTGATTAAATTATAATATTTAATGGCTTAAAAGTATTAATAGAATATATTTTTACCATTTAATATAATTTATGTCATTAGCCTTGATTTTACATTGAATTCATAGGTCAAATAAATTCAATCTTTTGCAATGTTTTAAACAAAAACCTGTTTTCTTTCGACAATGGGATTAATTTTAATTTAATTTCTGCATCTTCTGTGTATTGAATTTGGAAAAATGGATCCATATTTGGAATCAATGGATCCAAATTATATTAATAGACTACTTTTAATTTTTGGGCTTTATAAATAGTAACAACGGTAAATTTTATTTACCATAGTAAAAGGTAAATTGGGTAATTAAGGGTAAATATAATATTATAAAATTATCATAATACATGTCTTAATACAATTGGATGATTATAATTTGTCCTAAGTCATATTTGGGTCAAAATGGAATCCATTAGAACCCACATGGAGGTGACTAAGACCTTTAGTTTATTTAATTTAATGGAAAGTGAAATATGTCTCACTAAACTTTAATAATTAAAGTATTTTTAATATAAGTTTATACAGAATATAAATTCTGTTATAAATACACATTTGAAAGATAATATTTTTTTCTTTTTCATGATAAAATATTTGTAATTTATTAGAGTTATTTAATTACCTTATTATCTTATACATTAATGATGCAAAAATTATTTATTTAGTGAAAAATCAATAATATAGTTTTTATTGAAACAGTAATACATATCAAAAGCCCCAAAAATCTTCACAAAACTTATTATTAGTGTATATATAAACCCTAATAATCTACTGGCCTAATTTTTGACCATTATGATCCTTATTAAGGCGATTATGACACTTATATTATTTTATTTTAAATGATACCAAAGATGTCACCTTCATAATTTAATAAATATAATAATTTACATATTATGATTTTAAGATGATAAATTCAAGTAAAAGTATTATTGTGAAATTTAATAGATTTATATTCATCATAGGATTTTATTTTTAATTTTTATGCAACAAATATGTATATTAAATAATTATAAACAAATGTTGTAGTAATTATTTTACTAAGAGATAAACCAAATAAATAGTTTTAAAAATAATAAAATAAATATTATATTTACTATTTAATGTGCCCCACTAATTTTCTAGATACATATGACCTTTTATGAATCTATTAAATCTTTTAGTTCAAACAGATCTTCTGTATATAGTTTATTTAAATTCATATAAATGAATAGTGTCAAATTTGACACTATTGTTATTTTATAAAAATAACATATTATCAAATTGATTAAAAATCACAAAAATATATAAAAATTATAAACTTAAATTTATATGGTCTTAAATGTTATTAATTATCCAATTATGGAAAATTCACAACAATTAAGTAATTTTGTGTTATAATTTAAAATTTACAATGTTATTACCACAAATAAAATTAAATTGATTAAGTAAGGATAAATCAAGTTGATAATGTTTAAAATAATTTCTTAACATGTATAAATTTTATTGGTTGATGAGATTACAACCCTATCTAATATAATATTCTAACATAGTCATTTTTGGATGTTTTTATGTGTGGTTTGAATTTATATTAAACTAATATTTTTTAGGATTCCAAAGGTGCCCCTCTCCTCCCTTATAAAAGGGAACCTCCCCCCTCTCTTCCTCACACCAAATTTAGCATTCAAGCTCGTCCAACCCCTGCCAAATTCTCTTCTCCACTTCCCTAGAAAAATACTAGAGGTCTTGGTCTTCTACAAAGACCAATTTTAGTGCCCTATGAGTAGGTTTCAAAGAGGCGCTTCAAAGAAGAGGTAATGTCCGTTACCGATTCTTTCAACTTTATTTCTTCTTCCACTTCTTCTTATTTAGTTGTTTCATTATGAAGTAATAACATCAGTATCAATCATATACGTATATGTTATTATAAGTATGAAACAACCATATTTCACTGTCTATCCATCCTACGGAAAATAAAATCACCAAGCGTGCGTACGTACGGAATACTGTCTCCACGCCGTAGTATAATCTATTTTCCACCACCGCCTTACATGGATGGGTATAATGGTTAAAGTAATGAATATATATGATTATTGTAAAGTGATATTGATTCTTTAATATTATACATACACTTTAATACAATTACAAGATCATGGGAATGATATCATCGCTCGTGCGTACGTACGGAATACCGTCTCCACGACGCGATGAGATTCACTCTCCATGATAACCAATAAAGAATGATTATAAAGTATATATAATAAGTAATCACGAAATATATGACATAATAATGATACTGTATTTATTTATATATATATTTATTTCATCTAATTAATTCCATTCAATTCAATAAGGAAACGAGAACAGTGTTCATGCGTACGTACGGCCTACGGTCTCCATGAACGGTGTATTTATTTCCATTTATCGATCTATTATATATATATTCTGAATATATATTATATATAAATCATGTTTTACATTCTGGATTTAAGTAATCATCATCTAATTAATCATATGAATAATTACAAGTTAAAACACGAACGACAACTGAAACGATTTTACCCAAAACGCTACTTTAACATTAATTTACAAAAGAACGGGTAATATAAAGTCATAATTGAACCATATATGATATAATAACAATGAATATGATTCTGTAATAAGTCAATGACATTATTTAAATCATTATACATGAGGTTCGGATACGTATGAAGCATATCAGACCTAAGGTAAGGGATAAATTTCCAAATCTCATTTTTATCCGAGATTACTTATTCGTAAGTATTTACTAGGGTTATTGATATCATCCATGTCCATGTTTTATAAAAGTTTATTCATGTATGTTTAACGTCCTTTCCACCCATTTGACGGTTACCCCATGTTATGGAAGGATCCTTTCTTTTATTTACCCTAAAAGGTATATTTTGACTTTTCCGAAAAAACTACAAGATTAATGTTTTTTTAACGTATACGGCAAGAAAGGATTTTTACGGTTTTATAAAGCCTTATTTTCATGAAGATTACTATAAAAGATTTCATGACTATTTTCAACAAAATTCTTTTCTTTTAAAATTGCATGACATTTTGTAGAAATAGAATGATTTTGAAGAAGAAAGGATATTTTCCTCAAGAATTCATTTCAAGTGTTTTATCAAAACCATTTTTCATCTTAGATGAAATTATTTCATATGTGTATGTTTCAAGTATCATGTCTCTATGATTTACATGGTTTCACTTTTCTTATTATGAAATGATATCCATTTTTTTATATGGATTATGTTATGATGGAATGATGTTTATGAAACCTATTTTATTCTTTGGGTTATGATGAATGATTTATGTTTATGTTGTGGAACAAGTAAGAATGATTTCATTATGAGATGTGTGGGACCAATATCTCTCTACAATGCATTGGGTAATGATTTATATCTCATGAGGTAGACTTTGCTGGAACTGTAAGTTAATCCGGTTCAGTATTACAGGACTGGAACGAGGAGTGAACTCGATTCAGAAAGGGACTTTGTCCACTAATATGGTCTTGGCAGGAATGCCTTGATACTATGGAAATCATTACATGTGCTTAATGGATGCCAAAATTACATGTTTTATTCCCATGCGATTTTATCATGATTTATGTTCCATTATGATCTATGCCTTTTGTACTTCCATGTTTTATGTCGTTGCTCAAGATTTTGATGTTTAAACATTATGTTCATGTTTTTATGTTCAAATGTATATGGTATGTTTTATTTTATCCATTCTTACCCTTACTGAGCATTTTATCTCACTCTTTTAATGTTTTATTTTCCCCCAGGATTAAAAGAAAGGTTTTAGGTAAGGAAACAAAAAGTGGAAGATCTTTATTGGAGATTTTGATGATATTTCACCACGATTATAAGATTACGTTCCATGTTTCCAAAGACACTAAACTATTACGGTCCTTGTGTGTCTGTTTTTTTTATGTATTAAGTATTCCGCAAAAGTAATGTAATTTCCATGTACGTCAAGCTATAGGTCTCTACAGTTGGTGTGAGAGGAATGGATTAGTTAAACTTTGGATGCTAGGACGTGAAAACTTTAGTGAGATCCCTAGAGATATTTCTATGGTATGTCTAGGTATGTCCCTAAGGATAAGTATATGTATAGGTTATAGTCCTATAACTACAGTAACGATCTTAGAATTTAACCTAAGATGTTAGGTATTGACGATACTCCCCCTTTATTATGTTCTTTCCCCTATTATGATTTTTGCCGCTCACAGCATTCTTTTTGGACGTTAGAAAATGGCTGGAAATAGGAAGATTCCCGATAATGGAGGATATGATGGACAATAGAATGATATTCTTCATGAGAAACCAAATGAAAAGGGATTTGGAAGTCCAAACATCGTTATTATGCCTAATCAGCAATCTCATAATATGATCAATAATCTCAACTTTGGTAAGTTTCTCGACTCAGATAATAAGAGAAAGATGGAGTTTCATGATGATCATAGAGGAAAGAAAGTTCAATTCCCCTCATGTAAATCATGTGGGAAGAGGCATCAGGGAGATTGTTTCAAAGGAACTGAAATATTCTTTAGGTGTGGAAAAGAAGGACACAAATCCAGAAAGTGAAAAGGAAAAGGTTCAGTTAACAGCATGGACAAGGATAATGGTATTGCTACGACATCAACAATGATTAGATGTTTTAAATGTGGAATGTATGGGAATTATGAAAACCAATTCCCTAAGGGAAAATCTCATGAAGAGAATCAGCATGGTCATATGGGCAGTATTTATGTTGATGATGATGAAGAGACTACAAATGGAATATGAGAAGAAAAAAAATTATGAAGCTCAGTCAGTGGTTTAAGAAGTTAGTGGAAATATTGTATGTTTATAAAGAATAATGTATGGTACTATGGAATAAAGAATCATATAAGGATTGTTACACTATTTTTTTCAAAATTATTTGAATGTATATGTTGAATGGTACCAGTAACCATGGAAGGTTATTCATATATTATGCACATAATGAAGGGATAATAAGATAATGAGATATTTGATTGTATTCATGAGATCATGACTGATATAAGGACTAGGTGATATTATGGTTTTATTATATAGTTTTTTTTGGGATTTTGGTATGTGGAAAGAGTTACCTTTTGATAGTATTCATGTTTTCACTAAGGTTATATGGAAATTTATGTTACAAGAGAATATATGACTAAGGTATTAATGTGTTTGGAATGCAACCAACAAGATATATCTTAAGATATATGTGGGATAAATGCTTGTATTCACATTCTTGGTAGATAACCTTTCTAGTAACTATTTTCTTTATACTACGAGCATGAACCGAGTATTTTAAGTAACACAAAAGATTGGAATGGATTATGTTGGACATAAGTTAGTATTGTTTAAGGATTGAATTTTTTTCGATATTATAGTTTTAGAAAAAGGACAACCTGCAGGACGGGCGACAGCCCATCGCGTCGGATAAGGCTGTGGGAATCGAACCCACAACCGAAGTGAGACAGGCCTGTATTTCCTACCAATGGCCTACAGGAAGTCCCTGGTTTGTAGAAACTAGTTTTATTTTATTAATAGGTATGATATATGAAGTATATGTTCATTTTTGGAATCGTATATGATTAACCTCACCATAGATGGACTTATGTATATTTGATAAATTTTTCTAACCTTTAGTTTGAAACAGATGGAATGACCCATCATTCTATCACATGATCTGCTAACACTTCACGAATAAAAAATTCAACTTCATTTCTTTAATAGATTAAGTGGAAATTATTCAAAGCACAAACAATAGTGATATTGTACCAAAATCAAGAAAATATTTCTTCTTATTCAAAATTTTCAACTTTAGGGAAATGATATTGAAAACCAAAATATTTTTTTCTACTGGTCTTATATCTGATGAATCAGAAGGTACCATAGATCGTCACAAATCTATGGATTTGTGACTGATTTATTTTCATATCCATGTTCTCTACCACTCTCCATCATAACTGGATGGTTAGATTTTTCTTCCATATCCATATTTTCACCTATGTTCTCCTACGTGGAAACCCAGTGATGAGTTAATTTGGGTAACTGTTATGTTTCATACATTAGTTTTAAAATCCATGTTTTGGTATTCCTTTTTACGATGTGGGTTTCTATTAAAGAAACTTTTGTGTAGTAAACCATTTACAACTCCGATGAATTTCGAGGGCGAAATTAATTTTAAGGGGGTAGAATGTAACAACCCGATATTTTATGAAAAGTATTCTTTTTAATTTATTTGATGTCATGTTTTTTATGTTACAACAAGATTATATTGTGCTATATTCCACACTGTATTAGGTTGAAGTATACACAACACTATTCTTAGATTGTGTTACACACAATTTCAAGTTCGTTCTATAATAGTCATTCTACGCAAAATTGAGTGTGTGTATATATATATATATATTCAATGTATAAATGAAATATGGTTGGATTATGTTATAAGAAATAATAAATTATTCTTTAATGACACGCAACCCTGACTTGGATTGCATTACACGCAATTGCGACCTTCCTCGATAGCGTGTGTTGTACGCAATACAGGGTTTTACTAAACAATGATATATTATTAGAATATTATTATGAACTAGCCATTATGAATAATATTAACTAAATTTTAAATTTTATAACATTAGTACTCATGTTACACATTTTCTAGAACATGGTATAAGAACAAAATAAATTTTTTGGGTAAAATATGTATTTTTAAAAAAATGCAGTTTTACCGCCATTTGATGGTGCACCCGCATTAAATCTTGTTGTTGACATTTTTATAAGTTCAATTTGAAAAAATAAAATTCTTCTTTTGAATAAAGATATAAAAATTTATATTGGATAATGTTTTGATATTTTTATGACAACTTTCATATTTTAATGAATATTAAAAACACGCTATATTTTAATTAAAAACAACATTTTTTCATCGTAATAAATTATGTGATTAAATTATAAAATTGAATTGTTCAAAAGTATAAATTTAATATAATTTTACAATTTCATATAATTTATGTCATTATCCTTGATTTTACATTGAATTTGTAGGATAATTAAATTCAATCTTTTGCAATGTTTTAAACAAAAACCTGTTTTCTTTCGACAACGGGATTAATTTTAATTTAATTTTTTCAACTTCTGTGTATTTAATTTGGTAAAATGGATTCCATATTTGGAATCAGTGGGTCCAAATTATATTAATAGACTACTTTTTATTTTTGGGCTTTATGAATAGTAACAACGGTAAATTTTATTTACCATAGTAAAAGGTAAAATGGGTAATTAAGGGTAAATATATTTTTATAAAATTATCCTAATACTTGTATTAATATAATTGGATGATTATAATTTGTCTGAAGTTATATCTGGGTCGAAATGGAATCCATTAGAACCCACTTGGAGGTGATTAAGACCTTTAGTTTATTTTATTTAAAGGAAAGTGAAATATGTCTCACTCAAATTTAATAATTAAAATATTTTTAATATAAGTTTATACAGAATATAAATTCTGTTATGAATACTCATTTGAAAAAAAAATGTTTTTCTTTGTCATGGTAATATATTTGTAATTTTTTTGAGTTATTTAATTACCTTATTATCTTATACATTAATGATGCAAAAATGATTTATTTAGTGAAAAATCAATAATATAGTTTTTATTGAAATAGTAATACATATCAAAAGGCTCAAAATCTGCACAAAACGTATTATTAGTGTATATATAAACCCTAATAATCCACTGGACGAATTTTTGACCATTTGGATCTTTATTAAGGCGATTGTGACACTTATATTATTTTATTTAAAATGATGCCAAAGTTGTCACCTTCATAATTTAAAAACTATAATAATTTAAATATTGTGATTTTAAGAGGATAAATTCATGTAAAAGTATTATTGTGAAAGGTAATAGATTTATATTTATAATAGGATTTTAGTTTTAATTTTTATGCAACAGATATGTAAATTAAATAATTATACAAATATGTTGTAGTAATTATTTTATTAAGAGATAAACCAAATAAATGGATTTAAAAATAATAAAATAAATATTATATGAACTATTTAATGTGCTACACTAAATTTATAGATACATATGACCTTTTATAATTCTATTAAAGCTTTTATTTCGAGCATATATTCTGTATATATTTTATTTAAATTCATATAAATGAATAGTGTCAAAATTGACACTATTGTTATTTTATAAAAATAACATATTATAAAATTGTTTAAAAATCACAAAAATATATAAAAATTATAAATTATAAATTTATATGGTCTTAAATGTTATAAATTATATAATTATGGACAATTCACAAAAAATAAGTAATTGTTTGTTATAATTTAAAATTTTGAATGTTATTACCAGAAATAAAATTAAATTGATTATGTAAGGATAAATCAAGTTGATAATGTTTAAAATAATTTCCTAACATGTCTAAATTTTATTGTTTGATGAGATTACAACCCTATATCATCTAATATTAGAACTTAATCATTTTTTGAGGTTTTTATTTGGGGTTTGAATTTATATTAAACTAATATTTCTGTGGATTCCAAAGGTGCCCCTCTCCTCCCTTATAAAAGGGCACCTCCTCCCTCTCTTCCTCACACCACTTTGAGCATTCAAGCTTGGCCAACCCCTACCAAATTATCTTCTCCGCTTCCCTAGAAACAACCTAGAGGTCTAGGTCTTCTACAAAGACCAATTTTACTGCCCTATGTGTAGGTTTCAAAGAGGCGCTTCAAAGAAGAGGTAATGTCTGTTATCGATTCTTTAAAATTTATTTCTTCTTCCACTTCTTCTTATTTAGTTGTTTCATTATAAAGTAATAAAATCAGTATCACTCATATACTGATATGTTATTATATGTATGAAACAACCATATTTCACCATCTATTCATCCTATGGAAAATGAAATCACCACGCGTGTGTATGTATGGAATACCGTCTCCAAGCCGTGGTGTAATCTATTTTCCACCACAACCTTAAATGGATGGGTATAATGGTGAAAGTAATAAATATATATGATTATTGTAAATTGATATTGATTATGTAATATTATACATACACTTTAATACAATTCCACGATCATGGTAATGATATCATCACTCGTGCGTACGTACGGAATACCGCCTCCACGACGCGATGAGATTCACTCTCCATGATAACCATTCAAGAATGATTATAAAGTATATATAATAGGTAATCATGAAATTTTTGACATAATAATGCTACTCGATTTATGTATATATATATTTATGTCATCTACTTAATTCTATTCAATTCAATAAGGAAACGAGAACAGCGTTCATGCGTACGAACGGCCTACCGTCTCCATGAACGGTGTATTTATTTCCATTTATCGATCCATTATATATATATATATATATCCTGAATATATATTATATATAAATCATGTTTTACATTCTGGATGTAATTATTCATCATCTATGTAATCATATGACTAGTTACATGTTAAAACATGAACGACAAATGAAACGATTTTACCCAAAACGCTACTTTAACATGAATTTACAAAAGAACGGGTAATATAAAGTCATAAGTGAAACATATATGATATAAAAACAATGAATATGATTCTGTAATAAGTCAATGACATTATTTAAATCATTATACATGAGGTTTGGGTACGTACGAAGCATATCGGACCTAAGGTAAGGGATAAATTTTCAATTCTCATTTTTATCTGAGATTGCTTATTCGTAAGTATTTACTGGGATTATTGATATCCTCCATGTCCAGGTTTTATAAAATTATATTCATGTATATTTAATGTCCTTTTTACCCATTTGACTTTTACCCCATGGTATGGAAGGAATCTTTCTTTTATTTACCCTACAAGGTGCTTTGTGACTTTTCCGACAAAATTATGAGAAGAATGTTTTTTTAACGTATACGGCATGAAAAGATTTTTACGGTTTTATAAAGCCTTATTTTCATGAAGCTTCCTCCAAAGGATTTCATGACTATTTTCAACAAAATTCTTTTCTTTTAAAATTGCATGACATTTTTTGGAAAGAGAATGATTTTGAAGAAGAAAAGATATTTTCCTCAAGAATTCATTTCATGTGTTTTATCAAAACCATTTTTCATCTAAGACGATATTATTTCATATGTGTATGTTTCAAGTATCATGTTTCTATGATTTACATGGTTTGTCTTTTCTTATTATTAAATGATATCCATTTTTTATATGGATTATGTTATTATGGAATGATTTTTCTGAAATCCGTTTTATTCTTTGGGTTATGATGAATGATTTATGTTTATGTTGTGGAATAAGTAAGAATGATTTCATTATGAGATGGGTGGGACCTATATCTCCCTCCAATGCATTGGGAAAAGATTTATATCTCATGAGATAGACATGGCTGGAACGCTATGTTAATCTAGTTCAGTATTACAGGACTGGAATGAGGAGTGAACTCGATTCAAAAAGGGACTTTGTCCACTAAGATGGTCTTGGCAACAATGCCTTGGCTACTATGGAAATCATTACATGTGATTAATGGATTCCACAATTACATGTTTTATTCCCATGTTATTTTATCATGTTTTATGTTCCATTGTGATCTATTCCTTATGTACTTCCATGTTTTATGTCGTTGCTCAAGATTTTTATGTTTAAACATTATGTTCATGTTTTTAATTTGAAATGTATATGGTATGTTTTATTTTATCCATGCTTACACATACTGAGAATTTCAACTCACCCTTTTTATGTTTTATTTTTCCCCAGGATTAAAAGAAAGGTTTTAGGTAAGGAAACAAAAAGTAGAAGATCTCTATGGGAGACATTGAAGATCTTTCACCATGATTAGAATATTATGTCCCATGTTTCCAAAGACACTAAACTATTATGGTCCTAGTGTATCTGTTTTTGTTATGTATTAAGTATTCCTCAAAAGTAATGTAATGTCCATGTACATCAAGCTTTGGGTCTCTACATATGGTATACCGTTTCCACAAATGGTGCACTTTATTTCTAATCTCCAAATATTATAGACTTCAAAATATACATATATAATGAATATCTAAAATAATTTTTTCATTTTTAAATTATATATATGATTAAATAATTATTTAATTTCCAAGAAAGAAAAATCACCAATCAAATTATACTTCAAAAATTTAGGCAATTAAAACCACAAATAGCCATAATATTGAAATATTATTAACAAATGTGTAATAAGATATTATAAGAAGTTAATATATGATATGATAAAAATTATTATTTTAATTATATTAGTATTTAACATATTTTAAACCACTCTACCTGAGGCTAAATACCACAAAACAAAAAGGAAGGATAAGGTATGGGATTTCATCTCAATATACATTCCATTTAATCTTTTTTGTTGTAATGCACCAACTTAATTTTATATGAGGTATATACATTCTGTTGAAACATAACATCATGAATATATTTATTCTCATATATTATATGTTTCATTTATGTTCGTAACATCATGGGAATTATGATTTTAATGTTTCCATGTTTTATGGTACATTTTGGTATGTTTACTTTTTATTCTCCTCCAGATAATTCTTAATGATTATCTGTGAAATATAAATTTCTTTTGGGATTTTTAACGTTCTCCTAAATACATTATTTTTCGTGAATATCCATATTTTAATATGATGGATAATATTATTTCATAAACTTCATAACATATTACATACTATGTATACTTTGATTCTTTTTGATTAACTGAAAAATTATTAATTAATCCACATATTCTATTTAATATAGGTATTTAATAAGGAATATTTTAGGTTTATTAATATAATTATTTCATATAAGTAATTATTTGTAAATTCAATGATGGGTAGATCTCATACTTTATACAGCTCTTTTATTCATATATAGGTTCTCATGAGATGATTAATTTGGAGAAATTAAATAGATTTATACCTTTTGTTTTAAACTTCCTATAGGATGGATTATGATAGTTTAGGTCCTCACACACCAAAGAAATGAATTCCAATAATTCAACATTTCATTTGTATATACATTAGTTATTATTCATCCCTATGATTTTTCGTTGACATATCTATGAATATGTTTTATTTTCATCATTGATTAACTAGAATGTGTATAGGTTTCTTAAAATTATATATTGAATTTTCTATATACAATCATTTTAATGGCATGTGCTATCAATTATTTTTATTTCAATATTAATTTATTCATTTTTATTAATTATTTATATAACTTTACATACCATTACTAATCATTTGATCTCACAATTAGTATGCTTTCTTATACCAGGTTTTGAATAATAAATATTTAAATATGTGTTCAAGGGAGTAGATTATTTCTTTTTATTGTGTATCATGTTTTTAATCTCTATTTAAAAAATTTTATAGGTATCATGAATGTAATTTTTCATTCCATGACTTCTAAACTGAATGATCCTTGGTTATTTGATTCATTATAATAATTCCAATGTGATAAAATATTTAACTAGCTCTAGGATTCTAGTGTTAGGGCGTTATAACTTCTATCAGAGGAAGTTAAGTAATAAACATGAAAACTAGATTTAGAAAACATGCATAGGGTAGCACCACCCTGGAATGAAATTGGGGATAAATATTGAATAACATCCCCTAATTTTGGTAATGATGATATTATATGGGTATTCATAGAAATTCATCTTTGTCTGGATACTATAAGTAGACATGGTTTGGGTTGGGATGTACCTAAGATAAATAAATATGACAACGTGTTCTAGTCCTAACAAAGTGTAACATTGTACATTATAGTTCACCTTACTACACACATGGTTTGACACTCTTAGGGGATTCAATTAAGATAATTCATGATTTCGTTACAAACCAATGTGAAAGAGTTAAAAGTAAATATATCCCCAAAGAATCCATGTTTCTGATTTGAAGATTAGATTTTTCAATTTACATTACGTGTTTCACTATTTTTGGTATTATACATTATGTTATGATTTAATTTAGTATATACCATTATTTATAATTTATTCCTAGTTGAAGGGGTTATAAATCCACTAATGAACATGATATAAAGAGTAAGAAGGATTACATCATGGTATTAATCCATCATCTTGAAGGGAAATAGTCACTAAAGTATTCTCATAAAATGAGTAAATATAATCATGTGTTAATCGGATATGTAAATAATTATCCAAGCCCCATGGCCTAGACGGGATGTAAGATAAGTAGAGGATGGTAGATAAAAATATTTATAAAGGGAAGAAGGGAATGAAGGATTTTCCCACATGTGATAACTATGTGAAGAATAACCCTAAAAAATTCATGATGTGATTGGGAGTTTGTTAAAAGTGTGGATTTAAGGTTCATAATGATAAATAATAAAAATGGAAAAATAAAAAGGATACAATTCAGTGTTATAAATACAAGGATATGGGACACAAAGAATATGAAATTCTCAAGCATCAAAGGTATATACACCTTATTTTGTTATTGTATAATGATCATTTTATGGTACTATAACAAATAATGTGGAATTTTTAATAATCTTATTCAATAATTTTTTAAGTAGAATATTTTATAAATAGTGAATAGGTTATAAGAGTTATGGAATATATTAGGATTTTATTGCAGTACTCTTATGTTAAGGATTTGAGATCTTATGTTAAACTGTACCAAGAATATTGATTAAGTTGAAACTTAATCTTTTCATAAAACACATTATTAGGAGAAATACAACCCTTAATATGATCTTGATTTTGAGATAATGATAATGAAATGATTAACTTGGACAACAGTTGACTACCATGGAATTGAATAATGAATTTTTGACAAGTGTTCTATTCTATTATGTATGGAGTTTACAACACATATTTATTAATGTAACATATCAAATAACAATTTTCATACATAATTAATAATGAATAATATATTTTTCTAATAATTTTTCATTCTTATTCACGTTATTACCATATTTCAGGAGGATACATGTTGAATTTATTTACATGTTTAAAATGTTAAAATATAGAGATGATTCATGGTGATTAATGGATTATGATAAGTTCATCATTTAAATTCAGTTACCAAATTTATAAATTGTTATATCATATATTTTTTTAATATTTAACCATATATAAAATTCTTTAAGTAGATCATTCGATGATATTTTTAATGGTAATGTATTTCTTTACCATATGATGCATCATGTGCTAAAATATGAAGTAGAAATATTTCAAGGCGTAATCAATGAATTTTTTTATTTCTATAGAAACATATATTTACATATATTCTTATTGAGTGAATGAATTCCTAAACTCCATGAATAATGATCATCACACCACAAATTATGTCCTAGTACAATCATTTTCAATGAATCAAATAGCCCATAGATCATTATAGATTTATAGATTTATGAATTTCAACTTTATCCAAATCATGTTATCTATCACTCTCTATGAGAAATTAATAATTTTATTTTTCTTTTATATTCATGTTTTTATTTCCCACCATTGTTCTCCTACTAAGAGAGATATTTATTTGACCATTATACATTCCTCTATTCATTATTTAAAACATGTGATATTAATCCTTTTTATTATGTGGATTTTTTAATAATAGATTATTTTCAATACCTATATTTATTATATTGGGATCAAATTGTAAGGACTCAGTTAATTTAAGGTGAGTAGAATGTAACTCATTGAATTTATAATGTAAGAAACAGATATTTGATAGAATTCATGACACACAACACCAAGCGTTTAAGGGAAAATAATACCATAATAATTTAAAATATGTTTACTCTTTTAAAAATATATGATACACTCTATATTTGCGTAAGAACCCAGTTCTTATTCTTTTGGTATGGGCTTCTTCTTTTCCTCTTTCCTTAAGTGTTTTTGAGAAAATAAGGAAAATGTTGAAAAATCCCAATATTTTGTGGGTACGCGTCATGTACTTTTCCACAGGTCGTGTACTTTGGTCGTGTGTGATGAGTACACAGATCATGTAAGCATGTTGGTGATGAAGGGTGTAAAAAAATACTACACACCATGTATATAGTATTTACACATTGTGCAATTAGTCTGGAGGTGAACAGTAATGTGGTGGGAGTAGCCGCCAGCGGAGCGACAGTACATGCCATGGAGTCAAAATTACACATCGTGTACTCATGTCGACAGATGAAAAGTGCAGTGGTAAAATGTAGTCACTAGAAAATCAATTAAAAAAATAGAAATTGCATGTAGTGTAACTAATAGTATACGCTGTGTAGTTTGTTTATTTTTCTTAAAACAGGCAGTAGCCTTCTCTTTCTACAGAGGAATCTTAAGATGTTGGAAGAGTGAGGGAAATTGGGAAAGGCCATGGAGGAGCTATTGATCATCAACTGTAACTCGGATTCCTTCACTAACAGTATCGATTGAACTGCATGGGTTAGTACTTCACTCTTCTTGAACCCTTCCTTCCAATTATTTCATGAGGGGAAGTTATTTGAGTTTTAATGAGTATTTTCCAATCCCAGATCTACATCATTCTCGGGTGTCACAGGAGGTACCCTTCACGAATATTGACCATAGGAGATCAAGGTAGCTTGTCTAATGTTTATTTCCTTCTTCAGAGTGTCTTTGTGTACCATTGTGATATGTGACCATGTTTGGGGTGTCTTGATGCTGAGGCCTTGGTTGATTATGATATCTATAATTTCATAGATAATATAATGATAATTATAAAATTCTGCTTAGGATCATAACGTGGATCCAGGGCCACCCCGTGGATGTGTTTCCCTTATTTATCAATTTGGCCAGGATACATAAGGCTATGCCTTGATTTAGCATGCTTTGAATTTTCTAGAGTTAAAATGTATATTTAATTTCTTGCTTATGTGTTGGTCTCGGCTCGGTTGCTTTTTTAGCATGAGGGTAGTGTTTCTCAAGCCTGAGGGAATGTGTTTTGTTTAGCATGAGGGAAACTTTTCTTATGCCTCTGGGCAGTTTCTTCTGATCTTGAGGGTATTATCTCATACACCTCAGGGATATATTTGTTATGCCTAAGGGAAATCACCAGAGGGTTTCTATTTTGATTAATTATTGGTATGGTTTCGCATGTTTGAGAACTATGTTTACTTTTCATATTCAATGTGGTGATTTCATATGTTATATCTACCAAGATAAAGCACAGGCTTGGTATTTTTTTATGTTGTACTTGTTAGATAGATTATTTTAGTTTTTTTGTGGCATTGTTTAAGATATTGTATGCTGAGGATGAGTCTTGAGAACTTATAATTAAATTATCTTGAATTGTTAAATAATAATTAAATGAAAATGGAATTGGTGGGAGTAGCTGTTTTTGAATACATGCTAGTTTACTGCTTTTCTATTACTGTACACTGCTGTTGACAAATTCAATGACAGTTGGGCACGAGCCATTGGTGGTTTCCTACTGGGATTTATTTCTCACACTGTGTTTGGGTCATACCTTCATCCCAAACATATTATATTGCTATAGGTGCTGATAAGGGCATGGGTCTCTATACTGGTACTTGATTATTACAGAGGAGTAAGAGAGAACGGGACTGAGCTTAGGCTTGTGATGTTTCTGATTTATTGTAGTGTTGTTTTATGTTGCTTTTCTGAATTTTTTCGTTGTATTGTATTGTTTCAAATAGTAGTGTATCCTGTTTTGGATACTTTCTTAGAATTAGGGACATATTTCATCATTATATAAGACTGTTAGTTATTTCATTACTTCAGTACTGCGTCCTTTTTAGCATTGGTATTGTTTACTACTTTGGTTTTTGTATGCTTGTATTTCTTTCCACTGCGTTACACTTTGAAAAATGAGGGCATAGGTTCCCAACTTTTAGACCTAGGCCCTTGCTGCTAGTCGGTAGCCTCTGGTGTTTGGGTAAATGTGCTTGAGGTCAAGTGACCAACTGGGTTCGGGGAACCCGTATAGTGGCACACAGATCTAGGACGTCACAAAGTGGTATCAGAGAGATTTTATTTTCTATAATTTATTTTATTATTTGGAAACGATGGAAAGATATAGATTGCTAAGGGATTCAGCAATAACAATGTTAGTGAGTAGCTAACCTGGGTATAGGTAAAGGCCGGATTTCCTCGAATTAAATTGTGATTTTCTATATATGATTAATACAATTGATTTGATTTTCATCGTTGGGTGATGCACTTGTGGTGTGCTGTTATTATATTTTTATACCTGGATTCTATTTTTTTGCAACCCAATGAGATGAGAGTATGCCATCTCATGCATCATTTAGGCCCATGTTAGTATCACATTACATGCATAGTTTTCATGCTATGTAGGTGCATTAGAATTGCATGTTGTTGTGATAGATGTTGTGCTAGAAAATTCATGTTGTTGTTATAGATTTTTTGATAAATACCTTCTATTTTATAGGGTATTATTATGGTAGGTTTTGTAAATGAATTCGAAACATTGGTTTTTGAGGAGGATGGGCCCTCATCAATCGGAATTTGGTGGATCATCGACTTTTTTACCTTGTTATTAGACCCATAAGATGCCATTCATTTATTCATGGGTAGAATGGGCCCTCACGGATCAGAATTTGGCACTTAGGTGTTGGTTTTAGTGTTTTATGGGCTCCAGAGTTGTTTCTAAGGCTTACTGTTTAGAAAAACCCCGAACACATGCCGTGTAATTATGAATACACACCGTTTACTCTTCTGTTCGGGATCAAAATAAATAATTGTAAGTATACATTTTGTAGTCTCTAACCGTTTCATAGGTCGTGTGCACAGAGACACAGGATAGGGATGTTTTAGAGGGAACATGCTGTCTACCAGTTGTACACACCGTGCATGTTGACCATGTGTCCTCCCATGTATCTAACCAACACGATCAGAGTAAAATCTTCATTAATACACATTATGTCAATGACGAACATGCAGTGTAGTATAACATGGAAATCCGATAGTGTAACTAACAACATGGGTCAACTAAGCTCGTCTAGTACACATCGTGTGCCTGAGGGACATGCCATATAGTATTGACCAGTGAAAGACTATGTCGACGTGGCTTTGTGGCTAGGGAAACGGGTTTTTGTACACATCATGTATGGGTGTAGCACGTTGTATAATGTCAGCCGAGTAGTCGTCCGTGTCACTAACCACACGGGAAGTTGGAAATTAAGCCTTACAAGCCGTGTCTATATGGGACAACCCGTATAGTTTGAAATAAGTACCCAGCCGTGTCGTGGATAGCACATGTCAGTGAAGCTCATCCAATACACGTCGTTTAGATATTATAAACATCATGTAGTCTTCTTTAAAGGATATTCGTGTGGATAAGCCATGTAGAAGGACTCAGACATGGGAAGAAAATTAAAGTACACGCCATGTGTGTCGACAACAAGCCGTGTGTTTGGTTTGTTACAGGACCAGTGCTTGAAGAGTACACGCCCTTGTAAAAGACTTTAGGGAACACATCGTGTAGTTATTATAAATTACATGTAGACTTGTTTTATAAAACATGAATGTTTTCTTTCTCCTATTCCCTTTTTACACTCATTGATTTCGGTCCTCGATGATCATAATCTAAGGCGTGTGTTTGACCTTGTAGTGTCATGCTGCCGAGACGAACTTGAGTTGTGCACCAGGAGAGCAGCAATGATTATACTATAGAGATGGTAGGCCACGGTCTACCGAGTGATCCTCCATCATGGCCACATGTGGTGAAATCCCTTATACTGGACAGAGGCGTGGAGGCGCAGTTCTGTAAAGGATTCATGCGGTTCATGCAGACCTTCTAGGGAGCACCACCGACTACCACATCTATAAAAGAGATGACTTGTATATTCATGCAGCAGAATCCACCTACATTTTTAGGGGATGGAGGATAACAGGTTGCAGAGTCTTGGTTGGGTCCTATGAAGACAATCTTCAAGCATCTAGAGACGCCTCCTCGGTGGAGTGTCAAACTCACTACATACATGCTGTGTTATTCTACCAAGAGGTGGTGGGATGTTACAACCCATACTGAACATACTAGAGACATGGTGTGGGAAGATTTTTATGTTGTCTTCTATGAAATTTTCTTCCTAGATACGCTGAGGGAAGATCATGCTTGAGAGATCATGAATCTAAAGGAGGGTGTTATGTCAGTGTTGGATTATTCTGCCCGCTTCACCGAGTTACAGTGCTTTCCACCTATTCTATTGGGTGATGATATATTGAGGGCTCGATGTTTTGAGGATGGTCTTAGATATGACATCTGAACACCGTTTAATGTTTTTGGGGTTCCCTATATTTCATGCTATTATGAACCAGGCACTTATTACTGAGAGGAACCTGCAGGAAGCTGGTGGTGCAGGCCATGGAGATTTGGCACCAGTTTTTGGTAATATTTCTACTAGTAAGAGATAAAGGAAGATGGATTTCTCTCACGGTGGAAGTAATAGCCAAAAAAACATTAGGTGGCTAGGTGAGGTTCTAATAGTGCAGTAAACAAGGGCACAAAAAAACTCAATGTCCTTGTGACCTAGTGGAGTGATGAGCTTGCGGCAAGATGGGATATCTTTAGTGTTTCTGCAGCGTGTTTCCACTAGTGGCTAGTGAGAGGGGTTATGTGTAGACTCCACGTGCAGGACTAGGTCCAGTAGCTTCATACTAGTCATGGACGTGGGATATGTCTGGATGATCAGGTTGAGGTGGTGGTTGTGGTCATGGTAGCCGGACACCAGGATCTCAAAGATAGCTGGAAGGGTCAGCTTAGGGTAACCAGGCTGTGTCGTAGGGCCACAACACTGGGCAGGAATATTTAGTGCAGCAGACCCAACCAGAGCAGGATCCCGGACCATCCACTGTCATAGGTACTATTCAGGTTTTTTCTGGTTTATCATCGGTACTTTTTGATTCTAGTGCTACACATAGCTTTATATCTGTGAGCATTGTGGGGATCCTTGGGATCTACATTTCTTATTCTTCTGATGTTATGACTCTAGAAACTCCATTGGGGATTAGAATGGCAGGAGTGCATCATTTTAGGAAGTTCCCCGAAGATGTTTGTGGGTGTCACTTTCTATGGGACCTCTTAGTCTTAGATATGACGAGCTATGATGTCATTCTAAGGATGGACTGGTTGGTACCCTTTCGAACCTTTGTATATTGCTATCTTCGTAGGGTGAGTTTCACATCACCGGAGGGCAGAGAATTTCTATACAAGGGCGAATGGGATGTCCAAGTGAACCAAGATGGACCCAAGAAATGTGGGTGAGGTGGTGTAATAGCCGAGATTGTGATCTTATAACTGGATGACCAGAGATCTTCTCATAAGTAATTCCTCCAGTAGTTGATCATTTCAGAGATGTCTTCCTGGATGAATTCTTAGGTCTACCTCTAAAGTGAGAGGTGTATTTATCTATTGATATAGTGTCAAGAGCAGCACGGGTGTCCATTCTTATTTATAGGATGGCTACACGAGTGTTGCAGGAGCTCAATAGGAAGTTGGAGGAGTTGCAGGAAAAGGGTTTATCTAACCCAGTACTTCTCCTTGGGGTTCACCTATCCTATTTGCTAAGAAGGCGGACGATACCCTCAGACATTGTGTGGAATATCGGGTGTTGAACCAGTTTATTTTCAAGAACCATTATCCCTTTCCATTGATTGATGATCTTTTTAAAGAACTTCGAGGAGCACAAGTGTTCTCGAAGATTGAAATGAGATCCAGATATCATCAATTACATGTTAGACCATCGAACATATCGCTTAAAGATTTTCTGAGCAGATGTGGTCCATACAAGTAATGGGTCATGCCATTCGGACTCAAAAATGTGCCAATAGTTTTTATGGCTCTGATGAATCTTGTTTTCCACCCATATCTAGATTCTTTTGTGGTAGTCCTCGTAGACGATATTTTGGTGTACTCTCACCCTCTACACGACCATGATACCCATCTTGAGATTGTATAGAGTACACTGAGAAAGCATCATCGATATGCAAACCTCTCAAAGTGACACTTTGGGATGGACCAAATACACTTCATGGGTCATATAATCTTAGAGGCAGGAGTTACGGTAGACCCAGATAATGTGAGAGCAGTAGTTTCATTGTAGATGCCTAAGAACATGTTTGAGATACAGAGTTTCATGGGACTGGCTAGTTATTAAAACCGTTTTATACAGGACTTCTCTCATCTTAGCAATGCCATTGATTGGTTTGACTAAGAGGGGTGTGATGTTCTTATGGTCCGAAACATGTGAGACAACATTTTAGAAGCTGAAGTGAATGTTGACATCAACACTAGTTCTGATACTTCCAAATAAAGGTAAGAGCTATAAAGTTTATTGTGATGTATCTGGTATGGTGTTGGGAGAAGTGTTTATGTATGTTAATTGAGTAGTTGCATACGGGTCTCAGCATTTGAGGCCACATGAGAGGAATTTCCAAATTCATGATCTCCAGTTGGAAGCGGTTGTTAATGTGTTACGCTGTTGGAGACATTATCTCTTAGGATGAAATTTTGTGGTGTTTAAGGACCACAAGAGTCTCAAATATATCTTTACACAGCATGATTTGAATCTGAGACAGTGAAGGTGGGTTTAATACCTTCAGTACTTTGATTTTGTGCTTTCCTATACCGATGGTAATGGTAAAGCAGTTGCTGATGCATTGAGTATGAGGACTCAGTTATAGGCAGTGTCTGAGGACAACAGTGAGTGGCAGCTTATGGTTTTGTTCTCTGATATTACTTTAGAGGTTCACGATATTCAGGGGATATCATATCATTATTCATTAGTTTTGACTTCTACCCTCCTTGATAGAGTGAGGATGGGACAACAATCAGATTTGAAAGGTCTAGTTCTACGGGATTCGGTGGTAAGCGATGACCCTCCTCCTGGTTGGATGATATGTGATGATGAGAAAATATGTATCCAAGGGAAAGTGTGGGTTCTAGGGGATATATGTGAGGTGATGATGTGGGAATTTCATGATTCAGCTTGGGCTGTGCATCACAGAGTTACCAAAATGTAACGTGACTTGAGACGTCAGTATTGGTGGCCGGGTATGAAATGGGAAGTAGCTGGTTTTGTTACAAGATGTTCAACCTGTCAGAAGGTGATGGAGGATAATCATAGGCATGTCAGACTATTACAACAATTACCCATTCCAGAGTGGAAATGGGATGATGTCACGATGGACTTCATGACCAGGTTGTTGAGGTCACCTTGAGGCAATGATTCCATGTGGATTGTTGTGGATAGACTTACGAATGTTGCTCATTTTTTGCGGATCAAGGAGACCTTCAGTGTTGACGAGATCAGAAAGATGTATATTCGAGATGTCATACATCTTAATGGGGTTCCTCATTCTATCATTTCAGATAGGGACTCCCACTTTACGTCTCATTTCCGGCAGAATATTCAGAGCGCACTGGGTACACAAGTGCTTCTGAGAACAGATTACCACCCCCAGACCGATGGCTAGTCAGAGCATTCGATACAGGTGCTCGAGGACATTTTCAATGCATGCGTCATAGAATTTGTGGAATCATGGGAGAATCATATACCCCTGGTCATATTTTCCTACAATAACAGTTTTCAGGAAACTATTGAGATGGAACCTTACGGGGATTTATATGTTATGTCATGTCGATCACCTTTATGCTAGTTAGAGGCAGGTGAGGCAGCTTTACTAGGACCACATCTCGTACAAGAGATTTCAGAGCATGTCCAGTTGATTTAGAAGCGGATAGATACAATACAGTCTCATCAGAAATCTTATGCTAATCTCTGCAGATGACCATTGGAGTTCGTGGTTGGGGATCATGTATTCTTACAAGATTCATCGAGGTTGGTAAAGAGGCATATCAGGAGACTTAATAAACATTCACTAATCTATTTGGGGACATTTGAGATTTCGGAGTTGGTCGGGCTGATTTTTAATCAGATGTAGTCACCCCAGAGGTTTTGGGACATTCATGACGTCTTCCATGTATCACAGCTATGCCAGTATCACTTAGACCGGTCTCAGGTTTTTCAACCCGAGGATGTTGAGCTTCAGGGTAATGCATCCTTTTAAGAGAATCCGATTTTTATTTTTGATAGGAGCATGGAGTTTCTTCGAGGCCGGTCAGTTCCTCTCATACAGGTGTTGTGGAAGCATGGACAAGTGCAAGATGAAACCTGGGAGTGGGAGACTGATGTACGTGTTTAGTGGCCAGAGTTGTTCTGATCTTTATCTTCAACACCCATGGAAGGGAAATTCAGGGACGAATTTCTTTAAGTGGGAAGGTTTCTAAAAACCTGGTTCTTATTCATGAGGTGCGGGTGTCTTTTTATCCTCTTTCCTTATGTTTTTTTCGGAAAATAAGGAAAATTGGGAAAAATCCCAAAATATTTTGGGTACACACCATGTACATTTCCACATGTCATGTACATTGGACATGTGGGATGTGCACACAGAGCGTTTGTCTCTATCGGTGATGAAGGGTGTAAAAACTAACTACACGCCATGTACATAGAATTTACTTTCCATATAATCAGTTAGTAGGTTAACAGAAAAGTGGTGGGAGTATCCTCTAGTGGAGCAATAGTACACGCCGTGTAGTCATAAATACACGATGTGTACTCATGCCAACATATGAACAGTGCAGTGGTGAAATGTAGCCACTGGTGGAAGAGTTAAAAAAAAGGGAATGTACATACTATGTACCTGAGATTACAAGACTTGTAGTTTTTTTACTTAAATTGGGAAGTAGCATCCTCATTCAATATAGGAAGCATAGGATGTCGGATGTGCGTCAGAGAGAGGGCCAGAGCTTTCATGATCTCCTGAACATCCACCGGAACTCGGATTCCATTATTAACGGTCCCGATTGAACTGCATGGGTGAGTACATCACTCTTCTTGAACCCTTCCTTCCAATTAGTTCCCGAGGTGAAGATATTTTTGTTTGAATGTGTAGTTGTTAATCCTAGATCTACATCGTTCATGGGTGTTACTGGAGTTATCATTCATATATATTGATCAGAGGAGATCAATGTAGGTGGTGTGATGTTTAATGCCATCTACTAAGTGTTTTTTTGTACCATTGTGCTATACACACATGTCTGGGGTGTCGTACGGCTGAGGCCTTTATTAATTATGATATCTATAAATGCATAGGAAATCTGATGATAATTATAAACTCATTCTTGGGATCATTTCATGGATCTAGGACCACCCTGTGGGTGTGTTTCCCTTGTTTAGCCATTTATCCATGATACATGAGGGTATGCCGTGATTTAGAATGCTTTGAGTTTTCTTGAGAGAAAATGTATATGTAATTGCTTGCTTATGTGTTGGGATTGGCCCGGTTTCTTATTTATCATTAGGAAAGTGTTTCTCATGCCTGATGGCTAGTGTTTTGTTTAGCCTAAGGGAAAATTTTCATATGCCTGTGGGAAATTGCTTTCTTGTCGGATGGCATTACCTCATATGCCTGAGTGAAATATTTATCATACCTGAGGGAAATCACCTAAGGGTTTCAATTCTGATTACCTGAGGTTAAGGTTTTTCATGTCTGAGGACTCTGTTTACTTAGCATATTCACTGGGGTGATTTCACATGTTATATCTTCCAAGCTAAAGCATAGGCTTGGTATTGTTTTACCTTGTACTAGTTAGATAGCTTGTTTTATGTTTTTAGCGACACTTTTTAAGAGATTTTTGGTTGAGGTTGAGACTTAAGAACTTATAATTATATTGTCTTGAATTTTTAAATAATAATTAAAAGGAAATAGAATTTGTTGGAGTAGCTTATTTTGATTACTTCCTAGTTCACTGCTTTTCCATTACTACACATGGATATTTCAAAAATTCACTGACAGTTGGGAACAGGCCTTTGGTTATTGCCCACTAGGATTTATTTCTCACACCCTATTTGGGTCATGTCTTGGGCCCAAACAGATTATATTACTGTAGGTGTAGATAAGGGAAATGTCCCTATATAGGTACTTGATTGTTGCATAGGAGTAGAAGAGCATGAGACCGAGCTTAGGTTTGCAATGTTGCTGAGTTCCTACTATGCAGTTTTATGTTTCTTTTCAATATTTTTTCCTTGTATTGTATTGTTTTAGATTGAATTGTATCATGTTTTGGCTGCATTCATAGACTTAGGGACATATTGCATCATTATATAAGACTGTTTCTCATATCTTTACTTCAGTACTGCATCCTTTTCAGCATTTTTAACACCCCGACCCTAGTTACCTAGAATCGGCACATTATTACATAATATTGGATAGACCACAAAAGATCAATTCTTGAAAGACTGATTAGTTTAGTAGCCTTGGAAACACTAGGTACATTCATAAGGTTTTCATTACAACGTAAATTAGAAAACTACAAAAACAATGTTTCCAAAGACAACACCGAGATCCCATAGACTATCCCAGTAGGTTAGTCATAATATACTATTTCGCATACTGGTAAAAATAAAACATAGAAAGGGGTGAGCTCAGATGCTCAGTAAGGATAACAATATAGCATAATCTTCCATAAATATGAATAAACATTTAAGGCAATGTATAACTAAAACAAAATCCTTTTAAACATGATCGTCAACATAATATGGAGAAAATAAAATAAAATAATTCCATTTACTTATTCACATGGATATTCTACAAGTTAAATAATCACATGAAATATCAATAACCACTTTCATAATGATGGAATACATAATGCCATACTTTCATAAACACATAGTCAAGACCTTGTGCCACGACTACAAATAAGATTTTTTCAGGGAAATGTGCACAGACAATAGTTTGTCTCATGATACCTACCGATGCATTGAGGAGCTATAGAAGTCTCCACCCATCACTTACGAATTCCAAAGCATTCCTCATATGAACAGGATTAAACATAACATAACCATTCATATTAAAACTAGAATACAAAATGTCAATAATTTCTCCAAAAACAATAAAGGGTATAAAAATAACACTTCCATAGTCAAACATATCACCAAACCATCAATACAATATGGAATTTTTTTATCATAATAAATCATCTTCAAATAAGCTTAAAATCCATCAAAGGATGTTGACATAGATGAAATCAAAAGTACTTGAGAGAAATATCTTATTTTTAAAATCATTTAAAAGTAAAATAAATATAAAAGAAAACATTTACATTGAAAATATTCTTATAAGATTGTAAGGGATGCTTTGATGATTTTATAACGGTGGAAAATAGCTGCACCCGACGTATGAGAAAAAAATACATTCTTACCATAATTTTGATGAAAAGGTTTAAAAGGACCTTGTTTGGAGACAAAGATCATGTACCATAGTAGTTCAGGATCTTTCTTGGCATTCAAAAGACCCAAGATCAAATACGGGTAGGGGAGAATTCTCGAGTATTGTAGCAGGGCACCATAGCAGCAGTGTAGCAGCGGCAGACTGTAGCTGCGACAGCACTGTAGCGGCGGAGGGACTATTCCAGGGACAGTAGCGGTAGTGTTACTATAGCAGGTATTGAAGAAGCGTGGGTACTGTAGTAGTACTGTTCACTGGGGGGTCCTTTGTGCCAAAAAAATGGGCATTCTAGCCATCTATGTAGACCACTTGGCCTTGGGCCTTCGGGGTATGTAATGGGTCACCCTCTACCTAGTCTAAAAGAGGTCTTTGCTTTAATAATAAACTGAGGCTTATTCCCCAACCCTTATAAAAAGGACCTTGTTTGGAAAACGATGGAAAAAATACTTTATAAACATCTTATAAAATTAAAACATGTGCTTAAATGACTTTAACACATAGTCTAGTAAATAGTAAGAATGTTTTGAAATACATCTTATGAAACATGGATGTGGATGATAAAGAGGTCCCAGTAGATAATTACATATAAACAACCTTGAATAATGATAAGGTTGTAGATTTATCCCTTACCTTGTACTTTTCCATGGAAGAGGGTAGGTTAACCTACTATATAATAAATAAATAATTGTTATTAAATTATACAAGAATCATATACATTAATATGAAATCATATATGATCTTTTGACATTGATTTGTTAATAATATCTTAGTATTATCATTGAATCGAGTGTTAACAGATTCGTTTTACTTTATATTATTTGTTATGTGAGTCATATTTTCTATGAATGGGATTTATATTATTCATATCGATAATGATATCAAGTCTTTAAAAATTATTTTTAATCATCAAATGAAAATTAGTCTTGAATGCATACTATGGGGAATGAATCCAATCGCGTTCGTGGAGATGGTAATCTGTACGTACGCACGAGGGACAATATCATTCTTTTGATATTAAAATTATATATAATTGGGTGGTATATCATATATATATATAATAATTATCATGTTATATTTATTATTTACTTAAATTACACACCATTATTATACCCATTCATAAAATAATGAATTGAATAACAATTACACCATGATGTGGAGACAGTAAGTCGTACATACACACGTATGGTGACTTGTCATTCAAAGGATTGATAGAAAAATTAATTTGGCTGTACCATATTTATAATAACATCAAATTATATAGAATATACATTATTTATTATTTTATAATGGAAACAATAAAGAAAAGGAAGAGGAATAAGAAAGGAACTTGAAAGAGGTGATGAAATATTTACCTCTTATTAGGGTTCTTCCATTTGATTTGATCAAAAGGGCTCTTTAGGTTGGCTTTATGACTAAATGAAGACCTATACGATGAAAAGAAGACTGTTGAGAGGGTATTTTGGTATAATTTAGCCCAGCCAAATTGTGTTGAAGGTGTGAATTAGAATGAAGGGGGAGTGCTCTTTTATAAGAGGGTGAGGGGCATCTTAGGAAAATCTAGAAATATTATTTATAATAAAATAATTTTCGGTTTATAATGGTTCCAAAATAAATTATTTATAGGATAAGGTGGGGATGGGTTGAAAACCACTCAACCAATATGTTTTAGACAGGTTTGGGTCACTACGTTACCCTTATCATTTAGATTTTACTATTATTTAAATAGTTTGACATTTACTATGTCTCTTTGTATTTTTATATTATATGGTTAATAAACATACTATATACATCCAAGAGAACCCCAAGTGGTTCATTAATGATACAAATATCATTATATAAGTCTGTTGTCTGAACCTTATATTTTTATGAATAGAATATCAATTACGAATATAATATTTGTTTTAAAAACTATTTTTCGATAATTTGGACACTATTTGGTATTTTGTTTTTGATAAATTTATAACAACATTATTACTTATAACCACATTAATTTCACCAACCCTAATATGTCATATAAACCTTGAAAATTAGTGTAATTCATAAAAATCATCAAATTAAAATAATTTGGATATTAATAATATCAATTATTTTAATATTTCATTAATTAGGTAATCACAACATCATTATTTTGTAAAAAATAAATTAAATTATTTAATGTATAAAAAGAATAAATGAAATACCATTATGTAGGAAATATTTTTTTCTCTATAATGAATATTTATAGTCGAATTTATATTATGTATAACCCTATGTTAAAAATGTTTAATTTCTTAAACGTTGATTTTAACTTTTTAAACTCTTTTTTAAATGAAATAATAATAAGTGTCCTAATCTAAGACAAGTGGACCAAAGAGATTCCTATTTTATTCCTAAGGTTATTTTTGGTCGAATTATACTAATAAAATAGAATTAGGATATGTTTTAGGGTAATAAATATATCTTTTTTACCCTTAATTAGCCTATTTACTTTTAATCGTGGTAAATAAAAGTAAGAAGTTAATATTCACTAAAAATTATTTTCATATCATTGAACCACATTATACTTACTGATATTAACTGTGTCTCTCGGAATTTTAAAATTACACCCACGGAAGAAGTAAAATTATGTTTCATGTAAATTTTCAAAATCTCCTAGGAGGTGGGTAAAAGACGGTGACAACTTCAATAAAATTTTTTATATCAAAAAAAATTTTAAACTGACTCCAATGAATTAAATTGAACTTATATAGGTATTATGTATATATTTTGACCTAAAAATTAAATAAAATAAATAATTATTTACATAAAAATTCAGGTTTAAACTATAACTCTGTGTTTTTCACTATTCATCATAAATTGAAATTTTTCATAAAAAAACAAAAATTTCACCCTAAGATAATTTTGATATTCGAAATCCAAAAATGAAGTCCATTTAGAAAGATAAAATTTATAAAATATCAAATAGAGGATATTACTATTCATAAAGTCTAGTTAGTTTGATTGTGTTGTGTTAGAACTCGATGTTGCGTACAACACCAGGTACAGTATTATTCAAAGAGAAGCATATCGTGGAAGCTTGGGGTGTTAAATTCTCCCCTCCTTAAATGAATATCATCCTCATAATTTCTAGAATATTACTTCATGAAAAGACTTCGGTGGTTCTTCATCATATGTTATTCCGGTTCCCACATTGCCTCTTCCATCTTATAGTTTCTCCATAGAAATTTTACCAGATTTGTCGTCCAGTTTCTCAGCATTTGTTCTCTTGTATAAAGAAATATGGACTGGAACCTCTCAATAAGACAGATTGGGTTTCAGTTCTAATTCCTCATAGGTGAGTTCATGCGTTGGGTCAGGCATGTATTTTCTCAACATTGATAAATGGAATACATCATGAACATTGGATAGACTTGGCGGAATTACCAAATGGTAATCTACATCCACAATTAGTTCTAGAATTTTGAAAGGTCTGATGTACCTGGGACTCAATTTACCCTTCCTACTAAAACATATAATAGCTTTCCATGGAGATACCTTCAAGAAATCATGATCTCCTACCTAAAATTCCAAATCCATCCTTCGGTTATCGGCATAGCTCTTCTCCCTACATGGTGATACTTTGATGTGGGTTTGGAATACCTTCACCTTTTCCATCGTTTCCTCCATAAGTTCTAGGCCTACAAGTTTTCTTTCACCAACATCATCCCAATAGTTTTGTGTGTGACATCGTTTTTCTGTATAATGCTTCATATGGTGCCATCTAAATACTTGAATGGAACCTGTTGTTGTAGGAAAATTCTACCGAAGGTAAATATTGATCCCACATACTGTGAAAGTCAAGTGAGCATGATCTCAACTTGTCTTCTAAGGTTTGAATAGTCCATTCTAATTTTCCATCAGTTTGGGGGTGGTAGGCAGTGCTCAAACGAAGTTTAGTACCAAAGGCATTTCGATGACTTTTCCAGAATCATGATGTAAAAATAGGATCATGATCAAAATCAATCATTAGTGGTACTCCATTAAGTCTTACAACATCATTTATATATAGTCTTTCCAATCGTTCAAGTGGTAAATCTTCTATTATAGTAAAAAAATGTGCTTACTTGGTAAGACGATCAACAATGACCCATATTGCATCATTCTTTCTAGGAGTCTTTGGTAGTCCCATAACAATTTTCATCTTAATATTATCTCATTTCCACTCCAGTATGGGAAGAGGTTGCATGATTCCTCCTGGCAGTTGCTTTCTAGCTTTCACTTGTTGAAAAACCATGAATCTTGACACAAAATCAGAAATCTCCTTCTTCATGTTGTACCACCAAAAATTATCCATCAAATATCTATACATTTCAGTGCTCCCAGGGTGTATAAGGAAATTGGAACTATGAGCAACTTCCAACAATTCCCTTTTTAGATCAGGTATATCAGGAACATAAAGTCACTTCCCAAATTTCAAACTATCATCTTCATACACAAAGTCACTCAATCTCCCATCATTCACAGCTTTAATCTTTTTTTGAAACTCTTCATCATCGGTCTGAGAACTCTTAATACTTTCTAGTAAATATGGTTTGGGAATGATTTGAAAATCATTTGATGTTTCAAATTCCATGGTGAATCCCATATCCATATTTAAAAGATCCATGTATATAGGATTCTTTTCAACTCGCATCTTGTTCAAACCTCCATGATCCTTTCTATTCAAAGCCTCTTCCACATTATTTTCCTTCCTCGGGTAGTAGTGTATAGTGAAATCATAATCCTTGAGTAGTTTAATCCATCTCCTTTTCCTCATGTTGAGTTCATTCTGTGAGAAAATATACATCAAAATCATGTGATTAGTATATATCTCACATTTTTCACCATTGAGATAGAGTCTCCAAATCATCAAAGCAAAGATTACAGCTACTAACTCAAACTTGTGAGTATGATAGTTTTGCTCATTAATTTTTAGTTTTCATGATGCATTGGCATTAAACCTATCATTCTACATAAGGACACAACCACGTCCTTTCTTTGAATCATCACTATATATAATGAACCCATCATTCCCTGATGGTAGAGTCAAGATAAGATCAGAGAATAATGATTTGTTCAATTCATCAAAACATTTTTCAAACTCGTTTGTCCAAACAAATTTAACACCTTTTGTGTGATCTTTGTAAATGGGTTATCGAACCAAGAAAAATTCTGGATGAAACGTCGATAATAACCTACTAAACCAATAAAACTACGTACCTCAGTTATACTCATCGGTGATGGAAATTCATTTATTTCTTTTTTAATATAAGTATCAATAGAGATTCTGTCCTTAGGCACAATATGGATAGGCAAATAAATCTCTTCATGTCACAATTCTCACTTGCTAAGCATCCCATATAATTTGTGTCTTCTAAGAGTCTTTAGGATAATGTGCAAGTGATTTTCATGATCTTAGTAGATTTCAGATTATAAAAAGATATCATCAATAAATACCACTACAAAGTCATCAAGATATTCATTGAAAAATCTATTCATTAGATTCATGAAAACAGAGGGTTCATTAGTCAGCCCAAAAGGCATTACTGTAAACTCATAATGTCCATACCTGGTTTGAAATGTTGTTTTTGGAATTTATTCCTTAATTACACACAACTGATGATATCCAGATCGAAGGTTAATCTTTGAACAGTATTGAGCTCAATGAAGTTGGTAGAATAAATCATCAATGTGAGGTAGGGGATACTTGTTCTTTATTGTTATAGCATTGATCTCCCTGTAGTCAATGCACAACCTCATAGATCCACCTTTCTTCTTAACAAAAAGAACAACGGATCCCCATCGAGAAACACTAGGGTGAATAAAAATTTTATTACTCAATTACTATAGTTTTTTTAGTTCCACTAATTCCACAGTGGCCATTCAATAAGGGGACTTCAATATGTGCCTTGATCTAGGAATTAAATCATTGGAAAACTCAATTTCTCATTCTGGAGGATGTGCAGGTAAATATTCTAGAAACACATCAAAAAATTCATTCACAATAGGTACATCCTCTATTTGAACACTCCTTTACTCACACACAATTATTTCATTATCTTCCTCCCCAATAATTTAATTTTGTTGAGCTATTGGGGTGGATCTAGATAAGAATTAGGTTATGACAATTCTGCTCTAATGATAAAGTGTTCTATATCATCGTCATCAAAAATAGTTACCTCCTTCTTCTTACAATAAACTTTTTCATTATGGCCCAAAATCCAATACATAATGATGATTTTAAGAAATTCAATCTTGGGTATGACAATGAGTTCAGTAGATAAAGAAAATTTATATGCTCTAATGGGGACTGATTCACAAAACATTGTTGTGATGACACTTCCCATATTAGTTTTCACTGACAACTCCCCTGTTAGATAAAATTATAAATATCAAATTTACTTAGGAAACTGGGAAGATATGAAACAATGTGATGATCTAGAATCAAACAAATCATTGGATAAACTTGAGGAACCCATTAAATGATCTGCCAAAACATATTTTGTAGCATTAACCTCAGCAGTATTGATTGAATAAGCTTGGAATTGATCACTTGGACTTTTCTGTGGTAAGTTCCCCTACCTCTTAGGACATTAATTCTCAAAATTCCCCCATTCTCTACAACTATAGCATTAAACATCGATAGCCTCTTTCTTCCCCTTTCAATCACGAGCTTAGTGGACTTTTTCACCACACTTGTAAAAGACTCACATTCCCTTCAAGAAAGTACCAGGGTGATTCTTCCAACATTTACTGCAATATGGATATTCAACTTTTCCCTTATTCCCCTTATTTCCATTTCCAGAGTGTTCAGCAGATCTCTTCTTCTCTTTCTTTTCTTTAAAGTCGTAAGACATAGAGAATTATTTTTCTGTCTTGATAGCACATGAGAAAATATCTTCGTACGACGAGAAGGATTGTCAGACTAATTATTAATGGAGAAATGGGCTTAACCCATCAATGAAAAGATAAATATTACTTCTTGGGTTAAGTATATAATCTTCATCATGCCTCACTAACCTTGTAACGTTAGCTTCATACATTGCGACATTCTCATCCTCCTACTGCCTTAGACTCAAAAATTGCCTTTCCATATCTGCTTGATGGTCACGAGAAAAGTATTTTTCTATGAAAATATCTTTGAACTCCCTACATTCATTATTTGATACTTCATCACCTTCATTTCTGTCTTGAATCAATGACCACCATTGATCAACATCTCCAGTGAGGCGGTAAACTACCATGAAAACATTTTACCTTTCACTACACCCTAATGAATGGAATATTTTCTCTAATGAATATATCCATTGCTTTGCTACTAATGGATTTTTACCCCCATTTAATGTTGTTGGTTATTGCCTCATGAAGCCATCAAACATTGATCCTCCATGTTGTGGATCAGGGTGCTCTATGCGGGTAAGGTTATTATTCATAAACTGACTGAGTTGTCCCAGTATGGTTATTAGAGGATCATCACAAGTTGTATCACCTTCTCCACTATAATAATCTTGACTTTGAGGGAAATACCTTAATGGAGTGTGTTCATTGATATGGTTTACATTCATTCCACTAGGCGCCATTTCAAACAATGGAATACTCTGGATTAGTTTATGAATCAAAATACATAATTCCAAAATTGTAAAATACTTAACATAAATTGAACAGTTTATGGATATAATCCATAATCATAAAAATGTTTTCTTTGAGGATGTATATACTCATAATCCCATCATAATTTTTAAAAAAAATGATAATTATCCTAAGTATATCCCATAGAAGTTTTGTAACCAATTGTGTAGTTAGGCCCATTGTCATGCACCAGTTCTCGATCGAGTCTCACTCAAAGTGGTGTTTTTGGTATTTACCCATAGGTACATCTATACTAGATCCGCCTCTACCTTCTCGTTTATAGACATGGATGTATTACTCGGAAAACTCACAATATATGTACATTACAGAAATTTTAGGAAGTTCTTCTATACTATTCCTCAAAGTCTATCTTATGGTAATATCTCAAATCATATTTTATTTAAATCTCGCTTCCAAAGTTTTTACTAAACTTCCTCTGATACCAAATGGGATGCCCAGACCCCAGTTACCCAGAGTCAGTGCATTACTATATAACATTGGAATGTTAAAAAAAGATCATGTCTCGAAAGACTGATTATTTTAGTAGCCTAGGAAACACTAGATACATTCACAAGGTTTTCATTACATCATAAAATGGAAAACTAAAAAAAATTTCTCCAAAGAAAACACTATGATCCCATAGACTATCCCTGCGGGTCAGATATAATATACTTCTTCACATCCTAGGAAAAATAAAACATAGAAAAGGGTGACCTCAGATGCTCAGTAAGGTAACTATATAGTAGATACTTTCATAAATAATCATAAACATTTAAGGCAATGTATAACTAAAACAAATGTTTTTTAAACATTAAATTCAGAATAATATAAAAAAATAAAATAAAATAATGCCATTTACTTATTCAGATGGATATTATACTAGTCGAATAATCACATGAAATATCAATAACCACTTTTATAATGATGGAATGCATAATGTCATACTTTCAAACCACATAGTCAAGGACTTGTGCCAATACTACATATAAGATTTTGTCAACAACTTGTGCGAAGATAGTAGTTTGTCTCATGAGACCTACAGATGCATCGATGACTTATAGAGGGCTCCACCCATCACTTACTAAGTCAAAATCATTCCTCATATGAACAGGTGATAACATAACATAAAAATTCGTAATAAAACTAGCATACGACATGTCAGTACTTTCTCCATAAACAATGAATGGTATAAAAAAAACACATCCACGGTAAAACATATCACAAAACCTTCAATACAATTTGTATGTTTTGTATCATAATAAATAATCTTCAAATAAGCTTAAAATCCATCAATGGATGTTGTGATAGATGAAATCAAAACTATTTGAGAGAAATATCTTTTTTATGAAATCATTAAAAAGTAACAAAATTATAAAATAAAACATTTTCTTATAAAATATTATTATTATTTTGTAAGATAAGCTTCGATCGTTTTATAATGACAGAAAATAGCCGCACCCGCCATATAAGTTAAAAAACAACATTCTTACCTTAATTTTGTCAAAAAGGCTTAAAAGGGTCTTATTTGGAAAAAGACAGAAGGATTACTTTATAAAAATTGTACAAATTTCAAAAAAAGGGTATAAATGACTTTAACCCATAGTCTAGTTAATAGAAAGACTTTTTTGAAATACATTTTTAAGAAACATGGATGTGGGTGATAAAGAGGTCCTAGTAGATAATTAGGTATAAAGAACATTGAATAATGAAGAGGTTGTAGAATTAACCCTTACCTTCTTCTTTTCCTTGGTCGTGGGTATGTCAACCTCCTGTATAATGATGAAAAAATTGTTATTAAATTATACATGAATCATATACATTAATATGACATCATATACGATCTTTTAACATTGCTTTGTTAATATCTTAGTATTATCTTGGTTTCGGGTGTTAACGGATTCATTTACCTTTATATTATTTGTTATGTGAGTCATATTTGTTATGTATGGGATGTATCTTATTAATATCCAGAATTATATCAAGTCTTTAAACATTAATTTGAATCATAAAATGAAATTTAGTCTTGAATGGATACGATGGTAAATGAATCTTATCGCGTTCGTGGATACAGTAATACGAACGTACGCACGAGCGATAATATCATTATTTTGACATTAAAATAATATATAATTGGATGGTATATCAAATATACAGAATAATTATCACGTTATATTCATTATTTACATCAATAAAACATCATTATTATATCCATCCAAATAATAATGTATTGAATAATAGTTACCCCACTACGTGGAGACGGTAAGCCATACGTACGCACGTATGGTGACATGTCATTCAAAGGATGGACAGAAAAATGAATTTCGTTGTACCATATTTACAATAAAATCACCGTATATAGAAGTTACTGGAGTTATTATTTTATAATGGAAACAATAAAGAAATGAAAGTGGGAGAAGAAAGGAACTTGAAAGAGGTGATGAAATATTTACCTCCTCTTCCGGTTCTTCCTTTTGATTTGATCAAAAGGGCACCATAGGTTGGATTTCTGACTAATGAAATGCCTCTATGATAAATTTAGTACTTTTGATAGTGTATTTGGGAAGATTTTGACTGAGAAAAATGGATTTTATGGAGTGAATTAGAAATAAGGGGGATTGCTCTTTTATAAGAGGGGTGAGGGGCACCTTAGGAAAAGCAAAAAATATTATTTTATAATAAATTTATTTTCGGTTTCTAATGGATCTAAAATGGATTATTTTAAGGATAAGGGGGGAAGGGTCGATCAACACTCAACCAATTGGTTTTATATTGGTTTGGGTCACTAATTTACCCTTATCTTCTAGATTTATCTCTTAGTTAGATAGTTTGACATTTACCACGTCTCTTGGTATTTTTATATTATATGGTTAATAAACATATTATATACTTCCCAGAGAACCCCAAGTGGTCCATTAATTATTAACCTATCATTATATAAGCCTTTTAGATAAACATTATATTTTTAGGAATAGAATATCAATTTATAATATAATATTTGTTTTATAAACTCTTTTATGTCAATTTTGACACTATTTGGTATTTTGTTTTTTCTAAATTCCTAAAAAAATTATTACTTCGAACCAAATTCATTTAACCAACCCTAATATTTCATATTAACCTAAAAAATTAGTTGAATCATTAAAAATCTCAAATTACATTTTTTTTGGATATTTATAATATCAATTATTTTAATATTTCATTAATTAGGTAATTAATGCATCATCATTGTGTCAAAAATAAATTAAATTATATAATGACTAAAAAATATAAATAAAATACCATTATTAAGGAAATAATTTTATCTCTAATGAATATTTATAGTCTAATTTATGTTATGTATAACTGTATATTAATAATGTTTTAGTTATTAAACATTGATTTTAACTCTTTTAACTCTTCTTTAAATAAAATAATAATAAGTGTCCTAATCTAAACCATGTGGACCAAATAGGTTCATATTTCATTTCTAAGGTTTTTTGGGGTCAAATTATACTTATCCAATTGAAATAGGACATTAGTTAGGGTAATAATAATATCAGATTTTACCCTTAATTAATCTATTTACTTTTAACCATTGTAAATAAAAGAAAAATGTTACGATTCACCAAAAAAACTTTAATCTCATTGAACCACATATTACATACTTAGGTCATCCATGACTCTTGTATTGTTAAAATTACACCTATAGAAGTGGTAAAATTATGTTTTATATGAATTTGTAAATTTTCATAGGAGGTGGGTAAAAGACGGTGAAAAGTTCAATAAAATTTTTTTATACCGAAAATTATTATAAATTGACTCCAATGAATTTCATTTAACATATATTGGTATTATGTATCAATTTTGATGTAAAATAAATTAAAATAAAATCAACAATTATTTAAATAAAATTTCGGTTTTAAACATTAACTCTGTGTTTTTCACTATACATCAAAAATTGACAGTTTTCAAAAAAATACCAAAAATTCCCCCAAAGCTAATTTAAATATTCCAAATACAAAAATGAAGTCCATTTTAAGATATAAAATTAATAAAATTTCAAAAAGTGGGTATTACAATTCATAACGGCTAGTTTGATTGGTTGTGGTGTGTTGGAACTCGAAGTTGTGTATAACACACGCTACTATATTATTCAAAGACAAGCATACCGTGGAAGCGTGGGATGTTAAAACATTGGTATTGTTTACTTATTTCAATTTTTGATGCTTGTATTATGTTCTACTATGTTAGATTTTGAAAAATGAGGGCGTAGTTTCCCCACTATCAGACGAAGTCCCTCGCTGCTAGTCGGTAGCCTCTGGCATTTGGCGAAATGCATTTGAGGTCATATGATCAACTGGGTTCGGGGCACCCATTGTGTGGCACCTGGATCCGTGACGTTACAATTTGGTAGTTCACTCAACATCGAGTTACCTTACCTTACATGCAAGAGAGACTTTCTTCCAAAGATTATATTACACGCATGGGAATTGTTTCCGAATCTGCGTTGAGGTAGACGTCTTAAGACCACCAGTGGACTGGGTCTGGACCACGGATAGCAAGGAGTTCCGCAGGAGGTATTGTGTCGCCTTTAAGTCTTGGATGCACAATTACATAGACTATTCCTGATTTGATCATCTAGAACCGGTTTGTCGTCATCGGTAGATGATTGGTACTTCAAAGATGGTTGAAAGGAGATGCTCTGATGGTGGTCTAGCTATTGGCTTGGACCCAGTACTAGGAAAGTCCAATTCTGGTGATACAGTGATCGTGTGGGGGATTGTGAATAAAAGCATGGGTGGACTTGTGGAGTGTGGTGGGACTGTGGTTTCTACTGGGATTGGGGAACAAGTGAGAAGCCCCTGCCTTGGCAAGGCACTACTGGGCACTAGTTCGGAGTAGGAGGAGAGGCAAGCCTTTCATACAGAGGTGTGCACGCATGACTGTGTAGTAAAAGAGGTACAAGAGTCACTCAATCCATCAGTGTAGTAGGCCTTTTACCTGATAAAATGTGGGCATGGAGCTGAGGACCAAACTGTGTTGGAGGGTGCTGCTAGAGTGGGTGGCAGCCTAAACAGAGAAAGAGGAGTGGCTCCTGTATTGGGTAGACATGTCATATTAGGTAATAGCTTTGCCGTCTTGGAGTAGGAGGAGTCACCAAATCTGATTGTTGATCCATAGGTGATTGAAGCCTTGAATCTGAATATTGGTCCCAATTCTCTAGAAAATGTTGTTGTTGATGTCCTGATGGGGACTGTTGAGGATCTTGGAAAAATGTTGGACCCGCAATGCCTACCTCCTATTGATCATAGTAGGATCTCTCCAATGATTGGAGATGAGTCTGTGAAAAACTCATAAGGTGTCTTGTTGATTCAAGATGGTGGGTACACAGGTTTCATCCCGATGAATCTCACAGGTAAATGGGGCAATGTTTCTGACAGTGATAAGAAGAATGATCGGTGGCTGCAAGACCTTTATACAGTGATATCGTTCAAGGTGTCTAGAATAAGTTATTTGGAAGTGAAGGTGAAGTTACTTCTCCACCGAAGAGGAGGCCAGGAAATGACTATTCTTACTTACCGAAGCTGGTATCCACCACATCCTCGTTCAAAAAGGAAAAAGTGGATGTTTCTGATTCTAAAAAGAGTCATGTGAACAAGCAAGAAAATAAAGAGAAACTCACTATGGAGCAACTGGAACTCAGACGGAAGTATGCAAAGGTTATTAAGTCATATGATATGAACTCTGAATGGGAGTCGGCTACTGTGGAGGATGTGCCTTTTTATGGATGTGATGAGGATTATGACTACTATGATATGTAGCTGATCATATTTGGTTGGCACTGATATCTAGATGTGGATGCATGGTATGACTGTACTCTTTATCTTTTTCTCCGGTACTTTTTTTATTCTAATAAAGGGTCAGAGGCCTCCCTCTGACTGAGAATTCTGGTTAATATATATATATATATATTATTAAATATGGTATTTTTTATTTTCTTCCAATATATTTTATAATCATAAGATAAGAACAAACCAAATATTACACTTAAAATCCAATTTTTATATTGATGAAAATTTTACCACCTTCTAATGGTGAACCCATTTCAAATATGAATTTTGAAAATTTACCTGATTTAATCAGTAAAAATAAACATTTTATTTTAAATAGAAATATATATATTAGTTTATGTTTATTTTTTGGTTTTTTATTAAACATTTTATTTTTTTATGAATAATGAATAATACTGAATTTAAGATCAAGATTTTTTTTTATATAGTTTATATATAATGTAAATTACTCATATTTTTTTTTAAAATTATAAATCGGTTATATTTTTATAAATGAATCCAATTTAAGTCATTTGTTTCAAATTAATTTTGAAATTGAATGTAAACAATTATCAATATTTTTGATGTTTTTACATTTAAAATATACCTTGTCTTCCTACACGAGAGTTGAATTTTAAGTTAATTTATGCCAGTAATATGATTTAAATTTGGGAAAATAGATTCCATATTTAGAATCAACATAATTTAAAAAGTCCAATAAGACCAATTTTTTTTTCACCAAAACTATTAGTGAAAGTAATTAAAATTAATTACAATTATGGAGGTAAAATTATGCTTAATAAAGAACTAAAACATCAACTTATGCATCCAAATAACCTAGAAACGTCTCCTACATCTATATTTTTGGAAATAATTCATTAATTCACCTTTAATTAATTAATTATTTATGTTTTTAAGAGTTTCTTTAGATAAAATCATTGGTATTCCTAACTACTTTTCAAAAATACCAAGTGAGTCATTTCCACACGTATAAAAGGCCCCAATCTCTCCCCATTCATCACACCTATCAAACAACATAGTATCAGACATTATATATCCTTATACGTTCCCAACATATCCCCAATCAACCATTAATCCTACGTTTTGGCACAAATCCTTTCAATGAATTCTTTTGTTACAAACAAAAACTAGTTACTCGATCAAGAGGCTACGTCTTATTTCAAGCTATTTAGTTTTATATTCATTATACACCCCCAATAATATTCACATTCTATGAATAAGTTACAAACCTATTATAATAAATATATTGATATTTTTTTTGATATTTTTTCTACCCATACATACACACACCTCTATCTAATGGGTATCAAACATAATGTTTCTATGTACGTCGAACTACTGCATCCCAAAATGATTATTTCTTATTTTTTCACTACCACCTCTCATGGTAGACATTTTTATGTAAATTCTGTTTATATATTATATTTATGATATTTATAATGTCATTATTATTCTTTAATTTTTATTTATAACATATCAATATGCTTTCCATCTTGTGTAAATATGATAGTTTCATTTTAGGAAGTGTGGACTATCACCCCCTCAAAGAAATATGAATCATTCATTAAATACATGGAATGTATAACGAATGGTTTTAAAAAAACATATGAAAAATATATAATGGAAATATTATTAAAAAATTAATACACACATATTTTATTTCTGACGCTCTCGCTAGGGTACACAGCCATCAGTGGAAGACGCACTATTTGTTTCCCTGCATTCCCTCATTCCAAAAGCATGCGGCATCTATCGCCTGATCAAAGATGTTTTCTCCTTGATTGAAATGGGATGATGGGATATCAACTCATCATTCTTTGGATTCTTCATGGATCTAGTTACCTGGTCTGGGTCTCCCTTAACGATTATGATATTGTTCATGAAACTCTTTCCACTGCCATGTATTTGTGAATGTTGGTTAATTACACTATATCTATTTTGACATTCAAAGGGGTCAATATAGGGTAGAAACCTTCGGTCTAGGGAGTAGTCATATAGGATATTGTAAGCGTGTCTGTATGCTGAAACACAGATGCATCTGGGAGTGTTTCCATTATTATAGATAATTCCAAGGGTGTAGAATCCTGAGGCATCCCACGTCGAATGTAGAGAATTATATGCCATAGGGATATATCTAAGGATTTCATCATCATCCCATGTCTAACATGGGTTATTTGAAAAATTTAACATCTTACAGAGACGGATCGAACAGATCATAGCAGTAATGGAAGTGGATCAAATGGGTGTAGCACCAAGAGGAATCACCTGGGAGTCCTACTTTAGGGGTGTATCAATACATCCAATGAAAATGTATATAAGGATGATTTGGTCCCTATAACGGGGTTTCTAGGTTTTTCCATTAGTCGAGACTGAACCGTTGGGTGGTCTCATACATAACCTATCCTGTGAGACATAGATCAAACCCACATAGTTCAATGGGGCGATGAATCGGGGTGTGCACAGAGTATAGCGACCCGGAGACATGTTGGGGCTTATGGATGACTTATGATCCATTTCCAAAGGAGCACTCTTGGTTTTGTGGTTATAGTTTCTATAAGGATTATGAGTGGTTAGTTTTCCAGTTTCTTTTAGGAGTAGTAAGGATGTCGGTGACATGATCTCATGTGGATATGGTGGCCCAGGTAAGAAAAAAGTTTTATATGGATGGTTGAGTCAAGTGGATGGGGATTGAGATGGAACCTATGCGAAGAAAATGGTGATGTTGGGATTGAACCATAGAGAGGCTTCCTACGTATTCATGTGGAGGGGAATAAACATCTAGATAGTTATGTGAGACAATACAAATCCAAAGGAGGTGACCCTCGAGAATGAATGCATGGATGGGACCCAGAGGAACTGGAACATCCTGGTTGGGGCATGAACTTCTGAAAACACAGAGGTCTATGAGAGAGACCAGGATGAGACATGAGTGATGGTCTTGAACCACAGGCATGCTTCCTACATATCCTCATGTTATGGAATTAATGTACATGTAGTTCCGGATGGGGAATGGAATCATTGTGTATACAAAGGATAACAATCCGATGATATACTGGGACATACACATGGTTATCAGCCTGTGAGTGGTTGTGACACCACTGGGATAGACCAGATATGTGGGTCCCATAAAAAAGAAGTATTACAACTTACCTATAGTTGGGGACTAAAATGTCTTACCATTGGATGCGTACTGCAAAAAAATATCATTGGTTGGGGACTGAAACAGCTTATCATTGGTTGGGGACTACAATGAGTTACTATTGTTTTGGAACTCCAATGGGTTACTATTCCTTTGGATTGTGTTGAACCACAAGGAGGATTCCTAAATACCATTTCTATAAGACATGGATCAAAACCCACTTAGTTTTTAGGGATACATGAAATCAAGGTGTACACAGAGCACATCAACTCGAATTCACAATGTGGCCTTTGTGTATTTAGCAGCACTAGAATTAGTCTGACACCCCTAGGGGCAGACCAAATATGTGGGTCTCAACTAAGGGGATGACAAAAATTACTAGTTCTTGGGGATGAACCAATGGGAGGCTTCTTATGTACCATTTCTAGGACAAAGGGATCAATACCCATGTATTTCAACTACATACAATTTAATGTAGTGTGATATGAAAGGGGTAATATAGTTTAATGCCATGTAGGACAAGGGTAAATAAACCTGAATTGGTTGGGACTGAGGGGTGATTGGATGGAACCTTAGGGAGTCTTGCTACATACCTTTCTAGGAAAGGGAATTGATCAATGTCCATGTAGTTTGGAATGGGTGTTTGAGGCTTACACACTAAGGTATTCTATGGAGGATGTCATGGTCATTACATACTCTATTCCCATGTTATTCATGATCAGTGTGAGAAAATAGAGGTAGGAATGACCTGATGATCACATTGTGGAAGGTGTTTATGCGAGGAATAGATAAAGGATTATGCGTGGTTAGCTGGCCAATGAAGAAATTGGGGGTTACACTTGGTTAGGGGCCTAAAGAGATGACGACTGGGAATTACACCAGGATGGATTCATGATGGAAACAAAGCCCAAAGGGGAGAGAGACGTGGCAATGAGGCCCCCTATTCCCATCTCTCCTATGGATTTGGTGGACAAAATAAAAGAGTAGGTGTATGGATGGAACCTCTTATATGAAAGGTCAAGGGATTACTCCAGGATTGGTACCCTTCCCTACAGACAGATGACACACTAGAAAAGAGAACCTCATTCGCTATGAAGAGGATCTCACTCCTATAGAGACTAGTGGGCGTGGTTATTGTTCGTGATGGGTAACCCTGTGTATATTTCATGGGGTGAGATCATAGTTTAATGTGATGTGCTCAGGATGATGGTACTGAGCAATTTAACATCATGCATCTCGAATGAGGTGGGTTCTCTACACACACCTAGGACATACATAACATATACAAACCCACCATTGGGGAACGGAAGCCATCAGCAATTACATGGTGAAACATTGTTGTGGAGTGATCCATTTAGGGGATCATGTTAGTGTGGCTATGTGAAAAAGAAAATTTTGTTGGCATGCCTATGTGAAGAAGCCTGATTCTAAGCAATGCAATGTGAAGCACCGCCCAAGGAACCTTGTAATCACTTCGTAGAAACCAGTAAGGTTGAATGGGAGAAGGTTTTTTCAAGAAAATGGGTTCACAGGAAAGGACCACGTGAAGCTCTAGTGCTCATAGATTGGAGGGACTTCGCGAAGGGGTATGATTTGGGAAGTGGAGTGGCCTAGACTTGGTATAGTGTATACATTCATATGAAGGGTTCTTCGTGATGTGTAAAGGCATTCATGGAGTAGGAATTCCTAGAGCATGGGTGACTTACAATGTGTGGAACTGTAATGCAATATACATCACGAAGCACATTGACCATGCCTTGGCATGGGGTTCACATGTGCATGGAACATACTTCGAGAAGAATGGGTGCTTTCTGATGACTAGAGTCCCCATGGGGATCTCCTTCCTTTGAGATGGGCCATGTACTACACAAGGGGAATCCCTAATTGAATAGGGGTTTTATTTGAACGAAGGGAATGGTATATCACAATGGTCAAGTACCTTAAAGATCCCATTTTTTATAATGTTTTTTACAGGAGATGGTGCTTCGAGATTAGAGAGATGAAAAGGTAAAATGACAGTGTATCCATATTTTGGGTCCTTGGGAAGATATGTATTTATAGGAGAGATGTGGCGCAAAAATATGACAGCTCTTTGCGAAGCCACATTTCACTCTGCAAGTGAACACAGCTTGCATCATGATTTTCGAAACTACGGAGTCATCTATCATCACTTCATCGACATAGATGCCTCATGAATTCCCTCTATGATGCTCGAGAAGGCTTGCATAAATTTCCCATGGATCACAGAGTCACTTTGGTTCCCTCAGTGGCAGGAAGCTCTCCATCAATTGTTTCATAATCGTGGAGCCTCCCACCTCTTTTACTCTGTGATGACCATAGAGGGGGTTTCTCATTTGCATTGGCTGCACTAATGAGGGACTCTATAAAGGATCTTTGAGAAGTTGCCCATTTTGAATTGGTTTTTTATTTTCCTATTTCCATTCGCCCATATTTTGGTTCTACAAAATCACCCCCCCCCCCCTAAGACTTGGAGAAAAGGAGAAAATTAGAATTGAAGGATGAGAGTACAATGAATTTTTTTTTAGTCTAATAAAAAAACATCAAGAAGTTGTATTGCAATGCGGAAAAATGATGTGCATGCTACGAATGCCGAGAAGCATTCCACTTCCAGGAAGTCCGCGAGGCTCGGGGGTCATAACCAATAAATAGTTGAGGATGAATCCTCATTTCTTTTCTTATCTGCATCTTCATTCATGGTCTCTAAATTTCAAAATAATTTTGCTCTCTGCGAATTCTATTTTTGAATCTGACTTTCTTTACATTGTGGTGCTCTATGGGTCTTCTAACTCCACGATTGTGTGCTCTGTGGCTTGTGCTTGAATGGTCTATGGTAGGGCTCTATCACATTCTTTTGTAACCGAGATCTAAAAATAAACTCTACAAACGAGCTCCATGATTCATGGAAAATAATTCTAAAATTTTAATACTTAATGGAACATCAAGAAGATACCAGGGGGTCTTTGCAAATGCTGGATGGAGGGCTGAGCTGGTTGGTAACCTGGGCATTGGGGAGTATGTGTGAAGGCACTAAAACCATGAATCCTTGGTGGATCTTTTGCTGGACAGCCAAAATAATTACCCCATTTGAATAAACACTTCTTTGTAAGGGTTTGGTCGGAGGGAAGATGTTCACATCCCAAAAGAAAGCTGGGAAGAGCACGCCTTTTGGATTAGGAGTACACCATGCCAGCTCCAATGATTCAGGGCAACCGACAGTCATACATGGGAGGATTATACAATCATCCACACAGACTGATTTTATAATCACATAATCAACATTTATGGGAAGGAGTCTCATCCAGAAGTCTCTCCACCATATTACCCCACCTTTATTAAGGAGGATTTGGGGACCCCTAACATGGGGTGGACCGATGAGTTGGATTTGATCTTGAGTGGAAATTTCATAGAGATTGGGCATGAGATTATTGGTTCTTATGCTGCCTTGATTATTTTCAGTAGACCTATGGTGAGTGGGAATGTATGAGGAGGAATGAGCTTCCATGTTCCACATTTACCACCTGAAGAAATTGTTCTCAGAGTTGCTGAGTTGTTAGTCGTTGAGGACCAGCACATTCAATTTTCACCAGGGGTGGTTGGTCCTCCTCTGGGACCAGTGAAAAATCTTAAGGATCCTGATATTGGGGAAAATGTATGATAATTTCCTCCCATATATGAATACCTTTGAGTACATGAAGGATATTCCAATACTTGCAATGTTTTTGATGGACCTGGTGCTAGGATAGGAAATAATTTCATTGGGGAAGCCCACATTACGTGGTGTTTGAATCAGTTCTTGAATTCCATAGTAGACGAGAAGTTTCTCATGAAGCTGCCCACCTGCCTGAAGGGGGTCCAACATAGAAAGGAGCACTCATATTGGCTACTCATGGAGGATTTTTAGTGGAATACATGGGGGTTCGGTATCAGAACTGATTAGAAACTAGTTGTTAGGTTGGTTGCATTTATTTCAGCGCTCTTATGAGACTGTAATTTTCTAGTAAGGGACACAAACATGGGCATGGGGCCAATCACTTTTATCATGGAATCCGTGTTGGTGATGGTTGGGAGGGTCAATCTGGGGATCCTGATGCTGTCTAATTTGTACAAAGTTCCTTAGCATATCTGTGAGGGGTAGAAGCCATATGGGGTGTGTGATGTTCTCCATATTCTATGTTGGTGGATAATGGTGTATTTGAGTACCTAAAAATACTTGAACCCCATTAGACATCTACGGTCAGACTTCTAACTGGATTTTCTAAATGCGATTAGGAGTTTCATGACAATGATGACCCCACCTCTAGTGTTTAACTAAGTCTGGATGGTGGAAATGTTCAACATCTATCAATTCCCATTGCAAATAGGTGAGTTAAATAATGATGTTCCGGGAAAAAAGGAACATTATAAATACATCCTGACCTTCTGAGATGGAATTCGGGTGGCACAAGTTGACTGCGAGCCTCTCTCTGAGTCATACACCCTTCACGTTTTTTCAATATAGTTCTGTTTCATGCATAAGATCACCCCGCATGTCAACTTGGGAGTACGTCATGATAACCTTTAATGTTTTCTAAGGAAGATGTGGATCATGTTCACAAAATAGTATGGGAGGATGTGGAATGAGCTCCCTCTTCCCACAACCATCTATGTGCTGGTGAAGGTGTACACCAAGAGATGGGAGGCAGCCTACATGGGAAAGATTCTAAAGAGGTGGGCCATTTGTGCTAGTGACGGGGTCCCCCACAACCTCGAGTTTGGGGGTGGAAGGTAAGGAGGACATCCTACATTGGTGAGGCCACATTAGTAGTGAGGCCTGTGACGATCGAGAGGCAGGCGACAATGGTGAACCCATAGGTCCCTGAGGAACAATGTCATCCAGAGGGAAGGACACCTAGGGGATTCGCAGGATACCCACTCAACCATTGGGGAAGCAGTTGCGCCACATATCCATGACTGAGGACTCTATCTTTCTTGGGGTTTGGTATATCTTGGACGTCAACATGAAAATTACTCAACCCTTCCCAGATATGGTACCATCTGAATTATCTCGATATGGGTTTGGCCAATATTTCTCATGCTAGTGTCGACTTTTGAATATCTCAGGCAGAGGGGGAGCAGTACATTGCTGAGCTATGGGACTTTGTGCATACATAGGGTTCACCACATCTAATGATCCTTAGGGTGAATGTGAATCTAGATTGAACAATCCCTCCATATCTATCATTTTCAACTTGAGGGAACAATTCCCCCTACTGGAAGATTCGGTAGAGTCCTCCTGGGGGAAGAGACTGGTAAGGGGATCCCTCTTGAAGAGGAAGTGGATGCCAATTCAGACCTGGAGCTAGAAGAGTTTGTAGAGGATAATTAAGTAAACCCTTAATCATTTTCCTATGGTCCTTATTCAGGTCACTTAGGCCATATCAACTATTATTTGACCAATGCAGGAGATCCTTGTACGCAAGACCCCATCATTCACACTAGTCAGTGCAACTATGTGAACATCGGGATCTACACCCATGACGATGACAATTACCACACCTAGTAGGGCTACAACACACAAATTGTTTCCTTCAGAGTCTTCATATTTCCCTAACATATACTAAGTTACATGCCTCGAGTTTCTGATAGATACAGCTCAGTGGTGAGACCAATTATTTGATCACTGTAAGTGTTCTTCAATGAATCCATAACTTTAATCCCTTGATTAGGTCAACTGATGTCTATGTACTCTCACATGCCTAGTTATTCTACTGGTGTGGTCTGCATTATCAAGGATTACTAGAGCCCTAGTTTTTATTTTCCCAATAGAACACAACTAGTCTTGAAAACAGATGTCCATACTGACCAAGCCATAGTGCTCCAGATCGTAGGTCGGACCATCAGCATGATGGAACCAAAAGTCATTGAGAAAGAATCCGATGACAGGGATCAATTGTATGATTTGGAACCTAACCTAGACCACCAAACACAAGATGAAGATCATTCTAACAAGTTCCTATATGCATTACATGCATATGAACCCACCAACCCTGAGGACTGAGACGAGACAACTTCCGATGAACAGGATAGAAAGGTCATCTATTGCCGGTCATCGATGCTAATAAAGCAATTCATTGTGGAAACCCTTCAAACACAATGGATAGACACAATTGGGAGGATTCATTCTTAGTTAGGTGAACTATTCACTGGAGGATTGGATGCCTAGCATCCTCATATGATCATATGAGATTTCATGGCAGAGAGGATAGGGGAGATTTACATTATCCTCTGTGTGGGATAAAAGCGGGGGAAGTCAGTGAATACAACTAGCTCCAGGAGACCTGAAATGAGATCCATCGATTGAGGGTGTAGGAGGAATAGTATTCCTCTTTTCTTGATGAATAATTGGGACTCATTTTGCGGTTGAAGGCCTAGCTGTAAGAGGAAGAAGATAAGATGAGTCAAACCACCAAGGATATGTCCATCATCTGAGATGATGAGGATTAGGCCCATATTGAAACAGATGTATTACTACCCATCTCTACTAAGGAGTACTGGGATCATAATAGGCGACATCAAATCATAGAGGCTACCATCCAAAGAGTGGCATAGTTGGGATTCTCAATTGAAGATGTCAAACCATTTGTTGGAGGGGACAGTCCTTGGGTTCTTTAATTTGTGTGAACACATAAAAATGTTTTATATCGATTGTAGGGATTATTATTATTATTTATTCTTGTTTTCTACATTCATATAACATTCATGAAATAACTAGTGATTACTCCCTAAGATCACACGTGTCATGACCGATGTAAGAAACAAGGGGTGAAGACTTCGTAATTATTCTTGAACCAGAGAGTGTCGACCAGGATCTAGGCATAAAGGGTCTGAACAACCGATTCAGAATTTTGGAAAGAAAAAAAGGCCTAACTGGAGAATGATGTTCTTAGAATAGTCTATTTTTTTCACAATGTGCTCTACAGCCCGAGTGGGGTAACACTATGGGAATTAGAATCAATCTGAATAGTGGGGAGTGTAATGTGTGAATCTGGATACCCAATTATAGAAAATATGAGGGATGGAATGATAATTAAGGACATTAATTTACCACATTCAAAACATATTATCCCTATATCTTTAGTGTGAAATGTGTATAACAAATGTGGGACGACCGCTAACGATGTTCGAAACATGGGTCCATACTTGAAATTCCATTTTTTTAGTCTTCCATAATGTTATCCAAGGATAGTAGGTGAGCCATAGGCTGAGAATCGATACTACTATGGGGTTCCTTCAATCATGAAAGATGAAGAGGGTCCAAATAAAGGACCCACGAAGTGTGGACGGTGGAGTGATGGGCTGTCAGAATGGATTCCAACACTCTTGAAATTATTCCACCATGATGAAAGCACATTAGGTGAGTGAATTAGTCTGATTAGGGACCATCCTCATTTCCTAAAAGGATCTATTATCTGAGAACATAGAAAGGCTCTCTATTTTTTTCATACCAATGATAATGATAGACACGTAGTATAAAATTGTACTGGGAGGACAGTTATAATATTTTTAGGTTTTAATACCTGGACCAAGGATAACATTTTAATGTCATGTTGCAATTACTATAGGCTCATAGTATAAGGTCATATTTATTTTACCATAGTTAGGGATGAAGGACCATAAGGATTAATGAACCTGGTACTGGTCCTAAGATAAAATTTCTGGGAATCACTACGTATCCCATAAGAATGAAAATCTAAACAATTGTAGTTATTGAGAATATCATGTTTAGAGACCAATGTTTGTTGAATCAATCCACTCTAGCGAGAAAGATGATGCATTACATAATTATCACTGGGATCATGAACTTCTTTAGGGTAGGGATATCGTTTAATTTCATGCTTCGAGGACATGGTTACCAACAATGGAAACACACGATGTATTATATATCTTGACGTGAATGAGGACCGTAAGTGTCTATACCAAACTACGTGTTCCTCATGTGATAATTCTTTCTATTGAGTAGTGGGGGCCTTACATGGGATGGGACTTGAAGGGAAGTGCTTTGGTGTTCTAATGAACACCATGAAGATGGAATCAATCCAAACATAGTTTGGGATGACCCATGAATTTTATCGCCATACGTTAGGATAGAGAGTTGGAGGGGGAGACCCTAAAGGGGGGAGTATGCGTGGTGGAAGTTATAGAACTGATGTGAATGAGGACAAAGGAATCCCATACCACACCATGTTCCTCCTGAAAAAATCTTAGGTCAAGAGAATGAAGATAGAGAATTATGGGTTGGGCCCCATGACAATGTGTTTTTGAATTCCTACGCACCCCATGAGGATAGGAATCCATCCATATATAGATCTCATAATGATTTTTAACGTCATGCGGCACAAAACATATGTGTGGTTCAGCTGTACCAGTACACATACAACCAAAACCACTAAGCCTCTGTCAGTTTTGATCGATGCAAGAAAAAAGGATTAGAGGTTGGACTTTCCGGTTATAGGGAGGCACACATTAGGGGAATGTAACACTAGGAGAATGTCATCCAATAATTATTGACCCACCTACATAAAATAGATTAATGTGTGGAGGTTTGATACCGAGTTTGTTGGATATACAATGAACATATCAGAGTGGAAATATGTGAATAATTGCACATGAGATCTGGATCACAATGATGGTGCCTGATGATAGAGGATAACTGATCACTATTTTGGAAACACAGCATCCATTTGCGCTAGCCTAATATGGGGATTGTCCAATTTGGGCTGACTTCTGACCATTTTCGAAACATGGGACCTGTCGAAAAATGTCGTCTGAGGTCTTCTAGGGCGTTGGCCCAAGATGGTAGGTCATCCAAGGTGGCATGATACCATGTCATAGAGGGGGTCCCTTAAAACATTAGAGAGTATGGAAATTTCAATAAAGGGATCACGAAGTGTGGATATGTTATGAGGGATTGTACATGTGATAATTCCACAGTTTGGGCTCTTTTCCATGATGCATTTGATTATGCCAATGAGAAGTGTCAGGTATAGGGAGTTGATTCCATTTTCATGGACAAGGGAGACACATCAAGAAGTAGTTAGACAAACTGACATGAAAGAGGACCCAAGGGGTACCAAGGACCACATGTTCCTAATAGATATCAGGACAAGGGGTTAGAATGAGGACATTATTTGGGATACCTAGAGTTGGACCCGAAGATGAAATGTCTTGGAATTCTTACATATCCCATCAAGATGAGAATAAAGCTAGATGAAGTTCTTAATGTGACGTGCAGTTTAATGTCAGGTGACAAGGAACATTGGATCATAGTATTACGGTATTAGAGCTTGGAACAAATATAAAGGATAAAGGGAGACACATGGTTTGACAATTGTTAAACATGTCGTGAATGTGGACATTAGGAGTCCATATCACGCCACGTGCTCCAAGGAGAGATTTTAGGATGAGGGACCAAAGATGAAAGTTGGGTTCGGCATGAGGGAATGTTCTTGGGCGTTCTAGTGTATAATATTATGATGGAAATAAATTCATAAATATTTTTGGATGAGTGGCATGGTAGGGCACCAGTGCCAAGGGAAAAATTGTCATGAAGGTCTGGCCCATGTACAAAAAAGAAGTGGCATTTGATGGATCTTGTTTGTTCATTATGATGGATGTATTTTTTAAGAAACAATCCTATGATGGAGAATCAAGGTGTCTCTGAAGGAATGAAGACATATGTAGGCCTTGAAAAATGGCACGGTTGTGAACCAGTACCAAACATGATTTCCCCTCGAGTGAGGACACCATAATGAGGTGTATTTTTCATCATGCATCCAGAATGATTATATAATCGTTTAGGGTTGTATGATAGGACACGCCATCATATTTTAGCATCAAACGACAATGATGTAGTAGTCTAATGTCATCTGGGAACAAGAAACAAAGTTTAAGGTCATTGTATAGGAATGTGTAATGTGTGAGAAAGCATACCTGACATGAATGAGGACAAGGTCTACACCACACTGCACGTAACTCCAGAGAAGAAATCTTAGGTTGAGGAGACAGAATATATCAAAGAGTATAGGGATGGATCTAATGAATGAATGTCAGGGTGTCCCTATTTATCCGATGTGGATGATAATTATGCTATACATAGATTTGAGAGTGTAGTTTGATGTCATGTGAGACAAGGATAGTAGAGACTAGATACTAAAAGAGGAGTAAATGGAGCATATTTTGAAAATCTGACATAAATGAGGAAATAATCCAACATACTCCAAACCAATAAATCATATATGAGTTAGGGCCGAAATTCCAAATAGAATAAGTTATTAGTTAAACCTGAGACAGACCCTATTAAAAATCATCCTTCTATTTCTATGTATCCCATAATGATGGGAATCAAGCTGTATGTTGTTCTGGAAGATGTTGTGTAGTTTAACATCATATTATAAGGAAATAATGGGATCTTGGTTTAAGGTCATAGAGCTCAGACCATCAGAATATAGACTCTTATAAACAGGCATAAACTGTGATTAAATCTCTAATCACATGTGTGTCATTATCAGTGTGAAAAATTGTGGAGAAAGTCTTTGCAACTCGTGGAATGAAGAGAAAGGGGAAAGGGTGTGGATAATTAAATGACTCATCATAGTGGATTCTCCCTCATAATGTGAAAATGTGCACTAAGGGATAAAACTAGGAGTATAGAAATTCCACAGGGACATGATGGAGTGGAAAAATTTGTGAATTGTGAGACCATTAATTTGTTATTAATTTGGGTGGAATAATAACAGATAATAATTGTAAACCATGTTCGAACCACAAAATCTATATCGTGTGACCTGAAAATGGGAAACAAATGAGCATCGAATGATGATCAAATTTTCCCTCAGGGACATGTATTAAATTCTAATCTGGATTCCTCATGGATGTTGGTCTGAGACTGTCAGAGAGCCCCGGGTCAGAACATCTATGCCATTTGGCGGTCCATTCATATTTGAAAGATTAAGAAAGCCCAAATAAATAGTAAAATGAAGAATGGAAATCGATCAAAATGTGTCAATGTTGAATCCAAAACTCTATTACATAAAACAGAGTGCTCCATGAAACGTTGGTGGATTTCCCAAGACGGTCGAGGCACCCAATTTGTGAGCATCCAACACAAAAGGATGAGTGGAAGATAGAGATGAAGTGCCCTCAAGAGGGAGTTTTTTGGCTAGGATATTGAAAACACGACATGAAAGAGGAATTAAGCATCTACCTCACCATATATCTCCTCCTAGAGGACTCAGGAAAGGGTCTAGAATTATGAAGTGGTTTCTAATAAAGAATAATGGAGCAAGATAAAAAATGTTGGGATTTCATATGTATCCCATGTTTAAGGGAATCAAGCCACACATAGTTCCAGAAAATGTTGTGGAGTTTAATGTCATCTGGAAATGAAAAAGATATTAATGGGTACCATGACAAGGGATATGTATGGAATGGGTAATAACTTGTCTTTTATGAGGGTGTAATCCCACATACTCCACACCATTCTTAATTCCATGAGAGAAATCAGTCCATGATGTCGAGGGAAAGGATAGATGAACCTAGGATGGTCCCAAAGAAAAAATGTTTGGGTTTTTCTATGTATCCAATGGGGATGGGAATCAAGCCAATCATTATTCTAAAGATGTTGTGCAGTTTAATGTGGGGTGAAAGGGAAATTTTTGATTGTAGTGTTTGGTCATAGAGCTTAGACCGTAGATTCCCAGTTTAATGTCACATGTGGGAGCAAATGGGTGATGAGGGTGAATAACCATGATTGTATTTTGGAAGAACATAGAATGACAATAATTATTACGGATAATGTATAACCATGTTTAGAATATAGTATCTATATCATTTCCTAGAATGGGAACAACAAATGGGCGTCAACCGCTGACCATATTCGCAACATGGGACCTGTATCAAATTTGTATCCTAAATCTTCAAGATCGCTGGACTGAGATGGTAAGAGTGACCCGAAGCCTATAATCCATGATGTTCAGGGGTCCTTTTGGATGTGAATGAAAATGGAAATCCCAAATTATTGGACACATAATGTGTGGTGGTACCTGTTGTAGTTTAACGTCTTGCGGTAAGGACTAGGATGACGGAGTCTCTCATGGAGATGTATGCAGTGTGGAAAAAATATCCCAACGTGAATGAGGACCTAGATTCCACACCACACTACACAATAATAATTGGGAACATGGGATAGGGGATGTAAAAGTTAGGGGACATGAGATTCGTCCACAGACGGAATGTCACATCCATTTTTCTATTTATCATCACATGGGGTGTCACGCTCGGACTTCGTTGAGGTAAATTTTTAATTTTTAATTTTTTAATTCGTAAATTAATTTTCTGTTTATTTAACATTGTTTGGTTGTAGCACGGGCAGAACCCAATGCGGGTTTCCCATCGTGGCAACGATGTGTGCATGCGAGCGTTACGCCACTCAGCGCTTGGGCATGGCATGGGTAGAGCCGTGCGACTTAGCTATTTTGACATGCGGTGTCCGTTTCACGAATGTTTCAACTACCGGATGATTAACTTCAGTTTCCTTTTTATTATTATTATTATTATTATTAGTATTGTCATTATTATTATTATTATTATTATTATTATTATTATTATTAGTGGACCCCCTTCATTTATTTTATTTTATTTTATTTTGTAATCTTTCTATTCTAATTCACTTTATATTTTTTTCTTTTATTTTCATTTTTACTTATTTTATTTTATTTTATTTTATTATTGGCATTGTTTTTTTCCTCCCTCCAAAACCCTACCCTACCCGCCGCCACCCACTATCTCTCTTTCTTTTTTTCTTCTTTCACCTTTTCTTCTCTCTCCCGTGGCCTCCTTTCTCTCCTCCTCTCCCCTTTTCTTCTCCTTCCCTTATCATCTTCTCTCCCCCGCCCCTCCCTCATTCTCTATTTTTTTTCTTCTCCTCCTTTTCTTCCCTCCCTTCCTCCTTTCTCTTCCGCCGTGCTACTCTCCCCCTTTCCCCCTCCCTCACCCACTGCACTCCCCTTCCCCCCTCCTCCCTCACCCGCTGCACTCCCCTTCCCCTCACCTCCCCTCACCCGCCGCACTCCCCTTACCCTGCTCTCCCTCACCCGCTGCGTCTCCCCATTTCTCCTTCCCTGTCGGACCCCTCTCCTCCATCTCCGACCTACCGCGCCCCAACCTGCCTCGCACCTGCCTCCCGCTCACCAGGTCGGCCTCCCCCCACCCCTGACTCCCTTCTTCCTCCCCTCCTCCTTTCCCAAACCGACCAGCAGTCGACACCTTCCTTCCTGTCGCCGAACAGCGGCTCCCACAACCTGCTCATGTTTCCGGACTATCTCCCGTACCCCGCTCGTGCTACCGGACGACCGTGAAACCCCCTCTTCACCTTCCCAACATTCCTAAAGGGGTTGGTTTTAATTTTATTTAATTACTTTAATTGGTTTAATTGATTTTTGTGTTGTTTAACTGTTAATGCAAATGTTTAAGTGTTAATTAATTAAATTATTGTTATTAAAATTGTTAATTATTCTATTTATTTGGATTAGTTAAGTTGATAATTAATTTATTTAGTTTGACAAGTCGTTAATTAATTTGTTTAGTTATTATTAAATTTGTTAATCATATTTTTTAATTGAAATTATTAAATAGTTAATTAATTTATTTAGTTATTATTAAATTTTTAATCATCTTATTCAATTGGAATTTTTAGATTATTAATTAATTTATTTAGTTAGCTTTGGAGTTGTATACTAATTAATCAACTTATTTAATTTTTTTGGTTTAATTCTTAATTAATTTACTTGTTTAACGGTTAACTGGAATATTTAATTGTTGTTGTTATTTTTTTATGGACCGATAAAGTTTCACTGGGTTGGCATTGAAGGTATTTTTGGTCCACTGTTTTAGGACCCTTTTGAAGGCTTCTTACGGTGCGACTGTTGCACAACGGGAGTTTTGCTCCGGGTCGCTTTTCGCACTTGTTTGAGGTAGGTGGTTTCACATGATTTGGGGATTTGATCTTTTAGTCTAGTGGTTTGATTAATTTAATATGTCTTTAATTTAGATTCTTTTGTGAGTTTTTGGTTTGACTGGTAGAGCGTGGTTGTTTACTTTTATTAGTGGCTTGTTTAGATTGCTTGGTTAATAATGTGTTGTGCCTTGGTTTTTGAACGAATGTAGCAATTGAAATTGATCCCGGTTACAGTCTTAGTGTGCATCAGAGTGGGTTCTACACTGTTGGTTGTGTTGTTTGATTTTCTTAAAACTTATAAAACAGTTTTACAAATGTTTGATAAACTTTAATTTGACCCTCGAAATTTCGTAGTTCATGCATGTTGTGTGGTTCTATGTTGTGTTTTGTGTCTTGAATTTGTTGAGTAGGGTGAACTTTGAATAATGAGCACAATAGGGGGAGTCTGGGTATTAGGTGGGCGGACTAGACTAGCGTGCTAGTGATATGGGGGTGGCCTCAGCCCAGTTTCACTTAGCGGGATTGATGCTTACAACAATAACTAAACATTTGATGATGACTAGAGACAACTACAGCAGGAGGTGTTTTATTTCCGGTGGCTGGTGCATGGGAAATGTATGGTATGGTTCACCGAGACATGAGGTTCTAGGGTCCCACACGGCTTTAGTACTTGGGGCCTCTTCCACTTTTGTTTCTCATGTGCGATTATGTACTCATCACTGGTTGGTTTTGGTGACTCCTGTGGTTTCTAATGGTAAGAATATTTCTTTTTCTTTCAATTTCAAAAACCCCTTTTTCCCATTTTGAAACTGTCTTCCTGTCATTAAAAACTGGTTACATTAAGATGTTAGTGCATTTATTTACTTTCCCTAAAATTTTAACATGCGAACTGCTTTTGTCATCTAACCATTTCCATGCGAAATTGTTTCTTTGGTGCCAACCTATTGAGCGTTGCTCAGACCCTACTTACACCTTTGTGTGTAAGTAGATCTGATTATGTATGATTCAGGAAAATGCCAGGGTTTTGACCATAGTGGCCCGAGTTGTTAGTTGAATCATCTGATTAGGCGTCGGTGGCGGAGGCCTGACAGGGATATTCTTCCACCATGTGAATTTTTCTGGTTTGGTTTTTGGTCACCTTTTTCGTAGTTGGTTGTGTTTGGGTTGTAGTTTTCCTTTTGTTGAGACTCGTTCAGACTATTTTGTTAAACTTGTGGTTGTAATGTTGCTTTCAGATTTCAGTTTACTTACGGGTTGTTTCTAGTTGTTGTACAGGTAAATCGTTCCCAAAAGCTATAAATTTATACCCGGGCACTTCTGCCAGCCCGTGGGGATCGGGAATGCCCTTCGGGCCTTGCCGCGGTCTGGGTCAGGCATTGAGTTGATGGAGACCCGATTCAGTTCATGATAAAAGTTTATCAAAGGGAGGTTAACTCTTGGTCTATGTTATTTGGGGTGAGTTTGGTTATACAGAAGTTGGTACTATCAGGGGTCTCTGAAATTATGTTGCGAGTAGGGTGCCTGTCCAGCATGCCTCATGATATATACTGAGTCACCATGGGATGTCAGGGTGCTTGTTTGACTTCTTTCCTAGGTGGGACGTACAGGCTGCAGACTGTATGTGGACATTGGGTAGGAAAGTAGAGTTTTGACATGAGGTCATTTTTTGCATGTTTGATTTATTGATGATTATTTATCCAATTGAAAAATTTTCTTCCTCTTGAGATATGTAATTCTGATGTTATTCCTTTATGACTGTTTCCCTGTGCAGTAAGATGCCTCCCCAGAGAGCTCTCATGCACCCACGGGAAGAAGCCGGAGAGAGTTCTCCTGCGCCGCTTGATCAGAGATTGGTAGAGGCTATGGTAGAAGCCGTTCAGGCTTTGGGACAAGAGGTGACTCCTGCCCCCTCCCCTATTCCAGCTAGAAGGGAAGAATCTGTCTCTAGGAAGGATAGAGCTCAGGAGTTTCTGAAGAAAAAACATCCTTCTTTCTGAGGCAGTTCAGAACCTCATGAGGCAGGGGAGTGGCTTGAAAAGATAGAACGCATGTTCGATTTCATTGAAACACCCGAGGAAGTCAGGGTGAAGTGTGCCTCATTCCAGCTAGAGGGTCCCAGTCGCAAATGGTGAGAATCAGTGGTCCAGGCGGGGAAACATGAGCACATGAGCTGGAAAGAATTCAAGGGTATCATCAACGAGCAGTATTGTCCAGATTTTCTAGCCTACGCTAGATCTCGAGAGTTCATGGAGATTTCGCAGGGGAATCAGACAGTGATGTAATATGTGAACTGCTTTTCTGAGCTGGTGCGGTACGCTCCTGTGATAGTTTCGAGTGAATTCTTGAAAGCTCGTAAGTTTGAGAAGGGCCTTCGACTGGAAATCCACTCTCAGGTTTTCTTATTCAAGATGAAGACTTATGCTGAGGTGGTTGATCATGCTTGCATGGCCGGGATTGACCAGAGAGGAGAGCCGGGGTTTTCTAGATCAGTATCAGGCTTTAGCAACAGCAGTTCCTCAAAGAAGAAGATGAAGCATGTTGAGCAGTGGAAGAAGAGTGGTGGTGGCTTAGGACATCCCTCTAGGCAGACACCATCTGAGGCTTCTGATGCGAGGCCCATTGTGTGCCATCAGTGCGTAATGGCAGGGCACATCCGACCTGCATGTCCACATCCTCCCAGAACATGCTATGGGTGTGGAGTTATGGGGCAGCTACAGCATTTCTGCAGGACTGTACCCCCTTACCAGAGTGGGACTGGATCCGTAGCTTCCAGGGGTGTATCAGTGCAGTCAAAGCCAAGCTCGTTATTGCAATGGAAACACCTCTGTACATTCGTGAAGGGAATGTGACTCTATTACAAGTGTGGTGAAAAAGGCCACCATGCTCGTTATTGCAAGGGAACGAAAGTGGTTTTCAATGTTGAATGCTACAGTTGTAATAAATTGGGGCCTTATAAAAATGAATGTCATAAACATCAAGGAAACATACTTCAAAAAAGGCCAAGGTATCAATGCCAATATTATGTTATCACTACTGCAGAGGTTGAGGCTTTGAAAGACATGGTGGCAGGTAATTTAATTGTTTCCTGAAGTTTATCCAATGCTTTATTTGGTTCTGGATCATCACATTGTTTGATATCTTCCTAGTTTTCTATTAAAATAATATATTTACAATTTTATTTAACAATAGAGTTGTCAGTAAAAAATCTTAAGGAAAGTATCATCGCAACAATGTTTTGAAAATTGGTTACCATTATGGAATATATATGTTCTTTATCCCATGATCTCATCGTCATCCCCATGATTGAATTTGATAAAATTCTTAGTATGTATTGGATTTCAGACCATGATGCAAAAATTTATTGAAAGAACAAGGAGGTTACAATTTTTGATGATGATAAAGAGTACCTTATTTTTATAGCACAAAAATCACCATCTGATTCTTATCTAGATCCACCCCTAGTAGCTCTACTAAATTCAATTATTAGGGAGAAATAGAATTAAATAACAATGGGTGTGGAATGGAATGTTTAAATAGAGGATGTGCTTATTGTCAGGAATATGTTGATGTCTTTCTAGAGGATTTACATAGACATCCTCCATAATGGGAAATTGAGTTTTCCAATGATTTAATTCCTAGTTCAAGGACCATATTGAAGACCCCTTATATAATTCCCACTGTGGAATTAGTGGAACTAAAGAAAAAAATAGAGTAATTGAGTAATAGGGGATTTATTCATCATAGTGTGTCTCCATGGGGAGCCCTTGTCCATTTCTATGAAGAGAGATGGATCTATGAGGTTGTGCATTGACTACAGGGAGATCAATGCTATAATAATAACGAAAAGGTATCCCCTAATTTGCATTGATGAATTATTCAACCAACTTAATGGAGCTCAATATTTTTCAACAATAGATCATCAATCTATATATCATCAGTAGTGTGTGAATAATGAAGACATTCCAAAGACAACATTTCGAACAAGGTATAGGCATTACAAATTTACAGTAATGCCTTTTGGATTTACTAATGCACCCTCAATCATCATGGATTTAATGACTAGAGTTTTAAAGTAATATCTTGATGAAATTGTAGTTTTATTTATTGATGATATATAGGAATACTCAAAAATCTGTGGAGATCATGAAAATCACATACGCGCTATTCTGAAAACCCTTAGATGAAATGAATAATATGGGAAGTTTAGCAAGTGTGAATTACTTCTTCAAGAGTTATGTTTTCTTATCCAAATTGTCACTAAGGATGGAATATCTATTGATCCTTCAATGACCTATGAAATCAAAGAATGTCTATAACCGATTATTACGATTGAGGAACAATGTATTATTGGTTTAGTAGGTTATTATCGATGTTTCATAAATAATTTTTCCCAGTTGGCTAATCCATTAACAAAGATCAAAAGTAAAGGGGTCAAATATATTTGGAAAAATGAGTGTGATAATTTTTTGGTGGAATTGAGGTTAATATTAGTCAATGATCTTATCTTAAATCTACCATCAGGGAACGACGTGTTAGTTATTAATAGTGATACTTCAAATAAAGAACGTGGTTGTGTCCATATGTAGAATGATATAGTTATTGCCTTTGAATCATGACAGGTGAATATTAATGAACAAATTTATCCCAGTCATGATCTTGATTTAGCAGCTGTAATAATTGACTTGAAGATATAGTTACATCATCTCTATTGTAAAAAATGTGAGATATATTCTGATCCCAAGAGTTTGAAGTATATTTTCTAATATAAATAACTTAACATAAGGAAAATATGATGGATTGAACTACTAAAATATTATGATTTCATTATACACTACAACCCAGGGAAGGAAAATAAGGTGGAAGATGCTTTGAGTGGAAAGGATCATGGAGTTTTGAACAAGATGAGAGATGAAAGGGATCCTATGTTCATGGATCTAGTAATGATGGATATGGGAATAACCATGTAAGGTTAAACATCAATACTTTTTCAAATGGTTTCAATACAAAATTTACTCTAAAGGATAGGGAGTTCTTAGACCAATGATGAGGAGTATCAAGAGAAGATTAAAGCTGGGAATGACTGGAGATTGAGTGACTTCATATATGTACAAGGAATATTGAAATTTGGGAAGAGGCATTGTGTTACAAAGAATCCCGATCTTAGAAGTGAATTGTTGGATGATTCTCATAGCTCAAATTTCTCTATAAACTCTAGGAGAACCAAGATGTATAGATATTTGAAGGAACATTTTTTGTGGGACAACATGAAGAGGGAGATTACTGATTTTGTGTCAAGATGCATGGTTTGTCAACAAGTGAAATCTGGAAGGAAAAAATGTGGTAGAGTCATTCATCCTCTTCCCATAACTGAGTGGAAATGAGATAATATTACAATGGTCTTTTCCATGGGGCTAACAAAGACATTTAGAAGGAATTACGCAATATGAATCATTATTGATCATCTTACCGAGTTATCCCATTTTATTGTTGTAAGAGAAGATTTACCACATGAACATTTGGAATGACTATATATTAATGATGTTGTAAGACTTCACAGGGCACCACTATCAATTTCTTTAGATAATGATCCCCATTTTACATCTAGATTCAAGAAAAGTCTTCAGAAAGACCACATTAATGAACTTCATATGAGAACTTCCTACAACCCTCAAACTGATGGACAATCAAAACAAAATATTCAATCCTCAAAATACATGATGAGATCTTTCTCACCTTACTTTCAAGTTATGTGGGATCAATATTTACCTTTTTTAGAATTTTCCACTAACAATAGTTCCCATTAAAGTATTGATATGGAACCATATGAAGTTTTATATGGCAAGAGATGTCGCACACCAACTTGATAGGATTATTTTGGTGAAAGAAAACTAGTAGGCCAAAAACATGTTAAGAAAACAATGGAAAAAGTGATGATTATCCAAACCCACATCAAAGCAACCCAATGTAGGAAAAAGAGATATACCAATAACTAAAGGATGGATTAAGAATTTCAAGTAGGAGACTGTGTTTTCATAAAGGTATCTTCATGGTAGGGTGTTATACGTTTCAGTAAGAAGGGTTAATTGAGTACCATGTACATCAGACCTTTCGAAAATCCACAATAAATTGAAGTTATAGCTTATTGTTTGGAAATTCATCCATGTCTATCAAAGTTCATGATGTGTTCCACAAATCACGGTTGAGAAAATATTTGTCAGACCCAAAATATGTACTCACCTATGAGGAAATTGAACTAGAACTAGATCTGCCTTATTGTGAAGAGCATGTCATGATCCATGAAACAAAAGAAAAAGTGTTGAGAAACTGGATGACTCGTTTGATAAATGTTAATTGGAGAAACCATAAGATGGATGAGGCAACATGGGATCCCAGGGAACATATGATGAAGAACCACCCAAATAAATTTATGCATTAATATTATAGAAATTTCGAGGATGAAATTATTTTACGGAGGCGAGAATGTAACACCCCAAGCTTCTATGGTATGTTTCCCATTGAATAATGTAGTAGCTTGTGTTGTACGCAACTTGGAGTTTTAAAACACCATGACCAATCAAAAATGCCATTATGAATAGTAATACCCAATTTTTAAAATTTTATACAATATATTTTTCAAAATGGACTTCATTTTCGGAGTCATAATATCTAAATTAGCTTAGGGTGAATTTTTTGTATTTTTCAGAGAATTTTCACTTTTTGATGAATAGTGAAAAACACAACATTATTGTTTAAAATATAATTTTTATTTAAGTAATTAGTTATTATATTTTTATTTATTTCTGGTCAAAATAGATACATAATACCTATATATGTTCAATTTAATTCATTGGAGTCATTTTATAAGAAGTTTAGATATATAAAATTTGATGAACTTTTTACCGTATTTTACTCACCTTCTATGAGGATTTACAAATTTGCATAAAACATACTTTTACCAGTTCTATGAGTTGAATTTAAAAAATCCAAGATACACGGTTAAAATCATTAAGAAAAATTTTGTTCAATAAGATGAAAATAATTTTTTGTGAATAATAACGTTTGACTTTTATTTACCAGGGTTAAAAGTAATGAGGGTAAATAAGGGTAAAAATGATATTATAATTACCCTAAAACATGTCCTAAATATATTGGATAAGGGTAATTAGACTAAAAACAACATGTGGAATAAAATATGATCCTATTTGGTTTTCTTGGATTATATTATAACAATTATTATTTTTTATTTAAAGAAGAGTTAAAAGTGTTAAATTCAATTATTAATAACTAAACCATTTTTAATATAGGGTCACATATAATATAAATTCAACTATAAATATTCTATAAAATATAAAAATATACCATATATAATTGTATTTTATTAATCATTTTTAATCATTAAATAATTAATTTTATTTATGACACAATGATGATGCAGTAATTACCTTAATGATGAAATATTAAAATAATTGATATTATAAATATCCAAATAAATGTAAATTGAGACTTATGATGAATTCCACTAACTTTATACATTAATATGACATGTAAGGTTCAATTTTACAATCTCTTTACTTATCCGAGGTTGTTAATACATAAGTATCTTTTGGGACCTCGATATCATTCACATCTGTGTTTTCATAAAAATAAATTTTAATTTTTTTTACTATTTACTAGACTATGTGTAAATTTAATTTATACACATATTTGATATTATATGTTTTGAGAGCAATCTTTCCGTCATTTTCCAAACATGGTACTTTATGACATTTCAGAAAAAATTTGTTAAGAATGTCTCTTATAACTTATACAGCGGGTGTAGCTATTTTCCACTGTTATAACATCGTCGAAGCATCCCTTACAAACTTATAATAATATTTTCAAAATAAATGTTTTCTTTTATAATTATGTTACATTTAAATTATTTCAATAAAAGAAATAGATATTTCTCTCAAATAGTTTTGATTTCATCTATATCAACATCATTTAATGGATTCAACAATTGATTGAAATTGATTCATTATGATACAAATGTTCCATATTGTATTGAGGGTTTTGTGATATGTTAGACTGTTGATGTGTTATTTTTATACCATTCATTGTTTATTAATAAATTATTGACATTTCATATGCTAGTTTTAATATGAATTTTTATGTTATGTTTAAGAATTTTCATATGATGAATACAATGGAAAAAGTAAGTGACGGGTGGAGCCCGCTATAGCTCCTCTATGCATCGGTAGGTCTAATGAGACAAAGTAGTTTCTTAGAACAAGGACTTGACAAAATATTATTTGTGGTATTGGCACGAGGCCTTGACTATGTGGTTATGATGTTTGGCATTATGCATTCCATAATTATAAAATTAGTTGTTGATATTGCATCTGATTATTCGACTAGTAGAATATCAATGTGAATAAGTAAATGGAATTATTTGATTTATATTTCCCATATTATTCTGAATTTTATGTTTAAAAGGAATATGTTTTCTTCATATGAATTTCCTTAAAATTTTAATCTTATTTATTCAAGTTTCCTCTATATTGTTATCCTTACTGATCATCTGAGCTCACCCCTTTCAAAGTTTTATTTTTCCTAGGATGCGAAGAAGTATATTTTGGATGACCTATAAGGATAGTATAAGGGATATAAATGTGGTAAGTGGAGACAATGTTGTTTTTTTCATTTTATAATTTAATTGTAAAATTATGAATGTATCTATTACTTCTAATGATACTAAATAGGTCCGTCATTCGGGATTTTATCCCTTCTGATAATGCCAATGTTATGTAATAATGCACCGACTCGGGTAATTAGTGTTGTGGAATTACATAAAGGAGGGAATTGAGTGCTACCATTGGATCATCTAGATGGGGATTTGTATCCTGGTGATGTCCCCTGATCACCAGTGCATTGGTTAGTTCTTCTACATGATTAGAAAGCTGACCGGCTCATGGAGCGGCTGGTGTGATGACCTGTGGGACTACATGGGGAACAACCTGTGGAGAGGATGGGGGAACCTGAACTGGGTCCTAAAGATTTTCACGTTTCCCAGGTGGATTTCGTGATATATAAAATATCCTTTATACATATTCTCCTGCTTATATCTTGTCTATGTGGGCGTCATGATCAGGGTCACCTTTAGGTATCTTTCATGGGTTAACTTGTACATGCCCTTGTTTCCCCGATCAAAGATCACTATAGTCCATTCGCTGCTCCACAATACATTCTTCAACAAGATCATTAAAAATCTTCTTCTACTCTAAGAGCTGTTAACACAATGCGGGATTTCTGGGTTCATCTTCCTTTTCTTACGCTTACCTAGATAGTTCATAGGGTTTGACGGCACCAATATGCTCTTGGACATTATTGGTATTCCGAATAAGGGGAAATGAGTCGATAGGTATGGGAAGACCCAATAAATTTTTATGCTGGAATGTAACCCTTCCCAATAGATCCAATATGTGTGGCACTCACTCAGGGGGTATGATATATTCAAGGATCTCTATATTTTTTTCTCCCTATAATAGGTCGGCCATGTTAACTACGACTCTTCCTAAAGTAATATCTTCAATAACGCCAGGAAAATCATGCTGGCACCAGATTGAACTGAAATGAAAGGCAGAATACTTCCCCCATCCATATACGTAAATGTGGGGGGATTCCTCCTTTATAAGCCTAATGGGATCTTTAATACATTGGATGCTCCACTTCTGGAGGTTCTGGTGGCGACCGGGTGACTCTAGATGTCGGGCCATAAGGAGTAGATACAAGTTGACCCTATGACATTGATAATCTATATCATCAGAGTGTTCCTAACTATAGGGGTAAGAAACTAGTTGATAATGATTTTGTATTTTCATCACCCAGAGAGTTTGAAAAAAAATGCGACTTCATCCTGGGTAAGCGATTCTGGTTCATTGAATCTTGTGGTTGCAAATGGCTAGAACATCTCTAAGAAAATGTCTACTACAAAGATGTCCTAGAAGCTCCTCATCTTAGAATTGGAATCTGGAACTTTCTTTCCCCATTAATCAACTGGGGGAGGCTAAGGGACTGGTAACAACACAGAAGTAGACTGTTCAGATGGAAGGCTGGCTGGTGGAGAATACAAGGATCAAGTTGATTGGCCACCACATATTGGGTTTTATTTCTACAAAATAAACGAATACAGTACCACATCATGGTAAAATGGAATAGAAAATTTTGAATCATACATGTGGTTCTAGTTATTTGTGGTTGATTAGCCTCTTTTTATTCCTCTATCAGTCCCCAGAATAAGTCTCTGTGATCACTGGTTGTGGTAGAGAACGACCATGTTGATGATAAAGAGGATTTCGTGGACCCATCCTGGAAAGACGACAAATATTCCTCCTCCTAGAAGTATCTTAGGATGGTGGTGGGAATCTGGTGGACCTCACATTCTGGAAGGTTGAGTCTTATATGCCTCATTCCTACCCTAGCCCTTGACATAGAAGTTTGGGGTGAGGGTCCCATTATCTTATAGCATTCCGACTCGGAATCTGAAAATTATATATGTTTAATAGTAGTCTGACACTTCTCAATATATTTCCTTTCGCATCGGTAACCCACCCTTGTACATTGTATGATTCTTCAAGACATGGTAGAATTTTGACATGAGGACGAACATCAGCCAAACTGATGCGGGGAAGAGGGGACTTCTTCTTAGGTGAGCTCAGGTGTGAGGAGCACCCAAATAAATGTCAAAGGGAGAATGAGGAGGAACCCCATGTATGCTGGCTGGCATGGGGAGGGGATTATTGCAGAATGTGTCGGAGAAAGTAGGTCCTCTGCCAGAGCTAATGGGAATATGGTCAGTACTTCCATGTTTTCCCCTAACAGTGAAAGTATCAGGGGGGCCTTTGTACTTTTCAAACTAAACATGGGGAAGACCTTCATGCTATTTTCCAATGAATCGAGGATGACCTCCACTTAAATATTTTATAGGATGAAGAGTACCTACTTCTATTTATGTAAAAACATGGGGAATACCCTAAGTTGATTGATGAATTGAGGAGGAAGATAATCACATTGGGAATCTGTGTCTGTATGAACAAATCCACACTTGGGGTCATAGCTGCGGTAGAAACATATGTCCTGGATGTCAATGTAGTGGATAAGACCTTTTCTCGGATTGATGAGGACATTGGGAGGACATCCATGTCAAACCATGGAGTGGGGAGGACCTTTACTATCATTAGTGGTGGCATGGGGAGGACATATATATTGGACTTCATCATCATGTGTTGGCCCGTGCTAGACACCGCCTGTGTCGGCGACTAGTAGGGTCATCTCCACCTACCCGGGGTGTGGTTGGGACCTCGATATATGCAAGGCATATGAGTTCCCATGATAATTATAAACAGAGCAGTGATTGTATACATCAGTGGTTGCACGTATTACTATTGCCATCGACAGTGACTCCCCCTGGCGGGCACCCTCCTCTTCTTTCCCCAGATGTTGTTTTCAGGTTAACAAGACTGGGGTGGGTGGTGCAGGCATATAAAATACTTTCTTCTCAGTGTGTGGGGACGAGTGGTGGAGTTGACACAGCCTAGTGGGATCCCTCCTTGGTGTCCCCCAGGACAAGATTACATCTAGGCTGTCTCGGACTTCCCTTACCTCATTGGAATAAGGGGGAGAGTCGTCAAAACACTCCGGGGAGAGACTACTAAAATTATTATTTGTCGTAGTGGGAGTATTTTACCAATGAGTTTCCCCTAGGGGTGGTGGAAAATATGTGCAACTAAAGCCTCTAGGTCCTGTCAGGCCATATCCCGAGTTTGGGACAATCTCTTCTTCCTCGTATTGTGGGAAGAGGTTGTTAATCACCCTCCTCTAAACCAGTTCAGATAGTGAGATGAGGAATGGGAGACCATAGACTATATATGTGGATTCAATCATGGAAGAGGTGGTTCTGTGTAGGATTTCCATATTTCCATTACCCTGGCCCCTGCATCGGTGGATAGTTGGAGATCAGTTTCCTTTCAGAACATGCATCCTACAATGCAGGAAGAGTCAACCATTAGAATTGAAATAAGGAAACTTATGTTCAATAGCATAGTGGCATACTGTCTCCCATTCTTGGAAAGGAGGATCCAAACTGAAAACATCATATACCGGGATTTCCGACATTAAACTTCCACAATCTCTGGTGAGTTTCACACCAGGACCACTATTTTCATTGTGGGACCTTGAATCACATAACTGGATCTAGTGACACATTTTTCCACTGATGTCTCAAACACTACTAATCCCCAAATTTAGGAGAATGATTTCATGTCGGGTTAACCATTTTTGTTTCAGATGCTTTCCCTAGGGCGTGCATCTCTGGGTTGTGGATGAACTGTTTGTTTCCATGCATTCCCACTTTCCAATGGTGGGCTGCATCCATCGCTTATTAAGGGCTATTTTCTCTGGGATCGAACCGAGATTATGGGATATAAGCCCATTCTTCCATGTATTCTTCCACATAATTTGTTAACAATTCTGATTCTTCATTAAATATTTGGAGGATATTCATGAAACTCTTCCCAGTTCCATCTCTTTGTGGATGTTGGTTAATTACAATTATTATATATGGAAATTCCTATGGGTCAAGTTAGGGAAGAAACCATCAGTCGGGGGAGTAGCAACATTGTACATCAATGGCATCTTTTGACACTGATACACGGATGCATCAGCGTATCATTACCTTATGATAAGGATTCTTAAAGGCTTGGAAGCCCATAGCATCCCACATCATGTGTGGTGAATTATATTCCATATTCATATCTTTGAGGTTTTCATCATCATCCCATTTTTAACATAGGGCATGTCACACGTTTAACATCTTGTGGAGATGGATTAGACTTATCATAACACTGATAGAGGCGAATTAGATAGGTGTATCCCCATGAGAGATAAATTGAGAGTACCACTATATGGGTGGATCATGACATCCAATAAAGATGAATTTGAGGATTCTTGGGTCATTATATAGGAGACCCCATGGTTTTCCATTATCCAGGATTGAAACTTAGGGATGGTTCCTACGTACCCTATACTAATAGATTGGGATTAATCCCTTGTAGTTATAATGGGAAATGAAATAGGGTGTGTGTAGAGTATAGAGACCCATAGACATGTTTGGGCTTATGTGTGTCATGTGGTTCGTCACCATAGGAGAGCTCATGGTTGGATCATTGCAGATTTTGTGGGTCTTATACGTGGTGAGCTTCTTGATTCCTTATAGGAGCAGTGATGATGTGGGTGAAATTATCTCACCAAGATGTTGTGTCCTGGGTAAGAATAAGGATGTATATGGATGGTTGAGTTATGTGGATGGATAATGATATGGAACTCGTGTGACGAAATTAGTCATTTTGGGATTGAACCTCTGAGATGCGTCATATGTACCCATATGGTGTGAAATCAATGAAAACATACTTTAGTGAGATGATGGTACACCTGAAAAGATTACCCCCCAGAATTGAAGCATGGATGGGACCCACAGGAAGATGATTCTCCAGAGGAATGACCTTCCTGAAACACAAAAGCTCACGGGAGAGACAAGGATGAGACATGAGTGAAGGGAATAAACCGTAGGGAGGATTCCTACATATCGTTGGGTTTGGGAATCAAATTTCATGTAGTTTCGGATGAGGCATTGAATTGGGGTGTACAGAAAGGACAACAACCTGATGACATACTGGGGATTACATGTGGTTCATACCCTAAGAGTGGGTCTTACACCACTAGGAAAGACAAGAGATGTGGGTCCCCGCAAAGTGGACTACAACGGCTTACTTATGGTTGGGGACTACAAAGGCACACCATTGGTTGGGGAATTCAACAGATTACCATTGTTTGGGGACTACAATGCCTTACCATTGGTTGGGGATAGCAATGAATTAACATTATTTGGAAACTGCAATGGATTACCATTGGTTTGGGATGAACATTAGGGAGGCTTCTTATATACCCTTTCTAGAAGGCAAAGATCAAAAGACACATAGTCTGAGGGGAGTCATGAAATCAAGGTTTACATGGAGGATAGAGACACAAATACATATTTCGGCCTACAAGTGGATTCCAGCCCTACAATTGGATTGATTCCCCAGGGCGGACCAAATATGAGTGTCCCAACAAAGCGGACACCTATGATTACCAGTGCTTGGGGTTGAAATTCTTGGAAGCTTCCTATATACCATGTATAATATACAAGGATCAAAATCCACATTTTTAGTATAAATACTAGTTCATGTCGGGCGTAACAAAATGGGGGCCTATAGTTTAATATCATGAAGGAAAAGGGTGAACCAACGAGATATGGTTTGGACCGATGGAGGTTGGTATTGAATATAAGGAGGGATTATTAAGTACCTTTCATGGAAAGGTAAATGATAAAACTCCATGTAGTTAAGAAAGGGTGTTTCAGTCTTGCATGCTATGGCAGACCAGGGAGGATGTCAAGGTCAATGCTGACTCTACGACCACTTGAGTCATGATCAGTGTGAGAAACAAGAGGAAGTAATGACCTGGCGATCATATCATGAAAGGTGAATATAAGAGGAATAGAGCAGAGATTTTTCATGGTTAGATACCCAAAGAGGAAATAGTGGATTACACCTGGTTAGTGGTCTAGGGATATGGAGATTGGGGCATACTACAGGATGTAGGCATGATGCTGAATAATCATAGTGGAAGAAGGATGGGGTGATGAAGCTCCTTGTTTCCATCTCTCCTTGGGATTTTGGGAACAAAAGATGAATGGAAGAGTAGGGATGCTTCCTCTCGCAAGAAAGGCTAGGAGCTAACACCAAGATGGTTACCATTCCCTGCAGACAGAAGAAACTATAGAAAAGAGGATACCATTCCTTGTGGAAAGATCACACTACCGTGGATACCATTGGGTATGGAGATTGTCTGAGATGGGGAAACCTATGTATATTGTACTAGATGAGGTCAATGTTAAATGTCATGTGCTGAGGATGATGGTGCATTGTATTTTAAAGTCCTGCATCTCAGACGAGGTGGGTTCACTCCACACCCCTAGGAAAAACATATCTTATATCCACCCACCCACGGGGATGGGTATGCATTAGCAATTCCATGGTGAGAAGGGGTTCTAGAGTGACCCATTAAAGGGATCAGGTTAGCATGCCAAAATAAAGAAGCAATGTTCGTTTTTGTGAATATGAAAAGAATTACTAGGAAAATTGATTCAATGTGAAAGACCACCCTTGGATCCTTGATATTAATTTATACAAACCTAATGGGTCGTATGAGAGAAGTGTTTGTAAGGAAAATTGTTTTACAAGAAAGGACATTGTGAAGCTATGGTGATCCATATAGTTAAGGGACTTCGCGATGGGGTATCCTTTGCGATGTGGAGTGGCCTAGCCTTGGAATAGTTTATAATTGAATATAAAGGGTTCTTCGAGAAGTGCAATGTCATTTATGGAGTACAAATTTGTACAGCATTGGTGCCTTGAAAAGTGGGGAACAATGTAGAAATGTACTTCTTAAAGCATAGTCGCCCTGGCTTGGAATATGGTTCACATGTGCATGGAAGGTACTTCATGAAGCCTGAGTACATTGTGAAGACCTAAGCCCCCTTTGGGATCTCCATCCTTTAATATGGTTTGTGGGATCCATGAGGGGCATACTTTCTAAAAGGGGGCTTCTATTTGCACTAAGGTAATGGTATTATGCAATCCTAAAGTACCATAAAGAGCTCATTTATTTCAATATTTAGTACAGCGGAAGGTGCTTCAAAATTTGAGAGCTGAGAAGGGAAAATGATAGAGTATACATAATTTAGATCTGAGGGATGATGGGTATTAATATGCTAGGGGTGCTGAATATATCTGAATGATCATTTTGAAGACACATGGAGATCTGCAATTGACCGTGGACTACGTCATGTTTTTCATAACTGTGGAGTGGATCTTCATCCCCACCTCGATGCAGAGGCCTCCTAAATTTTCTCCATGGAACTCATGGAGGAATCCATAAATTTCCTAGGGATCACTGAGTCAATCTTGTTCCCTCCATGGTATGATGATCTATGTAAATTTTGTCGTAATCGTGGAGGCTCCCACCACTTTTACTCTACGGCGATCACAGAGGGGGCTTCGTCTTTGTGCCGACCACAATGATGAGGGGATCCTAGAAGGAGCATTGAAAACCATTCTCTTTGGAATTGGTTTTACCTAGGAGTATTTCCAATTTCTGATATTTTGGATCCAACATATGTTTCATTTATTTTTTCTTCCTCAGTACACCAATGAAATGGAATTAACATTCATGAGCATGTAGGACTTACTGTCTCCATGAATGGTGCACTTCAATTCAAATCTCTAAATTTTATAGACAACTATAAATAAATATATACTTAATATATATGATAATTAAGTCATTTTTTAAATATGTATATAATTAAATAATTATTTAATTAATAGGAACTACAAATCCCATGAAACAAAATTGGGAAAACTAGCCAATTGACACCTGAAATAGTCAAAATAAGAAAAGATTGTTAACAATAGGGTAATAAGATACTATAAGAAGTTAATATATGGTATTATAAACAATAGTATGGTTATTATATTAGTTATTAACATATTTAAAACCTTTATAAATGTGGTTATATATGACACAATGAAATAGGAGGACATCTTTAGGGATTTTTTCTCACATTACATCTATTGATACTTATTTGTTGTTATATAACAACTCACTTTTTTATGGATTATATACTTCCATTTGATATATAATATCGTGAATATATTTACTATCATGGTATTAAATGATTCATTTAATGTAATACCTTCATGGGTTTTGTATAAATGTTTCAATGTGGTATGGAACACTATGGTATGTTTAATATTTTTATCATCAAGAATCTTCTTTAATTACTTTCTTTCCAAATCTCACATAATTATTTGATTATAAAAATTATATTGAAACAATGATTTTATTGTAATAATCATTCATTATAAATTTACTTTAATATCGATATATTCATAAATTGGATATTATTATTTCATAAACCATATATCATCATACAAATGGTGTTTACATTGAATTTTATTTGATTAACTAGGGATTTCATTGATAAATCTGTATCATCAATTCAATATGAATATTTCATAAGTCATATTGTGTATTGATTTAATTAATTATTTGATATAAGGAATTCTTTTCACATACGTTGATTGGTGAATCCCATAAATTATATAGCTCCTCAATGCATTTATTGGTTTTCATAAGATGATTAGGTTGGCCAAATTAAATTAGTGTCTAACTATAGTTTTAAACTGTCCGAACGATGGATATTGAATGTATAGGTCATCATTTTACTAAAACATGACTTCCTATAATTAAGAATATAATTCATATATATTTTTTTTATTCATCGATGATATTTTTCATCGACAAATCTAAGGGTACATTTCATTTATTTTCATTGATTAAGTGGAATGTGTTTTAGTTTCTTACATTTCCATACTCAATTTTCCTTATCTAGTTATTTGAATGGAATTTGTTTTTATTTATTTTTCATGAAATGTTTACATATTACTATTCATTCATTGTTGATTTATCTTAAATTACCCATGCTGAGAATTTCAGTTCAATGTTATTATGTTTTATTTTACCAGGATTTGAAGAAGAAATATTTGAATAAACATTCAAAGATGCAGTTTGTTTCATTTTATTATGTATCATGATTGTAATTTCTATCTCCCAATGTATTATTGGTATCATTTAGGTAAAATAGATCTCCAAGACTACAAAATGAGTCTGTCCTTTGGATTTGATTCCTTTTAATCCTTCCTATGTAATAAAATAACACACCGACTTCAGCCTTCTGGGGTCAAGGCATTACACAAACCATAATAGGTGTAAATATCAATGATATCTAGAATATTTAATTTTGTTATATAATTAATAATACTTTAATGAAATTTAATTCATCACAACAAATAAACTGAAAATAAAAAAAATTATGAATTTTAATCATTGGGATATTTCAACAAGAAAAAAATTTCACTCATAAATGCTTCATATAAATTTATGATATATTATATTACTAGTTAAAATTATTAAGAAACCATAAAACCATATTATGATATATATTTCCATATTATACTTGCTATTACATTGATTGTTTGAATTTATGGATGGCATGGAATTATTAAAATAGTTTTGTGGTTGTTGTGAAAATTAATGACTAAACATTTAAATCTCAATGGTGGATATCTATAAAAAGATGACTAGGGTATTAATTTGAAGTTGAACAAGTTGAAATTTTAGTTGTAGTTAATTTTATGAATTTTTAATTCATAATTCAGCATATATGTTACATTCATTTGTATCGAAGATAGAATTACTAGGGGTAGTGGCATGTGGGATACCTAGAAGAAGGGGAAGAGTGTGAACCAAGAACATACATTATTAAGTATCTTAACTTATAAAGTGAGATAAAATTTTATTAAAATGTTTTAATGATTTGAAATGGAAGTAAATTAGTGTTGTGTATATCAATGATGATATCGAAGTAAATAATATAAAATCGGGGAGAACACCAATTTTTATTTGGTGTTTTTCTATGATTGATATTATTGTGATATTCACCTATGTGTTGAAATTATATTTTTAATGCTCCTAAAAATATTTTGGGAGGAATAGAGGAAGAAAACATTGAACAAGAATTTGTTGGGATTATTCTTAATAATATTTAAATAAAAAACTATTGGAGTATTAATTATTTGGTATATCAACACATCATTGATACATGTTCCTCATATATAAACTATTATATGTGAAACATATAAAAGAATTATTTCAGTGATTTTTTATTGTACAAAAATTATTTATTTATTATGTATCATTTTCAAAATAAATTCAATGTTTCGTTTCCAATGAAAAGTCAAGATACAAAAAATATTCATAAAATAATGACATTCATGTCTCTCTAATTCAACTCCATAATAGTGTGTAAAGTGGGACCACATATTACTAAACTTTTCCATTTTTATATTTGTGAGTGTGATTATAAAAAATAGTATATTGAGACTCGAACCCACAAAATATTTAATTTTAATTAATAAATTATAAAATGAGTGTCACTGTCTCACCCTCCCCCCTCCCCATTTTCCATGATACATCACCACATATCTAGACACATAAATTGGTATTATAGCTAATCAAGGAATCCTTTTCATGATACATATTTTGGATGAATTTTAAAATTAAAAAAACTAAATCTTTTAATAGCAATGGTGCTATAATATTTGATTGAAATAATTTTCATGCATGGAAAATTAATAATATTTGATAATATAATTCACATAGAAAATATGTTAATGATGCTTTTTGAGTGTGTTTTACTCCAGTTGATAGATATTATCCTATAATAATTGTAGCCATTTTAAATTTGAATTTATATGTAAGTGAAATGGATTCTATCTCAATTTTCTTATTTGGATGATGTCATAAAAAATAATGAAACTAAAAAATTCCAAATAGATATGGCATAAGTGTGTTTTCAGAGAATTTCCCATTGAATGATGTGAAATTATATAATTATAGGGTATTTTTTTACAATATTAGAATATTTTATGATCATTCCATTATTGATTACATAATAAAAATGAATAGAATCATCCTTATGTTTTAGTTTTTTGAGAGAAACTTTAGAAGACGCAACAATTCTCATGAATTTAATCATAAAATTCCGTGATTGTTTTTTTTGCAATGATTTATGTCATAGTGGATTGAGAAACATTATTTTATTATTAATTATATAATTTTATTAATTTTTATTTAAGTATAATGGTTTCTATTTTTCTAAGGATGATTAATATGGGGATCTAAACCACATTAAAATTCATGAAACGTATCATGATTTAAGGAAATAAAAACCGAATCATTCTCAAAATATAAATATAAAGAAGAAATAAATTCCACAGAAGATAGAAAAATTTATATTATTTTAAAATACAAAATAATAGATAGTGAAAAATAATTATAGGTGCATCATCAATATTTCATTATTTATTTTGGAATTGGGTTTCATGTAGTTGATTATGTAAAACATTCTAATGTAGAAACTATTTATAATAAGTGAATTTTGAATAATCATTGTAAATTAGTTAATCAAAACATATAGGTAACATTAAAAATGGAAACATTTACAGATCATTATAATGAACATAAGGTCACATTAAGAACGTACAAGGTGGGTTAATAGAGTTACACTGAATATATGATGAATGTAACACATGAAAAATGTCCTGATAAAAATACCCATCTCAAGAAAACTGTAAGAAAAATTTAAATTGATAATTAAGGTGGAGATAAAATATTGATGTAGATTAATGACTTTAATAAATAAATTAATAATATTGATTTGATTTTTCAGAAAATGGTATATTTTTTAAAGATATTAATGTAAAATTAGTGCTGAGTAAGGGAAAATTAATGTACATTGAGGTAAAAAAAATACTTCGAATATGATGCCATAATATTCTAAAAATGAATAGACGATCAATCTGAATCATATCAATTTATTTTTAATACTATCCTAGACTATATGGTGAAAATTATTTCTACGTAATCAACTATAACAAAAAATATTAAACATATGATTGAATTTATTACAGGAAACATTTAATTTTATGCATAATGAAAGAACATAAAATATTAATGAAAATTATAAATTATCTTGGATATGTATTGAGAAGATTTATTTCCCTAATAAAAATAATAAATTTAGTTTTTAATGCAACTGGATAACATGTAGATTTATATAGAGTGACCTATCATTCATATAAATGAGCATGTTTCAATGCAGATTGTTTGTTAAGTGTAGTCATTGAGCCAAAAGGTAATGTTTTCTTGTATATCATGTAATTTACATGGTTTGATGAAGGATTAAATTGAGGTAAATACAACTAATAAAAATAGAGAATAATTATTTGATGGTCCATTAACTGAGCCAAAAATATTTCAAGTCATCCTTATCAAAATATATTTTATTGTTTGGAAAATTTTTCAGAATGGTGTCATGAACATGTCCACTATACTATAGAATGTATGATAAAATATCATGAAAAAAATACCCTATTATGCTAGTGAAGTGATTTTTCATTGATGATATAAATCTTTAAATTTATATCATACAGATCAGGATCATAAATAATGGAATGTAACTATGATATAGATATTGTTAAGTAGTTTTTTATACAATTTAATAGGAAAAAAATGCCTAGAATAACATTAATGTAAAATTTGTATTTGAAATAAATTTTGGGAATGATATATCTATGAATATTTGAGATATTAACATCATAGATATTTAATCTTAAAAAATGATGTATAATGATGTTTTGTTGGTTAATGTAGTCTAAAGTATTTTGATGAGTTCTAGTAAATTTATTGGCGATAGAAATGATTTAATTTATAGGTGTAAATATTAAATCAACTATTTATTAAATTATTGAAGATTTATCAAAAATGAGAAATAATTATTAAATAATTTTATAATGATAATTAAATAGATACTTCATACATGAGCTCAAGAGATGATAATAAGAAATTGAATAGAGGAATTTATCATCATTGTCAAAAAAAATTAAGTATGATATCTAGGGTACATGTGACATGACACCTTCATCTATTTAATAAATAGAAACAATTTATTTATGACACATTTCAAATGGAATAAAATTATACATAGAATTCCTAATAATGAGTAAAATCTATTATTACGACATGTTAATTGATTGATTACAATTTATGTGGGATAACGAGACATGAATCATGAAGGAAAAATATTTATTTTAAATTCTGGTAAATTATAAAATATCAATAAAAAATATAATTTTTATTAAGGAAGAATAAAAATATAAAAAAAAATTCCAAAAAATTGATGGGATGTCAATAATGAGTTTTTTGGTTTATAAAATGATTTTATGAAATTATAGCATAATGAATTTCACTAGAAATAAATTTTAAGACTCAATTTTAATTAATAATATCAAAATATATTATAGTTCTCCACATGCATCGCAATTAAATTATGTTTTAGTGGGGATAATTAGAATATTGGTTGACATGTGTAATATTATACTTGTAGAATTCAACATATTTATGTTTTCTTTGAGTAGTACTATGAGTATATCCTATTACAATAAAAATATGTTCTTTTTAGAATTGAATCTACTATTAATACATAGAATATGTTGTATAAAAATAATCCTATAGTGATAAAGTTTAATGTGTTTGATAGTCCATGTTTTATGAAGTCAAACAATTTCGATCAAGAAAACTTTATTCAGATTTCCAATGAAGGAGACAAAATAGACTATATATTTAAAGTACTAGAAAAAATTGAATATTATTTTGTGAACATTTATGATGTATATAATATTGAAATTATTTATGGTTTGATATATAGGTTAAAGAAAATTTAGAAAATAAAAAAGTGTATAATTTGATGATTTTGGGAAAAGGGATTGAAGAAGGGGATGTAAGTGAATCATATAATGCTAATGTTGAATAAAATATGACTAGTGAAAATGATAATGATACTAGATATGTAATATTTAAAAATATGAGGCGAAAAAGTCATGTAAAACCCATATATATAATTACAAATTTTAATGAACATATTTAGAAGAGAACAATTTTGTGACATGGTAACCAGATTACACATATGAATCACGTTGAGCCATAATTATTTACTAAATCTTGGATATAAAGAGTGGCTATATTTAATTCATCAGTAGCTTGATTGAATTATCGATATATTTACCAATTACATGACCAAATATTGATTTTAATCTTTGTTGTGCAATATACATGTTCATCCCTTCCCTATCATTTGATGATTTTTGGGATGAGACATAATCATTTTGATTCCATTATAAAAATAGAAGAATGAATTTTTATACTATTCTAAATATAAAAAGGAGTTTATTTCAAAATGGTAGAAATAACTGTGTTTCTTTATTGGTGGGAGAATTAAAATCAATTTTCTATAATGTTATCATATATGAGGAATGAAAATCTTTAATAATAATTTATTTATTTAGAATCAGTTTGTCATGATATTTATCCTTTAAAAATTCTATGATTTTATGAAATATTGTATGACTTGATGGGTCTGAAAAAAATTAAAAGTATGATATTAAAAATCCAATGGATCTGTTGAATTTTTTTAAAATTTTCTTTCAACCATATGTCATAATATTTTATATTTTTTAGAATTTTTTATAGGTGTTGATAATTATTTTAACTTGGTTTGATATTGGACCTGATATTTGATATTAGTTTTATGTGTACATTGATTTATATTTTGAAATTTAGAGTTTCATGTTATTGATGAATTTTGCCTAAATCTTTTTATATAAGAGTTATACATATTTTCTATGAGATATATCAATGTCAGTATGGTGAATATATAAGATTTGATGGTGCATAATCTATTGAAATAGTAATAAATAATTATTTCCGTAAGAAAAAGTAAACATGCATGGATTCCCTTTCAAAAATGTAAATATGTATACACATCATTTTGGAATGAAAAATATGTAAGTGTGTCATTGACTAATGAATATAATGTAACCAATAACATAGCCTCACAATGATACATAAATGTATGTTTCTCAATTTATAAAGGATCTCATAATTGATGATAAAATATAATCCTAGGGTATCATTTTTTTTTTCAATTACCCAACAGGCACTATGATATTCAATCGTAAATTTCATGATACATATGAGTTATCAATGATGTAAAACAAAATATATAATGGTACTCATAGAAGGTAATTTATGAGTTCATATAAGGCTTCTAATTTGAAAAAGTAATCAATCCTTATTTTGATGCATAAAATATAACCCAACATTCAATAGACTCATAAAGATTTATACATGACGATTAATCCATTAGACGTGATCTATATGATGGGTAAGAGTTGAACCACGGAAAAATAAGTTAGATTAGGGTTGATTATTCTTCCAATGATACATTTAAGATTAAAAAATACCCTTGTAAGGGTAAACCATTTGATAGAATAAGATATATCATCATTCAAAATCAAATCATTATTACCGATTCATAATGGATTAAAATTTTATGAAGATTGTTGTTGATACATGATTAAATCAATGTCAGAATGATGAATGATTGGTAAAATCAATTACCATTTTTTGCGATTTAGAAAACATTTATTATGACCAAGGGTACTTTTAGAATTCCAATTTAGAAATAATATATACGTGATTATATGATTATACTATAGATGAATATGTCGTGCAATGGAATTTCTATGAGAGAGTATGTCATATCAAAATTCATTGAGACTCTTTGTGTAGAAAATAAGAATTGAAGAAGAACAATGATAATGTGTTGCTACCATCCCTACAATCATAAATGGAAGCAGAATATAATGGACAAGAAGATGGATAACCAAGAGTAAAATCATGGATTACAATATCCCTACATAATAGAATCTAATGGAGAGGGAGGAATAAAGAGATAGTTATGAAAGGCTCACACTAGTAATTTACATATTCATATTCTATATATTAATATGGCTGATGAGGAAGAAGAATATTGAGTGAGACTGATCAATTATCATTATCCCAAATAAGGATTGGATGTTATGATGCAAGAGATAATAAGGCTAATGTGAATATTACTATATAAAAAAACTATTAGTTAGAAAAATATTTATAAGGAAATGAAATCCCTAGTTCATTTAGTGACATCAAATAGTATGTTAGAGATCATTTTTAGGAGTGTGTTTAGGGGACCCATAATACTCATACTTGATACATTATAATGAACCAATCAAGGGACTATCAGATGGTAGGATACAATATAAGGAACTTTTCATTAAATGGTAAATGTCTATTAGGAGATATCCTACATTAATTTAAATTCATTATATAGTATATATCTATATATCAAACATGGATCAAATGTTGAACGTAGTCACCCATATAGGGGTTGACCTTATATAAAATACCTATGTGCATTGAATTTATTTCTATAATATGGATAAAAGTGGATTTTATATTAAAACAGTGTGGATAAAGACTCTAAATAGTCACATAGGTCAATTTCAACCAAAAGGATTAAAAAATTATATCAATATTTTATCCCCACTCTTAGTAGTGATACAATACCAAAAACATATGTACATGACATAGTTTACAAATGTTTTTCAAGAAAACATTTTTTATTCACATAAAATAATTATAACCTAATGATATCATTTATAATAAGTTCCTCTTCACATCTCTTATCTACTGAGAGTTTCTTCATCACCATAATTTGTTATATTTTCTCAAATTAGTGTGTCATACTCTTTAATATTTTATCTCTATAAAATAAATTATCATCTATAGTAATTAGTATCTTTATTCATTTCAAATTTAATTTTAAATTCGAAACCAAAAACAAAATATATTAAAATATTACCATATTAATGTTCATTAAATTTGATAATCTAAAAATTCTTATAAACCCAAAATGGAATTTAAGGATGAGAATGATCTTATTTGAGAATCCTAAAATTATGGCATGAATCAACCTTAGAAAACCCACATGAAACTAGTATTTGGAAAGAATCTCTTCATCAGTATTATTATTAATTCATTATGTAGATAATCATGGTGTGATGGCTCGCACTATGGTGTAAGCATATGGTCACTATCAAGCTGATTCAAAAAATGTAATTTATTCAAATTAACATTACAATTATACCATGTATTGATGTATAACCACCCTCTCTAGAGAGAAAAAAAGTCTCATGACCTCCGGTGTTTTATTTGGATAATTTTATTACCATGAAACCTTATCCAATATGGTTAAATAGACTTCATCCACCTAGTAGATTTAATATAAGATATCATGTAATAACCATTATAGTTTCTACTTCATGCCATGATAAACTAATAGAGGAATAAACGCATCAATGAATCAAATCAATCTATGGGAACTCTCATTGTTGTGTGATATCATTCTATGATAGAAAAATCTTAATATTATAAGGAAACATTATGGCTTTAAGAATTCACAAATATGATTATTTTTTAAAATTTAACCAAAAAATAGCACTAAAAGCATCAAAAATTAATTTCAATCATCTTACAATATCTTATAAGCTTGTAAATATTCATCACCACATATGAATCATTTTTTAATGTTACTTCTAAAATAACTATGTGTTTATAATTTTTCAACGTTCTGATAGTAAATTATAATAATCAAATCTCAAATCACATCAACATTAACATTAATATAAACAATACACCCTTTCTACCAAACACTTAGTAGGGAACCCTTAATGTTAGAAAACTTTCTAATTAAAAAAATAACCTCTTTAATAATTTTTTTTCAGCAATAAAGAATAAATCATCCCCATCTAAATCAATGAATCATCATTAAAACATTATAAAATAATTTAAAATAAAAAACTATAAGAAACAATAATTTTTAATAACTATGTAAATATTTCCATTAATGAAACTAATGTCTATATCCCAATATTTTCCCTCAAATTTAATTGTTTTAAATTAATATTCTCAAAATATATTAATGTATATGGTCAATGAAATTCCATATATACATACTAAACCAACATTTTAGAACACTTCACACATCACCAACACACACTTTCCAAATACATATAATTTCTTCTTTTAAAACACCCTAGTAATCTTATCCCATTTAAATAAATGCACATTATCTGAATATATGATGTTATATACCATTTTTAAAATAAATAATTCCAATAAAATAATATACTGGATATGAAACCATACCTTTTCATTGAGACAAATAAGCATGAACACCTGTCATAAACCTCAACATCTAAAATTAATCATTTTTAAATGGTTTAATTAACACATAATCAACTTTATCTTTTTTTGGAAGGAACACCATCATCATGAATAGTCTATCAACTAATTTTTTTTATAACGTGTTATTTGATTTTGATATTATTTTACAATGAATATTGAAATAAAGTTTTAAAAATATTAATTAACTATTGATTCTAACAATATATAAGCAATGAAAACATTAATTACACCTCATGATCTCTAAGATGAATTATCATCCACATCAGTTTGGTTGTTTCTTGAGTTATATAAACACACTCCACTTCAAATATACTCAATATAGTTGAAACTAACTTATCAATGTGCTATGATATACAACAACCACCCAAGAATAATTTTCCATCACATGCAACCTTCATATCATTAATGATTTCACCCATATCTACAGTGGTAAAACTATATAGACCGTAATTTTTATTTATGTAGTATTTATTATTACAATGAAAAATATTTTTGGTATACCAAATAATCATCTTCATTATAATAAAATAGGAATATATTTGGGAAATCTTATACTTTTAACATAATATAACAACAAGTAGACTGTTTAATCATGATAAATCTAAACAGACTAAAAATTTGACATATTTTATCAAATGTATTTAATTACCCTCTTTTCCTTCATCATCCTTCAGATGTTTGTTTCACAAAAATTATAGTAGAATATTCCATTTCATCCTTGATATGAGTATTTTATAAAAGTTACTAGGAATAACAATCATAGAAGAGGATTATGTGATCCCTATATTGGGAAATTTATATCCTTGATAAGAACATCATTTATCTTATCTTCAATGTGCAAATAATTTACTTCATTTTAATATATATGTTTTTTAAATATATTCTCAATTTAAAGCAAATTTTATGCATCAATAATGATAATAAATGTCATACATAAACCTTTATTTCTATTGATGAAAATGAATTTATCGACACTGACATTTATAAATTTAATATATTAAAGCATGAATCGATAATTGAGGTGTATTTAATTGGGCTTTTTAACCCACAAAATTATTTATTTAACCAAAAACCATTACTTCTATATAATCAAACATGAATCCTTTACGTTACTCAATTTGAACTTTCTCAAAATGATATTTATTTATTAATTATGAGTTCACATACATTTTTAAGATTTTCATCCATATATGAGTATTGATAATAAGGAAAATCCTTAGCATTATAAGCTATTAAACAAGGAAAAAATTATCATCAAAAAATTCTTTTAACATGACAACAACCTTCTCATTTGATTCTTGTATTATTTATCATCACGTTGTCCAGTTTATCTGACATATTAATGAACACCAATATTATTCCAATAATATTTTATGTTTTATTTTAGTAGGTACAATATCCTATGTGTTTTTCTTAACATTTTATAGTTATTCTTTATTAGTAACCACCAATTCTTGTTGATTTAATAACATTCCAGCACATCTCATAATTTTGGGGAAAAATAGAATTGTATGTGTCATTTTCCTCAATGTTATAATTTTCTAAACTAAATATTATTAATAAATAAATATATATTAAACGTTTTTATTATTTGAAAATAGAAATTTAATAAAAAATGATCATTCCACGTCACTGGATAATGAGTATTCATCATCTTTAACTTGAACATAACTCAATTATTTTTCATCTATAATGTTTTCATCATGCTAACAAATTAATTTTATATTTTCTCCATTTGTTATATAATATTCTCACCACTTTATACAATCATGTGAGAACAATTTTTAATATATTAACATCCAAAATATAAATCATATTTCCCATTTTTATTATAAATTTGATAGTAAATTCCATTTATACAACAAATGTTATAAATTATGTCGATATAACTTTTATAAAAATTTCTACTCTCTTATTCTATAATACTCTTATAAGGGGATAATAAAAATCAATATATAATTTAATATTGTATTTTAACTATATTTAATTTCAAATCAAGAATCATCTAGATTTTTATTATATAAGAAATAGTTCCAGATATTAACCACCCTCCCATAACATCACACAAATATTATAGTTATGTATTATGCTCCACCAACTTATCCAATTCAATATCCCCTAAATATTTTTAATTCAATTTAGTAACAAAATTTTATTATTTAATTATGGTGAACTAAACACATATAAAATATAATTATTATAAAATTGTATTTAAATTTCAATTAGTATTATTATTATTTTAATTCTCTTGAAAGGGAAACCACAATAATTTTCGTCACTTATCTTGGAAATTTGGAACATCTTATGGGACCCAAATTTATAATTCATTTCAATAATACATGGGGTCAATGTAAATTTAATAACAAAATAAATGAATAACTTATATATATTAAGTTATTTCTTCCTCAAATGTCTAGAAAAATTAAAATAAATATAATAAAATGGGGGAGATGATTGGGTCTCCTGCATCTTATGTGATATGTTAAAAATATTGCAAGTAAAAAATGAAGACCAATCCAATATAATTCCTTATAGAATAATGGAATATCATTAAATTTTTATCCTTGATTAATATTATTCATATTCATTCAGATAATATGGATTGTTTTTTTGTTCCACAATAAACTCTCCTTCATCAAGCTCAAGTATGAATAATTCTATATATAAACCTCACATGAAAAAATTACATATTATTCAACTTACTATTGTGAAACATTAACTACCAATTAACATCTTAAACAAAAATATTTCAAATGTTGAGAAAATATTTATTTCTTATAACATGGTATTGAGAAACAAATAATAAGTTATATTTTAAACCATATATATAATGTTTTCCTCAGTTTTAACATGTTCCCTCAACAAATTGTTGATCTAAATAACTAGATTCTAAGTAACCCTTAATTCTCAAATGGATGAAAAACATTATTAAATATTCCAAAAACATTAAAAAGATTCATATAACATATCATATGTGATTAATATCTGATTTAAAAAATATTAGGACATTTCTTTTCTGAATATTTAAATAAGGAAACCACTATAAAATATTTTCCCCTTTCTCTTATGATTTTTCATCTAATAATTTTGAATTCTATAAAACATACTAAACTATTCAAACATTATGTTTAGAATATTTTCCTCTTTCTGAACTAGTTTTTAAAACCGAAAATAATTTTCATTAAATATATGAAACTGATTCTCCATTGTCACCTCATAAATTTATAATTTTATCCATTCTTTTCTACTCTGTGTAGGACAAAACCCCATGAACCCCAACCATCCAAATATTCATGGGTTATAAAAATACCAATTATTAAACTATAATTCTATAAAAAAATTAAACCACAAAAACACCATCAATTGCAATAAAATTTTAATCGTTATTGAAATATACATTGAATTTCAAATAAAGTAACCCACTATCTATAAATCTTTTAACCATTAATTTTATTTCCTCTTTATAGACCAATTCTTATAAAATCTTAAAATACATTCCTCTTATCATGGGGTTTATTATTTAATTTATTAGAAATTCCATTTATAGATCATATTTCAATAAATTGTTTATTTTGATAATTTTAATATTTTGGAATATATTTAATTTAACTCTAACTTCTCTTCATTTTTCTATATATAAAAATCAGTCTATTCTCACACATGAATATAACATTTTACTAATTTTTTTATAAGATATTTTATTATTAATAAAACCATATTATTTCACTAAGTTTTCATTGTAGTGACCCAAGCCCCAATATTCCAAAGCTAATGTCTTACTTTCTTTCATTACCATAAAATACAAGGAATCACATCTTAAATGAATGAATAGTTTCTCAGAAATGGTAATATATATAAATAAATTATTCCAATATTAAATTCATAAATCCAAATTACAATATTACTTTTTTTGGATAAGAAAATTATCCTTTATATAATTTCATTTCCTATCAATCATAGTAAACTTAATGGATTCTTGGGAAAATAAAAAAAAACAAGTGTAATCATAAAATCTCAGTACGAGTAAAGTATAATGGGCACTACATGGATTAATAAATAATTATCATGTTATGGAAAATAATTGAACCCACATTCCATTTAAATAATAGGGGATAAATATCAATATTGAAAGGTATATGTATGAAATAATCAAACATTTAATCAATAACTTGACTGTTATAAATTGATAAAGAATAATCAAAATGGTAATATAAAAAACTAAAATAACATTCAACTCAATGAATAAACTATGAATTAAATGAATCTAAAGAAAATATCAATGGTAAAATATTATTGATAATAATAACTGAATTCTTCATAATGGAAATACTAAATTATTGGAAATCATGTTCCCAAGCACATGACACATCTACCATCATGACTTCTCAAAATGACCTTTAAATCCAGAAGTATAGACATCTGTATTTATTTCTTACTAATTCCCCTCATGATACTACTGATACATCAAGGGGATATATAATTCCAGGCCTGACCCATCACTGTAGGTCCAAATAATTCCTTTTACATTGAATTGTTGATTTAATTCATGAATCAAGGTGGATTATCAAAAAATATTTTTATTGATTAAAGAATATATATTTTTAAATAATTAAATGTTAATCAAATAAAATTCAATGAAAACACCATATATATTAATTGTATGTGATTTAAAAAAATCATATAAAAGACAAAAATAATTTTATATTTAATAAAATAACCATATTTTAAAATGAAATAAAAATTATGAAATAATCATATACATAATAAAAAAATATGGAAATTTAAGTGAAAAAAATGTACAATGACCACTATAGATTAAATGTTTCAAATAAAAGTTAATGACTAAAAAATAGGGATTATGAAAATTAATTTCAATAATCTAATTGGTCAAAATGATCATAAAACATCTTAAGAATCGGAAAATATGATAAAATAAAACATATCCCTATTATATCATATGTAAAATAAATGTCTTAAGACATTGATCAATAAATATAGCCTAAAATGTTGTTAAAAACAATCTTCAATAAAATAACCATCTTAGTTTTAAAAAAAATAAAAATAATATTTTAAAAAACAATTTTAAAATAAATTTTAATTAAAATTGCCTTCGAATCTTATAAATGTGTTTTAAAACATTATGTGGCCCTGAAAGAAAAAAATTTGTACATTACTAGTATGTTTAAAAAATATTCCATTCACATTTTCTGTAAAATATAGACATGACGTGTCTTGAAAATACATGGTGATTCCACTAATGACATTTTTGTAAAAAAATAAAAATGTGTTAAAATTCCTTTAATAAATAATTTATAAAAAGTTAAAAAAATTGAAAACACCTTCATAAAATATGGTTCTTAAAGGATAAAATATTTTTAATAAAGATAGAAATAAATTCATATTCTTCTAAAAATAATTTTATTATTATTTTAATAACCAAATAGTGTTAAAATGTTCTATTTATTGAAAATATCTTGAATAATAAGAGATGATAAAATTTTAATTGGTTTATTATACAATGGTCAAATAATTTCCTTTAATATAACTTCAATAATAATTAACCTCGGCTAGAATGAGATAATGAAATTAACCCTTATAGTTATCATAATATTGATGTGATAATTAATCTATTAATAGAGTATGTATATAAAAAAATACAAATGAAAAAGTTGAAATAAAATATAATATAACAAAGAGTCAATACACACATATCCATGGAATGTCAACTAAAACAACATAGTAATATATCCAAAGGAGAAGAAAAATAGTTTTGAAATTATTTACCACTAAGTATCATTTTAGTCAAATCCACTCTAAATAATAATTCAAAATAAAAAAATGTAATTTTTGGGAATCATGATATTAATTTTGTAATATCCCATCATTTCTAATTAATATATAAATTAATTATAAGGATAAATGTTTTTATTTTATTAAATTATGATTTTATGACTTAAATTTTTTATTATATGTTATAATATTTTTATATAAATTATTTTTTCATTAAATTAAACTTGATAATAAAATAATAAAGAATTTGTTGAAAAAGTTTTATTTTAATATAATATTTTATTATAAATATTTTTAGTTGAATAATATTTATTAAAAATAAATATATTATTTAAAAATTCTATAAAATTTTTTATTTTAATATACATATATGTATATCTATAATAAATTTTTTTTTAAAACTAAAGTAACATTGTTTTTTATATATATGATATTATTTATAAAATTATACATTTACACCAAAATATTATTTATATTTTGTTAAATTTTAATAAATTATTCATAAGAACAATATTTATAATAATATTATCATAAATGAAGTATTTGATATAAATAATATAATGAATTTTATTATAAAAAATTATTTTTTTAACCGTTTTGAATTATGAATATAATTATTATAAGAATATATTATTTAAGGTCAAGATTATGGTTTATTTTAAATAAAATAATATTTATAATATTTATGAAAATAATTTTTTTATATCTGTTTTATATTTTGAAATACATTTCAGAAAACAAAAACAAAAAATAAAAAATAAAAATGAGAAAAAAGTGGGGAGGGGATTTGATCATAAGGGATCGAGGGTTTCATTTGTGAATCTCGGGTGTAGGTAGAGGTATCGGGCCAAAGGGGAGCTATGGTTAAAGCTGCAGTCTGGGTGACAAAGGTTGAACTATTGAGGGGAGTTGAGCTAGTGAGGGAAATTGAGAAGAGCTCCAGTGAGGAGTCCAGTGTGAGGCCTCAACAACGATCAAGGAAGTTGACTGAGCATTGGTGAAGATCCGAGTGGATTTGAAGGGAATTGATCTCAGATAGGGTTATTGTAATGGGAATGGTGTAGATTCTATTCATAGTCTTTGGATATGAGTTTTTTTGTCTTTATGTGTCAAATTTTTTTAGTTTTTTAATAGGAAACAATATATTTTGGTTTTTTTCGTGACATCCATCCACCATGATCATCTTCCAGAATCTCATTTTTCTTGTTTGAATATATCAATTTTTTCATAATTTATTTTTGTCATCAATGGGTCATTTTATATTATTTGTACCCTTATTTTTGTGTTTTATATTCTAATATTAAAATATTTATACCTAGATTTCTCTGTAAGAATTTTTTCTAACCCTATTTTATAATTTAAAAACCTCTTATAGAAATCTCCACTAATAAAGATTTAATTATTTTTTAAAAAAAAATTTATCACTACATATAGTGGGTTATTTCTCTAAAACCCATACCTATATGAGAAAATGTAAATGTAAAAACTATTTTTAGCCCATGTGAGTGAGTGTGTGTGTGATATTAATACCTGGCAGTAAAACATTACACAGTCATGAATTAAATGAATGATTCACATTGAGGGTTTTTTCAGGATTAGATATTTAGAGAATTAGGCCATAACTATTACATATCAACTTGAAAATTACATGTCCACACTACTACTCAGTATCCATTTTTTCATAAAATAAAAACACTCAAAAAGAAACATTCCTAGTTACATGTTTTAGACTACATGACTTTTCCTGGATCTCATCCATGGCCCTAATCATCTTTATGTTCATTGGATGAAATTTCAAAGACATGAGATGATAATAAAAAGCTTAGTAAGGGTTATAAAATAAGGAAAAGAAACATTAACCCCTCATTAAATAAAAATCAATGAAACCATAATTTTTAATCATAACATATGTTCATAAATCTTATGATTTTTGAATAACACATAGAAATTATAAATCATAAAGGTAACATATGGCATAGATAACATACGTACAATGTAGCCATCACATCTATATAGGGAGTTATGTTGGAAGACCAATCAGAGTATATTCCATAAATATCTTAGGAGAAACATTAATGTTTACCTCTATCACGTTACCCAATGCATTGGAGAGCTATCTCGGGCTCACCCGCCCTAGGTTTATCATGGAACCACCCATATATGAAAACAATGACCAATAAGCATAATATATTCATAACACACATAATAATCATAAAGTAATGATAACATTTCCACATTGCAATCACAACACATCACTTCTTGATATTGACAAAATCAATGCTTTATCAAACCATTTTCAAAACCATTTAAAACATTTAATAATGAGATTTTTGAATCAATGTGTCCCATACCATTTTTAAGATTTTAAAGGAATTAAAATTTTAAAACATTAATTTTCATATAAATAAATCCTTAAAAACATTATTAGAACATGGAAACTAATGAGAATGATTTAGAGGAATAAATCATTACAATGATATTTTAGTTAAAGAGTTAGTATCCAAATGAGAGAAGCTTGAATAAATATAATTGAGGAATAAAATTAATCAAATATTATAATATAATTAGAATAGAGAGATACAAGATATGATAAATCAAAGGAAAGTTATACACCATATAAATGTGAATTGGTGCATAACAATAATGATGTCTCAATATAATGTAAATTGAGGTGAAATCCGTTATAAAGACAATATCCTTATATTAATGATAAATCAATTATATAATTATGTGTGAAAAAATTAATTACACTCAATATGATTGGATATTCTGTATAAATCAATCAAAAAGACTTCATACATTTTGTTTTAAAAAAACACCAATGACAAGGATGTTTAAGTCAATGAATAGAAATTGAGTAAAAAATACTCTTATCAAGTTCATATTGATAACTTAATAATTTATAAATGGAGTGATTATGTGTATCACAAGTATATACACAAAATGTGGAGTCTAAATTATAGCAAAAATAAATTAATAGTGATTTCACACATAATCATATCATGACATAATTTAAAATTAGAAGATAAAACTAAGGAATGGAAATTGGGTTAAAAAAGTTCTCTTACCAGCTTTGTAACTAACGAAACATACACCACATGAAAGAAGGATCATTCAATGAAGATGTAAATACCCATAAATTAAATTATATTATACAAAAAATACAATCACGGGAAGTACATACACCAAATAAAAGGAAATAGTGGAAAATATACCATGAATCTTACGTGGATAAAAAGTGATATGAAAACCCCTTACCACATTGTAATCAATCGAGGCATATGACCACAAGGTAAAAACCTCCAAATGAATCACAAAATCCCAAGAATATAAATATAATAATGTTAATATATACCAAATGGAAGTACACAATACACCACATGCAAGAAATAAGTGGTGAACAATAGAAATATCATGGTATTAAAAGTGAGATAAGAAACCCCTAACCACGTTGTAATTAATTAATTCGTATGAACAAAAGATAATAACCACAAAATAAATAAAATTTATACCAGGAATATAAAGATAATAATGATAATAAATATCAAATATCAGTACATAATAAACCACATTCCATAAGTATGTGGCGAACAATGGAAATCTCATGGAACTAAACGTGAGATTAGAAACCCCTTACATCCTGTCTGAATTGACATGGTCATTCCTTGTTCTTCAAGAATAACAAGATAAAGTAAATTTATACTTTCATAAGACCCATTTTAAATTTTATTATTTATTTTATATCACTTATTATCATGTTATAACCATTATGCAATCATTTATGTTAATAATGGTCGTTTTGTCAATATTTGGTACTTGAGTAAAAATGATCTTCTTATAATTAGAAGATGTTCATGTGGTAAAAATTACATTATCTCTAGATTTATATTGATTATTTAGATATTATATATATATATATTATATATCCAATAAATATATGTATTTTTAATATTACATAACATTTGGAGATAAGAAATGAAATGCATCATTCATGGAGACGGTATGTTGTACGTACTCATGAATAATACATTCATTTCTATTTCATATTTAATGGAATGGAAACATAATGATAAATTGGTTTATTATAATTCTAGTATAATATAATATTATATATATGTTACATAATTTCATCAATTCTATAATTTATACATTCCGTATATGTCATGAACGAATCATATCACCTTGAGGGGGCGATAGTCCACACTCCCTCCAATGAAATTATCTTATTTACAGATATTAAAAAGCATAAATAAATATTTTAAAATAAAAAATAAATAATCATAGAGAAAACATAAACTTAATATATATCATATATATATATAGTTCCATCATAATGGCCACCATGATAGGTGGTAGGAGAATATTGAACATTAATCGTTTCGTGACATAGTAGTTCATCGTCCATATAAACAGTATGTTCTTTACCCATTAGGTAGAGGTATGTGAAAGTGTTGTTCGAATCCATATCATAACAAAAACCTAGAATATTGAGGATACTTTTTTTGTAATAATATAAAGGAATAAAATGAGTTTATGGGGAAGTAAAAGTAAAATAAAACAAAAGAACTTATGAGAATATGTTACCATTAAATCAGGTATCTCCCATTAATTTGAACCAAAATATTTACTTGAATTTCTTTCCTCATAAGGGATTACTCCTAGGAGGAGTATAGGGATGTATGTAGATTAACTATCCTGAGTGTGGATGATCCAACGGTCTTGTGAAGTGTGTGTAATGGGTTAGAATTGAGGGCTTTTTATAAGGGGGATGAGGGGCTCTTTAGGAAGGCTTGAAAATATTTTTTTATTATATAATGATTATCATTTTATGAAGGTCCAAAACTCATTAGAGGAAAATATAATATTACTAATATTTGAAATAAAATCATCCAATAAGAATGGGATAGGTTTCAGATAATGTTTTAATCATTATAATCTTATATATTTAAATCATTCATTAATGAGTTAAACACTGCATCACTATTGTGTGATAAATATATTTATTTAGATGATGTATAAAAATTATAAAAAAATTATAATGATGTAGGAAATATTTTTATATTTAAAATTAATATTTTAATTTGAAGATATAACTTATATAACCCCATTTAAAAATTTATTTACTAAAAACACATGTTTATGTCATTTTGTTGTTATATTAAATTATTTAATATAGTTTTGTCATTATCACTCCGATGTGGATCCATGGGGTCCAAAAATCTACCCAAGGATTCCCATGATTGGAAATGTATCAACCAATAAGATCAGGACACATGTTAGAGGAATTTGATATTATTATAATAATATTTTGTTGCCCTTATTTACCAGATTTGCCCTTTAACCATGGTAAATAAAATTTTTACTGATGTAAATATTCATAATGCCTAAAAATAAAATTTACCTATTTACACAATTTGAACCCCTTGATTAAAAATTTGGAATCCATTTTTCCAAATTCAAAGCACTGAAGTTGTAGAAATTAATTTAAAATTAATTCCCACTATCAAAAAAAGAAGCATGTTTTTAAGAAATAATAACTATCAAAAGATTGACACTTATTTATATTCTATTTCAAAGTAAAATTACTTCCAATGACCAAAATTGGATTAAATGGTAAAAATACAATCTAATTACACTTTTAAAAAAATTGAAAAGATATTCTAAACATATAAATAAATTATTTTAAAAGGTAGTTTTGAATTAAAATACAGTATTTTGGACAAATAGTTAAAAAATGAATTTTATCAGAAAAATACCAAAAATATTCCCAACGTAAATTTTGATGTCCTGATTCTAAAGAAGAATTTTACTTTGTAAAAAATAACATATAAAAGTGACCAAAACAAAATTTAAAGAGGGTTATATAGGACCTCGGGACACCCAAAGAGGGGAGGGGTAAGTTAGGGTGTCATCTTTTTCACTTAATGTGATGGATCTTGTCCCCAAATTGGTAGGAACTTTTAAAACCTATTTGATGGATAAGATAAACAATTGAAAATTCACATGCATTGAGTTGACACAACACTTTAACTTAGATCACAACTAAGGGCTACGTCCAAGGAGCATACACTAAAAGGATGTTGGTCATACCTAATTCCACTATTCTTCACTAGTTGTAGATTACAATGGTTCGGTCACAATCACACTGTCTCAGGCTCACTGCTTTTACAAATATCCAGGGAGAGCACACTGCGTCCCTCAAGTCACTCCCATTGACTGCCCCTGGATCACTGTCTTTGGTGAAGTCTCATTTAGTTTATAGACTTGAAGGTCTCTTGAATATATTAACATATAAGTCTTTGTCTCCTGTTTAGAATGAGAGAATGCTTTCATCAGAGTCTTGAGTTGATTCTCTTTTGTATTCAATCGTCTACTTTAGTGAAATAAATGAATGCACTAAATCCTCTTCTTCTCTTCCTTTAATTCCCAATACCGACATCTGAGTGTATCATTATGTTTCCCTCATTCTGTGCAGATCTGAGTTTACTTGCAAGAATCATTTTTCTTTTGTTCACAAAGAAAAACGTGGTTTTTAATCACTAGTCATGTGTGTGCGGTACTACTTCTCTTTGTAAAACAAAATGGTTCACTATTCTTCTATCTTCACAAAGAAGATTTGAGAGTGCTAAGCACCTATCAAAGGCCCGCGGGACCCCAAAATTTTTCCACGCACCCTTCTCAGTGTCTTTTGTGTAAAATTCATAATTTTGGCGTAAAAATACATTTTTGTTATGAATAAGGTTTTTCACACAACTCTTATTTTTCACGCAGAATGTCCCTTTTTTCGCACAACACCTTCTTTTTCACGCAACACTTCTTATTCTTGCGCACCAATCTATACCTCAATTTTTCCATGCGTCAGAGCTTGGGATTTGTATAAGTGTTGATCCACACCTAAAGAGAGGGGTTCACCTCATATTTATAGGCATTTTTGACCTAGCGTGTAAAACCCCTTACTACGCATAAAACCCCTTCCTGCGCATAAAACTATCTCTCAGTTCTGTATATTACATGTACCATTCTTTTATTCTCACGCACCACCTAGGTTTTTTATGCACCTCATGAATATTATATTTTTCATTATTCTGAATGTGAAGCCTCTTTTCCGTATAAAACATGAAACCCAAATTTTTCGCACAACCAACGTTCCATGCCCATGATTGATTTTTCGCCCACATGGAGCGAACATCTCTAATTTTTCATGTACCTCTTGCCTTTTCCAATTTTATGCATTTCATATTCGAGACACTACTTGCACAAAAAACTCACCCATCTATTCTGCACACAACATTTTTTCGTGCGCATTCCAATTTTTCCGCGCACTACTCTGGCTTTTTCATACATCCCATGCCTTTTCCATTTTTCAACATTCTGATTCTGAAACACCTCTTGCATGATAAACCTCACTCCGCTATTTCGCACACCATGTTGTTTTTCATGGACAACTCAAATATTGTGTGCACAACCCACCTTTTTCATGCACTACTTCTTCTTTGCGTGCACCTCCTTTTACCAACAACCTATGTATTCATTTTAGGATTTTAAAGCCCAAAAATTTGAAAAACACTTGTAAATGGTGCAACCTTCAATATATGCTTCTACCGTAACCTTCATGTTTTTATGGGATTTTCTTTTTTCAACACCTCTTCTTCATCAACCATAATTCTCTACTTCAAGCAAATCATTTGATTTAATTCTTCAAGTACACTCTGGCATAGTTCTCATGCAATCAGAAATAATTTCATGGTATTCATCAAATCCCAAGTATTCTTCAATCATCCTCAAATGGATTATACCTCAAAATTCCTCACTATTGTAAACAATGTGTCACCTTTGATAGAAACATGTTCATTGAATTCATGATCAGTTCAAAAATCATCTGAATATACATTCCTCGGTTTCATTGGAGTACTTCTTGAACTCCTTCATTTTGATCTTCATTGACAATTATTGAAAACAAATACAACCATATAAACAATGTGGTCCTAATTAGTTCCCCATAAAAAGGTTTTAAATCGACTTTTCAAGGAATATTAGATTATTTATACATAAAATTAGATTCATTAACATTTTAAGCCTCTATCTATTATTGGAAAAATGTAAAAACATTTCAAAAAAATGTATGTTCATATTGTAGTTAGTTCTTTTCCATTCCCGACAATACTACGACTAGGAATTAACTACCATTTAAAATAGTATTACATTACAATAATTCAGTATGACTCAACATTATGTGCAATGTAACGCCCCGACCCCAGAAGCCCAGATTTGATTCATTATTACGTATCATTGGCATGATCAAAAAAGATCAAGTGTCAAATGTCTGATAAGTTTAGTAGCCTTGGAAGTACTAGATACATTCATAAGGTATACATTACATCATAAAATGGAAAAATACAACAACATTGTTTCCCTAGACATCACTGAGATCCCATAGAAAATCCCTATAGGCCACTCATAAATAACTTCTTCATATCCAGGGAAAATTAAACATAAGAAAGGGGTGAACTCAAATGATCAATAAGGCTATGAAATACAATGGAAGATAACAAAAATATTAATCATGGTGAATAATTGAATCTTCATGCCTTACCAATAATATACATGAATACCTTTATGAAAAGTATATGAGATGAGTAAATAATGGTATAATAAAACATAATCATCAGTATTATACTAGTTGAATGATCACATGAACCATCTATATTATTTTCATTTTTTAGGATTATATAATTCCAGACCTTTTGAAACATTTTTTCAAGGCCTCGACCAAGATGTCAAAAAATGATTAAGGCCTTGGCAAAAATCATATATCAAATTGGGAAAGGCCTTAGCCAATTCCATGCATATATGTCTCATGGGATCTACTGATGCATCGAGGAGCTATAGTGGGATTCACCCATCACTTACAAAGTCCAATACATTCCTCATATGAAAAGGTTGAAATATAACAGAAACATTCTTATTAAAACTAGAATATGAAAAGTCAATACCTTAACCATAAACCATGAATGGTATAAAAATATCACAACCACAGTCAGAAATAACTCATCAAATACAATATGGAAAACTTTATTATATTATATCAACCTCAATATGGAATAATGAATGATATTAACATAGTTTCAAATAATCATCAATACTATTTGAGAGAAATATCCCCTTTTTTCTTGAACACATTTAATGGTCTCACTATTTATCAAGAAGCTGTTTAAAATAGATTTTTGAATCAAAGAGTCCCATACCACTATGAAAAATTTAATATAAATTTTAATATTGAAACTATAATGTTCATATAAATAAATCATTAAAACCATTTTTAAAACATGGACATTAATGAGAAGGATTTATAATAATAAATCTTTAGAACATTTTAAAATGATATTTTAGTTAGAGTTCCTAACCAAAAGATAGACAATGGTATAAAATTAATTAAGGTAATAAAAACCTTATAATATAATGGGAATAAAGGGAATCATGATATACTATATCAAATTATACTATATACACCATATTTAAGTGAATTAGTAAATAACAACAATCAATTATCAATGGAATGTAAATTGAGATGAAATATTTTATAAATACTGTATCCTTATGTTAAGGATAAATCAACGACATAATTATTTGTCAAAAATATAAATACAATAATTATTATAGGATATTCACTGTTAATAAATTATTGGTCATTCACACATATTCTTGTAAAATCAACACCAATGAATTGGATTTTTAACTCAATAAATGGAGAATGTGTTAAAATTTCTGTTATCAAGTTCATATCCATGACTTGAGAATTTATCAATAGAGTGATTATGTTTATCAAAAGTATATCCACAGAAAGGGTAGTGGAAATTAATATACAAATAATAATGATTGATTCCACACATAATCATGGAGTAAAATAATCAATGATATATTTGTAAAGCTGAATGTGTGGAAATTAAAATTTGAAATTCCCTTACCATTTTGGTAACTTTTGAAAAATACATCCCATGAAATATGGATCATAAAATGAAGATGTAATTACTCATAAATTAATTTATATTAGACAAATACAACCATTGTGTAGTACATAAACCACACAAATGGAAATAGTGGCATTATGGCACAAATCCCACAGAAATAGTAATTGAGATGAAAACACTTACTTCGTTATAGTCAATCGAGTCGTATGGCCAAAAGTTAATAACAACCAAATAAATCACAAAATACCATGAATATAAATAGAATCATGATAATATAGATGTCAAATTACATTACACAATGAACCACAGTTAATAAATAACAGGTGAGCAATGGAAATCTCACAGAATTAAAAGTGTGTTAAGAAACCCCTTACATTTTACTTTTCCTTAGTCGAGGGTAGTTTAACCTCTTGTATAATGGTGAAATAATTGTTATTAAATTATAAAATAATCATATACATAAATATTATATCATATATTATCTTTTAGTATTTCATTGTTAATAATATTTTAGTATTATCGTCATTTTGGGTCTTAACTAATTCATTTTCCAATATATTCTTTGTTTCGTATGTAGTGTTTGTTATTAATAGGATGTATCTTATTCATATTCAGAATAATTTTATGTCTTTAAACATTATATTTAATCATCTAATGAGAATTATTCTTGAATTTGTTATGTTGGGGGATTAATCTTATCGCGTTCGTAGAGACGGTAATCCGTACGTATGCACGAGCGAAATTATCATCATTTTGATATTAAAATAATATATAATTGGATGGTATATCATATATACAGATTAATTATAATGTTATATTTATTATTTACATCAATTACACATCATTATTATACCCATCCAAATAATAATGTAATGAATAACAATTACACCGCGACGTGGAGACGGTAAGCCGTACGTACGCACGTATGGTGACATGTCATTCAGAGGATGGATAGAATAATTAATATGGTTGTACCATATCTATAATAACATAGAAGTATATAGAATATAAGAAAGTTATTATTTTAGAATAGTAACAAAAAAGAATGAGGAAGTTGAAGAAGAAAGGAATTTGAAAGAGGTGATGAAATAATACCTCTACTTTGGGTTCTTCCATTTGATTTGGTCAAAAGTGCTCAATAGGTTGGATTTATGACTAAATAATGGTCTCTAGGATAAAGGTAGGACAGTTGAGAGGTTATTTAGGTAGATTTTGGCCGAGAAAGAAGGCTTTTAATGGGTGAAGTTGAAGAAAGGTGGAGTGCCCTTTTATAAGAAGGGTGAGGGGCACCTAAGGAAAAGCTAGAAATATTATTTTATAATAAAAACATTTTCGGTTTATAGTGGCTCCAAAATAGATTATTTAAAATATATGGTGTTTATGGGTCGGAAACCACAAAACCAATATGTTTTAGACATGTTTGGGTCACTATATTAAACGTATCTTTTAGATTTAACTCTTAGTTAAATAGTTTGACTTTTACCATGTCTCTTTGTAATTTTATATTATATGGTTAATAAACATACTATAAACTTTCAATCAAACCCCAAGTGGTTCATTAATTATACACCTATCATTATATAAGTCTTTTGGTAGATCCATAGATTTTTTTGAATAGAATATCAATTAATGATATAATATTTTTTTGTAAACTCTTTTATGTCAATTTTGACACTATTTGGTATTTTTTTCTATATTTATAACAGAATTATTAAATTGAACAAAATTCATCTAACCAATCCTAATAAGTCATATTAACCTAGAAATTTTTTTTAAATCATTAAAAGTCTCAAATTACATTTATTTGGATATTTTTAATGTCATTTATTTTAATCTTTCATTAATTAGGTTATTACTACATCATCATTGTGTCATAAATAAATTAAATTATTTAATGTCTAAAAAATATAAATAAAATACCATTATGTAGGAAATAATTTTATATATATAGTTAATATTTATATTAGAATTTAACTTATTCTTAACCCTATATTAAAAATGTTTTAGTTTTTAAACATTGATTTTAACTCTTTTAACTCTTCTTTGAATAAAATAATAATGAATGTCCTAATCTAAACCAAGTGAACAAAGAAGTTAATATTTTATTCCAATGGTTGTTTTTGGTCTAATTATACATATCCAATAGAATTAGGACATGTGTTAGGGGAACAATAATATCATTTTTACCCTTAATTACCCTAGTTACTTTAAACCATGGTAAATAAAAGTATATTGTTTTTATTCACTAAAAATTATTTTCATCTTATTAAACCACAATATACACACTAATATCAACCTTGTATCATTTATTTTTGAAATTAAACTTACATAAGTGGTAAAAATATGTTCTGCGTAAATTTGAAAATGCCCCTAGGAGGTGGGTAAAAGATGATTACAAAGTTCAATAAAATTTGTATATATCTAAAATTATTATAAACTGACTCCAATGAATTACACTGAACATATATAGGTATTATGTATCTATTTTCACCTAAAATAAATTGAAATATATTTTAATAAATTAAATAACTATTTAAATAAATGTTCATTTTTAAACTATAACTAAGTGTTTTTCACTATTCATAAAAAATTAAAAGTTTTCTGAAAAATACCAAATATTCACCCTATGCTAATTTCGATATTCCAAATCCAAAAATGTTGTCCTTTTTAATGATAAAATTTATAATATTTTAAAAAGTGGGTATTAATATTCATAACGGCTAGTTTGATTGGTCATGATGTGTTAGAATCTCTAGGTTGCGTACAATGAAAGCAATTACATTAATCAAATGGAAACATACCATGAAAGCTTGGGGTGTTATATTATTCCCCCCTTTTGGAAATTGCATCTTCCAAATTTTTAAAACTGGGCTTGGGAACATAATTGAAAGTCCCACATCAGAAAAAGAGTCAATAAAACTATCACTTCAGTTGAAAGAAAGAGAAGTTTAATGGTCACCCGTGATAACCCATACTTGGATTCTATGTAAGAAAACATGGATATGAAAGATAAAATAATTGTCGTGTTCTGATAAAGAGGGATATAAAACATGATCAAGATAATGTTAACAACAAGAAAACCACAAACTTGTGATGGGACAAACGTCCATTAGTTTTCCAGTATGAAATGTAAATGGACAACGTTTCATTAAGTTACATTTCCGAAAGATGAGGAATTAATTTATGAGATTGACTAAGAACATAAATAGATATACATACTTTTAAAGTAGAGTTTTATTCTTTAATAAATTTCTATAACTATCTCATTTTTTAAAATATTGAGTATTCAAGATGGCTTGGTCACACCTGAAGAGCTAGAATCAACTTCTAGAGAATAACATGATCCACAAACAATAAACTATATATTTAACTTGCCTTTAGAGATTAATCAAATCCAAAATGGTTAGTAAAAGATCAGATAATCCCCAAAAAGGATAACCCTTTAAATAAAGAAACACTTATCTTAATTTCTATAATTAAAGTAATATTACCCCAAAGTTAAATAAATACCATTGAACACATATTTTTCTTAAAATCCTTCAATGTAATCCAAACTAATATTGAAACCCAAAACATAGAAGAATTTGGTTATGTAATATTTGTAAAGACTCGTAAAATTCAGGGGAAATTTTTTCTTAATTTTCTTTGGAATTTTACAAAAACACAGTTTCTGACGACATCTGATTCTGAGGCCCGGTGAGCCCGGAATCAATTTCCGAAGTTTAGCTCGGGTACGTTCAGTGAACAAACGAGCGGATTTTTCTCTCTTTTGAACTGGTACTCGGAATTTAAATACATGGACATCAATGAACTCGCAGCGCCTGTATTTTCTTCATAGGACTTTTACTGTAGGTGCATTTTCTTGGGGAAAGATGTTAAATTTTGGGGTTTAAGGAAGAAATAAATAAAATTGTGAACAATTGTATTTTTTTTAAACAAGGGAGTTAAATTCTACCATGGGAAGTTGTTGGTGGGACCCACAACCACCCAACTTCCCATGTGTGGATATGTGGGAGGTGGGGCCCACACAAGACCCTAACCCCCCTTGATCTTCCCATAACCCCCTTGACCTCCCATAACTCACTTCCCTCTTTAATTTTGTAACTCCACTTTAACTTATGTGACTCTTCCTCTTCCTTCTTCCTCTTTCAGTTTATCTTTTGCCAACTCCATGTTTAATTAATGAAACCTACACAATTAATGAATTAAGTTATTCAAATTTTGAATGTCTTCGAAGATTAACTAAAATAAGGTGGATTCTTATTTTAATAGGGTTGGATTTTGTTTAGCGGGGAGAACCCTCTTGAGAGAGAGCTTTGTGAAGGAAGAGGGGTTTCCTCCATTGTTGAAAAACTCTGAAACCTCCGGCAAAGACCAACACACCCTTCCACGAATAACGACAACGCACCCTCTATCCTCTTCTTCATGCGACAAGAGAGGAGACATCGATTCTTCTTCGGGTGCACTTCTTCAACGACGGAAGCGACGAACACCAACGACCGTCGTCACTCTATATTCCTTCTTCGCAATGCCATTCTACCGCAACGTTCGACTTCAACGACACGACGACGTGCGATGTCTTTTCGAGGTACGGGTTTTTTTATTTGATTGAATTTGTTTTATTGATTCTTCATATCTTAAATTCACGATGATGATGCCCAAATGAACATGGACATCGTCCCGCACATAAACCATTCCCATTTTTCCTTTTATTCTTCACCTGTTATTCGTGCGTTCTTCAATGCCAAATATTTATTGATGCTGGAAACACGAAGTTTTGTTGAGCGCAATATATTGATGCGATGCCCTCGACGCAAGGATCACAAATATGCGATCGTTTAATTTTTCGGGCTTGGAATGATGCCACAATTGCTCGTGGAAGGAGGCATCCATATATTTATTGACGTTGGAAACTCAATGTTTCTCTGAGCGCAACATACGGACACGGAGATCTCGACCCGAGGATCATGAATATGCGTTTGTATCTTTTTTCTGAGTTAAATCGATGTCGGAATGAAGTGAAGAAGGTGGAGGCCGCTGGTGCTGGTCGTGGGGAGAAGTCGTGTGAGGAAGAAGGTGATGCGGGAGCGGGAACATCAGGGTTTTACGGTGAAGACAGCAACGACGCGGCAGGCTGAAGGCAGCCACGACGGTTCTGGCGAATGCAGGTGGTGCGAGATGTTGGCCGCTGGGGTTCGCAGGAGAGGCGGCGTGAAATCGTGAATGAATATGTTATGTGATTAGAGAGAGAAGATTCAATTCAAAGGATATAAAATCAAAACAAAATAAATGGAAAATGAATGCCCATAGGGAAGATTCATGTAGAAAATTAATGCCCATGCGTTGATTGAATTTTGAGTTAAGGAAATACAAATAAATAAGTAATAATAACAATAAAATATTGTTATTATTACTTTTGTTGATAAAACACTTTTTATGCTGTAAATTCGTCGTGCGACCTTGGTTTCACGAACCGCCTATGGCAGTGTGACCCTGACTTCGAGACAGAATTTATGAGTCCAATATTTGATGTCTTTTTTGGGTTTTTGGATTGGGTACCCGAAGCGCTCGGAAAAATAATAAATTTAATATTATTATTAAATCTTCGACCCACCATAACTCATGCGCGCGACGTCCGATTGGCTTTCCATCAGTGGAAATATAATTCTGTCATTAATACGGTTGATTCAAGTCTAATGTTGGATACTAAATTCTAGTTCGTGGTGCAGGGCCACGAAACACCGAATAATAAAAATAATAATAATATTACGGAATCTTGTATCAGACATATCTCTCTCATACGGTATCGGAATGACGAACCATCTGCAACGTTGCGACCCTGGAATTACAACGGATGTTTCAAGACGAATTTTGGATATTTAAGTTGAGGTTGAGGCGTGGGCCCCATGAGGCCCAGTTCGCGCATGATGTAGTGAAATGCAACTTTTTCACCGGATATCTGTTTGGGACCAATGGGTAGTCCATCTCATGTGTTTTTCCGTATGGATATCAATGGTGTGACCGGTTGGTTAACCGGTGTCATTTGAAGTACGACTGGGTTGGATCAAACATTAATCGAACTGGGCCCTCGGAGCAGAAACACTTATAACTTGAGCTCCGGACGTCCGATTGACGTGCCGTCGACTTTGTTGGATTCCTCTTGATGAGACGGTTCATTTGGTATACTTCGCCTGAGGTTTGGACGCTGTTGTAATTGGCCGGGTTGGATAGTACCCGAAATCCAACCGGGCCCCTGGAACAGAAAAGCTGATAACTTTCATACTGGACGTCCGTTTGACGAACTGTCAGCGGCGTTGGTGATATTGTTGAGAATTGGTCCCTATGAGTATACCCTATGAGAGTTCGGGGTAGAGTTGAGATACGGCCGGGATGGTTCTCACACGAAACCAACCGGGACCCTAGGACAAAATGACTAATAACTAACAGACCGGGTGTCCGATTGACGCGCCGTCTATTGCCTTGAGACCCCTATGACGAGGCGGTCCTTTGAGATTCTTCTCCGTGGGACATTGTGATACTTGGAGTATCGACCTGTAGCTCCTAGAACGGACCCTTCAAAAGACGAGCATTCGGAGTACAGAGACTGTGTAGCCGGCTGAGACCTGACGACTGCTTGACCGACTCGACTTGGAGTGAGTCGACTAGCCCAGTGGACAGAGCACTACTTTGTTGGGTGCAGACCCATGGAAAACGGAGCACTACCTGTGTGACAGTGCAGACCCGCGGTGCTCGTCTGGAGAGTACCTCTGCAGTATATTAGGGGGTGTGCACTACTGTGTTTGGGTACCATACCCCGGTGGGAAGCACTTCTGTGTTTTGGTGGCTGGCCCGCGGTACTCGACAGGAGGAGTACCTCAGCAGTCTTGGGTTAGTTAGCAGTACCTCGGAGTCATGACAGGACCACGCTACACTCCAGAGATGGGGTTCTTCAGTAGTTACGGTTTCGATAATGAAAATACTGGTTTGAGCTGAGTCTATGATCTTTGTGTTTACCTCTTGATTGAGATGGGTCACTTGAAAACTTACGTATATATATGGGAATTTACCTGGGTAGTGGTTATCTGTTTATTTCATAATCTATGTGTTTCCTCATGATTGAGATGGGTTACTTGATAACTTTGGTATAAGTATGGGTTGATACCTATTTAAAGGTTATCTATTGAGATCCTTTATTGTGGTTATCCTTGTTGGATTTAGTGAGACCTTGAGGGTCTCGGGGTCCATACTGAGTATCGTATACTCACCCCTGCACGGGCTATGCCCGCACCTCATTGTGTTGGTTGCAGATGATGGGCAGCGCTGACAGAGGCCGAGTGTTTGAGGACTGGATGATACCTGGAGGTGGACCTCACGACGAGTCAGTATCAGGAGGTGGACTTCACGGTGAGATGATACTTGGATGAGGTTGACGGGCAAGAGCATTTCGGAGGCTATCTGTACCTACCCTTCAGGTAGGATCCGTGGTGGACGATCCAGGAGATGCGCTATCTGTACCTACCCTTCAAGTAGGATTCGAGGAGGACGACCCAGGAGGTGCTTCCTTTCTTCCAGCTATTGTCTATTCTGCTGTACTTTCATTCAGTTGTAGTTGTAATTTCAGTTCTGTTTGTATTCTGGCCCATTTACATTTCAGTTGTACATAGTGTTTTACTTCTGCTTGTACTCCGTGGTGTTTAGTTTACTTTTTTTGAAGGCAATGCCTTCCCAGTTATCGGGATTTACGCCTTTGGTGCTAGTCACCAGCCCCTAGCCTATGGAAGGCGGGCTTGGTATAGTCATGGCACAGGCCCCGAGGATGGGTCGTGACAATCTTCCACGTTAAATGAAATCTCCAAATGACATCGACTACACTTGCAGTCACATAATTAAATGTAATTAACCTGATCACATATTTTATATTATAGGTTAATAATTTCCATAAAACAACCCAAATCACTATAAATCCACAATAAAAACATAGATAAAAATCCCCCGTTACCCCTCAAATGAAATCCCATAGTATTCTATTTTCCTTATGCAAATAGTGTTCCTAACATAGTGAACGTCTTCCAAAATAACATTTATCACTTAATCCTAAAATAATTTTATATACTGAGGGTATTCATTTGATAAGACATAATATCCCAAATAAACTTATTATTGATCAATAAAATCATTTAACAAAAAATAAATAGTGACACTAACAAGGGACTTATTGTAGTCCAGTGGTTGGTGATAAATCACAATCACACTCTAGTTGTGGGTTCGATTCTCACATCTTTGTTCGATGTGATGGGTTTTCACATTGTGTGCGTGTTGTCATTTTTCAAAAACAATATCTTATTAAATTACAAAAATGATATAAATTCTTCAAAAAAACCATAACATAATTTAACCCCAAATGTTATCTCATGCCTTGCATTTTCATCCCAAAATATAATAACTTTTAATTGCCTCAAACTCAATGATCATATAAAACCATATAGTTATATATAAATATATCCACAAGAGAAAGGATTAATTTTCCTCAAATATCATTTTCACATGAGAAACTGCAGGGTTACAAATACATGAGAAAATTATTCCAAAGTAATCCCATCAACAAAGAGAACTAGTACTTTTACACATTTCTCCAACCATTTATTTGGACATAGCTTCTTCTTTGACCACGAAAATATACTATAGAATAGGGAATTCACTCGGGTAATGGTCAGGTCCCCTACATTTACGACAAATTACTGTAAATGGATTCTTGGGACCTTTTTTATTTTTTTCCATAGTACTCTTCATTTTTCCTCAGTAATTCTTTACATTATGTCCTTCCTTCCCACACATAAAGCATTTCATTATTCCATTGAGACACTTTCATGGGTTCCCTCTTCAACATTTTTTACATGATGGAAATTGAGGATTCTTTTCGCCATGGTCTCCATTGCTGGATCTATTATCATTCATCACCTATATCTTCTTTGTTGAGTTCAGGAGTTAGTTAATATATATGTTGTTGATCATATTTTTGGAAAACTGATTTGGAATAAACACAGTATCTTTTACGCCTATCAATAATCCATTTTGTTTCTCATTTCCACCTCTGTTCTCACCTTTTACATCATGCTCAAAGTTACTATGACATCCTTGGAATCCAGTGATTGAATAATACTAGAATGCATTATGTGAGTAACAATATTCATAAAATCATTTAGATAATATCATGACACCATATTTTTAATTTCAAACACCTTAAAATTAACCAAGGTCATTAATTCTCACCATATATTAAAATAATTCGAATCAGTTTTTAAAGGAAATGTAAAATATCCTAAGCATATCCCTTAGGAGTGTCGTAACAAATAGTGCGGAAAGGCCCATTTTCATGCACTAGTTCATGTTCGAGTCTAGCACAATGTGGTGTTTTCTGGTTTCACCCCTATATACATCTATGCCAAAGCCGCCTCTACCTACTCATATCCATATAGGGATGTACTGTTTGGAAAACTCACAAAATCTCTACAATACCAAAATTTTAGGATTCTCTTCTATACAAATCCTCAAAGTCTATCTTAGGGCTACGTGATCTAATCAAGGTTTATCTAAATCTAGTTTCCATGATTTGTACTAAACATCCTCTAAAACCAACTATAATGCCCCAACCCCGGAAGCCCTGAGTTGGTGCATTATTACGTATCATTGGAATGATCAAAAAAGATAAAACATCTAATGGCCTATTATTTTAGTATCCTTGGATGTAATAGATACATTCAGTAAGGCCTTTGGGCCGCCTCAAGGCCTTCGGGCCGCCTTAAGTGCAGATGCAAACTAGACAACCTACAAGGAACGATCTCTACAAGGAGGATGAGCAAGAAGATTTCAACATAGCAAAATCTAAATGGATTTCATGAATGAGAGGGTATGGCACCTGCCATCGGGACAAGCATGTGCATGCATGGGAATGCCTAGCCGAACAGCCATGCGAAGGTGGAGAGCTGATTTCATGATGAAGATGCTAGGGAGGAGCAGTTCTATGTAGTTATTCTGGGTTTTATGTAATGTTTGAAGCCTATGGGAAATAAATTCCTCTAAGGCCTATAGTCCATGTAATACTTACGCCTACGAGCCTTATAAGGGTTTAACCTCACCCCATGAAAGGTGGATTATCAAAAAAAAAAAATAAAAAAAAATAAAGTCCTTCGGGCCATTGGAGACAACACTGAGATCACATAGACTATCCCTGTAGGTCACTCATTACTAACTTTTTCATATCCTGGTAAAATGAAACATATTAAAGGGGTGATCTCAAATGCTCGATAATGGTAATCAATACAGTGGAAGATAACATAAATATTAATCATGGTGAATAACTGAAACCACATGCCTTACCAATAATAAACATGAATTCTTTTATGGTAGGAATATGAGCTGAGTAAATAATGAAACAATAAAACATAATCATGGGTATTATACTATTATAATGACCACATGAACCATCAATATTATTTTCATAATGAGGTAATGTATAATGGATGAAATTCTGAAACATTTTTTCAGGGCCTCGAAAAAAACATCTAAAAATTATTAAGGCCTCGTCCAAATCCAAATATCAAATTGGGAAAGGCCTCATCCAATTCCACATCTAGTTGTCTCATGAGACCTACCAATGAATCAAGTATCTATATTGGTCTCCACCCATCACTTATTCAGACCAATACATTCCTCATATGAAAAGGTTTAAATATAACATAATCATTCGTATTAAAACTAGCATACGAAAAGTCAATACTTTAACCATAATCCTTGAATGGTATAAAAATAACACATCCACAGTCAAACATAACACATTACATACAATATGGAAAATTTTATTATAATATATCAACCTCAATAAGGAATAATGAATGATATTGACATAGATTAAAATAATCATCAATACTATTTGAGAGAAATATCCGCCTTTTTCTTAAAAACATTTAATGGTCTCAATATTTATCAAGAAGCCATTTAAAATAGATTTTTGAATCAATGTGTCCCATACCACATTTAAAAATTTAAATGAAATTTTAGTTTTATAACTTTAATGTCCATATAAACAAATCCTTAAAACTATTTTTAAAACATGGACATTACGGAGAAGGATTTAGAATAATAAAACATTAAAACATTTTAAAATTATATTTTAGTTAGAAATCCTAACCAAAAGAGAGACAGTTGAATAAAAATAATTGAGGTAATCAAAAATATATAATATCATGGGAATAATAGTATTCATGATATACTATTTCAAGGTATGTTATATACACCATATAGAAGTTAATTTTCATATAACAACAAAGATGACTCAATGGAATGTAAATTGAGATGAAATCTCTTATAAAGACTGTATGCTTAGGTTAAGGATAAATCAACGACATAATTATGAGTGAAAAATATAAATACAATCAATATTATTGGATATTTAGTGTAAATAAAGCAGAGTTCATTCAAAAAATATCATGTAAAAACAACAGCAATGAATTGGATGTTTAACTCAATAAATGAAGATTGTGTTAAAATTACTCTTATCAAGTTTATATCGAAGATATGAGAAGTTATCAGTGGGGTGATTATATGTATCCAAATTATATCCATAGAAAGGGGAGTGTAAATTAATACACAAATAATAAATATTTATTCCACACATAATCATGGAGTAAAATAATCAATAAAGTATGCGTAAAGTTGAATGGGTGGAAATTGAAATTTGAAATTCCCTTAACAATTTGGTAACTTACGAAACATACATCCCATGATAGATATATCACAAAATAAATATGTAATTACTCATAAATTAATGTATATTACACAAATAAAATCATTGGGAAGTATATACACCACACAAAATAAAATAGTGGCAGTATGTCATGAATCTCACGGAAATAGGAAGTGAGATGAAAACCCATACTTAGTTGTAGTCAATCGAGTCATATGGACAAAAGTTAACAACAACCAAATGAATCTCCAAATACCATGAATATAATGATAATCATGATAATATATATATCAAATGACTCTACACAATATACCACAATTATTCAAATAGTGGCGAACAATGGAAATCCCATGGAA